>CM041778.1:374943707-376321291 GCA_023374045.1 Limonium bicolor | reverse complement strand
AAAATACATTCGGGAAGGTATTTAAATTAATTCAACAAGTTAGGGTTTAATTCTGGAAATATTATAATTTATAACCAACTTAAATTCTTATGTTCTAATCTCGGCCGTCCGTTTCTATACCCTACGATCGGACGGCTACTGCTACTCGCGTTATCAGCAACACAAAACGAAACCCGAGTACGTTTTCCTTGATTTCTCTCAACTCAGAACCAAATCGACTGATTTTTGTTTCATTGGATTAGAAATTGAATTTCGGTTATAATGGTACCAATTATACAAGCTATCATGCAGTATACAACGAATACGATTCTGGGCAAAGAAGGTTAGGGTTCTTGTCGTTTCCGATTTGAATGTCTACAAATTCTCTCAATGTATTGCGTAATTGGTTAAATTGATAGAGGGGAATGAACGAGAATGCAAAAACGAACATCATAGATGGTGGAATTTGGTCGGAATCGTACCGGAGATGCGCCGGCAAGGCAATTCGAACTCGTTTTCTGGAAAAAAATAGATTTTTTTGTGCTCTTCAGGTAGGCAACTTTAGACGCTTCTATCTCTCAAACGATCGAGAACTGGCTTGAGGTTTCTTCATAAGAATTGTAGAGGAATCAGAGATCTTTAAAACGAGCTATAGAACAAGAATTTTTACCCACGAATGAAGAAGATATGATAGGACGAAGTTTACCTGTTCAACTGAAATTTCCGGATTTCTGGTTTCCAGAACTCGGGGAGGCAACTTTTGATGCCTTTATCTTTCAACCTATTGAATCAGCTTTGTGTGTAAAAGGAAAGTTGGAGAGGGATTAGAGATCTTCAACACAAGCTAAAGAACACGAATTTTAGCTGTGAGAACGAAGAAGTTATGGCGAGACGAAGTTTACCTGCTCAACTGTTTTTTCTGGAAAACTGGTTACGGTTTTGAGGAAGGCTACTTTGGAACGATTTTCCCAGCTAATGTATAATGAATTGGTGTGTATGAGTTATGGTTGGAAAGAGCATTCGTAGGAGAAGAGAATGCAAAAGACGACACTTCAAAAATTCCAAAGATGAGAGAGATATGGATGTCACAAGTTAGGGCGAAAGCAGTTGCGAAAATCATGGAGATAAAAATGGCTGTGTGGGCGCGTATCCCGAGGCGCGGGTGAGTCACAGCGACTTGCCATAATCAGCATCTTTTCAAAATTTGGCTCTAAACTTCATTTTATCATAACTTTGGCTAGGATGATCCGTTTTTGACGTTCTTTATCAATCTTCATGGTTCTCCATAACCTTTTATTGATATAGGTTTCATGAGTAGTTTGACCATTCTCAAAAAGTCAACCCTAGCAAGGCTTAATAAGCTTTAAGGTTTCTATAATTTTATTTTGACTTTTATGGTTCATTAATAATGTACAAATTATTTCTAAAATCTTTATAATATACTTGGAGTGTTTAGAAATTTTCCCAAGATTTATTGACTTATAAATCTTATTATTAAATTCATAACATATATAATAATATATAAGAATTCATACTTAATAGTATTCTTTAGGGTTAAAAGAAGAAAATTCCCTAAATTAATTTCCATAATTCCATATAAAAATTTAATATTCATAATTCCATTATAATAATTTAATATTTAATAGTATTATTTAAGGTTTATAAAAGAAATCCCTAAATTTAAATTAATTTAGGGGTATTTCAGTTCATAACGAGAGTTAGGATTCGGTCTTTGCTAATTAGAATTTGTTGAGCGGGAGACCGGAGGTAAATTACTGTTGTTCTAGGGTGTTATTCAGAATTCTTCTGGAAATCACTTAGGGAAAGGAGTTTACAATCTAGGAGAAGTAGTGAACCGCGATTACCCTTCCGAATCAAATTCAAATCAATTATTTTCCAATTATTTACTGTTTCTTAATCTTTTTACAGCATTTATTTCCACAAACCAAAACCCCCTATTTCCTGTTATTCATACGTTATTTAGTCTTTCTAATTTTGTTAGTTTAGTAAAGATTAAACTAAACATCGCCTCCTCTGGTTCGATACTTAGAGAATACTCTGAGATTAAAACTTGTTAGAATCGACCGGTACACTTGCCGTTAGGTTTTACCCCTTCAAGGCCAGATCCTGTCGTCTTCTCTTGTTCCTTTCCGCTCATCTTCAATGAAGAAACTGTGTTAGCTTTGATACCATGTCGGATTCTTGACAAGAATTTATAACAATGAATCTTGAATTAGCATTATTGAGCAGCGAATTATAGAGGGTGAAGAAGACGACCTTTTACAGAGAATGGTCGAACTGTCTATATGTGGTGTGTGTGCCTAAGCTTATGTATATGTGAGTAAGGGTAGCTTGGTAATATTGTTTTCCAATATTACCGACCTTGTATAACAATTACAATAAAGAGCCTAAAATACATTCTATCGTATACAAAGGGGAATACCTAGAATACAATCTAAGTGTTACACAAGATAATACCCTAAGACACATTCTAGAAATATTGCATATTACGTCCAATAATGTCTCATTTGTCAACTTCATGTTGAAGTAGTATATGAAATGAATATCATTGATCAAGTCCATGTTCCTTTTCAATTTTTTCCACTGCTCTCATGGGGCACAACTGCTATGTGAAAGACACTAAAGGCTTCAATCTCATCATCAACTAAAAGTGTTAGCAAAAAATGCATCTCTGGTTAATTCGGTAAAGGATGGTTGTCCTACACCTCTTTCACCGTCAATTGTCAACCTTGATTAGTAAACCACCACTATCACTTTATACACCCTACTTTCCCTACTAAGCAACTTTGTCTTTCTTGATTTTATTTTTAAATTATTTTACTTATTTTCTATAAAAGATTATGTATTCATTATTAAATGATATTAATTATTTTAAATTTATTTACAACAAAATACAGGAAAATTGAATGTAAATAAGGGTCCTTTTTTAAGGCATTATGAAATTGATTTTGATTTCAAACAGACAAGCATTAGTTTACAAGAATTCTAGAAAAGTCAGACAACCAGACATAAACAACCTCAACATAACAAAACACAAAGTAAATTACAGATTGGGTAACAAATTACCCTCTATCTATTAACAGACACCTAACAACCCCAAACCCCTTACTACCACAAACCAGCTAGTGTAGAAAACACATTTCAGCATAAATGATTTGTAGTTGCGCTTCTTTAAACCAAACTCTCACCAAGTTGAAAGTAACGTGTTGACCAGTTCTACTAATCAGTGGATAGACCTGCCTAGACGTGTTTGTATACATTCTAAAAACCCTTATATTTTCTAGTATTAAAAACCCCTTTACCGTCATAATCCGGGTCCTGCTTATTTTTTCACGCTTCTCCTTTTATTCGTCTCTACTCTTTCTGCTCTCTTCATCGCGCATTAGATCTGTAAGTGTCAATCCCTCGATCGCGCTCTTTCAGACCATCGTTTTTGTAATTCCTTTTACGTGCTATCGTCTATCGATCGCTTTTTACGATTAGCCTACTTTCAGCAGCGGGAACGCTATGAGCATCGATCTGTGTTGTTAGGTTTTTCAGAGCAGGGAAAGAGGAATTGAGTATTATACAGATTTTTGGATTTTGAATGTCTTTTGGGTTCCTTCGATTTTGATTTTATTAAGCTGTATCGCGAATTCAGGTGCTCATAACGCATATGAGATTCAGTTATTTTTGAATTTTTCATTCCATCGGACTGTATAGGCTAGGTTTTTGGGCGAAGAAACCAAGTCCTGACCTTGCTATTAGTTGCTGATTAATGTACCCGTGTTTTATCTTTGATTGCTTCATTGTGCATGCGATTCGATTTATTACGTTAAAGTCTTATCTTTTCCAGATTTGGCTCTTTTTTTTCAAAAGCAAAAAATATTGTAATCGAAGAAGAAAAGCGGTTACTGAGGATTTAGCTTGCTTAAATTTGTTTCTCCGTGTTGCTTGGCTTCTCAGATCTTATCAGAAGCATTCTGCTCGTGCCGTATCTTTTCTATTCTGATCCTTTTCGTGAATTGGAAATTCATGTAGGCTATGCATATGTGGCTTTGGTGTCATGTCTATATAGTTTGGGTGTCCTCGTTGCAGCTCTCTAGGCGATTCTTTTCATGTGTTTGAATATGCTACTTCACATCTTTTATTTTTGATATAAAGGAACATATAACTGGTGGATTGTTAGATTCTTTATGGTGTGTGTGTGTGCGTGCCACATTTGATGTTAATGTTTTCCCTATTGATCTTGCAGGCGGTATCTGTTGTGCCTGATTCACCATGGGTGGAGGATTCAGAGTTCTGCATCTGGTCCGACCTTTCCTTTCATTCTTACCTGAAGTCCAGAGTGCTGATAGGAAGGTTCCCTTCAGAGAAAAAGTCATCTATACTGTCATTTCTCTTTTCATCTTCCTGGTCTGTAGTCAGCTGCCTCTCTATGGGATCCACTCCACAACTGGAGCTGATCCATTCTATTGGATGCGTGTGATTCTCGCTTCCAACCGTGGTACTGTGATGGAGCTTGGTATCACCCCAATCGTGACATCTGGCTTGGTGATGCAACTCTTGGCTGGGTCTAAGATCATTGAGGTTGACAACAATGTTCGAGAGGACCGTGCCCTTTTGTAAGTCTAGTGTTTTGTGCATTTTTGGTTCACATATCTGTTCCCTGAATATTGATGATTGAACTTTGAACTTCTTTGTGGTGGATTCTCTTTCTAATGTATCTTGTATTTGCCTTTTTCTTGTTTCAGGAATGGTGCGCAAAAGTTGTTGGGAATCTTGATTGCAGTTGGTGAGGCTGTTGCTTATGTCCTGTCTGGGATGTATGGAAGTGTTGGCCAACTTGGTGTTGGTAATGCCATCCTTATCATCATTCAGCTCTGCTTTGCCGGTATCATCGTCATCTGCCTTGATGAGCTTCTTCAGAAGGGATATGGTCTAGGATCTGGGATTTCTCTTTTCATTGCCACAAACATCTGGTGAGTTCTTATTTGCTATCTCTTACATAAATAAGATAGATAAACTTAGTTCTTTGTTTTTTGTTTGACCCGACTACAGTGAGAACATCATCTGGAAGGCTTTCAGCCCTACCACCATCAACGCTGGGAGAGGAGCAGAGTTTGAGGGTGCTGTTATTGCTTTGTTCCATCTGTTGATCACCCGAACAGATAAAGTCCGTGCACTCAGGGAGGCTTTCTATCGCCAGAACCTCCCTAATGTGACAAACTTGCTGGCAACTGTCTTGATCTTTCTAATTGTCATATACTTCCAAGGGTTCCGAGTTGTGCTGCCAGTGCGGTCTAAGAATGCTCGTGGGCAGCAGGGTTCATACCCAATTAAGTTGTTTTACACGTCCAACATGCCGATTATTCTCCAGTCTGCTCTTGTGTCCAACTTGTACTTCATATCTCAGGTACAATGCTTGCAGCATTTTCATTGGGCGGTTATTCCCTTTTATAATTTTGATCAATCTAATTGTATTTGTATTTTCAAAATGCCAGTTGCTCTACAGGAAGTACAGTGGAAACTTCTTTGTCAACTTGCTAGGGAAGTGGAAGGCATCTGAATATGGTGGCCAATCAATCCCTGTTGGTGGGCTTGCATACTATGTTACTGCTCCAGCTAGGTGAGTATGTGTTTTTGTTTTGTTGGTTATCTGCCTGTAAATGATGTTATAAATTATTTACTTGGAGCTTTCTATCTTGCAGCTTGGCTGATATGGCGGCACATCCGTTTCATGCCCTGTTCTACATAATCTTCATGCTTTCTGCCTGTGCCCTATTTTCAAAAACATGGATCGAGGTTTCAGGATCATCAGCAAGAGATGTGGCAAAGCAGCTTAAGGTGTTTCTTTGAATAAAATTCTTTCCTTTTTCTTATCCCATTGTCTGTTGATTTGAATACCCAACAGGAAGCTGACAATTGGATTAATATACTCCATTCTTTTTTTGTCTTCTCTTGCATTGGATTAATATAGTTAGTATACAGCAGGGTCGCGGTTTACTAATTTGATGTATTACAGGAACAAGGAATGGTGATGCCAGGACATCGTGACTCAAACTTGCAGAAAGAACTGAACCGCTACATTCCAACAGCAGCTGCCTTTGGAGGCATGTGCATCGGTGCTTTGACCGTGTTAGCTGATTTCATGGGTGCTATTGGTTCGGGGACTGGGATTTTACTGGCTGTTACGATCATCTACCAGTACTTTGAGACCTTTGAGAAGGAGAGAGCCAGTGAGCTTGGCTTCCTTGGGCTTTAATAAAATCTCCTGTTAATGAGAACCAACTCCACCAAATTTTTGGATAAAGATGCAAGGGAGAGGTTAGTGAAAGGGTCATCATTGGTCGCAATAGGATAAGTCTCCAAGAGATAGTGGGTTTACTTGTTACTTTTTATTAACACAGCTTTTCTTTTTATTTTACTTCATTACCATGACTACTTCTGGGTGACGGAATCCGTATACACTTGTTTACCTTTTGAGAATAGGAAAAATGCAGAATTATGTTCTTTCTTCCTTCAATGAGACGTTTACAGTTTGCTTCCTTCCAACTGTCCTGAGTTTCTACTTGCACAACCTATATGGCTTGTTCAACCCCCCCCCCCCCCCCCCCCCCCCCCGGCGCCAAATTTGTTGTCACCTGGCACTCCCTTGAGCCTTGGCGTTGAGCTGACCTACAAGACCTGATTTGCCCCTTGAGCAAACCTGTAGTTACTATCCACACAGCCATCAGCGTTCCTTACATGAAACAAGGCCAATTCACCTCCCCTTGTCTATTAGTGCCGTTCGTTCACCCCTCTAAGATATAAAGCTACTTTTGAAATCAATGTCAGACCAGGTGTCAAGCATTAATGGATAAAATTCACTACACACACTTGTCAAACTATGATACACTAACCATGGTAACCTTTATGTAAACGCAAGATAAGTTGCGTTTGAAGGTTTGTTGGCGAACGGCGCCTTAGTCTCTTGCCCGTTCCGACCCCAGTTTGCTAATATCAATCTCATAACGTAGTTGCTCTTGATCCATCTTTTGAACTGCATGGATGCTATCTCTGTTTCAAATTGACGAAAATGTCTGGTTGCAACACCGAATTGACGAACCTGTAATTGACTATGTCGCTCTATTGTCACCTCTTCGTCGTGAATCTGCTCTCCATTGTCTCAACCAGGGATGGGTGACGGACGGGTGGTCGGATGAATGGACAGCTTAAAACTGGGTCGGGTTGGGTCAACATTTTTTAACCGCTTCACCTGTATCGGGTTGGGTCAACATTTTTTAACCGTTCATCTTACGTTTCACCCGTATATTTAATACGTGAACATTTTTCAGCCGTGCATCTGACGCTTCACCTTTATATGTTATATTAAATAATAAAAATATATTTATCTTATATGTGTTGAGATAATTTGGAAATATTTTGATTAATACTATGTTATTGAATTAGATGATGTGGTATATTTGTTGAAAAAATATGGGTGTATTTTTTTAAAAAAAAATAGAGTAAATTACTCAGAACCCCCTTGAGGATTTGGGATTTACAGTTAACCCCCTTGTGTTTATCATATTATTGGTAATCACCTCAGGTTAAGGTATCTTTGACTACGAGCCCCCAACTATAACTTTGTTATTAGAAAGTTAACTACGTGTTGAATCTATCAACTTAATCACATAAATAATGCCAACTGGACAACAAAAACTGTTTAATCAACCTCGTGCAACTCTCTCTCATCCCACTAATGCATTTTCAAGGCAAGGTTGACATTTTTAGGAAATAACCATACAGATTAAGTAGTGTTTTTGTCCAGTCTAACATTACTATGTGATTAAGCTGATAGGTCACACGTGTTACTCATATACAAGATATAGTTTGGGGGCTCGTAGTCCAAAGATACCTTAACCTCGAGGTTGGTTATCAGTAATTATGATAAACACAAGGTGGTTAACTGTAATATCTCAAATCCTCAAGGGGTTCTGAGTAATTTACTCAAAAAATTAAGTTTATATAAGATGTTAAAATATAAAGAATACTAGCTGAAAAAAAAATGGGTGACAGACGATGAAATTGTGGGTGATGAGTCAGGTCAAGTGGTGCGGGTAAAAATTGGGTAACGGGTCGGATGGAGTGTCACCCGACTCGTATCCGACCGGTTGCCATCCCTAATCTATCAACTTAGCATTTAGCTCTCTTAACCTTGAACTCCTCCTTCCAAGAAAGGCGGCTGTATGGCAACTTGATAGTCCTTCATGAATATTGATCGTTATGATGATCTTTCTAAAAGAGATAAATCTTATTCAAGCCTCTACTTTTAGCCAAAAATACTCCGCTAAATATGGCTTCTTCACCTCCGTGTGGATGTTACCCATGAAAATGTAATAACCATCTTGTGCTTACAAATGATAAACCTGACACACTACCTTTTAAATTAAAACCTACCAAACAAACTTACAAATGATTGTCCTCTTGGTATCGGGTAAATCAACTTAAATTATAAGAATGCATGATAATTTTTCTAGAATAATTACACAATCCAATGAAAACATATATATCGTCATCGACGACCCGTCGATCGCATTAGCCCCCAACAATTGGCGAAAGTGGTACCATCCGTATTAGTTTCTTTTTGCAGTATATGGACATGTCTTTTAGTAGGTTTTTATCATCACCCAATTTCACCAATTTTCTCAACAAAAAAAAAAAAGAAACTTTCTGAAATATAGTGAAAACAAAAATCATACAGGATACAACCATCCATATGATTTTACATGTACAACGCGTTTGCTATAACTGAAATTGATTTTTTTTATTAGTGAAAGATATTAGTACGATATCTCACTATTAGATTATACATTCTTTTATAATCTACTAGTATTTCAAACTAATTCACAATCAAACAGAATTTATTACCAAACATTACATAATCATCAAATGGACCAACAAATTCAGCACTATTGCCAAATTTTAACCATACTTGTTACATGTCGTTCGTTTAGAAGTTACAACCCCCATTTTGAGATGAACGGGAGATTAATGTCCAGCTTCTTTCATATGCATAGGGAGATTATTATGAGATTAATCTCTCGTCAAGAGCTAATAGAGAAACGCTCATTTTACCGTGTTTTGGATTCATCCCGCCACAATCTAGGATAAGTCATTGAACAATGTCCAGTGTACCCTCTTCCAGCTGACATATCTACCGATAATACTGCATACATTCAATGAAGACAACAATGACATTCAATTCGACACCCAAACCCAGAAAGACGTTGAGGTGCTCTTAAATTCATCAGATTCTTTGCGATTCTACAGCAACCAAAGTGGGAGTAGTAAGTCTTTCAAACATTCTTTTTGTTTTTCCCTATTTCGTTCCGGAACCACGACCCTGGCGAAAGCGCTAGGGACTAATATGGAGATGGAAGATGTGTCATGCTGTGATTAGGGGAATAAATGAAGGAAAAAAAAGTAAGAAAAAAAAAGAAAGAAAAATATATGTAGTTACGCGTTTTTTACCAGAGTTTTTTGGGGGGTTGAATTTGGTTTTATTAGTAGGAGAGAGAAATAATTTTTTTTTCAAAGTATCATAACTTACAAAAATAAGTGCAAAAATAAAACAAATTATACCATTGTTCATCATTTTTCGTACTCTTCAAAAAAAGATGTATCATGAATATGTTTTGGTAAACTTAAAATTTTAATAATAAAATGAACCATATTCATTAGCAAAATGAATCTTACCCCAAACACTCTAAAAACCACACTAGGAAAGTTAAAAACGTCGAAGGCATTTTTAGGGTTTGTAGTGCAGAAACCCTAAACCACAAACCCTAAAAACCTGCCGAGTCTGTAACGACGATATAAAGTGTATAACCAATGCCAAAAAGATTACCCTACCCCCCAAACACCCTAAAAACCACCATAGGAATGCTAAAAATGTCGAAGGCATATTTAGGGTTTGTAATGCAAGGTTAAGGTTCACTTTTAAAAAACACAAAGGATTCACATTGTATTATATGAAATATTCACTTTTCTTAAATTTAAGATTCACTTTTTTTAAACGAATGATCCACTTTCAATAAATGAAAGGTTTATACTATTCTCGCATAAGTTTGTGGTAGGATTAACTTTTACTAGTATTAAAACAAAATATTCACTTTTCTTAACCTTTGATTCACCTTTAAAAAACCTTTGATTCACTTTTCTTAAACTTATGATTCACTTTTCTTAAACTTATGATTCACTTTTCTTAAACCTTTTATTCACTTTAGTTAAAACAATCTCTATTTACGAGAATCACTTTTCTTAAATCTCTGATTCACTTTTCTTAAACGCATGATTCACTTTATAAAAACCTCTGATTCAAATTTCTTAAACCTCTTAATCACTTTAGTTAAACAATCTATGCTTACGAGATTCACTCTTATTACTCTGATTCACTTTGTAACAACTTGTGATTCACTTTTAACAACCTTTGATTCACTTTTCAAAAACCTCTAATTCACACTAGTCAAACAATCATAATCACTTTAGTTAAACAATCTCTATTTATGAGATTCGCTGTTTTGAACCTCTTATTCACTTTAAAATGATTCACTTTTTAACAACCTTTGATTCACTTTTCTTAAACTTAAGATTCACAATGAATCTTAAAACATATGTACATACAAAAATAAAAAAATTTAAAATTTATCAAAACATACTAATGTTTGGTCTTATTTTGAAGAGCTCGAATTATGATGAACAATGGTATAAAATTTATGTTATTTGAACTTATATCTAATAAACTACAACATTTTAAAGTTTTAGAAAAGTATAAAGCACAAAAGGACAAAATAGATGTCAAATACCAATCTTACCCATCTCCATACTATAATGTAGCGCAAGCGCTAGGTTCGAAAACGTGTTTCGTTCAGTTTTAGTTTTTTTAACCATGTTTCTATTTGTATATTGCAAATTCTGGAAGTTCATTGCTAATCGTAAACTGGAAAAAATGAAACTGTTAGCGGCTGTTACCAGAGGAAGAAGATGGTGGTGATGTTGAACCAGCAACGAAAATGTGCAGAAAAAAAATGAAAGCTTTTTCCTTATGTAAACAACAAAGGTCAAACCGAAGAACAAAGAAGAGGAAAGTTGAGGGAGGGAGATGCAATATTACCAGAGGAAGAAGATGGTGATGTTGAGGTGATGAGGACCGCGAACAAGACGGAAAATATACGGGACAAAGTGAAAAATGAAGAGGTTATTGGTCTTTTACATTCACTCCCGGATAAATTACGGTATCTCCAAATCAAACGATCCTTTTATCATCTATGAGATGAATCGGACCAGATTAATCTAACATTAATTTGGGCCTGTGTTTTGCATCCATTAAAGAACGTGTCCTAGTGTTGCACAAATTTTAATTTGATATAATAAATATTTTTAACAAATGAATAACACATTTTTAAATCCAACTAATAAAACTCGTAAGCGGATTAAACAGCCGCAAACACGGCAGCTAGAAACACAAGGCGAAGAGCGCCATCGCTTTGCGATAAAAATAACGAAACAAATTAGAAGAAAAAAAAGAGTATCCAAAGCAGGACCCTTGCGGTGGCGGAGTGCAGCCTCCGAATACTCTGAAGTGGAGACCAAAAACACTAAGCTACCGCAAACGGTGATGCATAATCGGCCGGCCCGAAACAACACGACCCCAAAGATTTTAGCTGATTCAAATTAGGGTGGTTAGTACATTTTACCTTTATTTAGATTTAGGTAGCGCTTATTTATATGTTTGTTGTTTTGCTGCGAATATCATCAATAGAATCAGTTTACCTATTATCCGCTCCTTTCCTCTTCTGTGCAAGTCTTTTCCGCTCTTCCCCTTCCTCCTCCTCTGGTTACGTATAACCATACCGTCTTTCGAGGCATCTAGTTTTTGTGCCGTCTCTCGCTTTTTATCAGCAAAACCAGTAGTCGACAAAAAGTCCTGCACCCTGGCGGGTAAACATATATGTCCAATTAGCCTATCCATTGATCAAATTGTGGATCGCTACCTTGCTCTCTTTCTTTATTTCAAATTTGCAATGTCGTCAATTTCTTTTCCCTACTCAGTTGAGTTGAAATATAGCTCATCATTGCGTTTTTTTTAGTTCAGGAAGAGCTCATATTTTGTGGGCTTTTGTTTCGGATTCCTTGTGTTTCCAAACCTTTACGTCATTGATACTTTTCTAAATTGAGAATTTAGTACTTCCAACATCTGGGTAAGCCCCTTTCAAACCACATAATTATGTGTCTTATGTCTCTCGATGTGCAAGTTTAGACCAACTAAGATATAGCTTGTCTGTTGGCTTGGATTTCTATTTCTCTTGCATGACATTGTAACTTATTTCAGTTATTTAATCGGCCTTTGTGTGTTCGGGCATTTGCACAACTTCAGAAGTTTCTTTCGATGGCAAAACCTTCAAGAAAGTTGGTTTCATCCGTCATCCTTGATTTGGACGGTACCCTATTAGATACAGGTGATGATTTCACTTTCATTCTTGCCTTTATTTTCAGTGAATAACTAACATCCAATAGCTCGTTCAAAATAGACAGTATATGCAAATCCATGTTTTGTGGTCTTAGGTTTGACATCCTATCAATGCCAATCTATTAAAGAGTTATTGGAGTGATCATGCTGACTTTTTGGTGGAAAAGGAATTTGCAACATCTTAGTTATGATTTTTGTTTATTCTGATCAATTAAATTTGGGCGTAATTCCTATTTCAAGCTTTCAGATAAAGTGGTTCGAGATGTGTTGAAAGCAATACTACTTAAATACGGAAAGCAGTGGGATGGAAGAGAAGCATTTAGGATTGCAGGGAAGACACCTCGGGAAGCTGCTAATGTTGTTGTACAGGATTATGGGTTACCTTGCACAGCTGATGAGCTTGAATCAGAATTTACGTCAATATTCTCTGATCAGTAATGTTTCTTTAAACTTCAACTTTCTTCTTTTTATTCTCTACTAATCTCTGGAGAAGACTTTAACTTAAGGCTCATAGGCTACAATGCTGTTAACCTGACACACTAATGAATATAATTACTGGTCCTTATACTCCATCTGTTATGAAATGCTTCATTTTTGAGGATTTTTCACATTCTATCCTTGTTGTTTTGTTGTTTGGTGATCCATCTCATATAGAGAGAAAAAGAAGTGAAGATAGAATGTCATGTTAGTTTTATTGATTTTCTAAGAGGAATAAAAATGGGAGAAAGATACCAATTGAGCTTAAAACTTCAAATATTTTTGATTGGAGGAAGTATTCTCATGTTTGTCTGTTGAAGTCTGGGTATTCATCATACACAAGCATATATATAACAGTGTAATGCTAGTCTTAAGAATTATTGCTCATGCAAAGATATTTCATGACGCATGTGCCAATCCCACTTCTAAGAATTTGATGGTGATAGTCAAAATAGGGTGTTTATTTTTCATATTTTTATTTTTATCTGCATATCCCGGCGTTGGAATTGTATGGGGAGTGCCTTGGAAATGACATCTAGCTCTAGATGCTGGTGCCAAGCCATAACCTGTACACTTGCATCTCAATGTATAAAGAAATATCTTTTTTTAAGAATTAAAATTAATTTTACCCATATGCCAATTGTGATGGTGAATAAAAGACCAAATAGATAATATATTTGCTACGCCAATTAATTCAGTTGGGTGTTTTTTCCATGCTGACTGGTCTCATTGAGTAATGAGATGTGGTAGTCTGAGCTATATAATTGTTGTTACTGATGCATGTGAAACAGTAAAGCTAATGACTGCTTTTTAAAATTCTGTTCTTAATCCCCTTCCATTTTTCTGAAGGTGTTTGCTTTTTATTAAAGAAATAAATAGTCATTATGATTTCACGTTTTAGTTGGAGCAATATCAAACCCCTTCCTGGTGCAAATCGACTGATAAAGCATTTGTCTACCCATGGTGTTCGTATGGCATTGGCATCAAACTCTCCTAGAGAAAACATAGAACAAAAAATCAATTATCATCAGGGTATATCAAGTCTCAGCATTTGTGCAATCTCTCTCTCTCTCTCTCTCTCTCTCTCTCTCTCTATATATATATATATATATATATATATATATAATATTTTCTACTTTACTTTAACGAGCTGTCTTACATACCTTTGTTGTTTACTTCTGTCTGCTTGTGTAACACAATTCTCTGCTATACAGGATGGAAGGAATCCTTTTCAGTCATAATAGGTGGCGATGAGGTGAAAAATGGGAAGCCATCTCCTGAAATGTGGGTAAATGAGACACTGTATTATGTCATAGTGTTTTCGATGAATGTGTCCATTTGTAGAAATTTGAACCATTTTCATTCATTTTAATCTTTTTCTCTCCTAGATTTTTGGAAGCAGCCAAGCAGTTACATGTTGAACACTGTCACTGTCTTGTTATCGAGGATTCAGTGTAAGTTTTTCAATCATATAACATCTTCAGAATTCACTCATTGGAGCACATAACTTCTGGGTTTTGCCTATCTTCACTGCTCTTTTTATCGATATCATGTTTCACAGCATTGACCGGAAATCTTTTCTGCAACATATTTTGCTTGTTGCAGTCCTGGTGTCACAGGTGCCAAGGCTGCTGGCATGGAAGTGGTTGCTGTACCATCAATTCCTAAGACATCAGATTTGTATGTAGCAGCAGCAGCAGCTGATGAAATCATTAATAGTCTTTACGATTTACGACCTGAACAGTGGGGTCTACCACCATTCGAAGACTGTAATAATACTTGCAGTTCGTTATCAATTCCAGTTGAAAGGGCTTTTGTAATGCCTCCACTTGAACCTCCTTATATGTAGTTGTGTTTTGATGGGCAGGGATTGAGGGTACATTACCTTTGAAACCTTGGCATATTGGTGGTCCAGTCATCAAAGGGTTTGGTCGTGGTTCAAAGGTTCTTGGAATTCCAACGGGTGAGTAAATTCATAACTTGTCCTTCGTTTTACCGTTTGTTACTGTTGGCTGTAATATTTTATGGTATGTGCTTGAGAGTGAGTGAGTGAGTGAGTTTGATACTGAAAACCAAGGGCTTGCTACATAAACTGCTTGTCAGCGAATTTGGCAACGGAGGGCTACTTGGAGCTGCTTTCACAGCATCCATCTGGTGTGTACTTTGGCTGGGCTGGATTATCAAGGAGAAGAAGTGTTTACAAGATGGTTATGAGTATTGGTTGGAATCCTTACTTCAATAACTCAGAGAAGACTATTGTGAGTTTGCTAAAGCTCTGTCACCAACTATTAGAGAGTTGCAAATAGTATTTGAATCTCATGTGCTACCTAGCTTCTCTAATTTGAGTGATTTGTTTCAAAGGAACCATGGTTACTGCATGATTTTGAAGAAGATTTCTATGGGGAGGAGTTGCGTCTAGTTGTGGTTGGATATATACGACCAGAGGTATGTATTATCTTCACGCATCTATTTGTGGTTCGTATAAACGTTTTGCATCTACAAGCATGACTCTTTTTCTAAGGAACGCTTGTGTCAATATCTGTGTGTCCTGAATGCTTCAGGCAAACTTTCCATCCCTTGAGAAGCTTGTAGCAAAGATCCATGAGGACCGAAGTATTGCAGAGAAAGCACTGGATCTTCCGGTTTATGCTAAGCATCAAGGTGATGTTTACCTGAGTAGCTCAATACAGAGTGATGATTATGACCAAAACTGACTGTTCAATGTGAACATATTGACCGTAAGTCAGATTTATTCATTGAACAGTCTCTTAATCTGAATCTAGTTCCAACAAGTACCTTGTACTATGGTAGTCATTCATCAAGAAATTCGTGCCAATGTGCTCTACTTGTTTGATTATGGACCCACTCCAAGCATTGATGTTGCTCAGGTGGCTGTGTTGACTAGCTAAAGGAGGGGCAAGACTGACTATCAGGCCTGAGGGTGAAGGTTCGTCGACAGGATAGATCATCTAATCTTGGTTGTGAACATATTACTTGACGATTGACAAAATTATTAACAAGCTACTGTGATACTTTTTCTTTTCTCAGCACAAATCTAACAAATACTACCTCTTATTTTTAATATAAATCATTTTAGCAGTGAATTTAGAATTAAAATAGCCCAGATTCAATTAATAAAAAAAATTCGCTTCATTTTCTATTTTAAATTCCATTCCTTATCTCCAGACAAACTTATTTTCCCCCTAGGATATTTAAAGAAGAAACTTGTTCCTAGTGATACACTTAAGTACTTAACACACGATCCATTATTACTTATTACATGGTTTATTGAACAATTTTTCTACTGATTACTTAAATAGATAGAGCTTAAAACTGTCATAACAAATGATCCATTACTATTGTTTAGAATTTATTTTGAGATGTCTTCTTTGTACTACAAATATAAGAAATCGATTACAAAAAAGATAAAAGACAACAAATCAGTGCACGATACAAATCATCATCAAAATAATAAATAATGATAGTGATTAAGAGAACATCATTCTAAAAAATCTTTGTGAATCTTTAAGCCAATTAATTACTGATTTGTGTGGAGCAAGTCGCAACAGCTGTTTAGGCTGTAGTAATGCAGTTATGACTAGTACTATTTTTCTTTTCTTTTTAAATATTTTGGTGATGATGGGACATTCAACTAATTAGGTGTCTTTTCTTATGAAATCCATCGGTATCTTCAATCAGGACACGTGGTAGCTTCATATACAGAAAAATGGTCTGTTTTTGTACCACAACTAGAGGCGGTAAAATTGATCTGAACCACCGAATCGAAATCTAATTCTCAATAGTATGGACAATTGAAAAAATGATCCGAGACCCATAATGAACCAAATTGAACCAGATCCGAGATTTGATAGAACGAAATTCAACCAATACCTACAATCATCCGAACAAAAAACATTCAAACCGAAGTTATCTAAACCATAGTCACCCGAAACCCGATAATCACCCAAACTCAAAGCAACCCGGATCGAAAATAAACCGATGGTAATCCAAACTAAACCAAACCATAAAATAATATTATTATTTCTAATATCTAGTTGTCTTTAAATATATCTTGATTCTTCAACAATACATTTGTCACCAAATATTTATTATCAAATCACACTAACAAGAATGTTATGTTACCTACTTTATTATAAAAATTAAATAAAAAGTTTACCACTATTGAGCTGATCAAAGATAGGATAATAAAGTATGGGGCATAAACCTTCATTAATTAGTGATATGAGTAGCCAACTTAGCCTAATTTTATTGAGATATATGTAGTCATAAATGAAAAATGATTATTTTAATATGACATTTACAAATTTATATCGGCTTAACCCAACTCAAATAATTCACTCGAATTAGACTCATAGCCTGAAAAAACTGAATGCATTCATGGGCTAACCCGAACCATTGGAAACCAAACCAAAATCACCCTAGCCGAAAATCACCCAAACCGAAATACAATCAAATCGATCCAAACCAACCCGTAACTTCATAAACCCGAAAAACCGAATTCACCCGACCTAGTTCAACCTGAGCTGAATATTATATAGTTCAAAGTTGACCCAAACCAAACCTAATCAAACCGAATCCGAAAGATTAACCCGAATTGCCACCTCTAACACAACGGTTGGTTAATCTAAAGAACAGTTGGATTCAAATAATACTAACTCTATCCGACTGTATTTTTTGTCATGTTTTTTTCGACATGTTTTTTCATTCCATGAAACATATTAGATAAAAAAAATTAATAAAAAAATTTATAATGTATAATTTTTTACACGAGAATTCCATTATAAAATTTATATTTGTAAAATCATATTATTTTAGAGGTCAAATAATATATTCAAATAATAAATAAAATGGTTAAACAATGACCGAAGGAGTAGTATCTACTGCGGATCAGATGTGAAGTGAACAGTGGTAGTGGTAGCTCATCCATAAAAGGATTAAGAACCGTCCATTTGACTTTATTACATGGTACTATTGTTTTGTATTCGCAAAATTTATTATGCACGTGATTAACGCTGGCATTTATTTGGGATTGGATCTCAGTCTCACCACCAAACCCTGTCATTTTCATTGGTGGAACGAGGGGCCTTCATTTTCACATTGTGCCCTTTATCCACTGACCTTTTTCGTTTTCTATGAGTAATTTAATGCGAATGACAAGTCCCCGTGGATAAGTTTTTGTCCTTTATTATAAGGTTCCTAATGAGAATGCAAATCAATAGAGAAAACATATTTTTTGAGAGATAATACTTTTGAGAAAGAAAATGCATCTCAAGAAATATTATTTTTAAGAGATAATATATCTTTAAACAGATAAAATTTGTGGGTAAAAAAAGAATGCATGGAGTGAAAATTATATGGGAGAGAATTGTTGGCGGTGAAAAGTAATTTTTCAGTTTAAAATACTTGAAACAAACAAATGGAGGACCACATATTTTGACCAGTAGGAATGGTGTTGTTGATGGTTTATGGGTAGACGTTATACCAGATTATATAATGACGTTTTTATAAACAATATATATAACAAAAAAATGGGTACGCTTATTAATCAATATCTGACACCGTAGAAATTTTATTATATCATAGAAGAAAATTGAATGGTGAAAATACTTAGTGGGTGTACAACTATTTGATAAATATTATAAATGGTTGTCAATCAATATTTTAATTTAAATATTATGTTATGTTATTCTCTAATCATCTAAACAATTACAGACTTATTAATAGTGATTATAAAGACGAAATATATGAAGATAGAAATTTTACAACACAAAAAATTATTTAATATTTATTATTCTTTTTTTTATGCATTGATAATCGTGTTTTTTAATAAATTAAACAATAATTGAAACCGATACAAAAATTGGTACATGAAACCAAACTGAAATTTCAAATACGATAAGCATATTTTTGGGTACAATTTATTGGTTTTTTTCGATATAGTTTACTTTTATTTTTGCACACCCCTAATATACACTTATGTATGCTCAATCTAAATAATACTCTCTCCATCCTGAATTGACCGTCCTGTTTACTATTTGGACATGTCGTTTGACTTCAATTTTTAACATATAAGATTAAATAATTTTTTAAATTTAAGTTTTGTATATGATTCCTTACATGTTAAACTACATATTATAAAATTTAGTTTTATAAAATTATTTTATCTTATATATTTAATATTGAAGTGGAAAAATGTGCCATAAAGCAAACAAGACGGTCAATTCAGGACGGAGGGAGTATTTTTTATCCCCACAAAGAGTGCGTTTTCTTCATTTCATTATTTATTTGTGTGTAGTCTAAAAATACCTTTTTCTTTTTTGAGACGAGTTTGTGAAGAGTGAAGTAGTTGGTCCGAGTTCGAATCTTTCAAACCATTCTTTTATTGCTTGAGCCTATTATACATGGTTGTCTTATATTATTTACCTGGTTGGCATAGTTTACCTGATAATATGTCAGTCCAAGAATTTACCCAAACACAAATTCGAACGTGCAGTCAGTCTTCGTGATGAGGTAGGAGTGACATGCTGATTTGGCAGTCCCAGTCAGCTGTTCACTGAATTATTTTGTTGATTGGGCTGTTTTTTTAATATATTAACTTTAAATGGTTGTAACTTTTAATATATAAGTCCAAAATAAAAAAAAAATTATATCACTGTTCATCTAAATTCAAGCTCTTCAAAACAAGACCAGACACGGATATGTTTTGACAACTTTAAAAATATCTATGTTCGCATGTGTATGATAATACACTAAAATACTAATATGATTAATTAATTTTGATATTATGATTCATTAAAATTGATATTATCATTCATTTATTAATAAGTGGTGAATTAGATTACAAATTTTGGAACCGATAAAAAATAATTATTGTTTTGTAGTGTATTATTATTGTTGTATTATGTATTTTAAACCTAATATGATGAATCATATATTTTTCACACATACCAAATATTATTTTATGTTATATTATTGTTTAATTTTTTATTTTTATATGTTTATGTTGATACACTAAAACGAAGATATGATTCACGAATTTTGATGTTATGATTCATTAAAATTGATATTATGATTCATTAATTAATAAGTGATGAATTTGATAATAAACTTCGGAACCGATAAAAATCATTATTGTTTTGTGGTGCATTATAATTGTTGTATGGTGTATTTTAAACCTTATATATTGAATCGCGTATTTTTTATACATACCAAATATTATTTTGTGTTGTATTATTGTGTAAAAAAATTATTCTTATATGTTTGCGTTGATACACTAAAATGAAGATATGATTCATTAATTTTGATATTATGATTCATTAAAAGTGATATTATGATGCACTAAAATGATGTTATGAATCATAAGTCTCATTGGTATATGGATATACACATGTAATTAATATAAATTTTTAAATTTCTCAAAACATATCTATGACTGGTCTTGTTTTGAAGAGCTCGAATTTAGATGAACAATGATATAATTTTTATATACTTTAGACTTATATTTTAAAAATTACAAGCAATTAAATTAATATAATAAAAAACAGTCCAGTCAGCAGCTGATTGGACTGTTGACTGTATGCCACATCACTAGCCCGTTTGATGTTGCGTGCGGAACTTCCGCACCATCTCCCGTCTGTTACCCAAAACCAGTACTCAAAAAGTAGCAGCTACAGATTCACTCATTTAAAAAAACATTCTCTTTTGCAAAATACTTTTTGTTTTTGTACATACTCTTACCCACTTTAAAGAACTGTGATTTATCTAGCGAATGTGCGGGACGTCCACTCTATATTCGGTGTAGGCACATGCCACCTTGGAAAAGAAAGTACATGTCAGCACTTTTTAAGCATCTTAAATATTATTTAAAGGAGAGAGGCGGAACAAACTGACACTCGTTGATTTCCTTAAATAAAAAAAACAAACAACATTTGATTGTCATAAATGATTATAACTTTTAAACCATAAGTCAAAAATAAAAAATATTTGCACCATTGTTTATCTAAATTCAAGCTCTTTAAAACAAGACCAATCATGGATATATTTTGATAAGTTTAAAAATTTATGTTAGTTACATGTACATATCAACATATATCAACGACACTTATGATTCACCACATGCAGTTTAAAATACACCATATAACATTAATAATAGGGGGTTACTATTCGCAGTACAAAATTACTAATCACCGCAGTACAAATTTTTTTTAATTCATATTGACGTTGTACACATGTAATGATGTGTCGCTGTGTTTTTTTTTTCCAAAAATGATATCTGAAAGTAAATTTACCAAAGTAGTTTGTAGTTGATTAGTAGCGAATTTTACTAGTTACTTTTTTGTTGGAATCAATACAGGAACCTTTTTTTTGTAAAAAAAAGTGTTAGATTACATTTTTATGTGTTTATATTATTAATTTGACTTAAAATTAATTTGTACTGCGAATAGCAAAATACTTTACTATTTGCAGTACAAATTTTTTTTTCACCAAACTTAGTTGAATAAGTTTGAATGTTACAGGGAGACACTTTTTTTTGAAATACTAGACAATTGAATGACCAAATTAAAGTCAATATGATTAGAACAACAACTAAGTTAAAGAAAAACTAAGTTACAACAACTAATTTATAGAAAAACTAAGTTACAACAACTAAGTTAAAGAAAAACTATGTTACAACAACTAAGTTAAAGAAAGACTAAGTTACAACAACTAAGTTAAAGAAAGACTAAGTTACAACAACTAAGTTAAAGAAAAACTAAGTTACAACGTTGATCCAACTATCTAACCTAGATTGTATTGGATGAATTCAAGGTCCGACAGTGTTTGAATCTCTATAAAAGAACCACTGCGGATAGACAGGGGGGAGTGGGGAGTCATCAACCATGCAGAACCTTATGAAATGACCCTGGGGGCAAATTCCTATGTGGATCTCTCCTCTTGGGCTATCACGATCGGTATAATTATCGAGCGGAAGGTATGTGGCACTTGCCATACCCCCCAGACAGTAGAGTAGAAAACTACTACCGAAGTGTACTTTGTCGCGATCGCCAACCCTATTTCTGTGGTCATCCATTTCTTCGGAGGTGTTGGCTCCTAAATTCCAATGAAGCGCTCTTAACATGTCGTTGTACGGTCCTTCGTTAAAAATGGCCTTGTATAGTTGATTCGCCGGTTCTGTATTCTTCATATGATAGTGCAATGCTCTACGGACATCTTTCCACCTTTCTTCGTTTGAATATAGGTAATCAGCAATGACCCTGAAACCACAATTCCCATCTCCACGAACATCAATATACCCAGTGATACATTGATATAGGTTGGGTGGGAAATTCTGGTAGTATGGGAAGTTGTCTAGGGGCATGAATCGACTCAGATTTGATGATCCTCTATTACGTGATCTTCTATTTGATGGCGCTCCTTCTGACTGGCCTGCCATTGGTCGGTTACGCTCCCAAGATGAAGGTTCCCGTCGGTTTGGTCTTGAGGTCCCTGTAGGTCTGCTAATCCCAAACTGTTCCAATGGCTCTTCTAATTGACACACCATATCTGGGTGAAGGAAGTTTTGGATTTGACTGTAACATTTCGCCATCAGAGTAGGATCATCTAACTGTGCTACCTCAGAAGCTATATCTCGCCATCTATTTTGTTCTGCCTCCTTGTAGGATAGCATATCAATTGTCGATTCATGTTTCTCCCAGCTTAGGGTATACCAAAAATGATGTATATCCCTCTTCGAGCATAGTATACCACTATCCAGCATGTAGTTTAATTTACAAGTACAAGGTAATCCATGAGAGGTTACCTTGTCACATCCACAGATTGAGCTGTCCATTTGCACATAATTCGCCCTTCCAAGTTCCTTTACTAGCTCATCTAAGCAAAGGATACTAACCTTCCCGATCAGGTCAGCAATTGGAACCCTCATGTGCTCTCTTCTGTGTTTTGTCCTGGTTGCCTCGAAATCCTTTTTTAGCTCCCAGATGCTTGTATTCACATGATCGTTAATATTTGGAAAGAATACATCCAAAGTGTGTCTAGCACTCCTTAATCTTGCCTTTAGAGAAGAATGTGCGCTCTCCACCCTATCAAATGTTTAAGTATGCTATATAGATTTATAACAATGACTGTATTATCTTAAAAATTACAGGATTAGCAATTTTACCTATTTGTCGTTGTGTTGCCGAAGTGCAACACATTCTTGACCCAAGCCTCCACAAATTTTTCCTTGTGTTTCTCCCAGACTAATGCAACATATGTAATGAAACGTGGATAGCTTCGGTATGTATACTTGAAATTTTTGTAACTCTCGTGGTAGTCCTGCTCTGTGCTCGAGTAGACAACCGAAGTCCACATTCGGACTGCAGCCGCCGCCCTTCCTCTATCACCCATATAAGTCTCGGATTTCCCCTGAATGTTCCTACTTATGTGCCACCGACATAGAAGATGATGAGATTCAGGAAATACCTGTTCTAAGGCATTCATCAGGGCCAGACATCTGTCGGTGATAAATGTTGAGGTTGTAGTCCGACCGAGGAGTTCCTTTAATTGTTGAAGTGCCCACACATACATGTTCGTTGATTCTGATACAAGAAAGGCGAAGACAATGCTGAAGTTCTTGCCTATACTCGTCACCCCGATGAACTGAACCAAAGGCATTTTTGCTATGTTCGTTTTATAGGTAGCATCAAAACCTATGACGTACGGGAAAGCATGGAGCAGTAATCTAGAGGTAGGGTGTGCAAAGAAGATGGACCCAATCGTGTTCGATCCCCTAAATTGTGAAATATAATCATGTTATCTATCAAATTAATATGAAACCTAAAGGATTGCAGTTATTTGAGACATACTGAGTTGACTTACTTGGTTCTGTAGTGTAAGCGTAGTAGTAGTTGTTTTTGTCTAGCTCACTCAACAGAGTCTGCATCATAGATCGACCATTTCTCTTTTCAAGTTTTGTTTTTTGTATCCTGTTGTATATGTCTTTCCTTTTTGCTGACGTTTCTGGGTTGATTGTTGTGAGCTCTGAATAAATTGCACAGGGTGGCACACCGACTCTGCTTCTCAGATCGATCATAATCTCATCCTCCTCAGTTAGGCGTTTTCCCACAAAATGACCCTCTGCCCACTCAGCGAGATCATGGTTATGCCATCCATTACCCACTTTCAAGAAACACCCGTAGCTTGTGTAATACCCCTTAATTCGAAAAGGACAACCACATTTCTTTGAACCAGATGATCTGCGCCGGTTGATGACACCAGGTCGTGGTGTCCTTCGTGGTTTCCAATACCTCTCGTATGTTATGTGGAAATCTTGAGAACTTTGAATTATGGTGTAGATATGGTTGGGATGGCCAACACTATCTACCCAAGCTTTCGCTTCTTCTTTACTCCTAAAGCCCTGGTTTGTTTGAAATAAGTAACCTGTATCCACCACCGGAGGTCGATTATACATCTGTTGCATGTAGTCATCCATCTCTGCATTAATCTGGAATGCCTTCATCAAATTCATCCCAATCTGAATAAGTAGTTGAGTCACTTTCCTGCAATAAGGGTCCTGAGAATGTTAGACGAATATTGAAATATGAAATATTAGTGTGAATATGATTTACAAAGACAATAAACTAAATACTTACTGGGCTTGATACTGGAACATACTCATGATCGGAATCTGAAGATTGACTCATGTTTAGAGAGCTTGCACAGTTTTATGAAATTATTTTTGGAAGAGAGTCAGGAGATAGAGAGCTTCGAGAATATGGAGAGTGAGTGTGTGAAGATGAAATGGAGGAGGCATCCCTTATATAGAGGTTGGTCATGAACTAGCCACAAGGTTACAAGTTCAAAAATGGTAACCTGGTACGTGCACAGTGACCTGGTACGTGTACCTTTCCCTGACAAAAGTAATTACCAATGGTAACTTTGAATTCACTTTGTACTGGAAACGGTAACCTGGTACGTGCACAGTGACCTGGTACGTGTACCTTTCCCTGACAAAAGTAATTACCAATGGTAACTTTGAATTCACTTTGTACTGGAAACGGTAACCTGGTACGTGCACAGTGAACTGGTACGTGTACCTTTCCCTAACAAAAGTAATTACCAATGGTAACTTTGAATTCACTTTGTACTGGAAACGGTAACCTTGTACGTGCACAGTGACTTGGTACGTGTACCTTTCCCTAACAAAAGTAATTACTAAAGGTAACTTTGAATTCACTTTGTACTGGAAACGGTAACCTGGTACGTGCACAGTGACCTAGTACGTGTACCTTTCCCTTACAAAAGTAATTACTAAAGGTAACTTCGAATTCACTTTGTACTGGAAACGGTAACCTGGTACATGCACAGTGACCTGGTACGTGTACCTTTCCCTGACAAAAGTAATTACTAAAGGTAACTTGAATTCACTTTGTACTGGAAACGGTAACCTGGTACGTGCACAGTGATCTGGTACCTGTACCTTTCCCTGACAAAAGTAATTACTAAAGGTAACTTTGAATTCACTTTGTACTGGAAACGGTAACCTGGTACGTGCACAGTGATCTGGTACCTGTACCTTTCCCTGACAAAAGTAATTACTAAAGGTAACTTTGAATTCACTTTGTACTGGAAACGGTAACTTGGTACGTGCACAGTGACCTGGTACGTATACCTTTCCTTGACAAAAGTAATTACTAAAGGTAACTTTGAATTCACTTTGTACTGGAAACGGTAACCTGGTACGTGCATAGTGACCTGGTACGTGTACCTTTCCCTGACAAAGGTAATTACCAATGGTAACTTTGAATTCACTTTGTACTGGAAACGGTAACCTGGTACTTGCACAGTGACCTGGTACGTGTACCTTTCCCTGACAAAGGTAATTACCAATGGTAACTTTGAATTCACTTTGTACCGGATGATCAACTTCTCCATGGTGTGTTTGGTACGCTTCCTTCGGCTAGAATCTAATTTGAATAGTGGGGGTGAATTCTTTTTAGGGAAAAATCGCGATATAACCCTGTTTTCTTTCATAATTCACAATATATTCCTGTCCATTTTTGAAATTCAACTTTAAACATGTTTAAATGTAGTCCAAAATTGATGAAACTTTACATAGACGGCTCCTGCTCCATATCACCGTTTTAACCTTACTTTCCTCAGTAGCCGTTGAACTAGCCGTTGGACATGTTAGTGACCGTTACTCAAATATTATAAAAGAGGGTATTAGTGTCCCAACATACTCATTCCTTACCCTGTGCTCTCAGAATCTGTCTAATTACATCTTGCGTGAACTCTTCATACCTTACGTCCCATTTCGCTCTCAAAATCAAATGGAGTTTCCTTTCTGTTTGCACGTTAATTATGTAGCTACTTTTGGTCGTCATGGAGCACAATTTGATAGAAGAATGGGGCACAGACGTGTAGAAGTTACTATGCCATATCCTAGTAATCTCTGTGATCTACAACGATGAGTAATTCGAGCACTACAGTCCCTCCTCGGCAGAATAAACATAACAACAATGGTTTTGGGGCTGGAGGGCGAATACGAGTGGACTTTTATTCATGTACGAAATGATACATCAGTTCACCGGATGATGGAGAATTACATGGAGTATAATGATTTCATTGCTCATATTCCATTACTTGTTATTTATGATCCTATTGAGCCCGATGATGATGATTTTCAACACCAAGAACCAATTTATGAGATCCGACGTAATGTAATAGCACAGGGAATAGAGAGACAAAGGTTAGGAAATAATTAGGTATAGGTTATTGCGTAATTGATCTTGTTAGTTCTCGTGTTGTTATACTTTTCGGGATTAATAATCTTTGGTAGATGTTTGGATGTGGAATAAACGTGTTGTTATAGTTATGTTAATTATGTGATTCATCATATTTGAATTCGGGGACTTTTCTTTCTTAGGAATATCTACATTTTGATATATTTCATTTCTCGTGACATACCGTATTATCAATAATAGTACCGGGAGGGACATTATCAGGGCATCCACCACAAACTTGGAGTTCCAGCTTTCATCCAGAAATTTGCAAGCCTCAATAATTTGGTCAAGCTTGATGTTTAGAACATGGTTGAACTGAGACTCACTCACACCATTTTAATAATCTACTCAGGCTTCCTTTTCTCAATTATGTGATTCATAGAATTTGACTTCGGGGACTTTTCTTTCTTAGGAATTTCTACATTTTGATATATTTCATTTCTCATGACATAAACAATCTTTGGTACATGTTAAATAGTTATTCACTTTCAATAATGTGATTCATAAGATTTTAATTTGGGGACTTTTCTTTCTTAGGAATTTCTACATTCTGATATATTTCATTTCTCGTGACATATACAATCTTTGGTACATGTTAGATATTTCATTTCGACACTATCATTGCTGGAGAACACTCAACGGCCAACAAAGAATTTAGACCACCCAGATTGGCATTGATCTTAAGAAGCACATTTGTCAAATACTGATCGTTAACTTTGAAAGGAGCCATGCATTGTGTGACGACACCAAATCCTACCAAAGTCTTCTTCTGCCAAGGCCCATAGATATCACAATTCTTTCTCTCAGGTAGCAAGCACAACAGAAACAAAGGCATTCCGGGAAGTTTAGATTGAAGCTGGTCACACATCTTTTCTTTCTTAGGAATTTCTACATTTTGATATATTTCATTTCTCGTGACATATACAATCTTTGGTACATGTTAGATAGTTATTCACTTTCAATCATGTGATTCATAGGATTTGAATTCGGGGACTTTTCTTTCTTAGGAATTTATACATTTTGATATATTTCATTTCTCATGATACACGTGCTTGCTTTCCAATCATCAAGCTACAATCTTGCTGATTTAAAAGCACTACAGAAACAATGCATTTCTAGAAAATTTTTGGCATAGTCTCCCCTGTTTTTCTTATCTCCACCGGTTCTAAGAACCTCCAAAAAATCAACCAAAAGATCATCAACAAGGTCACCAGGATTGTCAGCAATAATTCTACCATCACCAAGTCCACCAGAGAAAAACTACAACCACACAAATTGTACTAGCGTCTAATACACCAAGTAAAAATGAAAGACAACAAATAGTTCCAAGATGATACTAAAGTTTATTACATCTAAATCCAAGATGACAACCACTAGGGTGCACCATGCTGGCACTGGTAACTATCCCATATGTATAAAGAGCTGAACACATCCTCAAGACCATGAGTTGCAGCCCTTTGTTCTTCTTCTGGCATCCCCTGATGATAGTATGACCAGTCCCATGCATTGTTATCTTGGTAGTACGGGCGTGCAAGCTCACTTGCCTCAGACAGTAGCTGTAACACACTTGGTCAGGTAAGTACACGTAAAAAATAAAAGTGATATGACATGAAGTACTATGAAAATATGACTTACTAGACAGGGATCTGGACGATGAACCAGGGTGGTCTGATAACTCTCGGGGTTTAGGATCTTCGGGTGTGTGCGCTTGGTGTACCAATCTAGGTAGAGTGGGTCGCAAGCATGCAACCGTGCATTTGTGCGCGTATACCCTGGAACCAGCAATTTAGGAGTGGTTTCCCACAAACTATACAAGGGGGGGTATACACAGGTGTAGGGTGGGTTTTTTCCTCTTTTTTCAGACCTTGGGTTGGGTCTAATAGGAAGTTTAGGGATACCCTGAATGTAACCAAACTGGCGTAGACAACGCCCATGCAAGTACGGCTCATTCAACCCCATAACCTGTATGTTACCTCTATACTATGTACGCCCTCCATGAACATTAACATTATCCCGACCGTAGGGCAACCAATCAATCTACAATGAACATTAATAGTAAGATGTAACCAACAACGAAAGACAAAAATAATAATGGTTCAATGTGTTAGCAACTACAAACACTTACATTTAGAGCAATGAAAGCATCTAGATGCTCATGATAGCCTTGCAGTGAACAATGATCATGCACTTGAGAGGTAGATCTCACCCATCTTAGAGCCCAAGGTCTGTCATCATTAGCGTGCCAGTTTGGGCTAATCACTGGTCTTAATGTAGGGAAGTACGCATAAATCCAGCACTGTGCATATAAAACACTAGAAGGATTAAGTAGTACCAATTATTAATACTCAGTGGGTTATCATATACTAGATGCACATTAGGACACATACCTCAAGTAACGTCATAGAACCAGCTATCCCACTGGAGCTGGCACGAGAGGCTATCCCTAGCTGGCGATATAACCATGCAAGAGTACCAACTCCCCATGCATATTTACGAAGCTTCGTAGCTTTCTTCATGGGAGCTACTAACGAGAACAACTGTGGACTCATACGACCATTTGATAATCCAGCTAATATGGTCGTACCGATCAGATGATATAACCAACCACATGCCTGCTTCATTGGCTCTTCATTTACATCCCTACATTGCTGCAACAAGCTCGCAATCGATACAGCACTGGTATTCCACAGTGTCTCTGTCATAGTATGTACATCTCCCCCAAAATTAAGACAATCAGCCATTACCTCCTTCAACCCAGAGGTGGATGAATCCCCTATCAATGGACGACCGACGATGGGGATTTGCAGTATCATCCACACATAATGCAGGGTGATCGTCATCTCACCGAACGACATATGGAATGAGTTTGTATCAGGCTGCCACCTCTCCACAAAAGCACTGATGAGGGACATATTGTTGTATGGCATCGTAATATCCTGTAGGTTCTATACCAGAATACTTAAGCATGTTCCTTGCTCTTTTGCTGGAAATTTGATCTTTTGGCCAGCAGGTAAGCATCACCTTACGGGATTTGAAACTCAAAACCCCACGATCCTACATAATGACCAATATTTAACACTTACAAAACGTAGTATGATATTAAATGATCAAATACAGGAGAAGATAGAGAACATACCTTAGTCGAGGTCCATAAGTCAAGCGCTACATGACCCCCGAAGCTAGTGATAACATTAGTGAGTAGTGGACCGCCAGGAACTGGTACCTCTGTCAACTTCCAAGAGGTAGGAATGACTGGAACCATCGCTAGCGCTGCTTCCTCGTCAGTGTCATCCTCCTTATCCATGACATCATCATCTTCATTATCCTGCTCCTCATCCACGTCGGGTGAGTCCTCATCATCAGCACCACGACCATGGTCATCAGCATGTGGCGAACACTCAGTCATCACATGGTCCTCATCAGCACGGGCGGGTGAGGGGCGTGGTGGACGTGATGAACTACCACCGCCTGATGTCTGAGCTTTTAAAGGAGCAATCTGGTGGCTTGCTTCGCCCGAGATGTTGTAGCTAGCGTTGTGCAGTGATCTGTCAGACCAAGTACTACTGGATGATGACACCACTGGCATGTGTCTCCTCGGTATATGCTCGAACATCGCCGAGTCATCCTCCGCTACCATTGGTGGTGTAGGTACTTGAAACGTCGGGTCGTTGAAAGATTGACCCGGATGGAACGATGAATGGCGTGCTGCTTCCATGAGGGGGGCAGGATTACTCGGCCCTTCACCAGGAGCATGTGCACGATGACTGTACGAGGTCGTCATAGGCTGCTCTGTACCCCGGTCTTTATTCTTCCTCTTCGTGTATACATTTTGCACCGCTTTTTTCAGTCGGTCCATCACTGCATATGAATATCACACAGTTATATTCCTCATTCATAACATAAAAATTCAAACATTTATAAATCATATCATTCACAATATTACAATTCAAAAAAAAATCAAACATTTATAAATCATTCACAATATTTATTAGAATTCAAAAAAATAACAAATTAAAACATTTAAAAATCATTCACAATATTAGAATTCAAAAATAAACAAATTAAAACATTTAAAAATCATTCACAATATTAGAATTCAAAAAAAAAAAAACAGGGTTAGAGCTGCGCATCTGCTCTCCTGCTCCCTGGGCGAGCCGCGCAGCTCCTCTTCTTCTCCACCGTCGAGTACTGCAGCTCCTCGCCTCCATCAAGGGCGAGCACCGCCGCTCCTCGCACCCACTCGAATCGAGCAGCACAGCTCCTCGCCTCCGTCGTCGGGCTCGCGCACACACGGGTCGAGCAGGACGACTCCTCGCCTGCTTCCGACGCGAACAGCCCCAGTCCTCGCATGTCTCCGACTCGAGCAGCAGCAGTCCTCGCTTTTCTCCGGGTAGAGCTGCGGCGGTGCTCGCCCTAGCGCAGGTCGAGCCGCAGTGCTCCTCGCCCGGGTTTTTTTTTGCTAATTTCGAATGTTTAATGCTAGATTTAGCTAAATTGATGTTGAATTTCAAAAAACTAACACCAAATTCATACTCAGGACACCCAAATCTATAAGTTGCAAAAAAAAATTCGAAAAACTCACCGGAAAATTTTTCCGGCGGTGGTTGGCGGCGGCAGGTGGCGGCTCTGGCAGTTAGAAGAGAGCTTCTCAAGGAAGAGAGAGAAAGAGGAGAGAGATTGAGTATGAGAAAAATGAATTGAAATTGAAGGTTGGGATATATATAGTGAGATCGTTTATTACCTGAAAATGACGTTCTGAACTGCGATTTCAGTATGACATTCTGACAGTGTAACAATGTTCGTAATTTAGTCAAATGCAACGTAATTTAGTCAAACATAACGTAATGTTTTGTAACAATCAGAGTGTTTTTTATTGTTTACGCTCAAGAAATTATTTTTAAAAAAAACAAAAGTTACAACACAACATCATTACATGTGTACAACGTCAGTATGAATTAAAAAAATTTGTACTGCGATAATTAGTAATTTTGTACTGCGAATAGCAACCCAGTTAATAATACACCACAAAACAATAATGATTCAGTATTTGTTTCAAAGTTTGTTATCTAATCCACCACTTATTAGTTAATGAATCATAATACCAATTTCAATGAATCATAATATCAAATTTAATGAATCATACCATGATTTTAGTGTATTATCAGTAACATATAAAAATAAAAATTCTAAACAATAATACAACACAAAAAAATATTTGATATGTAAGAAAAAATGATTCACCATATAAGGTTAAAAATACATTACAATACAATAATAATACACTAAAAACCATAATGATTTTTTATCGGTTCCGGAGTTTGTTATTTAATTCGTCACTTATTAGTTAATTAATCATAATATCAATATTTATGAATCATATCTTCATTTTAGTGTATCATCACAAACATATAAAATAAAAAAATTTACACAATAATACAACATAAAACAATATTTTGTATGTATGAAAAATATATGATTCATCGTATAAGGTTTAAAATACACCATACAATAATAATACACTACAAAATAATAATGATTTTTTATTGGTTCCGAAATTTGTAATCTAATTCACCACTTATTAGTTAATGGATGATAATATAAATTTTAATGAATCATAATATTAAAATTAATGAATCATACTATAATTTTAGTGTATCATCATATACATGTAAAAATAGTTTTTTTCAAAGTTATCAAATCATATCCATGACTAGTCTTGTTTTGAAGAGCTTTAATTTAGATGAAGAGTGGTATAATTTTTGTTATTTTAGATTTATATATTAAAAGTTACAAGCATTTAAAGTTAATATAATAAATAGAAGGTCCAATCAATAAAATAGTCCAGTCAGCTGCTGAATAGGACTACTAAATCAGTCTCCCACTCCTATCTCACGTACGGACCTGCTGCACGATCGATTTTGCGTTGGAAATGTATATCCAAAAATCTTTTTGAAATTTCAAGATTATTTAGTGATCTTAGAATTATTAAGTGAAACTTCACGTAAAGTTAAATTCATCATCATAAATTTAGGGCTTGGGTTTTAAGTCTCGATTTTATGCTGTGGAAATGGAAAACTTCATCCATTTAAATAGAAGTCTAATGAAGGTTAGGTAAAAAAAGAAAAAAAGGCATTGTTTTAATTGAGCTTGTAAAGCACAACACATTTAAGATTTTTGGTTTAAGACATCCAAAACTAATGTGTAGATTAAAAGTCTAACACAAAACAATTAATAGTAAGATTATGCAGTGAATCAAGATTGATATATAACAAGTGTATAATTTTAAACCAAACTCAAATGATGAATATAAATTTTAATTCAATGTTACATTCAAAACTCAAAGATTACACTAGGACCGATCGATCATCACTTCCAAATCCCAATATAATTGCCAAACTGAATTGGATTGAGTATTATAACTAAATGGAAAACAAGTTTAATTATCTACCTTAACTAAGTAGTTTTTAAATTTGAATTGTATAATACACAACCCGGTTTACTTAAACAAACTAGAAATTGTCCTAGAATTGTAATTCTTGGAATTAAAATAATTACACTATTTGGTTAAAGGAATTTAAATTCCAGGAATTTTGGTAATCGCCACATTTTGGTCTTATCTTGGGAATAGTATTCCCTTATTTTTAGCTAGGAATTGTAATTCAAAATGAGTTGTCAATTCCTTCGTGACTTTAGACTTGGTAATTATTTATAAATCCTGATATTTTCAAAATTTCCACCAATATAAATGCAACTAATTATTTATCTCCTATTTTTATCCTACAATTTTTTCTCAAACTTATTATTCTTCAAATTTTGCTACACTTTCAAATTCATTTCTAGGTGATGCTTTATCTTTTTGTTATTAATATATTTGCTATTTATTTATTTGGTTTGATCTAGGGTACTATGGTTCAAGATATGAAAGTTTTATATTGTTATTTTTATTTTTATTTCGTGTAGAATGTTTTACTACATTTTAATACTTTGTAATATTTTTTATGGGCTTTTGAGATCCAGTTCACTTTTTAAATGAAATAGTTTATATTAATCACATACATAAACATGCTAATACATAATATGTTTAATGTTTCATTTTACATTCTACATGCTCAACAATTACAAGTTTATATTCATAATATCAATTTAATGTTGTACGGAAATTTTAAATAGAAATTAAGAGAAATTTTAAAAATAATTTATTAACTTATTTTTTCGCTTCTTATAATTATGACAAGTAAAATTTATCAATTATTATTTATCAAATATATTTTACAAATTCTCAATTTCATTTATATAATTAAAAGTTGAGCATACAACTAATAATAATTATGTGTTAATTGTCAATGATTTATTAGTAACTTGATATTTATTCCAAGTCGTACAATTATTCTGGCAACCAAACAAATAGACCATCACATTCCAGGTATTTCTATCATAACAACCAAATGATGTCATATTCTATTCTCAGAATTCTAGTCCAGGAATGATATTTCAGGAATTAATATTCCAAGAACCAAACGACCTATAAGAGATCTATAAATACCTTGTTTCCCATGGGTGAGAGACCACATCTCAACCCCAAACACACAATAGCAGTCTTCTCTGCTTCTTATCCTTCGTAGGAATACTTCCCTCATCTTTGTCAGCACACCAACACTAGACTATCACCACGCCACTATGGGGGAGACACTGCCGCCGTGAAAACCACCGCACCAAACCATCCACACGGTGGCACTACTTATCTCCTTTTTGATGTTTTTAAACAAACTTTCTCTACTTTTTGATCTCGCGATTTCGAACCTGGCGAAGGAGCCAGGTTCTAATATGAAGATGGGTACATTTGTCCTTTTCACTTTGTCATATGTCAACACTTTATTAGAAGGAAATAAAGAAAAAAAAGGAAAATTTGTTAACAGAGTACACACACACGAGGAGGAGGGAGGGAGGAGAGAGATTTTTTTTTCAAAATGTCATTCAAAACTTACAAAATATAAGTGCAAAAATAAAACAAATTATACCATTGTTCATCATTTTTCGTGATCTTCAAAATAAGACCAAACATGAATATGTTTTGATAAATTTTTATTTTTTATTTTTGTATGTATATATTTTTTAAGATTCATTGTGAATCTTAAGTTTAAGAAAAGTGAATTAAAGGTTGTTAAAAAGTGAATCGTAGGTTATTAAAAAGTGAATCAGACAGTTACGTAAAAGTGAATAAGAGGTTCGAAAAAAGCAAATCTCATAGAGATTGTTTAACTAAAGTGATTTTGATTGTTTGACTAGTGTGAATCAGAGGTTTTAGAAAAGTGAATCAAAAGTTATTACAAAGTGAATCACAAGTTTTTACAAAGTGAATCAAAGTAAGAAAAGTGAATCTCGTAAGCGTTGATTGTTTAACTAAAGTGATTAAGAGGTTTAGAAAATGTGAATCGGAGGTTTGTATAAAGTGAATCATGCGTTTAAGAAAAGTGAATCAGAGGTTTAAGAAAAGTGATTCTCATAAATAGAGATTGTTTTACTAAAGTGAATGAGAGGTTTAAGAAAAGTGAATAAGAGGTTTAAGAAAAGTGAATCAAATGTTTTTTAAAGGTGAATCAAAGGTTTAAGAAAAGTGAATATTTTGTTTAATACTAGTGAAAGTTAATATTACCACAAACTTATGTGAGAACAGTATAAACCTTTCATTTATTGAAAGTAAACCTTAAACCTTGCACTACAAAGTACAAACCATAAAAATGTTAACTTTCCTAGGGTGGATTTTAGAGTGTTTGGGGTAAGATTCATTTTGTTAATGGATAATGTTCATTTTATTATTAAAAACATAAAATTTTAAGTTTACCAAAACATATCCATGATGCATCTTGTTTTAAAGAGCACGAAAAATGATGAACAATGTATAATTTTTTATTTTTGCACTTATATTTTGTGAGTTATAACATTTTGAAAAAAAAATTATTTCTCTCTCCTTCTTCTCCTCCTCCTCGTGTTTGCGCGCTAGGTGTTGTTTCTTTTTTTTTATTTTTTCTCATTTTCTTCTCTTAGAGCCAATAATGTATTGACATGTGGCATGAAGCCATATTACATACTCTTAAGAGAGACAATTTAAATATTTATAACTGATTAAATCAATTTCTCATAATCGGTCATAATGAATAATAATCTTCATTGATTTATGCGTAATATATGTAGCCTAAAAGGTTATGTGTCTAGACCGGATTAACTCTTATACCCAAGCTGCTAAAGATGCATGTTTTCGGGTTCTTATATGTATAGTTTATTTAAATCAAATTACTCTGTTATATACTTTAAGTAAAAATAAATAAAAGTAAGACACTATTTTTTTTCTAATTCCAAAGATGTAAGGCAAATTCTTAATTACTTGATGTAGAAATTTAGATGTATATGTATATTTTGCATTCATGTTTTAATAATAAGTCTATATTTTATTACGAATGATTATACATTTTGTTAAACAAATATATTTTTCATATTTATAAAAACTATACTTTTCTAACTAAAAAGATTGTAAATTCACCCACGTCTAGATCTAGACAATTTACTATAAAAAAAGGTGTAGACGACATAGTAACAATTCTCAAAACTACAAATATTTATTAAGAAAATTACTACATATATTTTATATTCAAAGGAGTACATAATAGTATACATATGGAAATTGATAAAATGTGAAACACTGTTTAAATGAAAAAAAATATATGAAAGGAGAATGAATGAAAGATTGAAAAGTAGAGAAAGTTTGTTTAAAAAGATCAAAAAGGAGATAAGCAGTGCCACCGTGGTGATAGTTTAGTGTTAGTGTGTTGACAAAGATGAGGGAAGTATTCCTACGAAGGAGAAGAAGCTGAGAAGACTGCTATTGTGTGTTTGGGGCTGAGATGCGGTCTCTCACCTAAGGGAAGCAAGGTATTTATAGATCTCTTAAGGGACAAATATGAAAGGACAATTTGTAGTAGGTAGTTTAAGTAAACCCAGTTTGTATAGGCGGATATAAAATTTGTACTATACGATTCAAATATAAAAACTAGTTAAGATAGATAATTAAACTTGCTTTCCACTTAGTTATAATACTAAATCCAATTCAGTTTGGCAATTATATTGGGATTTGGAAGTGATGATCGTTCAGGCCTACTAGTGTAATCTTTGAGTTTTGAATGTATTCTCTGTAGGTTGGTTTTCAAGAAATGAAGGATAATTCTACTGTGTGTAACATTGAATTAAAATCTATATTCATCATTTGACTTTAGATTTAAAATTGTACACTTGTTATATATCAATCTTGATTCACTGCATAATCTTACCATTGGTTATTTTGTGTTAAACTTATAATCTACACATTAGTTTGGATGTCTTAAACCAAAAATCTTATTCTTAGATGTGTTGTGCTTTACAAAGTCAATTAAAACAATGCCCTTTTTTTCTTACCTAATGTTAATTAGACTTCTATTTAAATGGATGAAGTTTCCCATTTCCACAACATTAAACCAAGACTTAAAAACCGAGCCCTAAACACATGATGATGGATTTAACTTTACGTGAACTTTCACTTAATAATTCTAAGATCACCAAATAATCTTGAAATTTCAAAAAGACTTCAGGATATACATTTCAAAATCAACTTCAAAAGAGAGAAGCATAACAGTCCTTTAAAGTGAGTAAGAGTATGTGCACAAACAAAAGAGAATTGTTTTTTAAACGAGGGAACCTGCAGCCACTAGTTCCGGGTAAATTCTCGGACTAACATAATAGCATGCTAACCAGGTAATTAAGCTAAGGCGATTTGAACTCAGAACTAATTACTTCGACTCCGCCCTTTACCAACTGATCTAAAAAAAGTAAAAAGTATTCTAAAAAATAAAAAGTGTTTTTAGACTACAAACAAACAAATATTATTTAGGGGAACAATGATTACAGAGGATTCTCTTGCTCGTAGACAGACAAAGTCTATATGCACTCTTACTCACAAGCTATAAAGATAACGCAACTTTTGCTGTAGCTTTGAATGATTCTCTCTCTATCTTTCTCTCACTAAGCTCTAAAACTTCTCTCTATATGCTTTGGGAAAGATCTCATCGTGAAATGATGTAGAAACCTATATTTATAGGCCTAATATGACAGTTATTTTATATGCACACTCTAGGTCATGGTCTCTTGAAAATTTGGAACTGATTAAACAGGAGGGATGTGGGTCTGGTCGTGGGCAACTCCTTAGCCACGTTCTATATTTTTGGCGCACAGCTTTCCCGCTCGCCAGATAGAGTCTGATTGGCGGCCAGACTCTCTCTGTCTCGACACCTCTTCGTCTACTTTTTGTTCCTTCTTCTTTGTCGGCAGGTAGGCTCTCGCTGACTTGTTCTCTTTTCATGGGGATTTAATGTTCGTTAGATAGAGTCTGACTGACCAAAAACCTAAAACAATCTGCTCCAGCAAGAGACGATAAAGGCAAGATCAATAACAATGAAAAGGAGGCAGAAGAATGTATGGAGTTGTTGATACAACTAGGCTGTCAAATTCCTAACCCATTGAGTACGAAGGAGAACTTTATAAGCCAACTGCAACTGCAGACAAGCAAGTAAGGCAGCATGGTGATAATAGGAGCCCTAAATATAAGGGGAATGGGTTCTAAGACCAAGCAGAGGAAGATACGAAAAGAGGTAAGAGGTTATAAGATTGCTTTTTTGGGTCTTCTGGAGACGCATCAACAAGGAACAACAGCTAAAATGATCCCAAGCTTTTGGGGAAAGAAGCGGACTAGTTTAGCATGGGAGGAAATTTATAGTCAAGGCCAATCGGGTGGAATTGTTGCATTATGGGATGAGGAGGAAGTAGAGTGTTGTGCAAAAACTATATAACAAGGTATATAAATAAATGCAAGGAATAGGTAAGTGCACCTAATCGGTGTAGTACAACAAGTGTCGTATCCACAAGGAAATTGGTCCTAACTTCCTAGTCTCGGTACTTAGTAATTGTAATGAAAACAGTAAATTAGGGTTTAGCCGGCGGCAAGCTTGATTGTGTTGGTTGAGTAATTGCAAGAACAACAAATAAACTAAAGGTGATAGTTTAATGGATTGGATGGAAAAGTACTTTGGGAATTTGGCAATCACCCAAACTACCTAGATATGCTAGCGACTCTTCTTATGCCGTAGTTGTCTTTTAGAACAATAATAATAACTCTCTAAACCAAAGATGAGTTAATTCTTACTTAGTTAATTTTAGCCTTCAAAATCAATTAGGACTAAACTCACTAAGTAGCATTAAGCAAGTTCTAGAACAAAGCCCCAAATTATACTCACTAATCCTAGGAGCATAAATCAAGAGTTCTCTCTCAATTTGGTCACAAACCCTAACTCAAAACCAATTTGTAGTTAGGGTTCACCACAAATGCACTCAAGAGATCAATTTGAGAACATTGAATGATAATTAAGAGAGAAACAACTATATTAAAGCATAATCAAGATTCACAAGCACATTCTAGGGTTTGGGTTCAAAGACCCATCCCAAAGCACAATAGAGTACTACTCAAGCATAGAGGAAAGAAAAACTAGAAAAGAGTAAGAAGAAGCCATTGTTGGAGCTTGGAAGCTTTGGAGAAGGTGAGCTCTTCCTTATTCTCTTCTTCCTCTTCTTTCTCCTCTTCTTTCTCCTTCTTCTCGTTCTTTCTCTTCTCTTATGTGTGTGGAAGTGTAGAATGCAAAGAATGAGCCAAACCCCTCTATTTTCCCGTCTTTAAAACGATTGTTCTGGGCAAATTTCCACCGGGACCGCCCCACAGGGGTGGTCCACACCAGAGGCGTTTCCAGTGTTTCGAAATCAACTGGACCGCCCCACAGGGGCGGTCCACACCAGAAGTGCTTATTATGCACCGAAATTGTCCCGTTTGACCCCTCGTCTTTGACACACTCCTCGGGGCATTGAAGCTCAGCTACAAAGTCTTGAGAGTTTCCTAAAAACCATTGCTCAAGTGAGCTTTTACCTAAATTTAAATTAAAACTGCATGAGTTCAACTATATTAACGAAATGCTCTATCAAGTGGTGAAATAAGTCAATAGTTGCACGAAATAAAGGTAAATAAAGACCTTATAAATACATCATTTCACCACTTATCAACTCCCCCACACTTATCTATTTGCTTGTCCTCAAGCAAAATTTTGCTAGGAGCCCATAGCAAGAAGGAACATTTATAGCAAGCAAGTAGATGAATTCTTGAACTTTGGTGAGCAAAATTGTGAAAAATCTCAAGAGGAGTGCAACCAACCTTCTCATGGTGACATGGGTGTGCTTAGGGTAAATATAAATATAGAGCTTCGGGGTATGATCTAGAGTGTTTCCAAGTGCTTAAAGATCTTTGGACTTGGAGAACTTTTACCATGGCCAACTTCTCTCAAGAATGGGCATTGAGGAAAAACAAAAGGAAAAATAGAGATTTGCATTTGATTTTCTTTTGCAACAAGAGATGAGAAGAAATAATTTGGAATTGTGCCTTTGGCATTTTGCCTTGCTTTATAGAATACTCAACTCTCATTTGTTGGTTACCGATGGTGCCTCTCAAGTCCTTTTTTAAAAAAAAAATTCCATGAGGAAACACCCCTTAGCAATCCCTAGATGAGAAGGTTTGAAAGGACCCCTAAGCAATAAAAATTCACCAAGAAAGGGATTTATGGAAGCACCGCAATTAATTGCTCCTCAAGAGAGAAATGTTGTAAAATTTGGTGGAAAGTTCTAAGCATTCATGGAAAGACTTGCTTAATACAAATGGAACTTCTTCATGGCAGCAATAGACATGTATAAGAAGATGGAGAAGTGCATCAAAAAGAAAAGGTCGTTCCCCCCACACTTGAGTAGGACAATGTCCTCATTTGTCAAAGCTAAACCCAAAGGGAAATAAACAGAAGACCTTTTCGAAGCATGAAACATATAGTACATAAAGTTGTAAAGCATTGTGTAATAATTTAGCGAACTAGTACTCCCCTGATAAGACGTGTATTGGGCAAAGGATTCCCCCACACTGGAGAGTGTCCGGGGTCGTCGAAGCGCGAGACCTAGGAAAATTTTGCAAGAGTTCCTCTTGCATGTGTCCTATTCAGCGTTGAAGGGTGTTGGCATGCAGTGTGTATGTAGCTACAATGCAGAGACAAAAATAAACTAGGCGCAACATGATTCCGAGGAATACGCTTAAAGCCCATGGTTAGAAATCAAAAGGGGACTCATAAGTGAGTCCTATAGCAAATGGGTTCACAGTGTTATAATTTGAAACTGAAAGCCTAGAGAGAGTACTGAAAAGCATAACTAAAGGAAAAAGAAAAGACAATAACATAGATAATCCAGAAGTACAAAAGAAGTTTCAAAACACAAGACTCCAAGCAACCACTCCATGAGCATCTACTGGGCCGGTGGTTCACCTCGCTCGAGCATGCGTCGCAGCTCCTCATACTAGGCTGCCAACTCCTCCACGCGTCGCTGGTGGGCCTCGAACTCCTCCCGGGAAACCGTGCGAGGTGGTGGGGCTGGTAGGGCTAGTAGCGGGGCAGCGGCAATAGAGTGAGCAGATGAGCTGGAGGAGGACTCGGCGCTGCCGGCGGGCCGTATCTTCTCCCAACCTCTTGGAGCACGGCGAAACCCCATCCGCCGGAGGGCAGCATGGTCAATGGGAGCCATGAGAGGCTCAAGGACCGCCTCTCCAACGTCGACTCCGCACTCAAGGAACTGAGTGTGGAGGAAATGAGGATAGCCGAGATGCTGGGTATCCCGCTTCGCGACCATATTGCAGAGGTGGTCGAACATCAGCCCTGAGATAGAGAAAGGCCGTTCCGGATCCGGGGCCGTGAGGCTGTTGAGAAGGAAACAGTCCATGGCATTCATATCCTTACTGTCCCGGGGCAGCATGTTATAACGGATGAGAGCAAGGATGACGCGCTGAGCGGCATCCTGGACCATATTCGGGGTCATGGTGACCCGGAAAACAGTGCCCGACTAATTCTTCTTTCGGCGCGTGGTCGGGAGAGTGGCGAGGAACTGGCGGCGGTGGCTCCGGAGGTAGCTGTCGGGGAGGTAGCTATCGCTCTCGTAGTCCTCCGGAGGGATGTCCAAAGCCTCGATGAAGATCTGCTGTGTGATCTCTATACGTCAACCTCCGACATATGAGATAAGCTTGGAAACGCCCTCCCGAGCCGCATTTGCATAGAACTGGCGAATGAGGTGTGGGTAAAACCCCCCACCCATCGTCAAGAATCGACCCCATCAGTAGAAATCAAATAGTGACTGGAGGTCGTGGTCCTTGACGATGGATGGGTCCACGTCACGCTCCTGGATGAACTCCCGGTGGGGCCCATGATGGTACCAATTCTTGGCCTCTTCAGTGATGAAGATGCCGTCAATCAAGCTGGTGCCGAAAGGAAGGCGGGCGGCCATGCGGTGGCGGATGGTGGCTCGGTCGAGTGGTTGCATTGTCTGAAACCAAAGACAATAAAAGAAAAACAAGAAAAGAAAAGAAACAAAATACAAAACAGGAAAAGAGAGTTAAAGATCGTTAAAGAAAAGAGAAATGCAAAGGTTGTTCGTAGACATATTCATGAAGTGCATGTGTAAAAAGAAAGAATTAAAAACGACACAACAATTCACAAAAATTTTGGCATGATCTCCCCCATTTTCCTATGATTTCCCGGTTCTAAGAACCTCCACAACCTTACCCAAACAGGCAGCATTCAGAGATTGATTCAATCCAATGGCATAATATAGGCAAGTAGTTCACAACGCACCGACTAATTCAACAATTGATCAATGTAAGCACAGTGTTTAGAATCCGAATTTTGAGCCTCAAAAGTGCATTATCGTAAACATGGGACCAATCAAATGCCCACTATCATCCAAAAAGTCCCAACAAGGCAGTGCACGATTTAAGCGAAACTAAACAATGCACAATAAGGCATTATTGAAGTTAGACCATTTAACCCCTAAATTCTTGCTCGAACCACCAAGTTGCACATTTTCAATCTCCAAGCACACACAAATTCCCTAAATAATTATTCAACACAATCCAAATCCACAAATTTGCACAAATCTCAATTTCCCACCTAAGGCCCCGTTTGGTTCGACCTAATTCTAGCCCAAAGTGTAACTTGCTCAAAAATTGAAAAAAAAAACAAATTAAAGGGAGATTGACATACTGTAGTGGTTTGCTACTGAAATTAAGCAAAAGGTTAGGCTAAAATGGGGCTGAAAGGGGTAGAAATTGGATTTAGGGAAATGGGGGAGTTTAGGGATTTGAGTGGTGTTGGAGGTGTGGCTGGCGTGAGTGAGGGCGGCGCTGGTGCGGACTGTGCGCGCGGCGGCGACGGAGAGGCTGGTGCGGCGCAGGAGCAAGGCGGTGGTGGCGAGAGAGGGTTGGGCGGTGCGGTTGGCTGGTCGCGTAGGGGGGTGCTACGGGCTGGGGGGTGCGACGGGGAGGAGGAAGAAGAGGGAGTCGGGTGTGAGGAAAAGAAAAAGGGAAAGAAGAAAGGAAGAAAGAAAACGCTGCGCTTCAGTATTTTTTTTTCAAAATTTACGAGTGGACCGCCCCTCGGGGGCGGTCCGCATGGGCGGTCCCCATCTGAGAGCGTTTTTTTGTGTTTTTTTTTTAATTTTCGATTGGACCGCCCCACAGGGGCGATCCATATGGGCGGTCCGTGACAGAGAGCGGGCTTCGGTGAAAATCAATGGGACCGCCCCTCAGGGGCGGTCCGCAACAGAGAGCAATTTTTTTCGGTGAAAATTGATGGGACCGCCCCTCAGGGGCGGTCCATAGGGGCGGTCCGCAACAGAAACCCAAATTTTTTTTTCTTTCACCTCAGTTCATCCAATTGCACACTCCAAGTCCCAAAATCCCAAAACAGCAGTAAAAACTAAACATAAGCACCAAAAACACAAGCAAAAGCAATAAGGAAAACTAACATGTTAAAACACTTAAACGGGCAAGGAAAGAAATCCGGGTTGCCTCCCGAAAAGCCGCCCTTCTTTTTAAGGTCTTTGGCTAGACCATAGTAAGGTTTAGATGAAACCTGGTTCCCGAAGGAAAATAGGACGAGCTTCTACCCGTTTAATTTCACCTCCCATGTAATGCTTGAGCCTCGAACCATTAACCATGAAGGTTCCACCTTTTATGTTTTTTAACTCCACAGCACCATACGGCGTCACCTTAGTGATAGAGAAAGGCCCGGCCCAATGATATTTGAGCTTACCCGGGAAGAGCTTTAACCGAGAGTTGTAGAGTAAGACCCGATCTCCCTCATGGAATTCTCTTTCGAGGATCAATTTATCGTGCCATCTCTTTGTCTTCTCTTTGTAGATTCGGTTGTTCTCATAAGCTTCTTCCCGGATCTCTTCTAACTCCGTCAGCTGAAACTTTCTCTTTTCTCCGGCACTCTTGAGGTCGTAATTGAGCGCTTTGACAGCCCAATACGATTTATGTGCAAGTTCAACAGGTAGGTGACAAGCTTTCCCGTAGACAAGACGGTAAGGGGACATACCAATGGGAGTCTTGTAGGCTGTTCGGTATGCCCATAGTGCATAATCGAGCCTTAAAGACCAATCCTTTCTTGAAGAATTTACCGTTTTCTGCAAGATCCATTTCAGCTCTCTATTGGTGACCTCGACTTATCCGTTGGTTTGGGGGTGGTAAGGTAGAGCGACCTTATTCTCACTCCGTACTTCTCCATTAAAGTTTCGAATTGCTTGTTGCAGAAGTGAGAACCCCCGTCACTAAGGATTGCTCTTGGCACACCAAACCTTGTAAAGATATTCTTTCTCAGGAACTTGGTCACCACCTTAGCATCATTTGTGGGAGAGGCAACGGCTTCCACCCACTTGGTCACGTAGTCCACAGCTACAAGGATGAAGAGATTGGCACAGGAGGAAGGGAAAGGTCCCATGAAGTCTATGCCCCACAAGTCAAATGGTTCAACCTCTAGCATCACATTAAGAGGCATTTCGTGTTTGCGGGAGATGTTTCCCATCATTTGACAGCGGTCACAGGAAGCAACAAAGTCATGGCAATCTTTGTGTAAGGTTTTCTAGAAGAAACCTGCTTGTAGAACTTTCGCTGCGGTCCTTGCCGGCCCATGATGCCCTCCCACTTCAAGAGAGTGGCAATGGGTGAGAATGTCTTTCACTTCACTCAGGGGCACACATCTCCTTATCACCCCATCAGCACAAGTCTTGAAGAGGTGAGGGTCATCCCAGAAGTAGTGCTTCGAGTCAGCGAAGAATTTCTTCCTCTGCTGGTAGGTCAAGTTATGGGGCACTACTCCTCTTGCCAAGTAGTTTGCAAGATCAGCATACCAAGGATCATCAGCTTCCTTGATCACGAAAACAGTCTCAGAAAGAACTCGTTTATAGGCACACCTTCATCGGGCACTTCCATGCGAGAGAGGTGGTCGGCCACCACATTTTGCACACCCGGTTTGTCTGATTTCGATCTCAAACTCTTGTAGCAACAAAATCCATCTCAACAACCTTGGCTTGGCGTCCTCCTTGGTAAACAAATATTTCAAGGCGGAGTGGTCGTATGCACAATCACCTTACTTCCCAAGAGGTAAGAGCGGAACTTATCTAATGCAAAGACAACCGCTAGAAGCTCCTTCTCGGTTGTGGCATAGTTTTTCTGAGCATCGTTGAGTGTCTTGCTTGCATAGTAGATAGTTCTCAGAATCTTCTCCTTTTTTTGACATAGGGCTGCCCCCACTGCATAGTCGCTTGCATCACACATTATTTCAAAAGGGAGGCTCCAATCTGGTGACACAACTATCGGGGCTGAGATAAGGCACTCCTTGAGAGTGTTGAAGGATTTCAGACAATCTTTAGTGAATTCAAATTTTGCCTCTTTGGCTAAGAAATCACACAGAGGTTTAGAGATTTTGGAAAAGTCCTTGATGAACCTTCTGTAGAACCCGGCATGGCCAAGAAAGCTTCTAATGTCTTTAACTGAGGTGGGTGGTGGTAGCTTCTCGATGACTTCGACCTTGGCCCGGTCAACTTCAATCCCATTGGAGGAGATCTGGTGCCCAAGGACGATCCCTTCTCTCACCATGAAATGGCATTTCTCCCAATTGAGTACTAGATTGGTTTCCTCACATCGGGAGAGAATGGCGTCTAAGTTCTCTAGGCAAGAGTCGAAGTTGAGCCCAAAGACCGAGAAATCGTCCATGAAAACTTCCATGCTTTTTTCAATAAAGTTGGAGAAGATGGCCATCATACACCTTTGGAACGTTGCGGGAGCATTGCACAATCCGAAAGGCATTCTTCTATATGCGAATGTTCCATAAGGGCATGTGAATGTGGTCTTCTCTTGATCTTCTGGGGCTATGGGATTTGGAAGTACCCCGAGTAGCCATCAAGAAAGCAATAAAAGTCTTGCCCGGCTAATCTCTCTAGCATTTGGTCGATGAAGGGCAAGGGGAAGTGATCTTTTCTTGTAGCCGTGTTCAACTTCCGGTAGTCGATGCACACTCTCCAACCGGTTGTTGTTCTTTGGGGGATCAACTCACCCTTTTCATTCGACACCACCGTGATTCCTCCTTTCTTTGGTACCACCTGGGTCGGGCTCACCCATTGACTATCGGATATGGGGTAGATGACCCCGGAGTCGAGTAGCTTTAGGACCTCCTTTTTAACTACCTCCTTCATATTTGGGTTGAGCTGCCTTTGAGGTTGAACGAGTGGCCTGTAGTTATCCTCCATGAAGATTCGATGAGTACAGGAGTGGGGTTTGATACCCTTTATATCGGAGATTGACCAACCAATTGCCCCCTTGTGGTTTCGAAGCACCTTCAACAAACTGTCCTCTTGTTCACCTGTGAGGGAGGAGGAGATAATGACAGGTAGATCACAAGGTTCAGTCAGATAAACATATTTTAAATGAGAAGGTAGAAGTTTCATCTCCACAGTGGGAGGCTTCTCGACCGAAGGAGGTATTCTTTGCTCGCTTCGCTCCAGTGGTTCCGGTGGTGGGTAATGCGTTCTGAAGTATCTTGGGGCTCTATCCAAAGCATACATTTCATTCACCTCGGACATCTTTGTTCATCATCAGACTCAAGCAAAGCAAAACTCAAAGCATCATAATTAGAGTGAGGGGGTGGATTATTTTGCAAAATGGAGTTAACAACATCTATTGCAAAAATAGCTTCCACATGTGCGGGTCTTTTCACTATCTTAGACATGTCAAACTCAAGCTTTTCATCATGAAGACGCAAAATAATCTTCCCTTTTTCCACATCTATCAAGGTCCTGGCAGTTCTTAAAAATGGACGGCCCAAAATCAAAGGGACCTTGACATCTTCTTCCATATCAATCACTATGAAATCAACGGGGAAAACAAAGGTTCCCACAGTCACTACCAAATCCTCAAATTTTCCTTTCGGAAGCACTAGAGACCTGTCAGCAAGTTGTAATTGCACAGTAGTAGGTGTGCACTCACCAATCCCAAGTTTATTAAAAGTTGAAAGTGGCATGAGATTTATACTAGCTCCTAAATCACATAGACCACTACCGTAATTAAAATCACCAATAGAACAAGGGATGATAGGCAAACCAGGGTCTCCAAACTTTGGAGGAGGGTGCCTTAGTAGGACCGCTGAAATTTCATCAGTGAGATGCACCGTTTCAGATTCTAGTAAAGATCTCTTGTTGTGAGAATGTCTTTCATGAACTTTGCATAGATGGGCATCTGTTTCAAAGCATCAGCAAAAGAAATGTTAATTGTCAATTTCTTGAAAATACTTAAAAACTTCCCAAATTGCTCATCTAGATTCTTTTCTTTGAGCCTATTCGGGAAAGGAAGTGGAGGGAGATGTTTAGCAAGAGTGGGAGAGATAGGTAATTCAGGAGACTTCTTCTCCTTGGAAATATTTTTCTGTGGAGATTGAACTTCCTCAGGTATCTCTCGGTCTTCCTCTTGATTTTCTTGATTTTGCTTCTCTTGGTCATCAACTTCATCTTGGGGAGAGGGTTCTTCTAGGAGCCTACCGCTTCTCAAAGTAACCGCATTAGCTTGGTCCCTTGGGTTAGGCTTCGGTTGACTTGGGAGTGTCAGGCTGTCTCTGAGCAAGTTGTTCTGAGATTTGATCAACTTGAGTTTTAAGGCTCTGATTAAATGTCATCTGGTTGGCATTGCAGGCCTCCTGCTCGGTGAACTTGGTTTGGGCGGTAGTCATGAAGTTCATCGTCATATTTTGCATGTTTTGCATCATGGCTTCCATTCTAGCCAAGTTACCATCAGAAGAGGAGAGGGGAGTGTTGTTGTTGTTGTTGTTGTTGTGTTGTTGTTGTTGTTGTTGTTGTGGTCTGAATCCCGGCGGGCCACCTTGAGGTCTATACCCCATTTGAGAATTGTTTGCTTGGTGTGGCCCTTGAGGTTTATAACCCATCGAGTTGTTGGAAATATTACTCGGTCCTCCTTGGGTGGAATCGTTGTTCCTCCATGAGAAATTAGGATGATTTCTCCATGGGGCATTGTTGTTGTTATAGTTGTAGCTGGGGCGGTTGCTAACAAAGTGGACATCTTCTTGTCCCTCGATGTAACTTCTTCCTTCACAAAAATGGGTCTCATGGGGACCCGCACATATAGCACACCCCTCTGTGGCTGAAGTGGAAGATGATGAAGCTACAGATTTTGCATTCTCTTTTTGGGATGTAGCAAGCTTCTCCACCATCTTTGTGAGTGAGGATATTTGGGCGGAAAGATGATCGGATGGTTCGACATGAAGTAGACCGGCCGCTCTTGGAGTTCTTCCCTTATTTCTAGCCCATTGTCTCATGTTGCTAGTCATTGTCTCAAGGAGTTCCATTCCTTCTTGAGGGGACTTGGTCATGAAGCTACCTCCCGCGGATGAATTCACAAGCAAACGGTTCGCATCGTCAAGCCCATTAAAGAAAGATAGGCATAACGATTGATCATCCAACCCATGGTGGGAGCAATTCATTAACATCTCCTTGAACCGGTCCCATGCATCGTACAAGGTTTCTCGGGCTCTTGGTAGAATGTATTAATCTCTCCAATCAGTTGCCTCGTCCTACTAGTCGGGTAGTATTTGGCAAGGAACTTTTGAGCCATTTGTACCCATGTTTGGATTGATTGGGGCGGTAAGCTTCTAAACCACCTCGATGCGGAGTCGGATAAGGAATGGGGGAAGAGCTGCAACCGGATTCTCTCCTTTACCGTACCGGTTTTCCCGAAGGAATTGCAAAAGTCGAGGAAGAGACTTAGGTGGTTTGGAGCGTCATCTGGATTTACTCCACTGAACTTTCCTAAGTCCCGGACTGCGGTAATGAAATGAGTCTCGAAGACCCATTGTCTCGCTTCCTCCGGTTTCAACACTGGGAGGACTATAGCCGAAGGCCTCCCTTCGGTATCCGGCTGGTGGTAATCAGAGAGGGCTCGGTGTTGTTGCTGCCCATTATTCCCAATTTCTGGTTGATCTCCATCCGCCATGTTTAAATCTCTTATGCGTCTTCTAAGAGTGCGCTCAAGTTCGGATCTCGGACTAGCAAGCGGGGAGCTACTAGACCGAGTGTTTGGCATACACAGAAGAAACAAAAGGATAGGATAAAACAACAAAAACGAAAACACAATCAAAGAAAACAAAACACTAAACTTTAAACAAAAGCAAAAACTAAAAATACCGAAACTAGGGAAACTGATGGAATCAATCTCCCCGGCAACGGCGCCAAAAACTTGTTGTGCAAAAACTATATAACAAGGTATATAAATAAATGCAAGGAATAGGCAAGTGCACCTAATCGGTGTAGTACAACAAGTGTCGTATCCACAAGGAAATTGGTCCTAAATTCCTAGTCTCGGTACTTAGTAATTGTAATGAAAACAATAAATTGGGGTTTAGCCGGCGGCAAGCTTGATTGTGTTGGTTGAGTAATTGCAAGAACAACAAATAAACTAAAGGTGATAGTTTAATGGATTGGATGGAAAAGTACTTTGGGAATTTGGCAATCACCCAAACTACCTAGATATGCTAGCGACTCTTCTTATGCCGTAGTTGTCTTTTAGAACAATAATAATAACTCTCTAAACCAAAGATGAGTTAATTCTTACTTAGTTAATTTTAGCCTTCAAAATCAATTAGGACTAAACTCACTAAGTAGCATTAAGCAAGTTCTAGAACAAAGCCCCAAATTATACTCACTAATCCTAGGAGCATAAATCAAGAGTTCTCTCTCAATTTGGTCACAAACCCTAACTCAAAACCAATTTGTAGTTAGGGTTCACCACAAATGCACTCAAGAGATCAATTTGAGAACATTGAATGATAATTAAGAGAGAAACAACTATATTAAAGCATAATCAAGATTCACAAGCACATTCTAGGGTTTGGGTTCAAAGACCCATCCCAAAGCACAATAGAGTACTACTCAAGCATAGAGGAAAGAAAAACTAGAAAAGAGTAAGAAGAAGCCATTGTTGGAGCTTGGAAGCTTTGGAGAAGGTGAGCTCTTCCTTCTTCTCTTCTTCCTCTTCTTTCTCCTCTTTTTTCTCCTTCTTCTCGTTCTTTCTCTTCTCTTATGTGTGTGGAAGTGTAGAATGCAAAGAGTGAGCCAAATCCCTCTGTTTTCCCGTCTTTAAAACGATTGTTCTGGGCAAATTTCCGTCGGGACCGCCCACCACACCAGAGGCGTTTCCAGTGTTTCGAAATTAACTAGACCGCCCCACAGGGGCGGTCCACACCAGAAGTGCTTATTCTGCACCGAAATTGTCCCGTTTGACCCCTCGTCTTTGACACACTCCTCGGGGCATTGAAGCTCAACTATAAAGTCTTGAGAGTTTCCTAAAAACCATTGCTCAAGTGAGCTTTTACCTAAATTTAAATTAAAACTGCATGAGTTCAACTATATTAACGAAATGCTCTATCAAGTGGTGAAATAAGTCAATAGTTGCATGAAATAAAGGTAAATAAAGACCTTATAAATACATAATTTCACCACTTATCATAGAGGTGCTAAATGTCGAAAAAGGAGTTAGGTGGATGATGTGTGAGACCAGATCATTGGAGGAGGGAATTCAGAGCTCTATAGTGATTATCTACGCTCCATGTGACATTAATGAGTTGAAGTCCATGTTTGACAAGATCTTGCAAGCAAAAGATAGGTGGAATCCGGAGCTGGTGTGTATAGGCGACTTTAATGAGGTATTACAACCAACAGAGAGGAGACCGGTGAACAATAATCGTTACACCAGAGGAATGAGAGAGTTTCAGGCAGGGGTGGATTTCATGCATGGGTGGATTTCATGCAACTTATTGAAATACAGCTGAAGGATGCCAGTTTTACATGGAGAAGGAGCGGGTCGCTGAGTAAAATTGACAGATGCTTTGCAACGCATGATTGGCTCCATCAATACTCAGACGTTACCCTTAGAACAAGTACATGGAGTGTTTCAGACCATTGGCTTTTGGTAGTTAATGCGAACACCATAAACTGGGGGCCACGTCCATTCAGATCAATTGACGCCTGGTTCGAACATCCCGACTTTGAAAGATTTATACGGCACCAGTGGGGCAGCATGAAGCATGGATCGTCTGTAAATAAGCTGAAGAGATTAAAGGCACCCTTGAGGAAATGGAATAAGGAAACTTTTGGTGATCTAAATCTGAAAATCCATGAATGTAAAGAAGCTCTTAAAACGGTGGAACGAAAGACAGAGGAGGATGACGGCTCAGCCCAGTTTGAGAATGAAAGAGTTCAGGCCATGATGAAACTGGAAAAGTCAGAGAGGACACAAGAAGTGTACTGGAAGCAAATGTCCCGTGATAAGTGGTTAAAGGAAGTGGATAACAACACTAGGTATTTCCATAAAAGAGCAACTCTTAATTACAGAAAGAAGCTGATTGCTTGCCTGGTCACTGAAGAAGGTGCAGTCGATAACCCAACAAGAATTAGAGAGCTCATAATTAAACATTACAAGACGTTGTTCCAAGCCAGGAAAATTTCAGGAGTAAAACCCCCCATGTTGAACCATCCGATCCTTACTAAGGAGGAAGCAGCCCAATTGGAGAATATTCCCACCAGCAAAGAGATCAAACAAGCGGTGTTCCAGTGTAGTAGCACAAAGGCACCAGGCTTTGACGGGTTCAACATGAACTTCATAAAGAGAATGTGGCGCATCATCGGCAAAGAATTTGGAGGAGATGTCCAAAAGTTTTTTATTAATTCGAGGCTTGAGAAAGGGGTAAATACCTCATGGATAGCATTGATACCAAATAAACCTGAGGCCTCTCAAATCGACGATTACTGACCGATAAGTATGGTGGGATGTTTGTACAAGGTTATAGCTAAAGTGCTAAGCAGTCGGTTGAGCCCCCTCTTACCGAAGATCATTGGTGAGACACAAACAGGATTTGTTAAAGGGAGAAATATTTTAGAAGGTCCATTCATTGCTAATGAGGTGATAACTTAGCTGAAGAAAACAAAGAAAAAAGGGCTGTTGTTAAAAATCGATCTAAGAAAAGCATATGATAGTGTGTCGTGGGAGTTTCTTGATGCAATGTTGGCTAGCATGGGATTTGGGCATAGGTGGAGAGGTTGGATTCAGGAATGCGTCACTACACCGAGGATCTCCATCCTGGTAAACGGATCGCCCACAAAACCATTCTCTCCTGGCAGAGGACTTCGACAAGGTGATCCTCTCTCTCCCTCATTATTTGTTATTATTGTTGAAGTACTAAGCTGGTTGATCCAAGAGCTGGTAGCGAAAGGTCTGTTTTCGGGGATTAAGGTTGGAGTAAGACAAGTGAGAATAACCCACCTACAATTTGCGGATGATGTCATGCTATTTAGCATGGTAGAGAAGGATGAATTGGTGCAACCGCATAAAATGCTCATTGGCTTCGAGGAGGTGAGTGGGCTAAGCCTATCTTGGGTGCCCTCTCGGAGCTAATCCTAGGAAGGTATCCACATGGGAGGCAGTTTTGCGCAAAGTTAAGATGAAGTTGGCTACTTGGAAAGCCACTATCCTATCAAAAGTGGGTCGCGCGGTGCTTATAAGGTCAGTGCTTGATTCAGTTCCCCTTTATTATGCTAGTTTGTTTGTTATCCCAGGTAAAGTTCGGAAGCGGCTAGAAAGAATGCAAAGAGAATTCTTCTGGTGTAAGAGAAGCAAGTCGCTAGTAACAACTGCGTGGTCAAGATTGACACGTCCGAATGTGTTAGGGGGTCTTGGGTTTACAAACTTGAAGGTGAAAAACTTAGCATTCCTTGCTAAGTGGAGAGTCCAGTTCGCAAAAAACCAGCGCCCTCTTTGGAAACATGTTGTACACTCTATATATCACACACGTAGGGGTCTGCACACGGGAGAAAGAAATGATAATAGTCATACTCCGAAAGGAGTTTGGTATTCAATTTTAAAGGCTACCGGTGAGAATAATGAGCTGCAGAAAATTCTTGATGACCACGTCCGCATTATAGTAGGAGAAGGGCACGATATATTATTCTGGTTCGACAGGTGGTGCGATGAAAGGTCCCTAAAAGATCGATTCCCTAAATTTATTTCATATTAGCATGCAACAGGAATGTACAGTAGCAAGCATGGGAGAATGGTGTGATGCGGTGTGGATGTGGAACTTGCAGTGGAGGTGAAGACTTTTTGCATATGAAGAAGAAATGGTTTTGAACCTACAGGGAATATTGGAGAATAATCCGCCGTCCTTTGGCGTCCGGGATGAATGTAGTTGGAAGGGTGATTGGCGGTGCTCCTTAACGAAGGATAATACTGTTATGATGTGCAGAGGCGGAGTTAGGGGGCAGGTGGGTGTTTCGCCCCCCCCCCCCCCAAACACTTTTATTATTCAACAAGAAATATTTGTAATGTAATGTGGTGCCCCCCCCCAAGATTAGCAGTATCCGGTATTTATAGGCATTATATTATTTTAAGAGAGAGGGCAGGTAGTTCAGAGAAAGGAGCAGAGTGGAGTGCATCAGTCTCCTCTGAACTCTTTTTTTTTCAACACAGGAGTCTACGATTCTACATACAAAAAGGTCTCATTTTTTTATTTCTTGAATAGATATCTAATTGCTTTAACTGATTGACATTTAAACTATTTTTGATTTAGCTTTTTCTCTTTGTTAGTCCTTTGCTATTCGTGTTGTAGGTGTAACTATCTTTATTTTTTTCTTTCTTTTGAATTTAGAAGTTAATTATGAGTATTTTTTTTCTTTAAATTTAGAGATTGAATTTAAGCATAATAAGCAAATATTAAAACTATTTGTAGTAATTGATTATACTTGTGATAATATGTTTAATAGGCTTTGTGTGTATATTATTTTGCGTGAATTGGTTGGTTTGCTTTGTTATAGAATACTTCCTAATTTATTTATATAATAGAAAATTTATAATCCTTGTGAAAATCACATATTTCATTATGACTTATTATGTAAACATTGTTTATGTTTTTCAGATTCATTATGAAGAGAGTAAGAAAAATAGATTCATTTTTTTAAGCCAAAGAGAAGTCTCGAAATTGATACACAACAATTACGAAGCGACGATGAGCCAATTGATACATCAAATCCTCCTAGTCAATCTTTTCATGAGGGAGAGCCGTCTTTCAAATCAGCTCGATATGAAAATATTGAATTATTAGAGCCTGAGAAGTTCAATATTGATTCCTTGATTCATGATCCTGGCTTATGACCTCTAATTCATGATTATCCAAGTGACCAAAGGGATGAGGTAAGACGAGCTTACATTAAACTTGGGCCTTATCAACTTCGAAAGTCAAATTATCCATTTTCTGGTCCTGTTGGTCGTCAGCGCAAGTTTCAAGCAGCTTGGTTTAAAAGCTTCTTTTGGTTGGAATATTCTGAGGTAAAAGATGCTGCATTTTGCTTTCCGTGTTATCTTTTCCTTAAAAATCCCACTGAAGGAAGTGGGTCGGATACTTTTATTACAAAAGGATTCAACAATTGGAAGAAAGTGAATAGTGGTAAAGATTGTCCTTTTGTCAACCATGAAGGTAAGAATTCTGGGTCTGCACATAAATATTCCGTGAAATGCTATGAAAATCTAAAGAATGTATCAGGTCATATAGAGACTGTTATGCATAAACAAACATCTGAGTAAGTATTTAGTAACAGATTACGACTGAAGACTTCAATTGAGGCAGTTAAGTGGCTCACATTTCAAGCTTGTGCATTCAGAGGTCATGATGAAAGACTTGATTCAAGAAATCAAGACAATTTTCTGGAGTTGATCAAACTTCCCGCATCCTATAACAAGGATGTTAGTGAAGTAGTATTGGAAAATGCACCAAAAAATGTAAAGTATACATCCCCAGACATTCAGAAGGATATTTTACAAGTTTTTCTAAAAATATGCAAGAAGCAATACTCGACAAGATTGGAGAAGCAAAATTCTGCTTGATAGTTGATGAGGCTAGAGATGAGTCTTAAAAGGAATAGATGGCTATTGTTTTGAGGTTTGTTGATCGGAATGGTTATGTCAGGGAAAGATTTTTGGACTTAGTTCATGTCAAAGACACAACAGCCTTGACTTTAAAGAATGAGATCATGTCTTGTTTGGCATATCATAAGCTTGATGTTCAAGATATTCGAGGTCAAGGTTATGATGGAGCCAGTAATATGTGTGGAGTGTGGAATGGCTTACAAGCTCTATTTTTAAAGGAATGTCCGTATGCTTATTATGTACATTGTTTAGCTCATCAATTGCAACCGGCGCTAGTTGCGGCATCTAAGGATGTGTCTGAGGTACACCTTTTTCAAGAACTTGAATTTTATTGTAAATGTCATTGGATCTTCTTGCAAACGGAATGATCAACTACAAGCTGCTCAGCTTGCTGAAATTTCACACCTAGCTAAAATTAAAGAACTTGAAAGTGGAAAGGGTGCAAATCAGATAAGATCTTTGCAAAGACCTGGAGATACTAGATGAGGTTCACATTATAAATCAATTTGTAGCTTGATGGAGTTATTTGGCCCAACTAGAGTGGTGTTAGATGACATCGTTATTAATGGTTCAACATCTTCTCAAAAAGGTGATGCAATTTATGCTTTAAGGCAATTATTATCATTTGATTTTGTGATTGCAATGCATGTGATGAGGAAAATTATGAAGATAACTGACATGCTCTGTCAAGCTCTACAATTGAAGTCACAAGATATTATTTATGCTTTGACTCTTGTTTCTACTACGAAGACATTGATTCAAAAATTGAGAGATGAAAAGTGGCAACCATTGTTAGAAGACGTGGTTTCCTTCTGTGAGAGTCATTGCATTCCAGTCCCTGATATGAATGGAACTTATATTGATATCATCCGTTCTCGTCATAAGAAAGACAATGTAACCGTTGAGCATCATTATCGAGTTGATGTGTTTATTGCTTCTGTTGACTGTCAGTTGCAAGAGCTGAACTCTAGGTTTAATGAGCAAGTCACAGAGCTTTTATCTTTGAGTGTTGCATTGGACCCAAGAAATTCATACAAGTCTTTCGATGTTAATGACATATGTAGATTGGCAACAAAGTTTTACCAATCTGATTTCTCCACACAAGAAAGAATTCATCTAAGACAGGAGTTGGAACACAATGAGGTAGATGTTCTCAGCCACACAGACTTGAAGAATGCAAGTTCAATTTCTGACTTATGTAAGGGATTATATGAAACTGGAAAGTCGGAAATATATCCTTTGATCGATTGATTAATCCGTCTTATTTTAACTCTTCTTGTTTCAACTGCTACAAGTGAACGAGCCTTTTCAGCAATCAAAATTGTGAAGACTAGACTTCATAGTAGTATGTCTGATGAGTTTCTACGGAGCTACTTGATTGTTAATATTGAGAGGGAGACTGCTGAGACATTTTCTACTGATAAGATAATAGACGACTTCAGCTTTATGAAAGAAAGATGCTCACAATTCAAAGTCCACAAGGTACATTTATTTTTAATTCGTTTACTTGTCATTTTACCTTTTATTTGTATGTATATCTACATATATCTTGTCTTATATCTATGCAAAAACTCATTTTGCAGGTGCATTCAAGATAGATAAAAGATTAATATGTCAACTTTCAGCTAATTGATTTTCTATTGTGGGGCAACAATTATGTAAGAATTATTTTTCGTTTGGCATAAGGAATTATTCATCAGTGATCTTTTGTTTAAGAGTTTGTCATGTAGTAGATGTATATCGTGTTTTTTTAATACAATAAATACATGAATTTTTTCTAAAATACAACAAACACACGACATTAAGTACTTAATATATAATCAAAAATTATTATATGTTGCGGGAAAAAATTATGTCTTTCGCCCCCCCCCCCCCAAACATGAAATTCTGGCTCCGCCCCTGATGATGTGTAGTACGTCTGAGGAATTGGCTGAGCATGGTGAGATGAACTTTAAGCTTATTTGGAAAGGATTATGTGAACCGCAAGTAGCTATGACATTATGGTTTGCGTTAATCAGAAGACTTGCAACTAGAGAGCTGCTCTTTGAAAGAAATGTTGTCCCACTTGGTGGTAGCCTATGTTTGTGGTGCATGCGAGTCATGGAAAGGGTGGAACATGTAATATTCCTATGCCCCAGAATAAGTAAGGTTAGGGATCTAATCTTTCGTTGGTGGAATGTATTGTTTAGTTTCAAGGAATCAATGACAGAAATCTACCAAGAATGGTGTTCTCAACCGTTAGAAGGTAAGGCGAAAAGAATTTGGAAGTCTACGTTGTGCTATGGAGTTTACTTTATCTGGCTATGTTGTAATAATGTCATATTTAGAGGAGAAGCGTTGAATGTTGAAAGGCTTGTGATCCAGATCAAATTGGGAGTTTGGAGGTGGACAGAATGCTGGTGGAAGGACATGGTTATGCCTTCAACGATGTTTTTGAATACGGTATCCCTTCGAGATTATCTGTAGTTTGGATGTAGAATGGTTTAGTCTTGGTCAACATGCTCGTGTAAGCTGCTGTTCCTCGTGTTTGTTTTTTGTTTTTAGTTTTGGGTACTAGGTATGTAATTGGATGTTTTTAGTTTGGGTACTAGGTATGTAACTGGATGAGGGGTACTCTTTTTCCTTCCTAAGCTTTTTCCCACTGGGTTTTACTTAGGGAGGTTTTAATGAGGCCCATCTTCAAACTCATCCGTCTTTATCAATAAAATGGCGAAAGACACAAATTATATAAAAAAAAGATAGAGTCTGACTGACTGCCAGACTCTCTCTGACTTGTTCTCCTTTAGTTGCACAAGTTCTCTAGTTGACTCTTGTTGGTAGCTAGACATTGGCAATCTTCCGCAAAACTCTTACTGATTCAGGAATCAACATCCACATACTAGAAGAGAGCAATGCCTCCACTTTTATCAACATTACTAACAAAGGTTTATGAGTAACCTCGAAACTTTAGAAGAAGACAACTCATAAAAGAAGATGATATGTGAGTTTCCATGAGAAAGATGAAGGCAGGGTGGTGAAGATTTACCTGGTTACAGACTCATCTCATTGTCGCAAGTTGACCCAACACACAACAACTTAGAGAAAGACAAGTCATAGTTGAGGGGTCCCCTACACCATAGAGACTTCTTGGTCATTAGGGAGGCCAACAACTTGTTGGTAAGCACCAGTAACTCCTACAGAAGGGTCATGGATGTTTGAGACACACGTTTAACATGGATTCTCTTCTTCTTCAACTTCTTCAACTATTCACCAAATTTTTCTTCAAGGTACATTTTCTCATTCTCTTTCTTCAATCTCCTTAATTCTGGAATTGTAGAGACTGGTTCTGGGATTTCACCTCTAATTTGTGTTTAGCATCATCCGCTAATGGAATTTGATGAGAGGAAATAAGTGTTTGGTGGGCGGCACATGATATAACCGAGAAAGAATATGTATAACCGATTAGGTTTTTGTTTCTGTATTGATGTATATATTGTTTTCATGTATTACAACCTACCATCCGACTAATATATATACAGGTACTAATTGTTAAAGATAAATAACAACTAATGAAAAGATAATAACTAGACACCTAACGTGGACTGGGCTTTGATAGTGGGCTTAGCCCATTACTATCCCAATACCCCCCCGCAAGCCGTAGGCAAGCTAGATTTCCAAGGCTTGGAGTTTGACCTTTGCTCATGCCCATGCATTCTAATTGTTCTTTATATCTTGTCCCTGGAAGAACCTTTGTCATCATATCGGCTAACTGTGTTGTAGTGTGTGTGTATGTCACGTCTACAAGACCTTGTTGTATCTTTTCCCTGACAAAATGACAGTCGATCTCAATGTGCTTAGTTCGCTCATGGAAAACTGGATTCCTGGCAATGTGTATAGCTGACTGATTATCACACTTAATTGGTATGGGTCTGATGTTATGAACACCGATCTCGTGCAACAAACGTGTCAACCAAGTCAGTTCAGCAGTAACGCGTCGCAGAGAGCGGTATTCTGCTTCTGCACTAGAGAGAGAAACAGAACCTTGTTTTAGTCTTCCAAGAGATAGGACTATCTCCGAGGAAAATGTAATAACCTGAGACTGACTTCCTCGTATTTGGACATGCCGCCCAATCTGAATCGCAATATGCCAAGAGTTCTAGACTGGAGTGATCATTGCTGCTCAACTTGATTCCATAACTCATTGTTCCCTTCACATAGCAGAGAGCATGTAAAGCCGCTTGCATATGTATGTCTGTCGGTTTCTGCATAAACTGGCTGAGGACTTGAACGGTAAAGCTGATATCTGGTCTAGTGTTAGACAGATAATTAAGCTTACCTACTAAACGACGATAAGTAGTGGGATCTTCAAGAGGAATTCCATCTCTAAGAAGAAGTGACGTTCCTATTTTCATGGGTCCTTGCGTGTTGTTGGCACGAACACATCCATATTCCTTCACTATCCATGCAGAACTTTCGTTGGGATAGAATATATCCATGTTGTGCTTGGATAAATTCTATACCTAAAAAGTAATGCAAAGTTCCCAAATCTTTAATCTTGAAGTTCAAGTCCAATACTCGTTTAATATCATCAACGTCGCTCTGTTTCGTCCCCACCACTAGCATATCATCTACATAGACAGCGATGAAAACCATGTCTCCGTTGACATCTTTGTAAAACAAAGAATAATCATTCTTGGATTGAGTAAAATTGAGAGTATGGAGGAAGTTGACAAGCTTGGAAAACCATTGACGAGAGGCTTGCTTGAGACCGTACAAAGACTTCTTTAGGAGACAAGCTTTGTTCTGTCCAGAAACTTCAAGACCAGGTGGAATTTTCATGTAAACTTCTTCATTCAAATCACCATGCAGAAAAGCATTGTTGACATCTAACTGATTAATTATCCACCCTTTGTTGAGAGCAACAACAATGAGTGCACGAATGGTTGTCATCTTGATCACTGGGGAAAAGGTTTCTGTATAATCTAACCCGTGACGTTGAGTGTAACCTTTTGCAACTAATCTTGCCTTGTACCTTTCTAACGACCCATCTGACTTTAGTTTCCCTTGTAACCCATTTCAACCAATCACCTTCTTCCCCTTGGGCAAGGTAACAACGTCCCACGTGTTGTTTGCCTTCAGTGCGTGCAATTCGTTATTCATTGCTGTTCTCCAATGATCATGCATTACTGCTTCTCTGTAAGTGTTGGGCTCATGGACTTCCAAGAGGCGCGTTGCCACATTGCATACCACGGATGAAAGGGCCATGGATGTACAAGGTGTTATTTCTGTTAAACTTGTCAAATCTGAAATAAAACTGGTTGAATTTTCCTTGTTTCCATAGACTCTTTCATCTAACACCTCTTGGAAAGCTGTGTTACAAACATAATCTGACAGATAACCTGGCTTGTGAGTTTCCCTACTGGAACGGCGAAGATTGGTCTGCCCCACATGCTGTTCGACGGCCTCTGTCTCGTGCTGTTGTTCTTGCATTATGTCATCATCAAGGATAAAATCACGTCGATCGTCTTCATGTATGGCAGGTCCATCGTTATGCATGCATGTTACATCTCGGCCATAACTTTCTATGCCGTGTGTGTATGGAAATATTCCAACATGAAATTTAACGTCCCTACTCACTTCCACCACTTGAGTATTGAGACTCAAAACTTTGTATCCCTTCTTTCGTGGATCTAGACCCAAATAAACACATGCTTCTCCCTTAGGATTAAACTTTCCGCTCTTGTTAAGAAAAGTCTTGTAACATAAACAACCAAAGGGTTTGATTTCATCATATGATGGCGTTTGACCATATAAACTCTCAAATGGTGTTTTGCCAAGTAACGCTTTGGTCGGAAGCCTGTTAACCAAGAACGTTGCGTATAGAATGCATTCTCCCCAAAAAGCCAAGGGAACATTTGACTGGAAAAATACTGCTCTTGCTGTTTCAAGCAGATATTTATGTTTCCTCTCAACCACTGCATTTTGTTGTGGTGTATGGGCACACGTTGTTTGATGAATAATGCCTCTTTGAGTATAAAACAATTTTCCGTCATTCGAACTTCCAAGTTCCTTTGCATTATCCGTTCTGACTACCTTGATTCTTGTCTCAAATTGTCGCTCTACCATGTTAATGAAATTTATAACGGTTGCCCAAGCTTCTCCTTTTTGTTTAATCAATTGGACCCAAGTTGTACGCGTGAAGTCATCCACAAAACACACGAAGTATTTGTACCCGTTATAAGTTTCTGTGTTAAATGGGCCCCATACATCGACGTGAAGCATTTCAAATGATCTCTTAGTCTTGCTTAAAGAATTATCGAATGGTAACCTCTGAGCCCTTGCTTTGTAACATATATCACAAGCATGGTTAGAAGGGAAATCTGTTGTTTCTATTAAACCCATTTGTACAAGTTTGCTATACGGTACATGGCCCAAGCGAATATGTATTTCCTCAGCTACTGGGCTGAGTTTGGAGACAAGCCCAATACCGTGTCCATTCTCTGAGTCTTCCCGCTTCGGTTGCAAAATTCTGAAGCAAGCATCTGCCTGGCCCGCGTCCAACACATACAGACCGCTGTAGCCCAGCCCAAAACTTTCAACCTTCCCTGTCATAGGGACCTGGAGATAACAACGATCAGAATCAAAAATCAGGGAGCTAGCATACTGTTGAGTCAACTTCTTTACAGAGACCAGATTGAATAGAAAATTCGGCACAAACAAAACGTTTCTTAACCAAAATTTCCCTCCGATTTGAACATCTCCAATCAATTTCACTTCCTGTGGTCTTCCATCGGGAAGCAAAACCATGCGTGAAGCTTGTAATGTTTTCCAGTTTGTAAACAAATTATGCGCACCAGACATGTGGTCGGTAGCCCCAGAATCAATCACCCATTTTCCATCGAAAGAATTAGAGGAATCTTTTCCCATTAAGCAGCGTAAGTTGCTAGTGCAATAAGACTGTTTACCTGAGAAATTACTGTAGCTTATTTCTTCTGCTTTGATTCCTCCTGTGCTGTTACGAATCAAATCTGCAATTTGTTGTAACTGTTTCGGTGTTAGCCCATCATCCTGCCCCTTTTCACTTGAACTAGATTCTTGCTCTTTCACTGCGTGGGCAAACCCCTTACGCTTGCGAGCGAGAATGGTTTCTCTCCCATGAAGTTGATAACAATCAGCGGCGATATGCCCTGATTTCTTGCAGTGATTGCATTTACGCCTCTGAAAACACTCCTCGAAGGTGTGTCCGCCTTTCTTGCAGTAAGAGCAAACCAATTTCTTCTTCTCCAAATCTCCTCCGTTTTTAGGGTTTACAGATTTTTCTCCAATTCCTTGTCCATAAAAGGACATGGCATCTTCTATCGGGTCTTCCTTTCCCCTCTGTTCTTCGTCTTGCTTTACCAGCGAAAACGCCTTTTCTAAGCTCGGGGCGGTTTGCATCGCTAGAATTTGCCCCCTAATCGAGAGATACTCCCGATTTAAACCCATGAGGAACTGAACAAGCTTATCCTCCTCATGAGCTTTCTTAATCTTGTCGTTGACGCCGCAAGTACAACCGGTACACGTACAGCGCTGAAGAGGACGGGCTAACTCGACTTCTCCCCAAATTCTCTTCAGACGATTGAAATAAGCAGTGACGGAGTCATCGCCTTGCTTCACTTCGCCAAGATCCCGCTTCAGAGTGTGGACAACAGCGAGATTGCTGTGTTCGTACCTTTCGCAAAGAGACTCCCAAATCTCCTTGGGATCGTTACAATAGCGAACGCCTTGAACAACGCTAGGCTCCAGAGCAGTCTTGATCCACGCAGCGACCAAAGAATTAGATCTCTCCCACGCCGAAAAACGAATCTTGTCTGCTTCATCTGGCTTCTCAATTTTCCCGGTGACGAAAGCATATTTGTTCTTCGTCTTAAGGGCGTTAATCATGTCGCATTTCCACCCTTGAAAACCTTTGCCATTGAATTTAGGGACAAGGCTTACACCAGGGTTTTCAGCAGCATGGACGTAAAGGGGATCATTGACATCAATGGTGGTGCTGCTACTAGACGTAGACGTTTTCTTGCCTTTTCCATCGTCTGCCATCTTGAAAGATAAGAAACTAACCTATGCTCCTGATACCATAATGGAATTTGATGAGAGGAAATAAGTGTTTGGTGGGCGGCACATGATATAACCGAGAAAGAATATGTATAACCGATTAGGTTTTTGTTTCTGTATTGATGTATATATTGTTTTCATGTATTACAACCTACCATCCGACTAATATATATACAGGTACTAATTGTTAAAGATAAATAACAACTAATGAAAAGATAATAACTAGACACCTAACGTGGACTGGGCTTTGATAGTGGGCTTAGCCCATTACTATCCCAATATCCGCCTCCATAATAACTTCCATAGTATTTTATCTTAACTTGATTGGCATGAGAACTCTTTTTTTATTGTTTAGCTGCTAATGGTTGACCCTCGAACACATTTGTAGCTTGCTTGATCCTATCAAAATCATAGGCCAACCGGAGCTTTTAGATTTTCCCTGTGGTAGTACTGGACTATACAAGTTTAAACGTATCGACAATGTACCAGACACATGTAGCAAGTTTTCAGTATCCCCTAGGTTATTGAATCAAGGGAGGTCGTTTCTTGTCAAATCTTCACTGAAATAAAACAACTAACAAATAAAGTAACAAGAAGTTGAGGGTTGTGATTGCAAAATAATAAACTAAGAGAAAACAATAAAAATTTGATCTTTAATTAGGAAATGCAACACTTCAAACTTTGCTTCACCCTTTCACCAAATTCATACTTTCTGACAATATTGAAACAATTACAAATTCCTGGGTTTAATTATCCTATCACAGCTCTCGTTTGTAGATAGGACTGGTTTTCAACTATTGGAGCCAACTTTCGTTGCACTCTTCCTAATCTACAACCGTGTATTGGCTAACTCATGTTCTAGGGACAATTAATTCTCTTGAAGTTGTGCAATTAACTGGTTACATCCTCATCTTAATCTAAATCCTATCCCAGCTCCCGTTTGTAAACAGAATTCAATAAACGTTCTCAATTTTTGCCATGAATTAAAGAACATCTATTTGCAAAGGAATAAAATTTACTAAATTAAATATCAAACCATTGTGAAACTGGTATAAATAAAGATCTAGGGCTGCATCTAGCCCGAAATGATAAAGAGTTTACTCACATAACAAGGGAAGAAATAGAAACAAAAATAGAGAAAAAAATGCTATCAAATCTTGTAGTGGAACCGATGCTAAATCCAGTTTCCTACTGCTCCCTATCATGAAACTTTCGTGCATGTTTTTATGCACTGCGATGGCACTCATCAGCTGTTGCAATATGCAGGGCTTGACAGGCCTATTAGTTTAAATATAGACGGAGCTTTCATTGACTAGTTTCTCCATTTATGCATCTCAGCTTCTATGCAGCCTTTAACTAGTTGAGTTCTTTTGCTTTGGAAGATTTGGTTTGCGCATTGTCAGGTAGGTCATGACAAAGCTCCAAGTCTTTCGCATGGATGGATAAAGGAGGATTCTTACTTGGCTATAGCGGAGCAGGGGAGCAACTATAGAGTGAGGCCTCCATAGAACGGTCAAGCTAACTCGGAGGAGATTGATTGTTGGGTGGATGCAAGCATCGACGGTTATGGCCATTATGGGATGGGGGTCATCTGTTGCAGGGAGGGTAAGGTGATTGGAGTAGCAAAGGCAGGAGGGGAGGCTCTTCACCTCTCCTAGCTGAAGCGATGACATTACACTACACGCTCTCGGCGGTGATTGGTTTTGTTCTCCCTAGAGTTTGTTTTTATTTGGATTGTCTTCCATTAGTCAATTATGTAAATGATAATGGGGTTGGGTTATAGGAGCAAGTAGAGAAGACAATGGTGGATTTTCTTGTACAAGTGTGCTCACTTGATTTTGTTTCGGTGCAACTTTGTGGTAGGGATGTTAATACACATGCCCATATGTTGGCAAATGAAAGCAGGAAGTCTAAGGTAGACAGGTCTTGGTTTGGAAATGTACCAGATTGGATATGTTGTTTATGTTAATGAAATTTAGTGTATCATTATAAACATACAAAAGTAAAAAATCTAAAGTTATTAAAGCATGTCCATAGCTGATATTGTTTTAAAAAGATTGAATTTAAAAGAACAATGAGATAAAAATCTTCATTTTAACCTTAAATTTTAAAAGTTAAAATAATCTGCAAAACTCATCAGTCCGTATAATCTGGTTGCAGTTGCGTTTATAATGGTATGTTTAAAAAATATTGTGACTTATCCTAAAATCACCCAACCAGAAAAATTGAAAGAGCTGCCCCTGCAAGAGACAGCCCCATTAGTACCGATGGCAATAAATTCCTTTGTTTCATTGCATTCACATGCATATTATTAAAATCAACTAACATTCAACAAACGTGGCTGAATGAAAGCTAACTTTCTACGATCTACACGCACATGCCTGCCTCCATTGACATTTCACAATTGGAAGCTCATTGTGTTGCTTTTTTTTTTTTATATTATTGTAGTTCAGCTCGATAACCGTGAAAGAAAATCATGTGTATTTTATACTAAATAATATTTTAACTGAAAGTCATAGATAAGATATATTATTGACGACTAATTGATTTCTGTAATACAAATACGTTATAAGAATTTGAACGAAGATGATAATAGTTGATGATAATTTTCAATATATTAAAGTAATAATTCTTATAAAATATTGTAATAAATGAATAAATTTATAAATAAATATGGGTCCTATTTTTTTTGTGACAAAATCAAATGAGTTTATTTGATCAGTTAGTTTTATCTTTCTTTATGTCACATACATAAATTGTCATATCAACTATTTTGTCCTCAACTTTTTCAAATTTCAACCGACAACTGACATCAGCAATATGTTTCAACATACAAAAAGACGGGGCCATAGTTTTATGTTGGGAAAATTCACGAGATACCCCTGTTTTCTTTCGTAATTCACAATATACCCCTGTGATTTTAGTAATTTGACTTTAAACATGCTTAAATGTTGTCCATAATTGATGAAACTTTACATGGATGATGCTAAAGTGTTATATTTTGATCCAATATCAAATTTGAAGCTTTTTAAGCTCACATGTGACCTGTGGGACCCAATAAATATGTCACATGTTCATTGGGTCCCACAGGTCACATGTGAGCTTAAAAACTTTAAATTTGATATTGGACCAAAATATAACACTTTAGCATCGTCCATGTAAAGTTTCATCAACTTTGGACAACATTTAAGTATGTTTAAAGTTGAATTACGAAAATCACAGGGGTATATTGTGAATTACGAAAGAAAACAGGGGTATATCGTGAATTTTCCCTTAAAGTTATTACTAAAATCACAGGGGTATATTGTGAATTACGAAAGAAAACAGGGGTATCTCGTGAATTTTCCCTTTTATGTTTTATGGGAACCAATTTATTCAGCTTATTTTGATATCAATTTTTTAGTTTTTTTTCTTTGCCTACTTTTTTTTAACTTTTTGTCATACAAAAGAAGGAGGGCCTAGATATGATTGTTTAAAAAATGGAAAATTCATGATATACCCCTGTTTTCTTTCATAATTCACAATATACCCCTGATTTTTGTAATTCAACTTTAAACATACTTAAATGTTGTCCAAAATTGATGAAACTTTACATGGACGATGCTAAAGTGTTATATTTTGGTCCAATATCAAATTTGAAGTTTGTTAAGCTCACATGACCTGTGGGACCCAATGAACATGTGACTGCTCATTGGGTCCCACAAGTCACATGTGAACTTAAAAACTTCAAATTTGATATTGAACCAAAATATAACACTTTAGCATCGTGCATGTAAAGTTTCATCAATTTTGGACAACATTTAAACATGTTTAAAGTTAAATTACTAGAACCATAAGGGTATATTATGAATTACAAAAGAAAATAGGATATCTCATGAATTTTTCTAAAAAAAATTAATGGTTTAATCACTCACAACAATGAGTCTTTCCTCGCAATTGGTCAAATTGTAAAAAATCGCTGGTCAGGTCATATGATGTTCGGTCACTGTCAGTCTGTCACGATGGTGGTGGGGACTGCAGTACTACTACTAATAATACTCCCTCTTTTCCGACTGTCTGGTTTACTATTTGAATATTTTGTTTGACTTCAATATTTAACATATAAGATGATATAATTTTATAAATCTAATTTTTGCAATGGAATCCTCATGTAAAAAATTATATGTTATAAAATTTTATTTTATAAAATTATTTTATCTTATACATTTAATATTAAAGTGGAAAAACGTGTCAAAAAGTAAACAGGAAGATGAAAGTGGGACGGAGGTAGTATCATTGTCCGCTACAAAATACTAAATTCATACTGCCAAGAATTAGGTACTCCACAAAGTGGTAAAAAACGGACCAGTCCAATAACACCACAGTCCACAAACAAATCCAATTCCTACAACTAGCTGCTGAGGGAAAAGACAATGGAAACCATGAGAGTAAGAGATGTAGAGGAGGAAGTGGGATTAGGAGAGGATTTGAGACCAAGATTATCAAAACCACCATCAATACACAACCACCATCACCATCACTACCACCTCAACAGCTCTTCAGATCAATCTGTTGATGGCTTCTCAGTCAATGAGGAAGGTCGTGATTCTACTGACAACATATTTGACTACAATGTCAAGGATGCGGAGAGTGAATTTGATGTCAGACAACTCGATATTCAAACAGATGAAGCTGAAATTAAGGTAAAAGAGAGTGAAGCGGAAGAGGAAGGCGAAGTAGTGGACTCGGGGGAAAACAGATTAAGTGAAGGAAGTTTTGATTTTTCTCGGAATAATGTAATGGGTATCTTTGACGAACAAATTAGAGGTAGGTAGACCCACTTTCATTCTCGTATGTTATGTTGTTGTTTCTTTTACTTCTGTGGGTTTGTTGGAATGGTGGGGTTTCAATGATTTGATGTGGATGTTGTATCTCTTCAAATGCGCTGCACGTATAGCTGATGCCTGCGTTTTCTTGGCTGAATTATTCACTCCACTTTCTGTCACTATAACTGAAAAGAGTTCTGTTCAAAAAGTAAATGAAACAGAAGCAAAATATTTTGGTTTTTTTTTGTTTTGTCTTTTACTTAATGAATGAATCAATCTGTTGATTCCTCTTCCAGTTCAAGCTTTACTCCAGGCAAACGATTTCATAGTTTCTGGGTTTCGTTTCTATCTTCAACTTAACTATTTGACAGGAAGGCAGAAAGCATGATAATTAGAGTGGTACTGGCGCCCACACTTGGGTATCATCAACAAGATTGACTGTTGTTGATACTCTTGTTTGGGTTCTTTCTCACCCTCATGTTTGGTAATTACTAATTACCCATCGAATCGATGACGGGCACCTTTGGATCGTAATGTTAAACTAATAGTATTTGTTTGCTTTTTTTTTTCATTCCATTATCACTTAATTACAAGGAATAGTTGTTCCACCTTCAAAGTCTGCTGAGTTTCTCTGCCTATAGATCTGTTACCGTCTTCAAATCAATCTGGTGGATGAAAAAAAAGCACTTAAATTACAGTGGAAGCTTGCTTCGCTAGTTGGATTGCTAATTCTTAGCTGCTTTAGTGATTGATATTTTGAGCCGGCAGGAATTTTGGGATTTAAATCAGCCTCTATATTCTTGTGCTTTCATTCTCAACTCAATTAATGCAGTATGTTCTTTGAATCTGTACTAAGGTCTGCCTGTCTGGTGCATCACGTGTATAGGATCTAAGTTCTCTTTCCTTTTCTACAGTTTCAGGATCCCAGCATACCAATGGACACTCTGAGAATGAGCACCAAATCACTTCATATTCTTCTCAAGAAACAACTATTTCAGACTGCACTTCAGAGGAAACTGACTTCACCAAGACCACTTCAATCCCGAAGTCTGATGATGTTCCCACAATACCTAGTATCCTCAAGGGCAAGAGTTCAGTCAAGATCAATATCCGAGAATCAGAAGAAGATGTTGAAGTGACACAAGAGTACGATGTAGAGAAGGTTTTGGAAAAACAAGAGGCATATGATCTCTTCTGTCCAAACTGTCAGTCATGTATTACCAAGAGGGTTATTCTTAGGAGAAGGAAGAGGAAAGTTGAAGAGATTTCCGTAGATGTTGCTGATCCAGAATCTGAACCTGAACAGATCCCAGTATCTGCCCCTGACCCTGCCCCTGCCCCTCCTCAACATCCAGAGGTTGGTGATAGGGAAGAGCAGAGGGAGCCCATTTTCTACAGATGCTTATCTTGCTTTAGCATCTTTATTCCTTCAGGTACATGGCTTCCACCACTTTTTTATATCAAATTTTTTAATTCGTATTCATTTAAAGAATAAAAGACCTGATGCATTCTTCCAACGAGTAACTACATTGACTAAGTTATCTAACAGCGTGGGCATCTGAAGTGAAATTGTTTAATGCATCATTCACTTGGCTTAATTATTATTGGTGGCTTGCTGTTGGCCTGCCTTATGCAGGTTGGTTCAGAAGACGTGAGGACAGTACTGTTATCCAAGAGGTTCCGCGAGATCCTCAATCTAGACAGCCTTTAGATGTTCCTCCAAGTGTAAGACCAGATGTTCCTCAAAGCGTAAGACCAGATGTTCCTCAAGTCTCTCAATCTCCAACACCCACAACTGCTGTTCCAAGCTCAGTGAACGAACTGATCAAACCTGGTAAGACATCAATTCTTGATGCATTTTTTGATGAACTTAAGAAAAGTGTTCCACTTGATTCAAGTCTAAATGTTGATATGATTGTCAAATTGCTTACGGATCAACTTCATGTTGCCTCTTGAAGCTATTACCTGAAACCTCACTTAGAACTTACAGTTTGAGACAGCGTTCGTTCTAGCATTTTTATCACCTCAGAGAAGGATATTTATTAAGCCCTTTCAACTTTTCCTACCGTTCTGATTGATACAGGTTTTTCAGCACCTGCTGTTCCAGTCTTAAATTTCCCAGTTCCTGCTATTCCTGCCTTGAAAAATCCAAGTGACAAGGAGAATGATGCCCTTATAGCAAATGAAGCCATTTCTAAACCTCAACCAGATATAATAGAAACCATGGCCTTGCCAATAGTCAATAGACCCATATTCACTGGAAAAGTTGAAGGAGGTGAGGAAGCTAAGGTCCCTGGTTCTAAAGCAATCGGTAGCACAGGTATATATCTAGTATGTTTTTGTTTGGTGAGACAGTTGTTGTTATGGATCTGATTTCTGAAATTGATCTCAAAAGGGTTATTTTGATATCTGTGTACCATGGGTGCTTGCTTGGTTTATAACTGAATTGGTGCAAAGAACTCTGTAGTGGGTATTGAAAGTTCATTTGTGCTTCCTTTCAATAGGGAATGAAGTTGAAGCGATTGATAAGAAGAAAGGGTTGATGTCGATTAACCCAAGTGATGGTCCCAGTCTGCCATCCGGCCCATTAAAAGTTGTACCGGCTGCTGTGATAGACACAAGGGAAACTAATGAAGGTAATGTTGTCGAGCGTAGCAAGCAATATAGTTTGTATATCTCTAATAACCTGTAGTTGATAGAATGGTAACCATGAGAGAAGTTGGAAATAATTGAATGTGTGATAAAACCAGTGGGTTCTGAGATGCAGCCAAATCAGCTAGCTATTGAGCTTGATTGATGAGTTTACCTACTAATGTTAGAAAAAATGTATGAAAAATGCAGGAAAAGAAGTGACTATTTCTATTCCTGAATCCTCTCAATCAGTGGGTTCTGTGATGCAGCCCAATCAGAGTTCAACACTGACTGAACCGTTGCTTCCGGTACAGACGACTAGTGACTTAACCACAGCTGTGGCAGGTCCATCCGTGGCAACCAGCAGAGTTTCTGGAGTTGATATAATGAAGAGCATTGTTTATGGTGGTTTGATTGAGTCAATTGCTAGTCTTAGTGTAGTCAGCTCTGCAGCTGGAGCTAACACTGCTACATGTGAGTGGTTCTTTCCTTTCTTTCTTTGAGTCACTTGTTTGTTTGAGTTGTGAAGCATGCATTGGGATAATAATTGGAAAGACATGAATTTGTTGCAGTGAATATCTTAGCTCTGGGAATTGCAAACTTGATTGGAGGACTCTTTGCTCTTGGTCACAATGTAGACAATTCTTACCCTCTCTTCCTTAATGTTTTTGTTTTTTGTTGTTGTTGTCCATTATGCCTTGATGATCAGACTGTCTCTTGATTCTTTTACAGCTTAGAGTGCTAAAACACGAATCAAGCAGTGAGAAATACGAGGAAGCCTTAGGGGAACCAGGGCATTTCTCCTTCCATGCGACAGTGGTGGTTATATCATACATTCTTTTTGGGTCAATACCTCCTTTGGTTTATGGTTTTGCTTTCCGTGAGAGTGATGTCCTAGACTACAAGATGATAGCTGTAGCTGTAGCTTCACTTGTGTCGGTAATGTTGCTATCGGCTGGGAAGGCTTATGTCAGAAGCGGTGAAAAAGGATACTTGAAGACTGTGAGTTATTATGTGATTATGGCAGTAATGGCGTCTGGTGTTTCGTTTGTGGTTGGGGATTTTCTGGACTGGTTGATGGAGAAACTAGGCTGGTTTAGTTCAAGCAGCTCAGCGTTTTATTGATTCTACAAATGAAGAGGTGAGTGAAAATTTTCATGACAATAGAGAAGCTTTCACGGTTTATGATACTTTGTTTTAATTCATATTGGAGGAGAGGCATGATGCCAATTTTGTGCTGAATTCGGAGGAGTGCATTACCTCCGCGCTTCATTTGTATTATTGTATTTGTATGGTTACCAGAATGCAATAATGGGGAACTCTCTATCGTTTTTCAGTCATAAACCAAGCTAAGATACATGTTCATTTCACTAATGGAACCATGGAATTTTCTTCTCAAGAAAGTCGTCAACAATATTAGAAACTGAAATCAACCAAGGAGTCAATTAATAACTATCATATATTAGACTATATTAAGCCAACACCCATATTATTCTCCCGGTCCTATGGCTGGCCCTAGTTGTTTTTCTAACCCATCATGAGTAGTTGCTAAAACCTAGTACAAGTTTCTTGCTTTCCCCTCATTTTTTCCGTCATTGTGGGTTAAGAGATTGATTTATGTGTGCTTGAGTTTACACCTTGCTCCTTATCTTTCTCTGCTAAGAGCTACTCACGGTACCCTTTGCTTGACTCCAAATATCTAGCCTTGAAGTTCTTCAAGGCTTGCTTCTCGTCAAACACTTCACATCTAAGCTCCTTAAAAGTCAAGTTCAACAACTCACGTTAATTCAAGTTTAAACACTTTAGTATAACTTCTCATAGGAAATAAAATCAAATATTACTAGTCCTAAAAAATAAGAAGCAAAAACTTAATAGAATGACCTATAAACTATAGAAGGGTTTAACCCTAGTGAGGGTGGTAAACTAACATAGTATGACTGAAAGCGGTAGAAACTAGTGATGCAAAGATCTGTGCAACGAATTGGAACTTCAAATAACCATTGTAACTTGTTAGGGTTGTAGCAAGTTGGGGCATCTTAACGATTGACTATCTAAAAACTGGATTTCTATTTGTTTATGTTTTTTTTTATTGCTTACTGAATATTTAGTTTAGCTAACTAGTTAACAGTGAATTCCCATGCTAATTCTCATGGGTTCGACATGAAATCAATTATTTACTTTACAGATTGCTACAATTGTACTGTTACACTGCCATAACACACACACTTCTTTATCTATTTGACTTTAATATAGTACTGGCTTGGTGAATTCTTCAAGGAAGTTTCAGAATGAGATGTTGATTCTCTTCATCATTTTCTCCACGATACTCAATGTCACGTTCCTATTCTCTAAAGTGAATGGTCTAAGCTCAGTGACCTCAACTACAAAACTAAAGTACCAAATGTAAGGCTCTAAGTGAGGCTTTGTCATTTGGGCAAGGATGCTCTCAGGTCCTGGCGTCGAGGCCTTGTCACGATGTTAGCATTGACACAATGGTGACAAGTGATGAGCGAGGCCCAGACACGTTGTCATGCTCGGGAACCTGACGAGGTGAGCAAGTCTAGGACTTGATCCGTGAGCTAGGCGTACCAAGAATGAGAAGCGGGTGGAAATAGCTTTGTGCTAACTTGTGGTATCATGTCGGTAGTCGGTATGCTATGCCGGACATGACCAGACTTCATGTGGTATTCATTGCCAAGGTGTGTCATGACAAGGGAAAAGAGCAAGCAATGACACGAACGCAGTTGTCTAGACAAGTAGTTGTCACAACTAAGCACGGCATAGCAAGATACAGACTCTGGTTGTGGTAGGCATGGGTGTTGGTTGTGACTTGGTGCACGGGGCAATATCGGGTGACAAGGGTGCTGGAACTACTTGACACAGGTGTTGTCTACGCTAGGCGCTGATGCTGGCTGTGACTAGGTGTGCAGGGCCTTGAGCGACAGGGACGTTGTTGCGCAACATGCGCGTGGGGCGTCCAGTGCACGCGCTGGCTGTGTCAAAACGGCATGGGTGCTGACATCCTTGACACGGGCACTGGCTGCGAACGACGCAGCCAAGCTGTGACAAGATGTGTGGGCAGTGTCGAGGCGAGGTGTGGGTGCATGTCAAGGGTGTGGGCATAATGCGGGTGTGCGGGATATCCGCTACAGGCGCGGGGTGCGTGCACCGTTGCAGGATCCATGGGCGTCGCACACGCATGACAAGGGCACCGGGGCGTGCTAGGGTTTTTACCCGAAAATCCTATTTTCATGGAATGCTCTTTGAGGTGGTTATTATCTTGAGAATAAAGCCTATATTCCCTTAATAGAAATATATGTCTAGAAGCTGGTAGAAAAATATGTATCGATTTAACATATACTTGGAAAGAGAAATTTCTTTCCATGGGAAATTAAGTTAACCTTGGTGAAATTGGATTTCCTTCCCTAAATATTTGATCTTGTAATTTATTCTCTAAGTGGTTTAGAATATTTTGATATGATTTGCTGAAGTTTATCTAGGATAAACCGGTGGGCAAATATCTCTATGGGTGGTTAAGGATTATTATCCTAACAAACTTATAACTACTTCCTAAAATTGTGGAAAGAGGTTGAGATGTTTTCTCAACTGGATAAGGCAGATAGGTAGTTAGGAGGCAGCACCAATATTGGAAAGGTTGTTAAGATTCTTTCCTTGCTGATAAGAGACGCCAATAATTTAATAAGGCAGTTAGGAGGCGGCACCAATATAGCAAGGTTGTTAAGATCTTCCTTGCTAGACAAATGGGGCGCCACCTATGTATGAAAGTTTGTTGTTAGGCGCCTCCCTTAGTGGGAAGTTGAGACTTTCTAGAGTCTAACTAACCAGAGAAGATCAAGGGAAGTTTGGTGAGATATTTAAGAGAGGAAATAAAGGAGTTTGTTGCCCCTTATTATCTCAACAGACCAAGTGGCCTATATAAGGCTAGTGGGATCAATTGGGGCGGCATTAATACCTACTAGAGAGTACTTGCGCTTTGATCTCTCTAAGAAACTTACCTACGTCACGAGAGTTCTTCCCCACAAAGAATTCTAGCGTGAGTGTGTGTGTTTCCCATAGTTCCTACCTCTAGTCCTGCAACTAACACTTGTGAACTTGCGTTAAAGACAAGTTCATAAGGGGCAAGGTTGTAGTGGAACTAGTTACCACAACGTGGACCGTATTCTCATTCTTGAATCCCTGGATTGAAGGAGTTGGAGACTGAAGGAACTAGACTTAATTCTTAACAGTCATAGCGAGTATTTTCTACACTCAATTCCCTCATCTTCAGCTGTAGGAGTGTAATATACTCTAACAAACATGTGGATTGGGTGGCGACAAAATGGAGCTTAAGATATTTTAGGAAAAGAAAGAATGAAAACCCTAGAGAGCGACGGAGGGTGAGCGATTCTTGGTTTACAGTTTGCTTCACAAGGGCCGCATCTCGTGGCCTGAGTTTTTCTTTGTTTCGTTCTGTCTGGTTCTTGTGGTTTGAGTGTTGCACTTCGGTCGGAAGATGGTGGAAAATTTTGTGGAGGAGCAAGCGGCAAAAAAAAAAAGGAAATCTGGTGATTGTGCATCGGAGATGGATTGCTAGGAAGAGGAGGCGGTTCTTCAGAGTAGCCCGATGGAGCAGCAAGAGGTGTCCTTTAAGGATGTAGTCTTGGGATGCCGGGTTCAAGAAGGTGTGGAGACGGAGGATGATCTGGAGGATATCTCAGATGATGAAGATGATTACGTGGATGAAGATGATCCAAGGTGTCCAAGGATTACGCTATCGAAGGAACAAAAATGGAACTTTAGGCGCCCGTGGAGAAATGATGTAATTGTTAAATTACTGGGAAAAAACGTCCCAATGAATATATTGTATGATAGGCTCAAGAATCGCTGGAAATTAAGAGGGGAGTTCACGATGGAAGACATCTCGAATGGTTTCTACAAAACTGTTTTTCCAATTCAGAGGATTTACAATTTGTGCTTACAGAGGGTCCATGGCCTATCATGGACCATTACCTAACGATTCGAAGGTGGAGGCCCAACTTTAACCCTAATACGGAGGCGTTGTCAAATTTAGAGGTCCTGGTGCATTTTCCGGAGTTGCCAAGCGAGTATTATAACGTGGAGTTCCTGACGATTCTGGGTTCAAGAGTTGGTAAGGTTAAGAAAGTGGACATGACTCCTTCGCTGTTCGGCAAGGCAAGAATGGCACGGGTAGCGGTGGAGGTTGATCTAACAAGACCTCTCCTGGCCAAATATCGATTCAGGCGAAAGATAATGAAGATCGTATACGAGGGACTGCATCTCGTTTGCTTCCAGTATGGTCGATATGGACACAAAGAACCCGATTGTCCGTTTAGCAAGGGTGATAAAGATGCGACTCAAGGAGGTGGGGTTAAACTCGTTCCTGATAGCGCTAATGTGGAGTTTACTCATATTAATGAGGAGTATGGGGAGTGGATGATTCCAAAGAAGAAAAAGACAGTGAAGCCTTCTCGTAATTTCGTTAATCAACCCAAGAACCCTAATTCTCAAGTGTCCATTGGTGCTCACCCCACTTCAAAAGTCAGAAGCAAAGACGAAGGTGGGGTATTTCGTGAGAATTCAAAAGAAGTAGCCACGGACAAGAGGACTTCCCCAGTGGACCGAAATCGAAACCCTAAGCAAAGCGGGCAGTTAGGATCTTCGAGCTCGAGTAAGCAGTGGCAAGTTGATTCCAGGATGGGTGGTTGTTCCCAAGAAGAGCTGCCAAACGAGGGTTTCAACCAAGGAAGAGCTCTCAATGTAGATATCATCACAAATTCTGTTGGTGGTGGGCGACCTTCAGATCGGGCTGGGATCGATAAGGATAATCTCTAATTATCCTTACTGTAAGTCTCCTTTCCTTTGTTCTGATAGATTTCCATGGCTTTAACAAACAGAGTTTTGATTTGGAATGTGAGAGGTGCCTTGAAACCCAGCTTCCATCGCACTTTAAGAGATTTGATTAGTATGAAAAATCCGGATATTATAGTTATATTAGAACCTCGAGTTAGTGGTATAACTGCTATAGTGTTTGCTCGAAACTAGGGTTTGAGGGTTTATTTAGAGAAGAGGCTAATAGTTTTAGTGGTGGGATTTGGATATTATGGAAGAGTAATGTCAAACTTTATGTGTTGTGTCAGTATGTTCATTGCTTGATTCTTATTGATAATGTGAAAATGTTCTTCACTGCTATCTATGCTAGACCTAACCCGAGTATGAGGAAAGCCCTTTGGAATCAATTAAAAGTCTTAAGTGATTCCTATAATCTCTATGAATCGAACTGGCTGTTGGGGGTGACTTTAATGCCACGTTGTCCCCTCTTGATAGGAATAAATCTGGTAGGAGTAACTTTGGCATAGATAGAGATTTTTTGGGCTGGTTTCATGATCTTAATCTTATAGAATCGCATATGTATGGAAACAATTACACTTGGTCAAATGGCTCTCAAAGTGCCCGCATTGATAAGATAATTTCTAATTTGTGCTGGAAAATGGTGTTTCCTGATGCTAGTGTCGAGGTTTTGCCTAGAGTATCCTCGGACCACAGTCCAATCTTGCTGTCTCTTAATCCTTCCTCTCCTTATAGGAATATACAAAAACCATTCAAATTTCTTGCAGCCGCTTACCCATCCGGGGTTTAGATCCTCAGTTAGAGATAATTGGGATAATAAGATGGAGTTCTCTGAAGCCATTAATAGCCACATCCATTACCTTAAGGGGTGGAACAGAAATGTTTTTGGTCACATTCTCTTAAGCAAGAAAAGGATTTTGGCCAGGCTGAGGGGAATTCAAAAAGCTATTGATCTAGGTAGAGGGATCACCTCAGGGGTCTTGAGAGGAAACTTTTAAATGAACTAGAAGTATGGCAGATTAGGGAAGAGACTTTGTGGTTCCAGAAATCTAAAGATAACTGGATCTCATTGGGTGATAAAAATACATCTTATTATCATCGGAAAGCCATTATTAGAAGGAGCAAGAATAGAATCCACAAACTTTTAGGTCCTGATGGGACTTGGGTTTCTGGGGATGAGGACTTGGGCAATCTGCTAAAAATCATTTTATGCATCATTTCAGTAGGTGTGATACCGGTAGTTATGCATTAGAAGGGCATGAGTTTGATGTGATCAGTAAGGAGGATTGTGCTTCTTTGGGTAGACAGGTTGTGCTGAAAGAAATCTGGACTGCTCTTAAGGGGATGAAGTCTTTTAAAGCTCCAGGGAAAGATGGATTCCCTGCTGGTTTCTATAAACATTTTTGGGATTTAGTTTCTCCAAATCTATTTGACTTTATTGCTACTGCTTACTCTACTTGCTCTTTTGACCCCCAAGATTAATGAAACAATTATTACTGTTATCCCAAAGATTGAATCACCTACTGAGGTTAAGCATTTCAGACCTATATCACTGTGTCAGGTGCAGTACAAAATTCTTGCTAAAACTATAGCTAATAGGCTAAAACCGTTTATGCCAAAGTGGGTTTCAGAAAGTCAAGCAAGTTTTGTCTCGGGTAGAAGTATTCACGATAATATTATTTTGGTTCAAGAGGCTGTTTATTGTATGGAAAATACTAAGGCTAGGGATGGATATATTGCTATGAAAATTGACTTAGCAAAAGATTATGACTTTATGTCATGGAAGTTTATAATTGATACTCTTGACTGCTTAAGTATTCCTTTGAGTTTTAAAAACTTAATTATTAACTGCATAACCACGGTTTCATTCCAAATTAGTTGGAATGACAATTTATCTAGTTCATTTATCGCTGGTAGAGGACTGAGGCAAGGTGATCCGTTGTCACCATTTATTTTTGTCCTTTGTATGGAAAGATTATCCCAACTTATTCATACTCAAGTTGATAGAAAGCTTTGGAAACCCCTCTGTCTAGGCAGAAAAAATAATAGTATTTCACATGTTTTCTTTGCTGATGACTTAGTTTTGTTTGGGGCTGCAACTCCTGCTCAAGTTAGGATTATGTGTGATTGTTTAGTAGAGTTTTGTAATGCTTCTGGCCAGGTGGTAAGTTTTGAAAAATCAGTCATTCTTCTCTCAAAGAATGTTGGTAGTGAGAGAGAACAAATAATTTGTTCTGAGGCTGGTATTCCTACTACTAGAAGTTTTGGTAGGTACTTAGGAGTTTATTTGCAGCAAGGTAGGAAAACCAGAGACATAATCTGATGCTAGCAAAGATTAGGGATAGGTTAGCTGGTTGGAAGAGGAGTTCCCTCTCCATGGCTGGTAGGATATGTCTAGTTAAGAGTGCAATGTCTTCCATTCCAATCCATACTTTACAATGCCAGGCTCTTCCAACTTCAGTGTGTAATTAAATAGATAAGTTGTGTAGAGACTTCATTTGGGTTCATGACTCGGATAGTAAGAAATTTCATGATATAGAATGGGATAAGTTTTGTAAACCTAAGGATAGAGGGGGCCTTGGGTTAAGAAAGATGAAGGAGATGAACCGGGCCTGCTTTGGCAAGGTAGTGTGGAACCTGGTGTGTAGACCCACTAGTCTTTGTCAGAAAGTTCTTCTTATAAAGTACTCGAATGTGGAATCTAGGAGAGGTTCCATAAATTGGAGAAATATTCAAAAATATTCTGAGGTTGTTGAACTAGAAGCGCGGTGGGTAGTAGGCAATGGTAGGACAGTTAAATTTTGGCTAGATGATTGGGTTGTTTCTCCTAATATGCTGTCTGTAGCTTCTAAGGAAATCCCAAAGGAATTACTAGATGAAAAGGTTGCTGATTATTGGCTTCAGGACGGTGGATGGAGGTGGGATAAAATTTCTGAATTTCTTACTGATGAATTTCATGCTACTTTGAGCGGTGTGTTTGTTTTTCCTGATGGAGTTAATGATTATGTGACTTGGAAACCTGAGTTAAGTGGTTCCTATACTGTTAAATCTGCATATAGGCTGCTTATTGATAGAGAAAATCATAGTGCTGGAGTGATGAGCTCTCTGTAATATGCAGTAGGATTTGAAAGCTTAAAGTTCAGGAGAGGGTTAAACTGTTCTTGTGGAGACTATGTCAAGGGAAACTAATGACAAATTCTAGACGGTTCAGATTGGGATTCTCTGATAATTATTGCTGTCATGCATGTGGAAAAGAGGAAACTATATTGCACATTTTAAGGGACTGCGAGGTGGCTAAACGTCTCTGGGATAAGTTAGTTACTTCTAGCAATAAAATTTATTTTATAGTCTCTGTCTTGAGGATTGGCTTTCGACTTATATTGGCAAGAATGGTGGTTTCTTGATGCAAGATAAATTAAATGCTTTGTTTCCCATCATGTGCCATTTATTTTGGACTTGGAGAAATGCTAACGTTTTTTGTAGAGACAAAAGAATTTGGGTGCAGCTGAAAGCTGACACGGTGGCTGTATTTCAAAACAGGAGAGCTTGGAAAATGAGGAAGCTCTTGGATTCTGAAGACAGAGGTGCACTTAATGATAATCGGCAAATGATAGGGAAATTAATTCGTGGATACCACCTAATGTTGGCTACCTGAATTTAAATATAGATGGGGCCTTTTCTAACTTATCTGAATGTGCAGCTGCTGCAGGGATTTGCAGAGACCATGGAGGCCGCTGGATCTTCGGTTTTGTTGCGGCTTTTGGAAGGAAAGATGCTCTCCACGCGGAAGTAATGGCACTTCTCTATGCTGTGAGGCTAATTCGACGAAGGAAGCTTAAGAATGTTGTAATTTGTAGTGATTCAAGCTTAACTGTTGATCTGTTTGTAAGTTGTCCAGACAACCATCCTTATAAGTCTATCATAAGTGAGTGTATGAAGTTTAAGCAGGAGGGCCTGGATTTTGAAGTTGTGTTTTCACCTAGATCTTGTAATAGGGCTGTTGATGCGTTAGCTAAGTCAGGCTTAAGCCTACAGCCAGTTGTGAGGGAACTTCATAGTGCTCCTGATTGTATTTCATCCTTCCTGGATGAGGACTACTTACTGATTAATCAATTAGAAAGCGGGCTATGAGCCCCTGTTTTTTCGACCAAAAAAATGTTGTAGGAGTGTGCTCTCGGCAGGATTGAGTCTCGTTACCTTTATGGGCCTTGGGCCTTCTTTGTAAAGGTAGTGGCGGTGATAATAAAACGAATAATGATTTCTTAATGTTTAATAAGGATTTTACAAATGGATTTGTAAGTATTGTATACGTTGATATCGATTGGTCTTTTACTGTGCTCACCCCTCTTTACCAAGAAAGTAATGAAGTCTTTCAAACATGTCTTTATAGAGATGATAGGACTTATACCACCTCAACTAAACCACTAGGTTATCATATGACACCCTTGCACCCTTATTTTTTAAAAAGTGAATGTTGAGGCTTTCTTCCCAATTCTACATTATTTTGAAAGGATGGCAGGAAAATCCACTAATCCAGGGTATGGAATCGTCAAGCTTATCCAAAAATCATGTTGAAATGAACTTGATCAATTTTTACTCTTCGCTCTTTTATAGTACTGGTACTCAGTCATTAGTGGGGTTGCCAGCCTCTGTTAGAGAGTGATATATTAGTGATATGTTTGGTGGTGTTGAGTTGGGTCGTCGTCTCGGTTTGGGCCTGACTTAGGTCGTCGCTTAGTTCCTTAGTTTTAGTCTTTATTTGGTGTAATTTGTTTTTCGGTGTGCACTATAGCTATCCAGTGAGTTCACGGGGGTCGTCCTCTCTTCTTCCTTTCTCCTTTCTAAGACTGGTGAAGTTCTTCTGTACAAACTTTCAAGCCTTCGAGCTTAATCTTTCAAGCTTTCTGGTTTAATCTTTCATGGTATCAGAGCAAGCGATCATGGGATCGTGCTTTTGATTAGTTTCCAATCTTGTTTCCTACTTCCACTTTCGTTTCCTCTTGTCCTTTCCGGTTCTTGACTTGGTTCCATTATTTTCGCTCTACCTTCGATCTTGTTTCTGACGATCCTCCGAGTTGATTCTACTTGTTCCCATTATTACCGCTCCGCTTTTGATCTCGCTTTCTATCTTGTTTCCGACGATCCTCCGAGTTGATTCTATTTGTTCCCATTATTACCACTCCGCTTTCGATCTCGCTTCCGACGACCTTCCGAGTTGTCTCTGCAATAGTCACTTCTGTTTATTGTTCCGTTTCTGACTCATGGCTGACGAGAACCCAGAAATTCAAAACCCTAAAAATGCAGACAAGGGGAAAATCTCCTGCGACACCGGAAGCGGTAGTGGCGGAACTCTTCAGATCGAAGTCGGTGACCAACTCTATCTCTCAAGTTCAGACCAACCCGGGCTTTCCCTTGCATCCAAATATGACGGTGGGCCTGGATTCACACGTTGGAAGCAGCAAGTCGAGATTGCGCTGGGTGCCAAGAATAAGCTTGTTTTCGTCAATGGATCCTTGCCTAAACCCAGTGACGATGACAATCGGGCAGAAGCTTGGCGACGGTGCGATAATATGGTCCGAAGTTGGATTTTTATGAGTCTTGAGAAGCGTGTCTCCGATTCGGTTTTATTTCAAACTTCGGCGGCAAAAATCTGGGAGGACCTTTGTAGACGATACGATCAGGTTGACATTACACGACTATACGAGCTTGAAACCAGACTTGTCGGCACCGTGCAAGGTGGTGACACCATTGGCGAGTATTTCACTAAACTCAGAGGGCTGTGGGATGAATTGGATGCCACCGCTAGTCTACCCAGTTGTGACTGCATCACGGAAGAGGCCTTGAGCAGCTATATCAAGAGCTAGCGCCTTATAAAGTTCTTGATGGGTCTAAATGACATATTCAATGCTGCTAGAGAAAATATACTCATGATCACTCCGCTTCCTAGCGTTGAGCAAGCTTTTTCAATTCTAATATAGCAAGAGAGGCAAAAGAAAATTGTAGTCACCCCAGCCGCAGAAGTTTATGCTCCAGTCGCTTTTTCAGCCAGGGAGAAAGAATCAGTTCTGGAATCAAGGGAACATCAACAGAAGAAATGCTCCTCAATGCACCCACTATAACAAAGTTGGCCACACAGAAGAAAGGTGCTACCAGAAGCATGGGTTGCTCAGCAGTTGGCGCACAAATAAAGAAAGAAAACCTCAAGCTAATGCCGCTGCTGAGCAAAAGGGCGATGGACCAAAAGATACCTTCAATGGAAATTTGACTGCAGAACAAGTAAGCCAATTGCTGGAGTATATCAGCAAGTCCCAAGCTGGCAGCTAGGAATCTGCAAACTGCTTCGAATCCAACTGTGGATTCGTTGGTAAACATCCTCTTCATAAATCTGTTTCCTGGACCCTGAGTATTTATAATTTGTTTAATGCTTTTGATCACTCTGTTTTTCATAAATCTAATTGGAAAATAGATAGTGGTGTGTCGGACCACATGTGTGGTAACCTTTCTATGTTCCATGATTATTCCTTTCTTGACAAGCCCCATAATGTTGGCATGCCTGACGGCCATCCACAGATTGTTAGAATCATTGGGAATATTAGAGTTAACAGCTTGATTATTCTTAAGAATGTTTTATATGTCCCTAGTTTCAGGTTTGGTTTGATCTCAGTTAGTAAGTTGTCTGCAGATCTTAATGCTAAATTGAGCTTTAATTCCACCTCCTGTGTTTATCAGGGCTATGAGAACAGGCAAGATGTGGAGATTGGGCAGGTTTTTGGGGGTCTTTATGTTTTAGACAACCAATGTGATGTAAAAGTTAAGAAATCTGTCAATTTTCTGTCAAGTGGTCTTCAGGTTGATAAGCAAGTTCTTCCTAGAACAGGACATCATAATGAAAAATCTGTAGATCTGTGGCATTGTAGACTTGGGCATGTCCCAAAGGAGAAGTTAGTAAAGCTAGGATTGATTCAAAATAAAGATTTAGATAAACTTTTCTTGTGTGAACCTTGTAACAGAGCTAAGAGTCATAGACTCGCATTTCCATCTAGTTCAATAAAAAGCAAGGATCTGTTTGAATTGATACATATCGATCTTTGGGGGCCTTACAATCTAAAAACACACGATGGTTTTTCTTATTTTCTTACCATTGTAGAAGATAAAAGTCGTGTCACCTGGACACACCTTTGCAGCCTAAAATCTGATTCTTTTGATCTGCTTGTTGGTTTTATAAACATGGTGGAGAAACAATTCAATAAAAAGGGTAAGTGTGTCAGGGTTGATAATGCATATGAGTTAGGGAGTGGAAAAACAGGAACTGATTATTTTAAAAGCAAAGGTATTAGACATCAGACCACCTGTCCCTACACTCCCCAGCAGAATGGTGTAACAGAAAGGAAACATAGGCACATCTTAGACACTGCTAGGGCCCTCATGTTCCATTCTTGTTTGCCTAGTAAATTCTGGGGGGAAAGCATCTTGACTGCCACTTACCTTATCAATAGGATGCCCCTCTCTAGCATAGAAAACAAAACACCTTTTGAGATTATTTATGACACCAAACCTGATTATTCAAACCTGAGAACTTTTAGATGTCTTTGTTTTGCTAACAACATGATAAGTTTCTGCCTAGGGCTTCAAAATGTGTTTTCCTTGGGTATGGCCACAACAAAAGGGGGTATAAACTCTATGACATGGACCATGAGAAGGTTATTTATAACAGAGATGTGATTTTCCATGAGCAAATTTTCCCTTTTAAAACTAACCTAACCACTTCAATGGAGTGTGTACCTATTAACGTGCATGAAGGAGTGGAGCCTGCTGAGGAGGATCTCTTTCCTGCCATTTATAATGATGATACTAGCGAAAACAAGCAGCAAAATCACAAACAACACCATGACAGCAGAATCCACACTGAAGATGGAAGTGATAGAGAGGCCACAAGAAATCCAACTCCTGCAGAACAGCCGTTTAGAGAAGAAGCAATCTCACAGACTGTTGAAGACGAACCACCTACTACTCAACACACAGAAGGTGAAGAAGAAGGCTTGAGAAGGTTTCAGAGGGCCAGAAGTCAACCCTCTTACCTGCTGGATTATATTGTTGGGTCATCCAGCCTGAAAAAAGATAAGCTTTCTCTTGACTCTTCCTCTACTTCCCTAAATACTTATCCTGACTATCTCTGAAATTTTAAGGAATAGAGTAGCTGCTGCTAATTTTGTTAATGTTGCTGCTGATAATTGTGATTCTGACACTGTCAATATGCATGAGAATGATAGTATCAAAGATAGTGGGAATTTTGCACAAACCCTAGGTTTATTTTTGGTGGGAAAGAATGATCATTTCTACTGTATGATAAACCCAAGAGAGGTCACAGAACCCAACAGTTATGAGGAGGAAATTAGGGATGAGAGATGGCAAAAGGCCATGCATGATGAGTTTCTGGCCTTAGAAAGAAACAACACATGGGATTTGGTTGAGTTGCCTTCTGGTGTCAAACCAGTAAAATGTAGATGGGTTTACAAAGTGAAATGTAAGGCAGATGGTAGTATAGAGAGATTTAAGGCTAGGCTGGTTGCTAAAGGCTTTACTCAAAGGTATGGGGTAGACTATTTGGAGACCTTTTCTCCTGTGGTAAAGATTACAACAATTAAGGCTTTAATTATAGTTGCCACTAAGAAGAATTGGTTAATTAGTCAGCTGGATATTAATAATGCTTTCCTTCATGGGGATTTAGAGGAGGATGTTTACATGGAAATTCCTAAAGGTCATAAAGAGGAAAGTTGCGGTAGGGTTTGTAAACTTAAGAAATCCCTTTATGGTCTTAAGCAAGCGTCTAGACAGTGGCATCATAAATTGAGTGTTTTCCTTAAGTCTCTAGGCTTTATTCAGTCCCTTAATGATTATTCATTGTTTGTCAATTCCAAGAGCAGCAAGGTTTGTTATCTAGTTGTCTATGTAGATGATATATTGATAACAGGAAATGATTTAGATCTGATAGGTTCTGTTAAAAAGGGTCTGAACAGCCATTTTAGAATTAAAGATTTGGGAAGGTTAAGCTTCTTCCTGGGAATGCAGTTTGTTCACACAACAGAGGGTTTGATTTTGACTCAAAGGAAATATTGTGAAGATCTTCTAAATGAATTTGATTGCCTGAACTGTAAGACTGTTGTTAGTCCTCTGGATACTAGTGTTAAGCTACTTAGAAATGAAGGGAAACCTTTGGGTGATCCTAATATTTATAGGAGACTTGTTAGAAAAATCAGTTACTTAGCACATAGCCGGCCTGATCTTAATTTTACCATTCAAGTGTTGAGTCAGTTTCTTAGTTTCCCCACTGACTTGCATTACAAAGCTGTTGTTCACACTTTGGCCTATATTAAACACACTGAATTATGGTTTGTTTTTCAATAACAGGAATGACTTTACATTAACTGCGTTTTGTGATTCCGACTGGGCAGGCTGTCCTAACACCAGAAGGTCAATCAGTGGGTATGTTATTCAGCTGGGAGGATGTCCCTTATCCTGGAAGTGCAAGAAGCAGACGACTGTGGCGTTATCTTCTGCAGAAGCGGAGTATCGGGCGATGAGGAATGTCACTGCAGAGCTTAGCTGGATCACACGTCTCTTGAGTGAGCTGGGGGTACAAGACATCCTTCATGTGCCAGTTAAATCTGATAGTCGGGCTGCAATTTATATTGCAAGGAACCCGGTGCTTCATGAGCGCACCAAGCACATAGAGCTTGATGTGCACTTCGTTCGGCAAAAGTTGCAAGAGGGCTTGATGGTGATGGAGTTTGTTCATTCTCAAGATCAGCTGGCCGATGTTCTGACTAAGTTGTTGCCTGGACGAGCTTATCCTCTCCAGATGAGAAAGTTAGGTTTGAAGTTAGATGTGGGTTAATGTTTTCTGTAATTTTGATGGGATGCTTAGTGTTCAGTTTTTCAAATCTCAGAAGGTTGATACCTCCTGAGCTTTGAGGGGGCGTGTTAGAGAGTGATATATTAGTGATATGTTTGGTGGTGTTGAGTTGGGCCGTCATCTCGGTTTGGGCCTAACTTAGGTCGTCGCTTAGTTCCTTAGTTGTAGTCTTTATTTGGTGTAGTTTGTTTTGCGGTGTGCACTGTAGCTATCCAGTGAGTTCACGGGGGTCGTCCTCTCTTCTTCCTGAGACTGGTGAAGTTCTTCTGTACAAACTTTCAAGCCTTCGAGCTTAATCTTTCAAGCTTTTTGGTTTAATCTTTCAACCCCGTCATTGATAAAATGGGTCCTTTTGTCGACCTCACTACTCTTGTGTTGTTGCTTCCCTCTCCTAGTAGAGTGAGTACTCATTTTTATTACACCTTTTGTCCTGCAGGATACCGTGCTAAAGCACACAAGCAGGCCTCCTTTTTCACCACATGAATCAGCAAAGGAATGCCCACCGAACACCCAATAAATGCCAATTGCAGTTACCATGTACAAGGACAAGAAGCAACAACGAACTGCACACCAAGCCGCATTGGAAGAGGTTGAAAGTGTGTAACTAGGGGATTTGGTTAACAGCCAAAAAGCAGCGGAGACCTAAAAGAATATTATCTGATACCAATATCATGGTAATAACAGAGAACTTTCCATTGTATACAAAAGGCAACACAACAGCCAGTATCACCATCCTAGAAAAACAACACTGCCGATCCATCCTAAATAACAAAGAAGAAAGAATTTACCGCCCCTCTATAATAGCACTTGCTACATTTCACGGGTGGGGAGGTCTACCTATGAGCTGGCATTGAAAGGGAAGAAGTGAGGATACGACTTGGCCATGAACTGAAAACAGCTCACCATCAATACCACATCCAGCATGTGTACTCTGTCGACGTTTGATTTTGACAGATTTCACCTGCATCATGGAAGATTATAAAGCCCTCATTCTTCTCATCAGATTTAAGTAACAAAGTGTCATAGTCATCTTAATAGACAATAAATATCACATATGTCAGATTAGATAGATTATTTAGTAGACACTTAGCACGATATCTGTCCCTACTTACAAATATATTTAGTTTAGTCAACTCATGTTTACTAACATGACAAAACTACTTCAATTTCACAATCTTAGAATCGCAAAGGCAGCCAATTAGGAACTGAAGTGCTAGTTATTACTGGAGAAACCATGCATGCTTTAACTGAACAGAAAGACCTAGAAGTTGATCGATAACAAGCAGAACAGGAAGGTGACTGCTGACGCCATACCTTCACATACTCAACAAAAGGCAAAGTCAAGTGGCGACCAAATTGAAGCCACAAGTAAAATATCAACAGCCTGAGCCTCCCACTTCCATGAACTAGCAACAGATCCAAGGCACCATCATCAGCTTTTGCCTTAGGTGCCACCACTTGAGGGCTCACACTCTGAACAGTTTTGCAAGGATGATTGCAGACCAGAATACCGAGATATGATCCTTTAGCTACCTTCCAATAGTCCTCCAATATTGAAGAATCGGTTCCTCGAACATACTCAGAGGGCACAGTGCTAGTATCTCTGCTGCTAAAGGATGTATCCTGGTCCGTTTCAGACGTTTCGCTAGGACTCGTAGTTGAATCAATACTAGATAAGCTTGAAGCTACTCTTTCGTTGTTAGATCTGGTCATTATATGAGCTTTACCTTCTTCAACGTTTCCCATAGAAGCTGGGAGATACTCCACTTCATAATGGTATTTGGGCAGGCCCAAGAATTTTAGGACACCAGCAACAAGGTATCTCAGAGGCCCAAAGCGCTTCTGATATTTCTCAGATAGCTCTAATACTGGAACCAAATGACAACATAAAGTCAGAACCGCCATAACTGAGACACTTGAAGCTTGAGTCCAATGAATACAAAGATCTAAAGCAAGTTCCATGACTATTCACTTTCAAAACTGATATAGAAGCAAACTGAATATCATATATACTGGGAACCATACCATCACTAACAAAACCAAAGTATGAGGCAGTCATTCCAAAGTGGATAGCCCCAGAGTCCTTCCATTTAACAGACAAAACATCTACCGCAGTAAGACCTCCCTGCCACCAGCAAAAACACACCGTGTTAAAAAGAAGCAACTAGTGGTTAACTTGAATACAATAAAGTTTTAGCAGAGTGCAGAAAGTAAAAAGGCATAGTAAGGCACTGAAATAATTCTATTCATTACAACGAAACATCCATATTTTCCGCAAGTCTTATGAGTTTCTTACCTTCATTTCCTAACCTCTTTCTTTCTCGGAGAGATGCAAAAATCATTCATGATATGTTTTTGCGGAACTCTTTTAAATATAATTACAACATTAGGTAGTAAGGTAGGGTTAAAAAGAAGCATGCAAAGTATTACAAAATGGAACAAGAAAGTCCTGGGAAAAGACCATAAATTTATAAATCAATTGAGGAGGTTGTTCCCCCACATATCTCTAGAAGAATGTCTTTATCTTCCAAATATACTTCCGAAGTCAGCAAAGCAACAGCAGAATATTTTCCACCTACTAGCATTTACTTTATTAGAAAGAACTTGTAGGTATATAGTCTGAGTCAAGGAATGATAAACAATTTCTGGGATAGACACTTAAGAACTTGCCTTTATAATAACCATGGCTGCAGAAACTGGATCTCGTACGCCCAGGACTGTCCAAACAAGAGAATTATCAGACCCCGCAGGAATAATTCCAATTGGAATAGAGGAGGCTTCTTTTTGGTTGATCCTACTAAGCAGACCATTTATAACCTAAACCATTACATGACTTAACATTAGTTACTTCACATGTTTTCTTTCAAAGCAGAGCAGAGCTGTCAACAGTTACCCAGTATAGAAAAGCAAAAAATATCTACGTGCTTTTGTGGGGAGCAAGTTTTATATCCTGCAGCTATTATGCAAAGATAATTGTACTATTACAAAAAAGGGTAACAAAGAAATGTAAAGCAGACAAACAGAATGAAGAGCTCAGAAGAAGTCACGGCAACTAAAAATAAAAACATATTGACAAACACGAAATATGATCAAAACTGCCAGATTGAGAACAAGTTACAATGTTTACCAACTCTTTCAGATGCGACTTTTTCCTCCTTTTATAATCATTATAATGGTACTGTTCAGCTACAACTATGAACCAGAGATAGCCAGCATATTTTCACATTGTAGCATCTATTGCCACCTCTAAATACATCACCATGTCTATTGGTCACACATTAGCTACCCGAATCATCCCTTCTAATATTAGATCTTGCCGTGTCTCCCATTTAATATAACATGGATGCTCATGTTTTCAACTCACAGAGCCATTCACATAAGAAATTCTCATGGCATATCTAGCTATGAGAAAACACATGACTAAATTTGAACTTCTCTTCCAAGGAAGAAGCTTACAGAACCTTTGTGCTCCAGAGATCCTCACTCTAAGTTCCACTGTATATAAGTTAACTGAAAACTGAATCCAATGTGGAGAGCATACTAGTCAGCATACAAACCTCATTCACAATTCCATCACCCCCGACACATACAATTCCTGACAAGTCAAGTCAAATAAATTAAGTCAGAGGACAAACAAAACAGGCTTAGCTAATGTATTGGAAAAAAAACGAGTATAAGTCAGGGGGTAAACTTTTAGGGTGTGTTCACTTCACGCGACGGAAACGGAATGGAATCAGGAAAGGGAATGGAGGGAAAGGAAGGATTCCCTTGATTAAAAAGTTTGTTTGGTTTTAACAGAGAACGGAATAGAATTATGCATCATTCCCTTTGGTTGTTGTTTGGTTTGAATATAAGGGAATCACAATTTTCTTCAAAAAAAATTTATATTAGTATAATTTAGTTTCCAATCTCAAAATGATCATCCATGTTCATTCATTTCATAAACATATTGATATTTAAACAAAATATAATTAGAAATAATCTTAATTATATATTCAATAAAAATATAAACACTTTAATCAAAATAAAAATTATTAATTAATATATCAAAATTATGTTATAATTCAAAAATATTGCAATATATTATAGATATTTATCTAATACATACATTACATAATGTTTAATATTTTAAGAATAAGTTTATGTGTTAATATCTTGTTTTATATTTCTCAATATCTTTTGGTATTAGCGTAAATATTTTAGTTCACATTTAATTAAGTAATTTGTTTACTTATTAATATTTTCAATAATATAAGGTTATTAAAATAAAAATAATATATTTTTACTAAAGTGAACTGTTTATGATAATGAAATTAATTAATAATGACTATACTTAATTTTAGTACTTACTACCTCCGTCCCATTTTGACCTTCTTGTTACTTTTTGGCACGTTTTTCACTTCAATAGTTAACATATAAAATACATTAATTTATGAAATTAAGTTTTGCATTATGTAGTTTATCACATAAGAATCAATAATAAACTTAGATTTGTGAAATTTTATTATCTTATGTTAAATATTGAAGTCAAACGACATGCCCAAATAGTAAATAAGACGGTAACAAGGGACAGAGGGAGTATATAGTCATTTATTTCATATTAGTAAGTTTTTTAAAAGTTTTATGGTATAATTTTTAAATCCAAATTTTAAAAAAGTTGTTTCGAATATTATTATATGTAGTATTTAATATATATATAATTATATATCTTAAATAGAAATATTTAGTATAAAAAAATAACTAAATGAATCATTGTAAAATTTTATTTAAGAACCATCTAACATATTTGCTCATACATAAATTGTTACTTTTGATTTTTATTTAAGTAATGTAAGCATTTAATTGTAGATTAATATATTTATTATTATTTAATTATATTGAACTTGAATAAGGATATTTCATATTTAATATTTTTAATTCTTAAAACATTTATTTAAATTAAACATTGCTTGAAATAACAATGATGAGTTACGTAGTGGGAGAGAATGATGGAAAAGGAGGAAAGGGAATACTATTCCCCATGATTTTAGGGGGAATGGGAAAGAGGGAATTTGGGGGTTTTCAAAACTAAAAGTGGGGAAAGGTAATCATTAAAATTAAAAAAAACCATCACCAAAGAGAATGATTCCTTTCCCTTTCCCAATACCCCCAAGTGAACACACCTTAAATGCTAGAGAAGTTTGATTAATTTATCGATAATGCCTATGTAGTTTTGCAAAAAGAAGAAAATAAAACAGTTGCAACACAATGATCTACATTAATAACTGCTGTACATACCATCAGGGCATGTACTGAAGTCAACTGTCGCGGCAAGTCTTCTGGCCTGACCCGCAGATGTTGTTTCCACAACTTCCAAATTAAATCCAGCAAGCTGTACACAATTCCAATTAGAATGTCAGCATGTTGGAAGTCCTAATAGCTATGTTAAGCAATTCAATGAGTACAGCATAGGCATAGATACATATATCATATAACATAGTCAGTAGCAGGATAACAATCAACATTGCTTAGAGAAATTTCCCAACCTGAGCTACCAAGATTTCATAAATCACAACAGAGATGGGAATATACGTTAAGACATGTGAGAAAGCACTCTTGTGTCATTCCAGGGTAGTTCCCTCAGTCTTGGAAGACGTGCTCTCTGTCATTCCAGGGTTACTAGTCGTGGTTAAAACCCAAAAGTATAGTGGGACACACTAATTGAGGACAGCTAGATGGACAAACTAGTTCTATGCCACCAAAAGCTTACAGCGAATTCCTTACTTCAGGTCACAAAATCTTGAAACAACCACTCATTGCCATTAGTCCAATGAATACCTTGGATATAGGTTCAACTATCCCATATCTACTATTTCCAAAAACCAAAAAGCATGTCATAATAGTTGGATGGACAAAATTGTTCAATGAAATCATCAGAAATGCAGAGACATCCTCACTACCAATTTCCATGTCACAGAACCCCCATACTCTCTATATTGAGTACAATTGAGACATCAGATATGGAGCAAAATCAACTCCACAAAGTATCTAGGGCATATAACATTATGAACCATCGAATATCGACATGCTGTTGAAGACCATAGAGAAATGGATCACTTCCATAAAGATGATTACTTAAACGAATACCTTGAATATGGGTTCAACCATGCCATAAAAAACTTCAGTTGAACGACCATGTCCGGACCTTGGATTCAATATTATCAACATCCTTGGTGGGGTTTTGCTTCTTATGTATGGTTCAGAAAGATTTGCTTCACAAACATCTGATGTTAGTTTCTTTAATGGTACAAGAGGTTGGGCAAAACAATTTACATAGCATTGCTGATCTGCAAAGCTGGAAACCCACTGAAGGGCTTCATCAGGGTTAGACGCCAAGAAGTGAAAATCCTTTCTCATTCTCTGAGGTTTAATAAAGCAAAAAGGTACGAAATGATCCTGGATGGGAAATGAGTGTATGGTGAAATCGCTGAGACCCACACTGTGTGATACCTGTTGAAGGAGAGAAATTAACTCATTTAAGAAAATAGAATTCTAATCATTGAGTATGAAAAAATAAAAGATATTGTACCAGGGCATATTATTTTGAAGTTAAAAGAAAAATTATAAGAAAGGGAGCTTACAGAGATCACATCCTCCAAATAAATTCGATGGCAGCCCCATAATAGGAATTTGCTTGTTAATTTGGCATCAATTGCTTCTAGATTTTTCCCTTCTGTTAAGGCCTGAACATCAGTACTTCTGTTTGATTTCCACTGATCTATTGATAATTTGCCAGAGTATATCTCATACCCCAATAGATCAGACGTTTCATCTACAGGGTTAATCCTGTGATCTTCTCGCTTCAGTTTTTCAAAAATATTATTATTAACTTTACTATCACTATGCTTGGAAGCCTTAACTTTATATCGTTTCTCGGGAAAAATAACCAGGCAGGACAGCTGTGCAGCAGATATCTGTGAGTACAATCCCACACAGTAAACAGATTGTTGAGGAGTCAATCCAAAAGCATTATTAATTAGTAGACTTCCACTCTGCATATTACTTTAGGACTTTAATGTTTGCAGCAGAGCTTCAGATAGAAGGCCGGAACCATAGAAAGGTACCATATGCAAGGTTGTAACATCCAAAAATTACCTGTCAATGATTATTGTGGAGATAATTAATAACAGGGCATGTAATAGTGTGAAAAGATATGATACTGATCTTACATCCTTCAAATAATAGGACATGTAAAGGCCCCACCATATGCATACAGAAGCCTCAATGCATGACCTCACACACCACGAAGATAGGGAGGGGAGAAAAAAACTGGAAGTGGGCTTCATGTCTCCTCTGTGCACATGCAGGCGGGCACTTGTGTGTGTTTTCTCATCATTCTAAAAAATTGACCAAACAGGGCATAGTTAAAACTAAGAGATTGTAAAGCAGGCATTGGCAGGTAGGATCGCAGTCGTGTTAGTTTTTTTAAGCCTGTCTCTCAAGTATCATTTTGGGGCTCCATCTTACTCTTATCATACAAGTCAAAAGCTATGCGCAGAATAGAGGCGAAGAACATTTAGCTTTACTGAGTTGAAACTCTTTTACCACTCTAAACATGTAAGACATTCAGTTTCAAAATGAGTCAAGATAATTTTCCCATATTTTCAGTTGTAGAAAAATATTAGACATTCTGATCCTCATGTTATATTCATTCAGAATCCTGAAGTTTGGTTTCCAGCATTTAGTTAAATACCTTAATAATCATTCTTGTTGTGGAGTTTCAAGCAGTGAAAGCTAACACAAAACATGAGCAAGTTAAAGCTCAACGTTTATCAGTGGAAACAACTTATAAACAATGAGTGATGGATATAATCAAGTGAAATTTTTCCTCATCATTTGACCAATCAGTTAAAGGCAAAGAGTTCAATATCTTTGATTATGATTTATGAGGGGCAATGCTGTAACTAAATGATCTACTTAACCAACACTTCACCAACTACCTACTGCCACAAGAATCTCTCATTGAAAAGGACTCTAAAAAGTCATTATCGAAGACATAGAGTACATTTCCGGCTGCCTAAACTATTAGTTCAAAACTTGCTCTATAACTTCAACCTCCTGACATAGGCAAAGTATAAAATATTTATATCTAATGCCAAAAGATTCCACAAGGTAATATGCTCTAGTTGACAACAATTATGCTTGTTCTAGAGCCATCATAATCATCCGCAATTCTGTGCAAATCACTCTGTTTAAATGGCTTAAATCAGTATTTACGAGTTAAAAATTGTTTCTTTATTTTAACAAGCGGTTCCACACAACCACAGAAGCATCATTTAGTAGAGTCTTTAAATATAACAACCTACTATAAATCAGCCAATCCTGAATTGGCGTTTGAGACTTCAGTGATAATGAATTACTGAATACAGAATGTATATCAAGTATAGGCCTAAGAGAGGCATATACAACCTCGGGTAGGCTCATTTAAACAAAACAAAGCAGAACGGGACCGATCAGACAGACTACACGCATAATGGATAAAACACAACTCTGAGCCGTATGGAAAAGTTATTTCAAATTTGAAGCACAAATAATATAATAATCAAGATTCAAAGGAGGATTCCAAGCAATCCCGTTTATAATCGTCCCGGTAGTATAAATTAAACTCAAGTTGGAACGAAAGTGAATCGAGTTCCAAATTGACAATAGTCATCGCAGAAACGGATGAAGATCTCACCCACAAGAACAGTAGAAGTCCCAGCTTTGAGCTCCCACGCAAAATCCAATTGTTATCGGACCTCAGAAACGTAAGCAGAGAAGAAACGACATATTCGCTGACGAAGAAACCGGAGGACTCCGATCGTTAAAACAGTAAGAAAGAGCAGTCGGCTTATCCTTGACGAAATACTAATAAATGAAGCCAAATCGTCGGAAATTAACTACCCGTATTAATAGTAAATAATGGGCAACCACCCAGAGTTTAGAAATTTATTTTATTCATTATCACTAGCATTTGATTCATAAAGCTGAAATCCTCTCAGTGTTTCATGCATTGAGGTTTGAAAATAATAAGGAAAAATTACATTCTCCTATGACATTTGGTGGAATTACACATTTCATCCATGAGGTTTAAAAAATTACTTTTCCCACCCATGTGGTTTCCTTCGTTTTACATCCATCAATTTTTCTAATTTTTGTTCAATTTAAAAGATGCTTAAACATTGTCCAAGATTGATGAAATTTAACATGAATGATGCTAAAGTGTTATATTTTGGTTCAACGACAAATATAAAGTTTTATGATCAAATGTGACTGTGGGACCCAATAAAAATGCATTCACAACCTCGTGGGTGAAGTGTGTAATTTCACCAAACGTCATGGGTGGGGCATGTAATTTTCCCAAATAATAATTATAACTGGATGGTACATCTCCAAATGTTTTTCTTACCTAAGTTTACCTCGTTTTATATTAGTAACTTTTACAATTTTCTGGGGAAAGTTGGTTTTCTCTAATTTTCCGCACAAGTTGGTTTATGTTTAAACGTTGTTTGAAATTGATGAAATTTTACGGATGATGCTAAAGTGTTATATTTTGGTCCTATGCCAAATTCAAAGTTTGTTAGCTCATATGTGATATGTGGAACCCAATGAAAACACGTTGAGAATAAGCTTTTTTTGCCCCGCAAGTTGTTTTTCGTTCAATTTAGGAGATGTTTAAATGTTGTCCAAAGTTGTTGAAACTTTACATGGATGATGCTAAAGTGTTATATTTCGTACTTATGCCAAATCCAACGATTTTTAAGTTCACATTTAACCTATGGGACTCAATGAAAACACGTTTAGAAAAAGTTTTTTTTTGCGCCAGAGCATACTCTGAACTGTTTTCATTAGGTCCCACAAGTCAATGTGAGCTTAAAAAACATTAAATTTGACATAGGACCAAAATATGACACTTTACCATCATCAATGTGAAGTTTTATCAAATTTAGGCAATATTTAAGCATCTCCTAAATTAAACAAAAATTAGAAAAACCCAACTTGCGCCATAATCCATAAAAAAGCTTACTTTGAACATGTTTTCATTAGGTCACATATGATCTTTAAAAACTTTGAATTTGGTATGGGACTAGAAGTGATTTTGAAAACTTTGTGGGGTGTGTAATGTCGCCAAACAACATAGATGGGTGTGGAGGGTGATTTTTTTGGTATGGGGGGGGGGGGTCTATCTAATCATGGTCTCACTGAAATGCCTAGATTTTATAAAATGTGATTATGTGGAGGGTGAAAACCCGTTATTCTGGCAGCCCTCAAATACCTACTTTAATCGTCCGTCTTTCCCATAAAGCATAAGGGGAGTGCCAATGAGCACTACACTCGCTCTCGATGGGCCCCACATGGACTGATGCCTCTATAAGGCGGAATTGACTAGAGTCGCCACCTAGTTTGACCTAAGGAACTAGGAATGGAGGAGAAGGAGTGAAATACCCCAAACCTAATAAGTTGTTTAAATTAAATAATAAATTATTAAGACTAAAGAGTCTTAGAAATTAGTAAACAATTTAATAAATAGTAAATACAACAAATTGCCTAAAAGGGCAATATGGGCAAAAATATGCTCTAAGCTTGGGATGATCTTGGTTAAGGCTTAATGAACTTACCAAGATCTTACTTGTATATTAATGAGCCTATTAAATCATTACCAAAGAAAACCAAGCTTGAAAACAAGTTAAACGCAAAATGTGTTTTAAGGAGTCTAAAGCACGTTTTCGAAAAATTGTCTGTAAATGAGTTTTGAATGGTTAAATGACCATCGATACTCTTTGATTAATATGTGTACTACTTAGTATCACATTGGGAAGTTTAAATTAATAAGAAATCAATATTTCACTTCTATGTGTTTTGTTATAGTGAATAGTAATAAAATAAGCTATTTGTAACATGTGTCAACATGTGTAATTTAATTGATCAATAAAGACTAAGTAACCCCTAATATTAAATGGGGGCCGGTTTTGCATGTGGTGAGTCACCACCCTTGCTAACTGATTGAGTAAATAAGTGAGTAATTGAAAAAAACACTATTTGCTTTACGTAATTAATATCTTCAACAGCACACTACAGCAGTGATTCTCATCATTCCTTCATTTCCTCTTGCTGTCTCACGTAGCCACTTCTTCCCTGCTCTCTTTCACACGATCGAACCAGCACACCACCAATATACAACTTCAAATCCTTGTAACTTCTAGCTCACTTGTCCAAATTAAAAACTAAGACCACCGATCTCTTAGTTCTCAAGCTCTTCAACTTAGTCCTTTCAAATCTTCAAGAGCTCCATTTGGTGCCAAGAGGAATCTCCATGGAAGGAGCTTGAGTTCATCTTTCAATATTATTGTTCTCCTTTGCTTCAAGGTAAGGAAACTCAAGAAAAATGGTGTTTCCTCCTATGTTTTATGTTAACCAAAAAAATAGCTTAAAATTCCTTTGGAAATGAACTTACGTTGTCTATTGAAACTACCTAAAGAGCCAATGGTAATGACTTAGAAAAATGTTCTCAAGGAGACTAGTAAAGGACATATGTATTGCGTGTGTATTGCAGTGAAAGGCAATATAGTTGTGGGAAATTCAGTGTTTAAGATTTACGCATTTTAAGAGCCTAAGTGCTATGCAATTTAAATTGTGCACTATGTTGTTATGGGTGTATATTTGTGAAGTTTTGAGTATAAGTGTACTGGGAAGTTTATACATATGGGTGTAAAAACTTACGTAGCAGGACTTGAAAAATCAAGTACGTCGGTTCTGTAGATTGGGTCCGGGACCTAAGTCATGGGTCATGTCCCGGACCAGGGGTGCAAAATAGGCCGAGAGTTCTACATGGTTATAGGTCCGGGACTGGGTCTTGTACAAGGACCCGACCACCCCTTAAATTACCCGAGATTTTGCTAGAATGGTCCGGGACTTAGGACCTGTATGAAGTCCCGGACCACCCCATTAAAAGAGACCGAGAAGATTGCACCAAGTGTAGGTCGGGACCTAAGTTAGGGGACCAAGTCCGGACCACTTTATAAAATTGGTTCTAGGTTATTAAACGATGACTAAAGATGGGGATAAGTTAGAGGTGATGTTATATAGTTATGTAGTCATGTTAGGAGTGTTATAGGACATTTTAAAAGATGGACATTAAAACAAAATGTGGAAATGAGATAACTAGAAATGTGAAGTAATAATGTTAACAGTGGACTAGTGCGTTAATTGACCGACTTACTAATGTGTTAGGATTCTCTCAAGGTGGGAACCAGTCGAGGCAAGGACCGAGGTATGGTTTTCTTGCAGTCTGTTGCCTACCGGTTTACACCGGCTTGTGTGTTGTTTGTTTTCTGTGGTTTATGACTTTGTAAGACTTAAGTCATGTAACGAGTTTACAGTGTTCATATTATTATGTTTTGAGATGTGACTCATTTCCCTTGTGTGTGTCTAACAAGACTTAAACACTTGATGTGATCTGTGTATTGTGTGCAATGTTGTGCTTTTAACAAGTGCTAACGGGGAAGTGAGGAGTCCGGTAGTTCCGGCCACGCGTGTGAGTATGGAGTCGATGTCATTTCCGGTTCGATTCTCTTTGTATGTTAGGTTGTTTTCCAATTTGGTTTCAACCTTCCCTTTAGCTTATCCAAGGCTATTTACTGACTCACGTCGGGCCACAGGGGCATACTATGTTTATTCGGCGTGCTTGGGATCACTATATCCGACACACCTTGTGATTAAGCTGTCCGTTCAATTTTAATGACGGTAGCGAGTTATGTAACGAGCTTAGCATGAGCATGGCAACAATCTCTAGGCTCTCAGTGGGGACTAACTGTTTGGTTCTTCCTAAAAGGAATTGTATGTGTGTGATGTGTGTGATGATGTGTACAATACCCATGTTATGTTATATATGTAAAGTTGTGTGATTTAAAATGAATGCCATGTCATCATGACAATTGGTTGCGCGTATATCCCGGTAGCCGATGGGCTGCGCGTTAACCATACCACCAATTGCTGACCCCCTCGGGGGATCCATATTTCTTTTACTGCAGGATGAGGATCGAAGAAGCGGAGTGGCTCTAGATCCCAGGATGTAGTTACTTTTGAGTACCTTTGGATGTTGGCCCCGGGATGTGCCTGTGCTCCCGTGGCAATATGTATTTCAGTTATTGACAGTGCACAATGGAAGTTTACAGTGATAGTGTATATTATGTGGTTGTAAGTTAAATACTCGGTTATGTGTGTATGTACTTATGGTTTTAGTTCTATGCTCGGGAGTCTGATCATCAGACCGGTACAACTTGTATTTATTCAGCCTTGTTACCACGTGGGTGGTTGACGGCGTTGTAGCACCAATCGTTTAGTTACTGTTTAGTTGTTTATAATCCGCTGCGATTCCAGTTATTATTAAGTACGTAGTAGGGGTGTTACAAGAGGGTTCTAAGAATCGTTAATTGACTCTGAGATTGTTGCCTAAGGATAGGACTTATCTGGTCATTTCAGAGATTCTACTGTGGGTTCACACTGGGTTACACCCCTTGGAAGTGGCAACGACCACAACTTTGGATTGGGGCCCGAGGAAACCTCGGTCTTCAATTATTAGGATTTCCTCATTTCAAAACTTTTTTAGAGAGATTCATTTCAAAGGGCCACAAGGATATGATTAGGACACGAAGAGAGAAAGAGAGTGGATGAGGTGAGCTTTCCAGCCAAGCTAGCTCCAAGAAGAGAAATTAATGAAATCGGATAAGTATAGAATGAAAGATTGGGAAAACTCTGATGTGAGGAAATGATTAAGATTTAGGAGTCTGATAGTTTAAAGTTTGTGGGAGCCGAAGAAGGTTTGAGTGTTTCGAGAGGTATGAAGAACACCTTAGAGTGGGAAAAGAGTTTTTTTATTGGAATAGGGTCGCACCCTAGATGGGCTGCCTACGTACTCAACTCCCTGTTGAGATCAGACCTTACGTAGTTCAGGGCTTTGAGTTTTGGAAGTTTTGATGTTTGTGGAGTGTGAAGCTATTTGAGGTGTTTGAGATTTAGAAGGGTTTGGAGTTTCGAGAAGTTTTAGGTTTGGGATGCTGGTCTGTGAGATGCTCGGGTCTGTGAGACATTTGAAACCTTGAGATGTCGAACTCTGTAAGACGCTCGGGTCTGTGAGAAGCTCGGGTCTGTGAGGCGCTCAGGTCTGTGAGACATTCGAATCATTGGAATGACAAAGTCTGTAAGACGCTCGAGTCTGTGAGACATTTTGAATGTGAGGGAAATTGGATTTTTGGAGTATTTGAGATTTTGAGGAGTTTTGAAGCTTTCAAGGAGTTAGAATTTGAGATTTATGAAGTTTGAAATTATTTGGAATTGAAATGAATTTTTTAATTGAATAGGAATTTCAAATGGGTTTTCAAAATGAATGAATTTTTTAATTGAGTTAGAATTGAATGAATTTTGAATTAAATTGGAATTGGATGAAGTTGAATGAATTTTGATTTGAATTGGAATTGAATTGATTTTTTATTGGTGTTGGATTAGAATTGGAATTTGAAATTGAATAAATTTGTAATTGAATTGAATTCAAATGAATTTGGAACTGAAGTTGAATTTAATTTGAAATTGAAGTGGAATTAAATTGTAGTTGAATTGGGATTTGAAATGAAATTGAATTTGGGTTTGAATTGAATTTGGGTTTGAAGTAAATTGAATTTGAACTTGAGTTGGGTCGGATTGTGAAATGGGCCAAGTCAAATTGGGCCTGTGGACTGCGTCCGATTTGGGATTGTGGAAAAGTGGGCTGATTGTGTTTTGGAAGTGGGCTGATTTTCTTTTTGAAGTGTTTTAGAAATTATGCTAATTTGGAAATTGGGCAAAAGTTGGAGTTTTGGGCCAAAGTGGGATGTTAGGCTGATTGGACTTATTGGGCCGATTGGGCTTTTGGCCTTGTTGGGTTTGGGCTGATTCTTATGGATGAGCAGTAGTGAATTGGGCCAAATTTTTGTAGAATGGCTTTTGGGTTCAGGTTTGATTTGGACCGAGTCATATTGAGTTTTATTTTATTTTATATACATGTTTTTTTATGTGTGTTTTAGGGTTTAAGGTGTCACCTTGACCAAGAAGAACACATGACCCACTAAGTGTCAAGGGACACCCACTATCCTAGTGGCTAGGACCTAAAGGATAATAACTAAGGCTTACATTAATAAGCAATAGGCAAGGAGCGAAGGGCATAAATCACAAAGCGGTAAAGCAAATATCTCACAGAGAAGAAGCAAAATGAAGTGTAAACATTGTGTACAAAAATTGGGTGATTGAACACTAACGAAAATGCTACAAGATTTTAAATTAATTTTCAAGCTCAAATCAGCATGTAGAAGGGGTAAAATAAGCGTTGGAACAACATAATTCAAAGCCAGCTAAAGATAACATACTAAAATTATTCACATGCAGAAAATTATGATAGCCAAATAAGATACATAAATTCTCATACAAGAAAATAATGTAAAGGTCATAGGATGAAGTTACGAGAATGAATGTATCACAAGACTACAACCGAAAGTAAGAACAATAAACAAATTACAGATTAATACAAGCATAGATGAAAATCTTAAATAGAGAGCTGCTATGGGGGGTCGCATCGACGCCGCCTCACTTGAGCTGATAGGATCAGCAAGAAGTGCACCAACCGTTACACGTGTTTGAAGTGGAGACCCCGGTAGTCCAAGCCCAAAGTCCCGTTTCTTAGTTTTAGAGCAGTTTGCCATTCCACGAGCATTATGTACATGTGTCAAAGAACACAGCCAAGAGAGACAAAATGTATTAGAAAAAAAGCGGTAGAAGGTTAGGATGTGTGCAATGGGATCATACGGCCCTCTCAATGGGAGGAAAGGGGGCAATTTAATCATCTCCCACGCCCCAACCTAGAACATAGAAAAGAGTTTCAAACTGCCAACAAATACTAAGATTGTAAGATAAATCAAGCATTGGGGTTGCTACTCAAATTAATTTGTCATTTTAGATTATGACTCAAACAAAGTGTAGTATCAAAGAGGTGGAGTTGCGAGTCATGTGGGATCATACCTAGAAGGGGTTTATATCATTTCCCTCTGAGATAAAGAATTAATAAGGACCATCCAACCAATGAATGATTTATCTAACAATTATAACATCGGGCAACTATCTCTCGATCTATGTTCATATCTAAGTGCGAGGGACAATCACATGCTAGTCTCTAACCAATTTCCAAGCCAAATCTGAGCGCAAGGAGCAATTAATTATCAAACCAACTGAATTGCAATTATGAAAACTGAAGGATAGATTTCCAAACCCATAGACGGTTGTCATGAAACTCAAAGTCCATCAGTACGGTTGACTTCCAAATCCATAGGCCAAATCCAAACCAAGCAAGCACTGCCCCAAAGCTCATCGATTTTTTTGTACCTCAGCCAAGTCACAAAGCAAGGGTAGTGAGTAAACTAAATCAAATAACCAACACCCATTGGTAATAGGGATACACACGTAGCAGATCGAATTCCAAGCTAATAAAGACTGCACAAATGGGCGATTTTAACAAGACTAAGCAAATTAATTTCCAGGCCAAACCGATTATGTTGCCAAGGGCAATGCTCAAAAGGATAGTGCCCAACTGCAACTCAAACACAAGGTCAGTAAGCCATAGAGGAACATTGAAGAATCAAGCTCACAAATCCAGGCCCGACTAGACGATAGGGAGTCGGATGGAGCAAACAAATTTGCATGTGTCCACCAAGTTAGAGCTGAGAATCAATGACCAATTTAGTGAGTCTAATCAAAATCGAATCAGAGACCAGTCATCAGATAGGGCATTCTTCAGTTTAGAACGACGTCATTTAATAAATCGAATGGGTCTAGATCCGAAACCAACAGCATAAACATTAAGCAAATGAATACACCAGAGCCACACTTCCCAGTCAACAGAAACGAGTTGAGATGACCCACAACCAGATATTCCAAGTAAGTCAAAGCCCAGTCGAGTCAAACACGCGCGCCATGTCTAACAATACCGACATAAAAGAAACCAGCATCGTGGGTTTCCTTAACCAACGATCAACAATGTGCAGAGATGACAACAAAACTATCAAACTATAATTTAAATCGCACAAGAAGAATCAGAGGGCTATCACCTACATCAGTAAGAAGATTAACCAGACTTCATTCTCAAATCAGAGCCAGGTAGTGTATGATGCAACCAGAGGACCAAACAATCGACCACATGAGTATAAAGATAGATCAAAGGAAATATTGAACTAAACGATGATATTGGTCATTTACCCAAAAAAGAAATTAAAAAAAATACTGAGAGAGCAACACAAAAAGGATACTAATCCAGAGAGCTTCCTTTTCGAAGCATTTTCAGAATACCACAAACTGGCCATTAATCGTAAATTAATTGAACGGTTTTAGCAAGTCTGAAATGATACCACCTGAGTGCACTGAGGAGAATAGTCGGGTTCCCGCAGAGAAGGTAAGGCTTAGAGTTCACGACGAAGAAGATGAAGAGAGGCGGTGGCTGTATGCTTGGCTCGCCAGTTTGGTTGCGAATTACCAGAAATGAAGAGAGGGTAGAACAGTATTTCCTTGTTTGTCGAGTAAGTTGCAAATCACTGTCAGTGAAGGCAACAGCGTTGGATTTCCTAATCCAGTGAACGATTCTCGACCCCTTCTTCAATCTATTGCAAGATGTTTATTATTTACAGTTCTGGAACGACCAACAAATCACCACGCCGAGGCGCTCATTTGCCAATAAGTATCGACACAGAAGAAGAAATGGGAGATTGAGGAGAAGGAAATTAACAGCGTGAAGAGGATGAGAAGTGTAGAACGGGTGTGCTTCCTGTAAGTGAAGAGAATGAAAGTGGCAGAGCAAATGTTCCTCGCTTCGCCAGTGGGTTTGCAATATTACAGTGAGTCAAGAGAAAATAAGGGAAGCCCATAGCTTGTATATTTGTTGTCGCCAGGGGGTTTGCAAAACTCTCGGGATTGAAGAGAATAAAGAAGGCAAGAACATGTCAGCTGTTGGTCATTTTTTTTTGATAGAAGACGATCGATGAGGAAGATGATGAGAGCCCGGGACGGCGGGTGTTGCTGTATTGCTAGGGTTACTGTTCCTTTTATAAGAGAAATGAGGTGGCAGTAATATTTTAGAAGTTGGCTAGGTTTATTAAACTTATTTGGGCTGTGAGCATGGGCTATGACTGCATTGACCACGGGCAACATGGGTTAGTTTGACCGAATTCGTTATCTAGCTTGACGAATGGGAAGAGCACAAAAATAAGACCATGCACATGGATTTGAACCTAATACCCTTAAGGTTTTCCAGACTTGCAATAACCAACTAAGACAAACAACATGACATGTTATGAAAATGTAGTCAATATTAGAAAAACTGCAATCTAACTTGAGCAAGATCCCTAAAAATAGCTAAGCCTTCAAACAAAAACGAAGTAAAACTAAAGATGTTTCGTATGTAACAATGATTTTTTTAAAGGACATGAAATAATAAAATGAAGACAAGAACATATAATAATAAATGTAGCACGATAATAAAATGTACATGAAATGATGAAAGTAATTCTGAAAATAATAATGATAAAGACAAAATAAAATGAATATTAATAAGTATAATACAAGTAAAAAACTATGAAATGATATAGAAATACCTAAGTAGCAAAATAGCATAAACCAACATAAAAACGAATAGGCAAATGAATAAGCGAATAAAACATGATTGACTAACATGAAATACATCGAAAATAAAATGGCAAAATAAATAAATAACAAAAAGGGACGGGTTTGAAAACGGATGCTTTAAGAATTAATTTTAAAACTTTGTCATAAAATGACAGCTTCATTTGGTATGCACATGAACAAGTTTTGAAAAGAATGGCGACAACCCTCTTTTTTATTTATTAGTTTGAATTTTTTTTATGGGGTGAGAATTTTTGGTGTCTACAGATGGCTCCCCTTGATTCAATTCTGCAAGTACTTGCAGGATTGAATCAAGGTTGAGAGGGCGCCGAAAATTCTCACTATGGCTTTGTGGTGCATTGGGATGCGACCGGGAGGAAGATAATGTATGATTGCGATGGGAAATGATATAATTAGCTGGATGCACGAGGACTTATTACGAGCCTCAACTGGACCTCTTGATATCCAGTCGTAGGACTTATGACAAGCCTAGAATGCTAACAATATATTAGTTCGGGGTGCTCGAGGACTTAGGAGAGCCTCAACTGGACCTCTTGACATCCAGTTATAGGACTTATGACGAGCCTATAATGCAATTGAAAGTACGAGGACTTAGGAGAGCCTCAACTAGACCTTTTGACATCTAGCTATAGGACTTATGTCGAGCCTATAATGCTTTTCATTGTGTACCGTACTAGTAGCGTAATAGCTGCCTAGCTAGCAGGTGGGTGTGAAACGATCTCGCACTAGTAGCGTAATAGCTGCCTAGTGGAGGAAAAGATTGGGACCGCACTAGTAGCGTAATAGCTGCCTAGTGGGTTATGAAATGAACAATCTCGCACTAGTAGCGTAATAGCTGCCTAGTGGAGGAAAAACGGCGGGACCGCACTAGTAGCGTAATAGCTGCCTAAAGGGTTATGAAATGAACGATATCGCACTAGTAGCGTAATAGCTGCCCAGTGGAGGAAAAAGGTTAGGACCGCACTAGTAGCGTAATAGCTGCCTAGCGGGTTATGAAATGAACGATCTCGCAATAGTAGCCTAATAGCTGCCTAGTGGAGGAAAAAGGTTAGGACCGCACTAGTAGTGTAATAGCTGCCTAGTGGAGGAAAAAGGTTAGGATCGCACTAGTAGCGTAATAGCTGCCTATCGGGTTATGAAGTGAACAATCTCGTACTAGTAGCGTAATAGCTGCCTAGTGGAGGAAAAACGGGGGGACCACACTAGTAGCTTAATAGCTGTCTAGCGGGTGTAAAACGAAAATGCGACCGCACTAGTAGCGTAATAGCTGCCTAGCGGGTGTAAAACGAAAATGCGACCGCACTAGTAGCGCGATAGCTGCCTAGCGGGTTTGAAACGAAAAAGGCGAATCGAATAGTAAAAGAGTTTTGCAAGTGAAAGGCCACCTGAGTGGAATGAAGATTATATTTCAAACTTGAGTGAAACAATTGATCGAATGACGTGAGTGATTTTTTGTGGTACCCTTGAAAGGATTTCCTCATGCAAATGAAATGAGATATAACGTGGTTAACAAATGCATTAGTTAAATCAAAAACCCCCTGTTTGAGGATGTAGATTTTTGTGTGAGCTGATGGTTCCGAAGTTGCTTCAAAAACTTTGAGATGACTCTGGCCTATTTTAATGGCTCCGGTTTACGTCGATGGCTTCGGCATGTACTGATGGCCCCGACATGCACTGATGGCTCTGGTGTGGCCGACCGACCCGGGATGGTTGATGGGTTTTGATATATCGATGATTTTCAGCGTGACTGGTGAATTTGAGAGTGGTCGATGGTCTTAATGTGGTTGTTGGGTTTGAAATGGTTGGTGGATTTGGTTGTTTTGAAGCAGTTTGATGGCTCTGATGATGGATTTATTGTGGTTTGATGACTCCGGTGGTGGATTTATTGTGGTTTGATGACTCCGGTGGTGGACTTATTATGGTTTGATGGCTCCGGCATCATTCTAAATTTGGCTCCATGGTGGCTCCGGAATAGCTTCAATGTGACTGCGAGGGGAAAAAAGGGGGAATTTTTCCTTTGAGGTGGTCGCACCCTGGAAGGGCTGTCTACGTACTCAATTCCATATTGAGATCAGACCTTACGTAGTTCGATACTCAGTAGGCAAGGCCTTGGTAACGAAATGGCTCCGACCTGGATTTGAGGTGGCTCTCGTATTTTTCTTGAATTGTTGAGATGGCCCCTGTGTAGCTCAAGGGATGTCTTAATGTTTTGAGGATGGCTTCCGCATGGCTCCCGCTTGGCTTTGGGAGTGGTGTTAATGAGACTCGAGTATGACACTGGATGGCTCTGGGATGGCCTGCGCGTGGCTCCGGACAGCTCTAGAATGATTCGATGTAGCTCGGTGATAGCCCGTGATAGCTCCGAAAAGGCTTAGATATAGCTCGATGACGGCCTGGGATGGCTCTAGTTGACATCTTTTGATCAAAAGTTATGCTTCAACAACTGCAACTGAAGTCAACTTTCAATGAGACTAGGTGGAGTTCTTGCCAATCGGATGTTGAAGATGAAATGATTATGATGCATGCAAATATTAAATGCTAGATACGATGCAAAATGTCTATGCAATTTTTGAAGAGAAAGTATGGCCCTATCTCTATTAATACGAGGCTTAAGAATATAAGACGTTTGCGGTTCAATCTTGAGTGATTGTTGAACTGGAATGTGTGAATCACTTTCCTCTCATGGTGGGATGTGGGTCAATCTCTCGTGAGTATGGTCGTGTGTGCTAATGTTGTGATGATACTCTTGATGCTCAGAGTAGTATTTTCCTGAAAATTTCTTTTTGAGGTTATAAACTTCCGTTCCTCACAAATTCCTCTCCTGCAATGGGGTAGGCTGATTATGATTTGGTAGTTTAATCGAAGAGTCACTCACACTCAGTAGACCTTGTGGGTAAGGTCACACTCATTCGCTCATGGTCCCTTTGGCATGATAAGACATGTTGATAACAAGTACAAAGCTTATGATTCATATTTTAGATCTGATACTTTCAGTTAATGCTCATCAACTAACGAGTCAGAGGTCTTTTATTGGGTTATAATGGGGCTGAGAGGTATGATGTATGTCACATGGGACTGGTGGATTTATTTGGGAATTGTGGAGCTTTTGTGCAATAGAGGATATGTTTCGCCTTTGCCATGGGTGGAATGATTAGACAGGTTTTGATAACCCCTTATTGGTTTCTTCGGGACATCATTGGTCCTTTTGGTTTGGATTTCTCCTTTTTGCCTCTTTTGGCGTATGATTTGAACTTTCTTCTCAGTTTTGTGTTTTTGAAATTGCATTTGGTTTATCGACTTTCTCAAGCGTTCTTTACTCTGTATTTTGGCTTTCAACTTTGGAGTCGCATTGACTCATTGATCTTCTGAACAAGTGTTCTTTTCAAGTGTTTGGCTTTGGAGTTGCATTGACTCACTATTTTCTTTGAACATTTCATTTGTTGTTTTTGTGAAAGATGACGGGGAGAGACCATGGCTTCGGCTCCTTCGAGATCTCTATTGCAAGGGCAAGTAAGTATATGTGAGGTGGCATGTCGTGGAGTTTCTTTTTTGTAGAAAAAGTTTTTCATGAAAGGCTCAGCGGGGCTCACTAAGGGATTATGTACAGGGCATTCAAAGCTTTTTGGCTTGGTGGAAATTTTATTCCTAAGTGTCTCGTCATTCTCATTAGTCAATGATTGTTTTCTTACTACTTCTCGGATCTTTGCATGAATTGTAGTTCGTATCTTGTTTATCGACATTGATCTCACTGTGAATTGTGTCTCTCCATGTGCTAAAGAAAACATGTCACTCGTGGTTTTACCTCGATTGGCTCTCTCTACCTTCCCTCATCGCTCAGGGGTTGCCCAGTATCCTCGTTCGGAATTCAAGGGAAAATACCGCTCTTCGCACTCTACTCACTTTGCTTATGGTGCTGATTTTGATTTAAACCCATGTATTCATTGATGGGTCGAGAGTTTAATGGTTCATGCACTCTGTCCAATCAATCTCTCAAGATTTTCCCAAAGATGTCATTTTGATACGCGATATGCCCATGCAACTATCTACAATGCAATGTATTGTGGTAATATGGAATTACTACATATAGGATGCATGAAGTATTGACAATGAAAATGATTGAATTTTAGATTTTGGTTGAATGTTTTTGTTTTGGATGCAATGCATGAATGGTAAGATTACACCCAGTCTCGCTTGAGTCGGTTCCCGTTGATAGTCCATGAAGCTCATCCTGTCACGATTGGCCTTGAAGATGGTCTATGTGAGAGAAGCTGTTAGGTGTGATGTGAGAGAGGTTGTTTCAGAAAGGTATTCGGTTGATGATTGGCTTCTGGAGTTTTGGACTTTTAGGGAGTGACCACTCCCGCATGGTGGTCCCACGATATGACAGTGACTGTATTTTTGGGATTTTCGAATGTATGATTTTTTTTTATTTTTGGATGTATGCTTTTTTTGGATTTTTTTGGATGTATGATGTTTCTGGTATATGCCTTTTGTTGTTATTGGTCTCTATGTACATGGTATGCCGAATGGGAAAAGGTTTGAATCCCTGGTATTTCTTGCTATCATTTCGAAGATCATGTTATCGCTCATGGGCAAATACAGTTAATCACCTGCAAAAACGGTCACCAAAAAAAGAATCTGACAGATTCGAATGTTAGTGCACTTGAAAAATGGGATGAATGTTTGTGTGTGATGTGTTGAGAACGCAACATGTGATCATGCAATTTTTGTGAGATAGGTGTGATTCATGCATGATTATTGAATGTGAACTGACTGAAAATGGGAAGAAACAAGTTGTGCGTGCTAAAAGAAATCAAGTTTTTTAGAAAAACAGTTTTGAAAACGCGTGTTTTCGAAGTGGTGGGTTTTCTCAATATGAATTTTGACGGTCAGTCATTCGCAAATAAGATAAGGAGTGGGGACCCCTATACACATTGATCTAAATAAATTCAAAGGGGATGTACAACATATACACAAAGTCTATTCAGAAATTGACAAAAGAGAAAAGAATGCTAGGGGAAAACCTATACATCAATTCTAAAAGTCATTAAATGAGGGAGTTTGAGCTTAAAAACTTCTCCCGAATTCTTCTGCTTCGTCTTCGAGCTTCTGACTGACTACTTACTCATGTGCGGGCTCCTGATTGGCCGTTCGCTCGTCTTCGGTTCTTGATTGGCTGCTCGCTCGTCTTTGAGCTCGAGCGACAAAGTGGCGCTACATCCAAAAAAACAGGTTGGTGCTCTTCTGACCCTCACCAGCTTCAAACTCGAACGGTCGTTGCTAGTCTTGATGTTGCTCGACTCGAGTTGGTGTTCCTCTGATTTTTGATTTGAACCGTTGTTGTCGATCTTCATGCGCTCCTCCTGCTCTCATAAAGAAAATGAGGAACATTTTTTTAGAAAGGAAAGGTGAGTGACTGAGCACAAAATCTTTACGAAAATCCACCACTTTCATGAAAACACGAAATGACTAGTACGCTCCACGGTAATGACCGTTGCTCTTGAAGGTGGGTTGAACTTCAAAAATAGCGGGACATAACATGGGGCCTAAATCATTTATTTTAAAATACGTTTGTGAAAATCAACTTGAAAATTGTTTTCAAGAACAAGTGTAAGATAATATCTGTGAAAAAAGTTGTTTGAAATTCGTTTGTAAAAAGTAGGTTTTTGAAACCTGTTTTTGAAATAACATATGTGAGAAATATTGATTAAAAATCATCTGTAAGTAATAGAATTTTGAAACCGGTTTTGAAAACTGCTTTAGAAATAACTATCTTGAAATCATTATTTTTTGAAATCATTCGAGATGGACGACTTTGAAGATATTTCATTAGAGTGTTCGACATGATTCAATTTTCTGATTTTTACTAATTTTCAAAACATGATCACACATAGATGTAAGCACAAATGAAAATCGTGGCTGATTTTATGTGGAGCTGTAAGTGTTAATGTTGGGATAATCACCTTCCAGGTCAATCAATGCTTCCACACCACCGGGGGAACCTCATCCCTTCATTGTTCATCTCTCGGGATTTATCTCTGTTATGCCTTGTGGGGCACATCATCAAGAAAGTCCGAAGTGCTTAAGTTCGAAAGGTTAGGATACCCGAAGTGATACAGTCATACGAGCCACGACCGGGGATTATCACAACATACTCACTTTTCGGGAAACTCGGGGAAGTACTGCATGGGAACGGGTCTCCCATCGTCTACACGATAAGGTGTGTCTAAAGTCGAAATTACTCACTAACTACGCTGTGTCATGTATGGGTATCCGTAAATACTAGATCCTCTATGAATTTGTAGCATGACATTGGGCTTTAAAGACATCCGTGGTGTAGAGGAATCATGGATGAAGTTACACACTCTAAGTGTGGATTAGAATAATCCTAGAGGCTTGGAATGAATCTCTTGAAGGTTCCGAAAGAAGTTAGGAAATCTTGACAATCATGAATGAAGTTTAGTCTTCCTTGACCAAGTTTATGAGAAAAACTTACTCAAGTTTTCCCCAGTAGAGTCGTCATTCTATGGACGGTGTTTTTTTTGGTATGAGGGGGGGGGGGGTCTATCTAAACATGGTCTGACTAAAAAGTCTAGATTTTATAAAATGTCATTCTGTGGAGTGTGAAAACCCGTTATTCTGGCAGCCCTCAAATACCTACTTTAATCGTCCGTCTTTCCCAGAAAGCATAAGAGGAGTGCCAATGAGCACTACACCCGCTCTCGATGGGCCCCACGCGAACTGATGCCTCTATAAGGGGGAATTGACTAGAGTCGCCACCTAGTTTGACCTAAGGAACTAGGAAGGGAGGATAAGGAGGGTTCTAAGAACTGATAATTGACTCTAAGATTATTGCCTAAGGATAGGACTTATCTGGTCAATTCAGAGATTCTACTGTGGGTTCACACTGGGTTACACCCCTTGGAAGTGGTGACGACCACGACCTTGGATTGGTGCCCGAGGAAACCACGGTCTCCAATTGTCAGGATTGCCTCATTTCAAAACCTTTTTAGAGAGAATCATTTCAAAGGGCCACAAGGATAGGATTAGGACACGAAGAGAGAAAGAGAGTGGATGAGGCGAGCTTTCCTGCCAAGCTAGTGCCAAGAAGAGGAATTGATGAAATCGGATGAGTATAGAATGAAAGATTGGGAAAACTCTGATGTAAGGAAATGATTAAGATTTGGGAGTCTGAAGGTTTAAAGTTTGTGGAAGCCGAAGAAGGTTTGAGTGTTTCGAGAGGTATGAAGAACACCTTGGAGTGGGAAAAGGGTTTTTGATTGGAATAGGGTCGCACCCTAGATGGGCTGCCTACGTACTCAACTCCCTGTTGAGATTAGACCTTGCGTAGTTTAGGGCTTTGGGTTTTGGAAGTTTTGATGTTTGTGGAATTTGAAGCTATTTGAGGTGTTTGAGATTTAGAAGGGTTTGAAGTTTCAAGGAGTTTTAGGTTTGGGATGCTGGTCTGTGAGATGCCCGGGTCTGTGAGACATTTGAAACCTTGAGATGTCGAAGTCTGTAAGACGCTTGAGTCTATGAGACGCTCGGGTCTGTGAGACGCTCGGGTCTGTGAGACGCTCATGTCTGTGAGACATTCGAATCATTGGAATGACAAAGTCTGTGAGACGCTCGAGTCTATTAGACATTTTAAATATGGGGGAAATTGGATTTTTGGAGTATTTGAGATTTTGAAGAGTTTTGAAGCTTTCAAGGAGTTGGAATTTAAGATTTATGAAGTTTGAAATTATTTGGAATTGAAATGATTTTTTGAATTGCATAGGAATTTCAAATGGGTTTTCGAAATGAATGAATTTTTGAATTTAGTTAGAATTGAATGAATTTTGAATTGAATTGGAATTGGATGAAGTTGAATGAATTTTGATTTGAATTGATATTGGAGTTGAATTGGAATTAGAATTAAAAATTGAATGAATTTGTAATTGAATTGAATTCAAATGAATTTGGAACTGAAGTTGAATTTGATTTGAAATTGAAGTGGAATTAAATTTTAGTTGAATTGGGATTTGAAATGAAATTGAATTTGGGTTTAAATTGAATTTGGGTTTGAAGTAAATTGAATTTGAACTTGAGTTGGGCCAGATTGTGAAATGGGCCAAGTCAAATTGGGCCTGTGGACTGGGTCCGATTTGGGATTGTGGAAAAGTGGGCTGATTTTCTTTTTGAAGTGTTTTAGAAATTAGGCTAATTTGGAAATTGGGCAAAAGTTGGAGTTTTGGGCCAAAATGGGATGTTAGGCTGACTGGACTTATTGGCCGATTGAGCTTTTGGCCTTGTTGGGTTTGGGCTGATTCTTATGGATGAACAGTAGTGAATTGGGCCAAATTTTTGTAGAATGGGCTTTTGGGTTCAGGTTTGATTTGGACCGAGTCATATTGAGTTTTATTAATTAAACCTAGCTAAAATGGGCAAGTGCACCCAATTCGTTGCAATAAAGCAAGTGTCGTATCCACAAGGAAATTGGTTTCTAAATCCCATGCTTCGGTATATTAGTTAAGTGCGAACAAACAGTAAAAAAAAAGGGGGGGGTTTAGCCGGAGGCAAGCTTGGTTGTTTATCAATTGAAATGCAACAAAACAGTAAAATGCTTGGGTATGGAATGGATGGGGAGAGTACCCTAGGATAGTGGGAATCACCTACTTCACTCAAAGAACTTCAAAACCATAACTCATCATCTCAATGCCTATTAGAGTGTAACTCATGAATCCCCAAATCATGGGAAATCCAATTCTTACCTAAATAATCAAGCCCCTTAATTAAAGGTGGTTCAAGTCATTAAATAGCATTAAGCAAACACTCTTAATCAATAGCCCTAAGCATTCACTTCCAAACTCAAGAAAGAAAAAGCAAGGGTTTATCCCTCTTTTGGTCTAGCTCCAAACTCAAACTCAAATATTGAATGAAACCACCATAAATGCAATAAGAGATCAATTTTGAGCATTAATTGATATTGAAGGGAATAAAACAAGAGTAATAAATGAGTTAGGTTTCTAGCATTCAATGAGCATAATGGTTTCAAACCCTCATCCTAGGATACAAATGGAACTACTCAACCATAGTTAAAGGAAAGAGGAAGGAGAAAGGAGAAATAGCTATTAGAGGAGCTTCCAAGCTTCGATGGAGGTAGAAATCTTCACTTTCTTCTTCCTCATTTCTTCTCTTCTTTTCTCCCTTATTTTCGCCTCTCTCTCCTCTCCTTTAGGTTGAAGTCGTGTGTGTTCCATGATGAGAGAAGAGTCCCCAAAATCAACTTTTAAAAACACAATCTGGGCAAATTTTCCGTCCGACCGACCTAGACTGGGTCGGTCCTGTGGGTCGGTCGGTCTCCGCAGAAGAAGGCACGTGAGTAATGTGGAGGGTGATTTTTCGGTATAAGGGGGGTCTATCTAAATGTGGTCTGACTGAGAAGCCTAGATCCTAGAAAATGCCATTCTGTGGAGGGTGAAAACCCGGTATTCTGGCATCCCTCAAATACCTACTGAATCGTCCATCTTTCCCAGAAAGCATAAAGGAGAGTGCAAGTGTGCACTACACCCGCTCTTAATGGGCTCCACGCGGACTTAAGCCTCTATAAGGCGGAATTGACTAGAGTCGCCACCTAGTTTGACCTAAAGAACTAGGAAAAGAGGAGAAGGGGGGGTTCTAAGAACCGTTAGTTGACTCTGAGGTTGTTCCCTATGGATAGGACTTATCTGGTTGCGTCAGAGATTCTATAGTGGGTTCGCACTGGGTTACACCCCTTAGAAGTGGCAACGACCACGACTTCGGATTGGTGCCCGAGGAAACCTCGGTCTCCAATTGTCGGGATTGCCCTCTTTCAAAACCTTTTAGAGAGATTCATTTAAAAGCCAAAGGATAGGATTGAGTGTGGGTTGAGGATTAGATGATTTCAAAGAGTTTAGAGAAATAGGCTGGTCTTGAGATATTGATTGATGAAGTTGATTTGAAAATTGAGATCGGGATTGTTTCTGAGAGGTTTGAGGTTGTTTCAACTTTCACGAGATTAAAAGGGCACTTTGTTTATTATATTTTGGAGTCAAGGGGTGTTCGGATCTTTTGTTGGAGTTAAGGAGTTTTTGGTCATTTTGTAGAGTTTAGGGGTATTTCTGTCATTTTGTAGAGCTGAGGGGTATTTTGGTCATTTTATAGAGAGGGGTATTTTGGTCATTTTGTAGAGCTTAGGGGTATTTTGGTCATTTTGGAGAGTTGAGGGGTATTCTGGTCATTTTGTAGAGCTGAGGAGTATTTTGGTCATTTTGTAGAGCTTAGGAGTATTTTGGTCATTTTGTAGAGCTGAGGGATATTTTGGTCATTTTGGAGAGTTGAGGGGTATTTTGGTCATTTTGTAGAGCTGAGGGGTATTTTGGTCATTTTGTGAAGTTGAGAGGTGTTCGGATTCTTTGGTGGAATTGAGGAGTATTTCGTGTTTGTAAAGTTTGGATTTTAGAATGGTCAAATTTTTGAGGTGATTTAGGAAGTCGAAAGTGTTGATGGAGTGTGAAAGAGGACATTTGGTTTACGGGTGTTCGGGTTTTGAAGATGCTTCAGGTTTAAGATGACTAAGGTTGTTTGGGAGTATTCAGGAGTTGGAGGTCCTATACGACTTGGAGTTTGTTTAGGGAAGGATTAAGGAGTGCTTATATGACATGAGGCTCTATGGGAAAGGTTGGATTGGTTTATTTAACATTGTCCCTCTTAAAAAATTTAAAACCGAAATCATTTTTGTTGTAAAAAGGCGGATAATCCCGAAGGATTACCCTATGTACCCCCTCGAACACGACACTTAACTGATAGTAAGTGCCGAGGCTCGAAAGATAGGGCAATGAATTTATGTCGAAAAATAGGATTCAGAGAGAAACACCATGAATGAGATGTTCTCGGTCGAACCCTAATAACGTCTCTAACTCCCGGGTTTAAAAATGTTAAAACTGAAAATATTGAAATCGAGTGGAAGGGAGTTAGACGATTCTGAAATCCCGGCTGCAACTAGGAAGGTCGTTACTTCCCTAGCACCCCGCCTTGTAAAAATCTAGGCTACAATTAGGGGGGTTTGTCACCCTAACGTCCCGCCTAAAGAGATCAGACTGCAACAAGGGAAGGTTATGACCCCAGTGCCCCGCCTCAGATTTATTTTGGAAGGGAGACAAGTGATGTCTAACTAGGAAGAAAACGTTCTTTGAAGGTGTTAGACATCCCATGTTCCCCGAAAACGGTTTAGTTTTGAGTTTGAAAACTAAGTTTTGAAGTTGTTCGGAATTCTCGATGAAGAAACACTGATTTTGAGAAATGTTTTAGGGGGAAAACTTTTTGTATATGTGAGAAGAACTTTCTACGTTTGAGAAGAGTTTTCTGTGATGTGAGAAGAGTTTTTCCTTTAAAATATCTCAAAATGGTTTCTTTGAAAACTTGATGAAGCTTGAATAGAATGATGGTTTGAAATTCTTTTTGGGTTTTTAGATTTTGAAAGGAATTTACAAGTCGAGTGTCGATTGGATGAAATGAATTTGTATTGAACTGGGCTGAATGAATTAGGTTTGGATTGAATTTGGTTTGAATGAATTGAGTTTGCATGAATTGGGTTTGAATTGGATTGAAGTTCGATTTGGATTGAGATCGAGTTTAAATTGGATTGAGGTCGAGTTCGGTTTGGATTGAGGTCGAGTTTGAATTGGGTTGAGGTTCAGGCTTGAACTGGATTGAAGTTCGGGTTGGGTCAAAGTTCAGGTTGGGTCAAAATTGGGTCACAGTCAACATTCGGATTGGTCAAGGTCAATGTTTTTTGGTCAAGGTCAACATTTTTGGTCAAGGTCAATGTTTTCTGGTCAAGGTCAACATTTTCTGGTCAAGGTCAATGTTTTCTGGTCAAGTCAACATTTTCTGGTCAAAGTCAACATTTTTGGTCAAGGTCAACATTTTTAGTCAAGATGTACGTTTTCTGGTCAAGGTCAAAGTTTTTTTTTGGTCAAGGTCAACATTTTCTGGTCATGGTTTGACATTTGTGGACTTGGTTTGACATTTGTGTGGCCTTGGTTTGACTTTTGTGGACTTGGGTTGTTTTTGTGAATTTGGTTTGATTTTTGTGGGCTTGGTTTGTTTTTTGGAGGCTTGGGCTGATTTGGGCTTGGATTGATTGTGGGCATGGGCAGGGCTTGGTAATGGGCCGGGCTTGGGGTTGGCAATGGGCCGGGCTTGGGGCTGGCAATGGGCCGATTGGGCTTGGGGTTGGCAATGGGCCGATTGGGCTTGGGGTTGGTAATGGGCCGATTGGGCTTGGGGTTGGTAATGGGCCGATTGGGCTTGGGGTTGGTAATGGGCCGATTGGGCTTGGGCTTGATGATGGGCCGATTGGGCTTGACTGGGCTTGATGGGCCGAGTAGGGTAGTGGGCCTGATTTGAATTTGGGCCTAGTTTGGGTAACGGGCCAATGTGGGCTATGGGCCTGGACCGAGTTCAGGTTTTGGGTCGGGTTTGAGTGATGGGCCGACGTGGGCTATGGGCCTGGTCCGAGGTTGGGCCTTAGGTTGGTTTGGGCCTTGAGCCGATGTGGGCTATGGGTCTAGGCCGAGTCTGGGCCTTGGGTTGGTTTGGGCCGGACTGAGATGTAGGCTGGGTTTGGACAATGGGCTAAATTGAGTAGTGGGCTGGGCTGAGGTTGGGCTGGTTTTGGATATGGGGCCAGGTTTGGATTTGGACCGGGCTTAGATTTGGGCCGAGCCTTAAAATGGGCCAGGCTTGGTGGATTTGGACCGGGCTGGTAGGCTGATTGAAAGTTCATTTGAAACAACTACATTGGAGCTAGTGAGTTTAGGTCATGTCTGAATGATTATTTGGATTTACTATTGGATTGGATTTTTGTTGATTGTATATTTTATTCTGAAAATTATGGGATGATTTGGAAAGTTTTAAGGAAAACGGGTATTCCTCCCATGGACCGTGTCTAGGACCCGTATGCATTGAGGATACCCTAAATCTAAAGCTTTTCTACAAAAGGGATGACCTATGGGCTAACTAGGGCTTCCTATTGTTTTGGGCCTCTATATTGGGCTGGGCCCAACAATTGCCAAACTAGTCTATAAAAGATAAGTTACATATGACAATAAATATTCACAAAATAAAAGTTGTACATATACAACCAAAACGTATCATGTATTTAAATTGACAAATCTTGACATATACATTTGACTCTAAATCCAAATCGTAAAACACTAACCATCTATATTTCAAAGCCCAAACCGAGTTACTAATCCATTTTTTTTAGTTCCAACCTGTACAAGATTTGGCTCCGTGAATTATTCGAGTTAGAATGAAATGAATAGATATAAAGTTATAGACTTTAATCTATACCTACCGTGCTAATGAAACCTAAACAAATCTACCGACTCATACTGGTCATTATCGTTATTATTTCCTTACTGCTTGACGGTCAACCAAAGAGACATGAACTAAAGCATTTGAGAAGGAATAGGAAGCAGAGTGTATGGTGGGTGATATGTAGCGCAAATATCCCACGAGAAGATTTGAACAGAAACAGAACTGATTAAGAGCAACTTTGGTTAAGGGAAAAAAAATACCGCCAGTCCAATGAAGATTACCACCGTTGAACCATACAGATTATACTAACTCAATATGTAATAAGCAGACAGAACACACACGCGATGGCAGAGATATCAAGCAACCAACAGAATCGACCCGTGAAATCACAAGACTAAATTACTGAGATAGAGATAAATACCAGGAAATGGGGTAACATGAACTTCCTGCAAAACGGTGGACATGAAGATCCAAGTGAAAGAAAAAAAAACAATAGAAAATGCAAACATGGGTTAGTCTTTACAGTTTGGCCAATAATTGTAAAGCTCAGAAGATAACAATATGAAGTATCAAGCTTCCCTTATACAGATGGTGGTCGCTTTTGACAGTATTCCCAGGGCCGACACTGCTCACTTCATGTCAAACTTATATACCCATAGGTTCACAAATACATGTAATCAATTGGACAGCATATAGTTTGCATAAGGCTACTGAATCTGAACCACGTAGAGACAGATGGTGGGGTTTTCCAGCCAGAACTCTGGTTAGTGAGAGTTCTGTAGCATTGATACAGAGACATAATTTACAGTAAATAAAAACGGGAGAAGTATGACAACGCTGCATCTCATGGTTTCTTTCTCTCCTGCGAATACCTAAACGGAACTGATAACCGTATTGAAATTTCTGAAGTAAAATGATAAAACAGCCTGAATGATATAGGTGAAGCTCATACTCGTGGAGATGAAAAGAAACTAAGTGTGCTCCAGAATGGAGAAGTGTTCCGGTGGGAGTTTCACATCCCTCGTGGGTTAAGCCATAATGTATAACAAACATAAGTAAGATACCGTGAAGATTAGGACGAGTATCTGGAGTAGATACGAAGACAAACTCATTTTATATTGTAAGCAAACTAATAATAAGCTGCAAGCTGAGACGAGGAATGATGAAGCAGAATATTTGAATGCGAGGGTTCCTTGAAAATAGATTCGCACAGTCCTGTAAACCCCGAAGACCCATTCTGGGCATGGCATTCACGCGGACGAATAAGCAGAGGAAACATGCAATGAAATAGATAATCGGCATCCTTAATACTCGTTCAAAAGCAGAATAGGCATCGATGGAAAGTAAAACACAGTGGATTTTTAACACACGGCAATAAACATGTAGATTCGAGAGGGGAGGGACCCTTCGACACCAGCACCGATGCTAGCTCAGTGAAGTCGAATGCATTCGATTTCCCTCTACCACCAGATTCATTTTGAAAACAAAGAACAAAGGGGAGAAGGTGAGAAAAATAAGGGTTTGACAACGAATTCAGTAAAATGAGAATGAAAACGAGATAACACTTACTCTTCTTTGCCAAATGTGAGATTGTAAAACTGGGCAACAAAGAAATACAAACTCGGATGGGCGGGGTGTGCTTCAGGAACAGAGAGAGATTTTTTTTTATCTTCGCTCTTCGACGGTGCGGAAGAAAAAAAGGAGGCCGAAACAGTGAAGGTAGTCGAGATTCAGAACGAAAGTATCGGTGTGAACGATGAAAAGGACTCTTGTTTCTCTGAGTTTCTCCTCAGATTTCCAGGCGTGGATGTATGAAATCGAAGGTAGTGGAGGACGGTTTCGGAGGGGAAACAAAAACGAGACCCTGGTTCAAGGATTAATGCCAGATGGAGGTTTTTGAAGAGCCTTTTCCAACCTTCAAGCTTCTTCCGGCTTGAAGTACCGAGGAATCCAGAGAAGGTCGGGGGGCAAACGGCTCTTTCAAAACAAAATCCCATACCGTCGTGTTTTTTCCTTCTGTAAATTGGTTTTTCGAGACGAGAGTGGACAGACACCCACATCAGAAAAGAAGAGGAATAATAAATAAAAAAAAAGTTCTACCCATACTTGTAAATAAAAATGAGTTCTGCTACTACTAGGATTCGAACTCAGTATTCCTCACACCACTCCTACACACTTAACCGGTTGAGCTGTAGCAACTTTCGATTCTTAACTGTAGATAGTAAAACAAAAGTCGTATTGCAAGCTAAACGAGAAATAAATAAAAAGACGCTTTAGCTAAGAATCGAACCCAGAATCGTTGGGTTACATGGAGAGTATGCTAACCGGCTATGCCGAGTCGGAAATCAATATCTTCATGGGAGAAAATAATACTAGAGTTTTTAGCCCGGACTGGGATAACTATTCTAAAAATGCTACCAACTCAAAAGGAAAGTATACTATAAAATGAGAACAATAATATAGTGACAAAAAATTATGAAATACAGATAAGATTCAAAACGTAACGAGACATAAATAAAGGAATAGCACATGTGCATGAAATGATGAAAAATAATGCCCGTGAAGGGGAGATGAAAACAAATAAAATAAATAAATAGAATAACAGTAGTCAGAGTTGCATAAAATGATGGAAGTGGCGACGATAAAACAACGAGAAAATCAAAAGGAAATAATAAATAATAATAAAAAGTATGAATCAATCGAGTACATAAAATAATACAAGGTAATAATAGAACAGCGAAATATTTTAAAATAAAAAGCAACAAAAATTAGTACACAAAATGAAGTAGTTTGAGGAAAAAATAGATTACAATAAAATAGATAAAGATAAAATAAAAATAAAATAAAATAAAAATAAGATAAATAAAAAAGGCTCGTGCTCCGTTTCCGTAGGAATGTGAGATCTTAAATGTCGGAGAAAAAGAAATTCCTTTAGTTGAAAACGGGGATGACCATACTGTTTCTAGAAACATGTTTATTTTTTAATATAAAACGGGTGAGAATTTTTGGTGTCTATAAGTAATTTTAAGTATGACCAACCCACGACCGACCCAGGCTTATGGGTCGGTCGATTCCAGTAGCTTGGGCATCCAGAAAAACCAGTCTGACCGACCCAGGTTGGGTCGGTCCCGTGGGTCGGTCCTGCTCCAGAGATTTGCTCTAACTTGCGCGGGGCCTAGAATCTTCGTTGTGGCTCGGAATTGCTCCCCGTTTGCGGCATTGGAAAAGTTGAGAGATGGGGAATATGTTGATGCATGCCACTAGCTCAAAGAGAATCCAAAAGTATGCTCAAAATGAGCTTTTACCTATCAAGAGATCAAACTCTATAAGTTCACTATTAATCACAAAAACACTCTATTAAGTGGTGAAATAGGTTATGCACCCGCTAAAATGAAGGTGAATGAAGCTCTTAAAATAGCATTATTTCACCACTTATCAACTCCCCCACACTTATCTATTTGCTTGTCCTCAAGCAAAATTATCTAGGAATCCATAGCAAGAAGGAACGTTTATAGCAAGCAAGTATTTAGATGAATTCTTGAATTTAAGTGAGCAAAATTGTGAAAAAAACTCAAGAGGAGTGCAACCAACCTTCTCATGGCGACATGGATGTGCTTAGGGCAAATAAAAAATATAGAGCTTCGGGGTATGATCTAGAGTGTTTCCAAGTGCTTAAAGATCTTTGGAACTTGGAGAACTTTTACCATGACTAACTTCTCTCAAGAATGGGCATTGAGGAAAAACAAAAGGAAAAATAGAGATTTGCATTTGATTTACTTTTGCAACAAGATATGAGAAGAGATAATTTGGCATTGTGCCTTTGGCATTTTGCCTTGCTTTACAGAACACTCAACTCTCATTTGTTGGTTACCTATGGTGTCTCTCAAGTCCTTTTTTTAAAAAATTTCCACGAGGAAACACCCCTTAGAAATCCCTAGATAAGAAGATTATGAGAAGATTAGAAAGAACCCCTAAGCAATAAAAATTCACCAAGAAAGGGATTTATGGAAGCACCGCAATTTATTGCTCCTCAAGAGAGAAATTTTTGAAAAAATTGGTGGAAAGTTATAAGAATTCATGGAAAGACTTGCTTAATATAAATGTAACTTCTTTGTGGCAGCAATAGATATGTATAAGGAGATTGAGAAGTGCGCCAAAATGAAAAGGTCGTTTCCCCCACACTTGAGTAGGACAATGTCCTCATTGTTCAAAGCAAAACCCAAAGGGAAACAAATAGAAGACCTTTTCAAAGCACGAAACATAGAGTACGAAAAGTTGTAAAGCATCGTGTAAGTATTGAGAGAACTAGTACTCCCCTGATAAGACGTGAGTTGGGCAAAGGGTTCCCCCACACTTGAGAGTGTCCGGGGTCGTTGAAGCGCTAGCTCCGACGGTAACAAGTAGGAGACCAAGGAATTTTTTTGCAAGAGTTCCTCTTGCATGTGTCTTACTCAGTCTTGAGGAGTGCTTGCATTCAGTGTGTATGTATCTACAATGCATAGACAAAAATAAACTAGGCGCAACAGGATTCCGAGGAATACGCTAAAAGCCCATGGTTAGATATCAAAAGGAGACTCATCGATGAGTCTAGTAACATAGTATCCAAAAGGGGTGCATAAGACATAAAGGTTAAGAGGAAAATAAAGCAATACAAGTAATTGAAAAGAAGTCTAGAGGAACTAAACAGAACCAATCTCCAAACTCAACATGACAGTGTTTAAAACTACAAGACTCGGGCATCGGACATCATCAACCGGCTAATGAGGTGGGGGAGCATTAGGTCGGAACTCTGCCCGCATGCGCTGCATCCTGGCCTCCATCTCGGCCTACATCTCGCACTGATAAGCGGCCATGCGCTCCTCAAACTCCTGCCGAGAGATAGTGTCTAGCGGTGGTGGGGGCAGAGCAAGGAGGGTGGCACTGAAAGCTGCTGCTCCGGAGGAGGAGGAACCGGCACTCGGCTGATCGTCCTCTACAATTCCCTTCACCCAGGTCACCCCGTCCCAAGAGAAGCCCATCCTCTGCATGGCGTAGCCATGAATGTAGTCCATGGGGTCTGACACAGTCTCGTCAGCAGCCGATACGCCCTTATGCAGGAAGTGGGGGAAGCCCAAATGGTGAGAACTCCTACTTCACTATGTGCTGCAGGTGGCGGAACATCAGTTTGGAGAAAGAGAGAGAAGGGTGGTCTGGGTCCAGGGCTACCATGTAATCCATCATATAACAATCCATGGAGTTTAGATCTTTGCTGTCCCGTGGAAGGATGTTGTGGCGAAGTAGCGCGAGCATGACCCTCCTCACTGGGTCACTGACCATGTTCAGGGTCATGGTGACCCGAACATCTATCCAGCCTGATTCTTCTTTCTGCGCTGGATAGGGAGGGTGCTCAAGTAGTGCCGCCGGTGTGCGCCCAGATCTCCGACAGAGATGATGGTGGTGTACTGGAGATCCTCGACCGGGAGTCGGAAGTATCGTAGAAAGGTCTCCATGGTGATTCGGATGCGCCGGCCCTTGACATGGGAGATGACTGCAGTGGTCCCGTACTCCGCCTCGATGGTAGCGTTGGCGTAGAATTCTTTCACCAACTTGGCCGCCCATGTTCAGGACACACCCCCAGCCGGTGCGGTCCATCACCTCCTGAAGGCTGAGGTCGGAAATGAGTTCGGGGTCAACAGTGCGCTCTCGCACAAATTCCCGAACACGAGGGTGGTTGTACCAGCTCCGGGCCTCCTCGCTAATAAAGCGGCCGTCGATAAGGCCCGAGGGGTGACTGGGAGGCACGGGGGCGAGCTTGATCGCTTGAGACGAACTGGCGCCACTCTTGCGCTTGGGGTTGCGTTTAGGTCGGCCACTCATGGTTCTGAAACATCAAAAAGCAAAACAAAGAAACACACAACAAGCGGAAACAGAAAACAGACAAGTAGTAGTTAGAGGGAAGATTAAAAATTAGAGAAACAAAAGAGAATAATGCAACTGAAATTAAAAATTTGGGCAGAGTCTCCCCCGTTTTTCTACCCTTTCCCCGGTTCTAAGAACCTCCTCAATTTCACCAGAAAGTGTGTCATGCAGTTCACCACACATAATCATTAACAATCCAGTGCATAACATATCAGTCACAAGGATTTCCTGACCATAAAGGTGCTATTTCACCAAAATTGGTCACTATAGGCCATAACGATTTTCAATCCAAAAGAGCGCTACAGCAGGCGATTTAAGCATAAAGAAATCCACAAATATTCTATCATAAGCCACCGCCAATCAACACAGCTTAACCATTTCATTTTGTGACCAAATCAACTAACAATGCAATTTAGTATATTAAGCATAATTCTCAAGCCAAAACCACCCCATTCCCCTTATCTTCATCTTAATTTCCATACAAAACCCTGTAATTAACAATTAAAAGCCATCCAATTCACCATTTTTGCAAAATTCATAAATTGTAACATAAGGCTGTGTTTGGTTCGAGTGTAATTGAGCCCAAAGTGTAACTTGCATGAAAATTCATCAAATTGACAAGTTAGGGCTAGAAGTACATACCTTGATGTTTTGTAGCAGTAAATGGAGTAGAAATTGACAAAATGGAGTCAAAATTGGTTAGAACTGAAATTGGGGGAAAATGTAGAAAAACTAGGGATTTGGGGGAGGAAGTGGGCTGTGGCATCGGGTGGGTGCAGGCGTGGTTGGTCTGGCAAGGTGGTGGAGGCGCGGTCGGCGTCCGAGGGTGCTTGCGGAGCGGCGGTCACTAGTGGAACGGAAGCATTTAATGTGTGGTTTAATCACGGCTTTAACAAAAACCGTGATTAATAGGAAGGCTGGAATTAATTAACGACGTTTATTGAATTAACCGTAAGCAATAATCGATCGAAGGTAGCGCACCCTTTTTAGGACGGACTTTAGCTGACGGTTATTAGTAAAACCGTAATCTAAAGTCCCGTGTTGACGCACGCTTTTCAGTCAACGGACTTTAGATTACGGTTTTACTAATAACCGTCAGCTAAAGTCCGTCCTAAAAAAGGCGCGCCTACCTCCGACTGATGGTCAACGACGTCGTTTTGACCTGACGCCAAATATTTCCCATATTATTTGACTTTTTCGATGCTGCGCGTAATCTGAATTACAGTTAACGACGTCATTTTACCAGTGTATTTTAGATTAAAAATAACTTTATATTAATGTGTTACATATGTTTGATCGAATAAGACTCATGGCTTAATGGCCGTGGGTACATGAGTCAACACCATCGATCTTGAGTTCGAAACCCAGCATAGGCCAAATAATTTTCGCGCTAATTTTTAATTTCGTTATACTTTAGATTGCGGTTTTTCAGTAACCGTCATTTAAAGTGTGACTTTAGATTACGGTTTTCATGAAAACCGTAATCTAAAGTCCTTTTAACTACAACATTTGCCCGTTTACTCTGCACACTGTACTTACAGTAACTCTTCTCTTTCGCACTATCTTCCTCACTGAAATCGCCTCCTCTCTCCCGTCACCTTAGTAACGGCCATCGCCGCTCTCGCTCCCACCACCTTTGTCACTCCCTTCGCCGCCGGTCACCACCCATCTACGTACACTGGTTGTCACCGTCGACGTCTCTATCGTGTACTGGGTATGCGCGCGGTCGATCAATTGTCATTTTTTTCTAACTGTGTTCATATGCATGTCGATTGCTAGTTCTAACCTCGTTTCTGTCGAACCCTGAGAGTGTAGTGGCAAATGTTCTAACCTTGTTCATATATTTGTGCCCAGATTCACAGTTAATTGCAACCTAGTTTGTGGGCTGATTTTTGCACTACTTGCCCACTTTGGTGCAGTAACGGTAATTTTGCAAACCAAACTGTAAACTGTTGTATTTACTTATTCTTAGCATTTAGTATTACAATTAATACATAGTTTTGTAGTTTTCAAATATGAAACTAGTTCAGAGCCTTTGGTCTGGTAGATATATCTCTTAGCAGATTCGAAGTTGTGATTCTTGTTTGCTGATTCTTGTTGCAGTTGATTTCTTGTACTTGTTACGGTTAATACAGTTTACCTTTCTTCAAGATAAATATAAAATTAGTGTATAAGTAATTTTGATGGTGCGTGCGAATTTGACGTTGATAAAACTGATTGGGAAACGTCAGAAATATAGGGGAGATGCTGTCGAATTTTTTCCGCGGTTTAGCTAGCATTTTAACCTTGATTTTTTGATGAATTCTAATGTTGTCGTTTTTCCTTTATGCATCAGGACTACGACTTTATTTAGACCTCCGACCTCAACCGTCTTTGCATCGGCTAATCGTCTACCAGAGGTAAGATTTACATATATACATACAGTATTTGACAAACTACCAAACATAGTTATCCGCCCTAGATATACCTAATAGAGGTATATCTTCGGCAGTCCCTGTCGGGACTGTCCATGATTGTTAAATCTCACACCTAGGGTGTGAATGTGTTTTTAATATGTACTTTATTGATTATTTCTGCAGTATCTCTTTATTTTTCTTAGAATGCATATATTATTGATTAATATCATAATATCGTGCATTTGAAGAACTGTAGGGAGATGCTGCCGAAATTTTCAATAAATTACATATTAAAAACACGTTCACCGGTGGGATTTAATAATCATGGATGGATTTAGGTTGATAAGATACAAAAGTGTAAAGACTGCCACGGGTGACGGTATGAAATAGCTGCCTTCATATAAATAGCTAGAAGGAGATGGAACGTTCATGGATTTACAGCGGAAATTTGGACGACAAGTTTTTAGAAGGAGTTGATAAGTTATGCGCGGTGTTGGCGAACAATCTGAAACCTATAGACAATGGATACATATTTTGTCCGTGTATCGACTGCCAAAACAATCTGAGATATCGCGGCGTTGAAACAATTAAGGAACATCTGATCCGCCGCGGTTATACAAAAGATTTCCAAGACATAATCCGATGGCATGGTCAGAGTGCGTTCGATGTTACTAAGCCTGACGAAGGGGATAATGGTCAGGCAAACACAGAAACAGAACTTGGAGATTATACAGTTGCGGGTGATCTAGAAGACGTTACAGCGAACGTTTGATAAGTGAGAAATACATAGACATTTAAGGGTTTAATTTACCTTGTACTTACCTACTTTCAGGATAATATTACTCACTTATCGTATGTTTTTCCTCTAGTTTATGTTTTATTGGTTATCTCACAAATTTATTGGTTAAAAATGAGGAAAACCAAGCTAGGAGCAAAGTAGACGAAGAGACAAACGCCTGGGCGCAAACGGATCTTAAATCGGAGCTGAAACGAATATTTTAGAAGCGAACCAATTTTCGTTCGAACCACACTGGTCCGGACAGTGGTTCGGACGCTTTGAAAAGATGTCCGTGTCACGTCCGTGCAAATTTGGCCGGACAAAATAAACCGTCCGAACCACACTGGTCCGGACAGTGGTTCGGACGCGGCAAATTTGAAGATCCGTCCGTGGAAATAAGGCAGGACAGAGGGCGGACAAGGACAACGTGTCCGTGGCATGTCCGGGTAAAAAAGAGCGGACAAGAGCACTGTCCGTGGTGTGTCCGCGGATAAAAGGCCGGACAGAGAAGAGGAGTCTGTGGCCTGTCCGGGGAAATAAAGCCGGACAACACTGCAGGCTGCGGTAGAGACGTCCGTGTAAAAATGACCGGACAAGAGATAGAGACGACCGGGGATTTAAACAAGGACGCCTCTAAATGCAACCCAGATCTCCTGATAATTGATTGAGCCGACCGTCTTCCCCAATTTTTCTTGCGGCGCCTCCAAACACATCTATCTACCCCATCACCAATATCAGGCGCCGACAGTCCTTAAATCCCTCACGCGTTGTCCAGTTCTGTCATATCCTCATCCTTTCTTCTATATAAACCCACTGCTACTTCATCAGAAAAATACGCACGTTCTTGCACCACAACTCAACTCTCTCAATCACTCACGCTTCACCTCCAAATCACTTCCTCCACGAAAATTCCATTTTCCTCCATACATCCACATCGCCACTTCATTTCCACCATACTAAATAAGCCCGTGCGAGTGCAGAGAGTTCTTTCTTTGCTATTCTCTACTCTGTTTTATTGTCTATGTTATTTACGACGTTTGTCTGTATAATTATGCGTGAGTAATAACCTTAGCCTCCCGGGTTGGGAAGCAAGCCTATTTTATAAAATCATATTACGTAGACTTTCTACTATAATCTGTTCAAGCAATATTTTGATTCTCGTCCTTAATGCGCTTTAATATTCAGGCCAATTATTAAAGTGATATTTGTAGTTCTCTTGTTAAAATGCGATGCTAAGACAAGGTTCTAGACAAAAGAAGTCAAAACGGGTTAATGACTAGAAGTGAGTTTCGCCTATAGGTTAATCTGTCTCCAGCAGGAATTGTTAATAAAGCGATTAATTTATAATAACTTGGGCAAGAATTGCAGCTTGTTATTTAAATTAATCAGGGTTTATTGTACAAGGACCGGTCAATGAACTAATTAGAATTCCTGAGTTTATTGCTAAAGTGGTGGAAGTTTATAGTAATATAATTGGATGAAATAGGTGAGCAGAACAACCCAGGGTGCTTCCTAAAAACGAAAGAGTTTTATAAACCGCTATTATTATCCTGTTTTGATTAATTGTTCTTTTTACTGTTTTGTTTACGTTAAGTGTTAAACCACAATTTCCCTAAAAAAATGATAAGTTTCTATTCAATAGTCTAATTAGAATTCTCAGTTAATTTACGCTATCAGTTAAACCACAGCAAGGTCCCCAAGAGTTCGACAACCCCACAAATCCACTATTCCGCAAAACGATAGGTACACTGCCTAAGGTTTAGAAGTAGTCACATATTTCTCCAACAAGTTTTTGGCGCCGTTGCCGGGGACCTCCGGCACGGTTAATTGATTGTTTTTTAATTTTATTGAGTTTTCTGTTTAGCTTTTGCTACTCTTTAATTTTTATTTCTATTATTTTTGTTGTTATCTAATCTTTCTAGCAATTTAAATATCGTATTAATTACAGTCATTTATTTTCTTTTTCAGTTATTTAAGATTCCTGTCATTTATTTCCCAGTTATTTAAGTTTCCATTGTCATTTAAATTTCAGCAATCTAACATTTAAATTTCAGTAATCTAATTCCTAACATTTAAATTTCCAGCAATCTAACATTTAAATTTCAGCAATCTAACATTTAAATTTCAGTAATCTAACTCCTAACATTTAAATTTCCAGTAAACAAATTACTGACATTTAATTTTCTGTCATTTAATTTTCTGTCATTTAAATTCTGTCAACAAATTACTGACATTTAATTTTCTGTCATTTAATTTTCAGTCATTTAAATTCTGTCAACTAATTACTAACATTTAATTTTCTGTCATTTAAATTCAGTTCTTTAAATTACTGTCATTTAAATTCCCGTGTCATTTAAATTCCACTGTCCTTTTTCTTTATTTTATTTTTAGTTAAACTGCATTTATTTTTATTCCTTTTTGTTCATTTAGTTTCGCTTTATTTACTCTAAAAAAATATAGTTCTTTGTTTTATTAATTGCTTCTTTCTAATTTTGTTATTTAATTTTCTTTAGTTTATCTTTACCTTTTAATTATTGCTTTTGTTTTCTGTAGCTGTTTTCCATTTTTCAAACTGCAAGTTATTCTATATATGCGTCGAACTCGATCTGCAGGTAGTCCTCAAAACGATCTTGAACCTGAGATTGAAAGATTTCTCCACAGAGAAAGACGACAACAAAGAATAGAGATGACAAACCGACAAACTCTCTGCGAGTACCAGCAACCGTCGGTCGAAGGGAGGCCCTCTGCTATTGTCCTTCCTCAAGTTACACAGACTGAAGTGGATGTCTGGCAATTCAAAACAAGTTTTATCACCACACTCTACCACCAGGGCCAATACAGCGGGCTAGATTCAGATGATGCTCCACACCATATATCTGCATTTCTTGATTTCTGTAACACTTTCAATAAAACAGGAAATCTAAACGAGCACATTCGTCTGCAATTGTTCCCTTACTCCTTGAAAGATGGCGCCTCCAGGTGGCTGAGAAGTTTACAACCCAGCAGCATCCACAGTTGGGCTGAATTAGCAAACAAATTTCTGGCAAAATACTATCCCCCGTCCAAGACGAGAGAAAAAATCGCCGAGATCACCAACTTTTATCAAGAACCAGGCGAGTCTCTTTATGATTTGTGGGATAGATTCAAAGAATTACAGATATTATGCCCACATCACGGTATGAGTAGCCAGGAACTTGTGTTATCATTATTTAGAGGTTTATATGATTCAAATAAATTGTTGCTAAGTTCCTCGTCTGGAGGAAATTTTATGAAATTAACCGGAGAAGAAGCAGTTGAACTACTGGATACCATGACCGCCAGCACCAGACAATGGTGTAAAAACAAGGGAAGAGGTGAAGTAAAGAAAGAAACATGAATGTACAGTATTCCCCCGCAAGATCATGTATCTGCTCAACTAGCTGCACTCACAAAAGTTGTGGAGAAACTAACGTTGAATCAACCACAACAAAAAGTTGTGAAGGCGGTGGCCACTTCCCCATATCTGACTCCCTGTTGCGAAAACTGTGGAGGAGCTCATGAAACCCCAGACTGCGATGGTTCAGGTTGCAACAGGACCCTTGAGGAGGTAAGTTTGATTAACAACAGACCAGGGAATCCTTATCAAAACTCATACAATCAAAACAATTGGAGGAACAATCAACAACCATGGAGGAATTATGTGCCACAGACGAGCAACCAAGGATTCAACCAAAACCGACAACCTCAATACAACCGACAACAGGAGCAGCCAACCAACTCACAAGGAGATATGGGCGAACTGAAAAGCATGATGAACCAGCTTCTAAAACAAGGTCAGGCGACAAATTCAAAATTTGCTGAGATAGAAGCGAAAGTTGCTGATCAGGCTACCATAACCACAAATTTAGAGAGACAGATAGGTCAGATTTCCCAACAACTGGCTCAAAGACCAACAGGGTCACTCCCTAGCCAAACTGATCCAAATCCAAGGGAGCATGCAAAATCAATAACCCTGAGAAGCGGAAAAGAGCTGGCATCCGATGTCCCTGAAGCTGAGGAGAAATCTGATGAACAAAAAATCCTCATTCTGACAAAGAAGACGTAACAATTCCCAAGGAGAAGGAGTCTCCTGCATCCCTTACTATTAAACCGTCCGAGGTTTCATATGATATTCCAATTCCATTTCCTGATAGATTAAAGAAAAAGAATTTGGATGACCAATTTGGAAATTTTCTTAACATTTTTAAGAAATTAACTATTAATATTCCTTTTTCTGATGCCTTAACACAAATGCCTATTTATGCAAAATTTATGAAAGATATTTTGTCTAACAAGCGATCTTTACAGGAAAATGACACGGTGAGATTAACCGAAAGAGTCTCTACAGTACTTTTGAAGAAACTACCACCGAAGTTGGGAGATCCAGGTCTCCCCATCATTCCCTGCGCGATAGAAGACGTAAATTGTGGTAACGGGTTATGCGATTTAGGAGCTAGTATTAACTTAATGCCTTTATCTATTTTTAAGAAATTAGGTACAGGTCAATGCTCTCATACTCCTGTGCAGCTGCAACTAGCTGATCGATCCATAATCTACCCTAAAGGAAAAGTTGAAGATTTAGTGGTTTCCGTTGGCAAATTTATTTTCCCTGCTGATTTCATTGTTATTGACATTGAGGAAGATAAAGATGTTCCACTAATCCTGGGTAGACCTTTTATGAGAACTGCCCGAACTTTAATTGATGTTGAAGGAGGTAAGATAATTTTGAGACTTCATGATGAACAGGTAGTTTTTGACATGACCCGGAGCATGAAGCGTCCTTTTGATACACAAAACTGTTTTTCCATAGATACTATTGACTCTTTAGTACAGGAGACGTTCCTCAGCAAAGATGAAGAAACAATTTTGGAAAGATGTCTTATGGCATCTTGTGAAGCTGATGATGAAAATCCTGATATTGCTTTCATGGCTGAAGAGTTGAACAAGAGACAACCATACTTCCGTACCTACCAACAAAAATTCGAGCCAGTAGAAAGAATTGCAGACAGACCAAAGCCTTCCATTGAGATAGCACCTACAGTAGAAATGAAACCTCTTCCCCCTCATTTAAAATACGCTTTTCTAAAAGAGCCATCTGATTTACCAGTTATTATATCATCTAAATTGACAGATGTGTAGGAGAAGCAACTTTTAGGGGTGCTACGAAATCATACGACCGCTATCGGTTGGTCAATAGCAGATATCAAAGGAATAAGCCCATATTTATGCTCTCATTGAATTTATATGGAAGATGATTTCAGGGCATTGGCACAACCACAGAGGCGTCTCAACCCCGTTCTAAAAGAGGTGGTCAACAAGGAGGTAATAAAACTACTTGATGCTGGAATTATTTATCCCATTTCGGATAGCAAGTGGGTGAGCCCAGTACAGGTGGTACCCAAAAAGGGAGGAATAACTGTCGTTCCTAACGAAAAAGGTGAGTTGATTCCTCAACACACTACTACTGGTTGGAGAGTTTGTATTGACTACAGGAAATTGAAAACTGCCACACGTAAAGATCATTTTCCCCTGCCCTTTATTGACCAAATGTTGGAAAGGTTAGCTGGTCAAGATTACTATTGTTTTCTAGATGGTTATTCAGGATACTTTCAGATCCCAATTGCTCCAGAAGATCAGGATAGAACTACTTTTACCTGTCCTTATGGAACATATGCTTATAAAAGAATGCCGTTCGGATTATGTAATGCCCCAGCTACTTTTCAACGGTGTATGATGGCTATTTTCTCTGACTACATTGAAAAATGCATAGAGGTCTTTATGGATGACTTCTCTGTCTTTGGTTCAACATTTGACACTTGCCTGGAGAATCTCAATCTTATTTTGGCCAGGTGTGAAGACACAAATCTAGTCCTGAACTGGGAAAAATGTCACTTCATGGTTCGAGAAGGGATTGTGCTAGGACATAACGTGTCTTCAAAAGGTATTGAGGTGGATCGCGCAAAAATTGAGGTAATAGACAAACTCCCACCTCCTACTACTGTCAGAGGTATCCAAAGTTTTCTTGGACATGCTGGTTTCTATAGAAGATTCATTAAAAACTTTTCCAAGATTTCTAAGCCTCTCTGTACTTTACTGACAAAAGATGCTAAATTTCAATTTTCTGATGAATGTTTAGCAGCTTTTAATTTGTTAAAAGAAAAACTTGTTTCTGCTCCTATCGTTGTATCGCCCGACTGGTCCCAACCTTTTGAAATCATGTGTGACGCCAGTGACTATGCGGTGGGTGCTGTTTTGTGCCAAAAATTGGATAAAGTACTGAGAGTCATTTATTATGCTAGTCGTACTTTAAATGACGCTCAGAAAAATTATGCCACCACGGAGAAAGAATTGCTGGCAGTCGTCTTTGCTTTAGATAAGTTCTGTCCATATTTATTGGGTAGTAAGGTTATCATTCATACTGATCATTCTGCCCTCAAGTATTTATTTGCCAAAACAGATGAAAAACCCAGGTTGATAAGATGGATACTTCTCTTGCAAGAATTCGACATAGAGATAAGAGATAAGAAAGGTATACAGAATGTCGTGGCTGATCACTTGTCAAGAATGGAGGGACCAGAAGATGAAAGACCCATCAATGAGTCTTTCCCTGACGAGGCAGTATTCACAATCCAAACGGCAGGAGGCCCTTGGTTTGCCGATATTGCTAACTATCTGGCTAGGAAGATCATCCCAGCTGATATGACATATCAGCAGCGTAAAAGGTTCTTTTCAATTGTCAAACATTATTTATGGAATGATCCATTTCTTTTCAAAATCTGTGCAATGGAATTATAAGAAGATGTGTCCCACAGACGGAGATCAGAAATATCCTTCTCCATTGCCATTTTAGAGAAACCGGTGGGCATCACGGTGCAACCCGTACAGCTGCTAAGGTACTTGAATCCGGTTTCTATTGGAACACCCTTCACAAAGACTGTCATGCTTTTGTGTCTACTTGTGATCGGTGTCAACGGCAAGGTAACATTTCTCGCCGTAATGAACTACCTTTAAACAATATGCTAGAGGTTGAATTATTTGATGTTTGGGGGATTGATTTTATGGGACCCTTCCCAAATTCTTTTGGAAATTTATACATCTTAGTAGCAGTCGATTATGTCTCTAAATGGGCGGAAGCCCTTTCTTGCTCTACTAATGATGGTAAAGTTGTGATGAAGTTTATAAAGAAACATTTTCACTCAATTCGGTGTTCCTAGAGCAATAATCAGCGATGGTGGATCTCACTTCTGCAATCGCTAGTTTGATGCTCTCCTGAAGAAATATGGAGTCCGACATAAAGTTGCTCTACCATACCATCCTCAAACAAATGGTCCGGCTGAGATAACAAATTGAGAACTGAAATGGATTCTGCAGAAGACGACGAGCGCTTCTCGAAAAGATTGGTCCCTTAGATTGGATGATGCGCTCTGGGCATACCGCACCGCCTTCAAAACACCTATTGGCATGTATAATGATAAAAACTTCTTCATTATCGATCATGAGTATGTGGCATTGAAAGGTATAATGGAATAAGATTTTACTTCATGCCCCTTGTCGTTCAAGGAAATGTGAAAGAAAATGATGGATTGGCTCAGGGTTAAAAGTAGAATTCTCATGGTATTGCTTCTCTTTCTTTTGAAGGACTTCAGGGTTATTTTCAAAAACGGAGAAATATATATTTAAGAAACTTGCCGTTCTTAGTACCCTTTAAAATCTGAAAAGTTTGGCAATTACATCTTCTGTGCTCTCCTTACTTGATTATTGTTTGTTTAACTTGTTTAAACATTATGTCAAAAAGATTTGCTTGAGGACAAGCAAAAGATAAGTATGGGGGAGTTTGATAAGTGAGAAATACATAGACATTTAAGGGTTTAATTTACCTTGTACTTACCTACTTTCAGGATAATATTACTCACTTATCGTATATTTTTCCTCTAGTTTATGTTTTATTGGTTATCTCACAAATTTATTGGTTAAACATGAGGAAAACCAAGCTAGGAGCAAAGTAGATGAAGAGACAAACGTCTGGGTCAAACGAATCTTAAATCAGAGCTGAAACGAATATTTTAGAAGCGAACCAATTTTCGTCCGAACCACACTGGTCCGGACAGTGGTTCGGACGCTTTGAAAAGATGTCCGTGTCACGTCCGTGCAAATTTGGCCGGACAAAATAAACCGTCCGAACCACACTGGTCCGGACAGTGGTTCGGACGCGGCAAATTTGAAGATCCGTCCGTAAAAATATGGCAGGACAGAGGGCGGACAAGGACAACATGTCCGTGGCATGTCCGGGTAAAAAAGAGCGGACAAGAGCACTGTCCGTGGTGTGTCCGCGGATAAAAGGCCGGACAGAGAAGAGGAGTCCGTGGCCTGTCCGGGGAAATAAGGCCGGACAACACTGCAGGCTGCGGTAAAGACGTCCGTGTAAAAATGACCAGGAAAAGAGAAAGAGACGACCGGGGATTTAAACAAAGACGCCTCTAAATGCAACCCAAATCTCCTGATAATTGATTGAGCCGACCGTCTTCCCCAATTTTTCTTGCGGCGCCTGCAAACACATCTATCTACCCCATCACCAATATCAGGCGCCGACAGTCCTTAAATCCCTCACGCGTTGTCCAGTTCTGTCTTCATTCTCATCCTTTCTTCTATATAAACCCACTGCTACTTCATCAGAAAAATACGCACGTTCCTGCACCACAACTCAACTCTCCCAATCACTCACGCTTCACCTCCAAATCACTTCCTCCACGAAAATTCCATTTTCCTCCATACATCCACATCGCCACTTCATTTCCACCATACTAAATAAGCCCGTGCGAGTGTAGAGAGTTCTTTCTTTGCTATTCTCTATGTTATGTTATTTACGACGTTTGTCTGTATAATTATGCGTGAGTAATAATCTTAGCCTCCCGGGTTGGGAAGCAAGCCTATTTTATAAAATCATATTACGTAGACTTTCTACTATAATCTGTTCAAGCAATATTTTGATTCTCGTCCTTAATGCGCTTTAATATTCAGGCCAATTATTAAAGTGATATTTGTAGTTCTCTTGTTAAAATGCGATGCTAAGACAAGGTTCTAGACAAAAGAAGTCAAAACGGGTTAATGACTAGAAGCGAGTTTCGCCTATAGGTTAATCTGTCTCCAGCAGGAATTGTTAATAAAGCGATTAATTTATAATAACTTGGGCAAGAATTGTAGCTTGTTATTTAAATTAATCAGGGTTTATTATACAAGGACCGGTCAATGAACTAATTAGAATTCCTGAGTTTATTGCTAAAGTGGTGGAAGTTTATAGTAATATAATTGGATGAAATAGGTGAGCAGAACAACCCAGCGTGCTTCCTAAAAACGAAAGTGTTTTATAAATCGCTATTATTATCCTATTTTGATTAATTGTTCTTTTTACTGTTTTGTTTACGTTAAGTGTTAAACCACAATTTCCCTAAAAAAATGATAAGTTTCTATTCAATTGTCTAATTAGAACTCTCAGTTAATTTACGCTATCAGTTAAACCACAGCAAGGTCCCCAAGAGTTCGACAACCCCACAAATCCACTATTCCGCAAAACGATAGGTACACTGCCTAAGTTGTAGAAGTTGTCACATATTTCTCCAACAAGTTTTTGGGAAGGCATGCCACTTGCCTGTGGAATTAGAGCATAAATCTTATTGGGCTCTGAAGGTGTTGAACTTTGATCTACAACAAGCCGGTGAAAAAAGGAAGTTCCAGTTGACTGAGCTCGAAGAACTTAGGAACGACTCATACGAGAATGCGGTGATTTATAAAGAGAAGACCAAGCGTTGGCACGATAAGATGATGCCAAGCGAGAATTCAAAACAGGAGATCAGGTCCTTCTTTATAACTCCAGACTTAAGTTCTTCCCAGGTAAGTTAAAATCCTTCTGGTCTGGACCATTTAAAATAATATCTACCTCTCCTTATGGAGCTGTGGAATTGGACAATAGAAAAGGAGGATCGTTTAAAGTGAATGGCCCTCGAATAAAATTATTTCTAGGAAACACGTTAGACAATGAAGAGGCTTCTGCGCTTCTTCTCAAAGATCCAGTTACACCTTAAATCACTCAGGTACGGTCTAGCCAAAGACCATAAAGATGGGCAGCTTGGTAGGAGGCACCCTACTATCTATCTTTTTAATCTATTTTGTGCTTATATTTTGTATCTTATTTTATGATAAAAAAAATATATAAAAAATTAATAAATAAATAAAACAGTATAGTGAAATAAAAAAGGAGGAGAGAGAACGAGGAGAATTAACTTGAGTTCTTCTGGCTGTTTAGAATATTCAGTACAGGAACATCTTGCACATTCCTACAGCTGAACTCAAGTGTGGGGGAGCTACACTACATACTCTGCAAAACTCTGGGGAGTACACTATCCATACTCTGCTCTTTAAATTTTCAATATTTCCTATTACCATGCTTTGTGATCATTACCCAGGTAGTTTGCGTGCCCTGTTATTTTAATTCTTTCTATGCAATGAGGGCATTGCTTTGGTTCAAGTGTGGGGGAGATATAATAATCAAAAAGCTTGCTCTTAAGTTTGTCTCTTTTTCAACACTGTGTTTAAATTTGTTAAGTGATTAATAATCAAAGAAGGAGCCATAGAGGGAGTAATGCCGGTGTTAACAGGTTTAAAGGCTACATACTAAAAAACAACACTCTACTCCTTACTCAATGCAAAAAAAATTCTGAGGAAATTATCATTTGAATTTTGTTTTAACTTTGAGCCTGGATTTGAATTGGAATGAAACGGTGGAAAAAGAACAAGGCAAGGTACTCCTCTGATCCAGACAGGCATATTCTGATCCTAAACAGGCCTCGTCCACTCGGTTATTAAGTTCTTAGGGGTGCTTCATCACCCGACTACCTAAGGTACTCGGTATCTGGGATAGTAGACCCAAAACCGCTACAAGGGTGGAGAGAAAAGTCTGAGGTAAAAGAAAAATGAACTTCAAAATTGAAGTATCTGTGCATTCTGTACCAAAATGATAAAAACTTCTTCATTGTGGATCATGAGTATGTGGCATTGAAAGGTATAATGGAATAAGATTTTACTTCATGCCCCTTGTCGTTCAAGGAAATGTGAAAGAAAATGATGGATTGGCTCAGGGTTAAAAGCAGAATTCTCATGGTACTGGTTCTCTTTCTTTTGAAGGACTTTAGGGTTATTTTCAGAAACGGAGAAATATATATTTAAGAAACTTGCTGTTCTTAGTACCCTTTAAAATCTGAAAAGTTTGGCAATTACATCTTCTGTGCTCTCCTTACTTGATTATTGTTTGTTTAACTTGTTTAAACATTATGTCAAAAAGATTTGCTTGAGGACAAGCAAAAGATAAGTGTGGGGGAGTTTGATAAGTGAGAAATACATAGACATTTAAGGGTTTAATTTACCTTGTACTTACCTACTTTCAGGATAATATTACTCACTTATCGTATGTTTTTCCTCTAGTTTATGTTTTATTGGTTATCTCACAAATTTATTGGTTAAACATGAGGAAAACCAAGCTAGGAGCAAAGTAGACGAAGAGACAAACGCCTGGGCGCAAACGGATCTTAAATCGGAGCTGAAACGAATATTTTAGAAGCGAACCAATTTCCATCCGAACCACACTGGTCCGGACAGTGGTTCGGACGCTTTGAAAAGATGTCCGTGTCACGTCCGTGCAAATTTGGCCGGACAAAATAAACCGTCCGAACCACACTGGTCCAGACAGTGGTTCGGACGCGGCAAATTTGAAGATCCGTCCGTGGAAATAAGGCAGGACAGAGGGCGGACAAGGACAACATGTCCGTGGCATGTCCGGGTAAAAAAGAGCGGACAAGAGCACCGTCCGTGGTGTGTCCACGGATAAAAGGCCGGACAGAGAAGAGGAGTCCGTGGCCTGTCCGGGGAAATAAGGCCGGACAACACTGCAGGCTGTGGTAGAGACGTCCGTGTAAAAATGACCGGACAAGAGATAGAGACGACCGGGGATTTAAACAAGGACACCTCTAAATGCAACCCAGATCTCCTGATAATTGATTGAGCCGACCGTCTTCCCCAATTTTTCTTGCGGCGCCTGCAAACACATCTATCTACCCCATCACCAATATCAGGCGCCGGCAGTCCTTAAATCCCTCACGCGTTGTCCAGTTCTGTCTTCATCCTCATCCTTTCTTCTATATAAACCTACTGCTACTTCATCAGAAAAATACGCACGTTCCTGCACCACAACTCAACTCTCCCAATCACTCACGCTTCACCTCCAAATCACTTCCTCCATGAAAATTCCATTTTCCTCCATACATCCACATCGCCACTTCATTTCCACCATACTAAATAAGCCCGTGCGAGTGCAGAGAGTTCTTTCTTTGCTATTCTCTAATGTCTATGTTATTTACGACGTTTGTCTGTATAATTATGCGTGAGTAATAACCTTAGCCTCCTGGGTTGGGAAGCAAGCCTATTTTATAAAATCATATTACGTAGACTTTCTACTATAATCTGTTCAAGCAATATTTTGATTCTCGTCCTTAATGCGCTTTAATATTCAGGCCAATTATTAAAGTGATATTTGTAGTTCTCTTGTTAAAATGCGATGCTAAGACAAGGTTCTAGACAAAAGAAGTCAAAACGGGTTAATGACTAGAAGCGAGTTTCGCCTATAGGTTAATCTGTCTTCAGCAGGAATTGTTAATAAAGCGATTAATTTATAATAACTTGGGCAAGAATTGCAGCTTGTTATTTAAATTAATCAGGGTTTATTGTACAAGGACCGGTCAATGAACTAATTAGAATTCCTGAGTTTATTGCTAAAGTGGTGGAAGTTTATAGTAATATAATTGGATGAAATAGGTGAGCAGAACAACCCAGGGTGCTTCCTAAAAACGAAAGAGTTTTATAAACCGCTATTATTATCCTGTTTTGATTAATTGTTCTTTTTACTGTTTTGTTTACGTTAAGTGTTAAACCACAATTTCCCTAAAAATTGATAAGTTTCTATTCAATAGTCTAATTAGAATTCTCAGTTAATTTACGCTATCAGTTAAACCACAACAAGGTCCCCAAGAGTTCGACAACCCCACAAATCCACTATTCCGCAAAACGATAGGTACACTGCCTAAGTTGTAGAAGTAGTCACATATTTCTCCAACAAGTTTTTGGGAAGGCATGCCACTTGCCTGTGGAATTAGAGCATAAATCTTATTGGGCTCTGAAGGTGTTGAACTTTGATCTGCAACAAGCCGGTGAAAAAAGGAAGTTCCAGTTGACTGAGCTCGAAGAACTTAGGAACGACTCATATGAGAATGCGGTGATTTATAAAGAGAAGACCAAGCGTTGGCACGATAAGATGATTGCCAAGCGAGAATTCAAAACAGGAGATCAGGTCCTTCTTTATAACTCCAGACTTAAGTTCTTCCCAGGTAAGTTAAAATCCTTCTGGTCTGAACCATTTAAAATAATATCTACCTCTCCTTATGGAGCTGTGGAATTGGACAATAGAAAAGGAGGATCGTTTAAAGTGAATGGCCCTCGAATAAAATTATTTCTGGGAAACACGTTAGACAACGAAGAGGCTTCTGCGCTTCTTCTCTAAGATCCAGTTACACCTTAAATCACTCAGGTACGGTGAAATACCCCTAATATTTAAATAATTAAATATAAGTAAATAAATATTATTTGAGGAATTATAAATATTATTTGGGGGTTTATTAAACCCTAAGAAAACATATAAGCACTTGGGCGTTAAAAACGCACCAAACTCCTTAAGGTCAGAAACGAGCGTTAAAAGCCCGACCTTAAGTTAAACAATTATTTAAGCTATGGACATTACATGAATTTAACCAAGGATCATTTTATGATCTTTAAAATACAAGTTCTCAGTTAGAACTGAGTAAAAATACAAAGTTCTCGGAAGTTCCCGATGTGGACCCCATAAAGGCCCGGGAATGCTTAGGAGGAGTGCCAAGGTGGCACGAACCCCTATAAAAATTATTCTTAGAGTTCCTAAAATCATTATTAATTATTCCAAAGATAATTCCCAAGCTACTTCTTCAAAAATAAACAAAGAGCTCGGGGGAAAATTCTTAACGCTCCTTTTATCTCGGGAGTGCCCCTTTAGCCCGGAAATTGAGTTACAAGTTTATATAACCCTATATAATTAAATGTAACACTTCAACATATTATTACTGACTATAAACAATGTCTCTAAACACTAAACTCATAGTATATATGGGGACGATTTTTAGGTCAAAAAGGTACCTAAAATCAGCATTTTTCCCTTAAAACTTTCATCTTTTTCCATAATAAAATGTACCAATTAAATGCTGGAACCTATTACACATACTAGTATGGTCATCAACATGACGTTGAATTGGAGCTGTCACCTACGGTTTACCTGCAGGAAAAAAATAACAAGATTAGCTTATCTATTAATAATGACATAATGTGCAATCTAGTCATGCCTTCACTAAGACAATTTAACAAATTAAACAAGTTGAAACTTGTCATATAATTACCGAATGGAATATGCTAGTGGAGTGTTTAATTGTCCACTAAATTACTACAAGGATAAGTACCTAATATTTGATTGTCATGTACGATTTAACAACACAAGATTAACATGCCAACTGCTCCATTTACGTGAGGATATTGCAGTGGAGCTTCCACCATCAGTCCAGCCGTCCAACCTGCATCAGATAAGCAATATTAGTGTTCCATCCCTGTCCAGTCGATCAGACCTGTAGGAACAAACCACTTACAATATTAATTAGACTTATACAATCAACTAAGCAAGTCTAGCTAGGCTAGTATTTCATTAACGTGCAGGTCATGAAGTGGAGCTTCTTCGGTGCTCCAGCTGACGCGACCACCTGCACACAAAGAAAGTTAACAGATTAAATATACTAATGCATATAAACAAACGTAACTCATGTGATAAAGCCTCTGACTACTCCTTTACAACCATGAGCATACAACAATAAAGCTGATTGATTGCTCTAGGCTCCATGCGCCGATCAACCTGCAACAAAAGAGCATATTAGTGATCAATAATTGCAATAAACTATAAGCTAAATTAACATGCTAAAATCTGAACCAATGCTTTAGACATTAACAAACCTAATTAAGTGAGAGCCATCCCTTTTCTAGCCGATTGATGCAGCACAATTGGGATTCCTAACTCCATTACAGCCGCATGTCTACCTCACCTAAAAGATAATAATAGCTAATTAAGAAAACAAGTAGTAATAAACTATAACATAAGATAATGAGACATATATCAATCCTAGTTCCTTGCTAACTTACGTAAGGATCATTCAATCCTTCCTTACCTACATTCACAAGCTGGTAAGTCCTTTGCTCTCCTTCATTTCTCCTTTCTTGAATTCCTAAGTTAGTTCCTAAATGCTAATAAACTCCATTAAAGGTGTATTAGTTCCTAACACCATTTTAATGTAATTTCCTAGTTAATTCTATCAAGTCTTGGAGCAAGAATAATCCTAGCAATCTCTAAGAAAATCGCCAACAATTATTCTCCAAGGAGTTGTCTTTATTCAACATCAATTCAAGGAGTAATCAAGGTTAATCTAAGGTATTTTCATGTTGAAAAACCTAAATAAATTCCTTGTAGTATTTTCGAAATTTAGGAACTTCTAAACCAATATGTTCTTCATTATGTCATGAAGGAAACTTGAATCTACAATCATCCCAAGGTGTATCAAAAATACCTTGATAAATTCCTAAGGTAAACTCTTGTAAAATTACTACAATTATTATTTATAAACTCTTGTTAGAAGTCTAACAAATAAATCTCCTATATATGTACAAGGAGTTCGAATTATCTACTTCAAATAAGCATTTGGGGAGCTTGGAAATTCAAGGAAAAATCAAGCACAAGTATTGTCTAGATTTAAGGGTAAGTTTATATAAATAAGGTTTATTAAGTTTAAGTTTAATTTAAGCTTCAAACTTTGGTATAAAAATTATGTATAATCATTACATAAATTAAAACCGAAAACTATAGATAATATTGTCAAGAAAATAATTTATAACATATAAGATAAGGATATTACCTTAAGGAATATTTTTGGGTCACAAAAATTAATTATTGTTACATAAATATTAAATACAGAATGACGAAATAGTGAAGTACTGAAATATGTGAGGCGTATGTGAAATACGAATTTTGTTATAGCAGCAAATGAGACGTGAAGATGATGTACATGCTGTGTTGATGTAATATGAGAGTTAAGGTGTAAGAAGGAAGGTGAAAAAAAATAGTTAAGTAATGAAAAAACGTAAACTTGCTGAGAAGGGAAATGCGTAAATGTGTGTGTAAAGGTTAATGTTAAAACCGAATGGGTTAGTGATTTTATGTTCTATTTTTAGTTTATAATCATTCTAAGTCATTAACATAATTTTTAGAAGTGTTATATGGCTTATATACATTTATATGTATTTATTATAAAGTTTAAAACAAGTTTTAAAACCATATGATAAATTTTAATGTTGGCCGAGAACATTACATGAAGTTTGGTGAATTTTGAAATACATATAAGTGTATTAACTTATTTTATAAATTTTTGGAACATTAAAAATAGTTACAAGTATTTAAATGGCTATTTTAATAAGTTATGTGGTTAAATTGTAATTTTGAAAAGTTTAGTGTACACTTGTAAATTTCCGAGAATATAAGGAATTATTTGGAGTATTTAAGGTATAATATAAGATAGGAATTAATAATATGAATTTTGGTGAATTTAAATAAGTGTTTAAGTGTAAAGAATAACATTTATTAAAGTTTTGGGACTATTTTGTAATTATTGGGAAGTTTAGGATATCACCGAAAATATAAATGATTTTATGGGTACATTGAAGTATTAATTATGAAATTAAGTCTAGCTCAAAGTGTTGACCAAAAACTTTGGGTTAAAATGGTTTATGACATAAAATATTAAGTTTATAAAAGTTTCGGGGTGAATATGTAATTTATGGAAGTATATATGGAAGATAGAATTAATATGGGCGGAAATGTAATTAAAGAAAAGATATGGGCTGTTTCGGTTATTTTAAGAAATAAAATATTTAAACTATAGATTATAAGTTAATATGTAACTTATATAAAGTTTTGGGTTAAAAGTGTTAATAAAGAAAACTATATGAATAAACCGAAAAGCTTATGAGCTTAATTGGTAATTTATAAAAGTTGGTGGTATTAATTTGTAATTACCGAAATAATAAGAGTATTTGGTGATTTGTAAAAATAAGGTGAATAGTTAATGTTTACAAAGGTTAATAAGGGTAATTAGTGGATTATAAAAGTTATAAGGTTAATTGACAATTTATAGAAGTTAATATAGTTGTTTTACAATTTTCGAAATTGATAAGGGTATTTAATAAATTATAAGAGTATATGGTCATTTGGTAAGTTGTAAAAGTTATCGGGATCAATTATGACTACCGGAAAATAATATGTGGTTATTTAGTAATTTATTGATTGTTGGGTATAATATATAAATACCGGATTAATAAGGTTGGATTTGTAATTTAATAAGGCAAGGAAGTGAAACTAGGTAATATAATGTATTATGGTATATTAAGGAATATAATATAAAGTTTATAAAATAATTTTGGTTATAATAAAAATGACCAAGTGATATAATATAAATGATAAGTGGAAGTAATTATAAGTATATAATTAACGAGGTAAAGATGTACCGTATAAATGATAATTCATTATCACATGTGAGTTTCACATAAAATGATGAACTGCTAGGTTATCTAGAACCGCTGTTAAAATAACAGGGGAAAAAAATAACATACGGAGTTATTATACGACGAGTATAAACATTACAGTGACAGTACTGTAATATGTAGTGAATAGTTATATTAATACTACCCGGTATTGCATGTCTAAATAACAGCGTACGGGAAGGGACTACTAAACAGGAGTTGTCAAGCTAGCAGTTTCTTGGTGAACGGTATGTTAATTGTGTGGTCTGAATGTCCTAAGGATTATCCTAAGGTCCAGACATTGTGTGTTTAAATGTTTAAGAAGATATCTATGATTTTATGTGATTGATATTGTATGTGGGATTGCCCAAACTGTTGCGTTGAATTTTACGCGCGAATGTCTTGTGACTAAAGTTTACACATCCAAACTGGAAAAAAAAGACTAACTGACCTCTAGGTATTATCGAACCTAACAATGGTCAACTGTTAAGGTCTTAATTCAAATATTGGTTATTGTGTCACTGACAAAAAGGGCTAACTTATAAGAGAGGAATCCAGATCGTTCCGACCTTCTGGTTGCGCATTGTGATCACAACGAGGGACTATAATGGAGTCACTCGAAATCCATCAGCCACATTCGGGGATGGCGGAGGGCACTGCCGTAGGTGCACAGGTTCGACCGATCGGTCATTACATATATTTATCCAGGGCCAGAAGGTCCGTTGGTAACGGTTCCTTTGGAACCCAGGGGACATTCGTCCACAATTTATTAAGGTTTGTCTTAACATGACACTTGAGGTAAATTAATTGGGAAAGGTTAAATGATTGGTTTACAGGATAAGAGCCAAGTGACTAACTAACAAGTACAGTTTAATACGTGTATCTCGTTTGATTATTGTTATGGTTTACTAATGTGTGATTATTGTTATCGTTGTGTGGTTACTGTTGTATTGATGTTGTGTACTATTGTGCACTGACGTTTACAGGTGGATTGTTATGTGTTTGTTAAGTGTTTACGGTTGTTACTGTTATTATTATAAACCGGTATTTCATGTAAAGAATCTAATATCAAGATGGCTAAAACGACTTAAGGAATCTAGAAGGCTTAGGACTACATTTAGCATACCAGCATAGTTTGCTGAGCCCTTCATTGGGCCAAACATTTCAGGTCACTGAAGAGTACACAAGCCGGAGTACGGGGAACAGGGTAGCCGCTGTGTTTTTTTTATAAACACTTGTGGATTTGTTATGAATTATATTTTGGAGTTGTTGTATTTCAGTTAGTTGCTCATTTAGTTGGATTTGGTTTGTAATAATTAGAGTGCTCAGTATCTGTTCATCACAGCGTGAGAAGTTGTAATGTTGGAAAGTGTAAGGTTGCCTTGTTACTCACAAGGGTGAGTGACGGCGTGTAACACCAAGGTTAGATAGTTTTATTTTCCGCTGCGATTTGCTATTTATTATGCTACGGGTATGACGTCATTACAGGTTTAGGATTAGGGGTGTTACATACGGTCTAGCCAAAGACCATAAAGATGGGCAGCTTGGTAGGAGGCACCCTACTATCTATCTTTTTAATCTATTTTGTGCTTATATTTTGTATCTTATTTTATGATAAAAAAAATATATAAAAAATTAATAAATAAATAAAACAGTATAGTGAAATAAAAAAGGAGGAGAGAGAACGAGGAGAATTAACTTGAGTTCTTCTGGCTGTTTAGAATATTCAGTACAGGAACATCTTGCACATTCCTACAGCTGAACTCAAGTGTGGGGGAGCTACACTACATACTCTGCAAAACTCTGGGGAGTACACTATCCATACTCTGCTCTTTAAATTTTCAATATTTCCTATTACCATGCTTTGTGATCATTACCCAGGTAGTTTGTGTGCCCTGTTATTTTAATTCTTTCTATGCAATGAGGGCATTGCTTTGGTTCAAGTGTGGGGGAGATATAATAATCAAAAAGCTTGCTCTTAAGTTTTTCTCTTTTTCGACACTGTGTTTAAATTTGTTAAGTGATTAATAATCAAAGAAGGAGCCATAGAGGGAGTAATGCCGGTGTTAACAGGTTTAAAGGCTACATACTAAAAAACAACACTCTACTCCTTACTCAATGCAAAAAAAATTCTGAGGAAATTATCATTTGAATTTTGTTTTAACTTTGAGCCTGGATTTGAATTGGAATGAAACGGTGGAAAAAGAACAAGGCAAGGTACTCCTCTGATCCAGACAGGCATATTCTGATCCTAAACAGGCCTCGTCCACTCGGTTATTAAGTTCTTAGGGGTGCTTCATCACCCGACTACCTAAGGTACTCGGTATCTGGGATAGTAGACCCAAAACCGCTACAAGGGTGGAGAGAAAAGTCTGAGGTAAAAGAAAAATGAACTTCAAAATTGAAGTATCTGTGCATTCTGTACCAAAACGATAAAAACTTCTTCATTATGGATCATGAGTATGTGGCATTGAAAGGTATAATGGAATAAGATTTTACTTCATGCCCCTTGTCGTTCAAGGAAATGGTGAAAGAAAATGAGATTGGCTCAGGGTTAAAGCAGAATTCTCATGGTACTGCTTCTCTTTCTTTGAAGGACTTCAGGGTTATTTTCAGAAATGGAGAAATAATATTTAAGAAAACTTGATGTTCTTAGTACCCTTTAAAATCTGAAAAGTTTGGCAATTACATCTTCTGTGCTCTCCTTACTTGATTATTGTTTGTTTAACTTGTTTAAACATTATGTCAAAAGATTTGCTTGAGGACAAGCAAAAGATAAGTATGGGGAGTTTGATAAGTGAGAAATACATAGACATTTAAGGGTTTAATTTACCTTGTACTTACCTACTTTCAGGATAATATTACTCACTTATCGTATGTTTTTCCTCTAGTTTATGTTTTATTGGTTATCTCACAAATATTGGTTAAACATGAGGAAAACCAATCTAGGAGCAAAGTAGACGAAGAGATAAACGCCTGGGCGCAAACGGATCTTAAATCGGAGCTGAAACGAATATTTTAGAAGCGAACCAATTTTCTTCCGAACCACACTGGTCCGGACAGTGGTTCAGACGCTTTGAAAAGATGTCCGTGTCACGTCCATGCAAATTTGGCCGGACAAAATAAACCATCCGGACAGTGGTTCGGACGCGGCAAATTTGAAGATCCGTCCGTGGAAATAAGGCAGGACAGAGGGCGGACAAGGACAACATGTCCGTGGCATGTCCGGGTAAAAAAGAGCGGACAAGAGCACCGTCCGTGGTGTGTCCGCGGATAAAAGGCTGGACAGAGAAGAGGAGTTCGTGGCCTGTCCGGGGAATAAGGCCGGATAACACTGCACGCTGCGGTAGAGACGTCAGTGTAAAAATGACCGGACAAGAGATAGAGACGACCGGGGATTTAAACAAGGACGCCTCTAAATGCAACCCAGATCTCCTGATAATTGATTGAGCCGACCGTCTTCCCTAATTTTTCTTGCGGCGCCTGCAAACACATCTATCTACCCCATCACCAATATCATGCACCGGCAGTCCTTAAATCCCTCACGCGTTGTCCAGCTCTGTCTTCATCCTCATCCTTTCTTCTATATAAACCCACTCTTACTTCATCAGAAAAATACGCACGTTCCTGCACCACAACTCAACTCTCCCAATCACTCACGCTTCACCTCCAAATCACTTCCTCCACGAAAATTCCATTTTCCTCCATACATCCACATCGCCACTTCATTTCCACCATACTAAATAAGCCGTGCGAGTGCAGAGAGTTCTTTCTTTGCTATTCTCTACTCTGTTTAATGTCTATGTTATTTACGACGTTTGTCTGTATAATTATGCGTGAGTAATAACCTTAGCCTCCCGGGTTGGGAAGCAAGCCTATTTATAAAATCATATTACGTAGACTTTCTACTATAATCTGTTCAAGCAATATTTTGATTCTCGTCCTTAATGCGCTTTAATATTCAGGCCAATTATTAAAGTGATTTGTAGTTCTCTTGTTAAAATGCGATGCTAAGACAAGGTTCTAGACAAAAGAAGTCAAAACGGGTTAATGACTAGAAGCGAGTTTCGCCTATAGGTTAATCTGTCTCCAGCAGGAATTGTTAATAAAGCGATTAATTTATAATAACTTGGGCAAGAATGCAGCTTGTTATTTAAATTAATCAGGGTTTATTGTACAAGGACCGGTCAATGAACTAATTAGAATTCCTGAGTTTATTGCTAAAGTGGTGGAAGTTTATAGTAATATAATTGGATGAAATAGGTGAGCAGAACAACCCAGGGTGCTTCCTAAAAACGAAAGAGTTTTATAAACCGCTATTATTATCCTGTTTTGATTAATTGTTCTTTTTACTGTTTTGTTTACGTTAAGTGTTAAACCACAATTTCCCTAAAAAATGATAAGTTTCTATTCAATAGTCTAATTAGAATTCTCAGTTAATTTACGCTATCAGTTAAACCACAGCAAGGTCCCCAAGAGTTCGACAACCCCATAAATCCACTATTCCGCAAAACGATAGGTACACTGCCTAAGTTGTAGAAGTAGTCACATATTTCTCCAACAACGTTGAGCCAGATTTCTGGGATGATGACATTGAGACTATGCTCGAAGATGTGGAACGACATTACTCTAACACGCCAGACAAGTATGAAAATTTGTTGGATTCATCCAAAACATCGTTGTACCCCGGGTGTGACCCTACAAAGTTAAGCAAGTTGAGTGTCATCCTCAAGCTATTCAACTTGAAAGCGAAACATGGCTGGAGCGACGTAAGTTTCACTGACCTCCTGGAACTATTGAAATACGTTCTTCCGGTGGACAACGTTTTACCAACGACTACGTACTCAGCCAAAAAACTGATGTGCCCAATGGGTATGGAGTACCAGAAAATTCATGCTTGTCCAAATGGTTGCATGCTGTTTTGGAAATCAGATGAATTTGCTGAAAGCTGTTCAGCATGTGGAGCGTCACGGTATAAGAAACAACAAACTCACATCAGCGGTAGTAAGAAAGGTTCACCGGCTAAGGTACTGTGGTACCTGGCCATCATTCCAAGGTTCAGATGTTTGTTCTCCATTAAGAAAGACGCAGAGAATCTTCGGTGGCATTCAGCTCACAGGAAAAAGGATGGCAGATTGAGACATCCCGTGATGCACCACAGTGGAGAAACATAGACATAAAATTTCCTGAGTTTGGTAACGAACCGAGAAACCTAAGGCTAGGCTTGTGCACGGATGGGATGAACCCTTACGGTACTTTGAGTAGCATACACAGTACCTGGCCTGTGCTTTTAGTTATTTACAATCTACCGCCGTGGTTATGCATGAAAACCAAGACACATCTTGTTGTCTTTGTTAATATCGGGTCCAAAGCAACCAGGCGACAAAATTGATGTATTCCTACAACCTTTGATAGAGGATCTACAACTCTTGTGGAATGAAGGGGCTATGGTTTACGACTCATTCAGCAAAGAGGACTTCAATTTACGTGCTATGTTGTACTGCACAATCAATGATTTCCCCGCCTATGGTAATCTTTCAGGCTATTCAATCAAGGGGGCGTTGGCGTGTCCGATTTGTGGTGAAAAACACTTGTAGCATTCGCTTGAAACATAGTGGCAAAAACGTGTATATGGGCCACCGAAAAATGCTTCTAAAAGGACATAAGTATCGAAAGATGGTGAAAGAGTTCGATGGGAAAACTGATCACAGCGTGGCGCGCCAGCCTTTGACAGGTACAGAGATTTACAAAAAGTTGGATAATATTGTCAACAACTTCGGGCCGCCAACCAAAAGTGGTGAAAAAAGTGTGTGGAAAAAGAAATCAATATTTTGGGAACTACAGTACTGGCAGCATCTGGAGGTTAGACATTGTATCGATGGGATGCATGTCGAGAAGAACGTGGGTGAAAGTATCACTAGCACCCTTTTAAACATAAAAGGAAAGATAAAGGATCATTTGAAAGGAAGAAAAGATTTAATTGAGTTGGGCATACGCACAGAGCTTGGCCCGCAAGAACGTGGAAAACGCACATTCTTGCCTCTTGCCTGTCACACTCTGTCTAAAGAAGAGAAATATAGTCTATGCTACAAGGTGCCATCAGGTTACTCCTCAAACATAAGAAACCTAGTGTCCATGACAGATTTCAAATTAGTAGGAATGAAATCTCATGATTATCATGTCCTACTTCAAGAATTTTTGCCAATTGCATTACGTGGGATCTTGCCGGATGCTGTCAGACACACAATCACAAACGTCAGTGTCTTCCTCAAATCCATTTCATCTAAGGTTCTTGATGTGGACACTTTGTCTGAATTATAAAAGGATCTTATTGTGACAATGTGCCAGTTGGAGATGTATTTTCCTCCATCATTCTTCGACATAATGATACATCTCCTCGTGCATCTTGTAAGAGAGATTCTGATGTGTGGTCCTTTGTACCTTCGCTACATGTATCCGTTTGAAAGGTACATGGGTGTCCTGAAGAAGAAAATGAAGAACCGTCGTCACCCAGAGGGTAGTATTATAGAGGGCACTATCACAGAGGAAGTTGTAGACTTCTGCACCAATTACCTAGAAGGTGTCGATACCATTGGACTTCCACGTTCTAGACACGAGGGCAGATTGAAGGGTGTTGGCACGGTTGGACGGAAACTGAAAAGAATTGACATAGACACTCTTAACAAAGCTCATTTAGTTGTGATAAGTCATCTTGAAGATGTCGAACCATACTTCGATGAACACTTGTGTGTTTTAAGATCACAATATCCAGACATGAGTGACGTTAGACTACAAAATGAGCAGAATAGGACATTTGTCAGATGGTTGAAAGACAGAGTGTTGTCCGATCAGTCCACGAATGTGCCTGAACTGATTAAAGTAGTTGCATTTGGACCAAATCTGGATGTAATTTCTTATGAGGGGTACGATGTCAACGGATTCACCTTTTTCACAGAACGTCAGGATCAGAAATCAACGAATCAAAACAGTGGCGTAGAGCTTGAAGCTTATCAAAACTTATATGACATCGGTGTTGTAGGTCATAGTCCAGTCTCAGTAAAACAATCATATTTCGGTGTATACAAGACATCTGGGTATTGGACTATAATAGCTACGAAATGTGTGTTTTCCGCTGTAACTGGGTTAACAACAATCATGGCTACCGTGAGGAGAAGCATGGTATGAAACTGGTTGATCTATCTAGAGCTACTCCCACGGTTGAGCCATTCGTTGTTGGGACGAAGGTTAAGCAGATATTTTATGTTACTGATCCCTGTAATCCTAGATGGTCCGTTGTGCTTAAAGGGAGAAGAGGAATAGTTGGTGTGGATGGTGTGGTTGATGAGGATGAGTATGATGCAGAAGATGAACCTCCAACTGTTCCTATTTCATTGGAAGAGGCTGAGGTCACAGGTCATCGTGAGTATATACGATCAGACCATAACGAGGGAATGTGGGTTGAGAGATAATGGTGTATGTAAGTTATTACTATTAAAATTAATATGAAATTAACACTCTTTTATTTCTTGCTTGTATATGACCATTATGAAATGCTTAATTTAATTCAAATTTTATTTCAATCCTTGCAGGCATGGCTGATCAAGACATGGCTGATGAAGAGTTCGATTTATATTGCCGTGAGTTCGAAAATGAGCAGCAAATGGTACCGGTTCCTTCTACCAGTGCCGCTACTGCTGGCCCATCTACATCTGCCGCTGCTGCTGCTGTTGGCCCTTCCATGAGTGCACCTTCTACGAGTGCTACTCAGAGACCCAGAGGTAGAGGTCCGACCCGTGGGTTGAAACTGCAAAAACCGGATGAGATCAGTCTTCTGTGGGACAAGTTTGGGAGGTATTGTGGGGGCAGCAGGTCAGAGTTTGCTAGTATGCTAGGGACTCTGTCCAGATCACATTGCTGCATCAACCACACATGGAAACAAGTCCCGCAAGAAGTTAAGGAGACCATCTGGAAGAAGGTGCAAGAACGATACAAGATCCCAGAAGAAGTGAAGAAGACTATTCTTTCTTTGGTGTCCGGCAAAGCTAAATCATTCCGCCACTACTTGGTTGAGCACTGGATCAACAGGGTGCCCCCACGTGAGCCTCCGCCGTATGTTGTGTACAACGGCATGATCACTGAAGAGCAGTGGAAGGAGTTCGTTGAGCGGCACTCCACCCCCGAGTTCAGGGTATGTTTGTGTGTACTCTTTTCTGAATTAAAGCTCATAATGCTTTATCCCTGATTTTCTAATTAATTTTCGGTTGTACTTTCTTAACAGCAAACACAAGAACAAGCACGGCAAAACCGTGAAGCTAATCTCTACCCCCACACCATGGGACGAAGGGGATATGTGGGCAGCCTCAACATGTGGAAAGAAGTTGGTCTGCTGACACAGAGGAACGAGGATGGAAGTGAATGCTCGATCGAGGATGTCTTTGAGGCGAGGAGGGTGCAGATGTTCGTACTGGGACGCCAGAAAACGACCAGCGAAGGTCAGAGGATATTTCCTCATGCTGTGACGGAACAACTGGCTAACCAAATTGTAAGTGTTTTAAAGTAGCTGTTAAATAATTTACTTATACACTCAAGTGTTTGTTGATCTTAAATTAAGTGTTAACTTCTTTGAAAATTGGACAGTATGAAGCGGCACAGAGAGAAGTAGACTTATTCGCTCCTCCTTCTCAAGATGACGCGCTCAATCAAATCCTTGGGAAGAAGGATCACCCGGGGCGTGTTAGAGGATTTGAGGGAGAAGTACGTCAGAAGAACGTATTCCCGCCATCTGCTAGGAAGGTTCAGATGAGTGCTGCTGAAGTCGAGGCGATGGTAGAGCGTAAGTTTGCTGCTGAGCGCCAAGCTAATGAGGAGAAACAGGCTGCTGAGCGCCGGGCTATAGAGGAGAGGCTGCGGGAAGCGTTGAATTCGATCGCACATACGACTACTCAGCAGCAGCATGATCCTCCTCGACCGTCTTCCTCGTCTAGTTGTGCTCCGGCCGCTGACCCGTACCCGTTTGCCAACATCCAGGTTAGCTTTGTTTAGCTATTTTCTCCTTAAATAAAGTCATTTAAATAGTATTAGATTGGACTCACTTATTTATTTCACGTATTATCTCTGTTTTTTAAAGGAGCAAAAAAAATTCTGTCTCCAAATACCATTAGAAGGGCACCCTGTAGATGTGGCCTACGGGACGGTGTTGCCATCAGGTCCACTCACGCTCATCAGTTTCGTACGTCTACCCCCATTCTACACACGTGTGACCTTGAACCTGATAATTGATGGATTTGAGCATGCATACCTTCCAATGGCGTTTGACAACAAATGCACACTGATTGAAGCGAAGGGAGACATATTGCTCTGGCCAGCATGTTATATTGTTGTCACCGATGAGGTAAGACGGTTTAACAACCATTTAGTATCTAATAAAATGTATTATTTAGCATTAAGCTAATTAATGTTTAGATCCTGAGTTCTTGCGTATAGCCCTCGAGCTTTGATCCCGGCCCAGTCAAGAAGAGATCAGCGCGCCAGCGAATCCTGAGATCCCTGAGCTTCCTCGCCGCGTATCCCGGCCCAGAGAAGAAGAGATCAGCGCGCCGGCAAATCCTGTCAGAAGTACAAGGGTATGTTCTAGATAAATGTTTAATGTTACTATAATAATCAATTAGTAATTATCTTTACATTTATGCTTTACTGTTTGTGTGTGAAGGGTAAGAATCCAGTGAGTCGGGGTGCGAAAAGTAAGAATCCACCGCCCGTCCGGGGTCGCACCAATTCTCAGGCGCCTAAAAATAAGTTCTCACTGCCACAAAAACTTGTTAGTGTTTTGGGGCCTCGTTAGATGAATCTCTACGACAAGATCATTTTGAAGTCACCTCAAACTATCAACTTCATGATGACGCTTCCAAAGTCGATGTTTCACTACGAAGAAGATATGACCATGGCGATCAACTTTGGGGACATCAGAGAGATGATGTATGGAGATTACCTGAACATTAACATTATTCAAGCTTATCTAAAGTAAGTGTTCTTTCCTCATACTGTAAAAACATATAGAATAAGTATCTATGAAGTCGCATTGGCTAACTTTTTATAGTACATGTGATATAATAGAGGTCTGCTTGAGAGATGTGATGAGAAGAACATCACCTCCATTACTGCGATGTGCCCGGAGCATTTATCTTACGACTCAGTCACTAGGGACCCCGGGAGGTTTTGTGAATACATGATTCATTGCTTCAATGTTGTTGACCAACAGCAAAAATTATTCGTTCTAATGCCGTATCACCAAACGTGAGTTTTGATATAAAATTACATACTAATTAGCTAACTTTTTTACCTTCATTTCTCATTTCATTTTGTATTTGACATTGCAGCCACCACTAGGCTTTGTTTATATTCTGCGTTGCCACCGCTACTCTGCTCGTTCTAGATCCACTAGGGCAGTGGACAGAATTCAACACTGAAGACTTAATCAAAGAGTAAGTTTTTATTACTATTTAATTGTTTGTAAGTTTTTTGAACCAAAATTAATGTACTTGTTCATTTTGCTTAATGCTTTTGTTAATATATGTAACAATTGTTACAGTAAAACCCCTCAGGGAGAGTTTGCTGATTTGACCATCGATTACATCAAGGTTTGATAATTCATGTATTTCATTCGTGCTGCTATTATCTTTGTACAATTGTTTTACATTTGTGAATTTTGGTGATTTAGTGCCCTACCCAAAAGGATTCTAGGAGTTGTGGGTACTATGTGATGCGGTATATGTACGAGTTCTGCGGGTACTTCCCAGCATTTAAGAATGATAAAGACAAGGTAATACGAACGTTGTCTTGTATTTAATTCTTTCGGCAGATTTTTTGTGTCTTTATCTTAATCTCATTATGTGTTCCATTCCTTTTCTTGTTCCAGATTAAAGAGCATTTTGCCAAATTCTCGGCTTACAGTCCAAACGACTTGTATCATGTCAGAGAGAGCATGTCAGCCATATTTATGAGAATAGAGTGGTAGACTAGCTATTTCACAGTTTTCTGCACCGTTTTTGTATTGTTTTATGCTTCTGTTTTATGATATTTCTTGTTGGGAGTCATCCTAGCTGTATCTACCATGTAATGGTTAAACTGCTACCTTTGTAGCCCTCTGATTCTGCTAGCTGTTGCTGCTGTAACAGATTGAATATTTTTTGTAATGAATTGCTAGCTGCTGTGACAGATTCTGTTGTATTGAATATTTTTTGTTGCTGTAACAGATTCAGTTGTAACAGATTTTCGATCTGGTGTATATTAGATGTTATCTCTGTTGCAATTGTGTGCAGAGAATGAATTTATGTTGTTGGTATTTGATTCAGGTGTTTCAATTGTGCAGTTTTTGCACATCTGTTAGTCTGATGCCCTTTGTTGCTTATCTGTTATAATTCTGGCTCTATTGCAATTGTGTAGCTTTGTAAAAAAAAATTACACTTTAGATGACGGTTTTAACAATAACCGTAATCTAAAGTCCATGACACGCGGGACGGAAAAGGGCCTTTAATTACAGTTTTAAACCGTAATTAAAGACGTCGCATCTTTTAATGACGTCCGCGTAGATTACGGTCCAGAACCGTAATCTTTCACGATTTTGGACCGAAATTAAAGGCTCGCGTTCCACCAGTGGGTCGAGCAAGGCGGCGGTGGTCGATTCGCTGGGCTGGGGAGAGACGGCGCACACGAGGGAGACAGGAGGAAAGGGGCTGGTTCTGGTAGGGGAAATGGTGTCGGGGGAAGGGGAAAGAAGAAAAGAAAAAAGAGGGAGACCGTTTTATTAAAACGCGGTGTTTTGCCAGTTTTTTTTTTCAAAATTTTGAACAAGACCGACCCAGGTCCGACCGAGGACTATGGGTCGGTCTATTCCAGAGAGTTGGGTTTCGGAAATTTAGCCAGACCGACCCACGTCCGACCCAGGATGTTATGGGTCGGTCCATTCCAGAAAGTTTGGCTTCAAAAACTTTTTGCCCGACCGACCCAGGTCCGACCCAGGGCTGTGGGTCGGTCGGTTCCATAATGTTGACGTTTTGAAAAATATGGTTCCATAATGTTGACGTTTTGAAAAATACGTTAGACCGACCTAGAGTGGGTCGGTCGTCTAGGTCGGTTGGCACCAAAACTGCCCTAATTCTTTAGTTTTTTCTCCTCAAAACATTAACAGACATCACAAGACCAAAGAAACCACAAACACATGCCAAAACAGCTAAAATAAACAACCACAAATGCAAAAAGGATTTACTCACATTACTACATTTAAATTGCTTAAAGAGATGGAAAGGAGTCCGGGTTGCCTCCCGGAAAGCTGCCCGTCTTTTTAAGGTCTTTGGCTAGACCATAGTAAAGGTTAGAAGGAACCTGGAGGGTCTTTTAAGTAAAGAGCCCGAGCTTCAACTTTTTGAATGTCTCCTCCTTGGTAGTGCTTCAACCGGGAACCGTTGACCATAAAAGTCTCCCCCTTGACATTTTTCAAGCTCAAAATCTCCATATGGGGTGACCCTTGTGACAGTGAAGGGGCCAGCCCAATGAGACTTTAACTTCCTAGGGAATAACTTCAACCTCGAGTTGTAGAGGAGAACCCGGTCGCCTTCGTGAACTCCCACTTCACAATCATCTTGTCATGCCATTTCTTGGCTTTCTCCTTGTAGATGCGGTTATTTTCGTAGGCTTCCTCCCGAATCTCTTCTAACTCGGTCAATTGGAACCGTCTCTTGTCACCGGCCTCTCTTGAGATCATAGTTGAGGGCCTTCACCGCCCAATACGACTTATGCGCTAATTCAACCGGCAAGTGACAAGCCTTCCCATAGACAAGTCGGAACGGGGACATACCGTTGGAGTTTTGTGTAGGCGGTCCTATATGCCCATAATGCATCATCGAGCTTCATGGACCAATCTTTCCTTGAGGAGCTGACTGTCTTTTGGAGGATCCATTTGAGCTCTCTGTTGGTGACCTCAGCTTGGCCATTGCATTGAGGGTGATAAGGAAGGGCAACCTTGTGTCTCACTTCATATTTATTCATCAGCTTCAAACTGTTTGTTACAAAAATGAGACCCGCCATCACTCAATATGGCTCTCGATACCCCGAACCGGGTGAAAATATTTTTCTTCAGAAACTTGATCACAACTTTGGCGTCATTAGTCGGGGTTGCAATTGCTTCAACCCACTTGGTCACATAGTCGACCGCCACAAAAATAAACAAGTTGGAGCAAGAAGATGGGAAGGGGCCCATGAAATCGATACCCCACAAATCAAACGGCTCGACCTCTATCATTATGTTGAGAGGCATCTCATGCTTGCGTGAGGTGTCCCGAGCCTCTGGCATTGGTCACAGGAGGCAACGAACGAGTGGCAGTCTTTATGAAGGGTTTTCCAGAAAAACCCGGCTTGAAGAATCTTGGCCGCTGTTCGCGCCGGACCGTGGTGTCCTCCGGCTTCACCCGAGTGACAGTGAATCAAAATTTCCTGCGCTTCACTCATGGGCACACATCTCCGGATCACCCCATCAGCACAAACTTTGAAATAAAAGGGTCCTCCCAGAAATACCTCTTGACGTCGGAGAAGAATTTCTCTTTCTTTATGATAGGTCATCTTCGGTGGGACCACTCCCCTTGCCAAATAATTTGCAAAGTCCGCATACCAAGGGTCTCCGGTCTCTACAATCATGAAGATGCTCTCGTCTGGGAAGAATTCATTGATTGGCACACCCATCATCAGGGCCTCCATTCGCTACAGATGATTAGCTACTACATTTTGCACACCCGGTTTATCCCGGATCTCTATCTCAAATTCTTGAAGAAGCAGAATACATCATCGAAGAAGTCTAGGTTTCGCATCACCCTTGTTGAACAAGTACTTCAGTGCTGAGTGGTCTATGTGAACCACAACCTTGCTGCCCAAGAGGTAGGATCGGAATTTGTCGAGGGCGAAAACCACAGTTAACAGCTCCTTTCTCGGTGGTGGCGTAATTCTTTTGGGCATCATTGAGAGTTCTACTAGCGTAGTAGATACTCCTCAATCTCTTTCTTCTTCTTCTGACAAAGGACCGCCCCCACCGCATAGTCCCTGGCGGCATCGCACATGATCTCAAACGGTTAAAACTCCAATCGGGGGGGGACCACGATAGGCGCAAGATATCTGAGGCCACTATTTGAGGGTGTTGAAGGCATAAGGCACTCCTCGGTGAATTCAAATTTTCAATCCTTGGCCAAGAGGTCGTAGAGAGGCTTTGAGATTTTGGAGAAGTCTTTTATGAACCTTCTGTAGAACCGGCATGACCAAGAAGCTTCGAATGTCTTTCACTGATGTTGGAGGAGGTAGCTTTTCAATTACTTCAATTTTAGCCTTGTCTACAAAACCCTTTGAAGAGATCTTGTGCCCAAGACAATTCCTTCTCTCACCATAAAATGGCATTTTTCCCAATTTAGCACAAGGTTTGTCTCCTCACACCAGATCAAGATAGCCTCGAGGTTGTCCAAGCACGTGTCGAAGGAGGGTGTCGAAGACGAAGAAGTCGTCCATAAAGACCTCAATGCTTTTTTCTAGGAAGTTGGAGAAGATTGCCATCATGCATCTTTGAAATGTGGCCGGGGTGTTGCAATGCCCGAAAGGCATCCAGGTGTAAGCAAACGTCCCATACGGGCATGTAAATGTCGTCTTCTCCTGATCCTCAGGAGCTATGGGGATTTGAAGATACCCCGAATCCTCAAAAAAGCAAAAAAGCAGTAATAGTCTTACCCCGCCAACCTCTCGAGCATTTGATCAATGAATGGGAGAGGGAAGTGGTCTTTTCTGGTGGCGGTGTTCAGCTTCCGGTAGTTGATGCAGACTCTCCAACCATTGGTAGTCCTCTGAGACACCAGCTCACCCTTTTCTTTGGGGACGACAGTAATGCCTCCTTTCTTGGGGACCACTTGCACGGGGCTTACCCATTTGCTGTCGGAGATGGCATAGATAATCCCCGCATCCAAGAGTTTAATAACTTCCTTCTTGACAACCTCCTTCATATTGGGATTTAATCTCCTCTGAGGTTGGACCAACGACTTGTAGTCATCTTCCATGAATATCCGGTGGGTGCAGAAATGAGGGCTGATCCCTTTGATGTCGGCTATAGTCCACCCGATAGCCCGTTATGTTTATGTTTCAAAGCACCCTCATCAGACTTTCCTCTTGTGCACCTGTCAAGGAAGAAGAAATAATAATAGGTAGAACACACGGATCAGTCAAATAAGCATATTTAAGATGAGAGGGTAGAGGTTCATCTCCACAGTGGGAAGCTTCTCAATCGAGGGAAACGACTTCTGAGCAGCACATTCCAGTGGTTCGGGTGGCGGATAGCGTGGTCTATGGCCAGCAAACCTGCTGTTCAACTCAGGCACCGTTTCAATCATTTCTGGGTGAAATTCCTGTTCAAAACAAGCCTCAAACAAAGCTAATTCAAGGGCATCAGATTTAAAAAGAGAGAGAGAGAGAGTGATCCTGCACAAATGAATCTATGACGTCTATAGCAAAAATAGCCTCAGCCTGTGAGGGTCTCTTCACTACTTTAGACATGTCAAATTCTAATTTTTTATCATGAAGTCACATAATTATTTTTCCTTTTTCCACATCTATAAGGGCCCTAGCAGTTCTTATGAAAGGTCGACCCAAAATTAGTGGCACTCTCTGGTCCTCTTCCATGTCTATTACAATGAAATTAGCTGGGAAAACAAATGTACAAACAGTTACTACCAAGTCCTATACCTTCCCTTTAGGGATAACCAATGATCTATCCGCTAGTTGCAATTGAATGGGAGTGGGAGTGCATTTACCAATTCCAAGCTTATTAAAAGTTGAGAGAGGCATAAGATTTATACTAGCACCTAAATCACATATCCCACTACCACAGTCAATTTCACCAATATAGCAAGGAATGATAGGCAAACCGGGATCTCCAAGCTTTGGAGGTAGACTTCTTTGTAGGACCGATGAAACTTCTTCGGTGAGGTGAACGGTTTCCGCTTCCTCCAGCGATCTCTTGTTTGCTATGATGTCCTTCATGAACTTAGCATAAATCGGCATCTGTTTCAAAGCATCAGAAAAAGGAATGTTAATCGTTAATTTCTTGAAAATACTTAGAAACTTCCCAAATTGTTCATCCAAATTTTTCTTTTTGAGTCTATTGGGAAAAGGAAGAGGGGGAAGATGTTTTGCAAGAGTAGTAGAAGTAGAAGGTTCAGGAGACTCCTTCTCCTTGGAAACTTCCTTAGGCGGAGATGGTGGTTCCTCAACAATCTCTTGCTCTTCTTCTTGAGCTTCATCTTCTTGGGACTCCATGTCTTCTTGTGAGCATGACGGATCAAGGAGTCCCCCACTCCTTAGTGTTACCGCTTTTGCTTGCTCTCTTGGATTGAGCTTGGCTTGACTTCGAAGAACACCCAGTTGTCTTTGAGCAAGTTGTTAGGAGATGCTTTCAAGTTGAGCTTCAACCCTTTTGTTGGTGGCTTCTTAACTTGCTTTAAAAGCATCCAAATCAGCCGCTTTAGTGTGTACAACCGAGACAAGATTTTTCATCATGTCTCTTAGCTCGGCATTGGCATCCGTGGACGGAGGAGGTGGTTGTTGATGTGGTGGTGGTGTTGTTGAAAGCCCGGAGGTGCTCCTTGTGGTCGGTAAACCATTTGTGGGTTGGACATTTGAGACGACCCTTGTGACCGGTAGCCTGTGGGATTGTTGGAAGCATTGCTTGATCCCCTTTGGGTTTAGTCATTACTTCTCCATGAGAAGTTTGGATGGTTCCTCCATGGGGTGTTTTGTTGGTTGTAGTTGTATCCGGGGCGGTTGCCTACAAAGTTTACATCCTCATGTGGATCGGCATAAACTTTGCCTTCGCAAAAGTGGGTCTCGTGAGGACCCGCACAAATTGCACACCCTTCTTGGATAGAAGTAGAAGCAGATGGAGAGGGTGTGATGATGAAGAAGCTATAGATTTTGTTGTTTCCTTTTGAGCTATAGCTAGCTTCTCCACCATCTTAGTGAGTGAAGATAGTTGAGCGGAAAGGTGGTCGGTGGGCTCAACATGTAAGAGACCCGCTGCTCTTGGTGCTCTCCCCTTGGTTTAGACCACTGCCTTGTGTTGCTTGTCATCACCTCTAGGAGTTCCATTCCCTCTTGAGGTGACTTAGTCATGAAGCTTCCTCCGGCTGAGGAGTTCACAATTAGTCTATTCCAGTCGTCGAGACCGTTGAAGAATGATAGACAAAGTGATTGGTCATCCAAGCCGTGGTGGGAACAATTCATCAACATGTCCTTGAATCTATCCCATGCATCGTAAAACGTCTCTCCCGGCTCTTGGCAAAAGGTATTGATCTCTCCAATTATTTGCCTCGTTCTACTTTGTGGGGTAATACTTGGCAAGAAATTTTTGAGCCATTTGTGCTCAAGTATGGATCGATTTTGACGGTAAGCTCCTATACCATCTTGATGCAGAGCCAGATAGTGAGTGAGGGAAGAGCTGCAGGCGTATTCTCTCACCAACGTTTCCAGCTTTACCAAATGAGTTGCAAAAGTCGAGGAATTGACTTAGGTGGTTGGGAGCTTCATCGGGATTCGCTCCACTGAATTTTCCTAAGTCCCGGACAGCAGTGATGTAGTGGGTCTTGAATACCCATTGTCCGGCCTCTTGAGGCGTCAACTCCGGTAGGACTATGGCCGAAGGTCTCCCTTCGGTGTTCGGCTGGTTGTAGTCTTTGAGAGAGAGCCATTTGTTGTGGGTTCTCGTTATCTTCTATCCCCGGTTGTTCTAGATCAGCCATGATTGAATTTTTCACAGTTCGGATGGCTCTCAACAATGAACGCTCGAGCTCGGGTCTCAGACTAACAAGTGGAGATCCTTTGGCTCGAGTGTTTGCATACACAGAGAAAACAGAAGGTACCTAAACCGCACCAACACCAAATGCTCTTAAGTAGAAGGAAATGTAAAAATATAGACAACAACTAAAAACACAAATACCACAAATAAAATAAACAAGATAAAAGTACTAAATGCACAAAAACTAAAGTACCGAACCAAGCCCGGTAACGGTGCCAAAAACTTGTTGGGAAAATTACAAACATAGTAATTAAACCTAGCTAAAATGGGCAAGTGCACCCAATTCGTTGCAATAAAACAAGTGTCGTATCCACAAGGAAATTGGTTTCTAAATCCCAAGCTTCGGTATATTAGTTAAGTGTGAACAAATAGTAAAAAAAAGGGGGGGGTTTAGCCGGAGGCAAGCTTGGTTGTTTATCAATTGAAATGCAACAAAACAGTAAAATGGTTGGGTATGGAATGGATGGGGAGAGTACCCTAGGATAGTGGGAATCACCTAATTCACTCAAAGAACTTCAAAACCATAACTCATCATCTCAATGCCTATTAGAGTGTAACTCATGAATCCCCAAATCATGGGAAATCCAATTCTTACCTAATAATCAAGCCCCTTAATTAAAGGAGGTTCAAGTCATTAAATAGCATTAAGTAAGCACTTAATCAATAGCCCTAAGCATTCACTTCCAAACTCAAGAAAGCAAAAGCTAGGGTTTATCCTCTTTTGGTCTAGCTCCAAACTCAAACTCAAATATTGAATGAAACCACCATAAATGCAATAAGAGATTAATTTAGAGCATTAATTGATATTTAAGGGAATAAAACAAGAGTAATAAATGAGTTAGGTTTCTAGCATTCAATGAGCAAAATGGGTTCAAACCCTCATCCTAGGATACAAATGGAACTACTCAACCATAGCTAAAGGAAAGAGGAAGGAGAAATAGCCATTATAGGAGCTTCCAAGCTTCGACGGAGGTAGAAATCTTCACTTTCTTCTTCCTCCTTTCTTCTCTTCTTTTCTCCTCTTCTTTTCTCCTTATTTTCACCTCTCTCTCCTCTCCTTTAGGTTGAAGTCGTGTGTGTTCCATGATGAGAGAAGAGTCCCCAAAATCAGCTTTTAAAAACACAAATCTGGGCAAATTTTCCGTCTGACCGACCCAGACTGGGTCGGTCCCGTGGGTCGGTCGGTCTCCGTAGAAGAAGGCACGTGAGTAATTTTAAGTATGACCGACCCATGACCGACCCAGGCTTATGGGTCGGTCGATTCCAGTAGCTTTGGCTGGGATCCGAAAAAACCAATCCGACCGACCCAGGTTGGGTCGGTCCTGTGGGTCGGTCCTGCTCTAGAGATTTGCTCTAACTTAACTCGCGGGGCTTAGAATCTTCTCGGAATTCTCCTTTTGCGGCGTTGGAAAGCTTGAGAGATGTGGGGAATCTGTTCATGCATGCCTCTAGCTCAAAGAGAATCCAAAAGTATGTTCAAATTGAGATTTTACCTATCAAGAGATCAAACTCTATAAGTTCACTATTAATCACAAAAACACTCTATTAAGTGGTGAAATAAGTTATGCACCCGATAAAATGAAGGTAAATGAAGCTCTTAAAATAGCATTATTTCACCACTTATCAGCTGGTACGATTCTCTCATAGCCCCCAAGCTAACGGGGCTACGACTAATTCGATAGCATGAAGATAGATACACAACATAATAATAATAAAATAAATAAACAAAAAACACATGAACAATAAACATAATTCACACACGATGAACGACTTAAAAGCATTCCCTTAATAAGTGAGTTTATCACTAAACTCCTCACGTTATGTTTTCTCTTAATCTCAATCCATCCTTATCTTACCTCAATCTTAATCCTTATCTCAATCTCAATATACAAACCATTCTTTAAATAGAAATGGTTGTATCTTATCTCAATGTTTATTTTTGTCGGGTCAAAAGCAACCCTAGCCAATGAGCTATTAACTCCATTGGTTGAATAAACAACTTGCCTTAAATTTAGGATTCAGGTAATCCTACCGCACCATCTTAATCTGCCTCCCGCCTTGAACTGTAGCCCAAGGTGGCTGAGTCGACATTCGAATCTAGGCAACAAATCCAAAGTCAAGTCCCCAAGCGGAAGTCGGATCTGATTCATATACTGACCCCTTTCCTTAACATGCATGATCGGAGAGTCAGTCCCGGATTCCTCACTCCCCCAAGTTCCAGTTAGTAGAAAGTCTTAGAGACGAAGTGTTAGTTAAACCTTTCTCGGGTATTAACCAACCAACACATATGGGAGTGAATTTCTTATCTCAATCAATGTTACTAAGGGTTATTAGTAACTAATCTCAAGTCGAGTGTGTTAGTGTAAGGCAAACACACAAGAATATAATAGTCTGATTGCATGCTTTATCTTGTCTTAGTCATAGCAAGTAAACAAGTAACACACAAGCCGAGGGACACCTCGTTAGCAAGCAGGTTACAAGAAAACCATACCGTTCACTGTCGACGGTCGTTTGTCTAATCTCCTCCCGATTCACAATTCTCAAGTCCTAAAACATTCACCCAATTAGGTTATTAATTAACTTATCTCAACCCAACTTACTTAGTCATTAATGATCCTCCCTTTATACCCGCTAAGTTCTTAGAAACTTAACCTTAAACATTTAATTCATTTACCTAGCTTAACTTTTGAGTTCTTACATTCTTATCTTTCTAATCATCATTATCCTCTTAATGGTGGACTACTAATGCCTCACTTCCATTTCTGTTTTTTTTATGTAAGGGCCGACCGACCCACCGACCGACCCAACCCCTGGGTCGGTCCATTCCAGTAACATTCTAGTTCGAAAAATTCTTACTCGACCAACCCAGCCAGGGTCGGTCCTAAGGTCGGTCCATTCCAGAAACTTTCTGGTTCTCTAAATTTCGCCTGACTGACCCAAGCTAGCCCGACCGACCGAGGACCCTCTAGGCCGGTCGATTCCAGAGACATTGCGGCTGGCTTATTACAGTCCGACCGACCCAGCCAGGGTCGGTCCCCTGGGTCGGTCGACTGCAGAATCATGCCTAAAAATTTCTATTTTGCTCCTAAACTCTTCTACAAGTTCCCCAATAAATCCTAACATGTTATAACACCATTTGGTACCTTAATCCCACCTTAAAACATCCACCAAAATCTCTTTAACCATTTACTCAATTCTTACAAGGAATTCCTAACATTTAGCACTAAACCACTTACACTTCCAACATGTAAATTGTTTGCCTAAAACTTAACTAACCAAAGTGTTTTCTCCACATTAACTTGACCACTCCTTAAGCTCCATCACTCATCTTTCCTTTACTCAAATTTCCTAAACATTCCCAAGGCCATATACTCTAGTTTTACACTTACACTTTCAAAAGTCATTACACCTTATTTTTTTCAAACTTTACACAAGTCTCCAAACTTCTCTTGTCATGGTTTTGGTACTTTAAATCCAATATTGTGACCACTAGTTTCTCCTACCCATCCCTAGGTCATCTCATTACTCAAGAACACCTTATATTATCTATTTCCACCAATATAAGCCTTGATGTTTACTATCACATCCTTAGACATAGAACCTCCTTAGAACACTTTAAACACCAAGTTTTTCAATCAAATTTTGTCATGGCTTCTCTAGTATATTCCTACACCCAAACATTTAGTTTTTTCACCATTAAGCATCCTTGAGCACTCACATCCTTAGTACACATCCTTTACACACAAATTTCACCCAAACTACACTACATCACAATATAGTGCATAAACTTAAATTGCTTGGCACTTATGCCCTTTAATGACTTGGCTTAGGCCCTTAAATGACATAAAACTTAACCACTGAATTCCCACATAATAATAGCCTTTGACCTGCAAATACATACAACAATGCTCCCATTGCAATAATAGTGTTCTTGTAATTCACCTTGCTATTGTTTAACTATCTTATTTCCCATTTGCTCCTTAGTCACAAGTTCTCAAATATGATCATGTTCTTTCTCCTAGGTTTTATAACCCCTTCCTAAGGTAAACTCTAAGCTACACATACCCTTTATCTAAGTCCCATTCCTTAAACAATAAAACACCTTAAGGTAAGTAATTTACCTTGTTTTCTCAAGTTTCTCTTACTCTCCTCCTTGGATTTCCTTCTTTAATTTTCGTCCACCAACTTAAATTCCCTTGCCAATGTTCTAACCAATACGCATAGACTCTAATGAGTGCTAAAGAATACACCAACCTTGAGGAATCATTCCTAGGTTAAAAATGTGTTTTAAGACATTAAAATGAATGTTTACCTTTGAAGTCTTAACATAGGCTTGGATATGAATCAAGAAGGACCTCCTCTAGTCCTTGGAGAATAGAAACAAGCTAAATCAAGGGATAAAACAAGATCCCATGAGAAGGTGATTTTCGGACATTAAGAAAATGTGAGGAAAGATGATTTTTCTTTCATTTTCCTTACCTTGAAGGAATGAAGAAGTAAAAGGACTCTTCAAGCTGATTTTTCCTCCTCTAATGGCGGTTTCCCTTGGTACCAAAATGAAGCTTTTGGAGATTTAGAAAGATAGAAAGCAAGAGCTTGATCTAACTAAGAGTAATATGTGTTTAGTTTTGGATTTGGAGCTAAAATGGAGATTTGGTGAGCAAATGAAGATGGAGTATGGATGGGGGCTGTTCTTACGTGAATGAAGAAGGGAGAAAGAATATGAAACCGGTGGAAGAAGAGAATGAAGAAAGAAGAGGAGAGAGGGAAGCTTAAAAGGTAAGATATTTGTTAAAGTAAATAGTACTCTCTTTATTTCCCTCTTCTTTTTCTAATATGGCTGGATCATGTGGTGACTCACCACCCTTAAAAACCGTACCCTTGTTAAATAGGGATATTTATGGTCTTTGTTGACCAATTAGTTAAGCTAAGTTGACTTAAGCTTAAATTGGGCACTATTTGGTTACTATTCATAATTAGTGCACATATTTGTGAAATTTTTAGTTTACCATTGATTTAGGCTCCATAATGTGATACTAAGTAGTACACAAGTTGATTAAGGTGTAATCATGGGCATTTAGCCACTCAAAACTCCTTTCTAAGACAATTTTTCAAAAATGTGCTTTAAGAGTCCTTAAAGCACAATTTGTGTTTTAACTTGTTTTTGAGCTTGGTTTTCTTTAGTAATTGGTTTAACATGTCCATTAGCATGTTACTAAGGTCTAAGAATGATATTTGGGTGTTACCCAAAGTCACTCCAAGCTTAGAGCACGTTTTTGCTTAAATTGCTCTTATGGTGTTTCCTTGTGTTTTCTTTGGTTTAAATTGTTTCCTAACGTTTCTAAGGCTTAATTTAGCCTTTTTATATCTTATTTTAACATCTAAACACCATATCTAGGTTTGGGTATTTCATTAGTATAGGTTTAGATTCATTCTTAGGTCATTTAAACCCATTTTCCTGGCCTTCAATTCGGCCATAGTCATTTACCCAACTTAAACACCTTAAAACACTAATATAAGTTTTAAGCTTAGAACTTACCCTTAATGCTCCAAAGTTTGATTTTTCTCTTGTAAATTTTTGACCCTAACATTAATAATGAGAGAAGATTATATTTTTGTACAACCTTAAGGTTAAATGAATGTTTTAAGCACTAAGGCTTTAGATTAAAAGCTTACCCTTCTTAATGTTGATTTTTCCACCATTATTATTCCTTGTATTTTTGGCCCACACAAGGATTCCTTTGGCTCCATTTTCAGCCATGCCAAGGGGAATAATAAGAGAAAATTTAGGGTCGTTAGACTCCTTAACATAATCCAAAGAATACCTAAAGCTTCAAAACACTAAAATGTGCACTAAGGAAAGAGATTTACCTTTAGAGTTTCCAAGTGATATTTGATAAGTGTCCAAATGAGCATGTTTTATAGGTGTATTTCATATATTATATTAACACTTTTCTTGCTCATTTCTCCACTTCGGTTAGTTTTCCTCTAGTTTATGTTTTATTGTTTATCTCACAAATTTATTGGTTTAACATGAGGAAAACCAAGCTGGGAGTAAAGTAGACGAAGAGACGGACGCATAGACGCAAACGGCTCAGAAAACAGAGGCCAAACGAAGAATCTAGAGCCGGTCGAAGTTTGAAGGAAAATAGGTCACGGTCACAAAGGAACCGCCTGAGGAACCGCCTAAATACAGGCGGACACCACACATTGCAACCGCCTATATTGGGGCGGTCAAGGAGGCGGAAGGTCAAGGCACAACCGCCTGTTTGGAGGCGGACTCCTGGCGGTCAAGACTCATGGCGCAACACCAAGGCAACCGCCTCTAAACAGGCGGACACTAGGCGGACTCCAGGCAGACTCCAAGCGGTCACCAGGCGGTTGTTCAGGCGGACGTGAATAAAACCGCCTAGAATGGGGTGGTTGCTAGGCGACAAGACTAAAATCAGTCGCGAAACAGTTTTCTTCTTCGCGCCGACTCTGCAACTCGCATCTGCTCCGCCTACCTTAAATCGCTCACGCGTTTCGGCTCTGTCCCCCGCATTAAATGAAGCAATCAGTCTGCAATCAATGCTCAATCAGTGCTCTTCTTCATCTGCCTCTTCCAATCCTCTATATAAACCCAGCACCATAACTGCACAATAAGCACCACGTACGACCGGAGGCTGAGGAAATCACACAAACAACTCCACACTCCATTCTCTTCCATTAATTCATCCCGTACACCACACTTCTTCATCTTTTATTTATTTTCACCATTTCACCACATTCACGTACGTACTCAAACAGAAGCAGCATTTACAAAGAGAGAAAAGAGGCAGGTGAGTGCAGATCCGTTCTTCGCAGGCAGTTCCTAAATAATGACTATTTCAATCTCTACTCTGTTTTATTTCTGTCGATGTCTGAGTAATTCTATATTTGTGCTTAGGATGGGTGTTTAACCCCTAAATAACTCAGCGTATTTATAATACCGAGTTTGCTTATAAATATTTGTTTTGTCTCTCTCTATTATTAAATGTTTAAGAACTGATCATTTTTACGCATTTTCGGTTTCTCTAATTTCAATGATTTTGTAAATTAGAGAATAGACCACAAAGAGAGACAAACGTTAGATATTATCTCCTTGATTAGCAGATAAAATCCATCGCTGTTATAAAAAGAATTCTCGCTTAAAGCTAATTAATGATTTTAGACTTTTTCTGATTGTAAAAAGTCTATTGAATTAATTAAGAGTTGTCCTTATCTATGATTTAGAAAGGCCACAAGATAAAATTCTTAACAGACAAATAAGAGCAAACTAGGATTATATTTAACATCTGAGTTATAATAGGGCGATTTCACCTTCCTTAGCACATTTTCCATCCACTTAATTCACAACTGTTTTTATTATTTCTGTACTAATCCAACAACAAATCAAGCTTGCCTACGGCTAAACCCCTTTTTACAGTTTTTATTAACTACCTAAACTAGGATAATTGAACAATCTCTCTGTGGATACGACACTTGTTTTACTACTACGTATAGGTACACTTGCCTATTAGTTTGCTATAAATCTATATTTATTATAGTGTAGTTTTATCCCAACAAGTTTTTGGCGCCGCTGCCGGGGAGATTGATTCCATCAATTTCCCTAGTTTCCGGTAGTTCACCTGTTATATTATAATAATGTCAATATTATCTTGTTAATAATCTGACTTGGACATCGGACTTCTGATCTGACTTGGACATCGGACTTCTGATCTGACTTGGACATCTAACTTTGGACTTCGGACTTCTAACATCTTAATATTATTGTCATTTATTTCAGTCATTTCATTCCATTGTTATTTCTTTCCATTGTCATTTCTTTCCATTGTCCCTAACTACTAACTTAAAATTTCTTGTCATTTCATTTCCATTGTCCTTAACATTTCATTTCCATTGTCCTTAACATTCATTTCCATTGTCCTTAACATTTAATTTCCATTGTCCTTAAAATTTCTGTATACTAACTACTAACTTATAATTTCTGTCATTTCTTTCCCTTGTCATTTCAATTTTCTGTCATTTACTCTTGTTAAATATATATATATATATATATATATATATATATATATATATATATATATATATATATAAAAATACAGTGTTGTTTAACTAACGTTTATCAGCCTAACCAATATCTCTGCCTTTCTTATTCTATTTACTAATTAATTTCACAGTTTCTGACGCAACCCAAGTTATCTTCTGTGCATGCCAAATACTCGAACTCGAGGCTCTCCACCAATCAGTCCGAGCCCCGAACCCGAGCGCACTTTATTACAAGCACAAAGAAACCTGAGAAATCAAGCCATGGCCAATAACGAAGTTATAAATGAAATGAACCATGCAAATCAACCAGAACACCGTGCTCTCTCTGACTACCACCAACCTAATACCGAAGGAAGAGCATCAGCCATAGTTCTCCCCGAACTAACACCACAAGAAGCCGGACGATGGGTTTTCAAAACCCACTACATCACCGCCGTCCGGGATCTAGGCAAGTTTAGTGGAGCGAACCCAGATGAAGCCCCAAATCATCTGAGTCTCTTCCTAGACTTCTGCAATTCCTTTGGTCAGACCGGCAACGTCAAAGAAAGAATTCGTCTACAACTATTTCCTCACTCATTGTCGGATTCAGCAAACAGGTGGTACCGAAGTCTTCCCTCCCGATCAATCACCACATGGCTGCAAATGGCCCAGAAATTCCTTGCCAAATACTACCCAACCAGTAGAACGCGGCAATTGATCGGTGAAATCAACACTTTCTGTCAGGAGCCGGGAGAAACGTTGTACGACGCATGGGACAGATTCAAGGATATGCTAATGAATGTTCCCACCATGGTCTCGACGATCAATCCCTCTGCCTGTCATTCTTCAACGGTCTGGATGATGGGAACCGACTACTCGTCAATTCCTCTGCAGGAGGAAGTTTCATGATGAAATCTCCTAAAGAAGGAATGGACCTTCTCGAAACCATGACGAGCAATACAAGACAGTGGACGAGATCCAAGGGACGAACGCCACGAGCAGCAGGCCTACTCCATGTTGAGCCTACAGATCATTTATCGGCTCAGATCTCGTCCCTTGCAAAGATGGTGGAAAAGCTAACAACATCTCAAAATGAAATTGTAAAAAAATAGCTTCCCCACCTACAAGTTCATCGTCAGTTCCACCTACAGAAGGATGTGTCATATGCGCCGGTCCTCATGAAACCCATCAGTGCGAGGGTAAAAACCAATACGAGGATGTAAACTTCATAGGAAACCGCCCCGGTAATTCCTACAACAACAATTTCAACAACAACTACCCGTGGAGAAATCACCCGAATTTCTCATGGAAAAATAATGATCAGAACCAAGGAGGGCAGAACAACAATTCCAATACCTATCAGGGAAACCGACCCCAACCAAACTCTAATATGGGTTATAGAGCACAAGGTGCCCCTCCAGGTTTCCAGCAACAACAACAACCACCCTCGACCTCTTCTGATCCAAACGAGGAATTCAGGAACTTAATGAAAGGATTCATGACTACGACCCATACCAGACTCGTGGATCAAGAAGCCACTAACAGAAGGGTTGAATCCCAGATACAACAAACCAACCAACAGTTGGAGTAAATCAGTCAGCAGCTTGCACAAAGGCCACCTGGTGCCTTCCCTAGTCAGCCAAACCCAAATCCAAGGGAACAGGCCAAGGCAGTGACGTTGAGAAGTGGTAGGCCGCTCGACTCATCTCTTCCCCGAGATGATACTGATAATCAAGAGCAGCAAGCCCACGACAATCCAGAAGAAGAACAGGAAAATGCTGAAGAAGCCCCACCTCCTACGAAAATTATTTCCCGAGGAGAAGGAGCCTCCTGAATCTACTCCTTCCTCTCTCACTAAAATTCTTCCCCCACTTCCTTTTCCAAACAGAATAAGAAAGAAAAGTTTAGATGAACAGTTTGGAAAGTTTCTAACTCACTTCAAGAAACTGACGATTAATATTCCTTTCGCCGATGCTTTAAAACAAATGCCAATATACGCAAAATTCATGAAGGATATCATCACCAACAAAAGATCGTTGCAGGAAGTGGAAACTGTACACCTTACACAGGAAGTGTCAGCAGTACTTCTCAAAAGTCTCCCTCCAAAACTTGGAGACCCAGGTTTGCCAATTATTCCATGTTCAATTGATAATGTTGATTGTGGTAGTGGGTTATGTGATCTAGGAGCTAGTATCAATTTAATGCCACTCTCAACTTTCAACAAACTTAAGATTGGTAAATGCATGCCTACTTCTATTCAATTACAATTAGCAGATAGATCTTTAGTATTCCCAAAAGGGATAATAGAAGATTTGATTGTTACTGTAGGAACTTTTGTGTTCCCCGCTGATTTTATTGTAATTGACATGGAAGAAGACACTAGGGTGCCCTTAATCTTAGGACGACCTTTCATGAGAACTGCTAGAGCACTAATTGATGTTGAAAAAGGAAAAATCATTTTAAGGCTGCATAACGAAACTCTAGAATACGACATGTCCAAGGTTATAAAGAAACCTGCTGATATAGAAGATACCTTTTTCATAGACATTGTCGACTCTATTGTGCAGGATAATTCATCTGCTATTATTCGTAATGACGCTCTTGAAAATGCTTTATCTGAAATCTGTGATAACCGACTAATGTACCCTGACACAATCGACATGGTAGCAGCTCTGGATAAGATAAAATCATATACGAAACCACGCTACCCACCACCAGAACCACTAGAGCTATCTACTCAAAAGTTACCCCCATCCATTGAACAACCTCCTCTCGTAGAAATGAAACAATTGCCATCACATCTGAAGTATGTTTACCTTTCTGATTTTTGTACTTTGCCTGTTATTATTTCTTCTTCCCTAACAAGTACACAGGAAGAACAGCTTGTGAAGATCCTTCAGAGCCACAAGAAGGCAATAGGCTGGTCCATTTCGGACATCAAGGGTATCAACCCCCATTTCTGTACACATCACATATACATGGAAGATACCTACAAGCCTTTAGCCCAACCACAGAGAAGGCTGAATCCCAACATGAAAGACGTAGTAAAGAAAGAAGTGCTCAAACTTCTCGACGCTGGGATAATCTACTCCATCTCCGACAGCAAATGGGTGAGCCCCGTTCAAGTGGTCCCGAAAAAAAGGAGGTCTCACTATGGTCCCCAACGACAAGGGTGATCTAATTCCCAGAGAACCACGACGGGATGGAGAGTCTGCATCGATTACAGGAAACTGAATAGCGCAACGCGGAAGGACCACTTCCCTACCTTTCATTGATCAGATGCTAGAAAGATTGGCTGGGCAAGATTACTACTGCTTCCTGGATGGCTATTCAGGATACTTTCAAATACCCATTGCCTCTGAAGACCAAGACAAAACCACATTCACATGCCCATACGGGACATTTGCATATAATCGGATGCCTTTTGGTCTATGCAATGCCCCAGCCACATTTCAAAGATGCATGATGGCAATCTTCAGTGACTATCTTGAGAAGAGCATCGAAGTCTTCATGGACGACTTCTCTGTCTTTGGTCACACTTTCGAATCCTGTCTAAATAATCTGGGATGCTATCCTCAACCGATGTGAAGAAACTAACCTTGTGCTTAACTGGGAAAAATGCCATTTCATGGTCAAAGAAGGAATAGTTCTTGGGCATAAAATATCTTCAAAAGGCATTGAAGTTGACAAAGCCAAGGTCGAAGTTATTGAAAAATTACCACCACCATCGACGGGTAAAAGACATCAGAAGTTTCCTTGGCCATGCTGGGTTCTATAGAAGGTTTATCAAGGATTTCTCCAAAATTTCGAAACCTCTATGTGATCTCCTAGCTAAAGACGTCAAGTTCGACTTCACTGACAAATGCCTACAAGCCTTCACCACACTGAAAGAATGCCTCATCTCCGCCCCCATTGTGATATCACCAGACTGGAGCCTTCCATTCGAAATTATGTGCGACGCCAGCGACTATGCAGTGGGTGCCGCTTTATGCCAAAAGAAGGAGAAGATCTTGAGAACCATCTACTATGCAAGTAGAACCCTTAACGACGCTCAGAAGAATTATTCAACTACTGAGAAGGAACTTCTAGCAGTAGTCTTTGCTCTGGATAAATTCCGATCATATCTCTTGGGAAGCAAAGTAATAATTCACACCGATCACTCCGCTCTGAGGTATCTATTTGCCAAAGAAGATGCCAAACCCCGACTCCTCCGGTGGATACTCCTACTACAAGAATTTGAGATTGAAATCAGAGACAAGCCAGGAGTGCAGAATGTAGTAGCAGACCACCTATCTCGCATAGAGGCACCAAGTGATGGCACTTCCATCAATGAATTCTTCCCAGATGAGTGCGTTTTTATGATTGGTGACACCGGTGAACCATGGTACGCTGACATGGCCAACTACCTGGCACGAGGAGTAATACCACATGGGCTAACCTACCAACAGAAAAAGAAGTTCTTTTCAGATGTGAAACATTACTACTGGGAGGACCCTCTCCTTTTCAAGGTATGTGCAGACGGGATGGTGAGAAGATGTGTGCCCCAAGATGAAATCCAAAACATTCTACGACATTGTCACTCTCTTGAAGCAGGAGGACATCATGGGCCAGCTCGAACAACGGCTAAGGTACTTCAATCAGGTTTTTTCTGGAAAACCTTACATAAAGACTGTCATTCCTTTGTAGCCTCCTGCGATGAGTGCCAAAGACTTGGGAACACCTCCAGAAAACACGAAATGCCTCTCAACATCATACTCGAAGTGGAACCTTTCGACGTGTGGGGCATTGACTTCATGGGTCCCTTTCCTTCGTCTTGTTCAAACCTTTCATCTTGGTGGCAGTCGACTATGTCACTAAGTGGGTGGAAGCTATCGCCTCTCCCACAAATGATGCAAAGGTAGTACTCAAGTTCTTGAAGAGGAACATATTTACACGATTCGGAGTCCCACGTGCTATAATCAGTGACCAAGGATCCCACTTCTGCAATAAGCAGTTCACAGCCTTGATGACCAAATATGGAGTGAGACATAAGGTAGCCTTGCCTTATCACCCTCAAACAAATGGCCAGGCTGAAGTCTCTAACCGAGAATTGAAGTGGATCCTACAAAAACAGTTAATTCTTCACGAAAAGACTGGTCCCTGAAGCTTGATGATGCACTCTGGGCATATAGAACAGCCTACAAGACGCCCATCGGCATGTCCCCATATCGACTAGTCTTCGGCAAAGCTTGTCATTTACCGGTCGAGCTCGTGCACAAATCATTCTGGGCCGTGAAAGCCCTCAACTTTGATCTACTAAGAGCAGGTGACAAAAGGAAGTTCCAGCTCACTGAATTAGAAGAATTTCGAGAGGATGCCTATGAAAATAACCGAATCTACAAAGAGAAAGCCAAGAAGTGGCACGACAAGATGATCCTTAAACGGGAGTTCCATGAGGGAGATTTGGTTCTGTTGTACAATTCCAGGTTAAAGTTGTTTCCTGGTAAACTCAAATCCTATTGGGCTGGACCATTTACTGTCTCCAAGGTCACCCCATATGGATCCGTTGAGTTGGTGGATTCTAAAAAAAACACACTTTCATGGTCAATGGATCTAGACTAAAGCATTACCAGGGTGGTAATCTCGAGACAGTTGATGCTCGTACAATAAACCTACATGATCCTCAGATTTGAGTACGCTTCAAAGCGTCTAGCCAAAGACGTTAAAGAAGGGCAGCTTTCCGGGAGGCAACCCGGACGAACTTATCTTTTATATGCTTTTATGCTGTTTTAATAATCAGATTCTCTTTCAATTTTGTTTTTGCTAAACTATTAACCCCGTTTATAGTTTGGTTGCTTCTAGTGTCTTATGCAGTTGCAATTTCATCTCTACACCGCAACCAAGCTACGCTACTTGAGGCTGAAGCTCAAGTGTGGGGGAACTCCAATACACGCTAGCAAAAATAATCTCAGGGGAGTACCAGTTTCTTTAATTATGCTTTTATTTAAATAAAATTTGCAAGGAGAGTTTATGTGCTTAAATGACTAGTCGTGAGCTTTGTGTTCTCTCTATTTTATCTACTTACCGAAAAGGTCTTCTGAAACTTTCCCTTGTTTTTGGTGAACAATGTGGACATTGTTCAAATTAAGTGTGGGGGAGTGTGCCTTTTCAGTGACATTTTGTGCTAAAATGCTTAATCTCTCTGCTTATCTTGCGTTTGTTCAAATTCAATATCGTGGACCCTTTTTTATGTGGGTTGTTCTCTTTAAGAATAAATACTGTTATGAATTGTGGGATAAATGGGATAAATGGTACAAATTTAAAATTTTAAAATTTTGATTACTTTTGAGGAGCATTTTTATGCGGTGTGACCAAATGATCTGAAATGGATGATTTTTATTACTCAGGGGTTCTTTCTGTCTTCTTTCTTAGGGATTGCTAAGGGGTGCTTCTCTGTCAAAAGAAAAGAAAAAAACAATAACAAAATAAGGGACTTGCGAGACACCATTGGTAACCAACAAAGAGAGTTGAGTGTTCTTAAATACAAAGGCTTAATGCCTACATATTATCTTCTCATCTCTTATGCAAAAGTGAAACAAATGCATAATTCTATTTTTCCTTGTTTTCTCCTCAATGCCCATTCTTGAGAGAAGTTGGCCATGGTAAAAGTTCTCAAAGTCACCTTAAATCAAGAAGCATTGAAGTACTCCGGATCATACCCCGAAACTCTAATTTTTATTTTTGCCCTGAGTACACCTATGCCACCAGTAGGTGATGGATCACACTCCTCTAAAAAGTTTAAGATCATGTACTATTGACTTCTTTATCCTACCCTTCATAATAGTATTTGTTAATATTGAGAATTCCTTACTTGTTTGGGTACATGGTTTTGCTTGAGGACAAGCAAAAGATAAGTGTGGGGGTGTGATAAGTGTCCAAATGAGCATGTTTTATAGGTGTATTTCATATATTATATTAACACTTTTCTTGCTCATTTCTCCACTTCGGTTAGTTTTCCTCTAGTTTATGTTTTATTGTTTATCTCACAAATTTATTGGTTTAACATGAGGAAAACCAAGCTGGGAGTAAAGTAGACGAAGAGACGGACGCATAGACGCAAACGGCTCAGAAAACGAGGCCCAAACGAAGAATCTAGAGCCGGTCGAAGTTTGAAGGAAATAGGTCACGGTCACAAAGGAACCGCCTGAGGAAACCGCTAAATACAGGCGGACACACACATGCAACCGCCTATATTTGGGGCGGTCAGGAGTGGAAGGTCAAGGCACAACCGCCTGTTTGGAGGCGGACTCCTGGCGGTCAAGACTCATGGCGCAACACCAAGGCAACCGCCTCTAAACAGGCGGACACTAGGCGGAATCCAGGCAGACTCCAAGCGTCACCAGGCGGTTGTTCAGGCGGACGTGAATAAAACCGCCTAGAATGGGGCGGTTGCTAGGCGGACAAGACTAAAATCAGTCGCGAAACGGTTTCTCTTCGCGCCGACTCTGCAACTCGCATCTGCTCCGCCTACCTTAAATCGCTCACGCGTTTCGGCTCTGTCCCCTGCATTAAATGAAGCAATCAGTCTGCAATCAATGCTCAATCAGTGCTCTTCTTCATCTGCCTCTTCCAATCCTCTATATAAACCCAGCACCATAACTGCACAATAAGCACCACGTACGACGGAGGCTGAGGAAAATCACACAAAACGCTCCACACTCCATTCTCTTCCATTTAATTCATCCCGTACACCACACTTCTTCATCTTTTATTTATTTTCACCATTTCACCACATTCACGTACGTACTCAAACAGAAGCAGCAGTTTACAAAGAGAGAAAAGAGGCAGGTGAGTGCAGATCCGTTCTTCGCAGGCAGTTCCTAAATAATGACTATTTCAATCTCTACTCTGTTTTTATTTCTGTCGATGTCTGAGTGAGTAATTCTATATTTGTGCTTAGGATGGGTGTTTAACCCCTAAATAACTCAGCGTATTTATAATACGAGTTTGCTTATAAATATTTGTTTTGTCTCTCTCTATTATTAAATGTTTAAGAACTGATAATTTTACGCATTTCGGTTTCTCTAATTTCAATGATTTTGTAAATTAGAGAATAGACCACAAAGAGAGACAAACGTTAGATATTATCTCCTTGATTAGCAGATAAAATCCATCGCTGTTATAAAAAGAATTCTCGCTTAAAGCTAATTAATGATTTTAGACTTTTTCTGATTGTAAAAAGTCTATTGAATTAATTAAGAGTTGTCCTTATCTATGATTTAGAAAGGCCACAAGATAAAATTCTTAACAGACAAATAAGAGCAAACTAGGATTATATTTAACATCTGAGTTATAATAGGGCGATTTCACCTTCCTTAGCACATTTTCCATCCATTAGGGGCGTTCACTTGGGGTAATCAACAAAGGGAAACAGAATCATCCCTTTGCGGTTGTTTGTTTTGTATTTTAATGATTCCGTTTCCCCCACTTCAGGTTTCAAAAACCCCCAATTCCTTTTGGTGATTCCCCTCAATATCCCAGGGAAAGGTATTCCCTTTCCTCCCTCTTACCCTTCATCATGTTTAACATAAACAAATATTAATATATATTAATATATAATTTATATAAATACTAATATAGGATACATTATTTTTATAAATATTAATATACAATATGTTTATCTAATAGAAATACACATATTTATTTATAATTTATATAAATATAAATATAGATATCAATATGAATATACTATATATATTATATAAATGTTTAATATATAACATTTATTAATTTTTAAAAATAATAATTATATACAATGATAAATGGTAATATATATTATTTATATTTGAAAAAATGAACAAATAATAATATATAATATCATTTAAATACAATAAATTCTGAAATATAATATATATAATATTGTTAAATAATATGAATGTCTATAATCATTTATACATATTAGTTATAATTTAAATAATATGAACAAATATTATATATAAGATATAGATTATTAATAAATATTAATTATACTTTAAATGATATGTAAAAAATAAATATATATTGTTTATAAATTAAATAATATAATATATATTATATAATATGTAAAAATATTTATATATATTATTTACAATTTTAATAAATATTGGAAATAATATTATTTAAAAATTCAAATACTATAAAATAAATAATAATAATATATAGTATATATAATTTATATAAATATTTATTTATATTGTTTACAGTTTAAATAAATATTATATAATATATAGATAATAAATATTTTATAACTTAAATACTATAAAATTAAAAAATTATATATATAGATAAATTTTTTTAAAAAATATACATAATATAAACTATATAAATATTAATATATGTCATTATAATTTATAAACTATTTATATATGCTATATAATTTATATAAATTTAGTATATGTTGCATACAAATTAGATAAATATTAATATATATTATTCATAGTGTAAATATGTATTAACACTTTTCTGTTTGGAACCAAACAACAACAAAGACACTCATTGAGAATTCTATTCTGTTTCCGTGTAGAATCAAACAGACTTCTTGATTCGGGGGAATCCCTTTCCTTTCCTTTCCATTCTCTTTCCTGATTCCATTCCGTTTCTTGCCACAAAGTGAACGCACCCTTAATTCACAACTGTTTTTACTGTTTTTATTATTTCTGTACTAATCAAACAACAAATCAAGCTTGCCTCCGGCTAAACCCCTTTTTACAGTTTTTATTAACTACCTAAACTAGGATAATTGAACAATCTCTCTGTGGATACGACACTTGTTTTACTACTACGTATAGGTACACTTGCCTATTAGTTTGCTATAAATCTATATTTATTATAGTGTAGTTTTATCCCAACAATATTTTCTCTCAAATTTTTGGCCACACTAAGAATAATATGCCAAAAGTTAGATATTGTGTAGATCTATGGATAAAAGGTAGTTTAAGCATGAAACACCCACTTACCTTTTTGCTTGTCCTCAAGCAAAACCAGTACCCAAGTAAGCAGGGAAGCTCAATACTAACAAATATTATTATGAAGGGTAAGATAAAGAGGTGAACAGTTCATGATCTCAAACTTTTTGAGGAGTGTGATCCATCAACTACTGGTGGCATAGGTGTGCTCAGGGTAAAAATAAAATATAGAGTTTCGGGGTATGATCCGGAGTACTTCAATGCTTCTCAGTTAAGGTGACTTTGAGATCTTTTACCACGGCCAACTTCTCTCAAGAATGGGCATTGAGGAGAAAACAAAAGGAAAAATAGATTATACATTTGTTTCACTTTTGCATAAGAGATGGGAAGATAATATGTAGGCTTCAAGCCTTTGTATTTAAGAACACTCAACTCTCTTTTGTTGGTTACCAATGGTGTCTCGCAAGTCCCATGTTTATTTTTATTTTTTTATTTTTTGACAGAGAAGCACCCCTTAGCAATCCCTAAGAAAGAAGACAGAAGGAACCCCTGAGCAATAAAAATCCAACCATTTCAGATCATTTGGTCACACCGCATAAAAATGCTCCTCAAAAGTAATCAAAATTAAAAAATTTGTACCATTTATCCCACAATTCATAACAGTATTTGTTTTTAAAGAGAACAACCCACATATAAAGGGTCCACGATATTGAATTTGAACAAACACAAGATAAGCAGAGAGATTAAGCATTTTAAGCACGAGATGTCGCCGAAAAGGGCACTCCCCCACACTTAAATTGAACAATGTCCTCATTGTTCACCAGAAAAACAAGGGAAGGTTTCAGAAGACCTTTTCGGTAAGTAGACAAAATAGAGAAAACACAAAGGTCACAAATAATCATTTTAGCACAGGAGCTCTCCACAGCAGATTTTATTTAAATAAAGCATAATTAAAGAAACTGGTACTCCCCTGAGATTATTTGTGCTAGCGTTATAGGAGTTCCCCCACACTTGAGCTTCAGCCTCAAGTAGCGTAGCTTGGTTGCGGTGTAGAAATGAAGTTGTAACTGCATAAGACACTAGAAGCAGCCATACTATAAACGGGGCTAAAAGTTAGCAAAAACAAAATTTAAAGAGAACCTGAAAATTAAGAGATCATAAAAGCAAATAAAAGAAAAGTTCATCCGGGTTACCTCCCGGAAAGCTGCCCTTCTTTAACGTCTTTGGTTAGACGCTTTGATTAGATCAAACCTGGGGGGTGGTTATGAGGAGGAGATCCAAAGCATGACTCGATGGCATTTTTGAGTGTCCACCTGGATTTATGTTTTCTTTTCTTATCCCGCTTTTCATTAGGGATTGGTGGTGGTATCTCTGTAATGGACATTCCGTCAGGGAGGGTGACAAAGAGAAGTGGGGATGATGGTGATTGAGTGTCTCTCACAAACTTAAGATCCTTGGATTTTTATCTGGAGACCTTCCTGATGCAAACTCCAGATTTTCATTATAAGCTTGAAGGGTGATTATCCCCCGGGCCACCCAAATGTGCACATCGGCTGTGGCAAGGAAAGGTCGTCCAAGGATGAGAGGTGTAGTGGAGTTCTCTTCGATGTCCAAAATGACAAAATCGCATGGGAAGTATAAGTGTTCCACTTTAATGATAACATCCTCCACCACTCTGCTTGGGTAAGCTACCGAACCATCCGCCAGTTGAAGGGTCATCTTGGTCTTTTTCATTTCTCCACCATTCCCAGCTTTTTGAAAGTGGAGAGGGGCATCAAATTTATGGAGGCACCCAGATCGCATAGGGAGTATGGAAATGAGGTGCTACCAATTGTGATTGGAATGGTAAAGCTGCCTGGATCATTGCATTTCGAAGGTAGTGGTTGTTTCAGAATAGCTGAGCAAGCTACATTGAGTGGTACGGTACCGACTTCGACCAATTTGTTTTGTTGGAGATAAGGTGTTTGAGAAATTTTGCGTAGTTTGGCATTTTGGCAATGAGGTCTACAAACGGTATGTTGACGTTTAGTTGTTTCAGCATTGCCAGAAACTTCCCATATTCATTATCCAATTTCTGCTTTTGGAGTCGGTGGGGAAATGGTAGAGGCGGTTCCTGTGGAGAATGTTTTGAAGCTGATGGAATAGTGAGAATGCCGGGAGATGTCTTTTCTATTGGAACCTCAACTCTTTCTTCACTATCCTCTTTGGATTCTTCTAACCTTTGCGGATGTGAATCTCGTTGGTTTTTCTACTACCGCTTCTCAAGGTTATCGCCTTAACCTCTTCTTCTTCTTCTTCTTCTTCTAAATCGAGCTTTTCATTTTCATAGCTGGCCACCAACTACTTAAGGTAGGTATTCTCGGACTGAATGCGATTTTTATAGACTGTGACGGTGGTTTCCAGTTCAGCTATATTCCCTTTGGATGTTTCGATTGCTATTACCCACTCTTGAAGGGAAGGGGGAAGTTTGGGAACCTCAACTGTTTTGGCCACCTCCATCTTTTCTTCACTGTGTTCCTTCACATAGATGCATTTGGCTTGCTCTTTTGGATTTGGCTTCGGTTGGCTTGGGAGAGTCCTAGGCGGTCTTTGAGCAAGGTGTTCTGCAATTTGATTGAATTTACCTTCGATTTTTTGGTTGAAAGCTTCTTGTGCATAAAGCTGGCTCTGAGTCATAGACATGTATCCCTTCATCATCTCTTTGAGTTCCGCGTTTGGATCAACAAGGATGAAGATGGTTTTGTGTTGTTGGTGGAAACCTGGAGGGGAACCTTGTGCTCTATAACCCATATTAGCGTTTGGTTGGGGTCTATTTCCCTGGTATGTACTGGAATTGTTGTTCTGCCCCCCTTGGTTCTGATCATTGTTTTTCCATGAGAAATTCGGGTGATTTCTCCATGGGTAGTTGTTGTTGATGTTATTGTTGTAGGAAGTACCGGGGCGGTTTCCTATGAAGTGTGCATCTTCGTACTGGCATTTACCTTCGCATTGATGGGTTTCATGAGGACCGGCGCATATGGCACATCCTTCTGCAGATGAAACTGGAGGTGAGGAAGCTATTGTTTTTTGATCTCGTTTTGAGATGTTGTTAGCTTTTCCGCCATCTTTGCATGGGACGAGATCTGGGCTGATAAATGATCCGTAGGCTCAACATGGAGTAGGCCTGCTGCTCGCGGTGTTCTTCCTTTGGATCTCGTCCACTGTCTTGTATTGCTCGTCATGGTTTCGAGAAGGTTCATCCCTTCTTGAGGAGATTTCATCATGAAACTTCCTCCTGCAGAGGAATTTACGAGTAGTCGGTTCCCATCATCCAGACCATTGAAGAATGACAGGCAGAGGGATTGATCTTCGAGACCATGGTGGGAACACTTCATCAGCATATCCTTGAATCTGTCCCATGCGTCGTATAACGTTTCTCCCGGCTCCTGACAGAATGTGTTGATTTCTCCGATCAATTGCCTCGTTCTACTGGTTGGGTAGTATTTGGCAAGGAACTTCTAGGCCATTTGCAGCCATGTGTGGATTGATCGGGAGGGAAGACTTCGGTACCACCTGTTTGCTGAATCTGACAACGAGTGAGGAAATAGTTGTAGACGAATTCTTTCTTTGATGTTGCCGGTTTGACCAAAGGAATTACAGAAGTCTAGGAAGAGACTTAAATGATTCGGGGCTTCATCTGGATTTGCTCCACTAAACTTGCCTAAATCCCGGACGACGGTGATGTAGTGGGTTTTGAAAGCCCATCGTCCGGTTTCTAGCAGTGTTAGTTCGGGGAGAACTATGGCTGATGCCCTTCCTTCAGTATCCGGTTGGTGGTAATCAGAGAGGGCACGGTGTTCTGGTTGATTTTCATGGTCTATTTCATCTATAACTTGGTTTTCGGCCATGTCTTGATTTCTCTGGTTTCTTCGTGCATTGAATAAAGTGCGCTCGGGTTCGGGTCTCGGACTGATAAGTGGAGAACCTCGGGTTCGAGTGTTTGGCATGCACAGAAGATAATTTGTGATTTGCGAGAAATTGTGAAATTAACAGTAAATAGATAAAGAAAGGCAAAGATATTTGTTAGTCTGATAAACTTTAATTAAACAAAGATTATTATTATATTTTTTTTAAACAAGAGTAAAGAGAGCGAAAATAAATGAACAAAGAGGAACAAAAAATAAATGCAGTTTAAGTAAATAATAAAATTAAAATAAAGAAAAAGGCAGGATTAAATTGCGGGAATTTAAATGACGTAATTTAAATAACAAGGGAATTTAAATGACTGAAATTTAAATGTTAGGAATTAGATGACTGAATTTAAATGACAAAATTGAATGTTAGTAATTAGTTGACAGAATTTAAATGATAGAAAACTAAATGACAGAAATTTAAATGTTAGAAATTAGTTTACTGGAAATTTAAATGTTAGAAGTTAGATTGCTGAAATTTAAATGTTAGAGGTTAGATTGCTTAAATTTAAAGGACTGGAAATTAAATGACAGTAAAGTAAATAACAGAAATTAAATAGAAATGGAATAAACAAACAACAAAGTAGTATAAACAGAATATTATAGTATAACAAGTGTACTACCGAAAACTAGGGAAATTGATAGGAATCAATTTCCCCGCAACGGCGCCAAAAACTTGTTGAGTGAAATCTACACATTAATATATATAGATTTAGCAAACTATTAGGCAAGTGCACCTAGTCGGAGTAGTACAACAAGTGTCGTATCCACAGGGAAATTGTTCAATTATCCTAGTCTCGGTATTTAATAAAAACAGCAAATAGGGGGTTTAGCCAGAGGCAAGCTTGATTTGTTTTAGGATCAGTGCAAATATAACAAACACAGTAAAATAAGGTGAATTAATTGATGTGGATGGAAAAAGGTATCCTAGGATAGCGGGGGAATTGCCTAAATTACTTAAACAGATTTATAACCATGTCTCAATTATTTATTGTCTATTGGAGTTAATAAGTGTCAATTACAACTCTTAGTAATAGCCTCAGTATTTTCCTGCTCAATCCGGAGTGTAAATACCAAGGTTTATTCCTTTGTGGTACTTGACTATCTCAAAATCATATGTTGATAGTTACCATAAAAATGCAGTAGTTTGTCGCTTAAAGCATTTAACAATATTTGTTGAAAGGAATTAAAACAAGTTTAATAAGTGAGACAAGTAATAAATATTGATTTACGTAATATTAGAATCAAACCCCCATCCTAGGATACAAAAGAAAGTTACTCAGACATTAACGGAAATAAGAAGATAGCACATATAGAATTAGCTATTATTTCAGAGAAAGAACGAACGGGTCTGCTCTCGCTCTCACTTCTGCTGCCTCTCTTCTATTTCTTTTGTTTTTGCTGAGTACGTGAGTATGGAGTGTTGTGGTGTTACGGGAGAAGATGAATGGAAGAGAATGGTGGAGTGTGGTGAGCGATCGTCTGTTTTCTTTAATCTCCTGTATATATGTTTTATCGTTGAAGGAGCTGGGTTTATATAGAAGCAGAGGAGAAGGTTGATTGGAGACAGAGCTGGAGTGGAGACAGTGCTGGAGCACGCGTGAGGGATTTAAGGCCGAGTGCGCCGGCGCCTGATATTGCTGAAGGAGTAGATAGATATGTTTGCAGGCGCCGAAGAAATTGGGGAAGACAGTCGGCGTAGTTGCAGCTCTATTTGTTGTCCGGTCTTTTCTCCACGGACGTCTTTATTTGTTGTCCGGTCAAATATCCACGGACAGCACAGAAACATTTCTTTCTATCCGAGCAAACATCCACGGACAGATTTCTTCCTTGCTTCCCGTCCTGGCTCATTTCCACGGACAGACCCTTCAAATTGGCGCGTCCGGACCATCGTCCGGACCAACCTGGTTCTGACGGTGCGTTTTTGTCCGCCCTTCTATCCGCGGACGTGCTACGGACACACCCTTGTCCGGCCTTATTTACCCGGTCATGCCACGGACGGGTTTACATTGTCCGAACCACTGTCCGGACCAGCCTGGTTCGGACAGGTTGATGTTTCGGACAGTGGTTCATACGAAATTGTTTTGCTCCTAAAATATTCGTTTCAGCTCCGTTTTAAGATCCCTTTGCGTTTATGCGTTCGTCTCTTCGTCTACTTTGCTCCTAGCTTGGTTTTCCTCATGTTTAACCAATAAATCTGTGAGATATAATAAAAACATAAACTAGAGGAAAACTAACCAAAGTGGAGAAATGAGCAAGAAAAGTGCTAATATAATATATGAAATACACCCATAAAACATGCTCATTTGGACACTTATCTGTTGGCCACATTAGATATTTAGGGGGGTCATTTTGTATTTGTGTGGTTAATCATATTATAAGGTGTCTTATAATATTATGAACTTATATGTAGTACATTAGGACTTATTTCATGTGTTAGATTGTAACTTACTTGGTTACCTTGTCCTAAGGTGTATTTATTTGTGTTTTTGAGTGATTGATATACTTATTATTCAGTGTGACTGTATAAGTATGTTCCAAGTTCACTCATGTTATTTGTGCTCTTAATTCAGGTAATGACATATTACATGTTCCATCAACTATTAGTTGATTTCTCCTTATAATCACTCCCACCTTAGTCCAATATTTCAAGTAAGGTTTAATAACCTTTTTGGACTAAATATATTCAAATTTCCAAATTTCCTTAATCAATTCAGGCTCATTAGCTTTATTAATTCAACGATTAATCCTTAATTAAACTTGTAACCCTTAGGGGTATTTCAGTATGTTTTCCTCATAATATCAATGGCACAAATAGACGTCGGATATAAAGCGGTCGTCTTCCTCATAATATCAATGGCACATATAGTCGTCGGATATAAAGGCCTATTTCCCTCATAATATCAATCACAAATAGCCGCCTTATATAAAGGGTTTGTTTCCCTCATAATATCAGTAGCACATATAGCCATCGGATATAAAGGGTCTGTTTCCCTCTACATGCATTCATTCATTAATATAGTATCATTCATAATCACTCTTCAAGGATCTACCATCCATAATCTTTCATTAAGGATTAAGCATCCACAATCATTCATTAAGGATGAATCATTCGTAATCATTCATCAAGGCTTAATCATCAAACCTAAAATCAATTTAATCATCTCATTATCAATCTCACACCATATCATTATTCATCTCAAGAATACACTTCATTAATTAGATCATTAGGAATCACTTAGATCTCAAGTTGTCCACCATCAAGAGTGCAACGAATCTGTGATGCTCTTACAAGTATTCACACATTAGGGTCCTTAAGACAGCTAGCATTCTTTTGCCAAAGGTCATCATAAATCCCTTTCTCTTTCACATCCAAGTTCATATTTCATTAGTCATCATTATTTGAAGCACATCCACATTGATTATAAGTCTCTTACCTTTCTTTGTTGACCATTCAAGGATCCAATGGACACCTTCACATTCTCTTAGAGTACACACATGGATAAACTTAGGTTTACCTTTTTAGATGATCTAGCATGGGTCCAAGCTCATGTCCTTTAGTTCAAGTCCAAGTGTTGTCTCTAATGTCTAGGGAATTCATACAACATTCATAAAACAACACACAATTAATGACCATTCAACATTGCTCAAATAATGCAAGAATGCACACTTTTCTTTCCTCCAAAAATTAGCACTAAGCCACCTTAGACCTTCAACTCATTTATAAACCTTTTTATATACTTATTTAATGTCATTCAAGCTTTAAAGCCACGATAATGAATGAAACATCGAGACAGCTATTATTCAACGTTTGGCAATTTGAAACGTTTTGAAATAGTAAACATGGCTGAAACGTGGTCAAAACATTTCAGAATACTTTTTTTTGTGAAACGTCCTCTTAAAACTAAAATGTCCCTAGCATAAAATCCATAATTTTAAACACCCTCGCCCTTTTTTTATAGTTTTTTTTTAAATTAAAAACTAAAATGACATAATAGAACTCAAAAGAAGGAAATGAGTAGTTAATTTGACGTTTTCTCTTCTTCTACCCTAATTTACACTTCTATATTGAATTAGTCTATGAAGACTGCGGCAGAGAGCAAACTCTATTTCTAACAAAAAAAGAGATCGGAGTCTATTGCGCTTCTCTGGTATAGAAACGATTAATGAATTCGGTGCCATTGTTCTCCTCTGCTTAATACGCTTGTAATTATCTTATCTGCTTCTCTGCTGCCTTGCTGCCTTGTTTGTTGTATACTTATAAGAAGAGTGAGTGGTGGGTGGCATCTTTCTCTCCCTTTATTTACATACTAATCTTCTTCATCATTTTTGACATTTTTTTATTATCGGTGGGATAACACACACTTGCTGCTAATCTATATAATGAGTTGTCTCTTTCCACTTTTCTACTTTGTATTTTAGTAGTCAAAGCTTAATAGATGCTCTGAAATGAATCAATTTGTGAAGAAACACTTGTCACCATAACAAGATAAAACAATGCTATTCTGTTATTTTTTTTCTTCGTGTAATGAGTATTCTCAAAATTTTATTTAGTTTTTGAGTTTGTATTTCCAAACAGTTCTGTGTGTTATGTACTATTTTGCTACATTTTTTGTTCGGTGATGAGTAGTCACAAATATTTAATTTTTAGTTTCTCTATGCCTCTGTGTGGCATGTGTTATTGTTTGATATATTCGTTGGTTATTATATTGATTTGTTTTGATTTTAGTGTACTTTCTAGATTGATGAAATATAGCAAGATGGATTCATCTGGTAGTGGTTCTTCCCAAGCTAGTCAAAATGTGCAAAGTGAAAAAGCTCCATTGTGGAACTATGTGGATATTATTGACAAGAGTTCTACTAGTGATGGGACTTTAGTATTCAAGTGCAAGTTTTGTGCAGGGACATACCAAGGAAGTTATTGTAGAATCAAAGCTCATTTACTTCAAACTTCTAATAAAGGAATTATGGTTTATAAGAAACTTTTATCCAATGATGTGTTAAGGATGAAAGATCAGAAGAAGAATATGAAAACAAGAGAAACTTTATTTTCTTAAGGACGTACCCTTACCTTGTCATGGTGCTCAGCCTGGATCAATTTTAATGGATAAGAGGAGAAAGGTTTCTCCTCTAAGCAAAGCATTGGACAATGAAACTATAAAGGATTTGGATCAAGAGATGCACAAATGTTTTACACCAGTGGCTTACCATTCAACTTAGCTCGCAATCCTTCTTTTGTGAAAGTAATTCACCTTCGCTGCTAACCTCAACTTAGGTGGTTATGTTTTTCCTAGATACAATAAACTAAAAACCATGTTGCTTAATCAGGATAAGACTTATGTACTGAGATTACTATAGTCTATCAAGAGTACTTTGCCACAAAAGGGGTGACCATTATGAAAAATGGATGGAGTGATCCACATAGACGACCAATAATCAACTTTATGGCTACTACAAGAAATGGTCCAATGTTTCTGAAGTCGGTGGATTGTGAGGGTGTGGTAAAGGATAAACATTTTATTTCAGCTTTGACGAAATAAGTGATTAATAGTGTTGGTCACCAGAATATTGTTCAATTTATCACTGATAATGTTACGAATTGTAAAGGGAGAATTGCTTGAAGGCATATAACCCAACATTTATTGGACACCGTGTGTGTTCCACACTTACAATCCTGCTTTGAAGAATATATGTTCCCTCAAGAATAATCAAGGTAATGCTTCTACATAGTGAGTGTTGTTGAATTATAGAGGTTTTTGAAGAATATATGTTCCCTCTTAAGTTACTTTCAATTGCTGAAACTCATTTTGCATTAGTTGTTGTTATGCTTAAGTGGTTCAAGCTAATTCGACGTTCATTGGAGGCAATGGTGATGAGTGATGAATGGGATTTATCGAGAGGATCATCAAGGTGCACTTGGGGCTAGATTTGTGAAAGATCGGGTTTTAAGTGATGAATGGTGGGACACAGTGAGCTATGTACTTGAGTTCACTCTGCCAATTTACAACATGATTAGGGCTTGTGACACCGATAGACCATGCCTACATTTGGTGTATGAATGGTGGGATTCTATGATTGAAGAGGTTGAAAGAAAGATCTACTCACATGAACATAGAGATCATGCAGATGAAAGGCCGTTCTATGATGCGGTGCATACTGTTCTTGTTGCTCGATGGGCCAAAATCAACACTCCACTACATTGTCTTGCTCATTCATTGAATCCAACGTAACTTTTCTTAAAATAACATCATTTATTATATTCATTTGTGAGTAACTTAATTATATAAACTTAATACTTCACATGCTTTGTAGGTTTTTTAGTGATGTTAGGCTTAACGAGAGTCTTGGTAGAGTTTCTTTTGATAGAGATATTGAGGTTTTCGTGGAGAGAATGAATTGCTTTCGAAGACTCTACACAAATGAAGAAGATTTTGACGAGGTTATTAATGAATATGCATCTTTTTCATTGAAGATGGGAGTATTTGGAGGCTCAACATCTATTTCTAGAAGAGGTAATACAAATCCTCTTACTTGTTGGGTTAACTTTGATGCCCAAACACCAATGCTACAAGCTTTGGCTTTAAAATTTCTTGGACAACCGACTTCTTCGTCTTTTATATAGTGAAAGAAACTAGAGCACTTATTCTTTTATCCATTCACTTAAGAGGAACAAGTTAACTCTTAAACGAGTTAATGATTTCTTCATCCATAACAACTTACGTCATCTTTCAAGAAACAATGAAGAATATCATAATGATAGGACCAAGATGTGGGATGTGGGTGGAGATGCTATTGGAACATTAGTAGATAGTGAATTTTTATAGCTGGCTGAGCTTTCTCTTAATGAGCCAGTGTTGAAAAATGTCTTTTTTTCTTGCTAGGTATGTGACATAAGTTTTTGGTAATTATAGTATGGTTGTGGTGACACATTTTTGGACATTCACTTATGTATTAGGCGAGTTAGGTGATAAGGTTCTAGTAACATCCTTTTGGACAAGGGAACCTTTTTCTATCTACGATGTGGATATAGTGCTATCTTTTTTGGTTATCACAAGTATACTCTACTGTGTCTTATAGTAATGTTATCTCCTCCAAATATATTTTTTGATTTTAATTTATAAGTGATATTTCTATAGTTTAATTTATTATAATATTTTTAAAAATACTAATTTTTGATATTTTTGTTACCATCCCCGTTTCTTATATATTTTAAAATTGACGTTTCGCCGTCTTGAAACGTCCTTGTCCCCAAATTTGAAAATTTTTCGGTGCAACATAGATGATAATAACTTCAAGAACAGAAAACCCCAATTTTCTTGTTCATTTTTGACCATGTAAGGCCATGGGAAGAACTCAAAATTCAACTTCCACTAAAACCGACATTAAGTAGTTCAAACAGAAAGTTTCAACATAATACTAAGCTGTAATGAAGGACTTAGGCTTAAAAACGAATTTAGGAGTGTGAGATCAAATAAAACATTATCAATTGTGAATAGTAACAATGATGGAGAAGAAGATGGAGATCTCTAGCTCAAAATGAAGCTTGAAAAAAAAAGGAAATCGTCTTTAGTTGCCAATAACCACCAAGTATCAATTTGGGGTGAATATTTGGAGTAAGTGGAGGAAGAACAAGGGTTTCCCCCAGCTTGTGCTACTTCTTCACATTCTAAACAAAGAGGAGTAGTGTTGGAAGGAAGAAAATGTGAATACTATAATGGGGAGGAGAGGAAAATGGCTTATGTGGTAAGTGCTCTTACTCCTTTTGGCCGATTAAAAACAAACCCCTCAAACTCCTATAATTGTATTTTAAATCCTCCTCTTAAAGTTCTAGAACTCTGGCAAATCATCTTTAGACAAACAAAATGTGCTATAATTAAGCCTTTAAATCTCTAAAATCAACCAAGAGTTGGCTTTTATTTAAATCTCTTATCCATCATAAAAATATGTTTAAAGTTTCTAGTTGAATGTTAGAAATCATCTTTTAGGGTCGAAGTATTTCGAACAACTTAAAATTACCAAAATGCCCTATTAAGCTTAAAATGTGCTTTAAGCTTATTTCTTCTAAAGTCTTGAACTATTGCATAATAAATACTTTTTAAAATTGTTATTAAACACATAAATGAGGTTTAACAAATTAATACAAACCTTATTAAACCGGGATATTTCACAATAACATACCAAATTGATTAGCTGGTAACTTGAAATTGTTGTCATTGACAAGAGAAAGTCTTAGTAAAAGCCCTTACACCTTCTATATCGACAACATATTAGTAGAAATGTGTGGTTGTTCAAAAAAAAAAACATATTAGTAGAAATGTGGTTTCCAGACTTTTAAGTTATCGTGATGTGGTGGGAACGGTGTTAAAATTACAATGAGTTGTGGGTGGAGGCTCGTGTATACTTCTACAATGGATGATTGCGAGAAAGAATACAACAGATTGGTTGCCTGCTTTGGACATTTAATCAATGTTTGTCGCATATATTTGTTGTGAAAGTAGATGTATGTGTTACATATTCTTTATGGAAGTCACAAATCTTTTTACATGTTCCCTGCAACTAAGTGTAGTCAGCTATGATCACATTAGTCGTAAAACAACCAACACAACTCAGGACATACTATATATACCACAAAAATACCTGCACAAAACAATCAGCACGTTAAGCTACAAAGAGAATGGATACCGTAAATTTGTAAAATTACCGTAATAAAGAGAATGAATACCGTACATAATATTGTTTACAAGTTAGTGTTGTGAAATTGTAGCAATTGATATTAACTAATTTTTTTAAAATTCACTTATTATTTGTTTTTATAAAAATGTCATTAGTAGTTTTTATAAATTATTTACCAACACCACATTGTAATGGTAGTATATTATTTTATTAAAAAAAAGTACAAAAACCTGAATATTTAATTATATGTACATATAGTAATATATAGGCCATATTTTTTTAACAACTAAATTGTTTATTTTTTTGTATGATGTAAACATTAATAAAGTTCACTAATTAATTATTATATTTTCTTTTATTCAAATATGAACAAGTAGTCTGGTGTGTTAAAACCTTGTATAGTTGTAATTGTTGTTATCCATTGATAGAATTGTGGTTGATAATAATAAAATCAGTTGTATAGACCTTAATAAAAATGTTAACAAACATTGATTGTAATAAAAATTTGTTGTCTTCCTAGTTAATAAATTATGTTTTGTATATTTTTAGTAGTTTCTTTAAGTACATCTTAACAATAATTGTTTTAAAATGTAATATAAAATTTTTAATCGTATCACAAAAATCAGTAACGCACAACACTTAACTAACTTAATTAATTTATTCTAAAACACCGGACGAAACAACCACACTACCAAACAACATTTTTCAAAACAACCACATATATACCAGCATAAAATAACTAGCAAAATGCTGCAAAACAACCATTCAAAACAACCAGACCAAAACAACTACAAAAAAGTCATGCCGAACAGAGCCATAAACTATTATACTGAGAAAACAATTTTATGTATACTGCATATAAAATTATACCATTACCGTCCTATTATGATAGTCCTGTTTATTATTTAAAAATGTTATTTGACTTCAATATTTAATATGTACGACACTAATTTTATTTATGTAATTGATTTCTTGCTTAATGTAAACTTTATCTTAATAATTTCAATTTGATAAAACTATTTATCTTATATGTTACATATTAAAATAAGAAAACATACAAAAAAAAACAAAGAGATAATCTTGCGTGGAGGTAGTAGGTTTTGTTTGTGTTAATGTTAATGCACAATTTGAATCCTTTTTCTACCGTCAATAAACAAATGTCTTTATGGGTCAGTTGGTTATTGTAATGTTAATTAGTAGAATAAGACTGGAATGAAATTCTAAGAGTAGAATATGATCTCATTTGGTTGTTAATTATGATGTGAATACTTGGAATTTGATGTATTTTTTGTTTGGTTTGACAGAATAATGATAGAATAGACTTGGAATAAAGTATACAATTACGAATCTATATTGATAAGTAACACATCATTATTAATTTTTGTATGATAAATATAAATTTTAATTATATACATTAACTTGAAAATTTGTAATATATATATTACAACTAATTAATAAAGTTTACTTTTCGTAATAATAAGAACCCACAAAATAAGACAATAAATATTTTTTAAAATTACTATTATAATATTAGATTAATACTACGAATAGAAACTTGTAATAATTGAGTATATAGAACATAAAATAAAACATTATACTAACATGTAATATGAATGTGATTTATATAACTGAACATTATACTACTATTCATATGCGGATAAATAGTCTTTTAAAACTACTAATTATTTAAATTTAATTAAACATTAAGAAAATAATTAAATTACAATGTAAATTTCTAATTATATTAAAATTATTATAGTACAAATATTTGTAGTATATTTTAGAAGGATTAAGTATAAGTATTGCAGTTGTTAATTAATGATTAATTATAAAATTATTTATAAAAACTATTAGGTTTTAACTATATATCAAACTCATTATAGATTTCATGCCGTGCATAATAATTAAAATAACAACTTTATATGATAGTATACTTTATTTTTTCATTTTATTAGCATATACAGTATTATTTATGTTTTTGAACTTCATTAAGTAATATTTACTTTAATAAAATATATTGTTTGAACTAGAAAGTATGTTTTTAAAAGAAAATAAATTTATTATTTTATCAAAATTTAAACAATATATAATATTGAAATAGTAAGTGTGATAGCTACAAACATATATATATTTGCTTATATTCAATTTTTATTATCACTAAGAATACCTTTTATTTTAGTGGTATTACTTATTCCATTTAAAATTAAAATAATCTTATTTTAAGTATTAACATATTTAAATTTTTATATTAAATACTAATATATAATATTTATTTTAACATATATAACTTATAATATATTTACTCATAATAAAATGATTTATTTCTTTATTTTTTGAATATAATAAAAATTTTATTTATAAATTAAGATGTATATATATATAAATTAATGTAACTATAATATTAAAAGACTATAATTGAATATCTACATACATTTTAACTTTATTGAGTATTTAGATAATCGGGTCACTCGTTTAGAATAGTAATTTCTATCATTTCAGCGGACAATATTATTCCCAGTGAGTTACCAGCAAATTAGAATAAGTTAAATTACTGAAATTGGTTTTGTTCATACAAGATATGAGAATAGCTGAAATTCTAAGAATTGTAATACTATTCACTGATACCAAACCACCCTTAAGAGTAGACCATCATACTAATAAATTAAATCAATTAAAATAATTTGTGTTAAATTCTTAAACAAAGACGATGAAGAATCTCAAACAAACAGGTTTCGCTCATCCTTTCCTTCTTCGCCAGTAGTCGGAGCACGGTGTCCATCATTTACCCCTACTTTTACCTCATCCTCAGTTGAGTTTCCCCTTTCATTTGATAGATAGGCTTAGCAAGAAGACGGGCAATTTTCAATTTGAATAGTACAGGGGTGATGGTGGTGCCTGTTTAATCGTAAAGTAATTGTCTACAAAATCGCGGATATAGAGTGTGTCTGTGCGAGGGAGAGATAGAGGAAAGGGACATAAATGGGGAGATCAGAGACGAGGTTTCTTCAAGAACTTGTTCTCTACGCCGCTAGCGCAGCTCTTAGCTGCCTGGTGTTGTTTGCTGGTCTCAAGCACTTGGACCCTAATCGTGAAGCTTCAAAGAAAGCGCTGGAGCAGAAGAAGGAAATCGCCAAGCGGTTGGGCCGCCCTCTTATTCATACCAATCCTTATGAGGTTTTCCCTCTTTTCTTCCTCCCTAACCTTGAATCCTTTTATGTTATGTCCTTTTTGGGTGGGTGCCATCCCATGTTGTGTGACTTTTAATGCTTAAATGGGCGTAGGTTCATATGACGCTGCTTCAAGGTTTTGGAATGTAATGTTGTATTTGTCATATATATCCTGTATTATTTAGGGTTAGTGGCTGGAATCCAAATAATAGTTTGGGTTGATAGCTGGAACTGCCATTATATGTGTAGGTATTGTATGAGCAGCTTTGCATAATTGGGCATTTCGGCACAGCTTTCTGTCTCATCGAACTACCTTGAGTTTGCAAGTTATCTAAAGTAACTTGTTCTTATCCTAGTTAAGGTTAGCAAGTATAATCTTAGGTGTTAGGTAGTTTTCCATGATTCATACCCTTAGAATTCAGGATACTCATAGGTTTTTTTTAGATAATTGGGCTCAAGCCCACACACCTTACAAGTGGTAACGACAAGACGCCTACAAGACTCAAGAACAGACACAAACGCACACATACCTCATAAAACCTTTTCTTGATAAACACTAAAAGGCTGGCCGACCTTCAATTTTTAGATCTTGCAGATCTTACTTTACTCTTGTTTCTATTAACGGCCTTACTTACCCGTGAAAATTTATTAAAACCCAAATGACATATCTTCGACCCCACTACTCTTCTACCGCTAACTCTAGATGTAGTCCTCGAGTCGCTGTCCGAAACTGCCCCAACGCCCTCCTTATACTCTTGGCTTCTCTGGTGGGAGCTCTCCCTCTGCTCGCGAATGATGTCCTCCAAATTACTGAGGGCACGAACTTCATCCATGACGTGACACCCAAGGTCTTTAGCAAGTAAGAGGGTTTGCCTCGCTTCCTCCTTCACAAACTCCTCCTCCGGGCTCATGCCGGTTCAGTTGGTGCTCTAAGCGGTTCAAAACCCGGGGAAATTCAGGGTCTTCAAAAAGCAACCTAAGGTCGGCACCATCCTCTCCCTCCTCTACCTCCATATTGCTAAGATTACCAACACACTTACTATCTTCCTTCGAAACAACCTGGGCCTTACTGATCAACTAATCTGCGATAGGATCGGGAGTTCCCTCCTTATTACCCAAAGGATCCCGAATAGAAACAGGCAACTGAGTACTAGTCCCCTCTTGTCGCTCCGAGAAACATTTATTGGAGCAATTGGATGGTCCAGGCCAGGTGTATGCATGGACTGCCCCCCTCCACTGACCGGCCATCTCGAACCATGAACACCCTGGCTGTACCAATCATCATAGGTATTACCATAGGGGCTCTTTTAAAACTTCTGTGACCAATCCCATTCGGCATAGAGAGCCGCTCTTCGAGGAGTAGTATGATATTGGCAGCCCTATCATGGGGATGACGTTTCATGTATCCCTGCCTGGCCGAGAACACACTTTTGGCTTGTAGAGCTGGAATTTAGAAGTCTAAATTGAGAGCAGAAGCTGTGTGAACCATTATACTTGCACAACTCATGAGCTATCTGAAGAGAAAGCATTTGGAAGGCGAGAGAAAAAGTATTGAATAGGTGTGACCTTAATCCTAATACACGATTAAAAAAGCAGCAATCTGGTAACAAATGATGGAAATGCAAAAATTTGACCATAGTGGATAATAATTTGAGTATGCTATGTTTCTTAACTGAGTGACACTAGTAAGTCTTGTTATCTTTTTTATCAAATTAGTAGAATGACTATAGTTAGCCTCTTTGTCTGATGAATGCACCAACAATGGTTTTGCGCTTTCTGTACAATTGATTGGTGAAAAAAGCAGAGTTATCTATTATTAGATTTTGGTTTTATGCAATAGATGATTTTTAGCTTCTTTTACGGTTACTTGCTTAAGGATTAGCTATCTGTTGTATTTTTATAGTCGTTTGAATGTTTTCAGAAACTGGCACTCAAGTTTCCATCATCTTCCATTTTTTACTCATCTGTGCAACTGTATCTGTTGTCTTTCAGCACCTTGTGCTTCTTGGGTGGGACTAATTATTTATCATTCTGGTTTTGGTTAATTGAAAGGATGTGATAGCATGCGATGTCATAAATCCTAACCATATAGACGTGGTTCAATTCTATTGGGGGTTTGGAAAGCATTAAACAGGCATTGTATGAACTGGTGATTCTTCCGCTTAGGAGACCTGAGCTTTTCTCATATGGAAAGCTTCTTGGTCCCCAAAAGGGAGTCCTGTTATTTGGTCCGCCAGGGACTGGCAAGACAATGCTTGCTAAGGCGATTGCAAGAGAATCTGGTGCTGTGTTCATTAACGTACGTATATCAAGTTTGATGAGCAAATGGTTTGGTGATGCCCAAAAGCTTGGTAAGTTTGACTTTGCTGAATGTTCAATTCTATGATCACTACATTCGATATTCCTGACTTGTGATAGCATGTTTTGGCCCCTGTTCAAATTCATAATGAAACATCCTAACTTCCGCTTTGAAATATATCATTTGAGATTAGGATGTCTCATCGGTTATACACTAAAGAATACCGATTCATTCTTTAATATCTAAACAAACTTAAGGGCTTGCTTTTTTGTTAAAGTGCATTCTTTTATCGTAACCCTGACTTGTTTCATCTTTTGATTTGTACGTTGTTTTTAGTTGCGGCTGTTTTTAGCTTAGCACACAAACTGCAGCCTGCTATCATTTTCATCGATGAGGTTGACAGCTTTCTGGGGCAGCGTCGTAATTCAGACCATGAGGCAATGACTAACATGAAAACTGAATTCATGTCATTATGGGATGGTTTCTCGACAGACAGTGAGTTGATTTCCATGTTCTAAGTTAGTATGATTGTCTAATGTCTACCATATCAGTGTTCCCTTTTATTTTCTTTATATCTTTTTTGGGTCCTTTTAACTGATTTCAGAAAATGCTCGAGTTATGGTGCTTGCTGCTACCAACAGACCTTCAGAGCTTGATGAGGCAATTCTTCGGCGGTTCTCTCAGGCCTTTGAGATTGGAATGCCTGATCGCAAGTCAAGGGCAGAAATATTAAAAGTTGTTCTAAGAGATGAGAGAGTGGAGGATGGTATTGATTATGATCACATAGCCTGCTTGTGTGAGGGATATACTGGCTCTGATATATTTGATCTTTGCAAGAAGGCAGCGTACCTCCCAATCAGGGAACTTCTTAATGATGAGAAGACTGGAAAGCATTCTCTTGTAAGTAGATCTCGTCTGTTAAGTTTTCTGGGATTTCTTTTGGTTTTTCTGCTGCCACTAATTTATCTTGGCCCCTAACACATGTCTTTAGTTCATCCGTGGGGTTACTAAATGATGACCAATGATTTTTACAATTGTTATTCTGTCCAACAGACCTGATGAAAAACTTTTAACTGAGGTCTCAATCATCTTTGCAGGGCCCAAGGGCAATGTCACAGAATGACTTGGAGAAAGTCGTATCAACAACCAAAAAGACAACGGCTGCTGCCCAAGATTATTCAAGGCTAAGTATACAGTCATCCTCCTGGCCAAGGGAAGAAGGGGGAAAAGATGATTACCCAGTTCAGAATGCAATTAATGAGCTGTCAAAAATGGTAGTTTCCCAGATATTGAACTTGCAGCAGGAGCCACAAGACCCTTAGAAGAATTATCTTTGATTTTTTTTTCTTTTTCCAGAGTAGAACTCTGCTGCTTATACGAAGTTAACGTCAGTGATATAGCAACATGGGAAATTTTGTTGAGTGTATTAGAACCTATCTCCTTTAATTTCTCCTAATCTTTCTGGTTGTTTCTTTCTAATTCTTTGGGATGGGTAATATGCTTTGTAACATCGCAGTTTAGATTTGTGTTGATCTGATAGTACTAGCAGGGTTAATGACAAATAAGGCGGCTGGGCAGCTAATTAGCAGGTGTAGTTGTGGTTAATCTGCATGTCTGTTATCATGGAACATCTTACATCCAGATTGCTTCTGAGCGTGATTGTGAAGTGGAATGATATAATGGCACCAAAATGCTATAACTTGATATTTTCATTCAAGGATTTGTCTCATGATCTTTATTGCTATTCTTTACTACAAAAATGTGAAGCAACTCTCTTCTTGAATTTTGACGGAATCTCTGGTTTCCAGATTTCTTAATGCATTGCAGAATAAGAAACATTTGTCATGAGAAATGACCAGGTGACCTATCTTGCAAGTTGCAACTTGACAACTATACGGTGCTGATAAAAAAAAAAATTCGGCTTCATTATATATTTATTCATAAGTTGTGTCTCCTAGAGTAAGGGCACTGTATCTTAACGATTAACATGATACACCTCGATTGTCTTCCACTCTGGCCGCGACAACACAACAGCGATCCCGAAATAGCTTAGTCTCAGGCTTTTCCGGGTTCATTAAATGCCCATTGTCTTCCTCTCGGGCCTCGGCCCTTTATCCGACCAACGGAAATGTACAAAACGATAACGGTTAGTTTTTAATATTTTTATTAATTTAAACAAATGTATATTAAAGAGATTCTTATTTTTTATCATGTCAATAAAATATATTATTTTATTATATAAGGAATTCTTATCTCTATAATATTAGAGTTTCTTAACTTTCTCTCGATAATTTTTTTTAGTAATATATTAAGACTTTTATTTATTCTTATTAATGTTACAACGTTATAGCTGATTGATTTAGAAAGCGTTACTTATTTAAATAATGAGAAGAGAGAATTACAGCTGGATTCCGCACCATTGTAACAATATTTTTTTTTTTTATTTATGTAAAAAGGTGAATGTAAATACCTTAAGCGTATCTGTAACGACTATAAACGTGTTACCTTTTTTTTCTACAGCTTGTAAACATATTATATTTTTTTATATGAATAATAATTTTCAGAACATAAAAAAGTTAATTACACGTTTAGTAATACCTTAATATACAAAATGGATGACAGAATACCAACTGTGCTATGTTAGTCTGAAGCATTTATTCGGGAGAACAGACCTTGAAAAACACAGCTGTAGTTGATACGGAGATACTATCCCATTCTTTTGTCCAGCATTCAGCATTCAGGTGGTTTATGTATTATCAGTTAGATTGATCAGTTCAGTCCATTCTTTTAAAATTAGCTATCAGTCAATATCAGCTACCAGCTAGTAGCTACTTAAATTCAAATTGTCTCACATATTCAGCTGGTTTAACATATTTTTCTAGGTTGACCAGCTCAGCTCATTCTTTTAAAATCAGCCATCAGTCAATATCAGCTAGTATCAGCTGTCAACTATACAAAAGAATGGGGCTATGTCCTAAAAAAATATCAAATTAGAGTTAATTTTAATGAGTCTGGTTTAGGTTGATTATGCCTGAAAAATAGTTTGATTAGCCTGAATTTAAAAGAGTTTTAAGAGTATTTTGTTGGGGCTGAGACAAACCAAATAGATTGGGACACAAATTTAAATTCATTGGCGAATTCAAATGAGTTAAGTTTTATTACTATACATATTTTTTTTATAGTTTTTAATATGCATATATTTAAATAAATTAGATATATTATATATTAAATTATATTTAATTATAATCTAATATATAAATTTATAATGTTATTATATATGTTTAAAAAACTAAAAAGGGCGACCAACAAACTCTAACTTGACAAAAAGAAACATACCTTAAATATGGCACATTCATCCTATAAATTGTTATTAGTTCCTCCTGAACCCAATCTGTGCAAATAATCAGCTCCAAAATAAATGGAAAAAACTACTTTTGTTTTGGAATTCTAAGTCTGTAAAATGGACTGTATATATTGGTTGCATATTTGAATAATGGAGTCCATTTTTTTGGTCTTTTTAAGGTAATGTAATTATTATCAAATTGTCCCAAATGTGAGTTACTTAAGTTTGTTTTTTTATACTTAAGTGCATTTACTCAGTAATAAACAAAGTACAGTCCAACGAAGTATTACTTTGGTTTCCCCATTCAAAACTTATCTCGTTAAACCATTATACAAAACTTTTAAGCCCTATTCTTTTGTCAAAGTTTCACCTGATTTATGCATTATTAGCTAGGCCGATCAGCTCAGTCCATTATTTTGGATGTATTATGGGTCAGGTATCACCTACCCATGAAGCTTATTCAAAACAGTATTATCAGTTGGTTAATCAGTTAGTTTACACATTATTAGTCACATTATCAGTTGGTTTATGCATTATCAGTCACATTATCAGTTGATTAATCAGTTCAAAAACTCTAATACAAAAGAACAACTTATATTAATTTTTACACAATCATCTAGTTTTGAAATATTGAAATACCCCAAACCTTTATGTGTTAATTAATTAAGTAATTATGATTTTTCTAAGGCTAATTAAGTCCTTAAGAACGTTGGTGAAGAAAGAGAAACCAAAAGATAAAGGAAACGCGTAAAAGTCACAAGATGTGAAAACGCGTATTTAAATTATCTTAAGAAGTATATAACCTTAAATAGGGTTATAAATATATTCTTATACCCTAACTACACACTAAAAACATGTGGGAAAAATTCCCGAAGAAAACGGATCCCAAGAATGCGTTAAAACGCTAACGGAATCTTAAAGCGCGTTTTTCAAGAAAACCCGAAAACGTGACTTTAAACAGTCGAATGACCCCGTAAAAATTACGGTTGATCATATATCTATTATTAAACACTAATGGGGGCTTAAGAACCATTAAAATTAAAGAAACGAGAAAAATCCGGAAAACGGGCCCGGATTAGTGAATAGTGTAAAAACCGGGAACTTATGGGGTATAAACTGTAATATGGGTAAAGTACCCTCCCCCATGTGTAAAATAAAATCTAATTCTCTCATCCTCTCAATGCCCACACGTTCCCCCCCCCCCCCTCTTATATATATATATATGCTACTTATTAACAAAAGTAAAAAGTAAAAGTGTAAAGTACAAATACACTTTTTATCATCTCTCTACCATTTCCCCTATCTCTCATTTCTTTTCCTAGCTCCAGCCGTCCCCTATCTCTCTCTCTCTCTGATTTCTCCTCCCTCTCTTCTTCTACCTTCGACACACAAGCTCCTCCCATGGCCTCCATCTCTTTCTTTGCTTGCCCAAGCTTCCACAAAGCTCCAAACACAAAAATAATTACATATTTGAACTCCTCTCATCATCCTCTATCTTTCTCTCTTTGCAAAATTCGAAAATGATGAACTTCATCTCCATGGGTATATCCCACTTGAGGAGTAAATGGCACCATCTTGAAGCTTGGAGTCTCCTCCTTCTTCCAAGGTAAAAAGTTCCCAAGGAATCCCATTTTTTCTTCATTTCTTTTTGTAGCCGATTCTACCCCTCTTGATACTTTGTCTTCTTTCTTTGTTTGAGCACTTTGTGCAAGTCTCCAATGGTGGTTAGGATCCTTCTTTGATTCATGGTTGAGAGCCATCCTAGAATTCTAAGGTAAAACCCTAACTTAGTGTTTTAAGCACTCCCATTGAATTCTAGTATTACATTAAGGGGTTTAAGAGTTTGATTAGTGTTTATTGTGCTCCCTTGGGTATTGGTCTAGTGTGTTGGGCAGTGGCAATGCCCCATGACCGATTTAAATCAACAAGAGAAGAGGAGAAGATTGGAAAAAAAAAAGAAGAGGAACCTATGGGCACAAGGTAAGAAATTTACCTTAGTATATGTATCCTATATGTTTTAAAGTTTTGGGTTGGATAATTTAATTGAATGAGTCAAAGATTGTGTTGGAAATGTGTTTAGTGAATATAAGATGAAATTTTGTGATGATGTTTAATGTTTAGTGCATTATGTGGTGTTGATGAGATTTGAAGGATTCCTTGTGTGCTGGTAGGATCCTTATGGATGTGGCTAGTTTAGGACTGTTTTAAGTGAAAATTGGTGAGAATTGATGGATTGGAATGTGTTAGGTTTATGGGGAGGTTATGGTGAAATTTTGGTAGAAAAATAAGTGTTTTAAGATGACCTAGTGAATTGGAGAACCTAGGTGTTTGTAGTGTTGAGTAGAGTGTAGTGGTAGTCTTGAATTGGTATTTGGGAAGCTAGAAAGAGAAGGATAAAAATCTGTAGCAATTTACATATGAGGAGCTTAGAAATGCTAGAAAAGAGTTAGTGTTTATAACTTGTGAAACAAGGAGTGAATGTGGGTTTTAGGAGTGCTTTTATGTAGGAATGATTTGTAATGGCCATTGATGGATTTGGTAAGGTTAGTGGAAGGTTGTGAAACATCTGAAGAAGTTTTAAATGCACTGTTGTGCATAATGCAACAGAGGGAATAGAAAATTTTGTGAATTTGAACAAGAATTGGGTGGTTGTAACACCCCTACAACGCACTAAACAAATAGCCGAAATCGCAGCGGAAATAGCCGACTAGAACAATAACTAAACGGGCTGGTGTTACATGCCGTTAGCCACCCACGTGGCTAACTAGGCAGAATACATACAAATTTGTACCGGTCTGATGATCAGACTCCCGAGCATAAGACTAATAACCATAAATACACCGACATTACCGAGTATAAATATTTACAACCTTCACTGTAACCTGTAGCTGCCAAAATATGCTGTCACTGTAACTCCAACAATACCTATATATAACTCCACGGGAGCACAGGCGCATCCCGGGCCCAACAACCAAAATAACCAAAAGTAATCAACATCCTAGGATCTAAAGCCAGTCCGCTTCCTCGATCCTCATCCTGCAAATAAATATGGAGCCCCCAAAGGGGGTCAGCAACCCTTGGCTGGTATGGTTAACGCGCAGCCCATCGACTATCGGGATACGCGCAACTAATTGTCATGATAACATGGCATTAATTTTTAACACACAACATACATGGCATAGCAAGAAGTATTGCATAGCACAGCATCACATACATAATAGGCACCTTTCACTTTAGGAAAACGACCCAACACAGTTAGTTAACTTGGTAAGCCTAGAGAATGAAAACACCCTCATGATAAGCTTGTTACATCACTCGTTACCGTTCTGTTAGTCGGACGAGTAACTTAACTCAAAGATGGATCGGATATTGTGATCCGAACACACCACACATAGTTCCCCCTAGACCGATCATCAGTCAGAATAGGTAAGCTTTGGATGAAGCTAGCGTGTGATCGTACGCCAAGAAGGAGAACAACCATAACATTAAGAGAGTCGAATCTGATACAGATATCTACTCTTGTACGTACACGCGCGGCCGGACATTTGGATTCCTCACCCCCCATTACACTTGTTAGAAGTCACATTGTCGGGACTTGACACCACAATTCACATTAGGTATATAGGTCTAGTTAGACACATAAGGGAGACGAGATATAAATCGTTAATGCAAACCACAACCAGTTCATACATAGCCGTGGTTAGAACGTTCCTTAGGTTGGAACGTTATAACCGTATACCGTTCTCGTGTGTTACCTTAACACTGGTTAGCTAGCAATTAGTACGCATTTCGAGGTTACCGGTATCGGTACGCCCACACCACAATAACACAACGACTGTAAACTCATTTCATGGTTTAATCTTACAAAGTCGTGAACACACAGAAAAACAAACAACACACAAGCCGGTGTAAACCGGTAGGCGCCAGACTACAAGAAAACCATACCTTGGTCCCTGCTGCGATTGTTTTCCACCGTTGGAGAATCCTATACACACTTAGTAGCGTCGGTTAATTAACGTACTAGTCCGTTGTTAACTTATCACTTCACATATCTAGCTTATTTTATTTTCACACTTTGTTATAACTTTTCACCTTTTTAATTGTCATTATAACACACCTAACATGTCTTAAACAACCTTATAACATCATTACTAACTAATCCCCATCATTAGACATCATTATCTAACCTTAAACCAAGTTTTTTAAGTGGTCCGAGACTTGGTCCTTATCTAAGGTCCCGGACCTACACTTAACTAAACTCTCGGATGATTTTTGTATGGTGGTCCGGGACTTCATACGGGACTTAAGTATGAAGTCCCGGACCAATATAGGCTAGCAATCCTCGGGGGTAAATAAGGGGGTGGTCCGGGACTTTATACAAGACTTAAGTCCCGGACCAAGGTAATGCATGAACTCTCGGCCCCTTTTAACGCATGGTCCGGGACTTTACCCAAGACCTAGGTCCCAGACCACTGCTACAGATTTTGCATTTTTACATTTTCTAAGTCTTGTTGCAATGGTTCTCCACATCCATTATGTATATAAACTTCCCAAATGATCTTAAGTATATTCTAATGCTAAAATAACACCTTAAACTCACCTAATTCCTTGTCCAACTTGTTACTCAATTTCTTACAAAATTAACCAACACTTGTAATATTTTTCACTAGGTTTCTAAGTGGTGTTTCTCACCTATGGTAACAACTAGCCTAAACTGTTTTCTCACCACTATAACATCGTCTCCCAAGCAATATTTACCTTCCAGAACTCCTTTATACCACTACTTGGAATTTCTCCACAAGTTTATTCTCTCCTTACAAGACATTATTTTTGTCCTTGTTTCACAAGTTCAAACCTTGTCCGTTCCTAGTACAACCTAGGTCTCTAAACTTCATTAAAACATCTAACTTCTTATTTTCTACTCAAATTTTGACATAGCTTTGTTAGTATTTCCTTGCACCCAAAAACAACAAGGTTTTTAACCATTGAACACTCAAGAACATTTCTTCACATAAAAATGTTCTTTACACACATCTAAACCTTAAACTACACTACATTACAATATAGTGCATAATTTAAATTGCTTGGCACTTAGGCCCTTAAATTGCATGGCTCTTAGGCCCTTAAATTGCATAAACCTTAAACACTGAATTTCCCACATAATATATGCCTTTGACATGCAAATACACACATCATTTCATATGCCTTTAATAGCCTCTTGAGGATAGTTTTCTAGCTCATTTGCCATTGGCTCCTTAGGTAGTTTTAATAAGCAAAATAAGCTCATTTTTCCTAAGACATTAAACTACATTGAGATAGTTCATTTACCTCTTTTCCTCTCAAACTTCTTTCTTGTTTCCTTGAACCGAAAATCAGCAAGGAGTTTGATCACTTGTCAACTTTCTAATCAATATACAAGCAAGGTAATGAGTATTCAAGCTTCATGCTTAATCACGTTTATAAACCCTAAGTTATGTAATGTCTTAAAACATTAAAATGATTGTTTTACCTTGGAAATGGAAGAGAGTTTGAATAAGTAGCAAGAGAGGACTCCACCAAGCCCTTTGAAGATTAGAATGAAGCTAAACCAAGGCAAAAGAAAACACCATTACAAGGTGTATTTTTGGTCAACACCAAAATGAGAAGAATTGTTGTTTTTCTTGGTTTTTCCCTTACCTTGAAGCAAAGGTGATCAACAAGGCATAAAAATATAAGCTCAAGCTCCTTCCATGGAGGTTCTCCTTGGCACCGAAATGGTGGTTTTGGAATTTTGAGAAGACAAAGTTGGAGAGCTTGACAAGACTAGAAGAATGGTGGTCTTAGACTTTGATTTGGTAAATGGAGCTAGGAGATATAAGAGATTTAAGGTGGAGAATGGTGTGAGTGCTGTAGCTAAACCGATGGAGAAGGAATAAGAGAGGTTGGAGATGGTGGGAACAAAGAGAATGAAGGGAATGAGAAGAAAAGGTTGCTTTTGGAAGATATTTAAGTTAAAGGTAAATAGTACTTACTTTATCAAATTTCCTTTCTTATTAAACTAACAAGGGGGATGACTCATCCCTTATAAAAACCGGCCCCCTCTTAGTACTTAGGGGTATTATGGTCTTTGTTGACCAATTAAATCACTTATATTGACTTATGTTATAAACTAGCACAATTTGGTTACTATTCACTAATCAAGGCACATAATTGTGAAATTTTTGATTTCCCATTGATTTAGACTTCCAAATGTGATACTAAGTGGTACACATGTTAATTAAAGAGTAATGATGGAAATTTAGCCATTCAAAACCCATTCACAAGACAATTTTTCAAAAATGTGCTTTAAGACTCCTTAAAGTACATTTTGTGTTTTAACTAGTTTTCAAGCTTGGTTTTCTTTGGTAATTGATTTAATATGTTCATTAGCATGTAAAAAAGGTCTTGGTAAGCTCATCAAGTCTTAACCAAGATCATCCCAAGCTTAGAGCACATTTTTGCCCATATTGACTTTAAGGTATTTAAATTGTGTTTACTATGGTTTAAATTGTTCACTAATGTTTCTAAGGCACTTTTTAGCCTTATTATACCATATTTTAGTATTTAAACAACATATAAAGGTTTGGGGTACTTCAGTGGTGAATTGGACCAACGTTTTAGGAGTATTTAAGGAGTGTTTTAGTGTGTTTAAACATGTAGAAAACATGTGGAAAGTTTAGGAAATGATTGGAGGTGAATTAGGGGTTTGAAAGAGGTCAAAAAATGTCAATTTGAAGACCTACAGACATGGTCCAGGTTTGTAAACAAGTACACAAACCCGGACCACCTCAAAAACGTCCCAGAAACCCATTTTACCATGTGGTCCGGGTTTATATCCAAGTACACATACCCGGACCAAGGAAATTTCTACACAGAATGTTATTTCCGGGATTGGTCCGGGTTTGCAACCCCGGACACAAACCCAGACCTGTCCAAAAATGCTCCAGAATGTGTTTTTAAGTGTTGTTATGATGTGGAATTGATTGGGGAGGGTTTTAAATGATGATTAGGCCTTGTTTGGTGACTTTTAAAGGCCATTAGAAGTATAAACAAGTGTGAGAGTGAATGTGTAAGTTGTGAACTTTAGATCACATAAGTAAGTTAAAGATAACGGGACAACGGGGTAAGTATGGGAGTAATATTAGCCTACCTACCGTATGATCATGATGTTAATAAAAACATTTGAAATACTACCAGTTGTTCGAAAAATACCCGGGGGGATTGAGATGGCGCATTGGAGTGAATCCTTGGGGACACGGGAGAGCAACCCATGGTGTAAGGTATGGTTTTCTTGCAACCTGTGTCCTACCGGGTTACACCGGCTTGTATGCCAACTTGTTTTTCTGTATGTTTGCCACCTTGCAAAGATAAAGCATGTAATGAGTTTACAGTAATTCATTTATGTGGCGCATTTTGTTCCGACACCGTTTAACTTCTAATATGTTAAACCGAAGGTAACCGACTCTAGGATCACATAAGAGATCGGTGTTCAAACTTAACGTCCCAACCTCCGGGAACGTTCTAACTACGGCTATCAGTGTGTTAATTGTATAATGTGGTTGTGTGTGATGTGTGTTTCCCTTTGTAGTATGCCGTTTTCTAACGATTGTTGTTGTTCATGTATGTCGGATGGTAAGTTACCTCCCTTGTTGTTTGACTAAGTTTATTATACCATATGGTGTCGTAATGTGATAAGTTCCATAGAGGAACTACTAACTAACATACATATATAATTGGGGGGTGAGGAATCCGGGGTGTCCCGGTCGTGCACGTGTGTTTGGGAGTTGGTATCTATAGCTGAATTAACTCCCTCTCTGTTTTGGTTGTTTTCCTACTTGGATTACAATCACCCACAAGTCTAATAAGAGACTTTCCTACCTTGATTATTATTCGGGGCTAGGGGGATATGTGTATGGTGTGATCGGGCCTATATTAAGGCCGACACATCTAAGTAAAGTAAATGTGTACGGTGTGTTCGGACCTATATTTTATCTGACACACCTTAAGAAAAGTTACGTTCTCTAAGAAGAGCGGTGTTACGTTGAGTATATGTTATTATGTGGTGGGTGTTGATATGTTTGTGTACGTTGATTACCGAAATCAACTCGGTGTTAATAAAAGAGGTAATTAAGTATAACCCGATTAAATGGGTATGTTTCGTCTAATAAGGAATAGCTCCATTAAGGTAGAACCCTCAAGGGTCAAGGAACACAATAATGTGATGTGTTAACCTGATGTTTGTATCCTTTTGATTGGATGTGTGTTTATTATAAGCATGGCATGTATATAAAGTTTCTATGTATGATTTAAAAATAATCAACCGCATGCTTAGACGACAATTAGTTGTGCATGGCCCTGTAGTATGCGGGATGCACGATTACCATACCAGCAAAGGTGCTGAGCCCCTTTGGGGGGCCCCCATTACTTTTCAGGTACAATGGAGCTGGCACCAGTTCGAGAGTAGGACGGGGTAGCTGTTTATACATGGATAGTTATTTAGTTGTTTATGTGTTCGTAAGTAGTGTAAGATCGAAGTGTGATATTGGTAATGGAATGTATTAGACTCGGTACAGTTGTAATGTAAATGTAAAATGTATTTGTTTCAGTTTAGAAGCGGTTGGTAATGTAAAGTGTAGTGCTCGGTAATATTGTCCATCAGACCGGTACACTATGTATGTATTAGCCTTGTTAGCCACGTGGGTGGCTAACGGCGTGTAACACCCATTGGTTTAGTCAGTGTTTATGATGTAATTTCCGCTGCGATTAATGGTTAAGTGTGGCGTTATTAGTTGGGGTGTTACAAAAAGTGGTATCAGAGCGAAGTATCGCTCTGATGACTGGAAATACCGAGCTTAGGAAGTACCGAGTTAGGAGTTTAAGAGTTTGGGTTAAGGGTTGAGTGATAGCATGAGAGATACGCTAGTTATGCATTCCCCGTGTGTACGGGATACCTACAACATCCATACCCGCCCTCCACAACCCCCGTTTTATAACTCGGGAAAGAACGCCAGAGAGATGGAAAGTCCTCTCATACTCGGGAACAACCCGATCTGGTTGTTATGAATTGTTTCAGTAAGAACCAGTCATACGGTAGATTTCAAGAAACTAGAAATCCCGGAGACGGTCCCTGTTTCAAACAACATTAACCGCACCTGACAACGGAGAAATGAAGAGTCCTATTTACAGGAGAATGAAATTTCCGGCGACCTGGGTCGACATGCCTAGCAGTCGAGGAAACCCAGCCAACAAAGAAGAAAGCACTAACTGGGCAAATAGAAGGAAAATGGAGAAGCAACAAACCCGAGACACATGTCTACGGGACCACAATTGCTAAATAATACCGACAAGGGTATAGTAACCGACTAAGGAACTAGTCAAGGTTGGATGATTCCAAACATACAATGCCAAAGAGGCTGTAATACCCGATTGTCATAGTTTAGACAACTATGGGAGTATTAGTGAAACATACTTCAATAGGACTACGAAGTAGTACCTGAACAAGAATCAAGCCTCGGTAACCACGGCAAATGCGTGTGGACGAACATTAAGGAAGAACACAGAGTTAAGTGAATGGAGAGTCACCCTAGTTAACGACTACCATGTCAAGACCAATGAGAGTCCCTCGAATGTTCTATTATCAAAACTGTAAGGTCAAAAGAAGAGACAACAAGGCTACCGAATACGGTAATGACAAAAGTAGTACTGCAACCACTATGCGTTGAACCGATTACCAGCCAGCAGGGCGCACTTGCCATGGCAAGTCATGCTATAACGGGACTATTCGTGAAAAAATTTTAATAACTACGAAGTACTTGGTGGAGTACCGTATTGGTGAATGAAGTAGTTACAGAACCACGAATCCAAGAAGTTGGAGAGTGAAACCTGGAAGGGCTTAGTGGCCTAGCCATTGTATGTGAAGATATACCAGTCAGCAAGAAGCTAGACTTGGTCAAAGCGTGTAGACATTTTAAATACCAGGAAGAATTTTCTTATAAACCCAGTTTTTTCTTCTAAACCCAGATTTATTTCAAACCGTTTTCACACCCAAATTTTCTTCCAACTCATATTCATTTCAAACCTTCTTTTAAGCCCAAATTTCTCTCAAACTTCATATTTTCTTTAAAAACCAAAACCAGAAGACCTACACCGGCCTCAGCACCACAGTAGGTAAGTTGTACCCAGTTACTTTCGAGCAACCTTAGAAAAACCCTACAACCCGAGGGAATGAATTGAGCCTGTACTAAATACAAACAGTGGATAGATTTCCCTTGACTAAATGCGGGAAGCACTGACTTCATGTTATCATTGGACGTTATAAGAGGAGTTGACAATACAATACTTTACATAGGCGTGTGACGGACACTACTAGTGTACAAAAAAATAAAATGTGGGACGACCGCACTCCAATAGGAGCTTGCGGGCCTGACAGACCTACTTATAGGTTAGTCGGGCAAGTAGCAATGTATCAGTAGGGTACCCCACATATGTATACGAGTAGAGTCAGGAACACGGGAAGTAGTCGACTCCATACTACGGTCAGCAGTAAAAGTTAGACAAGAGCAACGAATTGCCAAGAATGGTTGAAGTAAAGGAACCCAGTTAAGTTAACGAGACTAAAAGAATTAGTGAATCCATTTCAAGGAAACGTTTATGAGTCAAGAAGCGTGGAGCGCACTGACTAGTAAGTAAAGACATCTCATATGTCTCAAGAATCCCGAGGAATAAAACATGATAGCTGGAACAAATACCCAGTCTATACAGTAAGGCCAATGCCTAATATGGACATGTTAATGTGCAACGAATGGGATGAAACTCCCGGAATGATCACCTAGACTACCAGGGAATATCGATCTTCATAGAAGAGGATAGTAAACCCTGTAAAGAACGCAAAGTGATGTAGTTAACTAAACGTATGCAAGCCAGATGTAATGGTATAACCTAGTAACACCCAGGAGCTGTCCTGAAGGGTGCTTGGGTCAACAATTGTTGAACGAAATGTCGTGATAGAAACACAAGAGTTAAAGCTAATACCCGGTTTAAACATAAGTCGTCAGGAGGCAAACACACATTCTTAAGGGGCATCCCATATAAGGAAGCGTGATGCAACGACCTTGTCAGGGAGCCTAATACCACCTCCAAACCATGCGATGGTGTACGGAGAAGTAAAAATTTGTGTGAACAGCCTATAATGAGCAGAGCTCGAGGCAATAAGGCTTATAAGCCACAGACCAAATGTGTTATGCAAATTTAATTGATTACGAAAGTTTATGTTATACAAGTGAATAGAGCAGAGAACGAACCACTGCTTTAAGAGTGGGGATACCTCTCGATATGGTGAAACCGCGGGAGCGGTAGTTATGTGAACCAAGTTCAAGAAATATGTTAAGGATTGACCATATTGTTATTACCCAAGAATGATTTGAATAAGAATAATATGAATAGAAGCGTTTGTACCAGTTATGGAGAGTAGTAAGTTTAATAACAACCACCATAGGTGTGTGATGCTAAGTGTAGAGTGAACAATGCTCAAGGAGCATAAAGACTTGAAGAATAGCGTATTTAATAGTCATCCAAATGAATGAAGAACCATAATACAAATGATGAAAGTATATGTGCGGAAGCTAATATGAAAGTGGATGCCATGTAAGTTAGTGTTGTACAAGAAGTAAGAACATGGTGCGCAACAAGCGACCAATACATGTGAATAAATCACATAATAATATGGAGTTGATGAATAAAGATGGTAGACAGACCGGGTAATAAGGAAATAATGTTCATTCCTATTGCAATCGCATAAGAGATTTACTGCCAAGGGTTTACGCCTCTGCACTCTGTATGACTGAGTGTTTTGGTATTGCACTTGCACAGTAATAATCGAGTGGGATAGCTAGGAATTTGGGGAAATGTTAATTGTGGTAGAAGTAGAAAGAGGCTTATAACGCTATAAGCACCGAGGCATAGGAAATGCAAGGTCGTACCAATGAAAGAATACTTGTACATAACCAAATGTGGAGGCATGATTAGCAATAAGTGACTGCAGTAACACGGAATACCAAATATCGGTATGGAATATACCTCAAGTGTGGGAAATAACCAAGAGAGCACTACACATTAGGTAGTAGCTCAACCTCAATCGACATTAAGTCGGAAGAAATCAAGTTAATCGTCGTGAAATACATAGCGGTATACATAGTAAACTATCATAGAAGTGAATAGAAAGTTTGTAACTCACCGAATTCGCTCACGGTAAGAGATACCACGCGTCGGTTAAGAAACCATTCTTCACAAGATGAAGGTGAAAATGGGAAATGTACAATACATTATGAAAAATGAATGGGACAAACTAAGTTATTAGAGTCGCGCAGCAGAAGCTAGTGAGCCAACGATTTGAATGCTGAATATGTATGGTGAATACGAGAAATGGCTAATTATTAACCCCTAGAAGCCTCACAGGCCAGAATCGAAACCGATTAGGAGTTAAACAAACTCCAATGAGAATTCGTGGTTTAGGGACTAAACCGCCAATAAGGTTAAGTCCTCTGACTGGAACGCATTGTAAAATAAACTACGTGGAAGTTAAAACACTTCACGACGGCAGAACTTTTTAAACCAATGTTAAGTAACAACATATGGTAGATTACGCGGGTGTAATCCCTTTTAAGGGGGGTAGAGTGCAAAAACGCTTAGTGAATGTTTACGTACAAGTGTACGCGAACGATGTTGTGCATAACACAAAATAATTTGTTATGATGTTGCGTATAACACAAAAATACTTTGTTCTGATGATTGGTGCGTATGGTACAGGAACATACGTACTCATTCATGGTCTAATTGTGGTAATTGTGCACAGAAGATGCGAATACCATTGTTATAAGTGGTGTGTAAATACAAGTGTAAGGGAGTAGAGAAACTCCCGGGGAACTAAAACCCCGATAGTATATGTTTATTTGAGACAGATATAACGATGCGTATTGTGATTTTGGTTAAATATATATATATACATATATGTAATATTGTGTATTGTGATTTCGATAAAAAAATGTATACATATATATATATATATATATATATATATATATAGTATTGTGAGGTATGAAGTAATATAATTCTCTAGGTAAAATGGTTAGTGGCAATTGGAAATAATTGATGGACAGAGTTCATCCCTTGGAGATGTATTGCTTTGTGATTATGATTAGAAAGATTAAAAAGATAGAAAATGGTAAATGTCTGAATTAGTCGCTGGTTGAAATTGAAGTGGGAGGTGAAACTTGATTCCCGGGGATCAAGGGAAACCAAACACAAATTGGGGTGAAGAGATAGTTCAACACTGATGCTGATCACATCAGGGTTGGACGACTCTTGAAGCTCCCTATAAGTGGTCACAAATAATCACGTTAAGAATAAGATGCAGTTAGCAATAAATTGGACTTGGAGTTGTATTGCGTTTTCAAAAGAATTTTAAATTAGTGTTTTCAAATTTTCAATTGGTATTTTCAAGACTTCAATTAATATTTCCAAGATTCTTAAATGGTATTTTCAAATGAAGGATTTTCTTTTACTTGACCTTGAAAAAGGATTTTCAATTAGTACCTTCCAAATAAAGGATTTCGTTCTACTTAACCCCATAAAGAATATTTTTGTATTACTTGCTCACTAGCTGAGGACGTATGAGCCTTTGTCTTCAGACCGGTGACATGAGAAGTATATGTTAAAAATGTATGTGATGGTTTTGAATCTTCCAAAGGACCGGGGACCAGGAAGTGTCCATCGCGACCGGTACCTGCGGGATCACAGTTTATGTACTCGACATGGGACTCGAGGACTATAATGTCCTATAGTCTTTAGACCGAGCCCATGAAGAGATGTAAAAGGTATTTCTGATTGTTATACATACTAAGACATGTTGTGTGATATGTGTAGTATATGTTATCCAGACCTATGAGTCTGAAGGTTGATGTGTTATCCAAACCTTGGGTCTGAAGGTTTATGTCAAGTGTAATTAATATGTGAGATTCGTGTTGTAAAGTAATCCCGGTATCCTAATTAAGTGATGCGGGGGAAAATTTGGAACTTTGAGTACAAAGTTCTTTTAAGGGGGATAGATTGAAATTCCCCAAACCTTTATGTGTAAATTAATTAAGTAATTATGATTTTTCTAAGGCTAATTATGTAACACCCTGGATTTTTGCCTCAATATATAGCTTTTGAAAATACAAATCTAACGGCGCAAACGGGATCAAAAACGGACTTCAAACGAGTCCTAAAAGTGCAAAACAGAGTTGGTCCGAACTTGTGTCCGATCATGGTAAGTTCGGACACAAGCCGAAGAAAAACAGACTGCAGAAAAACATCCGTCCGAACTTGTGTTTGGACTTCGAAGTTCGGACACAAGTCGAGTTTCAAAACTTTGGAAAAATCCTTACGTGGTCCGAACATTGGTCCGAACTTGCAAGTTCGGACATAGGTTGAGACTTGCAAGCTGGACCCGTCCTCGCATGCTGTCCGAACTTGATGCTCGGACAGATGTTCGGACACAGCCAAGCGATGAAAACCTTTGGAAACTTTCGGGGCCTGTCCGAACATTGATGTCCGGACGGACGTTCGGACAGGTCCTTAAGTGCAGTTTTTAAAGCGTAAGCAGAAACCAAAAACCACCAGAAACACTTATATAAAACACAACAACAATATGAGAAACTCTTGAGCAGATAAGGTCTTTAATAAGTACTCAAAACTAAGCTCAAACTTAATAAAACCAATTCATAAACTGTCAATAATTGCCAATAGGAAAAACTAGAATAAACATAATCTCAAAACAGCAGCGGACTCAAAACATCCAGGGCATTACCGCCACACCCAATCCCCATGGGTGCTCAGGCTAATGAACTAAATAACACCAAAGACAAAGGTTAATTCAAGTTATGCAGAAGCCAAAATAAATACTCAATGTGTAAAACCTTGGGAACACAACATCTCTTATCCATTGAAATTCAAAACATAGCCTTATGAATTCGTAATCCCTAAACTATATGATTCGCCGACCCGATCCCCACACTTAGTCATCCATACCTGCGATCATAAAACATAGACAAAACACATAAAGGATCGCACAAATCAGCAAAACTGAGTAAATTCCACCTCAACCTGTAAAATACATTTTAGAACTCATTTGCCGTTAGTAATCAGACGAGAAGTTTTTATTGAACAGTTGATGAGTTTCCAGAAAACATATCAACACTGAAACCGTAGTAGGGAGCTTTCAATAGGAGATTACCATAATTCCAAACACGGGGTCACCTGTGGGACCCCAAACAACAATTCCAGGATAGTCACCTATGGGACCGTCAAACAACCACCTCACCCTAAGTCCTTAAGTGTGCACACCCCCTATGAAACAGCAGTAACATAGAGTAGATCATAGAGCTTAACTGCAACAATGTGTGCAGCACAAATAATAATAATGGGGAGCACCTATGGGCTCCCAAACAATAGAATACAACCTGTTGTAGACACCAAAAATTCTCACCCCGTAAAACAAAATGCCGACAAATAAATAAAATAAGAGGGTCGTGACCTTTCTTTTCAACACTTATTCTTGTGCGTACCAAAATGAAACCGCCATTCTAAAACAAAATTTCTAAATCAATTTTCAAACACATCGAATCCGTCCCCTTTCGTTATTTACTTTTTACCAATTTATCTTCAATTTATTTTAGTCGGTTATGTTCATTCGCTTATTTATTTGCCTATTTATTTTTATTTTTTATTTTTTGGTTCATGTTATTTCGTTACTTGTTTATTTTATCTCACTTCATTTCATTGATACATTTACTTGTATTTCCTTTTTTAGTACTCGCTTTATCTTGCCTTTATCGTTATTATTTTTAGAATCATCTTCATCATTTTATGTACCTTTTCACTATTATATTCCATACTAGCATGTTTCGTTTTGTCGTTAATTCGACTAAACCCCCTCTCATCACATGTTATTTCGATATTTCTTTTTCTATCTTATTTACCACCACTCGTACATATTTAATTCAATTTTCAATTTTATTGCATTCACTTGTATTTTTATCAACACCATATTAGTACTATTTTATTATTTCATGTATCCGTCATCATGGCCTTCCGTTATTTTATGTTTTATTGCTTTGTATTTTATTATATACATTCTTTTATTCGATTAACAAACCAATTCATTTTATTAGATTAAACTCTTTTGTGTAACCGCAATTTTTCCGTTAAAATAAGTAGTGCTTATATGGAACTCATTTCAGTAAAAATTAGAGTTCTAGTCTTATCTCTCACACTTGTGCATTGAATTCTGACTTAGGCTGGTTAACATACCCACCATGTAACCTAGTGGTCTTGTGTTTGACCCTGAGCTGGGGCGTTTTTCTTTCACTTTTGTTTCGCTCGCAATGAGACTTTTGATTTATTACCCACTGTTATGAATTGAAACTTGATACAGCTTAGTTGGTTAAGGTGTGCGGGGAGGGTATCAATTGTGCTGAGTTCGAACCTTGGATGCCTGCAACTTTTGTTTTCTCTTCGTTTTTTAAAGTCAGGCAGATCAAACATGGCCCAGTCTTACTTCTAGGTGCATTTTTATCTACACCCCAAATAAAGCCCATAGAACCATCAGATATTCCCCATAGAAACCCTAATCTCTCATTATAAAACTACAATCAGAAACCCTACTGTAGCCACGTTTGTACCCAGCCGACTCTAATCCCAACATTCAAATTCTCCAGAAAAACAAAACCTTCCTTTGTTCTCCATCTTCTCACACTCTATTTTGAAGAAACCCAAACATCAGAAGATTTTCTCCTCCATCGAGCCCCTTGTCTATCTCGAACCACCACCTCCACCTTGTTGATCGACAAATTCTTCCCGTCGAAAATCTCCACCACCATAGTCAACACCCAGAAACATGCTCCAGGCCCCATTGATCAAGATTTTCAGACGATATAGCCTTCTCTAAGCTCCAAATTTCCATCATCCAATTTCCATCCCAATCCCTTCTTTAAGTTCAGATTTCTCTCCAGATCATTCACTATCAGTACTTTTGCAAACCTACTGGCGAACAGAGAGCTTCCATGCCCACCGTCTTCTTCATTCTCTTCACTCTGAGCAATTTTGCATCTCGACTGGCGAAAAGGGACATACATGTTCCGTCTTCTTCAAATCTCATTCTCCTCCTTAAAGAAAACCCAGCCGATGGTCTCAATCATCTTCACCCTTCTTCATTTTTCCTGTCACAAGAAGTCCTCTTATGAACTCACTACAGCCATCATCCATTAACTCTCGTTTCTTAGAAGGAAAACCAGCCCTCATTTTTCTCTCGGCCTTCTCCCCATCGGCCGCACTCCTCCCTTTATCCCCTAAGCTCGAGAACTTCCTCTCAAAATTCGAGCGCGGTTATCCTCGGAGCAGAGCCCGTCACCGCCATCATTCACGTCTGTCGGGGACATCAAAACCGCCACGAGATCCGGCTGGCGAACGGAAAAGAGGAACACACAAGCTCACCGTCTTCATTCACTTCACCAGCGTACAAAGAACAGTGGGCTTCGCTCCCTCTTCATTCTCTTCGAACGGTAATTTTCCAACTGGCGAGAAAGGAAATACGAACTCTATATTATTCAATCTCCTTACAAACGGTAATTTCGCAAACCCAACTGGCGAAGTGGGAATATATGTTTATCCTGCAGCTTGCACTCCTCTACCTTTCTGTTCGTTGAGTTCATTGCATGTGATACCTATTTCGGTTCTGCATATGAGTTGATTGATATTCCAGTTTACATTCTGCGCCTCTTACTGGATTCATTGATTGGGTTTTAAGTTGGATATGCAGTCCCGAACAGTGTGGGATAACCACCGCTCTGTGTTGATAAATTGAGGTTAATTTGTGCAATGATCCTTCGATTCGGTTCTGTCAACTTGATTTTTGAGCTTAAGCTTGAGCACCTGCTAATTTATCTCTGTCAATTCGTTTTGGTCACCTTGGCTTTTGAAATAAAGTTTAAGATTGAACAGGTGAGATTCTAATTCATCTTCTATTTTATTTTGGGCTGAGGTATTACTCTGGAATTCCGGTTAATGCGCATGCTTGTGGACTGGTCAATCATGGAGACGATTAGCGAGTTAAGCTGGCGGACATTGGAGCTTCATACCACTTCATAGAGGACACTTCCAGCTAATTCTTCACCTGAAAATTTCCATCTAGTTATTGATTTTGTTTCAGAAGCTTTGCTGTTTCATCATTATAATCTGTTTAATTCGTTAAATTTTGAAAGCAAGTCTCATGACCCTGTATGTTTACCTTCATTGCTTGCTATTTGGCACTTCAATTTTGGACTCAATGTTGAGCTTTATTGATTAAACTGAATATGGTTGCGCGGGCTAATCATAAATAAGGGAGGCTGATATGCCGTGTTGAAGTTTAAAACTGCTTGAAGAGTGCCCATCGTTTAAATATTGGGAGTTCGCTTAGGACTTTTGTGAGGATTTTGAGCTTGGAAATTCTAACCTGGTATTCTGTCCATATCACATGTTTAGATGTTCTGATTGCTAGTATTATGTTGAGCTTTTGCTTCTGTGAATGCCCTATTGATAACCCCCTCGAGTTTTAGGAGCTTGCGCTATTGGTCACTAGCTCAAGTTTGTGCTGGTTCTTTGTTTAATGTAGAAGTAATTAAGAAGACATGAGATAATAAAAAAAGAAAGAAAAAAATAGAATTAATAAGCAACCGTAAGCATAGGAGTTGCGTAGTACTCGGATCTGGTTATCGTTTGTATATATATGTTGTCTGCCTATGTCCAGTTTTTTTTTTATCTCATTTCATTCGTTATCATTACATGTTGCATAGTTTAGCTTGGTAATTGTTGGGCCCAGCCGAATATAGAGGCCCAATACCTAGGAAGCCCTAGATAGCTCATAGGTCACCCCATTTTAGAAAAGCTTTAGATTTGGGTATCCTCAATGCATACGGGTCCTAGACACGGTCCATGTGAGGAATACCTGTTTTCCTTAAAATTTTCCAAATCATCCATAATGTCAGAATAAAATTCACAATCAATTCAAAAATCCAAAAAAAAAATCTTCAAAATATGTCAAGAATCAAATCCATAAAATGAGTATCAAATCAGCCATTAACCACCCACTTCTTAACCCATTTTTTGAGGCCTATTTATGATCCGACCCAATGCGTATTTCCTTAAAAAAGACCAAAAGCCCAATCGGACCAAAAGCCCAAACTGACCCAATTCAGCCCACATCAAAAAGCCCACTTCGACCTGACCCACCTCGACTTGGCCCATTTTGATTAGGCCTAACTTCACGAAACTTGGCCCATCAAACCCGTTTCGGGTCCAAACCCATTCATGCCCAAACCTTGACCAAGGCCCAATTCAACCCAAAAGCCCAACCAAGACCCAATCCGGCCCAAACTTTGACCAAGGCCCAATTCACCCAAAAGTCCAACCAAGGCCCAGTTCGGCCCAAACCTTGACCAAGGCCAAGTCTGGTCCAACTTTGACCCGGTCCAATTATGACCAACCCGAACTTTGACTTGGTTTAACTTTGACCAATCCGAACTTTGACCTAGACCCAACTTTGACTCGGTCCAACTTTGACCTTGACCTGAACTTTACCTTGACCTATACTTTGACCAACAAACGACCAACCCAAATCTTGACCCGGCCCGGGCAACCCCAACCCAAAGCGGCGCAAGGCAGCAAAACCCAAGGCAGGCAAACGCAAGCCAAGCAGGCAAGCGGAAGGCAAGCAAGGCAAAAGGCAAGGCAAGCAAGGCAAAACGCAGCGCAAGCCAAAGGCAAGGCAAGGCAAAACGCAGCGCAAGCCAAAGCAAGGCAAGGCAAAACGCAGCGCAAGCGAAAGGCAAGGCAAGGCAAAAGCAGCGCAAGCCAAAGGCAAGGCAAAACGCAGGAAAGCCAATTCAAATTCAATTCTAAACTATCTCAATCCAAATTCAATTCAATTCAAAACTCATCTCAATCCAAATTCAATTCAATTCTAAACTATCTCAATCCAAATTCAATTCAATTCAAAACTCATCTCAATCCAAATTCAATTCAATTATAAACTATCTCAATCCAAATTCAATTCAATTCAAAACTCATCTCAATCCAAATTCAATTCAATTCAAAACTCATCTCAATCCAAATTCATGTCAATTCTAATTCAAATCAATATTCATTCAACCCCGGTTCAACTTTGATTTCAATTCAATTTCAATTTCATTCCAATTTCTCCTACATTCTAAATGTCTCACAGACCCGAGCGTCTTACAGACTTTGTCATTCCAATGATTCGAGCGTCTCATAGACCCGAGCGTCTCACAGACCCGAGCGTCTCACAGGCCCGAGTGTCTCACAGACTTCGACATCTCAAGGTTTCAAACGTCTCACAGACCCGAGTGTCTCACGGACTGACATCTCAAACCCATCAAAACTCTAAAACTTCCAAAACCCAAATACAGTGAACTACGTAAGGTCTGATCTCAACATGGAGTTGAGTACGTAGGCAACCCACACAGGGTGCGACCCCACATCAATCAAAATACCTTTTTGCACTCAGCCATCTCACCTTCAAATAACCCCATGCACTTCCAACCCTCGATTACCTCAAAAAACTCAACCATCCCAAAGGCCCTGAACTACGTAAGGTCTGATCTCAACAGGGAGTTGAGTACGTAGGCAGCCCATCTAGGGTGCGACCTCATTCCAAACAAAAAATCCCTTTCCCCCTCTAAGGTGTTCTTCATACCTCTCGAAACTCTCAAACCTTCTTCGGCTCCCACGAACTTCAAACCATCAGACTCTAAGTCTCGTTCATTCACTCAACCTCAGACTTTTCCCAAATCTTCATTCTATACTCATCCAAATTCACCGATTCTTCTTCTTGACGCTAGCTTGGCAGAAAAGTTCGCTTCATCCACTCTTTTCGTCCTAATCCGATCCTTGGCTTTTAAATGAATCTCTTTAAAAAAGGTTTTGAAAGAAGGCAATCCCGACAATTGGAGACCGAGGTTTTCCTCGGGCACCAATCCGAAGTTGTGGTCGTTGCCACTTCTAAGGGGTGTAACCCAGTGCGAACCCACATAGAATCTCTGGTATGATCAGATAAGTCCTATCCATAGGCAACAATCTCAGAGACAATTAACGGTTCTTAGAACCCAATCCTCCTTCCTAGTTATCATAGGTCAAACTAGGTGGCGACTCTAGTCAATTTCTGCCCTTAGGGCATAAGTCCGCGTGGAGCCCATCGAGAGTGGGTGTAGTGCACACTTGCATTCCTCCTTTATGCTTTCTGGGAAAGACGGACGATTTAGTAGGTATTTGAGGGATGCCAGAATAACGGGTTTTCACCCTCCACAGAATGGCAATTTTTAGGATCTAGGCTTTTCAGTCAAGAACCATATTTAGATAGACCCCCTCATACTGAAAAATCACCCTCCACAGAATGGCGACTCTGCTGGGGAAAACTTGAGTAAGTTTTTCTCAAACTCAAGGAAGACTGAACTCTATTCAAAATTGTCGGGACTTCCCCACTTCTTTCAAAACCTTCAAGAGATTCATTCTAAAGCCGCTAGGACTATCTACTCCACATAGAGTGTGTACTGAGAGGATAGTTAGGATGAGAGTCTAGAGTTCGAGATTGGCCTTGAGTACCATATGTGTGCTTTGCCATTTGCATGCTTCACTTTTGTGTGTTTATTGTTGTGTGTTTACTGTCTTATGTTTTCTGCTCTTCATGCATGACATAATATTTATTGCTTATTTATTGCTTTTGTAAATGGGGCCTTCCTAGAAGGAGTCAACCCATTGTTGCATCGGGTAGCATAGGACATGCATTCCTCTGTGTCACCCGATTTGTCCACGAGTCACGGGATCCCAACCGGTCCACGGTTGATTCCCCATGAGTTAGGTCCTTCCTAGAAGGAGTTAACCCACGAGGTAATACGGTCCAAGACCAACGCCTTGAAGCTCATGATCCAAAAATATCCTCCATTACCCGAGTCTAAGCCAGTATATAGTGAGCCATGAGCCTTCAGTGTCCAGCTACCTTATCCGGTGTCTAAGATGGGCTTATGGGTAGTCACCCCCTTGTATGCCGTCTGTCTGACCACCTTTTGCCTTACCCTGAAGATTGCATGGGCTCAGTTCTCCATGATTCCTCTGCACCACGGTTGTCTTTAAAGCCCAATGTCGCGCTACAAATTCATAGCGGATCCCGTATTTACGGATACCCATACATGACATAGCGTAGTCAACGAATAATTTGGACTTTAGACACACCTTATCGTGCAGACGAGGGGAGCACCGTTCCCATGCAATACTTCCCCAAGTTTCCCGAAAAGTGAGTATGTTGTGATAATCCCCGGCCGTGGCTCGTGTGACTGTATCACTTCGGGTATCCTGACCTTTCGAACTTAAGCACTCCGGACTTTCTTGATGACGTGCCCCACAAGGCATAACAGAAAATCCCGAGAGAGATGAACAGTGAAGGGATGACGGTTCCCCCAGTGGTATGGAAGCATTGATTGACCTGGAAGGTGATTATCCCAATCATTCACACTCAGCTCCACATAAAATCAGCCACGATTTTTATTTTGCGCTTACATCTGTGTGATCACGTTTCAAAAATGAAATACCCCTGAACATTAAAGGCATAAAATCATAACGTGTTTTATAATTCGGACATAAAATAACGTACGAAAAATTTAAACCTAGTATATACATATGTCCGAACGCGTGACAACGTTACATACTAATAAAGTCGCTGAAATACCCCTGACCATTGTACCGCATAAAATCATAACGTGTTTTATAATATGGACATAAACTAACGTACGAACCATTTAAGCTAGTACATATACATATGTACGAACACGAAAATATATGTACGTAACGTTACAATACCGTAACGCTGTAATAAAAACAATAACGCTGCATAATTGCGTTACAAAAAATTTAAAAATATAGAATCACATGATATAATATATAGTCGTACACATATAAATAATAATGTATGACCTATACAAAAACAAAGAGAAAGAAAAGAAAAAAAAGGGGAAGCAAAGACGCTCCCGCTGAGGTTCGAACCCAAGACCTCCCGTACCTTCCCCGAACACCTTAACCAATTGAGCTAAGCTCGAATCCAGTATCAAGTACTAGCCTAATTAAACTAGTGTAGAGCCTACTAAGGTAACTACAAAAAAAATTCAAACAGGAATAATCTTGTTTCTTTCTTAACGTCACCACTGATCGAACAAAAAAAAAAAGAAACAGTCGGGACTGGACTACTTCCCCTCATGCTAAATGGTCAAGGAGACAACTCAGTCTCAAAATCTGAGAAGCCCAAACTCCCACACATTCCCCCGGAAACCTTCAAACACCCACTTCATAAATGAATGCACTCACTCAACCGATTCCTTCCTTTCTCCTCTGCGTGCCCACGCCAGTCTGGGTGTCCAGAATCCTCCTTATTCCCTTCTGTTTTTTTATTCATGCAAGGAACTCTCCTCTATCCCCTTCCATTTGTTCACGCTGGTCATTGAAAGTCTAAACAGGCGTGAACTGATAAGGAAATCAGCGACCAACTTCATTCTCTTCTTCTGTCCGAAAACCATGTTTTTCCTTGACTCCTTTATGTCCCTTCCTTCATGCATGGAAGCTGCTGGAAAAGGCTTCATAATGTGTGCTGAGACATGCTAAGAAAACTCAGAAACATCCTGGAAAAAAATCCACTCCACGGTGAGTTCCTCTTACATTCTCCTCTTGTCCTCTGTTTCTTTTTCTTCTTTTTGTCCTGAGGTTGTATGTTGACTCCTTTTCTATCCAACCTGCTGCTTGCATGAACCTCTCTGTAAATCTTCTCAAGTTGCGCCAAGAAGCACTATGTGACCGATTCCAAAACTGCTTTGAATCCGGCTCCAGGGTAAGGCCTCAAACAGTGACGTCCCTTGCCTCCCTTTTCCTGATTCATCTTTCTGTTTTAATATGGCCAGAGACATCAGTTACTCGCACAATCCCTCTTACATGTCTGCCTGAAATTGCTAGGCGAGTGTTCCAGAAATCGTACAAGTCCTAGAGCAACAACCTGTTGAAACTGCTTTTGAAGAAAAAAAAACTGTCCACGGTAACTCTCTAAACACATGCGCATGTCCAGGAAGTTTAACAATCATTTTGGTAAAAATATAAGTAACTAACCGATGGATTCTTCCTTATTCATGGTCTGTCATGGAGGACCTTGATGCTAGGTGAACTCTCCCTTCAAAACCTGGATGGAAACCCAAGTAGAAGCTAGCTTCTAACCAAGGAAAAGAAAAAAAAACATAGCAAGGAAACTGCATTCCGTTTCAGTTTTCAGTTTCCTAACAGTTCGTAGTTAGGTGTTCCTGTAACCTTAATAATGTTGCCGTGGGTCTGTCTTGAAGTTTAAACACTGAGTAAACATTTAACTAAGTGTATAAGCAATACGTGAAGGAAAAGGAAGTCAGATCTGAGAGCAAGAAGAAAAAAATAAAACTGGATTCTAATGGCAGTTCCACTGTATTTCTGCCTCTGTCAACAAACTCCTTTTCTGTACAACAAGATTTCCAGAGGGGATGTGTGCTACCTCTAAATTTAATACAACAACAGAAACCGGAAGATAATGTAGCTGTCAAGTTTAAACTGGTAGTCTTGTGGAAATCTGTATCTGGGGTTCTTGGAGTATCAACTGACCTGGAGTGATATTTAGTTGTTAGGGTCTGTCTAAGCTAGCAATGTGAAAGAACCGAAAACTAAATGCAGCAGTTTATACGTATATATTCTGCATCTGTTGCATTTTCAGAAGCCAGCCTATATTGTTGGTTCTGTTTAGAGTTAAGACTGTCCTAGAATCTAAGAAAGAAAAAAAAACTAAACCACGTGAAGGAAGTAGGAGTCCAATGCCATTAATGAAACAGAAAGACAAAAAGAAGGAAAAGAAACCAGAGCAGGTTTCAGTGGATATTTTCAGTTTTACTGATTGTGTGCAAGTAAGTTTTCAGAGTGGTTAGCTAAGCTATTTTGAGTCTGTTAGAACTTGGGAAAAGAAAAACTAACGCATCCTAAACTACTAGGGTTGTTAATGAGGAAAAGAAAACTGAAAATCACTTCGTGAGTAAAACAGAAGAGAAGAAGTATAACAGTTTCTACCTTGAGTTTTCTGCAACAATGCAGTTCTGTGTAATGACTTTCTAGTGGCTCTAAATTGCTGTCTTGAATCTATCGCTGGTGTTGTGACCTGGAGTAAACACCTAACTAAGTGCGTAAGAGGGTGGTGGAAGAAATTGAAAATAAACTCGTGGACAAACAGAAAGGAAAGGAAGCAGAAACAGACTTTACAATAGAAGAACAGAAGAAATACATCAGTTTTAGTCTGAAAGGAAAATATGTTTTCTGTAACCTTGACTGGGTGTCTTGGGTTGTATTAGAGTTAAAATGGAAATAGAATACACAATTAGGTAACTAAAACAGTTAAGGAAAACTAAGATGTGGATTAGGTAACCGAAGCAATTTAACAGAAGGAAACAGAAGCTAGCAGATTCTGTTCTCGATTTCTTTTCATTACTGGTGAGGAACATTATCAGTAGTGTTACTTGTTGTCTTGAGTTATCCGTGCTGTTTTTGGGTCTGTTTTGGATTCAACATCTTGATAAAACAAATAATCAAGTAGCTAGATAATGAGGGAAATTGGAAACCAGATTCGTGGGTAAACAGAATCATAAAAACTCAACTGCAGTTTCAGCCTTACATTGTTACCAGTTTCTGCTGACCCCCTTGTTTCAGTATAGGGATACAACAGTGGGTTAGTTTGTTTATGGGAGATTGAAATATAGCTAGAAAGATTAACTAATGACTAAATAGTTTGAGGGAATGAGAGTTAATCCGAGAAACAACAGAAAGAAGTTGGTATCAGCTTTGTTTCTGTTTTCAGTTCCAGGTGTGAAAGAGATTCAGGAGTGTAGCCCTATCTGCTTAAGGATGTTTTGAAAGTTAAAACTATATTAAGCTAAGTAACTAAGTAAATAGACAACCTAGGGGAAAACTAGGCAATATACTAAACTGAAGTAAGCAAAAAAAAGAAAAAAAAAGAGAGAGAACATCAACTTCAGTTTCGGTTATGAAGTCCTAAACTTCTGTTTCAATATACGACATACATCAGTGGGTCTATCAGGGTGGTATAGGTAGTTTTGGGTTTAAAATGCATTAAGTTTTAACTAAACAGCTAAACCAATGGAGGAAAATAAAAATCCAAACTCTGATCAAACAGGAAAACAGAAGAGAGAAGAAATATAGTTTCAGGTTTTCAGATTCCTGCCATTTCAGGTTAGGAAAAATTCTGTAGCTCTATCAACAATGTCTTGGATCTGTTTTGGTTTTTTTTTTTTTAAAAAAAAAAACTTGCCAATGCACTTAGCTAGATAGGTAATCAGGTTGAAGGAAGTGGTAAGGCAAATCACTAAGCAGGAAGAAATCAAAGAGGAACTAACAGTTTCAGTTCCTATCAGTTTTTCTTTTTCAGTTCCAGTTTTGGATTTCTTGTTTCAGTATATGAGACATAGCAGTGGGTTAAATCGGATTGGTTGGATTGTTTTAAGTTTAAACCTTAATTAAACACCTAACTAACCAGTGTCACTAAGTTGGGGAAAATAGAAAGAAAAGAACCCAAGTTCAGTAACAGGAAAGAAAGCCAAGAAGAACAACAGGTTCGGATGTTCTGTTTCAGTTTTATGTTTGTTTCTGGAAGTTGGTTCTGTTTTTGTACAGGGAAGTAAGTGAGTATTAGTGGGGTAGTTTTGAGTTCAAAAATGGTGATAGAACACTTAACCAAGTAGGAGGTACTTAGGGATAAAACTGAAAGACAGTACGAGAGTAACTGAAGAGGAATTCCACAGCTTTTTCCTTTTCTGGTTTTCAAGGTTTCAGTTTCCTGTTTCTGTATAGATTGTGCCGAGGGTGTGCTTTTGGGTTAGCCTTGAGTTTAAGACTTTGTTAATGCATAAGTCTGAGTGCTTGTAAGTAGGGGAAACCAAAGAAAAAGAGGAAGAATACCAGTGAGGAGACTTAGACAATGGGGTTAAATGAAACAGATTTTGTATTGTGGTTTCTGTAATATGGTGTCTGTACAGACGAGATTCTGAAGTAGTAGAAGTATTATGGAGGCTCAGGTGCGGGCTCAAAACATTAGTAAAGAGATGAACTCAGTTGGCAAGATCAGTTGGGAATCTAGGAATCAATTAACTAAGGACAAAAGGAAGGAATGAGGAAGGACTAAGGTGGATTTCGGTTTCAGTTTTTAGGTAGTTTCTGTTCCGTGCATTTGGGTACAGCAGTTGATGAGTGTCTTACTAGTGTGGTTTGGAGTTTAAAACAGTATTAACACATGTACCTAGTCGGGTAATACTGGGGGAAGGAGTGAAACATTCACGGAACCAAGAGTAACCAAGATACAAGGAGAAACATTAGATTGTGGTTCCATTTTTCATTGATATTATGGTTCTGTTACAAGAGTATCATAAGTGGGATTCAGGTTTAATAATGAAACCAAACCATAGCTAATAAACATAACTAGGTTAGCAAAACACGTGGAGAAGGTTAAAACATCAATTATTGCCTTAAAGGTGACGTTTAATAATATATTCGTGTTTCAAACTTGGAAACTTCTGAACTGCTGCATAAATGGGTTTAGGAATATTCTATGATCTATTTTATACAAGAATGAAACATTGCTCACATTTTTATCTAAGGAGGGAATATACATTAAACAAGTTATATCGATGTTATATAAACATGCTACATAACTAGCGCTTAAAGCGCTTTAAAATATTACTAAGGAAACGAGACTTAGTTAACTTGTAAAACAAAGATATGAATATTCTAGGAGTAAGTTAAGCCTAGAATTAATGCATGTGAAGTTCTAAGAGTCAGTGTAAACTAAGCATGTGACAACATACCTAGGGGAGAACTTACGATACAAAGTGTCGTCACATAAAATAATAAACTGACACATTGTTTTAATCAACTCTAGGACCGTAGCGAGCTCCGACCGGGACTCCGAGAGTGAGACAACTCGTACTTGTGAAAAAGGTATGGACATGTGTGGTTCGTATGTTGCCGTGTTACACGGCTTGTTTGCTGTGTGCCTTGTGTGCAAATGACCGTAAGATTAATGCATGAAATTGGATTGCTTGCTCACCTTGCTTACATGATTGCTATACCATTGTTGCATATGATTTGCGCGCACACAGTAGTTTAGCCCCTTCTCGTTTATGGAACTTGAATGAAACACGACGAACTACGCAAACAAAATGAAACAACTATACAAGAAGTAATCTCCTCTTAAACTATAGGGGACTTCTAATGACACCCACTATGGTGTCGAACTTATAATGTTAATGAAGAGTAAAGTACCTATTGGTGGAACATATCCTGAGGTCTAGAGATGACCCTGCCTCCTCGACGCACGACGCCGGGAATAGAGGATTGGCTATGAGAAGACGTTCTTCAACTTGTGGTGATAAGAGAATTCACAAATAACCCTTAAAGAAACAAGGCAAGATTAGCACCTACATGAGATGGTCACGGGATCTAAACTATATCCCCAGACCTGGTGCAAGGAAAGAGAAAGAAAATACACCTTAAGGGAACAAGAGAAAAGAAATGAAAACACACAACGCTCGAATGATCCCATAGTGAGGATCATGGGTATAACATACCTATGCACACGTTTTATTACTTACATGATTGTTATTGCTATACTAGCAGCTCGTTGTGCTTGGATGCGTGTTTGATGTGCTATGATGCCAGTATGTTATGCTTGGATATTTGTTGTTATTGCTATGCTACCTTAAAGTGTGTATGATATCATGATGTATTGTGGTGTGCTTTACTGCTTTATTATAGCATGTAAATTGACTTAATAATATTCGACCAAGTAGTCGTGTGGCCCGGCAACATGCAGGCTACACACGTTCATACTCAGCGTAGTTTGCTGAGTCCTTCCCAACCCAAATTTTTACAGGTATTATGCCGGACGATAACGGAGCGTAGGCGGGATGGCTACCATGGGGGTAGTCCATCAGGGCATAACGTTTGAGGATGTGGCCGTATGTTTAATGTACCCGAGATGTAATTTTTAGTTTATAATTTGGTAATTTTGTTGTAGACACTCAACCATTGGAATTGTATCTTATATTGTATATGAATTTTGGTGAGAGCTGTTTCCAGTCATACAGACCGTAACTTGATGTTGGTAGAGTGGTCATGTCAACCACGTGGGTGGTTGGCGTCTGTAGCACCCGGACAATAATGAGAATCCGCTGCGTACTTATCTTGTAGTATGGCTAGGCACTTGGTTTCGTACTATGGATGTTTTATTCGGGGGTGTTACAGAAAGTGGTATCAGAGCGTAGTTGCGCTCTGATGACTGGAACAGAGTAATACCGAGCATAGGAAAACCTGAATTCGGGGAAATGGGGTTAAGGGTTAGTATGTGAGGCGCGATAGTTAGGATTCTTCCCCAATAATTACTGGATACCTAACAGACACCTACACCCAACCCCTACGTACCAAGAGTCCATTTCAAATCATAGAAAAAAACGCCGGAGAGGTAGAAAGCATCCTCTTACTCGGGGAAACCCGATCTGGCATCTATTTAATGTTGCACAATCAACCCGAGGAGAAAAGACTATATTATACAATCGATGTTGCCAAAAGGATAATACCCGAAGAGGAACCAATTTTAGCGACAACTTGGGTCGACATGCTTAGCAGTCGATAGGACCAACCACACAAGCAAAGAGGACCGAAATACCCTAAAATACATGAAATAAATAAAGCCAAAAATAAGCAATTAATTAAGCCAATGATGGGAATTGAGATAAATTCTACAATTCGAACACTTGAGAGGGTACTTTAAGAAAACCTCTCGTAAGACAATGAAATAAGAGAATATAGCTCGAGACGAAACTACACCATAAAATTGGTATGACCTATTATGCTTAACGAATCATAACACAATGTTACACACTAAAGTATAATATTACGGAATTCAATTAATTCCCCACCCCAACACAAATCAAACAGAGAAGAAAATGGCAATGAATCCGCCACTACGTTCAAACACCTATCGAATATTTTGTTCAAGGAGACCAAATAAAAGGAGTTGTGGGCTATGGAGAATTAAGTTCCGATCGTGGAGGAACAAGTTCCGAAAGAGGAACTCTTAAAAACACCCGCAAGCAATGCAACGGGTAACTATGAAATTTAATGTTATAAAAAGGTAAACCCTTTGAATCAAGCATATATCATTAACTATGATTATGAAGGAAATGATCACACATGCAATGTTTTTTCGCATAGCATTTAATGTTATTTCGCACTAACGCCATATGATAGTATTATTTAACCATTTGGTATTGTACCATATATTACATATCACGTTATTCATTTTAAATAAACTATACTTTAATTTACACTGTATGATTTACAACATATATATATTGATAGTGATGTCATAACACTTGTCATTTATCATTTCATGATATTAAACAGATATTGTATACACTTATATATATACATATATTCTCGGTTTACACATATATATTTATTATGTAAGTTTTATTTGATTTAATCCTATAATATATAGTTGCTTGTATTGTGACAGTGGTATTTCTTAAACTCCCATTCAAGGTATAAGTTGGTCAACCTGACCTCTTGGTCAAATTAGTTGACTTAGTCAAGCATGTTGACTTCACTAGTTTACCCAAGTACTTTAGTTTACGACATTCATCATAATACATGGTATTATATAATTCATGTACTTTGCAATATGCTACTCTTGATTGTATAATTTACAGCTTATCAACTCTATTCATTTATAACACCCCTCATTAAATATTATATGGTTCTCAACCATATTTTATACGCATTTCCTACATATATTAGCCACGCCTTTATGCACATACAAATATACGTGAATTATAAAACCCCTTTCGTTAAGTGTTACATTTCATTATTTTATGTAAGGTGATTATTCTTACTAGTTTGTAATATAATATACAAACTTATATTAAGATTCCTATCTTAAGATCATGTAGCATTGGTTTAACACCAAAATAAACTTTTAAAGTTTATTCATTATACTCATTACCTTGTAAGTTCATTTATTCATTATTATCACATTTGTTTTATGTGAATATTTTTACTTATACACGTATTATATCCAATTTAAAAACCAATTGTATATATATATATATAAACACCTTTTTACTTCAAATGTTTGCCAAGGTTAATATTACTTAGCCAAGCAATTTCTAACCTTATGGTTCGAATTCAATTATACAATATCGCATAAATTAATTTCTCTTATTTAGTATAACAACCGTGACAAGAACAAAAGAGGGGCAACTACCGAGTATAAATCTTGGGTGAAGTTATAAGTAGGTTAAGAGAACCTAATCATATGGGGAGACATTAAAAACGGTGCGGATGGATCACCTATATCCATACTATATCTATGAATACGGTGCGGATGGATCACCTATATCCATACTATATCTATGAATACGGTGCGGATGGATCACCTATATCCATACTATATCTATGAATACGGTGCGGATGGATCACCTATATCCATACTATATCTATGAATACGGTGCGGATGGATCACCTATATCCATACTATATCTATGAATATGGTGCGGATGGATCACCTATATCCATACTATATCTATGAATACGGTGCGGATGGATCACCTATATCCATACTATATCTATGAATACGGTGCGGATGGATCACCTATATCCATACTATATCTATGAATACGGTGGGGATGGATCACCTATATCCATACTATATCTATGAATACGGTGCGGATGGATCACCTATATCCATCTATATCTATGAATACGGTGCGGATGGATCACCTATATCCATATCTATAAATACGGTGCGGATGGATCACCTATATCCATACTACATCTCCCTATATGAGAACTTGGAATGAAAAGGAATGATAATATAAGAAGGGTACGAATGTATGTACCAATATACCATTTAATTAATGGAAACAACCATATGTGCATATTTAAGACAAAATGGTAGTATAATTCAAATACGACCTTGGAACTTATAACACATAAGTATACATATTATGATACAAAAAAGGTAATGTATATATGTACACATTTATATATACATAGTGGGAAAAAAATAAATTAATTGAATGATTGTTTGTTGGACGTGCGAGGTTGAACTTAACCCTGGTCAGGTCAAGTGATACTGAGCACAAATTGGGGTGGAAGGATAGTCCAACACTTACGCTGACCACGTAAGGGTTGGATAACTCCCGAAACCTCCTACAAGTGGACACATGAACTACAAAATATGAAGGATGCGATATCGATGTAGATAATACAAACGGGTAGAATACATTGATACATGATTCGAAATTTAGAGGCTGCAACCACAGAAGCTTCTAACATATATAATTTAGTAAACTTTTGACTGAAACCAATCAAAGTCAACCAACAGGGTCAAAGCCATAATTGGGCTGGAAAATAAAGATACTTAGAGACGAAAGACGTCTAATCGGGTTGTAAAAACTAAACATAAGTATGAGCGGTAGTAAAAAAACTAAACCAATCGTGGTAACAATGACACGTCGATAACATTCAAATACCAAGAACTAAATCATTAACGCCAAAAGGGTCAACCAGAAACAAAAATCTAGACGCTTAAAAGCGCACCAAAAGCATGAATATCCCATATTACCCCATATTGGCCAAGAGACTAGGCGGAAGAAACAATTAAACCATCCACTACCTTGGAAGACATAGTAAGGGAAAGCTAAACCCGAAGGTAATCAGAGTCGCACAGCAGAAGCTGGTGGACCATATCGCACATCTTCCAGCTGAGTAACAGGTGACCTATCAGCTAATACCTTAAACCTAGAGAGGCTAAACCCGAATCCGTTTCTAGGCCGGTACAACTACCGATAAGAGTCTTTTGGATACATAAACTAAACCCTTAACATGATCAAGGCCTTCGATGAGAGTATAATGTAAGTTACATTGCATAGGAACTAGAATACTACATGAGAGTTAAAACAACTTGAACCAAGGTTCTAGGATGCTATAAAAAGGATTACGTGGGCGTAACCCATTTTTAAGGGGGGGTAGGCGTGTTTCGCTTTTGCTATGTTGTCGCTCGGTTGATGTGTTATGTTTGATTGCTATGTGTATGAACTGTGCAGAATTATGTGTGTGTATTGTATTGGATGTACTTCGTGCTATGAATGAATACTGTGTTGATTTATTATGATGTATTCCTACAACCACTCGTGGTTGGTTGGTAGGTTTGTGTGTTTGGATTGCGCGTGAAAATGTTATGTACGCTATGTATGAAGGAATGTTGTGTGCCTCGGTTTGCACTTTAGCCTGTTATACACATTGGTAACTTCTTGGTCTACTATGAGAACTTGTGTGAAGCCACTGATGTGGCACGGTGCTTAGAAGCACCGAGCATTATAATTATGGACTTAATCCTTTTGGTATCGATAATGAATGTGGGACTCGATCCCTAAGATTACCAGGAGTGGAAGATATAAGTTAAGAAAGTAAGACTTCGGGACGAAGTCTCTTTTAAGGGGGGTAAGTTGAAATACCCCTGAACATTAAACGCATAAAATCATAACGTGTTTTATAATTCGGACATAAAATAACGTACAAAAAATTTAAACCTAGTATATACATATGTCCGAACGCGTGACAACGTTACATACTAATAAAGTCGCTGAAATACCCCTGACCATTGTACCGCATAAAATCATAACGTGTTTTATAATATGGACATAAACTAACGTACGAACCATTTAAGCTAGTACATATACATATGTACGAACACGAAAATATATGTACGTAACGTTACAATACCGTAACGCTGTAATAAAACAATAACGCTGCATAATTGTGTTACAAAAAATTTAAAATATAGAATCACATGATATAATATATAGTCGTACACATATAATAATGTATGACCTATACAAAAACAAAGAGAAAGAAAAGAAAAAAAAGGGGAAGCAAAGACGCTCCCGCTGAGGTTCGAACCCAAGACCTCCCGTACCTTCCCCGAACACCTTAACCAATTGAGCTAAGCTCGAATCCAGTATCAAGTACTAGCCTATTAAACTAGTGTTGAGCCTACTAAGGTAACTACAAAAAAAAAAAACAATTCAAACAGGAATAATCTTGTTTCTTCCTTAACGTCACCACTGATCGAAAAAAAAAAAAGAAACAGTCGGGACTGGACTACTTCCCCTCATGCTAAATGGTCAAGGAGACAACTCAGTCTCAAAATCTGAGAAGCCCAAACTCCCACACATTCCCTCGGAAACCTTCAAACACCCACTTCATAAATGAATGCACTCACTCAACCGATTCCTTCCTTTCTCCTCTGCTTGCCCACGCCAGTCTGGGTGTCCAGAATCCTCCTTATTCCCTTCTGTTTTTTTTTTATTCATGCAAGGAACTCTCCTCTATCCCCTTCCATTTGTTCACGCTGGTCATTGAAAGTCTAAACAGGCGTGAACTGATAAGGAAATCAGCGACCAACTTCATTCTCTTCTTCTGTCCGAAAACCATGTTTTTCCTTGACTCCTTTATGTCCCTTCCTTCATGCATGGAAGCTGCTGGAAAAGGCTTCATAATGTGTGCTGAGACATACTAAGAAAACTCAGAAACATCCTGGAAAAAAATCCACTCCACGGTGAGTTCCTCTTACATTCTCCTCTTGTCCTCTGTTTCTTTTTCTTCTTTATGTCCTGAGGTTGTATGTTGACTCCTTTTCTATCCAACCTGCTGCTTGCATGAACCTCTCTGTAAATCTTCTCAAGTTGCGCCAAGAAGCACTATGTGACCGATTCCAAAACTGCTTTGAATCCGGCTCCAGGGTAAGGCCTCAAACAGTGACGTCCCTTGCCTCCCTTTTCCTGATTCATCTTTCTGTTTTAATATGGCCAGAGACATCAGTTACTCGCACAATCCCTCTTACATGTCTGCCTGAAATTGCTAGGCGAGTGTTCCAGAAATCGTACAAGTCCTAGAGCAACAACCTGTTGAAACTGCTTTTGAAGAAAAAAAAAACTGTCCACGGTAACTCTCTAAACACATGCGCATGTCCAGGAAGTTTAACAATCATTTTGGTAAAAATATAAGTAACTAACCGATGGATTCTTCCTTATTCATGGTCTGTCATGGAGGACCTTGATGCTAGGTGAACTCTCCCTTCAAAACCTGGATGGAAACCCAAGTAGAAGCTAGCTTCTAACCAAGGTAAAAGAAAAAAAAAACATAGCAAGGAAACTGCATTCCGTTTCAGTTTTCAGTTTCCTAACAGTTCGTAGTTAGGTGTTCCTGTAACCTTAATAATGTTGCCGTGGGTCTGTCTTGAAGTTTAAACACTGAGTAAACATTTAACTAAGTGTATAAGCAATACGTGAAGGAAAAGGAAGTCAGATCTGAGAGCAAGAAGAAAAAAATAAAACTGGATTCTAATGGCAGTTCCACTGTATTTCTGCCTCTGTCAACAAACTCCTTTTCTGTACAACAAGATTTCCAGAGGGGATGTGTGCTACCTCTAAATTTAATACAACAACAGAAACCGGAAGATAATGTAGCTGTCAAGTTTAAACTGGTAGTCTTGTGGAAATCTGTATCTGGGGTTCTTGGAGTATCAACTGACCTGAGTGATATTTAGTTGTTAGGGTCTGTCTAAGCTAGCAATGTGAAAGAACCGAAAACTAAATGCAGCAGTTTATACGTATATATTCTGCATCTGTTGCATTTTCAGAAGCCAGCCTATATTGTTGGTTCTGTTTAGAGTTAAGACTGTCCTAGAATCTAAGAAAGAAAAAAAAACTAAACCACGTGAAGGAAGTAGGAGTCCAATGCCATTCGAAACAGAAAGACAAAAGAAGGAAAAGAAACCAGAGCAGGTTTCAGTGGATATTTTCAGTTTTACTGATTGTGTGCAAGTAAGTTTTCAGAGTGGTTAGCTAAGCTATTTTGAGTCTGTTAGAACTTGGGAAAAGAAAAACTAACGCATCCTAAACTACTAGGGTTGTTAATGAGGAAAAGAACTGAAAATCACTTCGTGAGTAAAACAGAAGAGAAGAAGTATAACAGTTTCTACCTTGAGTTTTCTGCAACAATGCAGTTCTGTGTAATGACTTTCTAGTGGCTCTAAATTGCTGTCTTGAATCTATCGCTGGTGTTGTGACCTGGAGTAAACACCTAACTAAGTGCGTAAGAGGGTGGTGGAAGAAATTGAAAATAAACTCGTGGACAAACAGAAAGGAAAGGAAGCAGAAACAGACTTTACAATAGAAGAACAGAAGAAATACATCAGTTTTAGTCTGAAAGGAAAATATGTTTTCTGTAACCTTGACTGGGTGTCTTGGGTTGTATTAGAGTTAAAATGGAAATAGAATACACAATTAGGTAACTAAAACAGTTAAGGAAAACTAAGATGTGGATTAGGTAACCGAAGCAATTTAACAGAAGGAAACAGAAGCTAGCAGATTCTGTTCTCGATTTCTTTTCATTACTGGTGAGGAACATTATCAGTAGTGTTACTTGTTGTCTTGAGTTATCCGTGCTGTTTTTGGGTCTGTTTTGGATTCAACATCTTGATAAAACAAATAATCAAGTAGCTAGATAATGAGGGAAATTGGAAACCAGATTCATGGGTAAACAGAATCATAAAAACTCAACTGCAGTTTCAGCCTTACATTGTTACCAGTTTCTGCTGACCCCCTTGTTTCAGTATAGGGATACAACAGTGGGTTAGTTTGTTTATGGGAGATTGAAATATAGCTAGAAAGATTAACTAATGACTAAATAGTTTGAGGGAATGAGAGTTAATCCGAGAAACAACAGAAAGAAGTTGGTATCAGCTTCTGTTTCTGGTTTTCAGTTTCCAGGTTGTGAAAGAGATTTCAGGAGTGTAGCCCTATCTGCTTAAGGATGTTTTGAAAGTTAAAACTATATTAAGCTAAGTAACTAAGTAAATAGACAACCTAGGGGAAAACTAGGCAATATACTAAACTGAAGTAAGCAACAAAAAGAAAAAAAAAGAGAGAGAACATCAACTTCAGTTTCGGTTATGAAGTCCTAAACTTCTGTTTCAATATATGACATACATCAGTGGGTCTATCAGGGTGGTCTAGGTAGTTTTGGGTTTAAAATGCATTAAGTTTTAACTAAACAGCTAAACCAATGGAGGAAAATAAAAATCCAAACTCTGATCAAACAGGAAAACAGAAGAGAGAAGAAATATAGTTTCAGGTTTTCAGATTCCTGCCATTTCAGGTTAGGAAAAATTCTGTAGCTCTATCAACAATGTCCTGGATCTGTTTTGGTTTTTTTTTTTTAAAAAAAAAAAACTTGCCAATGCACTTAGCTAGATAGGTAATCAGGTTGAAGGAAGTGGTAAGGCAAATCACTAAGCAGGAAGAAATCAAAGAGGAACTAACAGTTTCAGTTCCTATCAGTTTTTCTTTTTCAGTTCCAGTTTTGGATTTCTTGTTTCAGTATATGAGACATAGCAGTGGGTTAAATCGGATTGGTTGGATTGTTTTAAGTTTAAACCTTAATTAAACACCTAACTAACCAGTGTCACTAAGTTGGGGAAAATAGAAAGAAAAGAACCCAAGTTCAGTAACAGGAAAGAAAGCCAAGAAGAACAACAGGTTCGGATGTTCTGTTTCAGTTTTATGTTTGTTTGCTGGAAGTTGGTTCTGTTTTTGTACAGGGAAGTAAGTGAGTATTAGTGGGGTAGTTTTGAGTTCAAAAATGGTGATAGAACACTTAACCAAGTAGGAGGTACTTAGGGATAAAACTGAAAGACAGTACGAGAGTAACTGAAGAGGAATTCCACAGCTTTTTCCTTTTCTGGTTTTCAAGGTTTCAGTTTCCTGTTTCTGTATAGATTGTGCCGAGGGTGTGCTTTTGGGTTAGCCTTGAGTTTAAGACTTTGTTTATGCATAAGTCTGAGTGCTTGTAAGTAGGGGAAACCAAAGAAAAAGAGGAAGAATACCAGTGAGGAGACTTAGACAATGGGGTTAAATGAAACAGATTTTGTATTGTGGTTTCTGTAATATGGTGTCTGTACATACGAGATTCTGAAGTAGTAGAAGTATTATGGAGGCTCAGGTGCGGGCTCAAAACATTAGTAAAGAGATGAACTCAGTTGGCAAGATCAGTTAGGAATCTAGGAATCAATTAACTAAGGACAAAAGGAAGGAATGAGGAAGGACTAAGGTGGATTTCGGTTTCAGTTTTTAGGTAGTTTCTGTTCCGTGCATTTGGGTACAGCAGTTGATGAGTGTCTTACTAGTGTGGTTTGGAGTTTAAAACAGTATTAACACATGTACCTAGTCGGGTAATACTGGGGGAAGGAGTGAAACATTCACGGAACCAAGAGTAACCAAGATACAAGGAGAAACATTAGATTGTGGTTCCAGTTTTCATTGATATTATGGTTCTGTTACAAGAGTATCATAAGTGGGATTCAGGTTTAATAATGAAACCAAACCATAGCTAATAAACATAACTAGGTTAGCAAAACACGTGGAGAAGGTTAAAACATCAATTATTGCCTTAAAGGTGACGTTTAATAATATATTCGTGTTTCAAACTTGGAAACTTCTGAACTGCTGCATAAATGGGTTTAGGAATATTCTATGATCTATTTTATACAAGAATGAAACATTGCTCACATTTTTATCTAAGGAGGGAATATACATTAAACAAGTTATATCGATGTTATATAAACATGCTACATAACTAGCGCTTAAAGCGCTTTAAAATATTACTAAGGAAACGAGACTTAGTTAACTTGTAAAACAAAGATATGAATATTCTAGGAGTAAGTTAAGCCTAGAATTAATGCATGTGAAGTTCTAAGAGTCAGTGTAAACTAAGCATGTGACAACATACCTAGGGGAGAACTTACGATACAAAGTATCGTCACATAAAATAATAAACTGACACATTGTTTTAATCAACTCTAGGACCGTAGCGAGCTCCGACCGGGACTCCGAGAGTGAGACAACTCGTACTTGTGAAAAAGGTATGGACATGTGTGGTTCTTATGTTGCCGTGTTACACGGCTTGTTTGCTGTGTGCCTTGTGTGCAAATGACCGTAAGATTAATGCATGAAATTGGATTGCTTGCTCACCTTGCTTACATGATTGCTATACCATTGTTGCATATGATTTGCGCGCACACAGTAGTTTAGCCCCTTCTCGTTTATGGAACTTGAATGAAACACGACGAACTACGCAAACAAAACGAAACAACTATACAAGAAGTAATCTCCTCTTAAACTATAGGGGACTTCTAATGACACCCACTATGGTGTCGAACTTATAATGTTAATGAAGAGTAAAGTACCTATTGGTGGAACATATCCTGAGGTCTAGAGATGACCCTGCCTCCTCGACGCACGACGCCGGGAATAGAGGATTGGCTATGAGAAGACGTTCTTCAACTTGTGGTGATAAGAGAATTCACAAATAACCCTTAAAGAAACAAGGCAAGATTAGCACCTACATGAGATGGTCACGGGATCTAAACTATATCCCCAGACCTGGTGCAAGGAAAGAGAAAGAAAATACACCTTAAGGGAACAAGAGAAAAGAATGAAAACACACAACGCTCGAATGATCCCATAGTGAGGATCATGGGTATAACATACCTATGCACACGTTTTATTACTTACATGATTGTTATTGCTATACTAGCAGCTCGTTGTGCTTGGATGCGTGTTTGATGTGCTATGATGCCAGTATGTTATGCTTGGATATTTGTTGTTATTGCTATGCTACCTTAAAGTGTGTATGATATCATGATGTATTGTGGTGTGCTTTACTGCCTTATTATAGCATGTAAATTGACTTAATAATATTCGACCAAGTAGTCGTGTGGCTCGGCAACATGCGGGCTACACACGTTCATACTCAGCATAGTTTGCTGAGTCCTTCCCAACCCAAATTTTTACAGGTATTATGCCGGACGATAACGGAGCGTAGGCGGGATGGCTACCATGGGGGTAGTCCATCAGGTTATAACGTTTGAGGATGTGGCCGTATGTTTAATGTACCCGAGATGTAATTTTCAGTTTATAATTTGGTAATTTTGTTGTAGACACTCAACCATTGGAATTGTATCTTATATTGTATATGAATTTTGGTGAGAGCTGTTTCCAGTCATGCAGACCGTAACTTGATGTTGGTAGAGTGGTCATGTCAACCACGTGGGTGGTTGGCGTCTGTAGCTGAAATACCCGGAAATTTCCAAGATAAGAATACTATAGTATATAAGGTGAATAATAGGTCCGGGATTAGCGTTAAGATGGCCCAGGGAATTTAACAATGTCCATTCCTAAATCTACCTTCTCCTTTTAATGTTCACAATTCATTGTAACGTTTTGCTATGATGACTGTTAGTCATATTTCTAAATCTTTCTTCTAAATTCGTTAGGTGATTTAAATCCTAAAATACCAATCTAGAATCTTCTTTCTAGCTTGTTAATTTTAAATATCCGGAGTTCAATTCCAGTTTGGCTATTTAATATATTTGTTGTTTATTTGACTCTTCTTATTTCTCTCCCAGTAATTGTTATCGGTTTGGTGACTCATCTTTTTAAACGTAATTGTTTTCCTTCCATTAGCCCTTAAACTATTTATCTATATTGATCTATTTCTGATTTATTTCCTTACTAGTATTTGTTTACTAATTAACTTCTAAGATATTTTACTCCTCATCCTTATCTTCTGCAACAGTCAAATAAATCTCTTTTCTATTTTGAATTAAAGGATTATGTCTTTATTTATTAACGGGTTGTTTTGTTTCTTCCTCCCGAGGTTCTCAACGTCAATGTATTTAGAAAGTAATTACACTATTAGTTATTAGGTGTTCCTTTAAAATTGTTTACAAGATTTAAATTAATTCCTCTACGTCTTTACAAAATACAATTTATTTAACTTATATTGATAATCCCTAATTCTCTGATTTACTTATTTAAACCACGATCTTATTGATCGTTCTTCATCTTCTCTCACGCCGCTATTACTCTCTCCTTCCCAACTCTCAATTCACGCTCCTGCTGGTGTTTGATCAGAACCCTTCCCTGGTGCCAACTAGAGTCTAACGGGTAAAGTAGTAGCATAGTTTGAGTGTTGGTTTATCCATTTGCATTCGAGGTCTGCTGATTGTGATCTGTTCTAACCTAGACGTTGGTGTCGACGACGAACGTCATTGGTGAATCTGTTGGGTGTCTTCCTGAGTCGAGAGAGCAATCAGGTAAATTCTGTGCTCATTGTTGGTTTTGGTTGTGGATTGCCTTCTGTCGCGAATGGTGTTTTGAGAAACTTCACTGTGAATTTGATGATGGTTTTGTTTTGGGAGTTCTTCACTGGTTTCTGATTACTTTGGGGTTCGTGGTGCTCCCTGACTCACCATGTTGGTTCTCTGCACCGTGAGCATGAATTGAGTACACTGAATTGTTTATATATATTTGCGCTGCATACAATGACTGCAGTTAAGCTCTATGATCTACTCTATGGACTGATGATTCATAGGGGGTGTGCACACTTAAGGACTTAGGGTGAGGGTATTTGATATTTCGGTCCGCTGTGACTGTTGGTTGTTTTATGGATACTCCAGTTGAAGACTCCCCGAATGGTTTTCTGATTTATAGACATCAATGTGGAATGGTTTACTGGTTTACAACTCGAATGATTCGTTTATCAAATTCAAAGGGTTTCTAAAATGTATTTTACGTGATGAGATGGAATTTACTCAGTTTCACTGATTTGCGCGATCCCTTCGTGCTTTTATTGTTGTTTTCTGATCGCAGGTACCGATTGCTGACTTGGGGAATGGGGAATGCGCTACGACCTAGTATTAGGAAGTTTGAGTTGTTTTGAGACTTTAGTTGTTTTATAAGTTTTGGAGCACATCGTTTTGGATTCCTTAATAATGTTTAGTTGACGATTACAGTTTAAGTTTCCGCACAAATGGTTTATGATATTGGGTTAATGTTTTGTGATGTTTTGTGATTTAATAGCCTGAGCATCCAAGGGTTTGGATGTGGCGGTAGCACCTTGGATTTTGAGAAAGTCTTCCGCTGTTATCTATGGTATAAGTGTTGTTTAATCCTCATGTTCCTTTCATACTGATCTTAATGTGGGTTGGTATAAGTTTTGGTTTATTTTAGTCTCTGTTCTGCTGTTTTAACTGCATACAGGGACCTGTCCGAACGTCCGTCCGGACATCCATGTTCGGACAGGCCCCGAAGAGCTTAAGAAGTTTTCTCTGTTTGGTGGTGTCCGACCTTCTGTCCGAACTTCAAAGTTCGGACAGCATGCGAGGACGAGGTCGACTTACAAGTCTCGACTTAGGTCCGAACTTGTAAGCTCGGACCAATGTTCGGACACGCCACGTTAGTTTCTCGGACTTTTCAAACTTACTTGTGTCCGAACTTCAAAGTCCGGACACAAGTTCGGACGCCTTTGGTTTTCAGCCCTTTTAACTCTCGACTTGTGTCCGAACTTCAAAGTCCGGACACAAGTTCGGACTTTTGGTTTTTCGCAGTCTATTTCTCTTCGGCTTGTGTCCGAACTTTCCATGTCCGGACACAAGTTCGGACTAACGCTGTTTTGCCCTTCTAGGACTCGTTTGAAGTCCGTTTTCGATGCCGTTTGCGCCATTAGGTTTGTATTTTCATAAGCTATGTTTTGAGGTAAAATCCAGGGTGTTACAAGGTGGTATCAGAGCCGTGTTTTTGAAATAAGATCAAAGGTGATTTAAATTGGATTAAAATATGGGGATAAGCCGATTGGGGAATCTATATATGCTGAATTGTGTGTGAGATTGTGAAGATACTTTGGCTGATCTTGGTGATATTTGGAAGGTTATACTAACCAATGGAATTCCTTGATAATCTTATACATCTGCGTACGCGGAGTATGCAAATTGTTTATTTGGATGTGGCTACATATGTATGTTGAACTGTATACTAGGTATTATATATGGTATAGACTGGTAAAACTTGTGGAATGAGTTTGAAAGGGGCTATAGAAATAGAGATCTTTATTCCTGTACGTCGTAATCAGGAGATCGCCTGAGCTCAAGCTTGTAGGACTGGCACACCAACTCAATTTCTCCTATAATACCAGAAGCCGAAGTCGAAGGACTACAATGGCCGCCAACGATCCAATGAGACAACTCCAAGAGCTGGCCTTGAACTTGGGGCAGATTGTGCAGCGACAGGCACAGCGAGACAATGCACCTGAGGATTATACCAAGAGGATAGCGCACCTGAAGCCGACCGCTTTTGCTGGAGAAGAGGACCCGGTCCTACTTGAAGACTGGATCCGGGAGTTTGACAAGATTTTTGATGCGGTCAACTGCCCAGAGGACAGGAAGGTCAACGGGGCGGTGTACTACTTCAAGGGGGAGGCCGACATCTGGTGGACGGCCAACCGAGATATGCTACGAGCTGAGCCTAATTTTGGATGGGAGGCGCTGAAGCAAGCGATGAGGAGGCGCTTCTACCCCGAGCATGTGCGCATGCAGAAGTACCTGGAGTTTTCGGAGTTAAAGCAGCTGTCCAAGAGTGTGAAGGACTATCACTCAAAATTTCTGGAGTTAGCAAGATTCGCACCTACCATGGTCCCGGATGAAGCCTCGAAGGTGCAGCGGTTCGTGGGGGGACTCAACTGGAGCCTCCAAGAGGCCCTGAGTGTCTTGGCCATCCCGACCCTCCAGGACGCGTATGGTAAGGCTGCCAACCTTTACAGAGTGCAGCAGAAGAGAAGGGAGGTCCAAGCGGGCCAGAAGAGGAAGGCAGATGAGGGGGAGGACTCCCGGGGACGTGATGATAGACCCCAGAGACCAAACCAGGAGAAGAGGTGGAGGCCCCATTCTGATGAGAGGCGAAGGTTTGAGGGAAACCAGAGGCAGACCCAGAGGTGGGGCGATCGACACCAGCACCAAGGCCAGAAGACGGAGCAAGGGCCGGAGAGGCACTTCCACTGTAACAGATGCCGTAAAGATCATCCAGGGAAAGACTGCGAGGGGAATTTTGTCACGTGCTTCCGGTGTGGCAAGAAGGGCCACAGGGTGTTTGAATGCTTCAAGAACCCTCCAGGGGATAATCAGAGAAGAGGAGGCGGTGATCGGACCTACAGACAGACAGATTCCCAGCCCAGGGGCAGAGAGCAGTACCAGGGCCAGAATCAGCACAGAGACGCCCCCAGCGTGGTAATGGCGGAGGTGGAAATGGAGAGAACCGAGACAACCACAGGACCCCTGGAAAGATTAATGTCATGAGCCGAGCTGAGGCCGAGGCTGGAGCCGACGTGCTGGCAGGTACCTTTTCTGTTTGTGGTACCCCTGCTCGTATTTTGTTTGACACTGGAGCATCATATTCCTTTATTGCTGAGAATTTTGTTAAGAAATTGGGGCTAGTAGCTAGCAAAACTCCTACCGTAGCGGTATCCATACCCTCAGGGCGAATTATCTCTTGTAATGATGTACTGAAAATGTGGGGGTAGACATAGGAGGGGAGACCTTTGTAATTGACCTGATCCAATTTACCCTCCCTGACTTCGACGTCATCTTGGGGATGGACTGGCTGAGTAAGTATAAGGGGAAGATTGATTGTGGAACAGAAGATTGTTCTGAAGGGACCGAAAGGGCAGAGGGTGTCCTACCGAAATGAAGAGAAAAGCCCGGGGTGAAGATCGTTCAGCAATGTCAATTCTCTCCCAGGTGAGGAAGGGACAACAGGCGTACCTTTGTCATGTCCAGGACCTGAGCCGGAAGCCAAGCAAACTAGAAGAAATCCGGGTGGTGGACGAGTTTCCAGACGTTTTCCCTGAGGAGATCCCAGGCATGCCGCCAGACAGGGAGGTGGAATTCAGCGTCGATCTAGTGCCAGGAGCAGCGCCTATCTCCAAAGCCCCATACCGTATGGCGCCGTCAGAGCTGAAGAATTGAAGGTTCAGTTAGAGGACCTCTTGGAGAAGGGGTATATCCGGCCGAGTGTATCGCCATGGGGAGCTCCTGTCTTGTTCGTAAAGAAGAAGGACGGGAGCATGAGGCTGTGTATAGATTACCGGGAGCTGAACCAGATTACTGTGAAGAACCGGTATCCCTTGCCCAGAATCGACGATCTTTTCGACCAGCTTCAGGGTGCAGGAGTCTTCTCCAAGATAGACCTGAGGTCAGGGTACCACCAGTTGCGTGTTGCAGAGAAGGATATCCCGAAGACGGCCTTCAGGACCAGATATGGGCATTTTGAGTTCCTGGTGATGCCTTTTGGATTGACGAATGCGCCGGCAGTTTTCATGGACCTCATGAACCGGATCTTCAATCCCTATCTAGACCGGTTTGTAGTGGTATTCATAGACGATATCCTCATCTACTCCAAGGATGAGGAAGAGCATAAGGAGCACTTGAGATTGGTTCTGCAGATTCTGAGAGAACAGCAGTTGTATGCCAAATTGTCCAAGTGTGACTTTTGGCTAGATCGAGTGGCATTCTTGGGCCACATTGTTACCAAGGAGGGAATAGCGGTGGACCCAGCCAAAATACAAGCGGTGAAGGAATGGCCGAGACCGAGCAACCTGACTGAGGTGCGTAGTTTCCTGGGTTTGGCAGGATACTACAGGAGATTCGTGAAAGACTTCTCGAAATTGCCAGACCACTCACCAACCTGATGAAGAAGGTGGTCAAATTTCAGTGGAACGATGAATGTGAAGCAGCATTTCGGGAACTGAAGGGAAGGTTAACCACGGCCCCAGTGTTAACCCTACCTTCAGGGACTGAGGGCTTCGAGGTGTTCAGTGACGCCTCCAAGTATGGTCTGGGATGTGTGTTGATGCAGAAGGGGAAAGTGATTGCTTATGCATCGAGGCAGCTGAAGGAGTATGAGACCCGATACCCGACGCACGATCTGGAGTTGGCAGCAGTGGTTTTCGCCCTTAAGATTTGGAGGCACTACCTGTACGGTGTTTCCTGCAAGATCTACACCGACCACAAAAGTCTTAAGTACATCTTCACGCAGAAAGAGCTCAATATGAGGCAGAGGAGGTGGCTAGAACTGATCAAAGACTATGACCTAGAGATTCTGTATCACGAAGGGAAGTCCAATCTAGTAGCAGATGCCCTGAGCAGAAAGAGGAGCCACTCAGTGAACTCAATGTGGGTCCTTCCTGATGAGTTAGCTCGTGAATTTCAGAGGTTAAATTTAGAGGTGATGGAATCTGGAGGAGTGGAGCATGAAGTGAAGCTGTACCACATGAGTGTCTCTTCCGACATCTATGGGGAGATCCTCAAGGGACAGCCTGGGGACGTGAAGTTGGAGCGTATCAAGGAGAAGATGAAGGAAGGGAGAGCCGAGGGGTTCGAGATCCACGGTGACGGTAGCCTGAGGTTTGAGGCCGATGGTGTGTGCCTCAGGGGTGTGCCGAAGTAAAGGAGAGACTGATGAGGGAGGCCCATAATACCCCCTATTCGGTCCATCCTGGCGGTGACAAATTGTATAAGGATTTGAAGAGGATGTTCTGGTGGCCTAAGATGAAGCGGGAAGTGGCAGAGTATGTATCGAAGTGCCTTACCTGTCAGAAGGTCAAATTCGAGCACAAGAGAGGGAGGTTTGTTGCAGCCGCTGGACGTTCCGAAGTGGAAGTGGGACTCCATTTCCATGGATTTCGTGATGGGCTTACCACCGGCGAGAGGAGGAGTTGATCAGATTTGGGTGATTGTGGACCGACTTACCAAGTCTGCACGGTTCATACCTATGAAGAAGACGTGGTCCATGAGTCAGCTGGTGGATGCCTACATCAAGAATGTGGTAAGGTATCATGGGGTGCCTGAGACTATCATTTCGGACCGAGACTCGAGATTTCTGGCTCACTTTTGGCAGCAATTTCAGAAGGCGATGGGCACTAAGCTGAGTTTGAGTACCGCCTTTCACCCTGCTACTGATGGTCAGACTGAGAGGACCATTCAGACCCTAGAGGACATGCTTCGGGCATGTGTGATGGATTTCAGGGTTCTTGGGCTGATATGCTGCATTTGGTGGAATTCTCTTACAACAACAGCTATCACGCTAGTATCAAGATGGCTCCCTACGAAGCTCTATATGGGAGGAAGTGCAGGACCCCACTATGTTGGAGTGACATAAGCGAAACGGTGGTTTTGGGACCACAATTGATAGAGGAGACTATGGAGCAGGTCCGGGTAATTCAGAGTCGGATGAAGGCAGCTCAGGACAGGCAGAAGTCCTATGCTGATCTCAAGCGTAGACCGGTGGAATTTGAGGTGGGAGACAGAGTTTTTCTGAAGGTATCTCCTGTGCGCGGAGTGACCAGATTTGGCAAGAAGGGGAAGCTTAGTCCCAAGTACGTAGGACCCTATGAGGTTTTGGAGAGGATTGGGAAGGTCGCCTATCGCTTGGCACTTCCTTGTGAGCTGGAGAAAGTTCACAACGTGTTCCACGTGTCCCAGTTGAGGAGGTACATTCCCGACCCTTCGCATGTGCTGCAGCCGGAGGTCTTGGAACTAGGGCAGAATCTATCTTACGAGGAGTACCCCCTTAGAGTAATGGACACCAAGACCAGGGAGACCCGATCGAAGTCAACCCGCATGGTCAAAGTTCTGTGGTCCAATCATGGAACTGAAGAAGCTACGTGGGAGGTAGAGGAGGAGATGAGGAAAAAGTACCCACAGCTTTTCGACCAGGTAACCATTTAAGTCAGTACCCAGTTCTGCTGTTTTCGTCTTAGGGATGAGTTTTAGCTTCGAGGGCGAAGCTTTCTTTTAAGGGGGATGAGATGAAATACCCGGAAATTTCCAAGATAAGAATACTATAGTATATAAGGTGAATAATAGGTCCGGGATTAGCGTTAAGATGGCCCAGGGAATTTAACAATCTTCCTAATCTACCTTCTCTTTTAATGTTCACAATTCATTGTAACGTTTTGCTATGGTGACTGTTAGTCATATTTCTAAATCTTCTTTCTAAATTCGTTAGGTGATTTAAATCCTAAAATACCAATCTAGAATCTTCTTTCTAGCTTGTTAATTTTAAATATCCGGAGTTCAATTCCAGTTTGGCTATTTAATTATTTGTTGTTTATTTGACTCTTTTATTTCTCTCCCAGTAATTGTTATCGGTTTGGTGACTCATCTTTTTAAACGTAATTGTTTTCCTTCCATTAGCCCTTAAACTATTTATCTATATTGATCTATTTCTGATTTATTTCCTTACTAGTATTTGTTTACTAATTAACTTCTAAGATATTTTACTCCTCATCCTTATCTTCTGCAACAGTCAAATAAATCTCTTTTCTATTTTGAATTAAAGGATTATGTCTTTATTTATTAACGGGTTGTTTTGTTTCTTCCTCCTGAGGTTTCTCAACGTCAATGTATTTAGAAAGTAATTACACTATTAGTTATTAGGTGTTCCTTTAAAATTGTTTACAAGATTTAAATTAATTCCTCTACGTCTTTACAAAATACAATTTATTTAACTTATATTGATAATCCCTAATTCTCTGATTTACTTATTTAAACCACGATCTTATTGATCGTTCTTCATCTTCTTCACGCCGCTATTACTCTCTCCTTCCCAACTCTCAATTCACGCTCCTGCTGGTGTTTGATCAGAACCCTTCCCTGGTGCCAACTAGAGTCTAACGGGTAAAGTAGTAGCATAGTTTGAGTGTTGGTTTATTCATTGTTTCGAGGTCTGCTGATTGTGATCTGTTCTAACCTAGACGTTGGTGTCGACGACGAACGTCATTGGTGAATCTGTTGGGTGTCTTCCTGAGTCGAGAGAGCAATCAGGTAAATTCTGTGCTCATTGTTGGTTTTGGTTGTGGATTGCCTTCTGTCGCGAATGGTGTTTTGAGAAACTTCACTGTGAATTTGATGATGGTTTTGTTTTGGGAGTTCTTCACTGGTTTCTGATTACTTTGGGGTTCGTGGTGCTCCCTGACTCACCATGTTGGTTCTCTGCACCGTGAGCATGAATTGATTACACTGAATTGTTTTATATATTTGCGCTGCATACAATGACTGCAGTTAAGCTCTATGATCTACTCTATGGACTGATGATTCATAGGGGGTGTGCACACTTAAGGACTTAGGGTGAGGGTATTTGATATTTCGGTCCGCTGTGACTGTTGGTTGTTTTATGGATACTCCAGTTGAAGACTCCCCGAATGGTTTTACTGATTTAGACATCAAGTGTGGAAATGGTTTACTGGTTTACAACTCGAATGATTCGTTTATCAAATTCAAAGGGGTTTCTAAAATGTATTTTACGTGATGAGATGGAATTTACTCAGTTTCACTGATTTGCGCGATCCCTTCGTGCTTTTATTGTTGTTTTCTGATCGCAGGTACCGATTGCTGACTTGGGGAATGGGGAATGCGCTACGACCTAGTATTAGGAAGTTTGAGTTGTTTGAGACTTTAGTTGTTTTATAAGTTTTGGAGCACATCGTTTTGGATTCCTTAATAATGTTTAGTTGACGATTACAGTTTAAGTTTCCGCACAAATGGTTTATGATATTGGGTTAATGTTTTGTGATGTTTTGTGATTTAATAGCCTGAGCATCCAAGGGTTTGGATGTGGCGGTAGCACCTTGGATTTTGAGAAAGTCTTCCGCTGTTATCTATGGTATAAGTGTTGTTTAATCCTCATGTTCCTTTCATACTGATCTTAATAGGGGTTGGTATAAGTTTTGGTTTATTTTTAGTCTCTGTTCTGCTGTTTTAACTGCATACAGGGACCTGTCCGAACGTCCGTCCGGACATCCATGTTCGGACAGGCCCCGAAGAGCTTAAGAAGTTTTCTCTGGTTGGTGGTGTCCGACCTTCTGTCCGAACTTCAAAGTTCGGACAGCATGCGAGGACGAGGTCGACTTACAAGTCTCGACTTAGGTCCGAACTTGTAAGCTCGGACCAATGTTCGGACACGCCACGTTAGTTTCTCGGACTTTGCAAACTTACTTGTGTCCGAACTTCAAAGTCCGGACACAAGTTCGGACTTTTGGTTTTTCGCAGTCTATTTCTCTTCGGCTTGTGTCCGAACTTTCCATGTCCGGACACAAGTTCGGACTAACGCTGTTTTGCCCTTCTAGGACTCGTTTGAAGTCCGTTTTCAATGCCGTTTGCGCCATTAGGTTTGTATTTTCATAAGCTATGTTTTGAGGTAAAATCCAGGACACAAGTTCGGACGCCTTTGGTTTTCAGCCCTTTTAACTCTCGACTTGTGTCCGAACTTCAAAGTCCGGACACAAGTTCGGACTTTTGGTTTTTCGCAGTCTATTTCTCTTTGGCTTGTGTCCGAACTTTCCATGTCCGGACACAAGTTCGGACTAACGCTATTTTGCCCTTCTAGGACTCGTTTGAAGTCCGTTTTCAATGCCGTTTGCGCCATTAGGTTTGTATTTTCATAAGCTATGTTTTGAGGTAAAATCCAGGGTGTTACAGTAGCACCCGGACAATAATGAGAATCCGCTGCGTACTTATCTTGTAGTATGGCTAGGCACTTGGTTTCGTACTATGGATGTTTTATTCGGGGGTGTTACAAAAAATGAGCAAAAATTTGAAAATGAATCAGTTTGAACACTCTAATGAAATCTCTTCAATGTCGTTCATCTCGAATGATTTTCAAAAAAATAATGATTTTCAAAATTGTTATTTCCAAAACAGTTTTCAAAATTGATTTCAATCAAAGTCTTCCAGAAAATAAACTTTGTCAAATAGTTTGCAAAGACTAGATTTCAAAAATCTACTGTTTACAAATGATTTTTAAACACTACTTCTCACAAATGTTATTTCAAAAACTATTTTCAAAAACAGATTTCAAAAGCCTACTTTCTACAAACGAATTTCAAACAACATTTTTCACCAACATTGCTTCAAAATAGTTTTTGAAAACAGTTTTCAAAGTTTATTTTCACAAACGTATTTCAAAATAAATGATTTAGTCCCCATGTTGCGACCTGCTATTTTTGAAGTTCAACCCACCTTCAAGAGCAGCGGTCATTACCGTGGAGCGTACTAGTCATTCGTGTTTTCACATAAGTGGTGGATTTTCACAAAGAACTTGTGCTCGATTATTCACCTTTCCTTTCTCAAAAAACGCCCCTTATTTCCCTCGTCGGAGCAGATGGAGCGCATGAAGATCAACAACAGCATTCTGAACCGAAAATCAGAGGTGCACCAACCCGAGTCGAGTGACATGAAGACCAGCAACGATTGTTCGAGTTCAAATTTTTTTGAGAGTCAGAAGAACACCAACCGATTTTGTTTGATCACAATACCGCTTCGCTGCAAGAGCCAGAAGATGAGCGAGTAACCGGTCAAGATCCCGAAGACGAACGAGTGGCCAATCAGAAGCCCAAACATGAATGAGCTGCCAGTCAGAAGCTCAAAGACAAAGCAGAAGAATCCGGGAGAAGTTTTTATACTCAAACTCCCCCATTTAATGACTTTTAGAATTGATGTATAGGTTTTCCCCTAGCATTCTTTTCTCTCTTGTCAATTTCTGAATAGACTTTGTGTATAGGTTGTACATTCCCTTTGAATTTATTTAGGTCAATGTGTATAGGGTTCCCCACTCCCTATTTTATTTGCGAATAACCGAGCGTCAAAATTCATATTGAGAAAATCCACCACTTCGAAAACACGTGTTTTCAAAACTATTTTCTTTTAGCACATACGACTTACTTCTTCCCATTTTTGGTCACTTCATATTCATTAATCATGCATGAATCACACCTATCTCAGAAAAATTGCATAATCACATGTTGCATTCCCAACTCACCGCACACAAGCATTCACCTCATTTTGTTTAAAAAAAGCATACTAACATTCACATTTGTCATATTCTTTTTTCTATTATAACGGTTGTGTTTGCAGGTGATCAACCATATGTACCCACGAGTGAAAGCGTGACCCTCGAAGCAATAACAAGAAATACTAGGGATTCAAGCATCTTCCCATTCGGCATGCCATGTATATAGACACCACCAACAACAAAAGAGCATATACCAATAAATCATTCATCCAAAAAATCATATTCCAAAAAAAATTCCCGAAAATGTGTACATCCGAAAATAATAAAAAAATGCATACATTCAAAAATCCAAAAAAAATCATATATCCAAAAAAAAATCCCAAAAATGCAGTCACTGTCATGTCGCGGGACCACCATGCGGGAGTGGTCACTCCCTAAAAGTCTCAAAACTCCAGAAACCAATCATCAACTGAATATCTTTCTGACACAACCTCTCTCACATCACACCTAACAGCTTCTCTCACATAGACCATCTTCGGGGCTTACAATGACGGGATGAGCTTCATAGACCATCAACTGGAAACGACTCAAGCGAGACTAGCCATAACCTTACCACTCATGCATTGCATAAAAAAAAAACACTCAGTCAACCATCTTCATTCATCATTTTCAGCATTTCATGCATCCTATACATAGTAATTCCATATTACCACAATACATCGCATGGTAGAGAATTGCATTTGCATACTCCCATATCGAAATGACATCTTCGAGAAAATCTTGAGAGATTGATTGAACAGAGTGCATGAACCACTTAACTCTCGACCCATCAATGAGTACAAGGGTCCAATCAAAATCAGCACCACAAACAAAGTGAGTAGTGTGCGAAGAGCAGTATTTTCCCTTGAGTTTCAAATAAGGGTACTGAACAATCCTATGAGCGTTGAGGGAAGATAGAGAGACCCAATGGAGGTAAAACCACGAGCGACTTGTTCTTTCCTTCAGCACATGGAGAGACACAATTCATAGCGAGATCAATGTCGATAAACAGGATACGAACTGTGATTCATGCAAAGATCCGAGAATAATAAGAAAACAATCATTGACTAATGAGGATGACGAGGCACTTACGAATAAAAATCCCCACAAAACCAAAAAGCTTTGACTACCCTTTACACAACCCCTTAGTGAACCCCGCTGAGCCTTTCATGAAAAACTCTTTCCAGAAACTCCACAACATGCCAACCCACGTACATATACTTACTTGCCCTTGCAATAGAGGATCTCAAAGGAGCCGGAGCCATGGTCCCTCCCCACCATCTTCCACAAAACAATGAAATGTTCGAAGAAATTAGTAAGTCAATGCAACCCCAAGGCCAAACACCAAAAGAAAAGCCGAAAATGTTCAAGAAGATCGATAAGTCAATGCAACTTTGAAGCTGAAAACCAAATTGCAAAGCAAAAATGCTTGAGAAAGTTGATGAGCCAAATGCAATCTCAAAAACACAAAAATGAAAAGAAAGTTCAAATCGTACGCCATAAGAGGCAAGAAGGAGAAAACCAAACCAAAAAGACCAATGATGTCCCACAAAAACCGAAAAAAGGTTATCGAAGCCCGTCTAATCATTCCACCCATGGCGAAGGTGAAACATATCCTCTATTGCACAAAAGCTCCACAACTCCTAAATAAATCCTCCAGTCCCGTGTGACATACATCATACCCCTCAGCCCCGTTATAACCCAATAAAAGACCTCTGACTCGTTAGTTGGTGAGCGTTAACTGAAAGTATCGGATCTGAAACATGAATCATAAGTTTCGTGCTTGTTATCAACATGTCCCACCTCACCATACTAGGACTATGAGCGAATGAGTGCGACCTTACTTCACAAGGTCTTCCGAGTGCGAGTGACTCTTTAATCGAAGCACCAAATCATAAACCGCTTACCCCATCGTAAGTGAGGAATTTGTAAGGATCGGAAAGTTCAGAACCTCGAAAGAAATTCTAAGGAAAATACTGCTCTGAGCATCAAGAGTATCATCACGACATTAGCACACACGGCCATACTTACGAGAGATTGACCCACGTCCATCCATGAGAGGAAAGTGATTCACGCATTCCAGTTCAACAATCATTCAAGATCTAACTGAATATGTCTTATATTCGTAAACCTCATATTAATAGAGATAGGACCATACCCTCCCTCCAAAACCGCATATGCATCTTGCATCGTTTCTAGCATTTAATGTCTGTGCGCATCATAAACCCATCTTCCTCATCCGACTGGCAAGGAGTTTGCCTAGTCTCGCTGAAAGTCGACTTCAGTTGCAGTTATTGAAGCTCAATTCCCGATCAAAAGAGGTCAACCCTGAAGCCATCCCAAGGCCATACCGAGATCATACAAGAGCCATTCGAAAGCCATGCAGAAACCATTCCAGAGTATTCCTGGAGCCATGCGGGAGCCTCCCCAACAGTTCTAGAACAATACAGTAGCCATCCTCAAACATTGGAACCATTTCTAGAGCTATCCAGAAGCCATCCCAAGAGTCGGAAACAATACAGGAGCCACCTTTAAACCATATTGGAGCCAATTCATCACCAAATCCTTGCTCGCAAAGTTATCGAACTACGTATGGTCTGATCTCAATATGGAATTGAGTACGTAGGCAGCCCGCCCAGGGTGCGACCACATCAAAGGCGAAAACTTCCCTTTTCCCCTCGGCGTCATTAAAGTGAACCAACCAAAGCATCGTCATGCTCAATCAGAACAAGGTCATCCCGGAGCCATCCATGGAAATCTTGGAACTATGATGGGAACTCCCAACAAGTCATGCAACTGTGTTTCATCGTTCACCCATGAAAAACCATTCACATTCACTCACTACAAAGTCCACAACAAATCCCGTCAAACAACAATAAATCCATCATCGGAGCCATCAAACCACCTTGAAAAAAAATCTCAAGGCAAATCAAAGCCCACCAAATGCCACAAAATCACCAACCATGTCAAACCACCAACCACCCACGAGACCATTGGTCACACCGGAGCATCAGCGCATACCGGAGCCATCAACGCATGCTGGAGCCATCTTAGCTCCTTGAAGCCATGCCGGAGCCACCAGAGCCATCTTGAAGTTTTGATGTAACTCTAGAGCCATCTGCTCACACAAAAAACCTACACCCACAAACAGGGAGTTTGATTCAATTAATACATTTGTTAACCATCTCACATCGCATATCACTTGCATGTACTCACAAAATTTGTTCACTATCTAATAATGCATCTTCACACCCGCTAGGCAGCTATTGCGCTACTAGTGCGGTCGTTTTTTTCGTTTTACACCCGCTAGGCAGCTATTGCGCTACTAGTGCGGTCGCTTTTCGCTTTACACCCGCCAGGCAGCTATTGCGCTACTGGTGCGGTCGCACTTTCGTTTTACACCCGCTAGGCAGCTATTGCGCTACTAGTGCGGTCGCATTTTCGTTTTACACCCGCTAGGCATCTATTGCGCTACTGGTGCGGTCACATTTTTGTTTTACACCCGCCAGTCAGCTATTGCGCTACTGGTGCGGTCGCACTTTCGTTTTACACCCGCTAGGCAGCTTTTGTGCTACTAGTGCGGTCGCTTTCTCGTTTTACACCCGCTAGACAGCTATTGCGCTACTAGTGCGGTCACATTTTAATTTCTTTTACACCCGCTAGGCAGCTATTGCGCTACTAGTGCGGTCGCATTTTCATTTTACACTCGCCAGACAGCTATTGCGCTACTGGCGCGGTCGCATTTCTATTTTACACCCGCTAGGCAGCTATTGCGCTACTAGTGCGGTCGCATTTTGTTTCAAGCCCGCTAGGCAGCTATCACGCTACTAGTGTGGTCCTACCTTTTTCCTCCACTAGGTAGTTATTACGCTACTAGTGCGAGGTTGTTCACTTCATTACCCGCTAGGCAGCTATTACGCTACTAGTGCGGTCCCGCCGTTTTTCCTCCACTAGGCAGCTATTACGCTACTAGTGCGAGATCGTTCACTTCATAACCCGCTAGGCAGCTATTACGCTACTAGTGCGGTCCCGCCGTTTTTCCTCCACTAGGCAGCTATTACGCTACTAGTGCGAGATCGTTCACTTCATAACCCGCTAGGCAGCTATTACGCTACTAGTGCGGTCCCGCCGTTTTTCCTCCACTAGGCAGCTATTACGCTACTAGTGCGAGATCGTTCACTTCATAACCCGCTAGGCAGCTATTACGCTGCTAGTGCGGTCTCGCCGTTTTTCCTCCACTAGGCAGCTATTACGCTACTAGTGCGAGATCGTCATTCATAACCCGCTAGGCAGCTATTACGCTACTAGTGCGGTCTCGCCGTTTTTCCTTCATTAGGCAGCTATTACGCTACTAGTGCAAGATCATTTCACACCCACCTGCTAGGCAGCTATTACGCTACTAGTACGGTACTCATTCAAAGTATTATAGGCTCGTCATAAGTCCTATAGCTAGATGTCAAGAGGTCTAGTTGAGGCTCTTCTAAGCCCTCGTACTTTCAATTGCATTCTAGGCTCATCATAAGTCCTAGGACTGGATGTCAAGGGGTCCAGTTGAGGCTCTCCTAAGTCCTCGTGCAGCCCAAACCAATATATTGTTAGCATTCTAGGCTTGTCATAAGTCCTAGGACTGTATATCAAGAGGTCCAGTTGAGGCTCGTAATAAGTCCTCGTGCATTCCGCTATCGTATCACTTCCCATCGCATTCATACATTATCTTCCTCGCGGTCACATCCCAATGCACCACAAGGCCGTAGTGAGAATTTTTGGCGCCCTCTCAACCTTGATCCAATTCTGCAAGGGCTTGCAAAATTGAATCAAGGGGAGCCATCTGTAGACACCAAAAATTCTCACCCCGTAAAACAAAATGCCGACAAATAAATAAAATAAGAGGGTCGTGACCTTTCTTTTCAACACTTATTCTTGTGCGTACCAAAATGAAACCGCCATTCTAAAACAAAATTTCTAAATCAATTTTCAAACACATCGAATCCGTCCCCTTTCGTTATTTACTATTTACCAATTTATCTTCAATTTATTTTAGTCGGTTATGTTCATTAGCTTATTTATTTGCCTATTTATTTTTATTTTTTATTTTTTGGTTCATGTTATTTCGTTACTTGTTTATTTTATCTCACTTCATTTCATTGATACATTTACTTGTATTTCCTTTTTTAGTACTCGCTTTATCTTGCCTTTATCGTTATTATTTTTAGAATCATCTTCATCATTTTATGTACCTTTTCACTATTATATTCCATACTAGCATGTTTCGTTTTGTCGTTAATTCGACTAAACCCCCTCTCATCACATGTTATTTCGATATTTCTTTTTCTATCTTATTTACCACCACTCGTACATATTTAATTCAATTTTCAATTTTATTGCATTCACTTGTATTTTTATCAACACCATATTAGTACTATTTATTATTTCATGTATCCGTTATCATGGCCTTCCGTTATTTTATGTTTTATTGCTTTGTATTTTATTATATACATTCTTTTATTCGATTAACAAACCAATTCATTTTATTAGATTAAACTCTTTTGTGTAACCACTTTTTCCGTTATAAAGTAGTGCTTATATGGAACTCATTTCAGTAAAAATTAGAGTTCTAGTCTTATCTCTCACACTTGTGCATTGAATTCTGACTTAGGCTAGCTGGTTAACATACCCACCATGTAACCTAGTGGTCTTGTGTTTGACCCTGAGCTGGGGCGTTTTTCTTTCACTTTTGTTTCGCTCGCAACGAGACTTTTGATTTATTACCCACTGTTATGAATTGAAACTTGATACGGCTTAGTTGGTTAAGGTGTGCGGGGAGGGTATCAATTGTGCTGAGTTCGAACCTTGGATGCCTGCAACTTTTGTTTTCTCTTCGTTTTTTAAAGTCAGGCGGATCAAACATGGCCCAGTCTTACTTCTAGGTGCATTTTTATCTACACCCCAAATAAAGCCCATAGAACCATCAGATATTCCCCATAGAAACCCTAATCTCTCATTATAAAACTACAATCAGAAACCCTACTGTAGCCACGTTTGTACCCAGCCGACTCTAATCCCAACATTCAAATTCTCCAGAAAAACAAAACCTTCCTTTGTTCTCCATCTTCTCACACTCTATTTTGAAGAAACCCAAACATCAGAAGATTTTCTCCTCCATCGAGCCCCTTGTCTATCTCGAACCACCACCTTCACCTTGTTGATCGACAAATTCTTCCCATCGAAAATCTCCACCACCACAGTCAACACCCAAAACATGCTCCAGGCCCCATTGATCAAGATTTTCAGACGATATAGCCTTCTCTAAGCTCCAAATTTCCATCATACAATTTCCATCCCAATCCCTTCTTTAAGTTCAGATTTCTCTCCAGATCATTCACTATCAGTACTTTTGCAAACCTACTGGCGAACAGAGAGCTTCCATGCCCACCGTCTTCTTCATTCTTTTCACTCTGAGCAATTTTGCATCTCGACTGGCGAAAAGGGACATACATGTTTCGTCTTCTTCAAATCTCATTCTCCTCCTTAAAGAAAACCCAGCTGATGGTCTCAATCATCTTCACCCTTCTTCATTTTTCCTGTCATAAGAAGTCCTCTTATGAACTCACTACAGCCATCATCCATTAACTCTCATTTCTTAGAAGGAAAACCAGCCCTCATTTTTCTCTCGGCCTTCTCCCCATCGGCCGCACTCCTCCCTTTATCCCCTAAGCTCGAGAACTTCCTCTCAGAAGTCGAGCGCGGTTATCCTCGGAGCAGAGCCCGTCACCGCCATCATTCACGTCTGTCGGGGACATCAAAACCGCCACGAGATCCGGCTGGCGAACGGAAAAGAGGAACACACAAGCTCACTGTCTTCATTCACTTCACCAGCGTACAAAGAACAGTGGGCTTCGCTCCCTCTTCATTCTCTTCGAACGGTAATTTTCCAACTGGCGAGAAAGGAAATACGAACTCTATATTCTTCAATCTCCTTACAAACGGTAATTTCGCAAACCCAACTGGCGAAGTGGGAATATATGTTTATCCTGCAGCTTGCACTCCTCTACCTTTCTGTTCGTTGAGTTCATTGCATTGTGATACCTATTTCGGTTCTGCATATGAGTTGATTGATATTCCAGTTTACATTCTGCGCCTCTTACTGGATTCATTGATTGGGTTTTAAGTTGGATATGCAGTCCCGAACAGTGTGGGATAACCACCGCTCTGTGTTGATAAATTGAGGTTAATTTGTGCAATGATCCTTCGATTCGGTTCTGTCAACTTGATTTTTGAGCTTAAGCTTGAGCACCTGCTAATTTATCTCTGTCAATTCGTTTTGGTCACCTTGGCTTTTGAAATAAAGTTTAAGATTGAACAGGTGAGATTCTAATTCATCTTCTATTTTATTTTGGGCTGAGGTATTACTCTGGAATTCTGGTTGATGCGCATGCTTGTGGACTGGTCAATCATGGAGACGATTAGCGAGTTAAGCTGGCGGACATTGGAGCTTCATACCACTTCATAGAGGACACTTCCAGCTAATTCTTCACCTGAACCTGAAAATTTCCATCTAGTTATTGATTTTGTTTCAGAAGCTTTGCTGTTTCATCATATAATCTGTTTAATTCGTTAAATTTTGAAAGCAAGTCTCATGACCCTGTATGTTTACCTTCATTGCTTGCTATTTGGCACTTCAATTTTGGACTCAATGTTGAGCTTTATTGATTAAACTGAATATGGTTGCGCGGGCTAATCATAAATAAGGGAGGCTGATATGCCGTGTTGAAGTTTAAAACTGCTTGAAGAGTGCCCATCGTTTAAATATTGGGAGTTCGCTTAGGACTTTTGTGAGGATTTTGAGCTTGGAAATTCTAACCTGGTATTCTGTCCATATCACATGTTTAGATGTTCTGATTGCTAGTATTATGTTGAGCTTTTGCTTCTGTGAATGCCCTGTTGATAACCCCCTCGAGTTTTAGGAGCTTGCGCTATTGGTCACTAGCTCAAGTTTGTGCTGGTTCTTTGTTTAATGTAGAAGTAATTAAGAAGACATGAGATAATAAAAAAAGAAAGAAAAAAATAGAATTAATAAGCAACCGTTAGCATAGGAGTTGCGTAGTACTCGGATCTGGTTATCGTTTGTATATATATGTTGTCTGCCTATGTCCAGTTTTTTTTTTATCTCATTTCATTCGTTATCATTACATGTTGCATAGTTTAGCTTGGTAATTGTTGGGCCCAGCCCAATATAGAGGCCCAATACCTAGGAAGCCCTAGATAGCTCATAGGTCACCCCATTTTAGAAAAGCTTTAGATTTGGGTATCCTCAATGCATACGGGTCCTAGACACGGTCCATGTGAGGAATACCTGTTTTCCTTAAAATTTTCCAAATCATCCATAATGTCAGAATAAAATTCACAATCAATTCAAAAATCCAAAAAAAAAAATCTTCAAAATATGTCAAGAATCAAATCCATAAAATGAGTATCAAATCAGCCATTAACCACCCACTTCTTAACCCATTTTTTGAGGCCTATTTATGATCCGACCCAATGCGTATTTCCTTAAAAAAGACCAAAAGCCCAATCGGACCAAAAGCCCAAACTGACCCAATTCAGCCCACATCAAAAAGCCCACTTCGACCTGACCCACCTCGACTTGGCCCATTTTGATTAGGCCTAACTTCACGAAACTTGGCCCATCAAACCCGTTTCGGGTCCAAACCCATTCATGCCCAAACCTTGACCAAGGCCCAATTCAACCCAAAAGCCCAACCAAGACCCAATCCGGCCCAAACTTTGACCAAGGCCCAATTCACCCAAAAGTCCAACCAAGGCCCAGTTCGGCCCAAACCTTGACCAAGGCCAAGTCTGGTCCAACTTTGACCCGGTCCAATTATGACCAACCCGAACTTTGACTTGGTTTAACTTTGACCAATCCGAACTTTGACCTAGACCCAACTTTGACTCGGTCCAACTTTGACCTTGAACTGAACTTTGACCTTGACCTATACTTTGACCAACTAAACTTTGACCAACCCAAATCTTGACCCGGCCCGTTTTCCAACCCCAACCCAAATTCAATTTAATTCATTCAAACCCAATTCATTAAAACGCAAGGCAAGGCAGGCAAGGCGGAAGGCAAGGAAGGCAAAAGGCAAGGCAAAACGCAGCGCAAGCCAAAGGCAAGGCAAAACGCAGCGCAAGCCAAAGGCAAGGCAAGGCAAAAACGAGCGCAAGCCAAAGGCAAGGCAAGGCAAAACGCAGCGCAAGCCAAAAGCAAGGCAAGGCAGCCAAGCCGCCAAGGCAACGAGCGCAAGCCAAAAGGCAAGGCAAGAAAAACGCAGCAAGGCCAAAGCAAGGCAAGGCGAAAAGATCGCAATCCAAAAATTCAATTCAAAAACTATCTCAATCCAAATTCAATTCAATTCAAAAACTCATCTCAATCCAAATTCATGTCAATTCAATTCAAATCAATATTCATTCAACCCCGGTTTCAAACTTTGATTTCAATTCAATTCAATTTCATTCCAATGTCTCCTACATTCTAAATGTCTCACAGACCCGAGCGTCTACAGACTTTGTCATTCCAATGATTCGAGCGTCTCATAGACCCGAGCGTCTCACAGACCCGAGCGTTACAGGCCCGAGTGTCTCACAGACTTCGACATCTCAAGGTTTCAAACGCCTCACAGACCCGAGTGTCTCACGGAATGACATCTCAACCCATCAAAACTCTAAAACTTCCAAATCCCAATACAGTGAACTACGTAAGGTCTGATCTCAACATGGAGTTGAGTACGTAGGCAACCCACACAGGGTGCGACCCCACATCAATCAAAATACCTTTTTGCACTCAGCCATCTCACCTTCAAATAACCCCATGCACTTCCAACCCTCGATTACCTCAAAAAACTCAACATCCCCAAAGGCCCGAACTACGTAAGGTCTGATCTCAACAGGGAGTTGAGTACGTAGGCAGCCCATCTAGGGTGCGACCTCATTCCAAACAAAAAATCCCTTTCCCCCTCTAAGGTGTAACACCCCTCTCAATAATCACGATATAATCTCTCACGTAGCAATAAATAAAACGTCTCGCAGCGGAAAAATAAATAACAACTACAAAACTCACTCGGGGTGTCACCGGCGTTACTCGCCCATGCGAGTAACGCAGCCAAACTACATCCAACTTCCAATACAAATAAACTGCTAACCGCAGTGATAACGAGAAACTCCTATACATCATACTAAATCCATAAATCATAAACATCGACAAGTGAGCGTCTACCCAAACTGAATATACACAACCTTACCATAAGACCATACAATCTTCATTACTATACAACGTCTCCAATTACCCTGTTCCTGCTCTTCAGCTCCGACAATGATCAACAACCTGAAATGGTGGTTGTAGTATCAGCGATAGACGCTGAGTATGCCGGGCCTGGACCCTATGGTCACTTGTCATTTAACCATCTTATTATTAGATTGGTTTCATGCTTTTCCTTTTTACAGTTATAATCAAAACTGAGCATAATGTATAATATACATAATCAACCATTCAAATATCCATAACATTAGTCATCCATCCAAACCAAACATTATAGAATCTTTCAAATAACATTTGTAGATCGAACGTACCGAGCAATAACAATTAATGACCCATGACTCGCCGTGGACAGGTGGCGAAAGAAACAAAAAAACGTAACTTGTAGGCTCCATCCAACCATCAACATAAATAAAATAACCACAAGTATAACCAATGAACAACAAAGCGAAACAACGAGAATAATTAAACAAGTATCAAGTCTCGTCCATAGTATTGTTCTGCCACTGTATAAGTCTCAATGTTTAGGGTTCAGTTAGTACCTAGTGACAATATCTCGTTTTAAAACGACATGTCTTAGTACCCTATATTATGGCGGGTCACCCACGGCAGTAGCCACTCCAACGGTTTTAGAGTCTCCGACAACGAGCCATTCTAGCTCACGGGAAATTTTTGATACTTACGGACCGTACGCGGACATCCTGGTATCGTTTTGATCACAGCGCGCACCAAGAGCCACATCCTCTTGGCTTTACTTCCATTCCATTAATTAATTAATTATACCATCGCATCGCATTACCAAATATTCTAACACAGCAGACTAAGGTCATTAGTCCAATCCGGAGTCTGTAAACTCGAGATCCAGGTTAGATACGAGGCGGCGTTATAGAAAGGCCAATGCTCCGTATAAAAGTGTCAGATAATATGTATATGTTATTATCATAGTGCTAATGTTTTACTTACGTTCCTTATATTCATATAAGATAGCACCATAGCCGCAAGTTCGTTTATATATATAGGTTCATATATACGAACCAATACTGTTAACTCAACAACAGTAAATAATAAGCAGCTATAAATATACAGTTCATGCATATTAATCATCACATTCAGACAAACAATCTTATCACAGATCACAAGATGCCTGAACTGAGGAAAACTCGGGACAATCAGAGACACATAATATCATACAAGTTATATCAACCAAATCCGAGCCCAAGGAGCAACCTTAGGATAACTCGGATCAAACCCCTTTACATACCGTTCACCCTGATTGTATTACGGTGGAGTATGAATCAGCAAAATCCTATGCTCCGTGTAGTCCACTAGCGTCGAGCGTCTTGTCAGGGTAATCTAAACGGTAATAAACTATAAGTCAGTCTCCATGACTAACTACATCGGTATCTCCAGAATAATAAGTAACCCTGACAGTTCACCCCTGTTTCTACAGTTGTTACGGGTTTCTCTAAAACAGTCGGTTTGTTACTTATAAACGCATACGTCATAATATTTCAAACTGCTAAGTTTAATCACTATTTCCTTTTTAATCTTATCCACATCTAGTTAGGTACGTAACCCATAGTTGCATGTATGCATGCATGATATATTATATTATATTATTTTTCTTATTGTATCATTTATTTTATTGTATACTCTTTAGTATTGTTTTATTTCCCACCATCCTTCATAATTCGACATGTTGTATAATCCCTTTATCTTTAGCAAATAATATTTGCTTCCAAAACTCATAAACTTATAGTTCGTAACTATATTTTTTTTAATAACCCCACCATTAAATCATAGGATTTCCAACCAAAATATATATCCACCTTAGATACATTACTCTTGTGTTGTATATAATTACCACGTAGGTAACTTCCATGAGTTAATAAACTCTTATATTTCATGTTACTTTTTATCATTTTATTAGATGATCATTCCATTAGTTGTATTATATTATACAACTTATATTAAGATTATTATCCTAATATCATGTAACATCTTATATTGTATAATTACAACTCCTAAGGTTTATTCCATAAACACCTTAGTTTAAAATCTCATTATATTATAGTTTGTCACATTATTTTATGTGAGTACCCTTCCTTATATTAATTCATCTAAACCTTATCATTGTATAACAATTATAACATTATAGACCTTAGTCTAAAATTCATCTTTCAACTCTATTAACTCAGTATAGACCTTATCTTAATTTAAATTCCGTTTTGACCACATAACATTATGTAATGTTATACCATATACTAATATATACTATGTGATATTTTTATTCCCTTTAACTTATAACCTATAGTTTTTATAAAAACCATTTATTATGCCTCTCAGGCACCATAAGAAAATCTTATTCTTTACCATAAACCATAGTTTCCTTTATTTACAAAATCACCCCTTTCTTTTTACCATGTTATATATATCATTTAATATAACATTTCCAACTTATAAAAGAGAAACCTATGATTATTTTTTTGTAAATTCCGAACAGCCCTTGTGCTATTCATATTGAATTTGGCCCTATTTATAACACATAGTTCTTCCATATCATTAAACACATATTTTATACACATATCTTAATAAATTCTCTTAATAATTCTAAAAAATCACCAAATTCCACCAAAGGGTTATAAAATCCTTATTAACCCATATACTTTTGATATTTACCATTCCACCATCTATTTTTCTCCAAAGTGTCATAATGACATATTAACTATATATTATACATATATAGTTTATTTTAATTCCAAAATCCACCAAATAAATTCCTAAATATTCTAATAGCCCATGGGTGTTTAAAAATACCATGTAACCCTTATTTTTGGTAATAACATATTACCACATATGTTATAAAAATATTACCATTAAATACATAACTTAATAAAAACCTTAAATAAGTTATCTAACTTATTTATTTTGGTCAAAGCCTAGATATGGTCAAGGTTGCTCTTAATATTTCTTGACCACCAATTCCTTATAATTACGGTTTAGTACCCAAACTTTAAAATTCACCATTTAACCCAAAAACCCTAAAAATCTTATAAACTTTATTTTAACTCCTTGTTACCTCTAATTTTTGGCCTTATTATTCTAAAGCCCCAAATTTAATTTAATTACACCTAAGACCCCATTTATTTTCGGTAATGCATTTATACTACTTAAAACTTAATTAAAAGCTTGTAAATGCAAAAAAATGGCCTAAAATACATGGCCTTATTACAAACATGGCTGCAAAAAAATTACACATAAAGGTCCCAAAAACACTATAATTCTCGGCCTCACCACACACTTTCCATTTAATTACCAAACTTCCACAAATGAAATTGACATTTATGTTACTTAATACTTAGATAAATTTACTAAGCCATTTCTTTAAATTTTAAGGTCAAAAATGACCTTATTACCATGTTCTCTCACGGCAATTAATATAGAAATAGCTTAGAACATTTAACTTAGCAAAGTTAATGTTTAAGTGATTATACCTTGATTTAGCTTGAATAATTCCTTGTTTGAATTCGGCCAGCCTTAGATAAAATTTCCAAAGCTTCTCTTGCATGTTTCAAACAGAAAACAAGGCCTAGTTAGTCTCCAAGAAAGATCTAACCATAAGGAGTAATTTAATGTAAGATTTAAGGCAAAAATCACCTTAAAAATGCAAGGGAAGTTCAAAGTGGTTTCGACCTGAACCAAACACACCACAAGGTGTTAGGTCCACCATATTGACATAGGAAATGGTTATATCTCGAAATGCTACCTTGTTGTTAGGTTTTACCTTTAAAAAATGCCTTAAAAGAGGGTATTTCCTTTGGATCTCGGCCATCCTTGCTCCAAATGGCTAACCAACAGATTCCACATGAAAAGGAGAAGAAGGTGAGGCTATGACCAAAGTTTCACATCCGAACTTGAAGGGAATCAAAAGTTATGAGCTTAAAGCACATTTTTACCTTAAAATGTAGATTTGGACAACCTTGGTCCCTCTACTGGTCTCAACTGAGTTTAGCTCTTGTTCTAACCTTAGAACACTGAGAATAAGCCATAGGAATTGATTAGCCACGAAATCTAGGTGTTGGTAGTGAAGAGATGAAGAAAAGAGCTAAAAATGACATTAAAACACTTACATTAAGAGCTTAGGAGCTAGGTTTGCCTTCCATGCTCAAGAACACACTTGAGAGCTTCAAAGGAAGGGGAGAGCTCGGCTGGGCAGAAGAGAATCGGACAAGGAAGGGAGAAATGAGTGGAAAGGCTTGAATTATTTGAAAAAGTAAGTTAATTTTCAAAAAGTAAATGTATTAGGTAGGAATTATTGTCAATCAAGGACTTATGCTGCCTCCTCTATTATTGCAGCCGATTTCCATGGTCCAAGTGGGTCAATTAATTGACCATTGACCATACTTGGTCAATTTGACTCATGTGGGTCCCACTTTAGGGTTTTATTAATATTTTAATATTAAATTTGTAAAAATTCGTAAATTTCTGGAATTAAATTCCTAATATCATATAATATGATTTTTATTATATTTAAAGGTATTTATAACCTTTTAGCCCATTTAAAACCAATTTAGAAGGCGATTACACAAAAACGTGCTTTAAGGAGTTTTAGTGCACATTTTGTGTCGCAAGGTGTTTCTGGGCTTGGTTTTCTTTGACAACGGTTTTGTTGTGTTCCTTACATGATACTTGATCATGGTATTCAATTTTATATCATTTAGAGGTCATTTGATTTTTAAGGTTTTCCTAGAGCACCTTTTTGCCCTTTTGACCTTGAAGCATGTAAATGCTTTTTCTTTGTGTTGGAGTGTTGTCCAACGGTTATAATATGTTTAGTAATGTTTAATATGCTTAGGACAAATTTTTAGGTCCTAAGTAGTTCATTTGGGTATTTATTTACCCTTAGCAGTCAAAGGGTGCAACATCTTGATTTGTGTTGACCACTGTTGTTCTCAGTTGACTTTTAAGGCATGTTTAGGCCTTAATTAATGTGATTAAATATTTAATCCATGCTTTAATAATTTGGGGTATTTCAGTCTACCCCCCTTAAAAAGACTTTGTCCCGAAGTCTCTTAATCAAATAGGTAAGTATATATAAATGTATAACTACCCATTGTTCCCATAATGTATATCTATGTGATATATCATTTTCACACATCATATTGCGCTTATACAGCACATAGCCATCACGTTGTGGCGTTAGTTCAATCATATATGGATATAGGTGATCCATCAGCACCATCATTTCCTATCAGTTCTACCAACCCTGACAACCTCCCTGAGGTGTCCATAACATTCCATTGTTCCACATTCCATATCTAATGATTCATTTCGTATCTAGGCGATACCATATGTAATCATTCTATAAAGCAATATGAATACATATCACAAATAGCATAAGAAAAGTGTTACACACATGGTGTAGACACAACATTCATACAGGTATCTCGTAAGATACGTACATACAAGTGTACATCACACACAAACAAACCAAACAACGCACGCCCCGCGTACCAACCATAACCAACAAAACCAATTCACTGTATGCTATGCATACTAAATAATTCACATACTAACCAAACAAACCTCGTATGCCCCGCACACATGTGCACAACCAAGAGGCTCTACCCCCCTTAAAAAGGGTTACGCCCCCGTACCCCACAAGTATACAACAGCCGCTCAATAAGGAGCGCTGGATACTTGGCTCTCAAAGAGTTCACCAACTCGTGAATTATCCTCATATCGGAGAGACGGGTATGACTCTAGCCCTTCAGGGCTCCCTAATACATAAAGGTGAGGCACTGCTCTATTTGTGCTCTCTCCCAAGTTCATTCTTATGGGCCCACTCGCTCCGTATGAGGTGCAGACCCATGAACATAGGCTCAATTTGCCTCTTTTTTTTCCATTGCTGTGAATCCACTCGTTGGATCACTAGCATACATGCGTGTGTCTTCTCTCACTGATATTCAGCTTGAATGTAATATGACATTGGCTACTGTTAGTACTTAGTGCTCTTTGCACTTGTCTTTGTAATACTAAGACGTACCAGCCTATATGTCCACAAAGATGATGTTTGTCATCCATGTCTCCTGGTGGTTTTGTTCCGGAGTAACACACTGTTGTAGTTCTCTTTTTTTTTAACACACTCGTGTTGATATCCACTTTATCTTTCTGCATTCCCACTAGATTAATAACTGCACGAGTGCAATACCAAAACACTCAGTCATACAGAGTGCAGAGGCGTAAACGCTCAACAGCTAATATCCAATGAGTCAAACAGAAAAGATGTGCGAATTATCCTGTGAGTGGTACTTCCAAATCCACTGTTCCTTGACTTAAGGTATCTGCTATCATATAGCTTTATCTTTTCTCCTGCGTATTTACGCGTTTATGTCCATATCATCTGGTAGATTTCCTCTGGATTGCAAGCATTTGCTTGATCCTTATGAGGCTTCTACATATTATTCGTCCATAATGGGTTTTCCTATTATTTTTTTGGTTCCTGTCCTTGAATCGTTTCTCTGTCTTCTCTGTATACTGTCCACTGTTCTCTGTTGAAGGTTCTCTTTTTTTTTTTCTAGCCCGTTGGTTTAACTGCGGCTCTTCTCGTCCATCTTCGAGGTAATCCGTCTTACGGTCCGTAGGATGGAGTTGACTACTTCTCGTGTTCCTAACACTACTTGTCTACTTGCATGGGGTACCGTACTGATACATTACTACTTACCCAATTAACTCATAAATAAGTCTGTCAGGCCCACATGCTCCTAACGGAGTGCGGTCGTCTCATGACTCGTTTAGTAAACTGGTAATGTCTGTCACACGGTTATAGTGAAGTATTCTGTTGTCAATCTCCCCTTGATGGATATCCTTTTTTTTTTCTTCTTCTTCTTCCTTCTTCTTCTTTTTTTTGTGTTCTTTTTGCTTGTTTTTTTTTGTGTGATAGTTCGTGTTATCAGTTATCCTGTAATAAGTGCTATTGCCTTTGTGGCATCCGTGGTAATTTGTGCCATAGACTGGTATTATTCAACTCGGTGTAAGTAAAATCCGTGCTATATTAGCAAATTTGTTTCTCCTTTTTTTTGATCTCGTTGAGTACAACACATTTTCCTTTTTCTCCCTGTTTTTTTCTATCATATCTCATCCATAGTTCATATTCGTCCCCTCATCCATGTAACTGGATGTATTGCAGATTGCATAATAGCTTGAGCAACTTGGCTCTTCACTTCCCAACCATCCTCACTGACGGTGGTGCATCTACAAAGGGTATGCTTGTCCATGAGGACTAAACATTTAGCACTGGTAGCGATTAGCATTAAATGCGGGTATACACTGCTAGTATTTGGCTAATAAGCCATGTCTGAAAATTCCCAACAATTTAAACTGGTGTGGTTTACAGTCATAGTGGCTGTATAGTTTCCCCAGTTGCAGTGGTTGGACTAACGGTCCTTTCATAGTTGCGTGGGTTTCTAATCTCAAGGTTTGTATGAAAAAGTTTGAAAAACAGTTTTTTTTTATAAAAGGTTAAAAAGTAGTAGTTGTTGCAGTTGTATTTGCAGTAGCTGTTACTGTTGCTGTCGCTGCACTTGCTGTAGCAAGTGCGCAAGGCAGATGGGAATTTCAGTAGTTTATTGTCATAGCGCTTGCAATAGCAAGTGCGCCATGCAGGTGGAAATTCTGGTTCAGTAATTCCCGGTCTCATTGACTCTTCGTCATTTGAGTATTGCTACATGATAATGTAAGCATTAACATTCCGTTCATATATATATTTTCCGTCAAGGTTTAAAGCTTACTGGTACTGAGTACACATAATCTCAGAAGTCATACACAAATGGCGAGTGGTCCCCGACACGCTCCCATATACTAATAACATAAGTCTGTTTAACATCCAAGGTAAGTACATAACAAGGTAAGTAGACAAAGTCTTCCACCAGCGGTCTCATGGAGTTAGGGTACTCATGCCCTATCTACTCCCTTGCCTTTATAGGCTCCAGCATCAGTAAATGTCTGGCCATTCTGACCGCCTCGTGGTACTCCAGATCCTCCAGCTGAGGTCTTCTGAGTATTCTTTGGTGGCCTGTAATTACGGCTCTCTGGGTTCATCCAACATTCAAATTCCCTATGGCCCTCCTTGTGGCAGCACCGACACTCGACCTGTGGCCTTCGCAGTCGACCCCAGGATGGTCCTTCCCACAACGCTTACATAAAAGTGGCGCTGGGGCTGTCTGGTGCCTGATAGTAGTATTTAAGTTTAAGTTAAAGTCTGTTGATATAGAGGTTAAGATTATATTTGAATTTAAGAGGTAGGTGTTCTCACCCTTAGGAGGTGTAGATCTCAGAGGCTTAGCTCAATAGCTGGGCGGTCAACTGAAGGAAAGGCTCTTTCCCTTTCTTTCCCTTGTGACCCTGTTGCCCTTTCTTTTGGAAAAACTTCATGTTTAAATGTTCGGGTCATATTGATAAGATATTTAGTATGGTAAACAATTTAGAGTGGGATAAGTCCTTACTTTCCCTTTTTCTGGCCTTCTTCTGGAGATGCTCCTCCACCCTCAGACTCCCTCAGGGTTCTTCCTTCTTGGCCCCGAGAGTCTCTTCCCGAGTCTGGAGCATTAGCTCCATCCTCGAGGCAGCCTCATAAACACTCTTGGAATCTCCTTGGTAAGTTCTCACAAAGTTAATTGGTAATGTAGTAAGTAAAGAATTTTATGGCTTTCATGTAGCACCTGGATGGTAGTGTAGAGGGTAGCACCCATCGCATCTGAATGCGAAATAATAGTCCTCCGCGGAACTTCTCGACCTTCACGGTCTCTGAGTAATCCACACCGGGAATGAAGTCCAGCTGACCAATGAATCGAGCGTAATACTCGTCCACGGTTAGACCTCCTTGGGTCAGTGTCTCGGACCCCAGGCGCTTCTCTGTTCGAGATGTGGGGTAGTACTTCCCTTTCAGCAACTCGACAAAGGCAGCCCACGAAAAGTCGGGCGTAGCCAGTGATGGTCCTTGACCAACCTCCACCAAGTGCTGGCTGCATCCTTCAGATGGAAAGCAGCAGTGGCGACCTCTTGTCGTCAGGGTACTTGTAAAGCTTGTAGGCCTTCTCATGTTCAACAATGTAAGCTCCAAAGCTAGGGTCTGTTTCCCCGGAATATGTAGGTGGTCGGGTCTCGCCAACTGACTTTAGGCAGTTCGTTTCCCTGGGTTGTGGCGGGTGGGCTGGTGCCCTCCTATCTAAGTACCCAGCTGTGCAAGAACGGCTGCAACCGTCTCAACAACTCCTGTAATGCCGGGGTCACCGCCTCCACCTCTTCCAGTACCACGCCCTCTAGTTCCACCAGACATCTGTAGTACAGTATGTCACATAAATACTCGGCAAATTACCGTACACAACCAATAGATATCAAGTTGCCTTAAGGCTAACCTGTCACGCAATTTGCGTTACTAGACACAGTATCTTTCTAAGACGAATCGTCCCGTACTTCCCAAATGTTTCCCATAATTTCCCAAGTCCTAAGCTCACTGTCTTAACCTATTATCTCGTCATCAGAGCGGTACTCCGCTCTGATACCACTTTTGTAACACCCCTCTCAATAATCACGATATAATCTCTCACGTAGCAATAAATAAAACGTCTCGCAGCGGAAAAATAAATAACAACTACAAAACTCACTCGGGTGTCACCGGCCGTTACTCGCCCATGCGAGTAACGCAGCCAAACTACATCCAACTTCCAATACAAATAAACTGCTAACCGCAGTGATAACGAGAAACTCCTATACATCATACTAAATCCATAAATCATAAACATCGACAAGTGAGCGTCTACCCAAACCTGAATATACACAACCTTACCATAAGACCATACACCATCTTCATTACTATACAACGTCTCCAATTACCCTGTTCCTGCTCTTCAGCTCCGACAATGATCAACAACCTGAAATGGTGTAGTATCAGCGATAGACGCTGAGTATGCCGGGCCTGGACCCTAATGGTCACTTGTCATTTTAACCATCTTATTATTAGATTGGTTTCATGCTTTTCCTTTTTACAGTTATAATCAAAACTGAAGCATAAATGTATAATATACATAATCAACCATTCAAATATCCATAAACATTAGTCATCCATCCAAACCAAACATTCATAGAATATTTCAAATAACATTTGTATATCGAACGTACCGAGCAATAACAATTTAATGTACCATGTACATTCGCCGTAGCGTACAGTTTTCATATTTAATTTACCTTAGCCTTGTAGGCTCCATCCAACCATCAACATACAATAAAATAACCACAAGTATAACCAATGAACAACAAAGCGAAACAACGAGAATAATAAACAAGTATCAAGTCTCGTCCATAGTATTGTTCGCCACTGTATAAGTCTCAATTGTTTTAGTTGTTCAGTTATACCTAGTGACAATATCTCGTTAAAACGACATGTCTCTAGTTACCCATATATTATGGCGGGTCACCCACGGCAGTAGCCACTCCAACGGTAGAGTCTCCGACCAACGAGCCATTCTAGCTCACGGGAAATTTTCTTGATACTTACGGACCCGTACGCGGACATCCTGGTATCGTTTTTGTGATCACAGCGCGCACCAAGAGCCACATCCTCTTGGCTTTACTTCCATTCCATTAATTAATTAATTATACCATCGCATCGCATTACCAAATATTCTAACACAGCAGACTAAGGTCATTAGTCCAATCCGGAGTCTGTAAACTCGAGATCCAGTGTTAGATACGAGAGCGGCGTATAGAAAGGCCAATGCTCCGTATAAAAGTGTCAGATAATATGTATATGTTATTATCATAGTGCTACAATGTTTTACTTACGTTCCTTATATTTCATATAAGATAGCACCATAGCCGCTAGTTCGTTTTATATATATAGGTTCATATATACGAACCAATACTGTTAACTCAACAACAGTAAATAATAAGCAGCTATAAATATACAGTTCATGCATATTAATCATCACATTCAGACAAACAATCTTATCACAGATCACACAGATGCCTGAACTGAGGAAACCCTCAGGGACAATCAGAGACACATAATATCATACAAGTTATATCAACCAAATCCGAGCCCAAGGAGCAACCTTAGGATAACTCGGATCAAACCCCTTTACATACCGTTCACCCTGATTGTATTACGGTGGAGTATGAATCAGCAAAATCCTATGCTCCGTGTAGTCCGCTAGCTCGTCGAGCGTCTTGTCAGAGGTACAATCTAAACGGTAATAAACTATAAGTCAGTCTCCATGACTAACTACATCCGGTATCTCCGAATAATAAGTAACCCTGACAGTTCACCCCTGTTTTCTACAGCTGTTCGTTACGGGTTTCTCTAAAACAGTCGGTTTTGTTACTTATAACGCATAGTCATAATATTTCAACTGCTAAGTTTAATTCACTATTTCCTTTTTAATCTTATCCACCATCTAGTTTAGGTACGTAACCCATAGTTGCATGTATGCATGCATGATTATATTATATTATATTCTTTTTCTTATTGTATCATTTATTTTATTGTATGCTCTTTCGTATTGTTTTTTTCCCACCATCCTTCATAATTCGACATGTTGTATAATCCCTTTATCTTTAGCAAATAATATTTGCTTCCAAAACTCATAACTTATAGTTCGTAACTATATTTTTTTTTAATAACCACCACCATTAAATCATAGGATTTCCAACCAAAATATATATCCACCTATATACATTACTCTTGTGTATGTATATATTTACCACGTAGGTAACTTCCATGAGTTTAATAAACTCTTATTTCATGTTACTTTTTATCATCTTTTATTAGATGATCATTCCCATTAGTTGTATTATATTATACAACTTATATTAAGATTATTATCCTAATATCATGTAACATCTTATATTGTATAATTACAACTCCTAAGGTTTATTCCATAAACACCTTAGTTTATAAATCTCATTTATTTATAGTTTGTCACATTATTTTATGTGAGTACCCTTCCTTATATTAATTCCATCTAAACCTTATCATTGTCATAACATTTATAACATTATAGACCTTAGTCTAAAATTCATCTTTCAACTCTTATTAACTCAGTATAGCCCTTATCTTAATTTAAATTCCGTTTTGACCACATAACATTATGTAATGTTATACCATATACTAATATATACTATGTGATTTTTATTCCCTTTAACTTACAACCTATAGTTTTTATACAAAACCATTTATTATTGCCTCTCAGGCACCATAAGAAAATCTTATTCTTTACCATAAACCATAGTTTCCTTTATTTACAAAATCACCCCTTTCTTTTTACCATGTTATATATATCATTTAATATAACATTTCCAACTTATAAAAGAGTATAACCTATGATTATTTTTTTGTAAATTCCGAACAGCCCTTGTGCTATTCTATAATTGCCATTTGGCCCTATTTATAACACATAGTTCTTCCATATCATTAAAACCATATTTTATACACATATCTTAATAAATTCTCTTAATAATTCTAAAAATCACCAAATTCCACCAAAGGGTTATAAATATCCTTATTAACCCATATACTTTTGATATTTACCATTCCACCATCTATTTTTCTCCAAAGTGTCATAATGACATATTAACTATATATATACATATATAGTTTATTTTAATTCCAAAATCCACCAAATAAATTCCTAAATATTCCTAATAGCCCATGGGTGTTTAAAATACCATTGTACCCTTTATTTTTGGTAATAACATATTTACCACATATGTTATAAAAATATTACCATTAAATACATAACTTATTATAAAACCTTAAATAAGTTATCTAACTTATTTATTTTGGTCAAAGCCTAGCATATGGTCAAGGTTGACCTCCTTAATATTTCCTTGACCACCAATTCCTTATAATTACGGTTTAGTACCCAAACTTTCTAAAATTCACCATTTAACCCAAAAACTTTATAAAATCTTATAAACTTTATTTTAACTCCTTGTTACCTCTAATTTTTGGCCTTATTATTCTAAAGCCCCCAAATTTAATTTAATTACACCTAAGACCCCATTTATTTTCGGTAATGCATTTATACTACTTAAACTTAATTAAAAGCTTGTAAATGCATAAATAAAATGGCCTAAAATACATGGCCTTATTACAAACATTGGCTTGCAAAATAAATTACACATAAATGTCCCAAAAACACTTATAATTCTCGGCCTCACCACACACTTTCCATTTAATTACCAAACTTCCACATAATGTCTTAAATTTAAATTTGACATTTATGTTACTTAATCACTTAGATAAATTTACTAAGCCATTTCTTTAAACATTTTAAGGTCAAAAATGACCTTATTACCATGTTCTCTCACGGCAATTAATATAGAAATAGCTTAGAACATTTTAACTTAGCAAAGTTAATGTTTAAGTGATTTATACCTTGATTTAGCTTGAATAATTCCTTGTTTGAATTCGGCCAGCCTTAGATAAAATTTCCAAAGCTTCTCTTGCATGTTTTAAACAGAAAACAAGGCCTAGTTAGTCTCCAAGAAAGATCTAACCATAAGGAGTAATTTAATGTAAGATTTAAGGCAAAAATCACCTTAAAAATGCAAGGGAAGTTCAAAGTGGTTTCGACCTGAACCAAACACACCACAAGGTGTTAGGTCCACCATATTGACATAGGAAATGGTTATATCTCGAAATGCTACCTTGTTGTTAGGTTTTACCTTTAAAAAATGCCTTAAAAGAGGGTATTTCCTTTGGATCTCGGCCATCCTTGCTCCAAATGGCTAACCAACAGATTCCACATGAAAAGGAGAAGAAGGTGAGGCTATGACCAAAGTTTCACATCCGAACTTGAAGGGAATCAAAAGTTATGAGCTTAAAGCACATTTTTACCTTAAAATGTAGATTTGGACAACCTTGGTCCCTCTACTGGTCTCAACCGAGTTTAGCTCTTGTTCTAACCTTAGAACACTGAGAATAAGCCATAGGAATTGATTAGCCACGAAATCTAGGTGTTGGTAGTGAAGAGATGAAGAAAAAGAGCTAAAAATGACATTAAAACACTTACGTTAAGAGCTTAGGAGCTAGGTTTGCCTTCCATGCTCAAGAACACACTTGAGAGCTTCAAAGGAAGGGGAGAGCTCGGCTGGGCAGAAGAGAATCGTACAAGGAAGGGAGAAATGAGTGGAAAGGCTTGAATTATTTGAAAAAGTAAGTTAATTTTCAAAAAGTAAATGTATTAGGTAGGAATTATTGTCAATCAAGGACTTATGCTGCCTCCTCTATTATTGCAGCCGATTTCCATGGTCCAAGTGGGTCAATTAATTGACCATTGACCATACTTGGTCAATTTGACTCATGTGGGTCCCACTTTAGGGTTTATTAATATTTTAATATTAAATTTGTAAAAATTCGTAAATTTCTGGAATTAAATTCCTAATATCATATAATATGATATTTTATTATATTTAAAGGTATTTAAACCTTTTAGCCCATTTAAAACCAATTTAGAAGGCGATTACACAAAAACGTGCTTTAAGGAGTTTTAGTGCACATTTTGTGTCGCAAGGTGTTTCTGGGCTTGGTTTTCTTTGACAACGGTTTTGTTGTTCCTTACATGATACTTGATCATGGTATTCAATTTTATATCATTTAGAGGTCATTTGATTTTTAAGGTTTTCCTAGAGCACCTTTTTGCCCTTTTTGACCTTGAAGCATGTAAATGCTTTTTCTTTGTGTTGGAGTGTTGTTCAACGGTTATAATATGTTTAGTAATGTGTTAATATGCTTAGGACAAATTTTTAGGTCCTAAGTAGTTCATTTGGGTATTTATTTACCCTTAGCAGTCAAAGGGTGCAACATCTTGATTTGTGTTGACCACTGTTGTTCTCAGTTGACTTTTAAGGCATGTTTAGGCCTTAATTAATGTGATTAAATATTTAATCCATGCTTTAATAATTTGGGTATTTCATAAGGTGTTCTTCATACCTCTCGAAACTCTCAAACCTTCTTCGGCTCCCACGAACTTCAAACCATCAGACTCTAAGTCTCGTTCATTCACTCAACCTCAGACTTTTCCCAAATCTTCATTCTATACTCATCCAAATTCACCGATTCTTCTTCTTGACGCTAGCTTGGCAGAAAAGTTCGCTTCATCCACTCTTTTCGTCCTAATCCGATCCTTGGCTTTTAAATGAATCTCTTTAAATAAGGTTTTGAAAGAAGGCAATCCCGACAATTGGAGACCGAGGTTTTCCTCGGGCACCAATCCGAAGTCGTGGTCGTTGCCACTTCTAAGGGGTGTAACCCAGTGTGAACCCACATAGAATCTCTGGTACGATCAGATAAGTCCTATCCATAGGCAACAATCTCAGAGACAATTAACGGTTCTTAGAACCCAATCCTCCTTCCTAGTTATCATAGGTCAAACTAGGTGGCGACTCTAGTCAATTTCTGCCCTTAGGGCATAAGTCCGCGTGGAGCCCATCGAGAGTGGGTGTAGTGCACACTTGCATTCCCCCTTTATGCTTTCTGGGAAAGACGGACGATTTAGTAGGTATTTGAGGGATGCCAGAATAACGGGTTTTCACCCTCCACAGAATGGCAATTTTTAGGATCTAGGCTTTTCAGTCAAGAACCATATTTAGATAGACCCCCCTCATACCAAAAAATCACCCTCCACACCTGTGAAAGACTCCTAAAATCTAGAACCAAAATCCACAACACAAACCAATTCCTCAATTCCAAATCGTGGAAGCAATTCCCAATTTCCAAAACACAACCGCCATAAAAGCACAGCGAAACCCCTTTTTCAATCGTTTTACAAAACATCAGTCAAACAATCATTGAGCATAGAATTTACCTGGAACAACCAAAACCCTCAAGAGCCCAACTGCTCCGGACTATTGATAGCACTCGTCGATGTAATCGGCGTCTAGGTAACCAAAATTAACAATCAGAATTCACCAAACAACGAGTAGATAACTAAGCAACTAGGTAGAATACATTACCCGACAATCTACCAACGGGACACCAGGGAATTGATTAGACCTCGACGGAACTAGCAAGAATTCACCAAGGGTTTGAAGAGGAAGAGAATGAAAATATTGGGAAGGGTATAAGCGCAAGAACGGCGTATTGAGGATGGAGAATAGTGAAGAAAATCAACCTTTAAATAGAATTGTTTGTATATTGAAAAGGAATAAACTAATTAAAGATTTATGTTAAAAGTAAACGCAAATAAAATAATTAAGAAAGAGTTCTAACTCTTGGTAATTAAAATATTTCCAAAGGATAGATCTTGTTAAGTTAGGAAAATCAGTAAAAGAAGATTGGTGAGGTAATTCAGGAAGGAATAAATCAAGAATGAGATAACAGTAAAACGTGATTAACCGTGTATTAAAATAAGAATGAGAAACAATATCAAGAAGTCAACTAATAAACATTTATTTGGAAAGGAAGTAATTTAGAAATGAGTAAATATGTTGTAAACAGTCTAGGAGTTTAACAAAGGAAGGAAAACAATCTCGTTAAAAAGGATAATTGAAAATGCCAGTAATATAATTACTGAGAGAAGAATAAGGAGAGTTAACAAATAATATCTTGAGTAGTCAAATAGAATTTGAATTCCGAATATTTAAAATAATCTGGAAAGAATATTATAGAATAGTACTTCGAAGTTTAAATAACTTAGAGAAGTTAGGAGGGTGATGCAATACTAAATTGTATATTATCCGAAATGTAACTAAATCAATTAAGGCAAAACGTTACCAATATTTAGAAACTCTTTAAGGAGAAAGATTAATTCCGGAAAGAATGTCGTCTAATTCCCTGGGCCACCTTAACTAACCTCAGACATATTACCCATACCATATACTATATTATTCCTAGCTTGGAATTTCCCTGGGTATTTCATCTCATCCCCCTTAAAAGAAAGCTTTGCCCTCGAAGCTAAAACTTATCCATAAGGTGAAAAACTGTTAAACGAAGTACTGACTTGAGCGGTTACCTGATCGAAGAGCTGTGGGTACTTCTTCCTCATCTCCTCCTCTACCTCCCATGTGGCCTCTTCGGTTCCATGATTAGACCATAAGACCTTGACCATACGGATGGACTTCGATCGCGTCTCCCTGGTCTTAGTGTCCATTACTCTGATGGGATACTCCTCATAGGATAGATTCTGCTCTAGATCCAAGACCTCCGGCTGCAACACATGCGAAGGGTCGGGAACATACCGCTTCAGCTGGGATACATGGAAGACGTTGTGAACTTTCTCCAGTTCACAAGGAAGCGCTAGTCGGTATGCCACCTCTCCAACCCTCTCTAAGATCTCATAAGGTCCAACGAATTTGGGGCTGAGCTTCCCCTTCTTCCCGAACCTGGTTACTCCTCTCACAGGAGATACTTTCAGGAAAACTCTGTCTCCCACCTCGAACTCAACTGGTCTGCGCTTGAGGTCGGCATAGGACTTCTGCCTGTCCTGGGCTGCCTTCATTCGACTTTGGATCATCCGGACTTGCTCCATAGTCTCTTCAATCAACTGAGGCCCCAAAACAACAGTCTCACTAATGTCGCTCCAACATAACGGTGTCCTACACTTCCTCCCATACAAAGCCTCATACGGAGCCATTTTGATGCTGGTGTGGTAACTATTGTTGTAAGAGAATTCCACCAAGTGCAGCATATCAGCCCACGAACCCTGGAAGTCCATCACACATGCTCGAAGCATGTCCTCCAAGGTTTGGATGGTCCTCTCGGTCTGTCCATCAGTGGCTGGATGAAAAGTAGTACTTAACTTCAGCTTGGTGCCCATCGCTTTCTGAAATTGCTGCCATAAATGGGCTAAGAACCTCGAGTCTCTGTCTGATATAATGGTCTCAGGTACTCCATGATATCTCACCACGTTTCTGATGTAGGCATCCATCAACTGGCTCATGGACCACGTCTTCTTCATGGGTATGAACCGTACAGACTTAGTGAGTCGGTCCACTATCACCCAAATCTGATTGACTCCTCCCTTCGCCGGTGGTAAACCCATCACGAAGTCCATGGAGATGGAGTCCCACTTCCACTTCGGGACCTCCAGCGGTTGCAGTAACCCTCCCATCCTCTTATGCTCGAATTTGACCTTCTGACAAGTAAGGCACTTCGACACAAGCTCTGCGACTTCCCTCTTCATCTTAGGCCACCAAAACATCTTCTTTAGGTCCTTGCACAACTTATCACCGCCAGGATGAACTGAATAGGGGGTATTATGGGCCTCCCTCATCAGTCTCTCCTTTACCTCCACGCACCCCTGAGGTACACACCATCGGCCTCTGAACCTCAGACTGCCGTCACCGTGGATCTCAAACCCCTCAGCTTTCCCTTCCTTCATCTTCTCCTTGATACGCTCTAGCTTCGCATCACCAGGCTGTCCTTTGTGTATCTCCCCATAGATGTCGGAAGAAATACTCATGTGGTACAACCTCACCTCGCGCTCCACTCCTCCAGCCTCCATCACCTCCAGATTCAGTCTTTGGAAGTCACGAACTAGCTCGTCTGGAAGAACCCACATTGAATTCATAGAATAGCTTTTCTTCCTACTCAGAGCATCGGCCACTAGGTTAGACTTCCCCTCGTGATATAGAATCTTCAGATCATAATCCTTGATCAGCTCCAACCATCTCCTCTGCCTCATATTAAGTTCCTTCTGAGTGAAGATATACTTGAGGCTCTTATGGTCGGTGTAGATCTTGCAGGAAACACCGTACAAGTAGTGCCTCCAAATCTTCAAGGCGAAGACTACTGCTGCAAGCTCTAGGTCGTGCGTCGGGTATCGGGTCTCGTACTCCTTCAGCTGTCTCAATGCGTAGGCTATGACTTTCCCGTGCTGCATCAAGACGCATCCCAAGCCATACTTGGAAGCATCGCTGAAAACCTCAAATCGTCCGTCCCTGAGAGCAAGGTCAACACTGGGGCTGTGGTCAACCTATCCTTCAACATCTGGAACGCCTTCTCATAATCGTCATCCCACTGAAACTTGGTTACCTTCTTCATGAGGTTTGTGAGGGGTCTAGCTATCTTTGAGAAATCCTTCACAAATCTTCTGTAGTACCCCGCTAGACCCAAAAAGCTACGAACCTCCGTCAGATTGCTCGGTCTCGGCCACTCTTTCACTGCTTGGATCTTGGCCGGATCCACTGAGATTCCTTCCTTGGTGACGATGTGGCCTAGGAATGCCACTCGATCCAACCAAAAATCACACTTAGTTAGCTTGGCGTAAAGTTGCTACTCTCTCAAAATCTGCAGGACTGATCTCCGGTGCTCCTTGTGCTCTTCCTCATCCTTGGAGTAGATAAGGATATCATCAATAAATGCTACCACAAACCGGTCTAAATAGGGATTAAAGATCCGGTTCATGAGGTCCATGAAGACTGCCGGCGCGTTCGTCAATCCAAAGGGCATCACCAGGAACTCAAAATGCCCATATCTAGTCCTGAAGGCAGTCTTCGGGATATCCTTCTCTGCGACGCGTAGCTGGTGGTATCCCGACCTCAAGTCTATCTTGGAAAAGACTCATGCACCCTGAAGCTGGTCGAAGAGGTCGTCGATTCTTGGTAAGGGGTACCGGTTCTTCACAGTGATCTGATTCAGCTCCCGGTAGTCTATACACAGCCTCATGCTCCCATCCTTCTTCTTTACGAACAAGACAGGAGCTCCCCAAGGCGATACACTCGGGCGAATGTATCCCTTCTCTAGTAACTCCTCCAATTGGACTTTCAGTTCCTTCAACTCTAACGGCGCCATACGGTATGGGGCTTTGGAAATAGGCGCTGCTCCTGGCACGAGGTCGACGCTGAACTCCACCTCCCTGTCTGGTGGCATACCAGGAATCTCATCTGGAAAGATGTCAGGGAACTCATTCACCACCCGAATCTCTTCTAACGTACTCGGCGCTCGGCTCAGATCCTGGACATGGCAAAGGTATGCCTGCTGTCCCTTCTTCACTTGGGAGAGAATTGACATGGCTGAGACTATCTTTACTCTTGGCCTCTTCTCTGCGCTACTGTAGGAGATTCTTCGGCCCGATGGTCCTCTTAGGATAATCTTCTGGGCTCCGCAATCGATCCTTCCCTTATACTTACTTAGCCAGTCCATCCCCAAAATAATATCGAAGTCGGGGAGGACGAGCTGGATCAGGTCAGTTACAAAAGTTTCCCCCTTTATGTCTACCCCCACATCCTTCAATACATGATTACAAGAGATAACCCGCCCCGAGGGTATAGATACCGCTATGGTAGAAGACTTACAAGTTGCTAGACCCAATTTCTCAACAAAGTTCTCAGAAATGAAAGAATAAGAAGCTCCAGTATCGAACAAAACACGGGCAGAAGTACCATGAACAGAAAAGGTACCTGCTAACACCTCTGCTTCGGCCTCCACCTCGGCCCGACTCATAACATTGATCCTCCCAGGAGCTCTACCGTTGTCTCGGTTCTCCCCTTGACCTCGGTTACCTCCGTTTCCACCCCCGCCATTGCCACGCTGGGAAGCATCCCCTCGCTGGTTCTGGCCCTGGTGCTGATCTCTGCCTCGAGACCGGGGGTCTGTTGGTCTGTAGGTCCGGTCTCCGCCATTTCCTTTCTGCTGAATGCCTCCCTGGGGATCCTGGAAGCACTCAAAAGCTCTGTGGCCCTTCTTGCCACACCGGAAGCACGCCACCAGGTTTCCTTCACAGTCCTTCCCCGGGTGATCCTTGTGGCATCTCCGGCAGTGGAAGTGCCTGCCACACCCGTACTCTGCTCTCTGAGCCTGCCCCTGGGGCCTATCATTCCGCCTCTGATCATTCCTCTGGTTCACCTCGAACCTCCTCCCATCACCTGAGTTAGGCCTCCACCTCTTGTCCTGATGGGGCCTCTGATGTCGGTCGTCTCAACGCCGGGACTCTTCCCCGTCCTCCATCTTCCTCTTTTGGCCTGCTTGTACCTCCCTCCTCTTCTGTTGCACCCTGTACAGGTTAGCAGCTTTTCCATATGCGTCCTGGAGGGTGGGTATTGTCAGCACGCTCAAAGCCTCCTGGAGACTCCAGTTGAGTCCCCCTACAAACCTCTGCACCTTGGAGGCTTCATCAGGAACCATCGTCGGTGCAAACCTCACCAGCTCAAGAAACTTGGAGTGGTACTCCTTCACGCTCCGGGTTTGCTGCTTAAGCTCGGAGAACTCCAGATATTTCTGCATCCGGACATGCTCGGGGTAGAATCGCCTTCGCATGGCCTCCTTCAATACCTCTCATCCAAAGTCAGGTCCCGCTAGAAGAGCATCCTTGTTGGCAGACCACCAGATGTCAGCCTCGCTTTTGAAGTAGAAGACAACGGCATTGACTCTCCTATCAGCAGGGCAGTTGACTGCCTCAAAGATCTTATCGAACTCGCGCAGCCAATCCTTCAGCAGTACTGGGTCCTCCTCCCCCTTGAATGCAGTCGGCTTCAGGTGGGCAATCCTCTTCGTGTAGTCTTCTGGCACATTGTCTAGCTGAGCCTGCCGCTGAACAATCTGGCCCAGGTTCAAGGCAAGCTCCTGTAGCTGTCTCATTGGGTCGTTGGCTGCCATGATAGTCCTTCTGCTTCAACTTCTGGTGTTGTAGAAGAAGTTCAATCGGTCTGCCAGTCTACCCTACTCAAGGTGGACTCCTGATTATGAGTCAAAAATTTTAAAGGCTCTTAAATCCCCCATAACGACCTCCTTCTAGTTACACTACAATCTCACTACCCCAATCCACGGGTAGACAATTCAGATATAACCAATATATATACCGTAAATACAATACAATTCACACTAATAAGCAATAATCCCTGTATGATCTTCAAGCATCACGCCAATATGTCCATTATAACTCAACAGCTCACTATACACAATATAATCCAACACAACTTCCCCAAACGGCTTACCCCCAAGTTTTTAATCCGGTTTACTCAAGTTTTATCTTATTTCGAAAACAAGGCTCTGATACCACCTTGTAACACCCGGGATTTTTGCCTCAATATATAGCTTTTGAAAATAAAAATCTAACGGCGCAAACGGGATCAAAAACGGACTTCAAACGAGTCCTAAAAGTGCAAAACAGAGTTGGTCCGAACTTGTGTCCGATCATGGTAAGTTCGGACACAAGCCGAAGAAAAACAGACTGTAGAAAAACATCCGTCCGAACTTGTGTCTGGACTTCGAAGTTCGGACACAAGTCGAGTTTCAAAACTTTGGAAAAATCCTTACGTGGTCCGAACATTGGTCCGAACTTGCAAGTTCGGACATAGGTCGAGACTTGCAAGCTGAACCCGTCCTCGCATGCTGTCCAAACTTGATGCTCGGACAGATGTTCGGACACAGCCAAGCGATGAAAACCTTTGGAAACTTTTGGGGCTTGTCCGAACATTGATGTCCGGACGGACGTTCGGACAGGTCCTTAAGTGCAGTTTTTAAAGCTTAAGCAGAAACCAAAAACCACCATAAACACTTATATAAAACACAACAACAATATGAGAAACTCTTGAGCAGATATGGTCTTTAATAAGTACTCAAAACTAAGCTCAAACTTAATAAAACCAATTCATAAACTGTCAATAATTGCCAATAGGAAAAACTCGAATAAACAGAATCTCAAAACAGCAGCGGACTCAAAACATCCAGGGCATTACCGCCACACCCAATCCCCATGGGTGCTCAAGCTAATGAACTAAATAACACCAAAGACAAAGGTTAATTCAAGTTATGCAGAAGCCAAAATAAATACTCAATGTGTAAAACCTTGGGAACACAACATCTCTTATCCATTGAAATTCAAAACATAGCCTTATGAATTCGTAATCCCTAAACTATATGATTCGCCGTCCCGATCCCCACACTTAGTCATTCATACCTGCGATCATAAAACATAGACAAAACACAGAAAGGATCGCACAAATCAGCAAAACTGAGTAAATTCCACCTCAACCTGTAAAATACATTTTAGAACTCATTTGCTGTTAGTAATCAGACGAGAAGGTTTTATTGAACAGTTGATGAGTTTCCAGAAAACATATCAACACCGAAACCGTAGTAGGGAGCTTTCAACAGGAGATAACCATAATTCCAAACACGGGGTCACCTGTGGGACACCAAACAACAATTCCAGGACAGTCACCTATGGGACTGTCAAACAACCACCTCACCCTAAGTTCTTAAGTGTGCACACCCCCTATGAAACAGCAGTAACATAGAGTAGATCATAGAGCTTAACTGCAACAATGTGTGCAGCGCAAATAATAATAATGAGGAGCACCTATGGGCTCCCAAACAATAGAATACAACCTGTGAAAGACTCCCAAAATCCATAACCAAAATCCACAGCACAAACCAATTCCTCAATTCCAAATCGTGGAAGCAATTCCCAATTTCCAAAACACAACCGCCATAAAAGCACAGCAAAACCCCTTTTTCAATCGTTTTACAAAACATCAGTCAAACAATCATTGAGCATAGAATTTACCTGGAATAACCAAAACCCTCAAGAGCCCAACTGCTCCGGACTATTGATAGCACTCGTCGATGTAATCGGCGTCTAGGTAACCAAAATTAACAATCAGAATTCACCAAACAACGAGTAGATAACTAAGCAACTAGGTAGAATACATTACCTGACAATCTACCAACGGGACACCAGGGAATTGATTAGACCTCGACGGAACTAGCGAGAATTCACCAAGGGTTTGAAGAGGAAGAGAATGAAAATATTGGGAAGGGTATAAGCGCAAGAACGGCGTATTGAGGATGGAGAATAGTGAAGAAAATCAACCTTTAAATAGAATTGTTTGTATATTGAAAAGGAATAAACTAATTAAAGATTTATGTTAAAAGTAAACGCAAATAAAAAAATTAAGAAAGAGTTCTAACTCTTGGTAATTAAAATATTTCCAAAGGATAGATCTCGTTAAGTTAGGAAAATCAGTAAAAGAAGATTGGTGAGGTAATTCAGGAAGGAATAAATCAAGAATGAGATAACAGTAAAACGTGATTAACCGTGTATTAAAATAAGAATGAGAAACAATATCAAGAAGTCAACTAATAAACATTTATTTGGAAAGGAAGTAATTTAGAAATGAGTAAATATGTTGTAAACAGTCTAGGAGTTTAACAAAGGAAGGAAAACAATCTCGTTAAAAAGGATAATTGAAAATGCCAGTAGTATAATTACTGAGAGAAGAATAAGGAGAGTTAACAAATAATATCTTGAGTAGTCAAATAGAATTTGAATTCCGAATATTCAAAATAAGCTGGAAAGAATATTATAGAATAGTACTTTGAAGTTTAAATAACTTAGATAAGTTAGGAGGGTGATGCAATACTAAATTGTATATTATCCGAAATGTAACTAAATCAATTAAGGCAAAACGTTACCAATATTCAGAAACACTTTAAGGAGAAAGATTAATTCCGGAAAGAATGTTGTCTAATTCCCTGGGCCACCTTAACTAACCTCAGACATATTACTCATACCATATACTATATTATTCCTAGCTTGGAATTTCCCTGGGTATTTCAAATTAAGTCCTTAAGAACGTTGGTGAAGAAAGAGAAACCAAAAGATAAAGGAAACGCGTAAAAGCCACAAGATGCGAAAACGCGTATTTAAATGACCTTAAGAGGTATATAACCTTAAATAGGGTTATAAATATATTTTTATACCCTAACTACACACTAAAAACATGTAGGAAAAATTCCCAAAGAAAACGGATCCAAAGAATGCGTTAAAACGCTAACGGAATCTTAAAGAGCGTTTTTGAGAAAACCCGAAAACGTGACTTTAAACAGTCGAATGACCCCGTAAAAATTACGGTTGATCATATATCTATTATTAAACACTAATGGGGGCTTAAGAACCATTAAAATTAAAGAAACGAGAAAAATCCAGAAAACGGGCCCGGATTAGTGAATAGTGTAAAAACCGGGAACTTATGGGGTATAAACTGTAATAAGGGTAAAGTATCCTCCCCCATGTGTAAAATAAAATCTAATTCTCTCATCCTCTCAATGCCCACACGTTCCCCCCCCCCCCTCTTATATATATATATGCTACTTATTAACAAAAGTCAAAAAGTAAAAGTGTAAAAGTACAAATACACTTTTTATCCTCTTCTCTTCCATTTCCCCTCTCTCTCATTTCTTTTCCTAGCTCCAGCCGTCCCCTATCTCTCTCTCTATCTCTCTGATTTCTCCTCCCTTCTTCTACCTTGCGACAGCACAAGCTCCTCCCATGGCCTCCCTCTCTTTCTTTGCTTGCCCAAGCTTCCACAAAGCTCCAAACACAAAAATAATTACATATTTGAACTCCTCTCATCATCCTCTATCTTTCTCTCTTTTCAAAATTCGAAAATGATGAACTTCATCTCCATGGGTATATCCCACTTGAGGAGTAAATGGCACCATCTTGAAGCTTGGAGTCTCCTCCTTCTTCCAAGGTAAAAAGTTCCCAAGGAATCCCATTTTTTCTTCATTTCTTTTTGTAGCCGATTCTACCCCTCTTGATACTTTGTCTACTTTCTTTGTTTGAGCACTTTGTGCAAGTCTCCAATGGTGGTTAGGATCCTTCTTTGATTCATGGTTGAGAGCCATCCTAGAATTCTAAGGTAAAACCCTAACTTAGTGTTTTAAGCACTCCCATTGAATTCTAGTATTACATTAAGGGGTTTAAGAGTTTGATTAGTGTTTATTGTGCTCTCTTGGGTATTGGTCTAGTGTGTTGGGCAATGGCAATGCCCCATGACCGATTTAAATCAACAAGAGAAGAGGAGAAGATTGGAAAAAAAAAAAGAAGAGGAACCTATGGGCACAAGGTAAGAAATTTACCTTAGTATATGTATTTTATATGTTTTAAAGTTTTGGGTTGGGTAATTTAATTGAATGAATCAAAAATTGTGTTGGAAATGTGTTTAGTGAATATAAGATGAAATTTTGTGATGATGTTTAATGTTTAGTGCATTATGTGGTGTTGATGAGATTTGAAGGATTCCTTGTGTGCTGGTAGGATCCTTATGGATGTGGCTAGTTTAGGACTGTTTTAAGTGAAAATTGGTGAGAATTGATGGATTGGAATGTGTTAGGTTTATGGGGAGGTTATGGTGAAATTTTGGTAGAAAAATAAGTGTTTTAAGATGACCTAGTGAATTGGAGAACCTAGGTGTTTATAGTGTTGAGTAGAGTGTAGTGGTAGCCTTGAATTGGTATTTGGGAAGCTAGAAAGAGAAGGATAAAAATTTGTAGCAATTTACATATGAGGAGCTTAGAAATGCTAGAAAAGAGTTAGTGTTTATAACTTGTGAAACAAGGAGTGAATGTGGGTTTTAGGAGTGCTTTTATGTAGGAATGATTTGTAATGGTCATTGATGGATTTGGTAATGTTGGTGGAAGGTTGTGAAACATCTGAAGAAGTTTTAAATGCACTGCTGTGCATAATGCAACAGAGGGAATAGAAAATTTTGTGAATTTGAACAAGAATTGGGTGGTGAATTGGACCAACGTTTTAGGAGTATTTAAGGAGTGTTTTAGTGTGTTTAAACATGTAGAAAACATGTGGAAAGTTTAGAAAAAGATTGGAGGTGAATTAGGGGTTGAAAAGAGGTCAAAAATTGTCAATTTGAAGACCTACAGACATGGTCAGGGTTTGTAAACAAGTACACAAACCCGAACCACCTCAAAAACGTCCCAGAAACCCATTTTACCATGTGGTCCAGGTTTATATCCAAGTACACATACCCGGACCAAGGAAATTTCTACACAGAATGTTATTTCCGGGATTGGTTCGGGTTTGCAACCCCGGACACAAACCCAGACCAGTCCAAAAATGCTCCAGAATGTGTTTTTAAGTGTTGTTATGATGGGGAATTGATTGGGGAGGGTTTTAAATGATGATTAGGCCTTGTTTGGTGACTTTTAAAGGCTATTAGAAGTATAAACAAGTGTGAGAGTGAATGTGTAAGTTGTGAACTTTAGATCACATAAGTAAGTTAAAGATAACGGGACAACGTGGTAAGTACAAGAGTAATATTAGCCTACCTACCGTATGATCATGATGTTAATAAAAACATTTGAAATACTACCAATTGTTCGAAACTACCCGGGGGGCGTGATATGAAGCATTAGAGTGAATCCTCGGGGACACGGGAGAGTAACCCATGGTGTAAGATATGGTTTTCTTGCAACCTGTGTCCTACCGGGTTACACCGGCTTGTATGCCAACTTGTTTTGCTGTATGTTTGCCACCTTGCAAAGATAAAGCATGTAATGAGTTTACAGTAATTCATTTATGTGGCGCATTTTGTTCCGACACCGTTTAACCTCTAATATGTGTTAAACCGAAGGTAATCGACTCTAGGATCACATAAGAGATCGGTGTTCGGACTTAACGTCCCAACCTACGGGAACGTTCTAACTACGGCTATCAGTGTGTTAATTGTATAATGTGGTTGTGTGTGATGTGTGTTTCCCTTTGTAGTATGCCATTTTCTAATGATTGTTGTTGTTCATGTATGTCGGATGGTAAGTTACCTCCCTTGTTGTTTGACTAAGTTTATAACACCATATGGTGTCGTAATGTGATAAGTTCCATAGAGGAACTACTAACTAACATACATATATAATTAGGGGTGAGGAATCCGGGGTGTCCCGGTCGTGCACGTGTGTTTGGGAGTTGGTATCTATAGCTGAATTAACTCCCTCTCTGTTTTGGTTGTTTTCCTACTTGGATTACAATCACCCAAAAGTATAATAAGAGACTTTCCTACCTTGATTATTATTCGGGGCTAGGGGGATATGTGTATGGTGTGATCGGGCCTATATTAAGGCCGACACATCTAAGTAAAGTAAATGTGTACGGTGTGTTTGGACCTATATTTTATCCGACACACCTTAAGAAAAGTTACGTTCTCTAAGAAGAGCGGTGTTATGTTGAGTATATGTTATTATGTGGTGGGTGTTGATATGTTTGTGTACGTTGATTACCGAAATCAACTCGGTGTTAATAAAAGAGGTAATTAAGTATAACCCGATTAAATGGGTATGTGTCGTCTAACAAGGAATAGCTCCATTAAGGTAGAACCCTCAAGGGTCAAGGAACACAATAATGTGATCTAACCAATGTGATGTGTTAACCTGATGTTTGTATCCTTTTGATTGGATGTGTGTTTATTATAAGCATGACATGTATATAAAGGTTCTATGTATGATTTAAAAATAATCAACCGCATGCTTAGACGACAATTAGTTGTGTGTGGCCCGGTAGTATGCGGGTTGCACGATTACCATACCAGCAAAGGTGCTGAGCCCCTTTGGGGGCCCCCATTACTTTTCAGGTACAATGGAGCTGGCAGCCGTTCGAGAGTAAGACGGGGTAGCTGTTTATACATGGATAGTTATTTAGTTGTTTATGTGTTTGTAAGTAGTGTAAGACCGAAGTGTGATATTGGTAATGGAATGTATTAGACTCGGTACAGTTATAATGTAAATGTAAAATGTATTTGTTTCAGTTTAGAAGCGGTTGGTAATGTAAAGTGTAGTGCTCGGTAATCTTGTCCATCAGACCGGTACACTATGTATGTATTAGCCTTGTTAGCCACGTGGGTGGCTAACGGCGTGTAACACCCATTGGTTTAGTCAGTGTTTATGATGTAATTTCCGTTGCGATTAATGGTTAAGTGTGGTGTTATTAGTTGGGGTGTTACAAATATTCTCTCTCCTCTGAATAATTAATTGTTCCTGCTGCTCCGGATATCCCACACTCCATATAAAAAAGTGGACCAAGTTGATTCTCCACCACCCTACCAACATTGACCACACCTTGATCGATTCCTCCTCACAAGTCTACTTCAATAATTAGTAACTCGATCTGAAACCTACACAGGCCTTAGTTCTTCGGTATAAACTTGACACCATTAGAATTAATATAACCCGAACTAGACTCGCCTACTCAACATGTTCTCAACCCGTTGGCCAACTCTAGATCCCAACCTGAAACCAATCAAATTCAAACACAAAAGTTAACTTGATTTCAATATGGAAGGAACATATTTTTAGTAGAAATGACCATTATTTATATACTACTATAAAGAAATTGATCATATATTCAAACTAAAGGAAATAATACAATTTTGTCGCAACAGTAACTACACTACAACACATCATGTTACTGTATTTTGCATTCCTTTTTCATCAAGTTTTAGCAAGGAAAATTTCCGGTCAAAGGGTCTTTGACCATCTCAATTCCATACCAAGAGTGTTTTTCCTGTAATTCCACGACAGAGGTGTTTTTTACTTTTTGTTGTGTAGGAAGCGCACAATAGAAATCAACCTGCCGGTTGACTAACTTCTATTGTGCGCTAGCAAATAATTTTTTTTCGATTTCTGGTTTGTTAAGGAAGCTTACATTGCAGGTCAGCCTCCTAGGAGACTGGCCTGCAGTGTAAGCTTCCTTAACAAACCACAAATCAATTTATTTTTTAACCAATGGTATTTACTGCTTTTGGTTTGTTATGGAATTTAGTAAGTTTTAAAAAACTGCTTGCTGGTGCTATTTTCGTCGATTAATTTGAAGTTGTAAATGACATCCGTTTTGTATGTAACTTTTTGTGTGCGAAGTCTTACATGAGAACAACATTGTTGCAAATATTTAGCTCCATCGGACATCAACTACTGCTTCGAAAAAATCACCAAAGTAGGCAACATACACTAACATTAAATTATTAAAAACTGCTATGTTGGGTACTTTGTGATATTTTTTGAAGCACTTGCTGAACTTGGATCATCTAATTTTTTGCAACGATGTTGTGGGCATGTAGTACTACACGTATACAAATTTCTAAGGTCAACGAAAGTCCTTTGGTACTTCGAACAATATGTCAAACGTAGCACCAGCATGTAGTTTTATATAATTGAATTATATGCTATGTTGGGTACTTTGTGATATCTTTTGAAGCACTTGCTGAACTTGGATCGATCTAAACGATGTTGTGGGCATGTAGTACTACACGTATACAAATTTCCAAGGTCAACGGAAGACATTTAGTACTTCGAACAATATGCCAAACGTAGCACCAACATGCAGTTTTATATAATTGAATTATATGCTATGTTGGGTACTTTGTGATATTTTTTGAAGCACTTGCTGAACTTGGATCGATCTAACTTTTGGTACAATGTTGTGGGAACGTAGTACTACACGTATACAAATTTCCAAGGTCAACGGAAGTCATTTGGTACTTCGAACAATATGCCAAACTAGCACCAGCATGCAGTTTATATAATTGAATTATATGCTATGTTGGGTACTTTGTGATATTTTTTGAAGCACTTGCTGAACTTGGATCGATCTAATTTTTTGCAACGATGTTGTGGGCATGTAGTACTACACGTATACAAATTTACAAGGTCAACGAAAGTCATTTGGTACTTCGAACTAGTCGTTGAATTAGCGGTTGAACTAGCCATTGGGCGTGTAAGTGACCATTACTCTTGTATTATAAAAGATGGCATGAGTCTCCAACCTATTCATTCCTTACATCCTGTTATCAAACTCTTTGTAATTTCTTTATTCAATTCTTCATATCTTATGCGCTTCCGGTTAAAAAATAAATCGATTTGTGGTTTGTTAAGGAGGCTGACCTGCAGTGTAAGCTTTCTTAACAAACCAGAAATCGAAAAAAAAAATTTGTTAGGGAGGCGCACAATAGAAGTTAGTCAGCTATCAGGCTGATTTCTATTGTGCGCTTCCTACACAGTAAAAAGTAAAAAACACCCCTGTCATGGAATTACGGGAGAAAACACTCTTGGTATGAAATTGAGATGATCAAAGACCCTTTGACCGGAGCCATCCCGTTTTAGCCATTCAACATCAGAAAAGAGAAAGAGGAGTGCTCGCTGAAGCTCGTCGAACCCTCTAAGAAGATGATTCCAGATTGTAAGCAGTGGCGGATCCAGAAATCTTGTTTAGGGGGCTAAAAAATTTTTTGACACCTAGAAATTGTTTGGGGGGCTAAAAAATTTTTGACACTAATTTTCTTTAAAATTTTATATTATGTTGTATTTTTTAAAAAATTATAAGAGTAATTTGACAAATTTTCAAAATTTTCGAGGGGGGGCTAGAGCCCCTAGCCCCCCTATGCATCCGCCCCTGATTGTAAGATAACCTAGATAACCTTCCTAGACTAAACTTTCAATCTCTTTTCTTTGTATATAATTTATGCTACGTACCTTGTGTAGATCTAGATTATGATCATAGAGAAGAAATATATAAATTACTCCATTAAACTCTTGATTCATATCCATAACCTGTGACGAGGATATTATGAATGATATCCGATGTGAAAACTCCATACCATATGATATATATCCATCTCATCTTGATGATAGTCCATCGTACCTTTAAGGCATCATCAGCTTCAGCATGTAAAATGAAACTTCTACGCGGTACTTATTTGATGTATCATAATACTTGCTGACCAGTATCAATTAAGGAACTCAGGGCATCCACAATGGTAAAAGTGGATTCCACCCACCAACAAATATTATTTTATTATCTTCTCTCATAATCTCTCTCTTTTTTACCTAGGTTCTCTAAAAAGAGAGTGTCTTAGTTAAGAACCCCTCTCACATCCTCTCTCTTCCACCTCATCATTTTCTTTTTTCTCTTTTAACATTATGGGTGAAGTCCACACCATTGTGGATGCCCTCATAGCCTTGGAAAGATAAAGTTTGCATCGATAAAGCAGAGTCTCAAAAGGGTTAAGAGCACACACGCAAAAAAAAAAAAAGTTAATGCAATATTGCTAAATCAAGAGGCACAATAAATTTAAGAGGAGAATTTCATCTTCTCACTAATATGGAAAATGTATTAAATCGCATACATTAATGTGGCAACAAGTTGGATCTATTAATAGTTAGTAGTTACTACACCCCACTAGTTGACAAAACTCACTAGTTCTAATAGATAACCATTAAGGTTGATATACAAGTGAGGAAATTGAGAAAAATAAGTAGTTATATAAAATATCAGTATTAATCAGGAAAATTTACCTTAAATAACAGTGGTGGTGAAGCTGGCGCCCGACTGGGTAAGGGTTGGTCACATGGCACAATATTATTGATTGATAAAATATAACTATAATACTAATTTAAATATATGTAATTTTACTATATAGTGTAAAAAATAGAAAAGTATATCATTATTTATTATGATTTGTCTTTTTCAAAATAAGATGTCTCATGAATACATTTTGATAAACTTAAAGTGTTATGTTTTTTAATGAGTATGTATGTATTATGTATTTTAAAAATGGATCTTATTTAAATAAAAGAAACTTTATTCATTTAAGGTAGCGATCAACTCTAAGATGACTAACACCGTCGAAGAAGGTAACACCGTTAATGAAGCTAATGTGGTTCATATATTAACCAGCACCCAAGAAAAATAAACTCTACCCCATACAATGCACCCAAGACAAAACCCTGCCCCATATCCAACCCACACAGGAAAAAGAAATCTTTACCCCTGATACAACCGTAGGATGACGAACACCATCGAATAAGCTAACCAGTGACGGATCCAGCAGCTTTGTTTCCGGGGAGGGGGCAAATTTTTTTTGACTTTATCATACTTTAAAATATTATGTCATTTTATATTTTTTAAATAATTTATAAGAGCATTTGATAAATTTTTAAAAGTTTCGGGAGGGGTGCCCCCTCCTCCCTCCCCCTGGATCCACCTCTGAAGCTAACACCACCGAAGAAGCTTACAATGTTGAAGAATATTAAGGTGGTTTTATTATTAACCACATCCAAGAATAAGATAACCCAACCCTATACAACCTTATGTTAGCTAATATCATTGAAGAAATTAGCATTGCCAAAATATATGAAATATTTAATAATAGTCATACGTATCTTGTAACATATTTACATACAAAAAATGTGAATTTTTTAAGTTTATAGTTGAATCTCATTTAAGAGCTTAAATCATGATGAACAACAATATGATTTTTTTATTTAATATTTAGACTCATATTTAACAAACTTTTGAAAAAAGAGCATTCGCCAGCTTCTAATGTGGAGTACAATTAGCTTAAAATAGGAAGAATAAGAGGATAAATTTTTAAAAATGTTGGGACATTTTTTAATATACCCTTAAAAAGTTTCAAAATTCACAAAATATCCCAATGAGTGTCAACTTCTTCATTAACCCCAGAGAATGACATTTTTGCCCTGACAAAAACTGAATGTAAATTCACAATATATCCCTAAAAAGTTTTGTAATTCACAATATACCTCGATTTCACAACTCATTCTTTATATGCCCCTAAAAAGTTATGAAATTCACAATATACCCCTTTTTTGTGGAATGACTTTGAATAATGACTATTTTACTCCTGACATTGCAGATCATGTTTCAAGTTCAAAATATGCCTCTTTTTTTATTTAGGGGAATTTTATGGTTTAAAAAAACTACAAAATATAAATAATTACAAAAAATATTTAAAAAATTATAAAATTTAAAAAAATAACTAAAACATGTATAAAACTGAAAAAACTAAATATTTCTTATAAATTAACCATACCCAAGGTTTCACACAAATTAGTCTTTTTTTCATTTTTAATCTTATTTGACTATTATCATTTCTTATAAGCATACCTAATCCAATATAATACAAGGTAGTTGTATATAATTTTATGTTACCTCATCCTATAATGGATTACTTTTTTATAAATTGACATATAGATGCTTATTATATAATATTTATCATTATCTAATGATAACTGCATATATTTTAATGAATAGAATACTGATAAATAGTCAATGAAGATTAAAAATGCAAAAAAACTAAATTGTGTGAAGTTTTTATTATGTTTAATCTATAAGAAATATTCACTTTATATTAGTTTTATCATTACATGTTTTAGTTTTTTATAATTTCATTATTTTAAATTTCCCCCAAAAGAAAAGAAAGACAGAAAATGTCACTATATTTTTAAAAAGTTCAAGAAATGCCAGTCATTGACCATAAGAAAAAAGACAAAATAACTCATACTAGTTAACAAAGTACTTTTAACACTTAGGGACATATTGTGAACTTTAAAAGTACTTTGTTAACTAGTAGGGGTATTTTTGTCTTTTTTGTTTCTGGTCAATGACATAGTGGCATTTAATGGACTTCAGCAAAAATATAATGGTATTTCGTGACTTTCTTTTTTTAGTGGCATTTTATGAATTAGCTAAAAATATAGTGGCATTTCATGAAAATTCCCAAACATATTTAAAGAAATATATAAAAATACAAAATGTTTTTCTAAAATTTGAAAAACTAAATAAAATATTTTTAAAATTATCATAAATTATTTTAATATGTAAATATTTCTTAGACTTTTTAAATTATTTAGTACCATAAGAAGCAATATAGTTTTTAAACAAACAATTTATACCATTTTGCCTACTAATTAAGTACCATAATTTATACCAATTAAGTACCATAAATTTTACAATATATTTTAAAAAATATGTTTTCTACCAATTTAATTTATTTTATTCAAAATAATTATTTTATATTTTTAACTAACATTTATAATTTTTTAAACTTTATATTCTATTTTGCAGATAATTTCATGACACAATATTCTTTGTTTTCTATGAAATAGAATATAAAATATTAAAATATTTTTTCTAGAAATTAATTAAAAATTTAATATAATTTATTTTGAATAAAGATTCAAATTGATAGAAAAAATATAATTTAAAAATGTATGGTATAAATTGTGGTACTTAATTGGTATAAGTTATGGTACTTAGTTGGTATAAATTATGGTACTTAATTTGTATAATTTGGTAGAAAAATTTATATAAATTATGTGTTTAAAACTCTATATTTTTATGGTAAGGAACCATTTAAAAAAAATCAAAATAGTATTTTTAAAAATATTTTATGATACTTTTATTTATTTTCAATTTTTATAATATTTTGTAATTTTAAATATTATAGGGAAATTTCAGGAAATGCCACTATATTTTTGGCTAATTCATGAAATGCCACTAAAAAAATAAAGCACGAATGCCACTATATTTTTGCAAAGTCCATGAAATGCCACTATGTCATTGACCAGAAGCAAAAAAGACAAAAATACACGACTAGTTAGCATAGCAGTTTTAAAGTTCATAATATACCACTATATGTTCAAAAATTCACCAAAATACACAAAAAAATCAAAATATTATAAAAATATAGGTAACTATAAGAATATATTTAAAATATTATAAAAATTACAAAAAATTGAAAATATATTAAAATATCATAAAACATTGAAAAAATAATATTTCTAAGATGTTTTTTAAAATTATTTGAGTACCATAAAAGAATATAGAGTTTAAACACATAATTTACAATATTTTTTCTACAAATTTAGACCAATATAGTACCATAATTTATACCAATTAACTACGATAATTTAAACCCATTAATTACCAAATTTATACCAATTAATTACTATAATTTTACCATACATTTTTAAATTATTAATACAAAATAAATTTATATAACTTTAATTAATATTTGGAAATTTTTATTTTTATTTTTATTCTATTTCGTAGATGAATTTATGACATAATATAATTTATTTCAAATACATATTTTGAATTGATAAAAAAATTTTGAAAATGTATGGTACAAATTATGGTAATTAATTGGTACCACTTGCGGTACTTAATTGGTAGAAAATTTTGTATCAATTATGTTAAAAATTATTTCTGGTACCAATTAAGCATCATAACCAGTACCAATTAATTACCATAATGTGTACGATACATTTTCAAATTATCTTTTTTTCTAATCAATATAAATTATATTATGGCATAAAGTCATCTACAAAATTGAATATAAATTTAAAAATTTCTCAATTTTAATGAAAAATTTAAAATAATTTATTTTGAATAAATAATGAAAATTATTAGAAAAAAATAATTCAAAAATGTATGGTAAAAATTATGGTAATTGATTGGTATAAACCATGGTACTATATTGGTCTAAATTTGTAGAAAAATTGATAAAAATTATGTGTTTATAACTCAATATTCTTTTTTATGTTACTAAATATTTTTTGAAAAAGTCTAAGAAATATTTACTTTTTTTAGTGTTTTATGATATTTTAATATTTTTTTATTTCTTTATAATTTTTATAATATTTTAAATGTGTCCTTACATTTACCTATATTTTTATTATTTTTGTGAATTTTAGTGAATTTTTAACGCTTAGTGGCATATTGTGAATTTTAAAGCTACTTTGTTAACTAGTAGGGGTATTTTTGTCTTTTTTGCTTCTGGTCAATGACATAGTGGCATTTCATGAACTATTACAAAAATATAATGGCATTTCGTGACTTTCTTTTTTTTAGTGGCATTTCATGAATTAGCCAAAAATATAGTGGCATTTCATGAAATTTCCCAATATTTTATAGTATTTTGAACTTTTTGTGAATGTTTAACTTTTAGGGACATATTGTGAATGAATAAAGTGGCATTTCATGGACTTTTGTTGTAACACCCCTACCGCTAATCCCTTACTTACCGTCTAATTGTCCCGTTCATTCTACAACTCGCAGCGGAAATACTACTACTACGGCGGGTGATACAAGGCCGCTAACCGCCCATACGGCTAGCAAGGCTTTACACTACATACGTAACGGTCTGATGTCTAGAAAATACCGAGCTACTAACATTACTTACCATTACAAAATACAATATACTTACAATAGTGATTACCGAGTATCCAAGCATATTTAATTACATCCTTTCTCTAGTTACAAAAATAATGAGTTTCAACAAGCTACTCATCTATACCAATTCATAATCCTTTCATTATCCAAAAGGGTGTACCCCATGGTACACCGGCTAAACAAAAAGGCCTATAGCCATGTACAACTTGGTACACCTTTCATAATTCATTAACTACACCCAAAAAGAAACCATCTTGATTTCCTCATAGTCTTCACCCTTCACGAGCACCTGTAAATATTAAAAACAGTGCCCCAAGGGGCTCAGCAAAACGCTGCATATAAACTTCGCATATACTGCGTGCTAACTAGGGTACGCCGACTATTTTTGGTTGACTATACATGTAGTTCATTTTAGACATGCATACATGCTTTACATATACAACACATTCATACACAATACAATACACCCATCTGAAGGCAATACACAAGCCAAACAGCATTTCAATACCATACACAATACTTACCTCTTCAAGGGTTAGCCAATTACACATCCGGTTAATCGGATGTTCATTACTCTTTTACTCTTTACACATTACTTACGCAATCATACTCATACAATGCTTCTTACTTTTCCATACTTACTTACTTACTCTTACTTACTTATTTACTTTTACTCATGTTAAGTCGGTATGACCTCCGGGCAGGGACTACACCGTCCCACCACCGGGCTTTAGGTGGCTCACTAATCCAGGATGCTACCCATTTAAGGGGTTTGGCCCGTGGAAAAGATTAAAGCCAGGATTTGGATCCAACCTCTTGTGTCTCCTCCTCCTCACGCGTGGCCAAAACTATATCGGACTTCTACTCATTCCAATTTACCAATTTATTATGTTATATTGGTTAGCTTGTTATGAATTAGTTAGAAGTCCATCACAATATCATTCGGTCACTACAAGTACATCAAGCATACACACACTTCATCATCATTCATTCATTTCATGAATTATACAAACTAGAGTTTAAAATAATATCCAACAAGGAACAATATCAAATAAGCACAAGTAAGCGCAATAATTCCGATTCGTGCGTTTATCTTATTTAGGTGATCAATTAGCACACAAACACACAAATCAGAGTAGCCAAGGTAGCATACAAGACATGAGAAGTTCGTACTGTTCACCGTTGTACTTGCAACCGACTTTCCTTCGGTGTTCATAATTCAAGTCCTATAACATACATGCGATCGAGTGGTTAATTAACTATAATTAACTTAACTCGTTTATCTCTTACGTTTCCTAACTCATACTTACTATGTCTTTACAATTCTTACACTTGCACATTGTTTACTTACTCTTCATTACTTTTAAAACTTGTTTATACTCTTAATGGTCTTTAAACATCATTAATTAAGTACTAATTATCTTATACCATCCTTTACCTTTCCTTAAAAACCACATTTTAAATAAAATTTTCATTTTCTGGGTTGGTCCGGGACCTTGTCCAGGTCTTAAGTCCCGGACCACCCTGTGGTCACAACTCTCGGACAGTTTTTCAATATGGTCCGAGTCCTTGTACATAAGTCAAGTCCCGGACCTAAGGCCTTGCAAACTCTCAAACACATTTTTAATATGGTTCGGGCCCTTATACCTTAGCTAAGTCCCGGACCTGGCATTTAGAAAACTCTCAGACTGTTTTTGTTGGGTGGTCCGGGTCTTGTACCTGGGACCAAGTCCCGGACCTATGTTATACTGGAACTCTAGGCCTCTTTTAATGGGGTGGTCCGGGTCCTTGTATGGGACCTAAGTCCCGGACCACCCTATACTTGTAACTCTCGGTCTGTTTTGATATACTGGTCCGAGACTTAGTCCTGGACTTAAGTCGCGGACCCTGCTAAACTTTCTACAGATTTTAAGTTTTCAAAATCTGTTACAATTCTATCTTTGCCTAATTAATTCCCCATTGTTCCTACACTTAATCCCACATATTTCAGCACCTAATTAGTCTCCTAAACATGTCTAAATCCATTACTAACTTATTACTTCTTTTTATACTAATTCACACACATATTTTCTAAGTTTTCATTCCAGCACTTGCATTATTTTTCCTAGTTGTGTTTTGCTACAGATTTTGGTTCTCACTTCCTCCATTCATGGTTTCCTCTTCTAATGCCATTTCTAAGGTTTACAATGCATTACCTATCTCTCTTATCCTACCCACAACCTAGCTCCATTAAAAAAATCTGTTTTCAAAGTGTTTCTCCACTTATTTCTAGTTCTTAAGTGTTCTAGGTTCTAGACAAAATTTGACATAGTCTCCCCTATATTTTTACATCCTCACCACATGTTTTATTCACACAATGCTACCCATATCACCTGTTTATAAACAACACTAATACACAACTCTCCAACACAAATACTAGACATTAAACACTCATTTAATTCCTGCACACAACATCTATTTCCATCTAGGTTTTAACAAGTTTTCAAGTGTCTTTTAAAGCCTTAAAACATTTTAGTCTTCTTCCACATTATACTACTACTCAATACCATTTACAATACTCATTTAAAACTACTAAAAATCTGTTACACAATGCATTACAAAAGCTACACAAGTGAGTGTAATTTACCATGTTTCCTCACTAGCTTTCCCTTCCTTCTTTCTTCCTTCTTCCTTTCCGTTCCTCTCTTCCCACCGGTTATGGAGATTCAAATCTCTAAAGCTACAGCCCATTACACACCACCATTTTAATTCAAACTAACCCTTAAATCCTCATAAGGCTTTAAGGTAAATTTTAGGGTTTAAGAATGCATTACCTTGCAAGTATGTAGAGAGAGTGTAGAATAGCAACAAGAGCAAGATTTCCACTCCCCAAAGATGCCAAAATCGGCTGGGCAAACAAGGTAGAAAAACTCAAGGCTTAGAAATTTCTATTTTACACATAAGAGTAAGGAATGCTAGTATTTTCGGATTTCTTTTTACCTTAGACCAACAAGGTGAAGAAGAAGCTTCTAATGGTGGTCTTCATTTTCAAAACCAAGAACACCCATGGAGATGAATGTGGTTGTTTTCGAATTTGCAAAAGAGGGAAATGTTCTCCTTGATGAGAGGATTACAATGGTACCAATTTTGTAATTTTTGGTGGAGGTTTGGATGCTCAACAAGAGAAGAGAAGTGGGTGGCTGGTTTGGCTCTTCAAAATTGCCATTGGAGGCTTCAAAGAGGAAGAAGAAAATGAGAGAGGGGGTGCAGTACGTAGGAAATGAGAGGGAGTAGGAGAGAGGGTAGAAAAGCAAGTTTCTACTTTTTGCTTTTGTTTTGCTTTTTGTCTTTTGCAAATAAGAGACAATTAAGAGAGTGAGAGGGGGAGCAAAATCGGCTCACACACTGCACACACTCACATTTTAATTTTCTATTTACAATAGTGGACACACTAGTTTAGCTTATTTACACTCTCACCCCACAACTTCCCATTTTTACAGTTTTTACTATTTCCTCGTTTAATTGATTTTATTGGTTCTAGACCTTCATTAATGTTTATTAATGGCTATTTGGTTGACCAAAATTGTTACGAGTCTATTTGACCCGCTTAAAGTCGTGTTTTCCCGGTTTCCTCGAAAAACGCGCTTTAAGGTTCGTTTGTGTTTTTAATCTGTTTTAAGGATCTGTTTTCTTCGGGATTTGTTCCCTCATGATTATTTAGACATAATTAAGCTTCTAAAATACTTATTAGCTTAATTAATCACTATTTTTAATTACGGGGTATTTCATTTGTAAAAATGTAGTGACATTTTGTGACTTTCTTTTTGTGGGGGGCATTTAATGAATTAGCCAAAAATATAGTGGCATTTCATAAAATTTCAATAATATTTTTTGTAAAATTTCATAAAAGACCCCTGAATAAAAATAGTGGCATATTTTGAACATGAAACATGATATAATGTGAGTAAAATAGTCACTATTCAAAGATTATTCCATCCACGAAATGGTGGTATATTTCATAACTTTTTGGGGTATATAAAGAATGAATTTTTAAATCGGGATATATTGTGATTACAAAACTTTTAAGGTTATATGGTGAATTTACATTCAATTTGCGTGAGGGAAAATTCTTTGAAGGGTTAACAAAGAAGTTAACGCTCCTTAGGAAAATAGTATTTTGTGAATTTCAAAATTTTTTAACGATATCTTATCGATATATTATAAACTACAAAGTTTTTTTGGTATATTGTCAATTTTCCCTAAAATATTTGACCATCCTGTTTTTACGGCATATTTGGCATAAAAAATAAAGAAAATAGAAGTTACACTGTAAATGAAAAGAGAAAGGTAGAGAAAGTTCCTAAGATATAGATGCAACTTATATATTTTTCTAATCTACCAATTAAAATATGGCTAGAAAAGAGTAAGGTAGAGAAAATTCCTAAGATACTGATACAACTTTTATATTTTTAGGTAAGCATGAATCATAATTCGATGTTGGAGAAGTGGTGTCATGCTTACCTTTTGCAATATGATAATTTTTGGAATGCTCAGGTGAACAATAATAGTGCTTGGTGGTGGAAACCGGTCTTGAAAATTAGAGATGAAATTGTCAAGACATGGAAGAATTGGTTGGTTGATAAGCTGGTGGTGAATGGTAAGGTTAACATGAGGATGACATATGATATGTTCTGCACCGATCACCATAATCAAGTACTAGGAAAAGTGGTTTGGAACATATATAATTGTCTACAACACTCCTTTATTTGGTGGATGGGGTGGTGGGATAGATTGGCCACCAAGGATAAACTAGTTAGAATGGGAATTGTGGTTAATCCTCTATGTTGTTTCTGCAATCAGTTAGAAAGTAGAAATCACCTTTTTTCTGTCGCTTACACTGCACAGGTAATTGAGAAGGTGTGTAATGGGTGACTTTTGTTTAAGCACATTTTGCAGATTGTTTGAAGGATTTTTGTGAGACAAGGAAATCCTCTATGGTTTTTAAACTTCATTGTTCAACAATTGCTGCGTGTATCTATCTTATCTGGAGGGAAAGGAATCGTAGAGTTTTCAATGAAGAGAGTCAAGATGCTGCGACGTGTGCTGCAAGCATCATGGTGGAGTTGAAGCAATGGTGGATGAAATTACGGTTTAAAAATAATAGAATGCACAGAACTATAATTGCTAGTTTTGACTTATACAATACATTGTAAATATGTGTTTGACAAGATTGTTTGATTTTTAAATATGGTTACCTTCTTTTAAAAAAATATGGCTAGAAAATCCTAAAATATATGCGTAACTTCCGCGTACTTTGAATTATACATGCTGAAGAGAATACAGGACTACTATGATTGATTTGATCCAAAGTTGTACATTAAAGGTGAATGTAGCCAACCGGCTACATCCACGATCCACTCGCGCCTTTCAGTTTTGTTTTTTTTTAATTATATTTTTTTATCTTTATCATAACACAAATTTTAAATTATTGTAACTTTTAATATATAAGTCCAAAATGAAAATAAATTATATCATTGTTCATCTAAATTCAAGCTCTTCAAAACACGACCAGTCATGAATATATTTTGACAGCTTTTTTTAAAAAAAAAATTATTTTTACATGTATAATGTAAAGAACGTAAAAGAAAACTTGTACAGATAATCATACAAACATGTACAAATGTTCATTAAAACATGTACATCCACACGTAAAAATATGTACATCCTCACATTAAAAATATACAGATGGTCACATAAATCTGTACGAATCATTAAATATGTACATCTTTAGATTAAAATATATACATATTAGGGAGAAAACTTGTACATATGACCATACAGATGTTCATTAAAGGACATGTACATTCTCACATTAGAACATGTACATTGTCACATTAAAACAGATACATTCTCACATTAAAATACGCAAATACTTAGCTACATCCTATGTAACTATCTATAGCTACATCCTGGGAAATTTTTGTAATTTAGAAAAAATGGGAGATGAGACACGCAGGGGGAGAGGAGCACGCGCCTGAGGAGAAAGAGAGGAGCGCGCGAGCAGTTAGTTTTTTGTTTTTTTTTCTTTCCTTTCTTTCCACGTCGCTGAGTTGATTCTTTTTTTCTTTTTCTTTTTTTATTTTTTAATATTTTATTATTCTTCTTTTTTTATCATAAAACTTTAAATTGTTATAACTTTTAATATATAAGTCCAAAATGAAAAATAATTATATCATTGTTCACCTAAATTCAAACACTTCAAAACAAGACTAGTCATTGATATGTTTTATCAAATTAAAAAAAAAATTACGTGTATACGACGATACACTAAAATGATAATATGATTCATTAATTTTGTATTATGATTCATTAAAATTGATATTATGATTCCTTAACTAATAAGTGGTGAATTTGACGTTTTTAGCTTTCCTAGGGTGGGTTTTGGGGTGTTTTGGGGGTATGGTAATCTATTTGGAATTTGTTTTGTACTTTATATTGTAGCAACTAACTCGACAGGTTTTTAGGGTTTGTGGTAGCGGGTTTAGGGTCACTGCAAACCCTAAAAATGCCTTCGACATTTTTAGCTATCCTAGGGTGGGTTTTAGGGTGTTTTGGGGGGTAGGGTAATCTATTTGGAAACCGTTCTATACTTTAATGTGAGAATGTACATATTTTAATGTGAGAATGTACATTTTAATGTGAGAATGTACATGTTTTAATGTGATATGTACATGTTCAAATGTGAGAATGTACATGTTCAATTATGAGAATGTATATGTTTTAATGAACATCTGTACATGTTTGTATGACCGTCTGTACAAGTGTTCTTCCTTATATGTATAGGTTTTAATTTAAGGATGTACATATTTAATTATTCGTACAGGTTTATATGACTATCTATATGTTTTTAATGCGAGGATGTACATGTTTTTACGTGAGGATGTACATGTTTTAGTGAACATTTGTACAGGTTTGTATGACAATCTGTACAAGTTTTCTTTTACGTTCTGTGCTCCATACATGTAAAAATATTTTTTTAAAATTGTCAAAATATATCCATGACTGGTCTGGTTTTGAAGAGCTTGAATTTAGATGAACAATGATATAATTTTTTTTTCATTTTAGACTTATATATTAAAAGTTACATATATAAGAAGTTACAAAGTTTTTATGATGAAAAAGAAAAAAATAAAAAAAATGGAAAAAGGATGTTTTGGGGTGAAAAAAAAAAATTGACCCGACCAATGCGTGGCGTTAAAAAAAAAAAGAAGCGCGCAGGGATGTAGCCAAAGATGGCTACACCCAGCTGTAGTCAAAACAGGCTCATAAAATATGTACATATATTAAAATATTATCGTATACATATAAAAATAATTTTTTAAAAAAATTATCAAAACATATCCATGACTGGTCTTATTTTGAAGAACTTGAATTTAGGTGAATAATTATATATTTTTTTCATTTTGGACTTATATATTAAAAGTTATAACTATTTAAATTATTGTTGTGAGATAAAGATAAATAAAAAGGAAAAAAAAGAAAAAAGAATTTCTTCTATTTTCAGTTTTGTCCCACTATATTTCATTAATTACAAAATTATCCTACTATAAAAGATACTTTTTATTTTAATTTAACTAAAATATCCTTGGATTTAGTTATCCTTGGATATAGCCAAGATAGCTACAGTCACACCCGTCTCATCTAGAATCCTTTCCCTGCCATAGGGGTGTCAAAATCGGGTTTCGGGTCGGGTTGAGCTCAACCCGAACCCGACCCGAAAATAATTTAGTCAACCCGAATCCGACCCGAACCCGGAGCGGGTTGTACTTCTTTAACCCGAATCCGGAGCGGGTTGACCCGAACCTGACCCGTTTTTTCAAAAATTTATTTAATTTTTTAAATTTTGGATTATTTAATAAAAAATATAATACTATAATTAATTAATTATTATGTACAATATATAATCAAAATGTTCTCGATTAAATGTTTATTTTAGTCATAAATTAATCATTAAATACTAATTAAGTCATTAAATATAACATATTTTCTATTTTTAATTAATTTTTTTCGGGTTACGGGTTAGCGGGTTCAACCCGAACCCGAAGCGGGTTTCAATAACCCAACCCGAACCCGACCCGAAAATCATTTCGGGTCAAAAATCTCAACCTGAACCCGGCTTTTTACGGGTCGGTTTCGGGTCGGGTTTCGGGTTCGGGTCAAGATTGACATCCCTACCCTGCCATACTAATGATACTATGGGACAAACCTCCCTTGCTTTTTAAGCTTCTTGTCTTATACCTGCGTCATTTTTTTAACCATTCTTAAATAAATCTTAAAACCCTAAGAGCTGCTTGGTACATATTGCGTTTCTTCCTTTTCTCCCATTGACTGACCGTTGCTAGTGATTCTTCTCTAATCTCCCACGGACGACGGATCCAAGAATTATGCTTTGAGGGTAAAAATTTTGTAACACTATTATCAGGAAATAAATATTTAAGTGACATTTTGTTTTTCTAAATCAAAATTAATCTACTAACTATAAATATATAAATATAAATCAATAGAATTTGTTTGATAATTATATATAAAGATAAATAAAATATAAATTTATTTTAGTAATATAATTAACAAAAAACTATGTACGGTTAAAGTGATAAAAAAAATTACAAATACTTCCATTACAATTTTGTTTCTACTAATCATTTTTGTTACCACATATATCTTGTCATTCGTATGTACGGAACAGCCGTGCCTTATACCGTGCGAACCATGTGATATGTCAATCACAGTCAGCAGCTGACTTGGCTGTTTTGCTGACTGGGATGCTTTTTTTCTTATATTAATTTTAAATGCTTGTAACTTTTAATATATAAGTCCAAAATAAATAAAAATTATATCATTGTTCATCTAAATTCAAGCTCTTCAAAACAAGACCAGTCATGGATATGTTTTGACAACTTTGAAAAAAACTTATTTTTACATGTGTATGATGATACACTAAAATCATATACTACCTCCGTCCCGTCATAAGTGTCCTGTTTGCTTTTTGGCACGTTTTTCCACCTCAATATTAAACATATAAAGTAAAATAATTTTATAAAACTGAATTTTGTATTATATAGTTTATCATGTAAGAAATCATATGCAAAACTTAAATTTTCAAAATTAATTTATCTTATATGTTAAAAATTGAAGTGAAACGACATGTCCAAATAGTAAATAGGACGGTCAAGGTGGGACGGAGGGAGTATGATTCATTAGTTTTGATATATGATTCATTAACCAATAAGTAGTGAATTAGATTACAAATTTCGAACCCAATAAAACTCATTATTGTTTTGTAGTGTATTATTATTGTTGTATGGTGTATTTTAAACCTTATATGATGAATCATGTAATTTTTTATGTATCAATTTTTTTTGTGTTGTATTATTATTTTAGAAAAATTCTTTTTATATGTGATTGATGATTCACTAAAATGATGTTATGATTCATTAAACTTGATATTACGATTCATTGAAATTGGTGTCATGATTCAATAACTAATAAGTGGTGAATTAGATAACAAACTCCGGAACCGAAAAAATCATTATTATTTTTAGTGTATTATTATTGTTGTATGGTGTATTTTAAACCTTATATGATGAATCATGTATTTTTTATACATACCATATATTGTTTTGTATTATATTTTGTTTAAAATTTTATTTTTATATGTTTACTATGATACAATAAAATGAAGATATTGATTCACTAATTTTAATATTATGACTCATTAAATTGATATTATGATTCATTAACTAATAAATGGTGAATTAGATAATAAACTTCGGAACCGATAAAAATCATTATTTTGTAGTGTTATTATTGTTGTATGATGTATTTTAAACCTTATATGGTGAATCACGTATTTTTCGTAAATATCAAATATTATTTTGTGTTGTATTATTGTGTAATTTTTTTATATTATATGTTTGTGATGATACACTGAAATGAAGATATGATTCATTAATTTTGATATTATGATTCATTAAAAGTGATATTATGATACACTAAGATGATGTTATGAATCATAAGTCTCATTGATATATATATATATATATGCATGTAAATAATATAAATTTTAAAAGTTGTCAAAACATATCCATGTCTGGTCTTGTTTTGAAGAGCTTGAATTTAGATGGATAATGATATATTTTTTTTATTTTGGACTTATATTTTAAAAGTTACAACCAATTGAAATTAATAGAATAAAAGGCAGCCCAGTCAACAAAACAGTCCAGTCACCTGCTGACTGGACTGCCAAATAGACAAGACTATACACTCTTGGGTGTGGGCGTCCCGCAGCGTCTACCTACTGTTTTTTTTAATCTTAGTATTTTTTAAAATTTGTCCAATTTTGATAATGGATATTATTCCGCCTCCACCAATTTGTTTTCACTTTTATTTTTATTTCTTATGTCTAATGTGTTGCGGAAGCGACTAGGTAAGAGAGTAAATTATTGTACTAGAAAATCACTTTGTACAGGAAAATTCCCAGGTAGTGGTAGGGTCACAATAGTCCCGCTTAAGAACCACAGGGACTGGGTAAGAGAGTAAATTATTGTACTAGAAAATCACTTCAACAGGTCGTGGTAGGGTCACAATGGTCCCACTTAAGAACCACTTCCTTAGACAGAATTTCCTGACTGTAATTTCTTAGCACAATAAAGCACTACAAAATTCAATAGCTGTTAAATAAAGCCATAAAAGGGACACCGAAATTTTAAGAGGTTCAGCCAATTTTGCCTACTTACTCGGACACTACCAGAAATCTCTTATTTATACTTTAAGAGATATAGAGAGAAAAGATTACAATTTAGCATTCAGAAGAAATTACTAATTGTTGGGATGATTAAGAAGTGAGGTGAGCACTTCCTTATATAACAAAGGAAGTGCCCTTTGTTTTCCTCATCCTCGAAGTGGGATGAAACCACATTTCACATAATGTTGTGACTAACTTAATATACTCCCTCCGTCCCATAGCAGTTGTCCACTGTCTCTTTTTTTCTTGTCCCAAAAGTACTGTCTAGTTTGTATATAAAATTCCACTTATACTTGTATTCTGTGATTCCCGTTTTCTTTCCACGGAGATACAGGAAGGGTGAGGAAAGTGTAAGTGGACAACTGCTGTGGGACGGAGGGGGTAATTATTTATATTAACGGACTTCAAATGTTTTTATTTAATTTTGTAAGGATACACTTGATTATATTATCATATTTTAAATAATTAAAAGTTACCCATTTTAAAGTAAAGATTATGTTTGAGTAATAATAAAAAAGATATTGACAAAAAATTAATTAATTTTACTACAATATTTTAAATAAAAATAATAACCCATTTATAATCAATCAAAAATCAGCATTCTTAAGTAGTCTAATTCGAATAACTTACTTCTATCCAATGTTATTATATATTTCAATGTTATGCGTTTAGCCGCTCATATTAATGACAGAAAAACAACGTAAGACGAAATAGTAATGAGACATTATGAACACGAAACAAAAAACATGTCTGCAAATAGTATACCCCCACAAATATAGACATTTTAGGCTTGACCCGATTGGAGTACTGTAAATTGCAGAACCAAATTTTCAGATTCTGTAACTACTACCTACCTATGTAGCATCCATCCATCCATCCATCCATCCAACTTTGCGTCAATGTCCTAATTCGAGCTATCAGAACACAGGACAGCCATCAATTACAACACCCTTGGCAGTTGGGCACTTAGCCAATGGACAAGAACGATCATCACCACCATTACCCCACCAGTCAATACCAATGTTGGTGCTGTATTGGAGACTAAAGAATATGAGTAGAGTCATCATAGCTGTGCCAGCATCCAGCCCACCTGAGAGCACATAGTTATACCTCTCCCACATCTTCGGGTGGTACCTGTAGATAACAAACCCGGATAAGAAACCAACTAAGATCCAGCTTGTGTAGTTCACTGCAGTCGCTGGTGGCATCATTGAGGATGCTCCTAGGAGCACTGGCAAGTGGATGTAGCGTAACCATTCTTGGTTTGGGAACAACTTCACAGCTAACCATACAAGGATTGGGGCAATAGCACCACCAAGAAAGAACCAGTTCACCTGAATGATCATTACATAATTGAAATTCAGACCACTGATCAGCAAGCAAGTAAGCACCAGTAGTTACTTTGTAAAATCAGATTAGTACCATTGAATAGGCGCCAAGATCTCCAAAGATCCTGCGTGGTCCAACTAACCCCCATATGACTGATGCATCAAAGAAAACCAAATCCATTGGGCATGTCCATGCGCTGTCCGGTGGCAGCAATGATGCATCACAAAGGTTGGGAATAGAATCCATTAGCCACCAGGCAGTTACTGTGTACACACCCACAGCTAGAATTGCCCCTACAACCTGAAAAAATAACCCAGTTCACACAGCAGGTTGTTGTTCTAGTGAATTTTATAACAACAGACCCTATTCAATTATCCAATTCCGGATATAGAGAAAAAGTAGCCAAACCTGCACAGCAAACATAGCTCGAGGAGGAATCTTCATGTAATGACCAAGCTTGAAATCAGACACAAAGGATAAGCCTTGAACCATACTGATATAGCCATACACTTTGAAGCACATATTAGCAACTGGTCTTCCTGGGTATAAATACCCAATGATGTACTCCGTGATGATATTCAAACCCGGTGACTGTATGCATATATATCATTAACAAAACTTTTTTAGTATTTATCAGATAGTGAACTAGACTCATTGATCATACAAAAAAATAACCTGATTTGTGGTGGCACTGATGATCCCAATCGGCAACGTGAAGAACAGAGCAAGACCACAAGCTAACAACACACCCCACCAAGGTAACTGAAGTTCCTTATAATACAAAACAGCAAATATCACCATTGCCATAGTGATCACCAATAGAGAATTAAACCACCATATTGGCACTTGCTTATACGACTTCTTCATCAATTTCGTATGTATATCAACTCTATTCTTCCCACCAAACGCTCCCTTCGCTTGTCTCCACAGATCCTTCCCATTGAACAGAGCAACATGCACAACCGTAGCAGATAAAGTTGCAAAACCCAACCCATAAGTCATTGTAAACATGGTACTTAGATTAATTGGTCCTCTCTCCGCATACACTCCCTTATCCAACTCAAAATTAGAGTTCACAATGCTGTTAATGTCGTATCTCGACCCATTCGTCATGAACAAGTTGCTTGAGTAGATTGGGAAGTTCTTGGCATGGTAGATGTCAAACCAGTAACTTATGGGTATGATCACATAAACGAAGAGAATAAATCCAACAGCTATATTGGCAGTAGCAAACCATGGACTAGCAAGAGGTGTTCCTAAGTAAGAAGTGATGGTAGTCCAATCTATACCTAATGACCCAATCCCAAGCCCGTGTTGACCTGAACCAAGCTGATTGACTAGAACTGATTTTGGGTTCATCCAACAAACCCAGGAAATGCTGGTGACAAGAGCGAATAAGTAACTGGGAATTACACAGTAAGCTGCACCGGTTATCATAGCGAAGAGGAAGAATTGTGTCCGTGTTACACTTCCTTTAGATCTTTTTTCCCTTTCATGTAGAGCTCTGAATAATGAGACCTGAACGAGAATACCAGGCCACCACATTTCCCCAGGCTCGACTAGGTATCTTCTGAATAATCCAGCCCACCCAAAACCCAGTATCTGGAAAAACAAGATTCGCAGATTTAATCACTCATACCAGACAAACAAACTTTGATAATATCTGTAATTCCGAGTTTGTTTGTTTGTTTTTAGTCTTCTGCTAATAGTTTAAACAAACAAACAAACAAACAAACTACTTGCAGCTCATTCCCCGATCATACATCTCGAGAAAAGATAACTATAAGATAAGGATATAGTAAACATTACACTGCATAAGCTCTATATTAATCCACCTTATTTCTCTAAAATAATCAAATCCAGCATCGGTCGATTCTGCAGATCATCACACATGGAATCTAATATATTAAATCATTCACTACTTGTCACCTAGTCAATGAACAGTTCACCAAACAACACCAAAACAGATCTCAACCTTCCAAAAAAAAACAGTTAACATCACCCACCGCCGGACAAACAAGAAACGAAGTACAAGAAACCATTGAATCACGACCCACATATTAACAATTAAAATCATCAGAAGATAAATAAAAACAACGGATAACAACCGGATAGATCACCTGAGTTGAAAGCATGACGATAGCAGCCGGAATAAATGTCAGCTTCCTCTTATAAAGCAACTTGATAGCAGTCAAGATATGAGTAGCATAGACAGTACCAGCACCAGAATTCGCAAAGATTGTAATTAGAACATGCTCTTTGATATTGAAAGGTCCAGGGTTCAAACTGAACTCCAACTTGGTACCTTTGAAGAACTTTCTCTTAGTTATGGTTCGAGCCATGAGATGACCGATTGGGACAACCGCAATCTGTGCGGCGGTGGAACTAACAATCATAGGGTTTTGTCTATACCACATGAACTGATTGACAAAGGATAAGATGACACAGGAAGCTATACCAAGAACCCACATCCTAAATGTCATTACTGGCATCGTTGGGTCGTCAGTCTTAGGGACAGTCATGTCGACTTCCTTGATTACGCAAGTCGAATCTTCGACATCGTTGTCGGTGGTAATGGCGGAGAAGTCGATGCTGTTATCTTTTGGTGGTGTATCATAAGAATGCTTGAATGGGTCTCCCATTGAATTAGAGGTGGAAAGTAGTACTAGTATTGATTACAAGTCGATCTCTACAATTTCTTTTGTTTCTAATGTCTTTGTTTTTGGTTCTTCGCTTTGTGAATTTGGACTAGCATGCCCGTCCTGCCAGTTATAAACAGGGTGCTGGGGAAGAAGATGAAACAGCGAATTGTGAATACTTCACACTACCCAATACAGGAAAATGATAGAGCAGAGAGAAAGGGAGAGAGAGGTTATTGGACCATATATATCAACATGTTGGGAAATGAACTTACTACTAAATTGATACTTGATTCAGTATGGAGTTTCAGACATATACAGGATTCAGATCATTCAGTTATGGATAGTTAATAAGACTATTAAAAAATAAAAATCTAATTTAACATGCAAACCGAAGAAACGCTTTCATTAAACTTGCGCGGCTTTTCAAAAAAGGAAAAAAAAAAACTAAAGCCTTTTTTTATTCCTATTATTTTTTTTCATTCTCCAAACAATGTTGTCATTATCTAGAATATTGATAGTAAAGCTCATCGACTTAGAATTAGAGCATGATTATCAATGGTTCTTATGGGTTCTTAAGTAAAAAAATAAATAAAAATATGATGTGGAAGAGAGAATTAATTATGGGTTCTTGTGGAAGAACTTTTTAAAAACCCAAAAATGGGATCCACCATGTTTTTATTATTTTATATATGTCAAATATAAATAGTTAAATCTTATATATTTTAAAATCTTAAAATTTTAAAAACTACTAAATATATAAATAGACCAAATATATCAAAATTCTTAAAATCTCATTCTCCACAAAATGAAATCTATATTAACAATGTTTTTCATATTTTAAATATATATTTATTTTAGGTAATTTAATATTTATATTTTAGTGATATAAAAATAATATTAAAATATATTTGAAAAATATAATATGTACCAATCTATTCATTATAACATTTTAATCCTAAATATTGAGTGAAAAATAATAAAAAATTATATTAATAATAAATGTGAATAAATTTTTTTTATTTTTGTTTTAAAAATATAATAAAATTTAATCATCCATAAAATATTAAGTTAAAATTATTTGTGTATTATTAAAAATAGTAGTAATAATAATTAATATTAATGTTTGTATTATACAATGTTTAATAGAATGTTGTTGTTTGATTTAAAAAAAGCATTATTATAATAATTAATAAATAAAAAAATAAAATGATATGACAAATAGAGAGAGTTTAAAACTAAATGGTAGGTTCTCTGATGTTGATAAAAATTAAACATAGTTCTTAAAATGATGTGGAAGTGAGAGAAATAGGAAAGAGAGTGTTAAGAACCCAAATTTGAGTTCTTTGATAATGATGCTCTATTCATGTAGTTTTAAGAATATTTATGATAAATTGCCACTTTATTTATAGTTAACTGTAATCTACTTATTTTATTAAGAAAACTATAATCTACTTATCGTCTCATCAAACAAGGCTCAAGCTTTCTTAGTTTTTCCTGGTCTTTCTTATCGCGCTGTTTCTTTGACTACAAAATTGGATTTGGCTTGTGGTGTGGTCGACATGCGATCCTGGCTTTTCGCTTTTACTAAATTTATATATTTTTCTATGTTTTGTAGTTTTTTCTAATAGTAGAAATAATAATTATAGGGTAGCTAATTATCATGCAATATCTAATACATTGATGTAGTATATGTCAGTGTTTTTTCTAAACCCACGATATGGGATGAAACTAAATCTCACACCCTTAGTTGTTGTTGACCATTTGGTTTTGGGGAAAAGCTTGTGCTATATCATATCTATGATTTATAGGGTCAATTATTTCCTTATCCAAAAGAAGTTCAAGACAAAATGATTTAATTTGTCTCTTCAGCTTTTATGGTGCATGCTAATACATCTAGGCATTACTACAATGTGATGTGTGCAAACCCTTAGCTACATGGATCAAGAAAGTACTCGCATGGAACAAGTGATGGGTATTGTTCTGAGCTGATGACATAAGGATAAAGGAGAGTTGATCATATATTTGGTACGGGACAAGGAAGAAAACCTAAGTGTGGTGATTATGTATCTGCTTGAAGATGAGAGATAAGATTGACGAGAAGAGCGCCAGGTAGGGGTGTGCAAATGGTTAGAACGGATATCCGTTAACAGAAGTTTGAAAAAAATATGGTGATCGGTTATTTCGGTTATAATCAAAATAACCAAAGTTAATAGTAATATCCGTTTAACCGATGACCGTTTTAACCGATAACCGTTTTACATATCATATTAGTAACCGTTAACCGCCCCGTTAACCAAACTTCTTAACCGAACTTTCGACCTTAACCGAAATAACCGACTAACCGAACTAACTGAAGTAATCGAAATAACCGCAATAACCGTAATAACCATAATAACTGCAATAACCGAATTTTCTGATTTGATTCAAACTCCATAAAATAACTAACAATGCAAACTAGGAATCCGAAATAAAGAGTATATTTGAATCTTTACATACAAACCACAACATAAATTTGAAAGAACAAAAGCACCAGCAATGATGGAAGTATTCCAAGTGAAAAAGAAGGAAAAATAAACACAATCTTCAAGCAAATGATGGAAGTATCCAGCAAGATACTTAATCGATTATAGTTATTTATGTAGAAACAACATTTCTTGTAAGCAAAAATAGAGATTATAATTAGTACCAATAGGAGAAGCAAAATTATAGGTTATAAACAAGATATATTATAAAGATACATTGGATGCTATGTAAAGTAGCATGCATTAAATGTTCTGCATGTTAGACTAAGCCTTCCACCAATTTCTTCCTCACCTGAAACACATTGGATACTAACATTTCACTTCTCAACCTCTTTCCTACTCACATCACAAGTTGCATCAATTCTGTGAAATGGATACAACACTCAGATAATTACACAATTACTAATTTGATATACCAATAAGCTAACAGAACTTGATGATTACACTACATACCATATCATTGGGAACTACTGCAAGTATATGGTAATTTACACCTTTAAACTATCAAAAGGCCATTCTATGAATTACACATATTATAACTTCCACACATATGACAAAACAAACAGCTTTACAAATATTCATAGTGTTCATCAAGCAGGAATAAAAAACAAAGCTCCTTAGATAATTGTAGCGAGCACATATACTTCCTGTTTTAAAAACTGCAATTAGTAATGCATTTTTTGATACAACAATTTGTGATTAGTTTAGCAACTATTCAGATTCATGACTACTGTTGATGCGTGACTATTTTCTTGGAAGATACTTTTTTTACCTACTTCAAACAAAAACAGATACTACAAGATTACATCACTTCCTGAATCATTCAAGATGTTTCAAAATAGTAGAAGAGAAAAGAAATAGAGAAAAACTCTTCTTCTAGTAACAGCATAACAGAATCCTCTATTGGGAAGAAGTTGAAGAATGATGTGCTTCCTGAAATTGAAAAAGTACACAAGAGAAAAGAAAGGTTGCTTAAAAACCAACAGAGAGAAGCTCTTCTTCTTGATAATTTTGGAACAATGAATGGACTGATTGCTAGGCACTCACTCCATGATAGAAAACGTGTAACATACATATTTGATGACTATGACCGTTCAATTGATGAGGCTATAAAGAGTACAAAGGAGAAGCAGCCATCTTCATTTTTTGATACAACAGACTTATTCCTGATTAGTTTAGCAACTATTCAGATTCCATTCAAATTATATTCATGTTTGTTTATCCAGTCTAATCCCTTTTCATTTTTACAGTTTAAAACATGAGATACAAATAGAAAGTAATAACAAAATACTATAATAGAATCAAGGACGAGGAAAACAGTAGAGTAAACTAGTTTAATTCAACAAGCAAACACCCAGTTTGATTGCTTATCAGATTCTTAAACAATGTAGATTAATAGTTTAGTTCTCAGATTTTTAAACATAGTGGGCTAAACAAATTGTTTGAAACCTATAACATAATATATTTCTTAGCTGATAAAGGGTTTCTAAACAAAGTAGACTAGTTCAGCTTCTGTACAAAGATTAAACATAATCATTCAAGCCCTTTTGCTAACCCCTAGATGATGGAATGAAATACCCCGTAATTAAAAATAGTGATTAATTAGGCTAATAAGTAATTTAGAAGCTTGATTAAGTGTAAATAATCATAAGGGAATAAATCCCGAAGAAAACGGACCTTTAAAACGGTTTAAAACATTACCGAACCTTAAAGCACGTTTGTCGAGTAACCGGGAAAACGTGTCTTTAAGCGGGTCAAAATAGACTCGTAACAATTTTGGTCAACTAAATAATCATTATAAATATTAGCGAAGCTTTGGGACCAATAAAATCAATAAAACGGAGAGATTGGTAAAAAACTGTCAAAACGGGAAGTAGTGGGGTAGAAGTATAAATAGCACAAACTTATGTGTCCAATATTGCAAATAAATTTAAAACCCAAAGTGGGTTCTGTGGGGGGTCCGATTTTTGTTCCCCCCTCACACACCGCTTATTCTCTCCTTTTACTCACAAAACAACAAAAAACATAAAGAACCCCCCACTCACCTTTTTACTCTCTCTCCTCCTAATTCATTCTCTCACTCACGTAAGGCCACTCACCCTCACTCTCTCATTTCCTCTCTTCTTCTCCAAACCGATGGCAGCCATGGGAGCTTGAACAAACACACACAAACTCCTCTTCTTTCCTCTTGTAACTCCCTCAAACATTCTCCAAAGATTATAAAAATACCACCATTGGAATCCCTCCTCAAGAGCAACATTCTTATCTTTCCAAAATCCAAAAACAAGCATTTTCGTTTTCTGGGTAGTCCCATTTGGGCTTCAACACACACCATTAGAAGGCCCTCCTTCTCCTTGTTCTTCTAAGGTAAAAATATTTCGAAAACTCCATCCTTTTCTAGCCTTTAAGGGCAAAACGAAATTTGAAGCTTAACTCTTGCTTGCTCTTCTATACCCAGCCGATTTTGGCATTTTGGTGGTGTGAGAAGTCTTGCTCTTGAGCTTATCCCAAACAGCTCTTGTGCTCTTGGAAGGTAATAATTTTCTAAACCCTAAAACCTAGATTAGAACTTGATATATGGTTAGGGTTAGTTTTAGTATTAAATGGTGTACTTGAATGGTTGTAGTGCTAGAGGATTGAGATTACGAAAACCAGTAGGGAAAGAAGGAAGGAAGAAGAGAAAGAAAAAACTAGAAGAAAAACAAGGTAAGGAATGCTCACCTTTGTAGACTTGCATATGAATGTAACAGATTTTTATAAGTTGAATTTAGTAATGAAAATGGTATTGTGCAGTAGAACAATGTACATGAGAATATAAGTATTTTGAAGCCTTAGAAAGACATTTTAAAACTGTCAAAACAGATTGGGATTGAGTTAGTTATGTGCAGGAAATTTTGTAGTGTTTTAGTGTTGTTTTAGTAGTGATTTTGTATATGAGAGCTTGTATATGGTTGATGTTTATAAACAGGTGAGAATGAATGAAAATGTGGTTTAAAACAATGTGTGAGAGTGTAAAAATATAGGGGAGACTATGGCAAATTTATCTAGATTAGAACACTTAGTGAATTTTTAACTAGGTGAATGATGTAAGTTGTAACAGATTTTGAGATGAATAGATAGAGGGAAGATGGAGAGATAGTTAATGAGTTGTAGTGCATTAGAGGTGTTAGTAATGAAATTAAGAGGGTTGTAGATGGAGAGTGTTAGTGTTAAAATCTGTAGCAAAACACAACTAGGAAACAACTAGTGAAAGTGTGAGTTGAAACTTAGAAATTAGGTGAGTGAATGAGTATAAAGTGTGTAATGAGTTAGGAAATGAATTAGCATGATTTAGGGTGTTTAAATTGTACTAAAAACATGTTAGGATTATGTAGGAAGATTGGGGAAACAATGGGTGAAATTGGGAAAGAAAAATAAAAACTGTAACAAGGTTCTGGAACCGTCCGACCCAGACGGTGAGTCGGACGTGGGTCGGACGGGGCTTAAGAAACGCGAACCAAACCTTTTCTGGAATGGTCCGACCCAGAGCCGTGAGTCGGACGTGGGTCGGACATGGCTTGAAAAACTTCTGTAATGGTCCGACCCAGAACCGTGAGTCGGACGTGGGTCGGACATGGCTTAACTAACAATCGTAACTTTCTGTAATGGTCCGACCCAGGGCCGTGGATCGGACGTGGGTCGGACAGGCAAAAAAAATAGTGGTCGAAGTTTCTGACTTCGTCCGACCCAGACGGTGAGTCGGACGTGGGTCGGACGGAGCTTAGACTCGAGACCCAAAACCTTCTGGAATGGTCCGACCCAGAGGGTATGGGTCGGACGGAATAGTGCTGGGTCGGACAGGGTAATTTTCTGGGAACGAATCTTACTGGAATGGTCCGACCCAGGGCTTGGGTCGGACGGTGGGTCGGACGGCCCTATACTACAAAAAAAAATTAATTTAAATAATAATTATATTATATATATATATATACCACATAATATGTTATGTACATGAATGTAAGCATGCAAACCTTAGGTAAGATAATAAAAACTCAAGTAATGAAACATGGGTAAGTAATGTGTAAGTGTAAGAAGTATAAGGACATAGTAAGTATGAGTTAAGTAATGATAGTTAGATTAATCATTTAATTGTATGTATATAATAGGATTTGATTTGTGACACCGGAAGGACGTTTGGAAGTACGTACAACGGTGAACGGTATGGATTCCTCATGCCCCGTATGCTTCTTTTTACTCTGATTTGTGTGTTGGGTGCTAATTGATCACCAAATAAGATAAATGCACGAATCGGAGTTAATATGCATACTTGTGAATATGTAGTGTTGTATGATGTTGTATATCTTCTTTAAATCATAGTTTGTATAATTCATGAAATGTTGTGTGATGAATATGTAATGTTGTATGTACCGTGACCGTTATTATGTGTTTGGGCTTCTAACTTATTCCTAACAAGCTAACCATCCTAACTTAGATTGGTAATTAAATTGGAATGAGTAGAAGTCCGATATAGTTTCGGCCACGCGTGAGGATGCGGAGTCACGAGAGGTTGGCCCCAATTCCTGACTCTTAAACTGGTCCGCGGCCCAAATCCCTTAAGTGGGTAGCATCCCGGATTGGTGAGTCAAGTAAATCCCGGATGTGGGACGGTGTAGTCCCCAAGGCCGGAGGTCCCGACGACTTAACTTGAGTATAAGTAAGTAAGTAAGAATGAGTAAGTAAAGTAAATGAAAGTAAGTATTGTAAGTAAGAAAAAGTAAGTAATGTAAAAGAGTAAAGCATTCCGATTAACCCGGATGCATAATTTGGCTAACCTTGTGAAGGTAAGTAAGTTGTGTGCTACTACATTGTTGCCTTGAATTATGTAATTGTATGAGCATGTAATTTGTATGAAAAGCATGTATGTATGAAATAATGAAATGCATGTTTAGTGGACGTCAAATAGTCGGCGTGCCCTAGCTAGCACGCGGTATATGCGGAGTCCATATGCAGCGTTTGCTGAGCCCTTGGGGCACCATTTACTACACGCAGGTACTCGGAGTGATGAAGATGTGAAGATCTATTTCATTTCTTTTCTTCTCTTTGGAATGTAAACAGTGAATTTATGATTGGTGTACTGAGTAGTACATGGCTGTAGTTTTTGAATAGCCGGTGTACCATGGGGTACACCTTTTTGGATTTTGGGATAGAAAGAGGATTGGTATAGATGAGTAGTTGGTAAACTCATTCTTTTGGAGCTTAGATCTGATGTAATCGAATATACTTTAATACTCGGTGATCCATTATGTAAGTAATTGGTGTATGGTATTTTGGCAAGAATTAGTAGCTCGGTACGTTATGTTCACAACCGTGACTGTAAGTATTAGTAGCCTAGCTAGCCGTATGGGCGGTTAGCGGCATTGTTTCACCCGCCGTAGTAAGTATGTAATAATTCTGCTGCGAACTCGTAGGATTAATAGGACGATTAGGCGGTAAGCATAGGATTAGCGGTTGGGGTGTTACAAAAAGTGGTAGATACGCTCGAGCATAGGGGATTACCGAGTTAGGATTTCAACCGTCTTAAGACGGATACTTAGAAACCTAACTAGGAACTACCGTTGTTACACGGATACCCTTAACGTTCTTATGAACGATACCTTGCTTAAATTCCAAGACCTTTGAGTCATATCTTGCAAAGCCTAACGTAACTGTTAAATATTCAGATGTCAGGCAGAGGTCCAGGTCGCCCCAGGAGGGGGCAATGACGGACCCGGCGCGCAGACGATAGCTGAGATCGTCGCCGCCACGGTAGCGCAGATGCTACCTCAAGTAATCCAAGCTGTACAACAATCCCAACAAAACCAACAAACTCAAACGGGGCCAATCCCTCCCCCGCCACCCAGAGAAGCGAATGGGTAAAAGCTGTAGCGGAGCTCCGCCCTCCCTGCTTTAGGGGCGAGAGCGATCCGGCTAAGCTCGAGGCCTACATCTCCGAGATGGAGACGGCTTTCGAAACACTCGAAGCTCCTGCTGGAGTTCGAGTCAGAGTTGCAGCCTACACTACCTAAAGGATGCTGCATGGATTGGTGGAATGGTCAAGCATGAGCACGTCAGCGACCCCACATTCGATTGGGATTCTTTCGCATCACTCCTCCGTTCGAAATATACTACCCCGAGCATGAAAAACCAAGAAAAGGCTAGAACTGACGCCTTAAAGATGACAGACAAGATGACTGTGATGAGTACTACCGCACCTTCACCTCCATTCTCCGTCTTCTCCCCTGATCTAGGATACACCGGCCAGGTGTTGTCGATCGCTTCTATGGCGGTCGAGCCATCGCCTTCGGTACGGTATGGGCATACCAGATTACCTCCCTTCAGGTAAATAACGGTTAACCCTTAGTATCATTTCAATTCCTTAAATTCCTTGAATTCTTTGAATCTTTTTTATCTCCTTAAATGAGAATCCCGGCTAATACCTGAATTTCAGGAGTGTTATCACGCGGCTTCTCGCGTTGAGATCACTTGCCAGTTAAGGGATGAAGAAAACCGCGCTGAAGCGCAAGGCTAACAACAAAAACACCAGCACTGAGGAGCAGAACCAGGGGAAGAGCTGGAAAAAGAAAAAGGGGAATTTCTTTCACAATCCCCAAAGAAATCCCAGGGTGAGAGCAGTGCCCATGCGAGCAGGGCAAACCAGCTGAGCTTCTTCAGCTTGGTTATTCTGCACCGGTGGCAGCTAAGCCACTGAGATCACACCCACCAAGGGTAAATTCCTAATCCAATTTGTATTCGTTAAGTATCATTTCTAGTATATCCCACGCACACATGTGCTAACCCTCTAACCTCAGGTTCTAGCTCCGGTGCCGCCAAAACCTTCTCCGATGGCCGCACCTATGTGTGCAGAAAGTGCAACCAGGACCATCCTGGTAAGACTGCTTTGGGAGAGACATCAAATGCTACAACTGTCAGAAGCTGGGACACACAGCTAATAGATGCCCAGAGAGCACCATAAGGAAGGGAAACTTTCAGAACTACAAGCAGAGAAGGGCAAGGAGGTGGCATCTGGCGATGCACCGGCCCAGCAGGCACCTCAGGACAGGGATCCCGGGCCCTCAGAGGGGCGCACCTCAGAGGCAGCCTGTTCTCCATGTTATTGACCGTGATGGGCCCGGTTTCGAAATCCGGCCAAGGTAATCATCTAAACCTTTAATCCTTGAAATAGCATGCCTAGTAGTAGAGTAACTGTATGAGTGAATGCATGAGTAAATAAATGAAGTGTATATTAAGCATGAAATGAAGTAGTTGAAACTAGTACTCACCGTAGATGAAATTGTAACCATAGAAGCTTTAGTATCTGTTACCCGATACCGTACCGGGTAAACTAATCAAGAAGAGATCGACATCACCAACCACGACTACACCAACAAACAGTGTCAGGTCATCCGACCAGGTATGATCTTATTAAAGGGATACCTGACACCCGAAGCGCAAATCTCAATCATTCGACGATGCAACGAGCTAGGAACGGGTCAAGGTTGGATTTTACACACCCGAATTCCCCGGTGGAGCGAAGATGAAGCTGAAGATGATGTGCTTGGGAAAGGACTGGAATCCTTATACCAAGACATAACCAGGAACAACAACAACAAGACACCACGACCAATCCGAACAATGAGTGTCCAATTTTCGTCCTCCGCCCAATCCCCGCCCACCAAGAGTTTCACCAGACCCTCATCACACAAGCAGTAGAACTTGCACAACAATGTGAACCTGAACCGATCCCCGCACTTGAAGCGGATCTCTGTATCGTCAACTTCTATGAGAAAGAAGGACGACTTGGGTTACACCAAGACAAGGACGAGACAGCGGAATCTCTTGAACAAGGAGTGCCCGTAGTGTCTTGGTCCATTGGTGATGACGCCGTATTCCTGTATAGCGAGCAGAAGCGTGTGGACCTCGCACAGAAACTGGTATTGAGATCAGGAGATGTCCTAATCATGGGTGGAAACTCTAGGATGCTGTATCACGGGATCAACAAGATCAAGTTGAATACGGCACCGCCGGCAATAATCAATGCCACACACATGAAACCAGGACGCCTGAACCTTACCTTTAGAAAGTATTAAATTCCTAGTATCATGTAATCTATTAGTAACGTGTATTAGAGACACGGTATGTATGATGGTTGGTTTATCAATAAAGAGCAGTGTTGATTTAATTCCACTTGTGTCCACCATCAATACTTATCCAATTGTGAATCCAATAGGTTGTGGACTCGGTACCGAAGGTAACCTGAGCATCCTCACCGAAGCACAAGCCGGCAGAGCGGCACCATTCTAACGGGAACCTTCCCAGTAAATGGCATTGATGCCAATGTGTTATTCGACTCCGGCGCCTCTCACACTTTCGTATCACCATCCTTTGTGAAGAGGTTGAAGCTAGATGCGGATGAGCTACCGAACTTCATGGTTACTCTCCCATCGAAGGAGCGAGTAAAGTGCACCAAATATATCAATCAGCCACAATCCAAATCAAAGGCGAATCGTTTCCCATTTCCTTCATCGAATTCAATGGATTGGGATTCGACGTAATCATTGGGATGAATTGGTTGGAGCGGCACAAGGGTAGAATCCTCTGCGCCGAGCATCGTTTGCTGCTCAAGAGTCCTTCTGGGGTTACCGTATCTTACCGCCAGAGACCGAGAGAGCCTTCGACCACACTTATATCTGCCATGGCCATGTACCGGGAGCTCAGAAAGGGCCAAGAGGTGTATCTTTGTTATGTACAAGACCTGGAGCGAGATCCAGAGTTCAGTGATGAAGTACCCATTGTATCCGAGTATCCCGATGTATTCCCTAAGGAGCTACCCGGCATGCCACCACCGAGAGCAGTGGAATTCGAAATTGATCTATTGCCAGGTACCGGTCCCATTGCCAGGGCACCGTACCGCATGGCACCAGCAGAGATGACCGAATTGAAAGAACAGTTGAGAGATCTTCTAGACAAAGGGTTTATACGCCCGAGCGTATCACCCTGGGGAGCACCGGTCCTCTTCGTGAAGAAGAAGGACGGTAGTCTCCGACTATGCATTGACTACCGCGAGCTGAATGCGGTCACAGTCAAAAATAAATACCCACTACCACGTATCGACGACCTATTCGACCAGTTGAAAGGAGCCTCAGTCTTCTCCAAGATCGACCTCCGTTCAGGGTATCATCAGATTGCAATCAAGAGCAAGACATTGAGAAAACGGCATTCCGTACCAGATATGGCCACTACGAATTCACAGTGATGCCATTCGGTTTGTCAAACGCACCGGCAAAATTCATGGACCTCATGAATCGACTATTCAGTGAGCAGTTGGACACTTCGGTTGTGGTCTTCATCGACGACATCCTTGTATATTCCAAATCACCAGAGGAACATGAAATCCACTTGAGGAAAGTGCTTGAGACACTGCGCGAGAACCAGCTTTATGCGAAGTTCTCCAAATGCGAGTTTTGGCTTGATCAGGTATCATTCCTTGGACATGTCATCTCGAGCGCAGGTATCTCGGTTGACCCTTCTAAGGTAGAAGCTGTACGATCATGGCCTAGACCCAAGACTGTTACCGACATTAGGAGCTTTCTTGGTCTAGCCGGTTACTACCGGAGATTTGTAAGGGACTTCTCGAAAGTCGCCAAGCCCATGACTACATTGATGAAGAAAGATGCACCGTTTGTATGGACAGACGAGTGCGAGTTATCATTTCAGAAACTGAAAGACTCATTGACCTCAGCGCCCGTCCTTACTCTTCCAGAGGGCACAGAGGGATTTGAGGTACTGTGATGCATCAGGCAAAGGAATGGGATGCGTACTCATGCAGCATGGCAAGGTTGTTGCTTATGCCTCCCGCCAGCTGAAGAAACATGAGGAGAATTACCCGACTCACGACTTAGAGTTAGGAGCCATTGTCTTCGCCTTGAAGATATGGCGACACTATCTCTATGGGGTAAGCATCACCATCTACTCCGACCATAAGAGCTTACAGTATGTATTCACTCAGAAAGAACTCAACTTGAGACAGAGAAGGTGGATGGAGTTTCTCTCAGACTACGACATCAATGCAGTATAAGGAAGGGAAGGCAAACATTGTAGCCGACGCCCTGAGCCGTCGAGCACACTCGCTCCATTCGCTACTCGCTTCTTCTAGCTTGGTTGACGAGGTGCGAGACGCTCAGTTGAGCGACCCTTACCTAACCGAAATCAGACACAAGATCGAGAATGGTACATTTGAGAAGAAAAAGTATGATTTTAAGCTACATGAAGATGGTTTGATTCGGTTGAATGGCAGGCTATGCGTCCCCCGAAGCAATGCTGAGCTAAGGGATCGCATCCTGCGAGAGTCACATAGTTCTACATTATCAGTCCATCCGGGAGCCTCCAAGATGTACAAAGACATGAAGAGGTACTTCTGGTGGTCTGGAATGAAGTCAGATGTGACAGAATTCGTATTGAGATGCTTGACATGCCAGAAGGTAAAATTTGAACACCGTAGACCGGGCGGAATGGTACAATCGATGCCAATTCCGGAGTGGAAATTTCATGATATCTCCATGGATTTTGTTGTAGGACTCCCACCTGCTAGGGGAGGACTCAACATGATCTGGGTTGTAGTAGATCGCCTTACCAAGGTTGCCAGATTCATACCGATGAAGGACACCTGGAAGGTAGTAAAGCTAGCTGAGCTTTTTGATAAGGAGATTATCAGGCACCACGGAGTCCCTAAGACCATAGTATCTGACCGCGACACCAGATTTCTTTCGAGATACTGGAGAGCTACAAGGGAAGCGTTGGGTACAGAACTGAAGTTGAGTACCGCCTTCCACCCTCAAACCGACGGTCAGACAGAAAGGACCATCCAGACACTGGAGGACATGCTTCGGGCATGTGCCTTGGACTTTCAGGGGAGTTGGTTAGATAAGCTTCATCTTATCGAGTTTCGTATAATAATAGTTATCACGCCTCGATTAAGATGTCGCCTTTCCAAGCTCTATACGGTAGACCTTGCCGTACACCCTTGTGTTGGGATGAGTCAAGTGAAGCGGTCATAATAGGACCGGAGTATCTTGAGCAAGTACAAGCCGAAGTGCAACAAATCCGAGCTAACATGAAGGCAGCCCAAGATAGACAGAAATCCTATGCGGATGTGAGACGACGCAACCTTGAGTTCGCCGTGGGCGACCAAGTGTTCTTGCGAGTTTCACCTATGAAGGGTGTCTTCAGATTGGTCAGAAGGGCAAGCTAAGCCCAAAGTTTGTAGGGCCGTACACTATCACCGAAAGAGTTGGATCCGTAGCCTACAGGTTAGCACTACCTGAGGACTTGGGGCGTGTCCATGATGTATTTCATGTGTCACAACTCAAGAAGTATATTGCTGATCCTTCTCATGTGTTGGAGCCCGAGCACTTATCCATTGAGCCAAACATGAGATATGTCGAAACCCCAGTAAGAATCCTTGATAGGAAGACCAGAGACACTCGCCATAAGTCTATACGAATGGTGAAGGTCCTATGGTCTAACCATGATGTCGAAGAAGCGACATGGGAGTTGGAAGATGCCATGAAGGCTAAATACCCGCAGTTATTCATAGACTAGAGAGTCTAGTATTTAGTATACGGGTACGGGTCGTACCCCTTTTTAAGGGGGGTAGAACCCTTTTGCTTTAGCATTGCTTCGGGGTAAGCATTGCATTTTGTATGGCACATGTAGTGTAAGTGAATTGGTATGCGCATGTATGTGTAATGTGTAGTGTATGAATGTATTCGTGTAATGGATGATGTATGTGCAATGTATGGTGTATTGGTGTAATGTGTATTGTGGTATGGTATGAATGGAAATGATGTATTGTGTATGTGAATTCTGTATGATGTTGAAATGTGTACGCTTGCATTGTGGAATGAAGTAAACACCTCATAGGTGGTAGTAAGACACATTAGTGCAATTGGTTTGCCTAATGAGTAGAATTATAAAACTATTAACCTTGAGCAACTTTGAGGGCAAAGTTTCTTAAGGGGGGTAGATTGAAATACCCCGTAATTAAAAATAGTGATTAATTAGGCTAATAAGTAATTTAGAAGCTTGATTAAGTGTAAATAATCATAAGGGAATAAATCCCGAAGAAAACGGACCTTTAAAACGGTTTAAAAACATTACCGAACCTTAAAGCACGTTTGTCGAGGTAACCGGGAAAACGTGTCTTTAAGCGGGTCAAATAGACTCGTAACAATTTTGGTCAACTAAATAATCATTAATAAATATTAGCGAAGCTTTGGGACCAATAAAATCAATAAAACGAGAGATTGGTAAAAACTGTCAAAAACGGGAAGTAGTGGGGTAGAAGTATAAATAGCACAAACTTATGTGTCCAATATTGCAAATAAATTTCAAAACCCACAAGTGGGTTCTGTGGGGTGTCCGATTTTTGTTCCCCCCTCACACCTCTTATTACTCTCCTTTTACTCACAAAACAACAAAAAACATAAAGTAACCCCCCCTCACCTTTTTACTCTCTCTCCTCCAATTCATTCCTCACTCACGTAAGGCCACTCACCCTCACTCTCTCATTTCCTCTCTTCTTCTCCAAACCGATGGCAGCCATGGGAGCTTGAACAAACACACACAAACTCCTCTTCTTTCCTCTTGTAACTCCCTCAAACATTCTCCAAAAATTATAAAAATACCACCATTGGAATCCTCTCCTCAAGAGCAACATTCTTATCTTTCCAAAATCCAAAAACAAGCATTTTCGTTTTCATGGGTATGTCCCATTTGGAGCTTCAACACCACCATTAGAAGGCCCTCCTTCTCCTTGTTCTTCTAAGGTAAAAATATTTCGAAAACTCCATCCTTTTCTAGCCTTTAAGGGCAAAACGAAATTTGAAGCTTAACTCTTGCTTGCTCTTCTATACCCAGCCGATTTTGGAATTTTGGTGGTGTGAGAAGTCTTGCTCTTGAGCTATCCCAAACAGCTCTTGTGCTCTTGGAAGGTAATAAATTTTCTAAACCCTAAAACCTAGATTAGAACTTGATTAATGGTTAGGGTTAGTTTTAGTATTAAATGGTGTACTTGAATGGTTGTAGTGCTAGAGGATTGAGATTACGAAACCAGTAGGGAAAGAAGGAAGAAGGAAGAAGAGAAAGAAAAAACTAGAAGAAAAACAAGGTAAGGAATGCTCACCTTTGTGTAGACTTGCATATGAATGTAACAGATTTTTATAAGTTGAATTTAGTAATGAAAATGGTATTGTGCAGTAGAACAATGTACATGAGAATATAAGTATTTTGAAGCCTTAGAAAGACATTTTAAAACTGTCAAAACAGATTGGGATTGAGTTAGTTATGTGCAGGAAATTTTGTAGTGTTTTAGTGTTGTTTTAGTATTGATATTTGTATATGAGAGCTTGTATATGGTTGATGTTTATAAACAGGTGAGAATGAATGAAAATGTGTTTAAAACAATGTGGTGAGAGTGTAAAAATATAGGGGAGACTATGGCAAAATTTATCTAGAATTAGAACACTTAGTGAATTTTTAACTAGGTGAATGATGTAAGTTGTAACAGATTTTGAGATGAATAGATAGAGGGAAGATGGGGAGAGATAGTTAATGTAGTTGTAGTGCATTAGAGGTGTTAGTAATGAAATTAGAAGAGGGAGTTGTAGATGGAGAGTGTTAGTGTTAAAATCTGTAGCAAAACACAACTAGGAAACAACTAGTGAAAGTGTGAGTTGAAACTTAGAAAATTAGGTGAGTGAATGAGTATAAAGTTGTGTAATGAGTTAGGAAATGAATTAGCATGATTTAGGGTGTTTAAATTGTACTAAAACATGTTAGGATGTATGTAGGAAGATTGGGGAAACAATGGGTGAAATTGGGAAAGAAAAATAAAAACTGTAACAAGGTTCTGGAACCGTCCGACCCAGACGGTGAGTCGGACGTGGGTCGGACGGGGCTTAAGAAACGCGAACCAACCTTTCTGGAATGGTCCGACCCAGAGCCGTGAGTCGGACGTGGGTCGGACATGGCTTGAAAAACTTTCTGTAATGGTCCGACCCAGAACCGTGAGTCGGACGTGGGTCGGACATGGCTTAACTAAACAATCGTAACTTTCTGTAATGGTCCGACCCAGGGCCGTGGATCGGACGTGGGTCGGACAGGCAAAAAAAAATAGTGGTCGAAGTTTCTGACTTCGTCCGACCCAGACGGTGGAGTCGGACATGGGTCGGACGGAGCTTAGACTCAGACCCAAAACCTTCTGGAATGGTCCGACCGAGGGTTGGGTCGGACGGATAGTGCTGGGTCGGACAGGGAATTTTCTGGGAACGAAACTTCTGGAATGGTCCGACCAGGGCTTGGGTACGGTGGGTCGGACGGCCCTATACTTACAAAAAAAAAATATATTTTAATTTAAATAATATTGTATATATATATATATATATAATATATATATGGTATACCCACACATATATGTATATCATGAATGTAAGCATGCAAACCTTAGGTAAGATAATAAACTCAAGTAATGAAACATGGGGTAATGTGTAAGTGTAAGAAGTATAAGGATAGTAAGTATGAGTTAAGTAATGATAGTTAGATTATCATTTAATTGATGTATATAATAGGATTTGATTTGTGACACCGAGGACGTTTGGAGTACGTACAACGGTGAACGTATGGATTCCTCATGCCCCGTATGCTATCTTGGTTACTCTGATTTGTGTGTTGGGTGCTAATTGATCACCAATAAGATAAATGCACGAATCGGAGTTAATATGCATACTTGTGAATATGTAGTGTTGTATGATGTTGTATATCTTCTTTAAATCATAGTTTGTATAATTCATGAAATGTGTGGATGAATATGAATGTTGTAATGTACCGTGACCGTTATTATTGTGTTTGGGCTTCTAACTTATTCCTAACAAGCTAACCATCCTAACTTAGATTGGTAATTAAATTGGAATGAGTAGAAGTCCGATATAGTTTCGGCCACGCGTGAGGATGCGGAGTCACGAGAGGTTGGCCCCAATTCCTGACTCTTAACTGGTTCGCGGCCCAAATCCCTTAAGTGGGTAGCATCCCGGATTGGTGAGTCAAGTAAATCCCGGATGTGGGACGGTGTAGTCCCCAAGGCCGGAGGTCCCGACGACTTAACTTGAGTATAAGTAAGTAAGTAAGAATGAGTAAGTAAAGTAAATGAAAGTAAGTATTTGTAAGTAAGAAAAAGTAAGTAATGAGTAAAAGAGTAAAGCATTCCGATTAACCCGGATGCATAATTTGGCTAACCTTGTGAAGGTAAGTAAGTTGTGTGCTACTACATTGTTGCCTTGAATTATGTAATGAATTGTATGAGCATGTAATTTGTATGAAAAGCATGTATGTATGAAATAATGAACTGCATGTTTAGTGGACGTCAAATAGTCGGCGTGCCCTAGCTAGCACGCGGTATATGCGGAGTTCATATGCAGCGTTTTCTGAGCCCCTTGGGGCACCATTTTTACTACACGCAGGTACTCGGGAGTGATGAAGATGTGAAGATCTATTTCCATTTCTTTTATCTTCTCTTTGGAATGTAAACAGTGAATTTATGATTGGTGTACTGAGTAGTACATGGCTGTAGTTTTTGAATAGCCGGTGTACCATGGGGTACACCTTTTGGATTTAGGATAGAAGAGGATGGTATAGATGAGTAGTTGGTAAACTCATTCTTTTGGAGCTTAGATCTGATGTAATCGAATATACTCTAATACTCGGTGATCCATTGATGTAAGTAATTGGTGTATGGTATTTTGGCAAGTAAATTAGTAGCTCGGTACGTTATGTTCATCAAACCGTGACTGTAAGTATTAGTAGCCTAGCTAGCCGTATGGGCGGTTAGCGGCATTGTTTCACCCGCCGTAGTAAGTATGTAATAATTCTGCTGCGAACTCGTAGGATTAATAGGACGATTAGGCGGTAAGCATAGGATTAGCGGTTGGGGTGTTACATGGAACCAAAATCTCACATTTGCGAGCAAAAAGGGTTGTCATTGGTACTCAGATTAAATAGAACTACTCAAAACCGTTAGCTTAATTACATGAATTGACAACAATAGTAATTTATTTCAAGAGAAGAAGATGATAGGTTCATGTATATTACTGATTTTCAGCTTTCTTCAATATGGTTGGCGAGATGTGCTGTTACAGTGATTTATTTATCACTTCAGCCTTCTTTAATCTGTTTTGTATAAGAAATCAGTAACTTATATTATGTTGATATAATGTCTAGAGGAAAAGAAAGGTTAACGTACATTACCAGTTCAATCTGTTTGGGAGGCGCGACAAAAAGAAATCATTAACTTCCAGTGATTTATCATTCCATAATCCATTCATATTGTTTACTTCACAGGGTAACACAGAAGAAATCAATAACTTATAATATGCTATGTTAATCGCTAGAGAAGAAGAGGATATGTTGAAGTATATTACCGGTTTCAACTTCATTCTACTTCACCAGTAGAATCACAGAAGAAATCGCAGACATCAAGAGTCACAAGCACCAGGAGACACAGAAGAAAGTGCAGACATATGCCATTAGATAGAATCGCAGACACCAGATTCGCAAGAACCAATAATAGTCGCAACTCCAGAGAAGATGGAGTCATAGTCTCGCAGACACCAGAGAAGATTGAAATCGAAGTTGCAGACACTAGAAGAGAGGAAGATTGAAGATAGGAGCCATCAACGTAGGAGGATGTGTTTGTCGTGAAGAAAATCTAATTGAGAAGTGAGACTGAGATTCTGAGAAGTGAGAACAGCCGAAATGTTTTTTGTGAAGTGAATAGAAAATGACGGGTTAAAGATTAAGGATAAAAAATTTATATATATATATATATATTTAAAAAAAACTTCAGTTGTTATGGATAACCGTAGTTTTAGTTTCAATATCTGTTAACCGAACCGTTCTAAAGTACGGATATCTGTTTTAACCGAAATAACCAAACTTTTGTAAAACGGTTAAAAAAAACGGTGATCGAATCCAGAAAAAAAAACGGTTTATTACAGTTATCCTAAATAACCGCCCCGTTTGAACATCCCTAGCGCAGGGGACTAAGAGGACGGTTACTCTTTCTAGGTTGTGTAACATGTTTTGCATTGACCAGCAAACGACTTGTACCTAAGCTGTAGGTGGTTACCTGGTCCGATACCAGGGATAAACATTATATAATTGTTCATTTAAGTTTAAAGGTTATTTAAATTAAATTTATGGAAAAATTACATCCCCCGCCCATGACGTTTGATGAAATTACACACCCCACCCACGAGGTTTCAAAAATTACTTTACCCATCCATGTGGTTTCCTCTATTTTACATCGGGCAAATTTTTTAATATTTGATCAACTTAAACGAGGCTTAAATGTTGTCCAAAATTGATAAAACTTTACATGGATGATGCTAAGGTGTTATATTTTTGTCTAATGCCAAATCCATAGTTTGTTAAGGTCATATATGACCTGTGGGACCCAATAAAAATACGTTCACATGTTACATGTTTTATTGGGTCCCACGGATCACATATGAGCTTAAAAAACTTTGGATTTCACACTAGATCAAAATATAACACCTTAGCACCGTCCATTAATACATATAGATTTATAGCAAACTAAAAGGCAAGTGCACCTTAGTTGGAGTAGTACAACAAGTGTCGTATCCACAAGGAAATTGTTCAATTATCCTAGTATCGGTAATTAATAAAAACAGTAAAAAGGGGGTTTAGCCGGAGGCAAGCTTGATTTGTTGTTGGATTAGTACAGAAATAATAAAAACAGTAAAATAAGGTGAATTAATTGATGAGGATGGAAAAAGGTATCCTAGGATAGTGGGGGAATTGCCTAAATTACTTAAACAAATTTATAATCTTGTCTCAATTATTTTGTCTATTAGAGTTAATATGTGTCAGTTACAAACTCTTAATAATAGCCTTAGTATTTTCCTGCTCAACCCGGAGTGTAAATACCAAGGTTTATTCCTTTGTGGTACTTAGACTATCTCAAAATCATATGTTGATAGTTACCATAAAAATGCAGTAGTTTGTCACGTAACATAAAGCATTTAACAATATTTGCTGAAAGGAATTAAAACAAGTTTAATAAGTGAGACAGGTGATAAACATTTATTTAAGTAATATTAAGATCAAACCCCATCCTAGGATACAAATGAAAATTACTCAGACATTAACGGAGATAAAAAGATAGCACAGATAGATTTAGCCATTAATTTAGAGAAAGAACGGGTCTGCACTCGCTCTCACTTCTGCTGTCTCTCTTCTATTTCTTTTGTTTTACTGAGTACGTGAGTATGGAGTGTTGTGGTGTTACGGGAGAAGATGAATGGAAGAGAATGGATGAGTGTGGTGCTGTTGTGTGATTTCTTCAGTCTCTCCCCGTACAGGCACACCAATTATGGTTGAAGGTGCTGGGTTTATATAGAGAAGCAGGGGATGAGGTTGATGATAGAGCTGGAGAGGAGACAGAACTGAGGTTGATTGGAGACAGACACGCGAGGGATTTAAGGCAAGCGCCTGATATGGTTTACTGGAGTAGATGGATATGTCTGTAGGCACCGAAAGGAAGAAGCAATTGGGGAAGACAGTCGGCGTAGTTGCAGCTCTATTAGTTGTCCGGTCTTTTTTCCACGGACAGTTCTATTTCTTGTCCGTTCATATTTCCACGGACACATTGTGTCCTTGCTTCTGTCCGTGCTTTTTTCCACGGACGCTTATGCTTGTCCGCCCCTTGTCCTGCCATTTTTGGGCGGACATATTGATATTTCTTGTTTTGTCCGGCCAAATCTGCACGGACGTAACACGGTTGAACAAATTGCCACGTCCGGACCTGCGTCCGGATCAACTAGTCCGGACACCTCTATTGTGTCCGCCCTAAGTTCCGCGGACGCACTACGGACGTGTTTGGGCTTTGAACTTGTCCGGCCTTTTTTGATCGGACGGAGCACGGACAGGTTTTTGCATTGTCCGGACCACTGTCCGGACCAGCCTGGTACGGACAGGTATAGGTTTCGGACAGTGGTTCGTACGAAATTGTTTTGCTCCTAAAATATTCGTTCCAGCTCCGATTTAAGATCCGTTTGCGCCCACGCGTTCGTCTCTTCATGTACTTTGCTCCTAGCTTAGTTTTTCCTCATGTTTTAACCAACAAATTTGTGAGATAATCAATAAAACATAAATTAGAGGAAAACTAACAAAAGTGGAGAAATGAGCAAGAAAAGTGCTGATATAATATATGAAATACACCCATAAAACATGCTCATTTGGACACTTATCACGCCCCCACACTTACCTTTTGCTTGTCCTCAAGCAAATCCATGTACCCAAGTAAGTAGGGAATGCTCAATACTAACAAATATTATTATGAAGGGTAGGATAAACAGGTGAACAGTACATGATCTTTAAACTTTTCGAGGAGTGTGATCCATCAACTGCTGGTGGCATAGGTGTACACAGGGTAAAAATAAAAATTAGAGTTTCGGGGTATGATCCGGAGTACTTCAATGCTTCTTAGTTAAGGTGACTTTGAGAACTTTTACCATGGCCAACTTCTCTCAAGAATGGGCATTGAGGAGAAAACAAAAGGAAAAATAGATTATACATTTGTTTCACTCTTGTATAAGAGATGAGAAGATAATATGTAGTCATCAAGCCTTTGTATTTAATAACACTCAACTCTCTTTGTTGGTTACCAATGGTGTCTCGCAAGTCCCTTATTTATTTTTTGTATATATGTTTTTTTACAGAGAAACACCCCTTAGCAATCCCTAAGAAAGAAGACTGAAGGAACCCCTGAGCAATAAAAATCCAATCATTGCAGATCATTTGGTCACACCGCATAAAAAATGCTCCTCAAAAGTAATCAAAATTTTAAAATTTTTGTACCATTTATCCCACAATTCATAACAGTATTTATTCTTAAAGAGACGAACCCACATATAAAGGGTCCACGATATTGAATTTGGACAAACACAAGATAAGCAGAGAGATTAAGCATTTTAGCATAAAATGTTGCCGAAAAGGGCACACTCCCCCACACTTAAATTGAACAATGTCCTCATTGCTCACCAGAAAAACAAAGGAGTGTTTCAGTAGACCTTTTCGGTAAGTAGATAAAATAGAGAGAACACAATGGTCAAAAATAAACATTTAAGCACAGAACCTCTCCAAAGCAGATTTTATTTAAATAAAAGTATAATTAAAGAAACTGGTACTCCCCTGAGATTATTTTTTGCTAGCGTCTAAAAGAGTTCCCCCACACTTGAGCTTCAGCCTCAAGTAGCGTAGCTTGGTTGCAGTGTAGACATGAAGTTGTACCTGCATAAGACACTAGAAGCAACCATACTACAAACGGGGTTAAAAGTTAGCAAAAACAAAATTGAAAGAGAACCTGAAAATTAAAAGAGCATAAAAGCAAATAAAAGAAAAGTTCATCCGGGTTGCCTCCCGGAAAGCTGCCCTTGTTTAACGTCTTTGGCTAGACACTTTGGTTAGATCGAACCTGGGGGGTGGTCATGAGGAGGAGATCCAAAGCATGACTCGATGGTATTTTTTAGTGTCCACCTGGGTGCATGTTTTCTTTTCTTATCCCGCTCTTCATCAGGGATTGGCGGTGGTATCTCTGTAATGGACATCCCGTCTGGAAGGGTGACAAAGAGAAGTGGACATGATGGTGATTGAGTGTCCCGCACAAACTTGAGATCCTTGGATTTGTTATCTGGAGACCTTCCTGATGCAAACTCCAGCTTTTCATCATAAGCTTGAAGGCTGATTATCCCCCGGGCTACCCAAATGTGTACATTGGCTGTGGCAAGGAAAGGTCGTCCAAGGATGAGAGGTGTAGTGGAGTTCTCTTCGATGTCCAAAATGACAAAATCACATGGGAAGTATAAGTGTTCCACTTTAATGATAACATCCTCCACCATTCCGCTTGGGTAAGTTACCGAACCATCTGCTAGTTGAAGGGTCATCTTGGTCTTTTTCATTTCTCCAATTCCTAGCCTTTTGAAAGTGGAGAGAGGCATCAAATTTATGGAGGCACCCAGATCGCATAGGGAGTATGGATATGAGGTGCTACCAATTGTGACTGGAATGGTGAAGCTGCCTGGATCATTGCATTTCGAAGGTAGTGGTTGTTGCAGAATAGCTGAGCAAGCTATATTGAGTGGTACGGTACCGACTTCGGTCAATTTAGTTTTGTTGGAGATAAGGTGTTTGAGAAATTTTGCATAGTTTGGCATTTTGGCAATGAGGTCTACAAACTGTATGTTGACGTTTAGTTGCTTCAGCATTGCCAGAAACTTCCCATATTCATTATCCAATTTCTGTTTTTGGAGTCGGTTGGGAAATGGTAGAGGCGGTTCTTGTGGAGAAGGTTTTGAAGCTGATGGAATAGTGAGGATGCTAGGAGATGTCTTTTCTACTGGAACCTCAACTCTTTCCTCATTATCCTCTTTGGATTCTTCTGACCTTTGCGGGATGTTAATCTCGTTGGTTTTTCTACCGCTTCTCAAGGTTATCGCCTTAACCTCTTCTTCTTCTTCTTCAAAATCGAGCTTTTCATTTTCATAGCCGGCCACTAACTGCTCAAGGTAGGTATTCTCGGACTGAATGCGATTTTTATAGACTTTGGCGGTGCTTTCCTGTTCAGCTACATTCCTTTTGGAAGTTTCGATTGCTATTACCCACTCTTGAAGGGAAGGGTGAAGTTCTGGAACCTTAACTGTTTTGGCCACCTCTATCTTTTCTTCATTGTGTTCCTTCACATAGATGCATTTGGCTTGCTCTCTTGGATTTGGCTCCGTTTGGCTTGGGAGAGTCCCAGGCGGTCTTCGAGCAAGTTGTTCTACAATTTGATTGAATTTACCTTCGATTTTTTGGTTGAAAGCTTTTTGTGCATAAAGCTGGTTTTGAGTCATAGACATGTATCCCTTCATCATCTCTTTGAGTTCCGCGTTAGGATCAACAGAGGATGAAGATGGTTGTTGTTGTTGTTGGAAACCTGGAGGGGCACCTTGTGCTCTATAACCCATATTAGAGTTTGTTTGGGGTCTGTTTCCCTGATAGGTATTGGAACTGCTGTTCTGCCCTCCTTGGTTCTGATCATTGTTTTTCCATGAGAAATTCGGGTGATTTCTCAATGGGTAGTTGTTGTTGATGTTATTGTTGTAGGAATTACCGGGGCGGTTTCCTATGAAGTTCACATCTTCGTACTGGTTTTTACCTTCGCATTGATGGGTTTCATGAGGACCGGCGCATATGGCACATCCTTCTGGTGATGAACTTGTAGGTGGGGAAGCTATTGTTTTTACGATTTCGTTTTGAGATGTTGTTAGCTTTTCCACCATCTTTGCAAGGGACGAGATCTGGGCTGATAAATGATCCGTAGGCTCAACATGGAGTAGGCCTGCTGCTCGTGGCGTTCTTCCTTTGGATCTCGTCCACTTTCTAGTATTGCTAGTCATGGTTTCGAGAAGGTTCATCCCTTCTTGAGGAGATTTCATCATGAAACTTCCTCCTGCAGAGGAATTTACGAGTAGTCGGTTTCCATCATCCAGGCCATTGAAGAATGATAGGCAGAGGGATTGATCATCGAGACCATGGTGGGAACACTTCATCAGCATATCTTTGAATCGGTCCCATGCGTCGTATAATGTTTCTCCTGGTTCCTGACAGAATGTGTTGATTTCTCCTATCAACTGCCTCGTTCTACTGGTTGGGTAGTATTTTGCAAGGAATTTCTGGGCCATTTGCAGCCATGTATGGATTGATCGGGAGGGAAGACTTCGGTACCACCTGTTTGCTGAATCTGACAATGAGTGAGGAAATAGTTGTAGACGGATTCTTTCTTTGACGTTGCCGGTTTGACCAAAGGAATTACAGAAGTCTAGGAAGAGACTTAAATGATTTGGGGCTTCATCTGGATTTGCTCCACTAAACTTGCCTAAATCCCAGACGGCGGTGATGTAGTGGGTTTTGAAAGCCCATCGTCCGGCTTCTTGCGGTGTTAGTTCGGGGAGAACTATGGCTGATGCCCTTCCTTCGATATCCGGTTGGTGGTAATCAGAGAGGGCACGGTGTTCTGGTTGATTTTCATGGTCCATTTCATCTATAACTTGGTTTTCGGCCATGTCTTGATTTCTCAGGTTTCTTCGTGTGCTAAATAAAGTGCGCTCGGGTTCGGGTCTCGGACTGATAAGTGGAGAACCTCGGGTTCGAGTGTTTGGCATGCACAGAAGATAATTTGTGGTTTGTGAGAAATTGCCAAATCAGCAGTGGTTAGATAAATAAAAGCAGAAATATTTAAATAGACTGATAAACGTTAGTTAAACAACAATTATATATATATATGTTTTTTTTAGTATTATTTTTTTTAACAAGAATAAAATGACAGAAAATAAAGAAACAAAAATTATTGCAGGTTAAGTAATAAAATTAAAAATAAAGAAAAAGGACAGAATTAAATTGCGGGAATTTAAATGACAAGGGAATTTAAAGAACTGAATTTAAATGTTAGTAGCTAGAGTACTGGAATTTAAATGACGGAAATTTAAATGACAGAATGTAAATGTTAGGAATTAGTTGACATAATTTAAATGACAGAAAATTAAATGACGGAAATGTAAATGTTAAGAGTTAGTTTACTGGAAATAAATGACTGAAATTTAAATGTTAGAAGTTAGATGACAGAAATTAAATGACTGAAATTTAAATGTTAGAAGTTAGATTGCAGTAAATTAAATGACTGAAAAATAAATAACATAAATTAATAGAAATAAAAATAAACAAACAACAAAATAATATAAACAGAATATTACAGTAAAGCAAGTGAACTACCGAAAACTAGGGAAATTGATGGAATCAATTTCCCCGGCAACGGCGCCAAAAACTTGTTGTCATAAAACTACACGTTAATACATATAGATTTATAGCAAACTAAAAGGCAAGTGCACCTTAGTCGGAGTAGTACAACAAGTGTCGTATCCACAGGGAAATTGTTCAATTATCCTAGTATCGGTAATTAATAAAAACAGTAAAAAGGGGGTTTAGCCGGAGGCAAGCTTGATTTGTTGTTGGATTAGTACAGAAATAATAAAAACAGTAAAATAAGGTGAATTAATTGATGAGGATGGAAAAAGGTATCCTAGGATAGTGGGGGGATTGCCTAAATTACTTAAACAAATTTATAATCTTGTCTCAATTATTTTGTCTATTAGAGTTGATAGGTGTCAGTTACAAACTCTTAATAATAGCCTTAGTATTTTCCTGCTCAACCCGGAGTGTAAATACCAAGGTTTATTCCTTTGTGGTACTTAGACTATCTCAAAATCATATGTTGATAGTTACCATAAAAATTCAGTAGTTTGTCACGTAACATAAAGCATTTAACAATATTTGCTGAAAGGAATTAAAACAAGTTTAATAAGTGAGACAGGTGATAAACATTTATTTAAGTAATATTAAGATCAAACCCCATCCTATGATACAAATGAAAATTACTCAGACATTAACGGAGATAAAAAGATAGCACAAATAGATTTAGCCATTAATTCATAGAAAGAACGGGTCTGCACTCGCTCTCACTTCTGCTGCCTCTCTTCTATTTCTTTTGTTTTACTGAGTACGTGAGTATGGAGTGTTGTGGTGTTACGGGAGAAGATGAATGGAAGAGAATGGATGAGTGTGGTGTTGTTGTGTGATTTCTTCAGTCTCTCCCCGTACAGGCACACCAATTATGGTTGAAGGTGCTGGGTTTATATAGAGAAGCAGGGGATGAGGTTGATGATAGAGCTGGAGAGGAGACAGAACTGAGGTTGATTGGAGACAGACGCGCGAGGGATTTAAGGCAGGCGCCTGATATGGTTTACTGGAGTAGATGGATATGTCTGTAGGCGCCGAAAGGAAGAAGCAATTGGGGAAGACAGTCGGCGTAGTTGCAGCTCTATTAGTTGTCCGGTCTTTTTTCCACGGACAGTTCTATTTCTTGTCCGTCCATATTTCCACGGACACATTGTGTCCTTGCTTCTGTCCGTGCTTTTTTCCACGGACGCTTATGCTTGTCCGCCCCTTGTCCTGCCATTTTTGGGCGGACATATTGATATTTCTTGTTTTGTCCGGTCAAATCTGCACGGATGTAACACGGTTGAACAAATTGCCGCGTCCGGACCTGCGTCCGGATCACCTGGTCCGGACACCTCTATTGTGTCCGCCCTAAGTTCCGCGGACGCACTACGGACGTGTTTGGGCTTTGAACTTGTCCGGCCTTTTTTGATCGGACGGAGCACGGACAGGTTTTTGCATTGTCCGGACCACTGTCCGGACCAGCCTGGTTCGGACAGGTATAGGTTTCGGACAGTGGTTCGTACGAAATTGTTTTGCTCCTAAAATATTCGTTCCAGCTCCGATTTAAGATCCGTTTGCGCCCACGCGTTCGTCTCTTCATGTACTTTGCTCCTAGCTTAGTTTTTCCTCATGTTTTAACCAACAAATTTGTGAGATAATCAATAAAACATAAACTAGAGGAAAACTAACAAAAGTGGAGAAATGAGCAAGAAAAGTGCTGATATAATATATGAAATACACCCATAAAACATGCTCATTTGGACACTTATCATCCATGTAAAGTTTCATCAATTTTGGATAACATTTAACCATCTTTTAAGTAGATCAAATATTAGAAAAGTTGCTGGATGTAAAATAGCGGAAACCACATGGGTGGGTAAAGTAATTTTTGAAACCTCATGGGTGGGTGTGTAATTTCACCAAACATCATGGATGGGGATGTAATTTTCCCTATTTGTTGAATATATGTATAATGTAAAATTATATATGTATTATAAAAGTTGTTCAACTTTATATGATTATTGTTCAAATGAAATATAAAGATTGGTTGAATAATTAGGTTAAAACTCTTAACTTTTTTTCCACATCCTAATATGAGTAATATCGTTGTATTATTTTGGAAAATAATGTAATATATTTGTAAGTAGTACATCTATTTTGAAACGATTGATATTATAACTTTTTATGGAAACTGTATTCCATATTTATAAATTTCTACTCTTCTAATAAAAATATATAATTTATAAAAATGTAAGTAACTGAAACTCAACTACGTGCGCATGTATGCAAATCTTTCTGTTTAAAAGCATACAAATGTCGCTATACTAGTAGATACTATGAAATCAAAGGAAAATTGGGATACGACTACTAATAGACGTAAAGCAAGTGGAAATAAACACGCAACGTCCAGTGATAGTGATATATACTAGAGTTATTATTTAATTATAAGAATGCACTGTATTACTATAGTACAAGATTGAAACAACAAGTTTCTTAAAAAAAAAAAAATTGAAACAACAAGTTATCAATATGTTACTATTAATTTACAGAGGCTAGTGTCGTTTAGAATCTACAAGATTTTTTGTTTAAAATGTGGTGAATTGAGAAGATGGGCATCCTCTGGAACCGTTTGTTTTCAATATATAGTTGATTATATTATATAGTTGTTTAATTTTAACGTAGTGATCGTACAGTTATTATATGATGACTTATTTGTCAAGGAACTGATAAATATTATTATTGACGGTTATAAATTTAATGTCATGTTATTCTTTGGGTATGCATTTTGACTTTCATGAGCAGGGCGCCTCACTCTCATTGAAACGGTACTAGGGAGTCTCCCCTAAGTTTGTTCAAAATTCCTAGAAATGTACTAAAACAGATCAACAAGCTGCAAAGGAATTTTTTGTGGGGTAAAGGAAACAACAGAGAGGCTTGCCGCTAATGCCATGGAGCTCCCTGATGAAGAGTAAGCAAGATGGCGGACTTGGGTTAATAGACATCAAAGCAAAAAACGCCACACTCCTTTTTAAATGGTGGTGGAAATTCCACCAAGATGACGGTAAGTTGTGGAAGAATATAATCTGCGCAATATACAATCTTGACTAATCTCCCAATCACTGATGCAACCTGGCAACAAGTGCGGCGCAAAGGAGTATGAAAAACCATACTTTCAATATCAGAATGACATCCTTCACATGTACATATCATGGAGAATAGCATTAGGTGGGCAGCCTCAAATGGTCGACGCGTACGCTTCTGGCATGAAGTCTGGGTGGGAACCCAATCCCTGCGCTTACGGTTTCCTAGACTATATGCTATCTCAGAGCAGAATTATGCAACCGTGGCAGAATTAGGCTTTTGGAGCGGCTCCTCTTGGACCTGGTCCTTAATGTGGCGGAGGCAATTGTTTGTCTATGAAAGAGCTCAAGTTAAAGAGTTGTTAACTGTGATTGAGGACACCCCCCTTTGCCAAACAGACGAGGAGGACCGCCTGAAATGGCATGCAGCTGTCAAATGATGGCAATTACTCTTCAAGGAGTTTCTATGATGTTGTGATTCGGTCTAAAACAACAGCAAGTGTCTCCTGGTGTCGGGCATATTGGCGCAAGCTAGCTCCGCCTCGAATAGAGTTGACAGTTTGGTTCTTCCTCCAGGGCCGGCTACAGACGAAAGATTTACTCTTTGCTAAAAGCATGATTCCGTTAAGCCAGCTGTGATGCCCCTTCTGTCGCACTACTGTTGAAATAGCGGATCATCTCTTTATACACTGCAAGGCTACCCGAAAATTATGGTCTGATATACTCGATTGGTGGGGTATAACCTTCAATTCCCACAATCTGGATTGGCTCTTTATCAAGCATGGATAGGTATGCCACCGCCCCACCACAAGAGCCTGTTGTGGTCCTCCTCCCTGCTGCATACTATTTGAACAATCTGGAACCTACGAAATCGGGCAATATTTAACGGTGCTGAGCCAGATTGGACAGAAGCTACAAACAGAGTTAAAAGAGCCAGCTGGGAGTGGTGCAAGCAACAAATCCCCTACCTCCCCACTCCATCTTATCCTCTCGAAACCTCTTTGATGTATTGTTTAACTGAATATTACTTGTCTCCTCTATCTCATCTCTATCCCATCTTTAGGCGAGAAGGGCTTCACAGCCATAGTATTGCCTCTCTTGTAACTGGTTATACCAACAAACTATCAAAAAAAACATTAGGACATCCATAATAGGGATTCTTGTCACGGTTATATATGTAAAGAAATTAAAAATGTTATGCATTCCATCTATTTTCTCTCTTCAAGGTTTTTAATGGGCATCCATAATTAATGAATTTGAGTTTTTTAGCACATTCCTAGGTATCATAGCAACTACAAATTATATTTATTACTTAAGAAACTCTATTCACTACAATAATAATGTTTCTTAATCTTATTTTTCCTAATGAACAACCAATAAACTATAACTATTTAGATGTGAGAGAAAATATAAAAGAGAGAGATACACATAGGTGGGGTCTATTGTGTCATAAAAAATGGAGTTCTTAGAGCATCCACAATTGAGTGGATTCCACCCAAGAGTGTCAGAAAGAAATGAAAAAAATGATCTGCAGTGGTGTGGAATCCATCCACCTTCTCTTTCCTCGTTGCTTATTTAAGAAACGTACGAAAATTAATTACGAGTGGTTGTATCGCTTCATCCACTGACAATAATAAATATTTATAATTGTCTTTTGCTTTTACCAGAGGAGGGGGAGAGAAAAAGATGGGAGGAGTGAGAAAGTTAAGAAACCTCCTTATCGTAGGATGAATAAATAGGTGGAGTGGCTTACACAATTAAAATAATATTTTCTGATGACATGGCACATAGGAATATGTTAAGAAACCCATAACCATTGTGGATGCCCTTAGTTAAGAATCTTGGAGAGAGAAAATTGGTGGAATCCACACCATTGTAGAACATTTTTTAATTTCTTCACCTATGTAACCGTGTTAAGAACCTCTATTGCATCCACAACAAGAACCCATATTACTTAGTGGGTGGAATCCACTTTCCTTATTGTGGATGCAATGGGGGTTTTGACACGGTTACATAAGTGAAGAAACTAAAAAATGTGTTACATTGGTATAGATTCACCCATTTTCTCTCTCCAAGGTTCTTAACTAAGAACCCTACTTTTTATGATTTAATAGACCTCTCATATGTGTATCTCTCTTTTATATGTTGTCTCACATCTAAATGGTGATAGTTTATTGGTTGTTCATTAAGTGAGAGAGGATTAAGAAATTTTATTATTATAGTGAATATAATTTCTTAAGTAATTAAATATAATTTTTATATGACATGGCACCTAGGAATGTGCTAAGAAACAAAAAACCATTGTGGATGTATATTTAAGTTTATAATGTATAATTTAAAAAGTAATAATCTATTATAGGAAAGTAAAAAAACAAATCAGACATTTAAAATGGAACATAGAGAGTAATATATTGACAAATAACTTTAGATAATAATATAGGCATAACCGGTTCCGTGTTGACATATTCAAATAGCTGATAAGAAGTAAAAAAACCATAAGTCATCCTCTATTCTCATTGCTTAAATATAAGTAACTTTTTACCAGCTATCATCTGTCAGTTATGTGTTATTCGCTGTTAATCATCAGTTATCAGTTCGCATTCAAACTGCGTATACACCTTAAACTAACATTGCTTGACCACTACTTCTCATAATGAGAATTGATTTTACTCTTACAAATATATATTTGGGAAAATTTACGGGAGTCCACTAAAAAGTTTGTTGATTCACAAAATATAACATTTTTTAAAAAAGTTTTCTAGATACGACAAAAAATAATTTGAATTCACGAGATACCATAAATTACTAACCCAAAACTTTGTACTTGTTAATAAACATAGTTCACGGTATACCACATAAATATTTTTAATTCACAAGATACCACATATTTATTAAAATATATTTTAAATAGTAAAAAATAATAATAAATTATAGGTTTATTAATATATAGGTTAAAATTTTATAAAATTAAAATTACCAAATATATAACGGAAAATTACATCCCCACCCATGACGTTTGGTGAAATTACACACCCCACCCATGAGGTTTCAAAAATTACTTTGCCCACCCACGTGGTATCCTCTATTTACATCCTACAACTTTTCTAATATTTGATCCTTAAAAGATGCTTAAATGTTGTCCAAAATTGATAAAATTTTACATGAACGATGCTAAGGTGTTATATTTTGGTCTACCGTGAAATCCAAAGTTTTTTAAGCTCATATGTGATTCGTGGGACCAATGAAACGTGTGACATGTCGGCGTGTTTTCAGGGGGTCCCACAAGTCATATATGAGCTTTAAAAACTTTGGATTTGACATTGAACAAAAATATAACACCTTAACATCATCCATGTAAAGTTTTATCAATTTTGGACAACATTTAATAATTATTTTTAAGTTGATCAACTATTACAAAAGTTTCTGGATGTAAAATAAAGGAAACCACATGGGTGGGCAAAGTATTTTTTAAAACTTCAAGGGTGGGGTGTGTAATTTCACCAAAATGTCATAGGTGAGGGATGTAATTTTCCTTATAAAATTAAAAATACCCAAGTAGTTAGGAGAATGATTATCCAAATATTTTATAATATTTTTACTTTAATAATTTTAATAATATAAAATATTATTCTAAAAAATTAAATTATCATTCTCTTTACTATTTTATCAAATTTTATTCAAATTTGTGACTTCTCTAAAATAACTATACCTTTTATTATTCTTCATATTTTTAGAGATTTTATTATTATTATATTTATATATGGTATTTTTTTTCAATTTTAACCCATATATATATGAAAAGTTAACTCTTGACTTACTTTTTTATAATACATACTTAATAATTTTTGTTGTATTTTTGAATTAAATATATATATATATAAAGTGATATTATATAAAAATATTATATACTATATACAAGCTAAATAATTTGACAAAAAATAAAACAACAGTTAAGAGTATTATAGTCTAATATATTTTTATAATATTATTTTATATATTTTAATTCAAAACAAAATTAATAAACATATATTGAAAAAGTAACTCATAAAATTTAACATTCTTCATATATGGTCCTCATCCTCAAAAAAGTAAAATATCTCCTTTAGCTTTTCAACAACTTCAACATCTATTTCTTCATCGTCAAATCCATCCTCATCCTCACAATTTGTGTTAGCCTGTTCAGATGAACTAAAGCTAAGCTCATCATCAGAGTTGTAGTGCCATGAATCATCAGAGAAGTGGGGATTAAGGTCCTTATTCTACTCAACAGGGTTTTCCTTGTTCTGGATGTTTGAGGTTTTCTCATCAGTATGAGGAATTATGGTTTGAAGAGCGGCATTAATGTCAGTTGCACTATTATGGTTTGAAGCTACTGTAGGACTATAGAGAGAATGTGTGCCTGATCCAATTGGCCCGTAGATTGCTTAGATGATGGAAAACAAATAGTTTGTAAAGAAGATGATCATGAAGGTAATGAGTTGTCTTTCCTCTGTTGAGATCTTGCACACGTTGTGATAAGATTTAGCCCTCTTGGCTTTTTTTCTTCTTCCCAGTTTTTTTGTTGTTGTGTTGTGATTGAGAAGGCTATAATTGTGATGCATGAGGAGGGTTCGGTGGAGGTTCAGAAGGTGCTGCTTCATTTTGTGGGTGAGAAGGTTGTGTGCGCAATGCATCATCTTGTGAGGTTGTGTTTGTGGAGCTTGATTTGTGAAGATTGAGTTTCTGGTGGTGAGGTGAGGTATATCACATCAATATCAACAACACCCGTTTCATCAAAGCCCAACAAACATCAAGCTCCTCAAAATTGTCTATGGATTGTTTATCCCTCTTGTTCGCATCATCCAGCTAGCGTCTATAAGTGTTCATCAATTTCGTATCCTTATTACCATCTTCATTAATAACTTGAATCGAATCCTTACCCCTTGAACAACCCAAGCATATTCAATAGTTTTCTATCCCATCCAATTTTTGTGTTCTTCCCACTTTTAGGGTGCATGTACAAGAATATGAGGTGTTGTGGCTTTGAAAATGGGTATTAATGCTTAATCATATTAACACAATCTTTAATTAACTCAATCACGGAGTATTTATCTCGGTTGAATGACATTTGAAGCCTGTACGTACAACCCAAGTACATAACATCAAGGTGTATATCCATTTCTACAATGCAGGCAAACACTTAGAAATAATCATTACACAGTTACCATACACTACCAAAGATTAGAAAACAAGCAGAGAAACTCATTCTTGACAATGGCAGCGATAAAAAAGAGCACAATCAAATCAACAAAGCTAGAATATAACCAGTCAAAAACTAGAATCGTTTCGATAAAGCTAGAATATAACTAATCAAAAACTAGAACAACGTCGATTTTGTCAACCACCAACATCGATTCTAAAAGCACTGGAAGCATTCGACATAACAACCAAAAGAACGGGTAGACTAGAGGGAGCAACAAATATAGTTAACCACCAACATCAATTCAAAAAGCACTTGAAGCAATCGACACAACAACCAAAAGAATAGGTAGACTAGAGGGAGCAGCGAATATAGTAAAAAAAGGCACGACAAAACCCTAAAATTGAAAGAAGAAGAGTTATCACCAAAGGATACGTTAGCTTACCAAACGGTTGGGGTTGTCGAAACACCCAGAGCCTGAGTCGAAATCGAGACCAAAGAAGAAGTCTACCACAAATGATCTAGTCTTATTTGATCAAGGAAGTTACTCCAGTCTTGTTCGAAAGAGGAAGAACAACAGGGATAGAGGAAAGCGAGTCTGATTTGTTCGAAAAAGGGAGTTACTTCAGTCTTGCTCAAAAGAGTGAAGAGTTGGGCTTAGTGTGGCGGTGCACCCACTAAACCATCTTCAAATTCCTGGTCCACTACTTACTAAAGGAGTCGAATGATATAGTGACATGTGGACGAAACAAACGAAAATGGTAAAAATAGTGACGGATGTAAAACGGCACAAACCTCATGGGTGCGGAAACTAATTTTTGAAACCACATGGGTGGGGGATGTAATTTCACTATACTCCATGGGTGGGGGATGTAATTTTCTCATTTTTTTAAAAAATAGTAAGGTGATAGAAGTAGTGTCAAAATTTCTCACCTAAAAGGCTTTTTTTAGAGAATGTAAGTAAACAACAGTGAGATTGTTAAGACGATAATAAAACAACATTTTACAAATAATTGAATCTACTACCTCCGTCCCTAATTGACCTTAACACCCCTCTCGATAAACACGTAATAATCCCTCACGTAGCATAATTAAAAACGTCTTACAACGGAAGTACAAATAATAATAATAACTCTCACTCGGATGTCACCTGCCATTACTCGCCCATGCGAGTAACAAAGCAGAAACTAAATCCAACAACAAAATAAATAACGCTACTAAACCGTTGTGATAATGAGATACATCCTATACAACATACTAAGTCCATAACCATAACCGATGACAAGTGAGCGTCTACCTAATCCCGATTATATACAACAATACCATCTTACAATCCAAAGTCTAACACCGTCATACAATTGAATTCCATGTGCAGTAAATAAAATAAAACCCTAACTACCCGGGTCCCGCACTTCGGCTTCGACGATGATCAGCAACCTGTACAATGTTGTGAAGCTCAGCAATAAACGCTGAGTATGTCGGGTTTGCACTCAGACCTTATAGGTCACTTAGTCATCTTAACCATCTTGATATTAGATTGGTTTCATGCTTTACCAGTTTACAGATATATTTAATACTGTAACAATCATGCATAATCACAGAACCATCCATCCAATCAATATAGTCAATACATTTCACAAACAACGGTTGCGTAAACGAACGTATCGAATAATTGCAATAAAGTGCATAGTCACTTTTAGCGAACGGTTTCCATACTTATTAATATTCGGCCTTCAAGGCCCCATCCAACCAAACCATGTTTAATTATTTACCAGTTGGGTGTCATGTTAGGACAACCCGAATTAACCTTACCAATGGACAGTAGTCCTCCCGTACACACAAAGGTGCTCATGTTGCCAGAGGTCCGGAGGCCCCTAGTCATTCACTTTGCCTCGTAAGGCGTCCATATAAAGGCCGTAGCCGTGTACCAACAACAGGTACCATCTGACCCACGATCCAATTAGGGCTCGTTGGGAAATTTCCTGGAGCGAAACCCGATCGGGTATCCCCTCAGTGATCACAAATGCGCAACCAGGTAGTTCGTAAACTACATTAGATTCCTCCCCTCATCTTATACCAATTCTCTCATATGATTAAATGTCTTAATCGTTTCCTAAGATATACTCTTAGTTTATGGAGAATCCAATTTATTACTTAGCTGCCCAATGGGTCTCACGCATACCTAGGAAATAATCTAGGTCGTATTCATGTTCGAGATCCATGCTCTCGAGACCGACAATGTCGTATCTCATACCTAAGTATTTACTTAGGTTAATTAATTACATAATTATAATACTAAGGGTATTATATTAAGTAACCATTCTTTATCACATTGAACGCATATGTATGTTTATATAAGTCGATCTATAGTCGACATAATATTAGCTCGATGGGCATTCGCGTACAGTAATAACAATGCGATAATGATAAACAGGTATCCAGCTCAAGCACACATACATGCATATAAGCATTCACATAGAAATCTTATCACACCAAATAATATCTGGACCCGAGGGAAGACTCAGGACAATCCATCAAACCCCTTTACATACCGTACACCTTAGACCAAGGATGCGCAGTAGACCACTAAGCTCGTAAGGCGCCTTCTTCTGAAGTACGATCTAAACTGTAATACAGCTATGAGTCAGTCTCCGTGACTAACTAGATCCGGTATTTCTGAATAACAATGTAACCCCGACAGTTCATCCCCGGATTTCAACTGTTAATTGTTACGGGTTTCTCTAAACCAGTCGACTTTGTTACTTAGACTCATAGTGTGTAATATTTCGACCGTTGAGTTTAATTCGTTATGTTAGTTTAATCTTCTTCATTATTGAACTTAGGCACATAACCTATAGTTGCATGCATACATGCATTATTTATCATATGGTATTATTATCCCACCATCCATTATAATACATTGTATTATATAATCCAATTATATTATATGGTTTCCAACCATAATATACCCATCCTTATATATATAATTCTTGCATTGATATATATGTACCAATATAGGTAAGTTTTATAAATTATAAAACTCTTATGTTATATGTCACATTTTATCATCTTATATGAGATGATTATTCCCATTAATTGTATTATATTATACAACTTGTATTAAGATCATTATTTTAATATTATGTAACATTTTATGTTGTATAATTACAACTCCTAAGGTTTATTCAATAAATACCTTGGTTTATAAATTTCTTTTATTTATTGTTTGTCACATTATTTAATGTGAATACCCTTACTTATATTAATTCCATTTAAATCACATTAATACCATATAATTGTTATAATATTTATAACATTGTAGACCATACTCTAAAATTCATTTTCCAACCTTAATAAATTCGGTACAGCACTATATTTTATTTTAATTTCATTTTGACCCCATAACATTATGTAATGTTATACCATATACTAATATCATATAATATGATATTTTTATTTCATATAACTTATAACATATAGTTTTTATACAAAACTATTTTTAATGCCGAAAAGGCACATCCTTATAATTTAATTTCATTATCTTACCATATCTTTATGTTTATTCCAATATCACCCCATAATTTATACCATGTTATATATACCATATAATATAACATTTTTAACTTTATAAAAAGGTATAACCTAAGGTTATTTATATTTAATAACCGAACAGACCTTAAAATTTGTTCTAATTCATTTTTCAACCCACCAACTTTCTATAATTATAATTTGACCCAATTTATAACATATAGTTTTATAATATCATTAAAACTATATATTATACACATATCTTATTAAATACTCTTATATTATTCTAAAAACCACCAAATTTCACCAAAGGGTTATAAATATTGTTCCTAACCCTAAACTCTCGGTATTTACATTTCCTCCCCATGTCCCCATTTACTTATCCAAAATGTAACAATGACATAATAACTATATATTATACATATATAGTTTATTTTAATTCCAAATTCAACCTAATAAATTCCTAAAAATTCCTAATAGCCCATGGGGGTTTAAAATACCATTTTACACCCTAAGTTTCGGTAATCTCCATATATACCCCATATGTTATAAAAATGTTACAATTAAATACATAACTTATTATATAACCATAATTAAATTATTTAACTTATCTAATTTGGTCAAAACCTACCATATGGTCAAGGTTGACCTCCTTAATATTGCCTTGACCATCACTTTCCCTTATTTATGGTTTCTACCCATAATTTTCCAAAATTACCATTTAACCCCAAAACTTTATAAAATCTTATAATTTTTATTTAAACTACTTTTAACAACTAATTTCGGCTATATTAATATTTAGCCCACAAATTTGATTTAATTATAGTTTAAGCCCCTATACTTTTCGGTAATACTATTTATTACGTAAAAATTAATTTAAACTTAAAATACATAATTAAAATGGCCTAAAGTACATGACCTTATTACAAACATTAGCTTATAAAATAAATTACACATAAATGCTCCAAAATGCCTTAAACTCTCGGCCTCACCATATATTTTCCAATAATTACCAATCTTCCACATAAAGTCTTAATTTGACATTTATGTTACTTAATTACTTAGATAAATTTGCTAACCCATTTCCTTAACCACCTCAGATCAAAATCTGACCATTTCACCTATATTCACTCACGACAATATATATACACAAACTTAAACACATCTTAACATATTAAAGTTGAGATTTAAGTGTTTTATACCTTGTTTTAGCCAAGGCAAGGCCTTGTTTGGCCACGATAAGCTTGAGGAAATTCCCACAGCATGTTAAACATGTTTTGAACAGCAAATTAAGATATGATTAAACCCTAAGCAAGAGCTAATCATAGGAAGTGTTTTAGTACACAAATTCAAGGTAAAATTACCTTAGAAATGCAAGGGAACCAAGGGCTGTTCTCGGCCTATTTTTACAGAAGCAAAAGAGTATCAAAAGATCTCCTAAATCATGGCTTAAAACTGTAATAACTCAGGCAAGAAGATGGCTAATTTTTACCTTGATTAAGATGCCAAAATGGTGTTTTCGGCATGGATTTGGCTATTCCTTGAAGCTCTTGATATACCAACTGAAAACCATGTAAAGAAAAAGAAAATAAGCCTAGGAAGCCATGGTTTACAACCGAAAATGAAGAGAAGATGGGTTTAGGTGCTTAAAGCACATTTTTACCTTAAATGATCAAGCTTTGAACTTCCCTCCTTCTTCCCTTGTTACAGCGAGAATCCTCCCTCCTTTAACCACCAAAACACACTACATACATGGATGGAAGTGATTGAAGTTTAGCTCAATGGAAAGAGGGAAGAAAGGTGAAGAGAATGAACATAATTATGCCTTGGAAGCTTACCTAGATCAAATGGTGTTCTTCTTTGAACTTGGCTGGTAGCTGGTGTGAATGGAGGAAGAAAGAGAGCTTTTGGCTGCTGAACTCACTGTTGGAAGGAGGTGAGTGAAGAAAGAAATCTAATTTTGCCTTTTATGACATATTAATGTTACTTTAATGTATAGTACTTGATGACTCATTAGTAGATATTTTAGGTTGTCTAATGGATGAGGATGAACATCAAAATGGGCAGCAATGGGTGGTCAAGTCAAGGGATGACCTTTGACCATGGTTTAGTTTAGGAAATTAAATGTTATTTTGGGTACTATTCACCCCAAATCACCCATTTTGATTTTATTTTTCAACTTTGATTTAGACTTTATAGTATAGTCTATCATGTCACATTAATGTTATAAAGAATGTAATCTAGGTCTTAAAATGACAAAAAGTCAATATCTTAGAGCTCATACACAAAAACGTGCTTTAAGGTGTTTTAGTGCACATTTTGTGTCCCAAGGTGTTTCTAAGCTTGGTTTTCCTTGAGAACGGTTTTATTACATTCCTTACATGATTATTGAACTTATAAATCCAATTTGGAATCAAATGGAGGTCATAAGACCTTTAAGGTTTCTTAGAGCACCTTCTTGCCCTAAGTGACTTTTAAGCATGTTAATGCTTGTTACTGATGTTGGATTGTTTTCCAATCATTTTAGTAAGTTCATTTATGAGTTAATATGCTTAGGACAAAATTTTAGGTCCTAAGGAGTTCATTTGGGCATATATTTGCCCTAAATGGTCAAAGGGTGCAATTCTTGCTTTATGTTGACCATTGTTGTTCTTAAACTGATTTTTAAGGCATGTTCTTAATTAATTTTATTAGATGTTTAATCAATGTATTATTAGTTAAGGGTATTTCAGACCTTCCCCTTTACTATTTGGACATGTTGTTTGACTTCAATATTTAACATGTAAGATAACATAATTTTATAACTCTAAAAGTTGTAATGGAATCCTTATGTGAAAAACTATATGTTGTAGAAATTTGTTTTATAAAATTATTTTATCTTATATGTTTAATATTAGTGGAAAAACGTGCCAAAAAGCAAACAGGAAGGTCAATTAGGGACGAAGGTAGTATTTACTAATTATGCATGTCCCTGAGAATTGTTATCTTTTAATTCAAAATCATACATAAGAGAATAGGAAATAATAGATAAATTATAAATATAAAATAATAAATTATAATAGTTTACCTATTATATATGGATTAAAGTAAGAGCACTCAAGTTACTAATTGAGTAAAATTTAAGGTGACCCACACTTGATGGGGTAAGGGGTGGATTGAACTATTATTACCATTCGCTTCAAAATGACTGCATACAACTGACAACGACAGCAACGATACTAATTTGAAGATTGAAAATGCCCTTTGCTTATGTCGTCTTCACACGAATCATTCGACGTTTGCCGGTCAGAGCCATACTATTTTGTTTTTTTTCCTAAAATGGCAGTCCTGTAATAAATGTGAGAGTATAAAAGACAACAAAGGAGAAAATAGACACACATCTTTCATTCCATTATACGACCTCATATAGTACATGATATCATCATTTATTGAACCTTTGAGTGATCTATTAACAGTAGGAATACAAATCATCAAAGATCTCTAACAGTTACATAAACGAACAAATGACCGACCAAACAATCTGGCCACAAAATGAACACCAGATGATGTGATATTGAATGCACATACTGACTACATTGCTCATGAGATATATAAGAGAGACAAAAAATGTCTTAAATTTTAATTAGTTATAACTTATAAAATATAATTCTAGTAGAAATACAGTATATTTCGGCAGTTTATAACCATCTATTTTTTACATTCAGAACCTTTGAAATGAGTCTTGACGAGATATAGGTGAGACCTATTTCGACGGTTGCACAACTGTCGAAAATAGGTATCACCTATCTCGACGATTAGTAATATGAGTCGCTGAAATAGGTGTCTGACCCTACAAGGTCAGTTTCTTAGGACGATCAAAAGCTGAGAGATTCATCCATGATAGACCCCAATGTGGGCCGATCTTTTGAAATGGTCAAACCTATTTTGACGGTTGTTTTGTAGGAAACTTAAAAAAGGTTTCCAACCCTACCGGGTTCATCTCCTGGATTGGACAGAATTCAACTAGGGATGGTAATTTTGAACTGGTGTACCTATTACCCGGCCACCCAACCTGCCAAAACGGATGAAAAGTCCACAAAAAATAGGTGATGGGTGAAACGGGTGCGGGTCGGATTCGAGTGAACGTTTTTCACCCATCCACCCAGTATGTATTTTAATACTATATGCAATGAAAAAATATACAACTTCACTCACGGTAATTTGGCAACTGTAACTGGCGAACAAGGAACATGCATGCTCTACACCTCTATTCATTCTTCAACTCTTCACACATAGTAATTTGGCAACCCCAACGGGCAAACAAGGAACAAGCATGCTCTACGCTTCATTCTTCATCTCTTTACTCGTGGTAATTTTGCAACCCTAACAGGCAAACAAGGAATATACATGCTATGCACTTCATTCTTCATTCTCTTCACTCACGATAATTTTGCAATCCTAACAGGCGAACAAGGCACATAAATGCTCTACGCCTCTATTCATTTTTCATAATTTTGCAACCTTGACTAGCAAACAATGAACATACATGCTCTACACCTCGATTCGATCTCTTATTGCTGGAAAAAAATGAGTGAAACGCTACACCCGTATCACATGGGGATGATGAGTGAAATGGGTGAGGGTGATGAAATTTCAAGTGATGGTCGGACCCATGGCATGGTGAAAATGGGTGACATGTGCAGGTGAAGTGTCACCCGACTCAACTCGACCAGTTACCATCCCAAGGCCTTTAGCTTCAGATATAACCGACCCGCGTGGAGTGGTCCCTTGGGGCAATCGTGTCTATTTCAACTATTGTTTACCATGAATAGTCAAAATAGGCCTTTTTTGCTTATAAATGCACCACATTGTTTCATAAAATCATTTTATATTGTCAACAAAGCTGTCACCACCGAGGGGCGCAACATTATACATTTAGAAACCCACAAAACTATCACCATCAAAGAACCGTTGCAATATCACAATCAAACTGTAATTGAAATTGTACAAATACACAATACAAAGACAAGAAAGTTGGTGATATCACACCATCATTTTCGTACCACACCATATTCTCATACCACTTCACCCAAAGGTAAATTACCAAAACAAAAACTATGTTACAAAGGGATTTCACATCCCACTTTCATACTACATGAATTGTTTATCAATCCAACTAGATTGGTAGAGACGTATTTCACTCATTCTCTCAAGTCTCAACCATGTTGCTCTCGTCGTACTAATCTACAACTACTTAGTCGAACGTTTGAGAAAAAACATGAATTAGAAAGCACTATGATAAAAAGCGTAGATGTTTCTACATAGATCATACATAAATCTCATAACATAATATCTGCATTACCCTCCAAGCTGCATTGGACACTACTCATTTACAATCATTCTATTAGGTCTATATATTTGTTAATCAGTATTGAGAATATTACACTAACTGATATTTTAATTTTAATTTCGTATGTGGCGATGGGGAGATCATTCCCTTAGGGAGCACATCCTGAATCAGCTCAAAACATACCGTGAAACTCTTTTCATTTCATCCGTATTTTCCTTTCATGTAGAACAAATTCAATACAACTATGGACTTTATGTACTTAACCCACGTAGAGAACAAAGATGTCTTAATGTTTCCAATATTTGTTTATACTCATCCGGCTATCATTGCAATGGTCCTTAACATTGTTAAACATCTCATCAATTTGACACACTTTTATCATCTATAATAGTTGGATTTGTGTTCGTGAGCTCCACGAAAATGTACAACCGGATTACCGCTTGAAGCTGGTACTACATACAAATCCTTAGTACAAGAGCTTCGCGTGCATGTTTTAGGTAAGATGTCAGCATCAAAGGGAGGAAAATAGTGTTCAGTGGTGGTGGTACGACTTGACGCTTACGACACCACGTCAGAATATCCCATCAACTTGATTCCATTATTATTGCGGCTTGTACTCTTTTCCAAGTTCCCACAAGCCTTTTCTCTGATTAAGGAAAATAGCAGTCGTGCAAATAGTAGGATGTCTTGAGATTACAGTCCGAGTTAATGCTCGGTCCCCCTCCACCTTTTCTTAACGTGGGGCAAGGAGAAATTTGAAGACATTTGTCACATCAGAAAACGCCACAACTCTAGGCTCAGCGCTTCTTTTTTCTTTTTTTTGGAGGGGAGTGGTGTTTCTGGTTTTTGGCTTCATCCTTCTCTTCATGCGTTCTGTCATCTTACAACCCAAAAATTGCACGTAAGCCCTTCTGGCCTCCCATGCGTCCTGTCCTGTCGTCGTCTTACAATATTACATCAGGCATGACGAATACCCAGGCTGAAGGTTCTCTACTAATTTTTTTTTTAAAAAAAGAATGGGCATTCGATAGATGAGATGAACCCTTAAGCAGAACCATTTGTCATATTTATAAAGACATAGGCGGTCTGTATGCAACGAGGCCATAGTGCCTATTACCATAACAAATACTATATACAATAACACGTTTTGCAAATTGGAGGGCACTCAAACTATGTAATATGTTCTACCCAGTTAGAAACCTTCAACAACTCTTGTAACACAAATGCCAACAGAAATATCAAACATGAATTGTCTCAAACGACAGACCCTGCAATAGCAGTACAAATCGCTCAACCTAGGGACAAAAAAAAAAGATGAAACAACGCCTATAATCAAGAACATAATATGCTCAACAACGGACAGCTTCGAAGCTTCAATAACTTGGTATTCAGTCAGGCCTCAACTCACAACCACCCCAAACGGGGACAAGACACAGACAAACAGCCAGCCATCATGTTAATTAAGCAGGCAGAATCTACATAAACCCGAATAGAGTGCTTCCTAGCTTTTGACAGATAATTCAAGGTAAATACAGCATTTGTAGTGTTTCCAAACCAATATACTGCACTTGCGTGCTGAATAAAAGGAATTGACTGCAAAACGAATAGGGTGCCAAGACCACATATCAGCTAAGTTAGACAGCCTGCCAGCATTTTAATACTAAAATGAATATCACATGGCATGTATGTGGTTTAAAGAGAGGACAAATAGTCGCTGCATTCTAATCTAATCCAATCCCACACCATGTCAGGATATAGAAATAACAAGTTTATTAAAACAGGCAGCTCAAAAACAAGATAACATGTACACATTCATATCCAGCAGAAAGTCACCAAGTTGAGATCACATATATGTCACGTAAGCCATTTTTTCCAGCAACATAGCTCCAGAAAACCCAACAGATCAAAACTGAGCAGACAGATCAATTCAACCATTCCAAGTAACTTTCAAGATCACCATACAGGATGCTAAATCAGAATGATTCATGAAAAAGCACCCTTATATTTCTAAATCAATTAAAAACATCTTAATACGAACCACCATAGCTGTGGTTTACATAATATGCTAAACTAGAAGCTGCAGATCTTTGTCCTACACCACACGTCAAAGCTCATAACAGTACATACACATCAGAACTACCGCAATTTTATATCTCACACCGGACGTCAGCAATCAAAAGCTGCGCGCTAGCCAGCTCTAATAAAGCAAAAAGGGTTCTTCCTAAACGCAACGGTGTTGTATACTCCCTCATTATCGCATATCCTCTCCCGATTTGAGCGCACCCTACAGAACAACGCCCTTCAACAATTCAGTTTGAAATACGTGTCTCATGACGTTTTGACCATCGAGTTCAAATTAATGGTCATAGCATGCGAGAAATATCAACAATACTGGCACCCCGCGACCTACCAAATCATACAGAAATCACTTAACGCTTTCCTCGGTGTCCACCAGACCTCGCACCAGGATAACGAGCAAATTGTAAACGTAAGAGCGATGAGTCACGATCATTCTCGTCAAACTTATAACCTGCAAAATCGAGTTTCTTACTTGTGTTCGACCAAAGTGAAGCGAAGTTCAAATTTCTGCTACGAAGATGTGTTCCAAAATGCATTCATCCAGTTGGCTTCACAGAAGTTTGATCAAAAGAAAAAACCAAAAATATATATATATTTATTTTTCTGAAGCCAACATTCATGGCTCCGGCTCGTCACAATTCTTCTGTACCAACTTACCTAGTGCGATTACTCTATTTATCCGAAACTAAGAAAAAACACAGGTTCAATTGCTTTTGAAACTAGACCCTGCGACTGTTTTACCATGTTATCAGTCCTGCCACTTAAAACCCGCTAATTTGGATAATCCAAGTCATGCCATTTTTTTTATAGGTCGAGCTTCTACGAGAAGATTTTCTTAATAGTAAAACAAAGTTAAACACTCGAGCGAGCAGCTCGGACCTCTTATTAGAGTAAAAGGATTGTTTGGAATAACATCATTGAGAACGGTAGCTCAATAGCTTAACTACACATGACCGCACAAAGCCACGCCTTCCTACACTTGAGTAAAAGAACATTAGCCTAGAGCCAACACAGAAGATGAGCAACGAACAGATTACCCCTCCGCCGACCTCCTAATTCGATCCATGACAGAACTAGCATCGACCAGCATAAAAAATTAATAACCCTTGAACTAGAGATAAATCAGAAACAAAGCTACCAGGATCATCATTCTCACACAAAGCAGACCACACTGAGTAAGTATGAAAACAGGTCTTTGAACGAACAAAATTCAGCATTTGTGAAACTTCACACCTTATTCTTCTAGGAATTCTCTTTTTACTCAATTGGGCAGAAATAAAAAATCAACAAAAATATTGATGTCTCAAGAAGCACCAAGGTAACAACTAAGACAAACTTCGCCTTTCAAGCGGATCAAGAAAAATTGTCTCAATTAACAAGGGCAAAGTACCCAGTCAACACTGGTATGCAAACAAGACAAACATAAAATCATAATCTCTTAACCCATCCCATGAGATGTATCAAACAAACTGGCAATTCACAAGATGATAACTGAAAGATACTATTCAAACATCACATTCGCCCATTTTTCAAAATAAAATAAGATGATAACAGAAATGATATCAGAATATCCACATCAAAGATCAAGTATGGCAGGATAATGCATGACCGGGACATTGTAGCCAATTTTACAATTTGCATCTGATACAACTCATGCTAATAACTGTAAACTAGCACTGTTAGGCATCAAAAAGAACATGTAGACCCATACACTAATGATGTATATCTGACATAAACACGTCAATGTTTCATATCTGGTTGAAATTGTAGGAATTCCTACAAGAGAAAAGGTCAAACCTTGATAAATGCAAGTAAACAAACATTATGATTTTATTTCATCCTCGCCATTTATGAGTTCAGCATATAGTGACTCCCGAGAAGATATGATTGCAGACTAAGAGCGGGTAATCATCAACAGGTTGCCACCATGGTAAAAAAAAAAAGTATGCACTAATTGTTTAGGGCGTCCGAAATAAGGTAAGTGGACTCACCCCACTAACAAATACTTTTTGTTATACTCCCTCACGATCTCTTTCTTGTTTGGCTTCTAAAAAGTAGTGTCTTTAGTTAAGAAACTCTTTCAAACTCTCTTTCCTCCACCTCATATTTTATCTTTTCTTTTTAATAGTTAAGAGGTGAATCTACTCTCATTGTTGATGCCCTTAGTTAACAAAAATCATTCTGTACAGACAGTGACCTTCAAAGTCTGATTACCCTAATACTCACACACACACACATTTGTGCAATGTCTAACTTCAAATTATCTATCTACAGTCCAAACTTTAAAGCTACATCATGAAACTATCTACCCTGCGTGGAGCTCACGACCTCCCCAAAATGGGAACTATAAAATGGATAAATGAACAAATGATAGAATTGACTTCTATACGCGTCAACCAGAAAAATAAAAATAATTCGTAACTTCCAAGTCAGGGCCAGGACAATAAGCTTTTTCCAATTAATTTTCTGTGGCCAGACAATTTCATAAATAAGCAATAGGCGACAAGCTAAACGAATTTGACAACATCTAGTCAGTTCAAAAGATACTCTACACACTTCAGTGACATCACCTTGTAAAGCATCCATCGCTGTAGCCGCATGCGCTGGGCTCACAAAGTCAACGAAGCATAGGATAATTGGAATTCCCCCAGGCTGCACACAAGTAGAGTGGCATAAATCCCTATTTGATGCACATATACCATAAAGATTAAAAAAAAAGATATCAACATATCTGCCCTACATGTTTTGAATCTTTAGTCACCAGTCTCACTTCCTTGTAACCTACAAAGGGGCGAAAGATGTCTCCAGAACAACTAAGGAAAGCAAGAGGCACAATAATCTACAAGAGAAAGGAAGAAGGAAATAAAGAAAGGTGACAAAGCAAAGGATACGAGCTACTTCTCTCCGTGTGCAGTTTGGAGGCAATCCTTCTACATAGATGGTACTACTAGCATCAGGAGGAAGAGGAATCTCAGGCCTTCCAGACGCATGGCTTGCAGTTCGGCCTTTCATTGTTAAACCTGGATCCATTGCTGACATTCGAGGATCACTACCACCTCTAGGATCATTCACCATGCGTGGATCATTTCCCATGCGTGGATCATTTCCCATGCGAGGATCATTCATAATACGAGGATCGGGCAGCATCCGTGGGTCATTTCCCATTCTGGAGTTATCAATAGTATGCCCAGATAGTCCACCAGCAGAAAAAAGTCTGCCAGATTCTGCACCACCTTGAGATGGGATTTGCTGTATATCAAACTCCAAATCAGAAAATTAATGTAAAAATAAAGAAAAAGCAGTCTTGGACTGACTACAGTAATTTGATACTGAAGTTGACAAGAAGTTTGAAAAGGAATTAACATAGATACCCCACTCCGCAGGTAGAGATCATAAGAAGCATTAATATCTTGTGTGTCTCGAACTCCCTGGTTAGCCAATCTTCCATCATTGTGGGCATAATATGCAGAGGGATCTTGTCCACCAGAGACATCTGTATAAACATCCAAATTTCAAATCACACAAACACACAAACATATATACATATGACCACTAATATTAGCCTAACTCCATATTTATTAATAGAATCTCAATTCTATAATCTGAAATATGAAATCAACCCTAAAGAATCTATGCAATTGTAAGTGATTTTGTTACAACTCTGGTCCAATGTCTCTACCAACCCTAAGATAGAATCTCGATCCAGATAACTTCACTATCCCCCTCAAAGTTGCTCACTTCTAGCACATACTGAACCAATTTTACCATATCTAATTGACTTAATCATACATTTAGCATGGTACTTACTTACTGTTAGATGCAAACCATTATTAGAGGTAAAATTAAAAATCAATTCTTTCAAGCAAACTCTAAAACAGGGAAGGACAGATTTGAAGAACTTCATCCACAATAAAGCATCAGGTCAAAAGATTACACTGTGCATTTGGCAAGAGCACCAAGTCAATTGGCATGTAACAGGAAAGCATGGATAACTATGGGACACCATTAGATTCTGTAGGACCCGGCAGATAGGTTTACTGATCTCTAATAAATTGAAATAAAGTCTGAGAAATATAATTCAATAATCAATTCATTACCCTTGACATGATAAATTATTTAACCAAACTTATCAATCTCAGTATTGAGATTCAAATTTGCATACTGCGAATACTTAGTTGCAGGGGCAGACTCACATGGAGACCTGTGGGGTTACATGACCCCATACATTTAACAGTAAAGTCCGAAATATGACCTTATAGCACTGAGGAGGCATATGGTACAGGGGAATCGGGAAAGGGAATAAACTGAGCCAATTCCCTTAGTTGTTTGTTTTGCAATTCCCTTTCTCGACGTGTGGGTATGTTGTGTTTCAACTGGGGTTAAATGGGGTTAATGGGGGTGAAACTAAATGGGGTTAACTGATGTGACAATTAAAACCATGTCTGACTAATTTATAAGGTTAATCGAGGTAAACAGGGTGAAAATGCTAAGATCATGTTGAGACTTCCACTAACCCGTTCACCCCTGTATCGGGGGTTAATAAAAAAGGAGTGAACCAGGATGAATCAGTGTGAAAGATTAACCCCATTTAACCTCTCTTTTAATGTTCCCAAACAAGATGCTTAAGGTTTTCAACCTAATTAACCCTCTTTTAAATTGATCCAACAAGACTAGGGAATGGGATTCTCTATCACCCAAAGCTCTTTAACCGGCAACCGTCAACTGGAAATTCCTCTCCTTCTCCCCTGCATGAACCCTACGATAGGAGATTTCAAGTGAATTCATTATATTTCCCCTACATTCTCTTTCATGAATCCTTTTTGTTTCTCCTGCATGAATCAACCACCCCAAGGTCTTGATGATAGGAGCTCGGTTCTACCACTTGACAACCCAAGTTTGAATCAGAGCTGCCTTCTTTTTCTGCCACTCATTTACCATCCTTTTTTCTTTACAATTTTTATTAGATGCACTTCTTTATTTTTGGTATACTTTCTTCCTTATACTCCCACATTCTTCTTTCCTTCTCTATCCTCCATCAGCTAATCAACTTTTTCCGAGCCAAAACAAAGCACCACCATCATCCACTGCAGAACTTGTTATTTCCAATCCAACAACTTAAGGTTTTAATAACTCCATTCTACTAAGCAAATCACCAAGACCAATTACAAACTCCTCTTTCCAAATTAGAAAATTTCAAATCCAAAACCCCGACTGTCAAATCCTTATTTCAGGCCTTTTTTCACAAATCTGCAAATTCTTAGCCTGCTTGAGATTTTCATCTATAACTCAAACTACGTCAGCTAGAGTTTAGCTGCTTTTGTAACTGCAACATCTAATGTAGTATTTCTGAATTTTGAAATAAGTATAAGTATTCATAATTTGTACATAATTTTATAGTAAAAAGAGCCACAACGTTGGTTTCAGATCTTCCCTCGCCATTGCTTAATTCCATATGACCAGCGTAAGTAAAAGCCCTGGTCGCTCCTATCTTTGAATTCCTATTGAATACAATAAAAACACCGGCCTAACAGTAGGATAAACTCATACGTCATCACATAGGCCAGGAATAGGAACCGACGCCATCAAAAATAAGGTCATAACTCCCAATTCAAAAATAACAATATCAAAACATCAGAAATCAGCACGCGAACAACCTAGGCAAGCTCATAAATGCCAAAACTCTCAGCTACTTTACCATATAAGCACACGAAACCCTAAATTGCAACCGGTGGTGCTCAAAAATTGTAAAAAGGCAGTGAAAAAAAAATGACTGGGAGTAAGGGGCAAATCACCATAGTCAGGACGAGGGCGTTTCGTGCCCAGAGACGAAGCGGCAGAAGCCTGTCGTGGATCACCATAATTCCAGTAAGCATCCGACATTCTTAAGAAAGATTCTGAAAATATGTGAAGACTGAAGAGGGGTGCAGACGAATGCGGCACACGTCGAGGGTGAAAAAACACAAACGAGCCAAAATTGGAATCTCGAAACCCTAATTAGGGAATTTCCAGGGAGTGTGCTGGAGAGAACTGGACGTGGTTGGGTAAGCTTTGCAGGTTCTGAGTCGATGTCGATCGGGTGGTGACCGGATCGGATTCAAACAAAAAACTTCTTTTACTTACGACGCCCTTGAGATTTTAAATATTTGCAGTTGATCACGTGACATCGGCATAATATTTGAACATGCCCTCAACATTCTAACTTCTTGTAGGAATTGGGTCACGTGAAGTCATTGCAGCATTAGGGCATCCAAATGGTGAAAGTGGATCACACCCACCAATAATATTATTTATTATTTTCTCTACAATCTCTCTCTTAACTTACCTAGGTTCTCTAAAAAAGAGGGTGTCTTAGTTAAGAACCCCTCTCACATCCTCTCTCCTCCACCTCATCATTTTCTTTTTTCTCTTTTAACATTATGGGTGGAATCCACACCATTGTGGATGCCCTTACTGCACTTATCAAAACACAGCGTTTCACCATATTTTTTTCCTCCTCCTCTTTTTTTATCTACAGAACAGTGTTTTACCATTTTTTTTCTCCTCCTCTTTTCCTATCTACAAAGCAGCGTTCTCATCCCTGTCTTTCGATCGATCACACAATATAACAGTAAAATATCAATTGCTCTTTGGTTTGAAGAGAGTTCCTATCTTATCGATCGATCATATCAATTAAACAAAACAAAAATTTTCCCCAAATCTGATCGATCGATGTCACTTGTTGTTCAACCTGGAATGCAGCTCATATACTGTAGCAAATGACCGAGTCAATTCCTTCAACGTGTTGGATGAAGAACGCGGCTCATACTGCGGTGCGTCCAATTCCCTCATACTGCAGAACAATCTCAACATAAGGTGCGTTCCATTTTTTCTGATTTCATTTATTGTTCCAATTTTACTCATCCTTATTATATCCAATATGATTGATCTTTCAATTTCCCCTTTTTGTATGAAAAGGATGTCAACTATGGGCTTGAGATCTCTGTTATCAGATATAATTTACTCTCCCTGATCTATTAGTATATCTAATTGAGGAAAGACAACTCAACTCAACTCTAGGAACACATATATTCACGTAGAGTATTTGAAAGCTTTGTAGAATCAACATGTTGATTGACATTATACAACTGTAAACCATTTATAGATAATCATGTTTTAGTCACTTATTTTTTGTTTATAATTTTGTGGAGATTTTTAGATGTTGTCTTTGTTTTTTTTTGTTGGTTACATTATGTGTATCCTGATTTTTTATTAAGATCAAAGTTTTTGTTTCACTGCTGCCAATCTCACATTCTGATTTGTTTTCTTTTCTTTTGTTGTTCAAGCAAGCCTATGGTCTATAGTTCCAACAGTTTGTATGTTTATCGCTCTTTTTTCTTCAGGATCAACGGTATTTATAATCGATCTTAACTATGAGGCTCTTGTTGAAGATGAAGAAAATGATAACGGTATTCATTAAACTAATCATTTATATAAAGTTTAATTGTTTTAAGTTTTGTTTAATTTTTACACTACTTTTTTTCTCTGTCTAATCTTCTTTTTATTTTTTTTAATGTAGCTCATCAATTAGTTGAAGATGGGGGGTTGACAGTGGCGATTGAACAGAATGCTCCCTCTTCTTCTAATTTTGTCATTGTTTATGAACAATGTGCTCCATCTTCTTCTAATGTTGTTGTTCTTGATGGAAATATATCTCCACCCTTAGTAGGTGATGATCATGTCTCTGTTAACTCTGCTGAAAATGCACAATCTGAGCAACTCACATCATCTGCATCAGGTTAACCTCTTGTTCTTATCAGGTTAACATTTTGTTCTTATCAGGTTAACCTCTTTTCTCTTATCAGGTTAACGTTTTGTTCTTATGAGGTTAACATTTTGTTCTTATAAGGTTAACGTTTAAATTAGTTTGTGTTTGATAAGTCAACTTTGAATTTGCAGATTTTGTAAACCCTGATGATGAAGAGTCGTGGAAGAGGTTGGAGTTTGCCTCTATTGAAGAAGTGAGGAAATTCTATGTGGACCATTCTATCCGTGTTGGTTTCTCGGTGAGGGTTATGCACCAGACCAAAAACCTCATTACTGGTAAAGTTCGTTGTGCTAGATACTCTTGCAATAAAGAGGGGTTTAAGAAAAATAGTGTTATTGATCCGAAGAACTTGAATATTCTTCCTGGCCAAGCTGAAGCAAGCACACAAAAGTGTCGGACTGTAAATGAGACACGGATGGGATGCAAAGCAACCATTTACATTCTTTTTGATGAAGCCAAATCTGTATATAAAATCACAAAGTGGAATGATAACCATGAGCATCTTAAGCCTCCCAAAATGGCGCACATGTTAAGAGCCAATCGTCAAATAAGTGATGCTCAATCTAAAATTTTGATGTCTATCAATGAAGCTGGTATTGGACTTCGTTCTTCTTTTGATTTCATGTGTGAAATTGCTGGGGGGAGGGAGTGTGTAGGATTTATGAAAGTAGATGTGAAAATCACTTGAGTAGAAAACGTGAGAAGGTGATGCATCATGGTGAGGCCACTTACTTGCAAGAGTACTTTAGGGTAAAAGCTACCCAAAACTCTCAGTTTTTCTATGAAATTGAGGTTGATAATGAGGAAAGGATTGCAAACATTTTTTGGGCTGATGCGAGGATGCAGATTGATTATTCATTCTTTGGCGATGCTCTTACTTTTGATACAACTTTTAGGACTAATTCAGTATATCGTCCTTTAGGTATGTATGTCTCTGTTTCTAATAACCTTTACCACTTCTTTTTTTATCATTTTGTTATTACTCATTAGGTTTCCTTCTAACATTTATTTGTTTTTAAAACATAAATTGCAGCGGTGTTTGTTGGCTTTAATCACCATAGAAAGACATGTGTGTTTGGTGTTGCGCTACTGTATGATGAGACAATAGAGTCTTTTATTTGGCTTTTCAAAACCTTTCTTCGATGTATGTCAGATAAGGCTCCGAAGAGTATTTTGACAGATCAGTGTTCTTCAATAGTTGCTGCAATTCGAGTTGTTTTTCCTTCATCTTTCCATGGTTTGTGCACATGGCATTTAATGTAGAATGGTGCACGAAATCTTGGATCTCATTTTACTCGAGAATTCAAGACATCTTTGAATCAGTTGATTTATGGCATGGAGATCGAGGAGGAATTTGACATTGCTTGGAATTCTTTGGTTGATACTTATTTCCCTGGTAAACGTCCATATGGACATCCTTGGTTGCAAAGACTATACAACAAGAAGCATCAGTGGTCCTCTGTTTGGATGAGGAGGTATTTTACAGCTGGTATGTGTTCAACCCAACTCAGTGAATCTTTTAATGGGTACATTTGAGGCTACTTGCAACCAGATTATAACTTGGTTCAGTTTTTTCCACATTTTGAGAGGCTGATTGCTGAAAAGAGGCACATTGAATTGAAGCTTGACTTTAATTCTATGAACCAAGTTCCAGATACTTCTTTTATGCACAGCTCGATTGCATTACAAGCGGCTAAACTTTATACCCCTAGGATATTTGCAAGCTTCAAACATCAGTTTAGTCGTATTTTTGCATACAGCTTTATTCCGATGGATGCTAATGACAATGAGCAGCTGCGTCGCTTTTGTGTGTTTAAAGTATATGATGATGGTTCTCACTTGGATGAACGTATTGTTTTAGTGGGTATTTGTGCTTCTGACTCTGATTCTACTATGTTGCATTGTTCATGTTTACTTTTTGAGAGCTTCGGGATTCTCTGTTGTCACATTTTGCGTGTGATGGATGTACTGGCTATCATGGATTGTAAATCTTTACGGAGTATTCCATCTAAGTATGTTCTTCCTAGATGGACAAGAAGTGCCAGAACAGCTGATGATGTTTATTTCTCCACTCCGCTAGCACCGGAGTCTTTAAACTTGGAGAATGCTTATATGGTACTTAGTAGGAGGCTGAATATGATGACTAGTCAAGCATGTACTAGTTCAGATTTGATGTATAAGTTTGCAGCTGAAGTTGATGCGCTTTCTATCCGATTTAATGAGATGACTAAGATTCATGAAAACACAGCTTCAAACAGTTGTAGTGTTGCTAATTCAGAGACAGGTTCTTTTATAAATTCTACCTTTTTGATGTTATTATTTTTGTGACTACCTTTTTTGTTTTCACTAATGAGTTTTATTCTTTTCTCTTCTGTTTGTAGGTGATACTACTCGAGATTTCCCTGGTAAAACAATGAAGGTTGGAGAAAATCCAAACCGTTCAAGGAAAAGGATGAAAAGTCTTGCCGAGAGTAGGCTGCAAAAAAACTCAAAGGGGAAAAACAATTCTCAAGTTGTTGAAAAAGATTTTTTTAGTTCTTTAACATAGTCCTCCCTCCCGCGCACTTGTAAATCATACACTTTTTCTTTAGGATATATTCTTTCGTAGATTGTAGATCATACACTTTTTTGTTTAGCTCTACTATATTTTCAACTTTGTGTGTCTTCACTTCATTTTTCTAAAATGGTTAACCTGGCACTCAAAAATGGTTAACCTATCAAGCTTAAATGGTTAAACTGTCAAGCTTAAATGGTTAACCTGACACTTGAAAATGGTTAACCTGTCACTTGAAAATGGTTAGCCTGTCGCATTCAAGTGACAGGTTAACCATTTAAGCTTGACAGGTTAACCATTTTCGAGTGACAGGTTAACCATTCTCGATTGATAGGTTAACCATTTTCGAGTGACAGGTTAACCATTTATATGCTACAGGTTAACCATTTAAATGCGACAGGTTAACGCTTTTCAAGCCACAGGTTAACCATTTAAGCTTTACAGGTTAACCATTTTCGAGTGACAGGTTAACCAAATATGAATGACAGGTTAACGCTTTTCAATCCACAAGTTAACCATTTGCCAGCATTAAAGATTGATAGAAAGCATTTCTTCTTTTCAAATTTACATGTTGTCTTTTATATACAACTTAAAATGCAATACCAATACACCACAAACTGAATTTGTTAATTCAAAGGGAACCACACTAATTCATAATACCAATGTCAATCATGATAACACAACACAATCTGTACCATTTACAAACGTTGACACTGATTTGTAAAGAGATATATACAATGAACGTTACTCATTTTCTTCATTTTTTGGCCTCTCTCTTTTGTCTTTGCATCTTCCCTTTCTTGAATGTAAAGTAATACCTTCTCTGTCAGTTTTTTTGCAAATTCGATAAGATCCCCATCTTGATACAGTAAGCGTGCAACAATACACTTTCTGTAGAAATCCTTAAACTTCTTGCTATCCTCAATCACTTTTTCACTTACGTGCCAACACTCCATCAGCACACACAAATTCAGCCCGCTGCTAAAGTCTGGTGAGGCCTTCTGTATATGGTCAGTGGTCCATTTGAATTTCTTACATTCAGATCTACACCCAAACTTTGCAAATATTCTTGAATTAACTCAGCCTGTATAAGAATAATTAATTATAGTGTAAAGTGTGATACATCAAAAACAAGCCAAGATAAGACAAAACAAATATAAATATAATGATCAAGAAAGTTTCATCGACTCACACAATGCCCTCTAATGTGTTTGACTTCCAAAAATGAATTCTTATCATTTGGATTAAGATATTCCAACTTTTGTTTTTCCATATTCACCACAAAACACATCCATTCTCCATCTCTGATGTGTGGGAATTAAAACTGCAACATGTAAAAATTTAAAAAATGTGAATCCATCAAATGTGTGAAGTTGATAACTATTTGTTACTAATCTAATAAATATTTTTACCAATTTGCATTTTGAGAGATCAAGGTCGCAGACGCCATAGTAAGCATCATTTTCAATGAACTCCTTGATGATATTGCATTTGTCTAACAACTTCCAACAGCTCTGCATTGTTTACTCGTACATGTCAATATATTAGCTTTTACTAAAATTAATAGTAAAGTTGATAACATTTCAATCAAATATAATGATTTATTACTTACATCCATTGACGATGGAAATCTGAATTTTTCAGGTGCGCTATTGTGTTGTGCGATAGACATATCATTTCGATTAAGCACGTTGACAAAGGCATCCAGTAACTCTATGCTCATTTGACATTTAACACTTTTTAATTTCAGAAGATGCTCCCTCGTCAAATGTGCATCCCCATCAAAAACCAGCAACTCATTTTTGAAATTCATGCGCAATAATTCAATAATCAAACTATTTGTATAGTTAATCACTAAGTATTAACTTTGTTGTAAAAAAATAAATTGTAACAATTCTTTACCTCTCCAAACTTTCATCCCATGCATAATCAAGCAAATCTTTTTCAACATCCAGCAACTCATAATTTCCAAAGTATGAGGAATTTTTCTTCTTTGAAGTTGTCTTTCGTCTAGTTGAAATACTTGCTTTCTGCTTCTCACTGCTGCTAGCATAGTCATATGCCAGTTTTTTTATAATTTCTGTAGTTTCGTTTGTCTCTGAATCAGGACATTGCAGCTGAGCAACGATCGATTTTCTGTATGCAATCATATAGCTTGTGCACGTTGCTTTTCTAATTAAACTTTCTGCTAAGTGACCATCCCATTCAGTCATCAACATACACACAATCTCTGCAGATAACCACTCATTCTCATGCGGTGGAAAACTCTTCACCACCCAAGAGTAGTTCTTGATGTTATAACTGACATTAAAGTTGTTAAGATAACTTTGAAGCATATTAACCTACACAGAAATTTACAGATTATGTAAAGTATAGTAATTCTAACTTTCATCATGTTCAATTATAATGGGAATCTTCAAAATATGATAACAAAACTTACATAACGATTTCCAGTAGCCAACATATCATCTTCATTGGTGGTTGCCATCAGTTTAATGCAAATAACCTTTGTAGGCCTTTATCCACCATAAAACAACACCACTTTCCATCTTTTACCATTGAAAAGTAAAACTGATTTTTTATATATAAAAAAGGCAAAGATTGTTAGAATCTTAATATAATGTCATGTAAATTTAGAGAATTGTAGGTAATAACTTACTTTTTTATAATCTTTTATGTCAATAGTGATATTTCCGAACAACTCCTTGTTCTCAAGATACTCTTTAATTAAGTTGTTTCCACCTTCGTTCGAAGCATTTGTTGCTATGCTTGATGGAAATTTGACTTTTGTCTCCCATTTGATGTAGCCCTTGTTGTGAACATTGATATAAGCATCTACAATGTCACTACCCATCTTCACCTTTCTTTTTAGTTTCAGCAGATTCTTCCTCGAGATTTTGTTAACTCCATCATCAACCAATATTTCATCCCTAAAATATGCATAACATTTCAATTAATTACATTATAATGATAATCAAACAATTTTAAGAACTTGCCAAAGTATATATCAGTAGTTAACCAAATATGAATGACAGGTTAACCAAATATGAATGCCACTAAAAGTTAACCAAATATGAATGACACAAAAAGTTAACCAAATATGAATGACAGATTAACCAAATATGAATGACAGGTTAACCAAATATGAATGACAGGTTAACCAAATATGAATGACACAAAAAGTTAACCAAATATGAATGACAAGTTAACCAAATATGAATGACAGCTTAATCAAATATGAATGACAAGTTAACCAAATATGAATGCCACAAAAAGTTAACCAAATATGAATGACAGGTTAACCAATTATATGCACAAAATTTATTGTATAACCAATTTAAATGAAATGATACAAAGTATCTAATAATTAAATCACAATGAATAAGTTTTGTTAATTATGGAATAAAATAAACAAATAAAAAGTTGTATAGGTTCTTACTTATCAAATTTTGTACTCATAGCATATTGGAAGATGATATTCTCTTCTTCATCCAACATATCATTTGGTTTATAGATTGTTTCCATAAACCTAGTCTTTTCTCCCGGTATCTTTGTCCTCTTTCTCTTCAAAGAAGGTTTTTCTGCTGTTTCAGGCCTAGCAGTTTCCTTTTCTTTATCTTTTCCTCTTAGTTTTTTTCTCTTGTACAACATTCATGTAGATCTGCTCTTGTACCTCCTCACTGTGGCTTTCTTCTCCCATATTTGGCTCATTTCCCTCCTCATCAACATTTTCTTTAACAACAGATCATACAAACTAATTTTAGTTGTAATAATTTAGTATAAATTCAATTTTTATTATTAACTTGAAAAAAATAGTACCTTCATTAATGCAATCCATCACAATATCATCTTCACCCATCACATTTTGTTCTCCGTGTATTTCTTCTTCAGCTGCATTTTCTTCATTATTTGATCATACAACTAATGTTAGTTATAACAATTTAGAATAAATTCAATTTTTATTATTAACTTGAAAAAAATAGTACCTTCATTAATGCAATCCATAACAACATCATCTTTGCCCATCACATTTTGTTGTTTGTGTATTTCTTCTTCAGCTGCATTTTCTTCATTATCTGATCAAACAACTAATTTTAGTTATAACAATTTAGTATAAATTAAATTTTTATTATTAACTTGAAAAAAATAGTACCTTTATTCTTGGTATTCAAATCATTAATGCAATCCATCACAACATCATCTACGCCTATCACATTTTGTTCTCGATGTATTTCTTCTTGAGTTGTAGCTGCTGAAGCATTTTCTCCTTCCTCGCATCCAACTTCTTCGTCAACAGTTTCACACTGTTTTTGAATTTGCACAATCTTTGTATTCACAATATTGAGCTTCATTTGTAGTTCATCTCGTTCCTTCAACAGCTGTCACAAAAAACAACATTACCACACAAATAGTTGTAATATTGAACATTAAGTTAAAATTTTAATTTTTTGATTACCTCCTCAAGTGTTTCTACAATGCTTTCATCCCTTCCTTCTTGATTTTGGTCTTCTTCAACCTCTGTTAACAGCAATGCCTCTGCCAATCCTTTCAGTTTAAGCCATTTGTATTTTTTTTCCAATCATTGAACTGGTCCACATTGTACAAGTTGGCTTCTTCAAACAAATGTTTTTATCTTCATCATATGCAAAGTTGTCCATTACATGGATCTGCATTTAATTTAACAGGTTAACAATTCAGAACATATCAGGTTAACCATTCAGAACATATCAGGTTAACCATTCAGAACATATCAGGTTAACCAAATAAAACATAACAGGTTAACCAAATAAAACTAACAGGTTAACCAAATTAACTCTTTATTTTATGCACCTGTAAGAAGTAAGCATCTCCTTTAAACCATGTTTTTTGTCAATGCTTCCAAATGCTTGAATTAGAGTGTCATACACAAACCGTCACCAATCAAATTCAACCACTGTTTCCATGGTTCTTAGTGCAAAAGCAAAAATGCTAAGATCAACTCTATAACTGGAATTTGGCTTCAGCAGAGAACTAATCACAATTAGTATGAAGAGCTTGACAAAGATCACTACATCTTTGCAGTTTAAAATTTTATCCATCAGCTCTTCAATCTTTGCATGTGCATGTTGTGTTACTTTAATTCCCAACTCATCAGCTAGCCTTTTAACTTGTTCTTTGCACTTCACAACATCTTCTTTTCTCTCTATTTGTTTTTCTATCCTTAAATTTCCTCGAGGCAGCCCATAAACTCTATCCACATCATCTGTTGTCACCCTTAGCCATCTGTTTCTATCCAACCTCAATGTTGATTCATTGTTGTCAAAATTTTTGTATAACCAAAGGCCTAGTTCTTGTAGTACGTGCATATTTTTGGGCAGCCCCAAGAATGCCCCAAACCCTACATTGTTTATTGCATTTCTTTTGTTGTTTTGTCTGGGGTCTTTAGCCAATTTTTCAGATATTTCATTCAATCTTTTTACCATGCATCTGTATCTTATACTTTCTGGTTTGACCTATAAAAAAAATTAGTTAGCTATAAATTCAACATTTATTCATTTCATAAAACCATTGCATATAATACATTATTGTGAGAATAAATAATTTGAAATTTTACCTCATTGTCTTGATGTTCACTCATACTACCTTTCTTTGTAGATCAAATCAATCTGTTTAAATCACCAGAAATCAACAAATCATGGATAAAGGTACCAAATGTAAGGAAAAAGTGACAGGTTAACGGATTTAAAATGACAGGTTAATGGATTTAGAATGATAGGTTAACAGTTTTAGAATGACAGGTTAATGAATTTAGAATGACAGGTTAACAGATTTAGAATGATAGGTTAACGGATTTAGAATGACAGATTAACGGATTTAGAATGACAAGTTAATGGATTTAGAATGACAGGTTAACGGATTACAAGTTACAGGTTAACAAATTACAAGTTACATGTTAACGGATTACATGTCAAAGCCACATGTTAACAGATTTTGAATGACAGGTTAATGAAAAGGTTAACTAATTTAGAATGACAGCTTAACGAGTTAACAACAAAATATTGAACATATTCCTACTAGAAATTACAGCCATTCAAATAATGAACACAACACTCTTTTTTTCTTCATCGTGACATTATTTACGAACACAATCGACAGAGAGAACAAGATTTGGGGACAAACTGAATTAGGGATTTTGGAACACAATCGACAGAAAGTCACTTACATTTATTTGGTTAATTGTTCTTGCACGCTCTTACTCATCTCCCTTTATCTGTATCTTCACTTTCACAGGGCTCACGAACGATTTCCACTTGTTCTTTCGCGAATCGGTGGAGAACGAGGTGAGATTAGTGCTGGCTCCTGGCTTGAACGAAGAATCGACCGTGGTTTCACAAATTTTGGATGAGGAGGAAGTGAGAGCATGAATCGGTATGAGGAGGAGAAAGTGAGAGCACAAATCGAGACGAAAAGGAAGACGGAGAACCTAGAAGTAAATTCTATTTTGTTTGCCTGTCAAAGGTAGTCCTTTTTTTTTCTTTCTAAACGAAGCGTTTTGATTATTGTAGCACTCCTGCACATTCACTCTGCAGCATATGAGTTGCGCTCCTGAAAAAAAGTAGAATATAAGTGTCAATCTGGTTTACAGTCATCTCCAACAAGTTCGGAGACATAAATATGCAGATAAAGTTAATCCTTCAGACAATTCTATTTATTTCTTATCAATTTGTTTTAGTTTGATTGATAATTATTATAAAATTCCAATTATAAGATTATGTGATTTAAGAAATATGTTGAGTTTATGAATTTATTAGTGCGTGTGATTGGGTGATACACTATTGTAGTATGCCTTTAATAGTTTGCAAATATTTAAGTTCTTTAAACAATATTATAGAGTGTGCAAGATGCACTAATTTTATAAGGAGAAGAACTCACAAACAAACATTTAGTTCATGGTAATTTCTTGGCTACATCGTTATAGATGACTACATATATGTACATTTGTTCTATAAAAACTGTACAATTAGTAAATAAAAACTGTACAAGTATATATGTAAAGTTATACGTTGAATTTTAATATTACTGAAATTCTACTAGATGTACATACTAACTTCTTAAACTGTATAATAAACTTACAAAATATGTTCTTTTACACTATACAAATTGTAAAAAATTTAAATGTAACCAGAGATAGCTACATATGCTTGTAGCCAAGAATGATATAGCATGTATAATATACCACAGTGTTTCTAAACTTACATAGGATAAGACTGAGTTTTTACTTATCTCACTAGATAACACTATGTCTCATATTTTGTTAACTGTTCCCTTAATATCCCTAAAAAAAGACTAAAGTACCTATGTTATTAGTTAAACGAAAGTGGTATCTTATGGAATTTGTCAATATCACAAATCACTATCAGACAGTTAATTACTAACAGGGGTGCTAGTCATTTTTCAAGAATATTAACGGAGTAGTTAATGAAATAGGGGACAAGGTGTTATCTATTGAAATAAGTAAACACTTAGTGTTATCCTATGTAATTTAAAAACACAGTGGTGTATCATGAATTAAGCAAAAAATCAGTGGTATTTGGTGAAATTTCCCTTTCATAAATTGCATAGGCAATAGTTCAAGAAACTGGGCGTTTGTTTCAAGCGGGGGAAACGGAATGAAATCGGGAAAGGGAATGAAGAGGAATAGAAAAGAATTCCCTTTGATTTTTGCGGGTGTTTTTTTGAGCTGGAAAAAATGAAATAAACAATCAGTCACCGACCACCGGTCAATGGTCAACGAATGCCAACTTCCGGTCAACGGCCATTAATTGCCTCCATTTTACTTTTGTCTGTCGTTTACGAAGTCGGACAACTTGTAAGCTCATCATCTCGTGAAGGTTGACAATCTGTTCTACCCTCATTTGTCGTACTACCGTTTGTAATGTTAGATGGTGCAAAATACAGAAAATGTTATGGAGATAGATTCAACCACACCAACATGCCTTTAGTTTCTTACTGCCATAGTAGACATCTGTAAGTTGCGGAATGCTAGTTTACTACAAAGTTGAGCATTGTCAACCCAGTAGTCCATGAAAGTATTTGTTTTGTGTGTTAAACATAATTGCTTAATGTTGTGCAGTCATCTTCAACTGGAAGAAGTGTTAAGTGGGTGAACACTACATACAACAACTGTGATTGTCAGCTCTCATGTATGCTACCCATATCATACACCGCTGAAAACTTTGGCCGTTTGTTCTTCAAATATAATTCGTGTGGCTTCTTCAAGTGGTGGGACACTGTTAACAGGCCCACCACTGGTATCAACTTGGACATCATACGTAGAGCTACTGTGGTTAATGATGTTCGAAGGCTGAGTCTAACGTTAACCTCGCTAACAAGAACGAAGCTACTGCATTTGTGAAGGCAAAGGTCATTGCTATAGTTGGGAAAGTAGACAACCTAGAGAGAACAATCATTTTGATGAAGAAGGGTTAATATGATGTTATAGTGATGTTGTCAAAGCTAGGATTTGTTATGTACACTTTGCCAGTCTTTGTGGTTTGATGGTCCTTATTGGGTTAGCTAGGTTGATGTAATGGTTGTACTTGCAAGCTAGTATTTTGAGTGTAATCTTATTACAGACTGTCTACTTATGTTTCAAGATCTTTGATGTAATGTTTTTCAATTTTTGCTGGTTTTTGTACCATGCCTTAGTAACCCTCTCTATAATGTTGATGAACTTATCTTTAACAACTGTTAATGTAAGTATTATGTTACAATTTTATTTTGTCTCAGTTAATATCAAGTTTTTTCAGTTAAATGCCTTATTAATGTATCCCAAATTCTACTATGGTTAGTATATGTCCTACATTATAGTAAATTGTGTATTTTGTATGATATGATGATGTATGATTGATACATCCATCAGGGGCAGATTTTACCTGAAGAAGGCCCAAATGTAATGTTTGATTTGTGTCCCCTACGATCTACTGTTTCAAATCAAATAACAACTACTACAACTACTGTTGTCTCCATTGTTGTTCCTGTGTCTGTTCCAAGTTATGGGCCAAGTAGTGTGCCAACTGATGTGAAACAAGAGCGTACATTCTGGGAATAGGTCATTAAATTATTTGGTTCTTAATGTTTAATACTAAGTGCTTAGTTTGCCTAAAGTAAAATTATAATTTGTCTGCAGGTGTTTTTGAATTTAACAGTGCCATGAATGTTGACTTCCAACCCACTGGATTGTACATTGTACTTGAGTCTGTTGTGTTACAACAAAAAGTACTTGTAACATATGTAACGGATGAAGGCATCCTTTATGCAAAAAGGGATGAGGGAATAGCCCCTCAAATGGAGATTATTCTTGCTTTGGGAGTTGTTAGGGTCATTCGGTGCTATAGGGAGGACCTGGTCAACAGTTGCTACGAAGTTGGTGGTATAAGCAAATCTGCGATTGATGAAGCAGAAATGGTTAAGTCTCCAACACCATCATTCTCACTATGAAGTGAATACACTTCATATTATAGTTCTTGCAACCCCTCTGAGTGCATGATGATACGACCATATGAAGAACAAGACACTTTTAATTGTAGCTCTGATGATAACCCATACTTAGTTATTATCGATTCTGATTGAGTTGGTGTGTTTTGTATTGTTCTACTACATTTTGTTGGTTGTATTAAGTACTTACTTTAAGACTTCATGATTACTGAAGTGGCTGTAGCATGTACTTTGTTTTAGTGGATATAGTTTTTGAAAAAAAAAAAACAGCAGGTTGTGTGTATTTAAGTAGTTGCATTACCAAATGACATATGTTCAGCAATCTGCTTCAATGACAAAATCATCTTGTATATCTTTTGCAACAAGTTTATGCAATTCAACAATGATGCAACACTTGATTAGTGGAAGCAAGGACTTTTTCATGTTGCATATATCAAGAACAACTACATATTGTCAACTCTCTATTACATATTACTGCTTCTACAAAAACAACACATGAATAAGAATTCATCTGAACATTCCGACTGAATAGAAAAAATTGCAAATGAAAGGTTTCAGAGTTTACAATGTTTAACAGTGAAAACATATTGCTAATATGTTAAATGGTAGCTCTCCCTCTCATGCCCCGTATTTGTCTTGTTATTTCTACCTTAAGTGTAACGATCTCCTAGGTTCCATTCCGAGATGATGTTTGGCTATTGTCATGACATCTATCTGTTGTAGACGCATTCTCTTCTGCATCACTTTCCTGTGGGATAAAATTTGGGGCTCAATCAACAAGACTGAAGCAAGGATCCCCAAACTTGCTCATCCTCACAAAAATTATGTAGTTCAAAGCATGTGTTTCTATTTGAATTTGCTTCAACAATGGATAACTTGGAATCTTAAGTAAATTCTACCACATGGATGAATGGAATTTGTTAAATATCTCTTTGCCATCTCTTGGATTCTCAGCTCTAAACTCTGAATGATGATACCTAACTTTAGTATGTGGTGTCATCAATCCTTCACAATCAAGATAACTCTTGTCCCCTAGATAATATTTTCATGTAATGAAAGAATGAAAACTAAACACTGCTATTGGTATATCTTAGAACTATGATTAATATATATTCAGACAAGGTAGTAGGCTAATATGTACAAACCTGGTGGTGGTTTGGGAAAACTTTGAGTTGCTTTATTGATAGATTTCATGTATACTCTTTTGTCATGGGCTAATCCTTCCCATCAAGCGCATACAAAAATGAAAAGTAGATCAAAATCATAGACAACCAACACATTGGTACTTGTCACTCCCTTTCGGTAAATGAATCTAACATATCATTCTCTAGTACTGTGAGCTCCACGTGACAACCGTCCAATGCACCGATGCATTTCTTTTGCTTGTAAAAAGAATGTGCATAATAGATAACATGTAAAGCAAGGTTGTGCATATCAGATAACAACGATAATGTGCAAACATCTGGAAATATGGGAAATATTTGGTGCAAGATATGATCTGTGTTGAAGTTGTACGGAAGTGGGGGTCTCTGGGTTTCACCACACCCCTGCCTAATCAGCCAACAACTTGAAGAATATCACCAAAATGATCAGACACAAAAGAACCGGAGTGTTGAAATCGCACCATTGTATCTCTGTTTGCCCATATATGAATTAAGGTGCGTAAGAACCACACAACCCTTTTCGTGACTGATCTGAATGCCATGTTGTTAACATAGTGCTTATACTCTAGAAATTGACATAGTGTAAAAAAAGTGCCCCAATTCATCCTTAAAGCGTTAAAACATTGAACTGGGGGACCATTTAACAACCCGTTAACCCAATCTCACCCAGACATTTTAGAAGTACGCATTGGAATCCTTAGTGGTATTTGATGTCATGAGTTGCAAGTGGACAAGTGTGTTCTTCTCCAACTCTACCAGGTTCACTCAGATTGCATTGCACAGTTGTCTCACTTTAATGGGCCATTTCCAATATCATCCAATATTATGTTCAGCTGTTGTGCGGTAAAAATGAACATGCTCACCTTTCAAATAAATCTAGTTGAACATAGATAAATTAAAACAAACATTGGAAAAACTGCCCCTCAAATCAATAACAAAATACACTGTATGCCAGTATATGTAACAATAAATAAAGACCACAACTGTTTATTGAAAGAATGTTACATAAAGCCAATTACAATAGTCAAGACCAAAATCTGAAATGTTACATGATGTTGTTTGACAATTTCATTGGAGTATAACTTAACGTAATCTTCAACCTAACTACTTCAATAATCGGTTGATCAGGCTTTATCTCAAACAAATCTCTGTACTCATAAGACTGTATCATACAAGTTACAAATTTAAATTCTTCTTTAGTTAAATCTCTCACTCTACGTAATTTGTTGACTGTCATATTCTCTATCATATTCCCATCCCTTTCCAACATCTGACTATAATTTGGCTTGTTACTCCCAACCAACACATCCTTTATGTGATTTGCAAGGGACAAATTTCAGGCCAACTTTAACTCTATGAACATTAAGTATATTCTGTCTTTCAAACCGTTTCTGTTACAGAAATCACATTCATGTCTTTTCCTCTTCTTCATAACACTTGGACATTCATAACTCTCCATGTGCTCAATCTTTTGTTTGGCTAATGTTTTGATGAATTTAGTCTGATAACAATCCACGACTTAATATAATCTCTTTACTCTCCTATAGTTTCTTCCCTAGTAACTGAATTATTTGGAAATTGTTGCTTCGAGTAGCCTTCATAATGAAAAAGTTAAAGTGAGTGTTACTACGTTTTAAAAGCCACAATTGTTTGTTATACATTGTATATAACAACATGAACATAAAACAACCATCTTCATTACATTAGACATACTGCCTGACACCATTGGCATAAGAAACAAGTACATCATACAAGCCTAATATGAGGACAACATAGGAAGTTCCACCTAACAACCATTACCAAGTGTTACTACAACATCTATCTTGTGGCAACATTAACCAGCACCAACTACCAAAAATAGACACTAAAGAGTATGATGCCAATGACATGTTAACAAAGAGTGAAACAACATTAAAAAGATAACAAATAGCACATAGCCTATGGCAAATACCCACCAAAATAACCTGCTAATGAACAGTTTCTAAACTGCCAATCCAACACATCTACAACAGGTTTTTTAAAAAAGGTTATACTTCTCACTTTCTCTTAATTTCCATCAGTGAGATCTGAATGCTTGAAGTTGTAAAGAAAACAAACCCAATTTGCAATTTCCTCATCATTCACCAATGTCATAAGCACTACTATGTGGCTCCCAAATGCTATCATAACTAGGATAGTTGTAACTTTATCACTAGTTAACCCAAGAATACCCCTGATGACATTTGTAGCCTCTTAAAAATAGTGCCATATAACACTACTGTGTGAGCCAGAATCCATAGCATCTATGCTAGCTAACATCTGGTTGCATCGAGCAAGTGTTTCATCAATCCCACTTTGCAAATTTCTTAATTCTTCAACATAAGCAGAGTTGCCTCTACTACCTTTTGATTTTTTTCTTGACTTCAGTAGGCCGTGTGACAGTAGTATTCTACTTCTCTTTACCACCATGGCTGATAGTGCCGACATTGGTCTTCATTAGATCATCCCATGGTGGTGGCTTATTCTCCTTTCCATTAGTTGCTAAGTTGAGTATAGGCTGAATATTTTATTGGTCTGCATCTTCAGCAAAGTTCACATATGCACCAGCATTACCATCTTCATTTCCAGCCTAGGAAATGAAACCATTTGAGCCATTAGCCACTATCCATGCGAACTGTGAACCTTGGAAACCATAGGCAGTAAGACTTGCACCTATCTCAACAACAGTAGTGAGGTAAAAAAATGGACATTAGTTTCTGCATTACCATTATTAAATGGGGTTGTCACCCTGTTTCTGTTGGACCCACAACACCATAGCTATGTTGTTGATTATTACCACCAGATATCTCCATTTACACACACAGACTGGTAATAAAAGGCATACTTAAATAAACAATCTGAGTGTCCTCTTCAGCAGCGCTCCCATTGAATCCACCACCATCTAAATCTACCTGTTATGATTGCACTAGAGCAGTTCCACCACCATCTGAATCTACATGTTCTAGCCCCATATGAGCTTTGTATCATCTACCAAATGAGTTGGTCATTTTAAGTTAATTAGCTTGCCCATAGAGTTATTCTCCTGTTATATGTCGTGATTGTTAGTATATACATAATGGTATTAGTTACAATGAAACTATATGATTGAAAATGTATGTTTAAGAAGTTACCTTAGCTTTTCTAGCAACCCACTCTGGTGGGTAAGTGCAATAGTTGTCAGTTTCATTCCACCCAAGGGATGGCTATTTGTGAGTAAGGTCTTTCTATTTCCTCCACCCCCTAGTGTATCACCTTTGTGCTTCAATTGAGCTCTGTCGACTACCTCCAATCCAGCCCTTGAGTTGTTGAACCTCTATGTTATGTTACTCCATCTGTGCTGGAAACCAACTAAACTACCAACTCTACCCATTTGAATTTGAGCTTTATCAAAAAGTAGCCTAATTAGCAGCTCAACATCCTCATTTGTCCAATCATACTTACTTCTTTTATGTTTGTCCTCCTCTTGAGGGAGCTTTTTCCCTTCCCCCTTGTCTCTGTCATTCCCTTTCCCCATACCTATTCTACTCAACATGTTTTGATATTTTAATACGGTGAACACAAAAGTAAAAAATATTACTGCAATTAGCACTACAAAAAAAAGTACCATTTACTAACACACACTTTTACTAACACATAGTTGAATGTCTCTATAAGTATATTTTACCGACACATAGAATGTGTCTGTAAAAGATAAATAATTTTTACTAACTCTTTTATTAATGTGTCAATACACACCATATTTTTACAGATAAGGTCACTATTTTACTAACTTATAAAATTTTAAGTTAGTATAGTAGGTAAGTTATAAATATAATCAGTCACTAAAACTTGTTAAAAGAACAAAAATTGGCGGCATTATATATACACACAAAACTAAAGAGCACCAATGCTCCTCCCCTTCTCATTAACGATAGCGTGGAGAAGTTCCCCAATTGCTTCTACACCAGCGACCGAGCAAGAGTAAGGTGTTGTAGGGATTATAAGTAGCAAATAAATAGAATACATATGTCATTGTATTCCATAAATAGCCTCAATTCTGTTACATTAGTTTCAGCGGTATACGGATTCTGTTACATATGTAACAGACTACACTTTGTACAAATACCATTCTCACAGAAAGAAATACAATAACTAAAGTTTATCAATCATCTTCCTTCCCTGTCTCTCTGAAGTCTGACTCTACTATGCGTGGCTGTAGGATTTACTAGACAGTCTGCGAGAGAGTTCTGGAGTTGTTATTCTGAACATTAGCTCCTTCTATCTTGGTTCTCACTGAGTTACTGAATCTGTAACATTGGTATCAGATTCTGTACGATCCTGGCATATCCATGGCAGAAACACGTACTGCTCAACTCATTCGTGATGCCATCAAGGACTTGGAAGCGTCGCTTCACCCTCAAATTCAGGCACTGATGGCAGAACAAAACATCAGGCTGAAAAAGAGCATTGCGGAACAGAATAGTAAGTTGGATAAGGGCATTGCGGATTTCAATGAAGCACTGCGTTTGCACACCGTCGCCTCTACGGAAAATTCTGGCGACAAAAGTCCACAAGAATCGTCAAGTCGAAAGAATTCGTACCCTGGCATAACTCGCTTGGCTAAGTTGGATTTTCCTCGATTCAGTGGAGAGAAGGTCAAAGAATGGCTATTCAAAGTGGAGCAGTTCTTCGTAATCGATCGAACGCCAGATGAACTAAAGGTGGGATTGGCGTCGATACACTTCGATGCGCAGGCGACGTCTTGGCATCACTCGATCGCCCAATCTGAGACGGCGCCAGTAGTTCTTGCCGACTGGAACATTTACAAGAATCTTCTGAAAGAAAGATTCGAAGAAGTTCTCGACGATCCAATCGCAGAACTCAAGAACTTACATGAAACAGAGACAATTGTTGAGTATCACAACCAATTTGAGGTGCTTCGCACCAGAGTCTCGATGTCGGAGGAATATCTTGTGAGCGCATACCTAGCTGGGCTTCGAAATGATACTCAAATGCATGTGAGGATGTTCCAGCCAAAATCTATTCGGCAATGTCTATTGTTGGGTAGATTATATGAAAAAGCCCATCCGTGCAAGAACTGGAGTAGTAATTGGTCGGGAAGTAAGAACGCGAGTTCAAGCAACTCGTCGAGAGGATTACTCCCAACACCAAAGGTTGCTGAGTCTCAATCGAGCTACGACAAGAACAAAGGGCAATTGGTGTCACAGAAATTTCTCACCCCGAAACAAATGAATGATAGACGTGCTAAAGGTCTATGTTATTACTGTGATGAACCTTTCACACCAGGTCACTACTTGAAGCATAAAAAAACACAATTATACATGATGGAGTGTGATGATGAGGCAGAAGAAGTAGAAGAACAAGAATCGCAAATCCAAGAAGAAGATATGCAAATCTCGGTTAGTGCTTTAACCGGAACAACAGATTATCGAACAATGAGGGTTAAGGGCATTTTCGATAAGAAGCCACTCTTCATCCTCATAGATTCGGGAAGTACTCACAACTTCCTTGATAAGTCCATGGCGGAGAGATTGGGATGTAGACTGCAATCAGTGCTTAATACAAAGGTGACTGTTGCAGATGGAAGTTCTTTACCGGTTGTGGGTAAAGTCGAAGGGTTCAAGTGGACTTTTCAAGGGTTAGAATTCACAGCTGATTTTCTTGTAATTCCATTAGGTGGTTGTGATATGGTGCTGGGAATACAATGGTTAGAGCAGTTGGGCCCGATCAAGTGGGACTTCAAAAACCTCATTATGGAATTTAAGGTTGGTTCTAGGAAGCGGGTTCTCAATGGAATCAAATCTGGGTTTGTTCGAGATGTTAAAGCCAAAGCTTTAAACTCCAGTTCAGTCGAAACAGCTCAGGCTTACATGATCTGTGTACATGAACAATCAGCCAGTTTCACGAATTACAGCCTTAACATGGGAACCCCCTTGGATACTGAAGCCATTTCTCCAGAGATTCAAGGACTGATGAACACATTGAATGATGTCGTTCAGGAACCTACTTCACTTCCACCGTTTCATCTAATGCGTGCTCAACATCGCATGGAACAACAAGCAAACAAACACAGGTCTGGAAGATCCTTTGAGATAGAAGACATGGTTTTTGTAAAACTGCGACCCTGCAGACAGCAATCTGTTGTGGCACGCGGTAATAAAAGCAGGGGCGGACCCAGAGATTGAAAATTATGGGGTCACTGACAAATAGAAATTTATATAGTTAATTTTTATGACAATTGTGGGGTCACTAAGACATAAAATATCTACTATTTTACGAAAAACTGCATTAAAACTTACTATAATTAATTTTTTTTTACAAAAGTCATGGGGTTACGTGACCCCACGTGACCCCTCTTCGGTCCGCCCCTGAATAAAAGACTATCTCCTAAAAACTTTGGGCCATTTAGGATCATCGACAAATGTGGGAACAAGGCATTCAAGTTGGATTTACCAAATTCCTCTGTTGTACATCCAGCATTCCATGTTTCACAACTAAAACAACAGATCGGTACTGCTGTGTACACTAGTCAGCCACCTTTATCTGTCTCTGATGTGTTACTACATGCGCCCGAAAGTATTTTGGACAGGAAGATGATGAATAGCCAAGGAAAAGCAGCACCATTAGTTCTGGTTAAATGGTCTAATTTACCAGAAGAAAGTTCTTCCTGGGAATACTATCATGATCTACTTCGCAAGTTTCCAAATTTTCAACCTTAAGGACAAGGTTGTCAAGGGAGGGGAGATCTGTTGTAGGGATTATAAGTAGCAAATAAATAGAATACATATGTCATTGTATTCCATAAATAGCCTCAATTCTGTTACATTAGTTTCAGCGGTATACGGATTCTGTTACATATGTAACAGACTACACTTTGTACAAATACCATTCTCACAGAAAGAAATACAATAACGAAAGTTTATCAGTCATCTTCCTTCCCAGTCTCTCTGAAGTCTGACTCTACTATGCGTGGCTGTGGTATTTACTAGACAGTCTGCGAGAGAGTTCTGGAGTTGTTGTTCTGAACATTAGCTCCTTCTATCTTGGTTCTCACTGAGTTACTGAATCTGTAATATAAGGGATTGAATTAAGTTGAAGGCTTGAATCCCGCAAACAATAGGTGTGGATTTAACGGTAATGATTCTCGACTTTCCCCTCAATTTCTAGATTAGGGTTTATGTTCTTCACCCTATTTTCTGTATTGATTCACCGGTCTCCTTCGCATCTAATATATTGCTGTTATGATTACAACAGTGCTGAAGTTTCTACTACCATCTTCTGCAATTTTATTTATTCCAGAACCGGCAAGCAGTCAATCTTGTACCCGTGGTAAGTTGTTGTTATCGTCCTCCTCCTCCAGTCTCCTTCACTGTGTGTATCTCTCACCCTTTGCAATACATTCTTCAGTTATATGTGTGAGTGTTTCTGATGCTAGTTTTGAAGAGACTAATGTTGGTAACTACTGAGTGTTTCTGATGCTTACTGTAGCGAGTTCTCTTGATGATTATTTTGTACTTTAGTTTGTTTAGGAGCGACTGATGCATATGGTTATTAGCGGTGATTAATTATTTGTTTTTGTTAGAATAAATACAGTCCAGTATTGGGTTAACACTCAAATACTTTGACCTGCCTAACTAACAGTGCGCTCAAAGGGTTGATGATCCCCGCGGCAGTCATGCTGATCATCAATCATGATAATTACGATCATCCCTTATGCTCTTTAAGCTAAATGTGGGAATGAAAAAGTAGGAGCACAAAAGGCAGGATGAAACAGAGACACATGATTCACGCTGGTTGGATTTTGAAGCTTGAGGAATTCTCAAATTTTCTTTGGGTAGAACCTTAGCAAAAACATACAGTACACTTAATATGGAGGTTAGAGAGCACTCTTTTACGGAAACATGAGAACATAATTAATAATTTCAATTCAACTAGCCCAACCACAACAAAACTTCTATAAACTTTTAGATGAATCAACATCTGTTACATCACCTATTTTCTAAGTTTATCCATGTAGGACCAAATGAGCAAAGATTAGTTTAAAATATGTTCAAGCTTAGTTTTGAATAAGTTAATCTGTTAAGAGGGGTTTACCAGTCACAAGGGTTTTAAAGGTCATTTTCTCCTAGCACGTTTCATATTGCACCGATTCAAGTTGAGTGAGGCGGTTTCAGAGATACTATTTACACCAGGGTTTCTTCCAGGAGGATTCATCAAATCAATTAAATTGTATGTTCTCATTTTTTCCATCAATTATATTCTATACTTCTAGAATGACTGTGTATTATGCACGACCATCTTTTAAGAATATACTATTACCTGAAGGATGTTTCATCCTTCTGTGAGCTCTATGTAGAAATTATCCCCATATCATGTTGAGTATGTTTTACATGTGAATATTTAGTTACTTTGTTTTGCTTTATTATGCAGAGCACAAATAAGTGAGCTAATAGCAAACTTCAACGATCCTGGTTGTCTTCAATCTCTTACTGCCGCCAACTTTGCTAAGGAGGTAATATCCTGTTGGGTACTTAATGGAGGCTTTGTTGTATCTTTCACTTTCTATGGTTTCTGTTGCTTTGTTTCATAATGTTATCAGTTAATTGTCACTAGGGAGAAATTATGTATGAGGTCCTAAATGTGCAGTTGAACGTATTTTTTGCATGCTTTCTGCTTCCTGTTTGATTTTGGTTTCAGCATTTTGGATTTCTTAACTGATTTCTCTTATTCTTGTGTGTGTTGATAATGCTTTTCTAGAGTAATGGCCTACTTTTTTTTTCTGGAATGAGTAGCACAAATATTATTTGCTATTGTCCGTCTTATATTCATATCCTTTCATGAAAGTAATCAAGCATATCTTATATGTGCTCTGATTCTAAAGTTTGTTTCAGATACTTGTTGATAGGATCAATCTTCCATGCATGCTAGTTAAAGGTAGATTATACATCGGTAGTGATGATGGCATGCTTTCTGCTTCCTGTTTGATTTTGGTTTCAGCATTTGGATTTCTTAACTGATTTCTCTTATTCTCCTGTGTGTTGATAAAGCTTTTCTAGAGTAATGGCCTACTTTTTTTTATGCTGAAACGAGTAGCACAAATATTATTTGCTGTTGTCGGGTTATATTCATATCCTTTCATGAAAGTAATCAGGCATATCTTATCTGTGCTCTGATTCTAAAGTTTGTTTCAGTGATGATGGAGCTGTGAACTTATACACGGGCAGTCAGTGATGATGGAGCTGTGAACTTAATCAAACTGTTGATGGGAGGTATTCACTTTCTTCTACATCATTTTTTGCGTCTACATTTGTCTACAAAATCAGCTCTCTATCTGAAGCATCTATTGGAAGAGATTTACATTGATGCATTGTTATTCTGAAGACATGTTTATATTATGCTCTAGCTAGCAATGGCCATTTTAATTTTGTTAGTGAGACGTGAGTAATTATCTATAGTTCTTTAAGTCTTGGTATCCCATTAGATGATACTTTCAACATAGTCTATTCTGTTAAGTATATTTGAACTTTATTCTTTTGAATGACACAGTGAATATATCATTGATCAAATGGGGGCTTCTGGTGCTCTTATACCCGCCAAGATTCCCAGCAGCTTTCTTCTTGATTGCATATCTGAAGCCAAGGTAGTCCCGGATAATGGTGTGACATTCTCAACAACTTTAGGTTCAGTCTAAATGGAACGGTTTCCACACGCCTTCTCTAGAAGAGGATCCTGCTATTGGAAGAGTTCCACTTGTGAAAAAGAAAGTAGCTACTCATGGTGAAGATCAACTATCATGGCAAGCAGCTGCTAATGAGCTAATTAAGGGAGACCCTTTTTGGGTGCAGGTGCTGAGTAAAAGAATTAGATGAAGCCAGATTTTATTTTGGAAGTAGGAGAAGTATGAAGGAAGAGAGTGCTTTGTTTCACTCCTAAACTAGTTCAAGAACAATATTGTATTTTTGGCTTAAATTCAACTTATCTTGATGTTGACTATGATATATTTCTGGAGGATAATGATGAAGATTAGTGTTCAACTTGTGCTATTGTAAACTCTTAACATTTTCAATGCTAACGGGGCTTATAAGTTACTACGGTTATTGTTTGAGAATTCACAAGTCATTTTATGAATAATATTGTATAGATCAGCAGGTGGATGTATGGCATTGTAGAAATAACAAATTGAATTGAATTATTTTTTATGTTAGTAAAAGTTTTACTAACATAAGATTATGAGTTAGTATAGCTATTATATGATGGTTTATTCTGTTTGCATAAACATTTTTCACTAACATAAATTATGTGTTAGTATATAGATATACCAACACTTCATTTTATGTCAGTATAAATGTATAAGCTATTCTGTCAGTTAAGATAAGTGTTAGTATAGATCTTCTGTCTTTACTGACTAAGAAAATAAGTGTTAGTAAAAGCTCAGAACCCTTTACCGACACAAACTATAAGTGTCTGTATAGACCTATAGTATCTGAGGTTATACCGACACTTTTTTTGTGTGTCGGTAAAGGTCAAACGAGTCTATACTGACACTTTTTATGGCTATACTAACACAAAAAATGTGTTTGTAAATGGCTTTTTTTGTAGTGTAGACAAGGTGTAACCATAAGTGTAGAAACACACTCGAACACATCAACAGGCATTGCAAAAAAAAAAAAAGCAATTGGTATAACTATACTTACAAGATAATAGATGTTGGCCAACGAATATTACCTGCCAAATGGGTACACAACTTCAAGTTTGTTCATGCAACCTCCAAGTCTTGTGGTTAACTACCTGAGCATACAACAACTTTAAATATAGTTTAGGTTGTTGACAACAATGGTCTAATGGTAAACAGAAAATACTAATTACCTTGTAAAATCATAGTGGGCAAGTTGTGTATTCGATTTCCCCTCTTTTAAATGAAAAGTTTCACCTCAAGTTTGTTGTACCAATGGTTGTTGTAAGTGAATGCATCAGCTACTATGAAGTTGCTGATGTTCGTCATACAGATTTGGCGCACGGCTCAATGGATCTCCGTAAGTACCTCAAGGACTCCATTTGCGGTAAAGATACTCCAGCTAATTAAATGCTCAAATGATGCCCATCAACGAATTACCATCATCCTCATATGTACCAGTCTTCAAAGACGGAGTATTCAAAGTTGTGGATGGACACATACTACTACGCACTTGAAAGTATTGGCCGACGACAGTCTTCAATGAGAAGGTGATGGACAGATAATGCTCCAAAATTGAATTTCATTCAATAGGGGAGAACGAAAAAGAAACGCGCAGCTTGTACGGATCAAGCAAAAATGGGGGCAAACGGGTAACAACTCAAGGAATAGAGAAACCCAAATGTGAGCTTAATTTGTAAACGCAGCAAAACTGACCTCTGCCATAGAGCTCCATGGTCGTCAATTCACAAGAGAAGGTGGTGAGCGATTCACGCATATGTCAAATCCCGCATTGACCAGGATTAATGTCCCATTTTGTAGATTAATGGTGCAAACGAATGGGATCTTTATCTACTACTTTCTTAAATAACCAATAAATCAATTAATCACTTTTTTAACTACTGTTGAGGAAAAACTACTATAAGCAGTAAAGACCTAGCTACAATGGGCAAATGCGCCCAATTCGTTGTATTGCAACAAGTTTCGTATCCATAAGGAAATTGGTTTCTAATTCTCGAGCTTTGGTATCTTAGTAAATTGCAATTAAAAACTGTAAATGAGGGTTTAGCCAGAGGCAAGCTTAGTTGTTTGTGAATCACACGGAGAAACAATAAAAATAGTAAACTAAAGTGTTTTAGTTGATATGGATGGAGAAGTACTCCAGGATAGTGGGTATCACCTAAGTTTCCCAAGTACACTTATAGACACATCTCATTGTAGTTGTCTATTAGAGCTAAGATAAAGATTCTTCAATCGTGGACTAACCAAATCTTATCTAATTAGTCACACCCCTTAATTATAAGAAGGTTAGAGTCATTAAATAACACTAAGTTCAAGCTCTTAACAATAGCTCTAACATTCCACTTCCCTAATTCTACAGCAATGCAAGTTAGGGTTTATCCCCAAATTCCCAATTTCTAGCTCAAACCCTAATTATGCTAGAAATTGCAATGAATACCATGAGTGACGCAAGACATTAATGAAGCTTTAATGAAGATAAACCAACTATTATAAATGAGGTAAGTTTACAAGCTACATTGGAGCATTTAAGGTTCAAATCTCATCCTATAGCACAATGAGAACTACTCAAACATGGAGAAGATAAGAGTAAATATAGAGTAAGAAGAAGCCATTGGAGGTGGTGGGAAGTTTGGGGAAGATGAGCCTTTTTCTTCTTGTTTTGAGTTGTGGAAGTGTGGAGTGAAAGATAGGGAATTGTGGGAAATTTTTTCCATTTTGAAGCAGCAGTTCTGGGCAGATTTCCATTCTGACCGACCCACATGGGTCGGTCCCGTGGGTCGGTTGGCCTTCTACATACAATGGCACATGAGAAATTTTAGTTACGATCGACCCACGTGGGTCGGTCTCCCTAGGTCGGTCCATTCCAGTGGCTCATGGTTGAGTCCGACTGACCCACATGGGTCGGTTCTCCTGGATTGGTCCATTCCAGTGTCTTGAAGACGAGCTCGATCGACCCACATTGGCCGGCCGCCTGGGTCGGTCTGCTCTAGAAAGGCCATTTGTCCACCGAAAACTTCTAGAACTGCTTCGTCATTCTTGATCTGCTTTCCACAGTGTTGAATCTTAGCCAAAGGATCTTTTTAGCCTCAAAAACATGCTCAAATGAGCTTTTACCTTCATTATAGCCAAAAAAGTATAAGTTCACCTATACTAACGAAATGCTCAATAAAGTGGTGAAATAGGTCGACAATTGCATGAAATGAAGGTGCATAAAGACCCTATAATTACATTATTTCACCACATATCAACTACTTAAAATTTTATATATGGATAATCAAAGTACAACCCCCTAAAAGAGTACCTTGTCACTGAAGTGGGGTGCTACCGGATGACACGAGAAAGCCATTTACCGAGACAAATGAGAAAGCCACTTACTGGTAGAAAATACATAGAAGACGACCGGACGCACTAGATACACACTCTTACCGGTAAATGTTAGGAAGATGTCCTTACGATAGTTTTAGACGAGAATATTGGTCGTTATCAAGATGACCGGGTGAATGTAAATAAAGGAAATAAACTAAACAACCTGTGTAAAAATAGTCCTATAAGTTATAGAATGTTCTAGAAGGGTGGGCCCCAAAATTGTACAAGAAACGGTCAAGCCCAACGCCTATAAATAGGGACTATGAGCCATGTAAAAGGACACGCTTACCTCAATATACTTGCTATTATTCTCTTTGCTTGTTGTCTTAAGAGAGCAAGAGAGAGAGAAGTGAGATCCATACTACTTCATTTGGCGCTGTCTGTGGGAACGATCGGTCGAAAGACAACCACGATCCAAACCACAAGCACATTCTTTTGATTTGAAAATGGCACCACGGGTTGAGAAAGGAATGGGAAAGGCAGTCGGGGCGGAAGGAAATTCATTTTTGAAGGAAGATCTCCACGATCTGATGTGAGGCTTTGCACAGGATGTTAACGAGAAAATAGTCGAGAGCAATGAGAGGTTTCAACAGGAGCTGGTGGAAAGAGATCTGGATTACCAGAAAAATGGACGAAATGGCAAGTGTGATCGAAAGCCTCAAGGCGAAAGATGCATCGAAGAGCGGTGAGGGGAGTAGAAAGGAAAGATCACCGGTAACCGCTGTGGAGGAAGAGGATCTTATTGATATGTCGCTTTACCCCTTCACTGAAAACATTTTGAAGGCAAAACTCCCACCATTCTTCGTGGCTCCGACGATAGAGAGTACGACGGGACCGGAGATCCAGCACAACACATCAAGAAATTCATCTTTGCGATGAACACACAGGGGATCAGCTCCCAAGCACTCTGCAATTTGTTCCCTAGAACTCTCACAAAGAGAGCTCTGAATTGGATTTCCTCCCGGAAGCCCCAATCCATCGCAAGCTTCAGGCAACTTACAGAAGAATTCCAACTCTATTTCACTGCAAGCAAGAAGATCCGAAAGGACATCATCGAGCTGATGGATGTCAAACAGAAGAAGGGAGAGTCGGTGAAAGAATATAGCGACCGTTTCCACAAACAAGTTACTGAGGTGGATGATGTAGATGAAAATATATTGGTGAAGGCCTTTGGAAATGGGTTAGCTCACCCAAGGTTGGCCAGAAAAATTGCTACCAAAGCACCACAAACCCATGTAGAGTTGGCAGAAATGCTGCATGATATCTTGAAGTCTGAAATCGCCGAAAATAAGGCAAAAGAATTGGTCAATAGCTTCAAAAATGCTAAAGAAAAGAAGCCACGAGGAGAAGGGCAGTCCGGTGGAGCCAGTTACGGTGAGGCATCTACTTCAAAATCCTGTGGAGCGAGATACTAGCCTTATGCTAAGGATTTTTCGGGCTACACTGGAAGCAAACCAACCTATGGGGCAAAGGTCATGACTATTGCACCAGGGAGATATGCGACCACAGTAAGAGAGGGATATCTACCTCCCCCTAGGAAGCCCCCCGGGGGAAAATCCAGTAGCATATTGTGAATTTCATGGGCACTATAACCACCAGACAACCAACTGCGCAACATTATCTAAGGAACTGAACAAGATTGATGAGCAAAGGAAAAAGCAGGAAAAGCAAAAGCAGTAAACTCCCAGGCAGCAAAGAAGTAATAGTGACTATCAAAATCGATCCTGGACTGGGCGGAATGAGGGAAGTACAGCTGGTCAAAGGTTGGGGCCGTCTGCAGCACCTACTACCTCAAGCTCAAATATCTGACGAGATCAGGAAAACTGGTATCTATTTCTGAAAGTCAGAAGACCGCAAGGGTGTGCGAGGTGCGAATAACCGAGGCTTTTCCAGACGATGACGTGGTAAAGGAGACTGGGTCAGTCCGAGAGTACGAGGAAGGAGAGATTAGAGCCCGAGCGCATAAGGAAAACTCGGAGAAAGCCATAGTTCCAATGGTTTTGCCAAAAGAGGTACCTCTAAAATTCGATCCCTCTAAAATTTTCAAAATTGGAAATACTTTTGACTATGATGAACAAACACGCTTAATGAGATTTTTGGAAAAAAGAAGAAAAACATTTGCTTGGAGCACAAAGGACATGCCCGGTGCAGACGCTTGCATTTCCGTCATAGCCTGAATGTGGACCCCAAGTTCCCGGCCATAAGATAGAGGAAGAGGGTCATGGGGAGAGAAAGAGACGAAGCGGCCTGGGCAGAGGTGGAGAAGCTTCTTCAAGCCAATTTTATTAGAAAAGTCTTCTATCCAAAATGGTTGTCAAATGTTGTACTGGTAAAAAAAGAAAACGGAAAATGGAGAATGTGCGTGGATTTCACATATTTAAATAAAGCTTGTCCCAAAGATTTTTATCCATTACCTTCTATAGACTAGCTAGTAATGGCAACAACTCAAAGCAGTGTAATGAGTTTTTTAGATGCATTCTCTGGGTATAATTAGATAATGATGAATGAGAGTGATCAGGAGAAAATGTCTTTTATCACTTCAACCGGTATTTTCTGTTACAAAGTCATGCCTTTCGGGTTGAAAAATGCTGGTGCAACTTTTCAACGGATGATCAATGAGGTGTTCCAGGAACAACTATCTCGGAACGTAGAAGCCTATGTGGATGACATAGTGGTAAGAAGTGACTCGGTGGCACAACATATGTATGATCTCAAAGAAACTTTCAACACTCTAGATAAATACAAAATCAAGTTGAACCCCGAGAAGTGCGTCTTTGGAGTTACGCGAGGGAAATTTTTGGGTTTCATAGTGGGGCAAAGAGGAATCGAGGTTGATCCGGAGAAAACTCAAGCAGTCCTCAATCTTCCTCAACTAAAAAATATCAAAGATGTGCAAGCCTTGAACGGAAGACTCACTGCTTTAAGCAGGTTTTGCTCCAAACTTCAGGAAAAATCCATTCCATTTTTTGATGTACTCCGGAAGAATAAACAATTCCGGTAGGACATGGAATGTGCGGAAGCTTTTAAGGAGATAAAGAAGATGCTTCGCGAGCTTTCGAAGCTTGGTGTTCCATCCCCGGGCCAAGATTTGTACTTGTATCTGTCAGTGTCAGAATGGGTTGTGGCAGCGGTTTTGGTGATGGAAGAAGCACGAAAAGAAATCCCTGTTTACTACACCGGCAAAATTTTAACCTCTACTGAGACAAGATACACTAATATTGAAAAAGTTTTATTTGATCTTGTCATAGCTTCCAGGAAACTGAGACCATACTTTCAGTCACACCGGATTACCTTCCGAACTAATTGGCCACTGAAGCAAATCACGAACAACCCAAATTCTTCCGGTAGGATGATGAGATGGACGGTTGAACTTACACAGTTTGACATCCATTATACCCCACGAACTGTAATAAAAGCACAAGAATTGGTGGATTTTATTATTGAGACAAACTTCTTTCACGAAGAGGAACGGGAAGTACCATACAAGATCTGGGTGGACAGGGCCTGGTGCAAAACAGGGGCAGGAATAGGGGTTGTGGTCCAGACCCCCGATGAAAGGAAAGTGAATTATGCGGTAAGACTGGAGTTCGAGGTAACAAACAACAAAGCAGAGTATGAAGCATTGATACAAGGATTGGAAATAGCCTCCACCTTAGGAGTAACAGGTTCTTCATATACACAACAAATCATGAGTTTGGAACACATCTTTTCTTATTTTTAACACTCTAAAGTAATTAATAATTAACTGTGATGAAAATGCCGCAAATTTGGAAGTACAATATGATTATTTGCTTGTAACAAGGAAAAGCGAGAACATCTTTGAAGCCAAGGAGGAAAATTGAAGCATTATTTAATGAAGGTACGGAGTCTAAGAGAGAGATTTTCGAAATGCAACCTCCGACACATCCTGAGAGAGCAAAACTCAGAAGTTGATGTACTAGTCAAGTTGGCCAGTATAGCAGAAGGAATACCAGAGGAGGTCTTGGTACAGCTCAAAAAGTCTCCCGGTATAGTAGACATTGATGTAATGTCGTTAGAGGTAATCAACCCGGAAGGATCATGGATGGCCCCGATCATTCAATATATTAAAAAAGGAGTACTTCCGGAGGATCCAAAAGAGGCCAAAACAGTGAAAAGAAGGGCAACATCATTTTTCTTTGAAAATAACCAGCTTTACAAATGATGTTTTGGAAGACTGTCATTAAAATGCGTAACGGAAGAACAGAGTTTGGAGCTCATCAAGGAAGTGCATAGTGAGATATGTGGAAATCACCAGTGGGAAAGAACGGTAATGCACAAGATCTGAAGGATGGGCTATTTTTGGCCAACAATTCAGGAATTATGTTAGAAATATGTCAAGGAATGCGTACAGTGCCAAATGCATGGCCCGAAGATTGGAAACCCTCCTGCAAAAATGAAGTCTATCACTTCCCCGGTACCCTTCACAAAATGGGGATTAGATATCGTTGACCCGTTCCTGAAAGCTTCGCCCGGGAGATATAAGTTTATATATGTCGCGGTAGACTACTTCACCAAATGGGCATAAGCCATGCTTGTGGTAAGCATAACCGCACGAAAAACAGAAGAGTTTGTTTGGAAAAACATCATATGCCGCTTCGGCCTACCGAGGATAATCATAACAGACAATGGTGCGCAATTCAACTACAAAAGCTTCCGAAAATTCTACGAGGAGTGGAAGATTGATTTAAGGTTTGCGTCTGTGGCACATCCTCAGTCAAATGGCCAGGTAGAGAATAGTAATGGCCAAATCGTAAAAGGCTTGAAAAGGAAATTGGACGATAAGAAAGGAAAATGGGCCAAAGCATTACCGCAAGTTTTGTGGGCTAATAGAACAACCATCAGAAGACCAACATGGGAAACTCCATATAGGCTAACATATGGCCTAAAGGTAGTAGTGCTTGCCGAAATCATGTTACCTTCATGAAGGATTGAAGAGTACAATGAAGAAGAGAATGAGGAAGGCATCCGGGATGAGTTGGATTTCCTGGAAGAAAAAAGAACGATTGCAGAGATGAGAAACCAAAACGACAAGTTGAGGGTCGAACGTTACTTCAATAAAAATGGTCTTTCATCCCTAGCGACTTAGTGCTCCGAGAGGTAAAACAACCGATGAAATTACAACACCAATGGGAAGGGCCATATGTTGTGGAGGCCAGGACGGCCCGGGCATCTTATAGACTCCAAGATATGGATGGAAGGGAATTACCTCACTCTTGGCATGCTGAATGCCTCAAAAAAATTTATATGTAACCACGCGCTTCTGAAATACGAGTTGCTAAAATCATATGCGATTGGTTTTTGAAAAAAGAGAAATTTTTTTATATGACAAGTTTTAATTCGAAAAGGTACACTACTAGAAAAAATGGATTTACCTATGGAAATTTCCATAGGTAAGTGGTAGGTAATCGATTATAGCCACATAATACCTACGAAAACGTTCCGTGGGTAAATACCTCGTGGGTAAGCTAATTACCCACCAAAACAATTTCCCGTGGGTAATTACCTACAAAATACCCACGACTATTTTCGTGGATAAATACCTACGGAAATGTCTATGGGTAAATACCTACGGATTACCCACGAATATCAAGTCCGTATGCCACATGGATACCCACGGTATACCTACGGAAAACAATACCCACGGAACTTTCCCGTGGGTATTACCCACAGATTACCCATGAACAAGTGTTTTGCTTCCCTTTGTAGTTTACCCACGGAATACCGACGAGCCGCTTTACCCTCAGGCTTTTCCGTAGGTATTCCGTGGGTAATCTTTAGCTTTTTTTGTAAAAAAAAAATGTTACAACGCTTACAATCGAATATTTTAGATATAACATTGTTCTCATCGTCAGATGCCCATAAATTCAAAGTACATCTTTTTTGAAAAAATACAAACACCATAGAGGAGGAAAAATTGTTTCTCTAAACTGCAATATTTGACAAATTGCCATATGATTTCTCGAAATTTCTACCAATAAAGTCTACCACAGTATATTCCTGTCATCTAAAATCATGATATATCCATGCACACCTCTTGCAAACTCTATGTGGATATGTCAGATCACTTCAGTAAACCCAAACCAATGGACATAATCCAAGCTACACAAAAATTCTACTCAAACTAAACAGTTTAGTACCCGATTTGCCCTGGTTCATCTTAGTCTAATAGTCTCCAATCTCCTCCAATTTGTTTTTGCCTTTGATGGTAGCTCTTTCTTTTTCTGCAGGATTAAAAAGTTTTACATGTAAGCTAAAATGATAAGCTACACAAGCCAACATCACTAAGAAGCGTTTCATGCAACATAGGTAGCTATGAGTTTTATCAACAAATAGATACATGAACACTATTCAGAAGTGAAGTAGCACCAAACCTCATAAAAAAGAGTTTGAAAGTGACAACAAGCCCCCCAACGGCCCAAGAAACTCTCTCATTAAACGACCATAAGCAACTGATCATAGTTGTTAGCAGCTTTTGGTGTTGGTTCAGTAGTAAACCCATGTGCTGCACTGCTTATACTTCTCCATCAGTCGTGCATGTTTCTGCTTGTATAGACAAAGCAAAAAAAGTATCTCATCAACTAAAAGGCAAAGATAAAATATTTTATCTGAATACCAGTAATTAGTTCAACTATTGCGAAAGGAATTTCATCATTAATTTACTATATGAAGATCAAAGATAGATCGGTTTTCAAACTCCAGAACGATCGATGAGATTCAAATTACTGAAGGCGACTAACATCAATCACATGAGATGCATGTTTGACGAAACGCTAAAATCAATGAAATAGTCAGACGCTAAAATCAATGAAATAGTACCCATTATTACTGAATGCAGAAATCAGTAAGCAAATCCACACCTTACTATTAAAAATTTGACCAGTATGCGAAACAAGAAACAAAATACTGAAAGTCTTACTATTATAAATCAGAAGTGAATGAACAACAACTCTAAATCAGAAGGAATATCCACACCTTATGTTAAAAATCAGTAAGCATATCCACAAATATGGGCTCAAAAGCTTCGTCAATAGGTTGATCTGTGACCGCAAACAGTTCTCCAACCAATTATACTGCTCGTAGACGTGATTCTGATTGAATAGTTAAAAATTTAATCAGCAAGAGAAGCAAAAGATCACTCTATGTCTAATGTCAATATAATGGGTAAAAACCAATAAAAACCAAGACAACCGAATATCACTCACATTTTCAACATTATGAGAACTTATAACACTACTGCAAGCTCCTGAAAATCACCATAAACAAGCTCATAAGCTCACATGTTCAGAAACTGCATCCCAGAGGTTCAGTATGCAAATCTAGGAACTCATTAAGAAGTTCATGCCACCACAAACCTAACCTTCAATCACAGGATTAGCAAGTAGCAAATACAACTTCCTTTCACTGCTTACTACTACCACAACTGTGGTTACAACAAAAAAGCAAACAATTACTAGCAGAAATTTAATTTTGACAGAAAAACATCAAGGAATAAAAACTGAATTTAAAACATTACATATAAAAAGCATTACCATATATATATACAACTCTGATAATTGGATAGAGCACTAACGCAAAATCCAGGTGGAGAGTTAATAGGAAATAGAGAATAGCCTTTGGCCTAGCTTGAATAATGAAATTAAGTTCAGCTTTACTGACCTTCCCCTGTGTCCCTGGTGGTTGTCCCTGAATCTATCCTTGTTGGGTGTAATCTGTTTCCAGCAATCCTTCCCAGCATCACCTGATGACAACACACGTCATCCACCCCATTATTTCAAGTAAATAAAACCTAAGTCACTACTCTAGAAAAAAATACAGGTTTTACAGCTAGCAAGACTAGGTTGAGTAAAGGCGGTCAGGATACAAATAAATGGAGCTAATTGATTGAACTAAGGGCTTACTGGATTTGGAGCTTAAAATTCTACAACAAACAAAAAAAATCAGAAGTTGTTGATTCAAAACGTAGAAGATGTTCTTTTGTACTACTCACACAAATGCAGGGGAAGTTATAAAGTTGTATTAGTTGGTTTAGAAGTACAAATTTCTTCTTTGCCAAAAAAGAAGTTAAATCCTCAAAAGCAGACAAGAATAAAAAGGCAAGGAGCATACAGTTTGAAGAACAAGAAATCAGAAAAATGGAAAGTGTAATGAGCAAACAGATAGAGTGAAAGAAAACAGAACATTTTACCTGCTCTTCCTGGCTCGTGATATAACCACTAAGGATTCTTGGTTCGCTTGGGATTTGTATGGTCAAATTGATAATGAAGATGAATGATTTCTCAATCAAAGTGAAGGCGCAGCTTCAGTCGGAGTATCCTACAAATCAAGTAAAGTTGGGTGAAATACATGACAAAGTAATAGCCTTATCGTCTAAATAAATACTACTAGCTAGACTAATGCAAAAAAACACGGTAATTTTTCTGTTGATGTTGGAGATCAGCTCTGTCATAGCTACCAGCTTCATCAGCTACTATAAGCATTACAGCTCTACCAGTTACAGATTTAGGAGCTCTGGCTGGTCTTAATGTTATAGCTCATTAAGGTTTCAATTGGAAATTGAGTATTAGAGCAAATTCAAGCTTCTGGTGCAAAAAAAAAAGAAAAAAAATTATCTGAAACATTAGATACAAAAGATACTTGACCTTAGTGAATCAGTTAAAGTTAGACATTGCTATAAATGTTTCATTATATATAGCCAACTTATTTCAAGTTATCAAATCTTTCTGTCAAAATATATTGCCAGAAATATTTCATTATAGCTAACTTATTCCAAGTTATCAAATCTTTCTTGTCAATACATATTTCAGGGTTACTAAAGAGCATGATAAAAAATACTAGTATAGATTGCTTAGATACTGCTGCTGCTAATAGAAGAACAAAAAAAAACAAACAGAAAAAAATAGAACTGACATTTAATTTAGCTAGGTTCTTAATTATAATTTGTTAACTTCACAAAAACACGGTAATTTGGGTTGTTTTTGTTTACAGGGAAAAAAAGTGTAACTAATTTGTTAACATAAAATGGAATAGGGCACCACGGGTTTAGACCGACGAGGAAATACTTGAAGAACCAAACATAACTAGTGTTTTGCTGCGAGCTAGAGCAGGGAACACTAGCAAGCAATTTATGCCTTATTACGACACTTGTTTTCTCAGCCCGGATCAAATTTTATTAGAACCAAACATAACTAGTGTTTTGCTGCTAAAAATATAAAATAGAGCAAGTATGTGCTCAAGTAGGAGCATTTGTTGAAAACGTGGCTTTTTAAAAAAGTTGAGCAGCAGAAATCAGGAGTAAACAGAGTGCCCATGCTGCTGTATAAATAGAAGCCAAGTTGATTAGATATACACCTTACATCTTTAGACTGTAAACAATAATTGATTATGGTTTTGTGAACAGTCTCAGGTTGCAGTCTTGCAACCTGGTTGTTAACAGCAGTAAGCAATCAGACTAGTTTGGTAGCCCAAAACAGGCCATGAATCAAGGTTTAAAATTTGCTCAAACTCTGGTATTACCAGTAGCAAAAATGTGTATATGACCTAGAGGACTTGAACCGCTGAAACATATAAAGACCAGACTCCAAAGGTGCACAAAAATACAAGTCGTAAGAAAGCATTTAACCATGGTTGTTTGAAGTGTTGAAACAAAAACTTCATTGAAGTAGAAATGACCGGAAATTGTGTGGAAGATGACTTAGGAGTGTTGTAAAACAATATGAAGTAACATCAGAAACGAGAATGAGTGCAATAGTACATAATGGAGGGTTAAAAGCAAAACTCGAACAGGTTTAACCATGCTCCAATGGTGGTGCAATAGAAAGTAAAATATGGAGTACTCTTAAAAACTGAAGTGCACTTATATTTTATACGAATTTAGTAAAATGATGGAGATGAAAGCAAAGGGATGAGCTCGTAGTAGTGTAATAACATCAGTGATCCCTTCATAAACCTCTACATGAAATGCAATTAAAAATTTTTAGAATAAATTTTGGAATTCAATAAAGAAAAAACCAAGGACTATTGATAACTAGAACCAAAATTATGAGAATTTCTAAAAATGCCTGAATTATATGGCCAAATAATAGGAAAGCAGGTTCACTAATTTCTAAATTTTAGCTTTTGTACACCTTAGATATTATTACAATGCTATAAGCAGAAAACAGTAGTCAAATGGTCCTATTTAGCAGAACAAAAACCAAGTGGAAAGTTCCAGTAAAAACACCAGCTTTGTGTTATACTACCCATACATGCAGCAGATTGGTGATTCATGGTTTTAAAGTAGATAATGCCATATTTACTGAAAGGAAATGAACTGCTGAATCATGTTTCTCATATAGCAGCAAAGACTGGTAAAAATAGATGCACATGGTGATATTCTGTTAGACCGCTAATAAGAAAAATAAGGTTTGAATTGGAAATAGAGAGAACAAAATTCATAAATATCACCGATTTCTAGGGTTCTTGTCTCAGCAGATTCAATTCACGCTCAAAAACCTATCTCTCGATTTCTAGGGTTCTAGCTACCGCAAGAGATGAAAAACAATTTCAAGCGATAGAAGAAGGGAAGAATGGCTTACATTTTCATCTTCTTCACGCGACTCCAATAGCTTTACAGAGACGAACTATAGGGCAGTTCTTCAGATTCTTCAATTTGTGGAGAAGCCGAACGACACAAATATTCAAAGCAGATGAACGGCGCCGAGAGAAATTCCAGAGAAGAATTCAGTTTGAGAGTGAGCTTGGGAGTCAAAATTTGGAGAGGATCGAGTATGGCTGAGAGTAGAACGACTGTATTTCGTAATCTTTCGGGCAATTAGCTAAAGAACTTCAGAAACAAATAAAACAATGTGTATCACGTACTAAAAAGCCGTCAATAAAACTAGCCAAATATCCCTACGAAACAGAGCCGTAGGTAAGTAACTACGGGAAACGTCCGTAGGTACAATGTGTTAATAATATATATCTAGTAAAGTTAAACGCTGTCGTTTGGTTATATATTTACCTACGGAAAAGGTCTGTGGGTAAATACCTACGGAATGTTCCGTGGGTAACATTGGCCTTAGTATGCAAATAACTACCGGTAAAAAACGTAGTCGTTTTACTTATATTTTACCTACGGAATAGAGTCGTGGTTAAATACCTACGGAAAATACCGTGGGTAAAATTGGCCTTAGTATGCAGCTACTTAGCTAGGAGAAAACATAGTCATTTTATTTCAATATTTTACCTACGGAATAGAGCCGTGGGTAAATACCAACGGAAACTACCGTGGGTAAAATTGACCTTAGTATGCAGCTCCTTACCTGGGAAAAACGCGGACGTTTTATTTCAATATTTTACCTACGGAATAGAGCCGTGGGTAAATACCTACGGAAAATACCGTGGGTAAAATTGGCCTTAGTATGCAGCTCCTTACCTGAGGAAAAACACAGTTGTTTTTCGGTACACACATTACCTACGGAAAATACCGTGGGTAAATCTTGTATCTAAGTTTACCTACGGAGACCTCCCGTGGGTATCTATTGCCGTCAGTTTACCCACGGAAATAGTCCGTGGGTATTTTTCGCGCCACTTGGTGTTGTGTCCCCGAGTGACTGCCCACGCCATTTACCTACGGAATTGTCCGTGGGTATAAATTTCCGTGGGTAATCCGTAGGTATTCTGTTGGCATACTCTTCCTTCACTTTCCCGTAGGTAAACCGTAGGTATTTACCTACGGTTTCTGTCCCGTGGGTAAACAGCAACTTTTTAGTAGTGGTATATCCGACGATCTCACCATCGGTATGATGGTAGTGTATTAAATCGGCGATCTCACCGTTAGTTTGGCGGTAGAGTGTATTAAATCCGACGATCTCACTGTTAGTATGGTGATAGAGTTTATATTAGACGATCTCACCGTTAGTATGGCGGTAGAGTGAAAAAATGATGATCTCACCATCAGTACAATGGTATAGTGTATTAACAAAACAATACAGCTACCGGAAAAAGGCGGTAGGGTATTTGAACAAAGGAAATCACAATAGAAAATAGGGACAACACAAAGTATTTAAGAACGAAGTAACAACTTTTTTCCATAAACAAATCACCAACTTTTGGGAAGTCCGGTCGCTCCGGACACGCCCAAAAGGGCTGGATAGATTTCACAAAAATACACTACAAAAAGAAGTATTTGCCACTTCACCGGTACAAAAAAAAAGAACAAAGCAAAAGCTCAGGCTATCTAGGTGCAGGCTGCTTAGACTTCTTCTTGCTCGGAGTTGAAGTACTCCCCTTAGAACCATCATTCTCTTCGGCGACCAGAGCAAGGCCTTCACCGGTAGGGGCCTGAAAGTTAGCGGACCCCAACAAGGACGGAGTAAAGCATGTATTACCCGCGGGACGGGTGAACCTCCCGAGCTCTCCATGGTATCCGGTAGCACGAGCAAGAGCCTCAAACTCAAGGCTATCGTACAGGTTTTCATCCAAAAGTTGTTGCGTACTGGAGAAGAATTCTGATACGATCTGTTGACACTCACCGACAAATTTCCGACATTGGGACGAGAGAACTTCCTTCAGACTAGAGATGGTCCAGTCATTCTCTTGAAGCTCTGCCTGCATACCTCTGTACTTTGCAATTTGGCTCTCTTGAGACAGGGCAAGGCTAGGTACCGGTCTCTCTCAGATTCGAAGGTAATAAATGGAAGCCTTCAGGTTAGTGACCTTCTTAATCCAAAAATCAGAGCTACCGGTAGCCTCTAATGAAGGACTTGGTCTCTCTACGTATTTGGCAAAAAAATAAAGTTAGCAAAATATCATAAAAAATGTATAACCTAAAAAGAAAAGTACGAGGCTTACCGACAAGTTCTTTTTCTTTTGTCTTAAGCTTTTCCTTAAAATCTTGGGCACTTAGAGTAGCCTGAGACAATTTCTCTTTTGTCTTATTAAGCTCGGCCTTAAGATCGTTATATTTAACTTTGGCCTCTTGTAGCATTTTATGTTTGTTATCTAGCACTAGTAGAACAATGATCTATCACAGCGCCCCTAATGCAGCGGTTGTAAAAAGAACCGCTGAGATAAAGCGTTTTTAAAAATCTCGCTAACCTATCTCAGCAGTTTTTAGTAGGAACCGCCGCAATAGGTTTGTTAAATATACCAGAACGCGGATCCGCGCTCTCTTCAATCCCTAATTCTCTTCGAGCTCTCTACGCAACCGGCGAAGATGAAGGCGACGCCTGCGACACCACCTTCCTTCCGCGCCACCGCCACCCTTCATCGCCGTTGTCGCCGGAACCACCTCCCGCGCCCATCGCTGTCGCCGGAACCACCTCGCGTGCCACCGTCGCATGCGTCGACGTGACTGCACAAGGGCTGCAGAGGTATGTTTTTTTTCCAATCTGTAACTTGAAATTGGCATAATTATTAGTCTGATTTATTAGCAAAAATTGTTGTAATGTAATTGGATTACTAGTTTAGTTGTGTGTGCATAATTTGTGTATAGTTATATTGATAAATTAGTATAATTAGTTGTGCATACATGGTGTTCGATAAAATGCCTGATTTAAAAATTGTGCTGTTTGTGCCCTCTGCAGATATTTATTAGAATTCTCTGTATCACCCGCACGTCAAATTGAAGAAGGGGATTTTTAGATCCTATTGTCGTTCGGGATCGAACTGGTAATATACTTAAACTAAATTATCTCTTCATTCTCTTCAATCATGGTAATTTTGCAACACTAAATGATGTAGCATAGAAAATGGGATAGAGTTGTTATATGTAGTCATTAGTTGCTAGTGAAATGACAAGTAGTGAGAATGTTTGTTTGTTTAATTAATTATTGCAAAAAAGTGGTTGTGGTTAATATTGAGTGATTGCGATTAAGGATGGATGCTGACACTTGTTGAATTTGTTTGTCATGGTAAATAAGATATTGGTGAATGCTTAATGATAAGCATGGGATTAGAATGATTACGCAAAGGTCATGCTGAATTTTTTCTAGAATTGTATTAGTCTTATTAATTAACTTCATTTATTTGTTGTTTGTGTATAACAATCTTAACTTTTCTTTGTCAGGTCTTCTGCATATTCAATCGAATTCGTAGCAGTATTTCCTTGCCCATCATCAAAGGAGTCTCCTACCTTTCCCCTCTGCACAACTTAAAACAAGTAAGTAATTAAAATTTAGTTTTTTGTTTTAATAAATTAAAACGTATCATGAGTTGTTGATGTTATATAAATAACTACTATCTTAATTACTTGTGTTGGAATTATTAGAGTAAGGTAGGTTAGTTACGTTTGACTGTAGAGTATTTAGGCTAGCTATGTTAGTTTGGTTGGAACCTTAGAGCAGTGCTTAGTTTGGTTGGAACCTTGGAGCAGTGCTTAGTTATTGGTTGGAACTAGAGCTATCAACTACTGCATAAATCCCATCCAACGCTCCTTTCGTGATTTCTGTTGTTTCGAAGGCATAGGTTGGCCTATGAGAATTATGTACAATCCTTTCCTCGCTCACTAAGTCATCTTTCCACTTTCCCACGCACTGCACCAATGCCTAGAGCTCTTTCTCATAAGTGGGATGATTGATAACTGCACCACTGAACTTATCATCATGATATACAAATGCAGACAAAACTGAAAGACAAATCAATCTTATCCACGTTTTGTTTTCACATATAGAATGGAGCGTGACTGGATGTACGGTGATCGAGGGGATCACTTTGACGAGAAGCTGAAAGAGTTTCTCAAAGCGGCAGTGCAACACAAGGACAAAACAAAAGCGGAAAAAAATTTCATGTCCTTGTGTTGACTGTGGGGTCATAAGGAAATATGTAGACATTGAGGAAATCAGATTTCATCTTAAGACCCGTGGATTCACTCCTAATTACAGAAGATGGACTTTTCATGGAGAAGCTGTTCAAGATAGTGCTTCAACATCATACAGTCATGATCCACGTTACACAAGTACCGACCACACCTTCAATACCATCAATGAGTCGGTACCGCTAAGTGATTCAGGATTCGATGACAGTGAGACCACTCACCATGATGAGCAAATGGATTAAATGTTAGAAAATGTTGCAGATACTTTTGTCGATAAGCCGGAAGAGTACCAAAGATTGTTGGACGCATCAAAGACACCTTTGTACCGTTCGTGCGTTAAATACACAAAATTGAGTGTTGTACTTAATTTGTTCAACTTAATGGAGAAATATGGAGTTGGTGACAAGTGTTTCACGACATTTCTAGAGCTGATACATGATATGCTTCCTGATGAGAATGGTCTTCCTACATCCACCTACGAGGCAAAGAAATGGATGTGTCCCATGAGAGTTGAATATAAAAAGATTCATGCTTGCCCAAATAACTGTGTGTTGTATAGGGGTGAATACGAACATCTAGATAAGTATCCTAAATGTTTGTTGTCCCGGTACAAGGACAAGGATGGGGATTCCTCCTTTCAGAAAAAAACCGTCCAGCAAAATTATTGTGGTACTTGCCGATAATTCCTAGATTCAAACGGTTGTTTGCCAACCTGAAAGATGCGAAGAACTTACGATGGCACGCGGATGGTAGAAAAATTGATGAAAAATTAAGACATCCTACAGACGGACCTCAGTGGAGAAATATCAACAGAAAATTCAAACATCATTTTGGGGATGAGGATAGGAATCTGAGGCTTGGATTGTGTACCGATGGGATGAACCTGTATGGCACGTTGAGCAGTTAGCACAGCACTTGGCCGGTGCTACTAGTGATCTACAATTTACCGTCATGCATGTGTATGAAACGAAAATACATTATGTTATCACTCCTAATTTCTGGTCCTAAGCAACCTGGTCATAACATTGACGTATATCTTGCACCACTGATCGACGATCTCAAGTTGTTGTGGAATGAAGGGACAGTGGTATATGATGCTCATGCGAAAGAAAATTTCACACTGAAGGCGATGTTGTTCTGTACTGTTAATGACTTTCCTGCCTATGGGAACTTGTCAGGATACTCGGTGAAAGGATTCAAAGCGTGTCCGGTATGTGAGGATGACACATGTTCAGACCGTTTGAAGCACTGCGGAAAAAATGTTTACATGTGTCATCGACGGTTTCTTCCAGTAGACCATCCTTACCATTTGAGAAAGCGAAAACTATTCAACAATGAGCCCGAGACTCGTGTAGCTCATCTGCCTTTGACTTCAGAGGAAGTGTATGCAAAGGTAAATGACATTTTGGAAACACATCCAAGCCGCCGAAGAACATTTGGAAAAAACATTCCATTTTTTGGGATCTACCGTATTGGCGGCATCTGCCTGTTCGACATTGTTTGGATATCATGAACATTGTGAAGAACATCGGTGAGGTAGTGAGTGATACTTTGCTCAACATACCCGGCAAGACAAAAGACGGATTGAAGGTGAGGAGAGATATGCAAGAGTTGCGCATACGGAAAGAACTACACCCAATAGAGGATGAGAAGCCAACATATCTACCTCCTGTTTGTTATACCTTCTCTAAGAGTGAAAAATTAAGTTTTTGCAGATGTTTGTACTCATTGAAGGTACCATCTGGGTACTTTTCAAAATGGAAGAACCTAGTTTCTATGAAGGATTTGAAACTGTTAGGCATGAAATCTCATGATTATCATGTGTTAATGTTACATCTTCTTCCAGTTGCAATACGAGGGATATTACCAGAAAATGTCAGAAATGCTCTAACTCGATTATGTTTCTTCTTCAACGCTGTCTGCTGCAAGGCAATTGACTCAGACACCCTCGATGATCTGCAACATGAAATTGTTGTGACAATATGCCAGCTTGAGATGTATTTCCCACCATCTTTCTTCGACATAATGGTGCATTTTGTAGTGCATATTGTCCGAGAGATCAAATTGTGTGGTCCGGTTTACTTACGTTACATGTATCCTTTCGCACGATATATGGGGATTCTAAAGGGTAGAATGAAAAACAGATATAGACCGAAAGGCAGTATCATCGAAGCAACAGTGACTGAGGAAGTCACAGAATTTGTGACAAGTTATTTGAACGATGCAGAGTCAATTGGTATTCCCAAACCACGTCACCATGGTAGATTTAAGGGTAAAGGAGTTATTGGCAAAAAGGTTGTGTGTATCTCTTGTGATCTTATTAATCAGGCACATTTGTTTGTACTACAACACCCTGAGGTTGTTGAACCCTACTTCGATATTCACATTGCTGAGTTGAGTCGACAAAACCCTACCAAAAACCGTATCTGGCTTAAAAAAGAACAAAATCGAGTATTCGTCCAATGGTTTAAGGTATATGTGTTTGAGCAAGCTTCATTGAACCCCGAGGATGTCAGTGAAGAAATCAGATGTCTAGCTGTTGGTCCTGGAACAGATGTTGTGTCATTTGAAGGGTATGACATTAATGGATGTACATACTACACTGCACGCCAAGATGCTAAATCAATACATCATAACAGTGGGGTAAAAATTGAAGCATCGGTGACTGAATATGGTCTCGGTAACCAGGTTCAACCAATGAGCAGTAGTAGTTGGTATTATGGTGTCATAGAGGACATATGAGAACTAGACTATCACATTGATTCGTTTCTAGTGTTCCGCTGTAATTAGGTGGACAACTGACACCAAAATGATAAATGACTTATTTTGGTTGATCTTTCACGTGTTACAAATTATAAGGAAGATCAATTTGTGTTGGGTAAAGACTGTGACTAGGTGTTTTATGTTGAAGACCTAAAAGATAGTAGATGGTCTGTTGTTCTTCCAGGGAGAAGACCAGTTTTGTTTGAGGATGAAAACAACGATGATGATGATAATGAGATGATAGACGAAACAGTATCGTTGCATACAAGGGTACATGATTCAACTAATGATTTATAAAATGATAATGTTCAGACCATCTACGCTCGATCAGACCATAATGAGGGGGTTTGGGTAGAAAACAGATCATGATATATGTTACTATGTCTAGGTAACACCATTGGTTGAAATTACATTATATAATTCGCATTATTGTTATTACAATGTTATCAAAATTAATTATTATGTTTATTTTTCCAATTATACATCGTTCCATGAATATTGATCTAATGTTTGTGTTTTTTTCTCAGTGGATGATCATCCGATTGACGATCCTATAGGACAGCTGCTCACGACTGGGGAAATTCAGCCACAACAGAGTAGACCGGCAAAACGCACCACACAAGGTGGTAAAAAGAAATCAAAGGCAGCAGACATCCCAGCACAGCAGACTGAGGCAGCTGGGCCTTCACAGGAAGCACAAGAGATACAAGTTGCTCCTCCGCCTCTCAAGAAACCCAAAAAACGAGGGGTTACCCGTGCGCTGAAAGCAAATAGAGGCCCCCCGACCAAGCCTTTGCAGTTCAATAAGTTGAATCAGCCCATAGGTACATGGAAAAATGATTTCACTGCTCTAGCTAGGCATTTGCTGAGTTCATATTGCAATATAAACCACCATTGGAAGCAAGTGCCTCCGGCGTTGAAGGAGCAGATATTTGAGCGTCTTCAGGTATTTGTTGATGTTTATAGTTTATTTTAAGATTAATGTAGTTACTATTTTACACTAATCCATTTTTTTTGCATATAGGCCCGATTCAATATAGATCCTTCTATGAAGGACGATGTGATGAAGGGAATTGCCAGACAGTTTAGAGACTTCAGATCTCTGCTCACGAGGCAGTACATTTACTGTGAGGAGCCCGCAGAAATAGAGGAAGCAACAGATGAAGATGTGGATGATCGTAGACCACAGTGGCAAAAATACGATGGTATTACTGAAGAGCAGTGGAAGGAGTTTGTTGAGAAGCGTTTGACCCCTGAGTTCAAGGTGAGTTTCACACTAGTAGTTGTTCTTTTGTATGATAAATGTTTAAAGTGTCCTTAGAGTTCATTTGGATAATTTGTCTTTTCCATATATTATTTGAATAATTTGTCTTTTTCACACATATACGTAGGCTTTACGTGAGAAACAACAACAAAATGCCAAAAAAAATCGTTACCCCCATCACATGGGGAGTACAAGTATTGCTCAGCGTGTGCCAGGAGTGGGAGAAAGAGGGGTTGCTGCCAGCTGAATCGAATGTCAGTGAAAGAAGGATGAAGGTTTGGGACTTAAGTCGACGGAAGAAACCTTCAGATCCGGCGGCACCTGCTCAGTATGATGACGCCATGAGAGAAGTCACTAACCAAATGGTAAGTGATTTTTAGTTTAAAAGAAGTAGAATGTTTATTATATTAATATCTGAGTAACAATAGCAGTTACACGAAACGAAAGTATCCTTATTGAATTATTAAACTCCATAACAGGAACAGTTAAGCTCCCAAATCACCCAGGGCACTTGGCAGCCCGTTAGGCAAGATGATCCACTTCCCCACGCTCTTGGGAAGAAGGATCATCCGGGTCGTGCAGTAGGCTTTGGTGGTCATGTCGGTATACGGCAAACCTTCGGTAATCCTGGGTCCAGACACGGTACAGGAGGGAGCATTACATATGAGGAGCACTTAAGCCAGAATGCGGAGCTCGAGCAGTGACTACGAAATGAATTTCAGCAGCAAATCGCTCAAGCTATGGAGATGATGCGATCTGAGAGAATGAGTCAGGAGGTTTCTAGACCGCCAGATCAGCCACAAGCATCAGAGCCCGCACCAGTGCCTCCCAGTAGTGTTTACTCCGTCAACCCGTTTCCATATTCATCTCTCAAGGTTAGAACAACATGTTAACTACAAATACAAAAAAAAAACAAATTATACACTTATTTATGTGCATCTAAAATCTTTAATTTTGAAAATTTAGAAACCGATTGACTGCACATTGTTGCAAGTGATTGGCGGTGACGAAGTCGTAGTAGGGTGGGGAAAACTTTTCAAGTCTTCTCCTGGTGACACCGTGAGGAATGCAGCGCTCCGAGAGTACCATGTCCGGGTGCTTGTTGATGATTACGCGCCTGCGTACAGGGATTTTCAGCTACCGGTGCCCAGTGCAGACATGTCCACCCTTCGTCAAGCTAAATCCATGACAATACAGTGGCCAATTAGATTGATTAAGCTTGGGGAGCAGCAGGTAAGCACACGAAAAAACTTATTCTTTAACATATCCTAGAGTAGAAACATATACTTATTAAATTAATATATCAAGAACACATTCAATCAAATTCTGATAAGGCAAAAGGAAAGAGAGTTGTTGTTGCACCAGCTAATCCTTCGATGGCATCCGCAACTAGAGTTATGATGAGATCGAATTTGCTAGAATCGGCGGTTCTGAATGTCTTACCCCCCAAGCTGAAAGTATTGCACTCCACACTGTTGATGACGCCGCCGATAAGCGATTCAGTTACAGTGGAACCAAGACCGGATCTTTTTCACTATGAAGGCGCTCAGAGATTTGAAATCTACCTTAGTGATTTTGTGGAGTTGTTCACGAAGGATTGGTTGAGTGCGTCGATTCTCAAATCGGCTTGCATGTGAGTAACTAGCATACCTTGTACACATTTTACTCTGTATATTTGAAAATTAAATCACTAATATTGGTTTCTTTATATTGTGCAGGTTTGTTGATGATAAGGTGGTCCAAGTACATGATAATAGTAGTTTCGGGTTCTTATGCCCTGACTTCTGTTCTGAAGCTAATATGGGATCTGACCCCCAAGCTTTGGTCCAGTACTTGTCGACTGTGATACATGCATGTGCAGTTGCTGATAAATCTTACATAATGCTACCACTTCATCAAGGGTAAGAATTTTATCAAATGTTAAGTTAGTTTAAAAATTATGATACTTGTATTATGTAATTGATTGAATTAAGTTCTGCTTGTGTTGCAATCTATGAACAGCCGACATTGGTCTTTGCTCGTTCTATGTCTAAAAAGCCCAAGAGTCCTGCAGCTTGACTTAGCATCTCGGCGTCCCAAGAAGCCAATTATATATAACTTGTTGATGAGGTGAATTTACTTAACTTGATTAATTATCAATTTTTAGTTATTTCTTAATCATTCGGTTGATAATTGTTACTTTATCTGTGTGTATGAATTCTAGTACCTTTCAAGCTGTACTAACGCAAATCCGGGGAATGAGAATTAAGAACATTCAGTGGAATGTAGTCAAGGTATTTTTGTAGTCCTTATTCAAATTTTTTGTAATATGTTCATTAGTTTTGAAATAGGAACAATATTATAATTTATGTTAAATCGATTTTGAATATGTACGTATAACAATGTGCAGTGTCCACAGCAGCCGGGAGGTTCAGAATGTGGCTACTTTGTCATGCGGTTTATGAATGACTTGGTAGCGGCACCGACACTCTTGCCAGAGAAGTCTCTAGACAAGGTAAGTAGCATTCTCGAAATATTTTGGTTTTGTATATACTTTTTAACATTGATTCTTAAACTCAAAGTTTTTTTAGCAACTAATCATATTACTTTTTTTGTTAATTTCAAGGCTTTTGAAGAATTGGTAGAAGGTTACGGTGAAGGACATATAACCGAGGTGCTCGAGGAATGGGCAGAATACATGAGCGTTAACGTAGGTTGCTTTTAGTATTAGGTAGGATTGAGTAGGATGTTTTTGAAATTCTCATGGAACAATTGTGGTTTGTGTAAATATTTTGTTGATGTTTGATTAAATTGCTCATATTTGTAAGTGTAAGTGGATTATTGCCCGTAGATGGGTTTGGTGGCCATTTAAATGGCTTAATGGTTGATCTACTGCCCCACTGTGGTGGCATTGTTAATTGTTATATGTTAACATGTTTGATTGATTCTTAGGTGTTTTTGGTACAATTGTAGGGTGGAATGGAAAAAAACACCTATTGCAGCGGTTCTTAATAACAACCACTGCAATAGGCCCTGTCTAATAACTTCTGAAGACAACCTAATGCAGCGGTTCCTTCAACAACCGCCGCCATAGATCCGTCTAACGCAGCGGTTATTTTAACAAATGCTGCGGTAGAGTACCTACTGCAGCGGTTGTAGAACCGCTGAGGTAGGTATCTACTGCGGCGGTTGTTAAAAGAACCGCTGCATTAGAGTACCTACCTCAGTGGTTCTACAACCGCTGCAGTAGGTGTTTCACCTACCGCGACGGCACCCGTCTCAACGGTTTTCAACCGCCGTCATAGGTGCCAAACAACCTCCGCCACAGGGTATTTTTCTACTAGTGTAGCTCTGACTCGAAGGAGGCCCGGAGATCCTCAACGTTCTTCTTTGCTTCCGCGATCTCCTCCCGGAAGACTCGCTTTTCATCATCAAATGTAGTATGCGCCCTGTTGATAGCATCCTCCTGAGACATAGACATCTCTTCTCAGATTTCTTCCTGGAGCGTAGCCTTTTCATCTTCAAATTGAGCCTGGGCCCTTTCAAGCTCTACTCGGGCCTCCGTTCGAACCTCATTAATAGTCTTTTCCCGGAAGTCTCGGGAGAGCTCCTTCGAAGAGCGGACATCTCCCTTTCACATTGGGCAATGACTTTCCCAATTTTCGCTTGATACATGTCCGCTTGCTTCTTTAGCGCATTTATTCTCTCAAGCCGCGTAGGCGCCAGTTTCCTCTGATGCATCGCATTTAACTTCATAAAGCGTGTCTTGTATTTCTCGGCACGCGCCACTGTGGAATTGAGGCTCTAATTAAAATGCTGAGACTGGGTCTCAACGCACTGAGCCATCGTGACAGCCTTAACAAAAACAAAAGGAGAAGGAAACAAGAACGAGGAAAGTAAGTCTAGGACAGAAAAAAGAAAGTATTAGACCTGTATCAAGGCTTGTCAAAGGCGGTTGAAAGCGTCCTTCTCTGATAAAAAGTGGAGGACGACGACATCGGCCCCACCTTCACCGATCCGAAGTCTCTCCTTCAAAGGAGTTGGGTGAGAGGAAGGAGCAAAAATACCATCGTCACCCTTTGCAAGCTTAGTCACCATCTTCCACAGGGTCTTATACTCCATTCCTCCCACGTGTGGAATTAGAGGTATGGGATTACCCCGGTGGTAACACCAATCTTCCTTCATAGAGAGACTGGAAAACATTGGATCGCACCGAGGGGGAGGGGAAGAGCGACCTCCCGGCCTGTCTTGAGCACGCTTGCTCCTTTGTTCCAAAGAAGGAGGCTTGGACTGAACAGAAGGCCCAAATCCTGGCCCCGAGACTAGATCGTTAGGGTTACCGAAGGACTTGGAGGAAGAGCTCTCTTCCACGCCTTCCTCTGCAATCCCTATGCCCTTTCTAGGAGGGACCTTGGGACCACTTTTCTTTTTCTGGGCAGCACCTTCAACTATGGAAATACCACCCGTAGGACGCCGCGTCCGCTCCGGATCTGGATCTCGGGGAACGGTAACAGCAGCTACGTGAAGAAGAGGAAATGGTAAGAAATTAACAAAAAGCAAACATAAAGGAAAAAGGAAAGCGAAATCCATAAAAGGGAATACCGGTCGAAAAATGGAATCTATATTTTGATTTACCCCTTCTTCTACACAAAAATAGCTATGCAGATCAGGGAAGAGGGACGATATAGAAGTTGAATATACCCCCTCCCCACTCGGGCTACAAACAGGAGTGGTCACTGATAAGTGAGAAATACATAGACATTTAAGGGTTTAATTTACCTTATATTTACTTACTTTTAGGATAATATTACTCACTTATCGTATGTTTTTCCTAAGATTTATGTCTTGATATGGACTGATAGATTTTACGTATCAAATGCAGGAAAAAGTCTTGGAATCACATAGTTTATTTCACAAGCTTTCCAACGCAACAAACGGCGAGGGAAATGGAGTTATAACGAAGAATCTGGAGCCTGTCAAAGTTTGCAGGACAAGACGAGACGAGAATACACACGTCCGCAAACACGGACTCCCACACAGACAAAACATAAAGGGCTTGTCCGCAACGCGGACTGAAACACGGACGCCAAATACACGCGTCCGTACCCGTCCGTACCAGACGCACCCACGGACGCCAGAAAACAACGTGTCCGCAACGCGGACTCAAACGCGGACGCGTGTAAACGCAGCCCAGATCCAGAATTCACGCGACTGATTTTCTTTCGGCGCCGTTTTCTCCATTTTCTTCTTCATTTGCGGCGCCTACAAACACATCCATCTACCCCCTAAGCAATATCAGACGCCGCACTCCTTAAATTCCTCACGCATGCTGCAGCCCTGTCTTCTTCCATCCTCATTCTTTCTATAAAGACCACTGCTTCTTCATCAGAAAAAAGACAATCGTTCACAAAACTCAACGTTCACCTCCAAATCCCACTTCCTCCATCCAACCATTCTCCAGCCATACATCCACATATCCACTTCATTCCATCATTTCCCATCACCAATAAGCCTACCTCTTTCATTTTCCAAAAAACCAGACGAAGAAGACGATCTGCACAAAACCAGGCCGTGTCCTAATTTGTGTCCGTGTTTGCGTCCGCGCAGCCCCCACGCGGACATTAGTTGTCCGCGTTTGTGTCCGCATTTGTGTCCGCGTGGCCCCACACGGACAGGACCAACTTTTGCCTGTTTGTTCATTATTCTTCGTTCTACCTGTTTATCATCGTTTTGAGGTCGGCATAATCACGGAGACAAGCCCGGAAGCGGAACAACTCTCCCCAAATAGAGTTCTTTCTCTCCTTAAACTCTACTCTGTTTTAATGCCTATCTTATTTATGATGTTTGTTTTTATAATTATGTGTGAGTAATAAACCTACCCTCCTAGGTTGGGAAGCAAGCCTATTTTATATAATTATGTTATGTAGACTTCCCACTATAATCTATTTAAGCAATATTTTGATTCTTGTCCTTAATGTGCTTTAATCTTTAGGCCAATTATTAAAGTGATATTTGTAGTTCTCTTGTTAAAATGCGGTACTAAGACAAGGTCTAGACAAAGGAAGTCAAAACGGGTTAACGACTAGAAGCGTGTCTCGCCTATAGGTTAATCTGTCTCCAATAGGAGTTGTTAATAAAGCAATTAATTTATAATAACTTGGGCAAGGATTGCGGCTTATTGTTTAAGTTAATCAGGGTTTATTGTACAAGGACCGGTCAATGAACTAATTAAGATTCCTGAGTTTATTGCTAAAATGGTGGAAGTTTATATTAATATAATTGGATGAAATAGGTGAGCAGAACAACCTAGGGTGCTTCCTTAAAAACAAAGAGTTTTACAACCATTATTATTTCTGTTTTGATTAATTGTTCTTATTACTGTTTGTGTACGTTAAAGCTGTAACCACAATTTCCCTAAAAAAAGTGATACGTTCTTGTCATTAGTTTAATTAGAATCCTCAGTTAATTTACTACACTATCAGTAAAACTACAACAAGGTCCCCAAGAGTTCGACACCCCCACAAATCCACTATTCCGCAAAACGATAGGTACAATGCCTAAGTTGTAGAAGTAGTCACATATTTCTCCAACAAGTTTTTGGCGCCGTTGCCGGGGACCTCCGGCACGGTTAATTGATAGTTTTTAATTTTACTGAGATTTCTGTTTAGCTTTTGCTACTCTTTATTTTGTTTTGTTTCTATTTTTGTTATTTTATTTTCTTTAGTTTATCTTTACTTTTTAATTATTGCTTTTGCTTTCTTTAGTTGTTCTCCATTTTTCATCAAACTAAATTTAATTTCTATATATGTGTCGAACTCGATCTGCAGGTAGTCTTCAAAACAGTCTTGAACGTGAGATTGAGAGATTTCTCCACCAAAGAAGGTGACAGCAACAAATTGAGATGACAACTAGACAAACTCTCTGCGAATACCAGCAACCGTCAGTTGAAGGGAGGCCCTCCGCTATTGTCCTTCCTCAAGTTACACAGGCTGAACTGGATGCCTGGCAATTCAAAACGAGTTTCATCACCACACTCTATCATCAAGGACAATACAGCGGGCTGGATTCAGACGATGCTCCACACCATATATCTGCATTTCTTGATTTCTGTAACACTTTTAATAAAACAGGAAATCTAAATGAGCGCATCCATCTGCAATTGTTCCCCTATTCATTAAAGATGGCGCCTCCAGGTGGCTGAGAAGTTTACAACCCAGCAGCATCCACAGCTGGGCCGAATTAGCAAACAAATTTCTGGCAAAATACTATCCCCCGTCCAAGACAAGAGAAAAAATTGCTGAGATCACGAATTTCTGTCAAGAACCAGGTGAGTCTCTTTATGATTCGTGGGATAGATTCAAAGAATTACAGATATTATGCCCACACCACGGTATGAGTAGCCAGGAACTTGTGTTATCATTATTTAGAGGTTTAAATGATTCTAATAAATTGTTGCTAAGTTCCTCGTCTGGAGGAAATTTTATGAAATTGACCGGAGAAGAAGCGGTTGAGCTACTGGATACCATGACTGCCAGCACCAGACAATGGTGTAAAAACAAGGGAAGAGGTGAAGCAAAGAAAGAAACCGGAATGTATAATATTCCCCCACACGATCATGTATCTGCTCAATTAGATGCACTCACAAAAGTTGTGGAGAAACTAACGCTGAATCAACCACAACAAAAAGCTGTGAAGACGGTTGCCACTTCCCCATATTTGACTCCCTGTTGCGAAAACTGTGGAGGAGCTCATGAAACCCCAGATTGCGATGGTTCAGGATTCAACAGGACCCTTGAGGAGGTAAGTTTAATTAACAACAGACCAGGGAATCCTTATCAGAACTCATACAACCAAAACAATTGGAGGAGCAATCAACAACCATGGAGAAATTATGAGCCACAGACGAGCAACCAAGGATTCAACCAAAACCGACAACCTCAATACAACCGACAACAGGAGCAGCCAACCAACTCACAAGGAGATATGGGCGAACTGAAAAGCATGATGAACCAGCTTCTAAAACAAGGTCAGGCAACAAATTCAAAATTTGCTGAGATAGAAGCTAAAGTTGCTGATCAGGCTACCATAACCACAAATTTAGAAAGACAGATAGGTCAGATTTCACAACAACTGGCTCAAAGACCAACAGGGTCACTCCCTAGCCAGACTGATCCAAATCCAAGGGAGCATGCAAAAGCGGTAACCCTAAGAAGCGAAAAAGAGCTAATATCTAATGCCCCTGAAGTTGAGAAGGAATCTGCCAAACAAAGAGATCCTCAAACTGAAAAAGAAGAAGTAACAATTCCCAAGGAGAAGGAGTCTCCTGCATCCCTTACTATTAAACCGTCCCAGGTTTCATATGATATTCCAATTCCATTTCCTGATAGATTAAAGAAAAAGAATTTGGATGACCAATTTGGAAAATTTCTTAATATTTTTAAGAAATTAACTATTAATATTCCTTTTTCTGATGCCTTAACACAAATGCCTATTTATGCAAATTTCATGAAAGATATTTTGTCTATCAGGCGATCTTTACAGGAAAATGACACGGTGAAATTAACCGAAAGAGTGTCTGCAGTACTCTTAAAGAAGCTACCACCAAAATTGGGAGATCCAGGTCTCCCCATCATTCTCTGCGTGATAGAAGACATAAATTGTGGTAACGGGTTATGCGATTTAGGAGCCAGTATTAACTTAATGCCTTTATCTATCTTTAAGAAATTAGGTATAGGTCAATGCTCTCCTACTCCTGTGCAGCTACAACTAGCTGATCGTTCCATAATCTACCCTAAAGGAAAAGTTGAAGATTTAGTGGTTTCTGTTGGCAAATTTATTTTCCCTGCAGATTTCATTGTTATTGACATTGAGGAAGATAAAGATGTTCCACTAATCCTAGGTAGACCTTTTATGAGAACTGCCCGTACTTTAATTGATGTTGAAGGAGGTAAAATAATTTTGAGACTTCATGATGAACAGGTAGTTTTTGACATGACCCGGAACATGAAACGTCCTTCTGATACACAAATCTATTTTTCCATAGACACTGTTGACTCTTTAGTACAGGAGACGTTCCTCAGCGAAGATGAAGAAACGATTTTGGAAAGATGTCTCATGACATCTTGTGAAACTGATGATGAAAACCCTGATATTGCTCTCATGGCTGAAGAGTTGAACAGGAGACAACCATATTTCCGTACCTACCAACAAAATTCGAGCCAGTAGAAAGGAATGCAAACAGACCAAAGCCTTCCATTGAGAAAACACCTACAATAGAAATGAAACCTCTTCCCCCTCATTTAAAATACGCTTTTCTAAAAGAGCCATCTGATTTACCAGTTATTATATCATCTAAATTGACAGATGTGCAGGAAAGGCAACTTTTAGAGGTGTTACGCAATCATACGACCGCTATCGGTTGGTCAATAGCAGATATCAAAGGAATAAGCCCATATTTGTGCTCTCATCGAATTTATATGGAAGATGATTTCAGGGCATTGGCACAACCACAGAGGCGTCTCAACCCCGTTCTAAAAGAGGTGGTAAAAAAGGAGGTAATAAAACTACTTGACGCTGGAATTATTTATCCCATTTCAGATAGCAAGTGGGTGAGCCCAGTACAGGTGGTACCAAAAAAAGGAGGAATAACTGTGGTTCCTAACAAAAAAGGTGAGTTGATTCCTCAACGCATTACTACTGGTTGGAGAGTTTGTATTGACTATAGGAAATTGAATACTGCCACACGTAAGGATCATTTTCCCCTGCCCTTTATTGACCAAATGCTGGAAAGGTTAGCAGGTCAGGATTACTATTGTTTTCTAGATGGCTATTCAGGATATTTCCAGATCCCAATTGCTCCAGAAGATCAGGATAAAACTACTTTTACCTGTCCTTATGGAAAATATGCTTATAAACGAATGTCGTTCGGATTATGTAATGCCCCAGCTACTTTTCAACGGTGTATGATGGCTATTTTTCACTACATTAAAAAATGTATAGAGGTCTTTATGGATGACTTCTCTGTCTTTGGTTCAACATTTGACACTTGCCTGGAGAATCTCGATCTTATTTTGGCCAGGTGCGAAGACACAAATCTAGTACTAAACTGAGAAAAATGTCACTTCATGGTTCGAGAAGGGATTGTGCTCGGGCATAACGTGTCTTCAAAAGGTATTGAGGTGGATCGCGCTAAAATTGAGGTAATAGAAAAACTCCCACCTCCTACTACTGTTAGAGGTATCCGAAGTTTTCTTGGACATGCTGGTTTCTATAGAAGATTCATTAAAAACTTTTCCAAGATTTCTAAACCTCTCTGTACTTTACTGACAAAAGATGCTAAATTTCATTTTTCTGATGAATGTCTAGCAGCTTTCAACTTGTTAAAAGAGAAACTTGTTTCTGCTCCTATTGTGGTATCACCCGACTGGTCCCAACCGTTTGAAATCATGTGTGACACCAGTGATTATGCGGTGGGTTCTGTTTTGTGCCAAAAATTGGATAGAGTTCTGAGAGTCATTTATTATGCTAGTCGTACTTTAAATGACGCTCAGAAAAATTACGCCACCATGGAAAAAGAATTGCTGGCAGTCGTCTTTGCTTTAGATAAATTCTGTCCATATTTATTGGGTAGTAAGGTTATTATTTATACTGATCATTCTGCCCTCAAGTATCTATTTGCCAAAGCAGATGTTAAACCCAGGTTGATAAGATGGATACTTCTCTTGCAAGAATTCGACATAGAAATAAGAGATAAGAAAGGTATACAGAATGCCGTGGCTGATCACTTGTCAAGGATGGAGGCACCAGAAGATGAAAGACCCATCAATGAGTCTTTCCCTTACGAGGCAGTATTCGTAATCCAAATGGCTGGAGGCCCTTGGTTTGCTGATATTGCTAACTATCTTGCCAGGAAGATCATCCCAGCTGATATGACATATCAACAGCGGAAAAGGTTCTTTTCAATTGTCAAACATTATTTATGGGATGATCCATATCTCTTCAAAATCTGTGCAGATGGAATTATAAGGAGATGTGTCCCACAGACGGAAATCCGAAATATCCTTCTCCATTGCCATTCTAGAGAAACCGGCGGACATCACGGTGCTACCCGTACAGCTGCTAAGGTACTTGAATCCGGTTTCTATTGGAACACCCTTCACAAAGACTGTCATGCTTTTGTGTCTACTTGTGATCGGTGTCAACGGCAAGGTAACATTTCTCGCCGTCATGAACTACCCTTGAACAATATGCTGGAGGTTGAATTATTTGATATTTGGGGAATTGATTTTATGGGACCCTTCCCAAATTCTTTTGGAAATTTATACATCTTAGTAGCAGTTGATTATGTCTCTAAATGGGCAGAAGCCCTTGCTTGCTCTACTAACGATGGTAAAGTTGTGATGAAATTCATAAAGAAAAATATTTTCACTCGATTCGGTGTTCCTAGAGCAATAATCAGCGATGGTGGATCTCACTTCTGCAATCGCCAGTTTGATGCTCTCCTGAAGAAATATGGAGTCAGACATAAGGTTGCTCTACCATACCATCCTCAAACAAATGGTCAGGCTGAGATAACAAACAGAGAACTGAAATGGATTCTGCAGAAGACGGTGAACAATTCTCGAAAAGATTGGTCCCTTAAATTGGATGATGCACTCTGGGCATACCACACCGCCTTCAAAACACCTATTGGCATGTCCCCCTACAAACTAGTTTTTGGGAAGGCATGCCACTTGCCTGTGGAATTAGAGCATAAATCTTATTGGGCTCTGAAAGTGTTGAACTTTGATCTACAACAAGCCGGTGAAAAAAGGAAGTTCCAATTGACTGAACTAGAAGAACTTAGGAACGACTCATATGAGAATGCAGTGATCTATAAAGAAAAGACCAAGCGTTGGCACGATAAGATGATTGCCAAGCGAGAATTCAAAGCAGGAGATCAGGTGCTTCTTTATAATTCCAGACTTAAGTTCTTCCCAGGTAAGTTGAAATCCTTCTGGTCTGGACCATTTACAATAATATCCGCCTCTCCGTATGGAGCTGTGGAATTGGACAATAAAAAAGGAGAATCGTTTAAAGTAAATGGAGCTAGAATAAAATTATTTCTGGGAAACACATTTGATCACGAAAAGGCTTCTGCGCTTCTTCTCAAAGACCCAGTCACACCTTAAAACACTCAGGTATGGTCTAGCCAAAGACCATAAAGATGGGCAGCTTGGTAGGAGGCACCCTACTATCTATCTTTTTATTCTATATTGTGCTTATATTTTGTGTCTTATTTTATGTTAAAAGATATATAGTAAAATAAAAAAAGAAGAGAAAAGAACGAGGAGAATTAACTTGAGTTCTTCTGTCTGTTTAGAATATTCATTACAGGAACATCTTGCACATTCCTACAGCTGAACTCAAATATGGGGGAGCTACTCTACATACTCTGCAAAACTCTGGGGAGTACACTATCTATACCCTGCTCTTTAAATTTTCAATATTTCCTATTGCTTTTGCTTTGGGATCTTTACCCTGGTAGTTTGCATGCCCTGATATTATTTTAATTCTTTCTATGCAATGAGGGCATTGCTTTGGTTCAAGTGTGGGGGAGAGATAATAATCAAAAGCTTGCTCTTAAGTTTTACTCTTTTTCGACACTGTGTTTAAATTTTTTAAGTGATTAATAATCAAAAAAGGAGCCATAGTGGGAGTAATACCGGTATTAACAAGTTTAAAGGGTACAAAAAAAATTATTAACTGTTTATATCACTCTGATCCTTACTCAATGCTAAAAAATTCTGAGGAAATTATCATTTGAATTTTGTTTTAACTTTGAGCCTGGATTTGAATTGGAATGAAACGGTGGAAAAAGAACAAGACAAGATACTCCTCTGATCTAGACAGGCATATTCTGATCCTAAACAGGCCTCGTCCACTCGGTTATTAAGCTCTTAGGGGTGCTTCATCACCCGACTACCTAAGGTACTTCGTATCTGGGATAGTAGACCCAAAACCGCTACAAGGGTGGAGAGAAAAGTCTGAGGTAAAGAAAAAATGAACTTCATAATTGAAGTATCTTTGCATTCTGTTCCAAAATGATAAAAACTTCTTCATTATGGATCATGAGTATGTGGCATTGAAAGGTATAATGGAATAAGATTTTACTTCATGCCCCTTGTCGTTCAAGGAAATGTGAAAGAAAATGGTGGATTGGCTCAAGGTTAAAAGCAGAATTCTCATGGTACTGTTTCCCTTTCTTTTGTAGGACTTCAGGGTTATTTTCAGAAACGGAGAAATATATTTAAGAAATTTAATGTTGTTTGTACCCTTTTAAAATCTGAAAAGATTGGCAATTACCTCTTCCGTGCTCTCCCTACTTGATTATTGTCTGTTAAACTTGTTTAAACATTATGTCAAAAAGATTTGCTTGAGGACAAGCAAAAGATAAGTATGGGGGAGTTTGATAAGTGAGAAATACATAGACATTTAAGGGTTTAATTTACCTTATATTTACTTACTTTTAGGATAATATTACTCACTTATCGTATGTTTTTCCTAAGATTTATGTCTTGATATGGACTGATAGATTTTATGTATCAAATGCAGGAAAAAGTCTTGGAATCACATAGTTTATTTCACAAGCTTTCCAACGCAACAAACGGCGAGTGAAACGGAGTTATAACGAAGAATCTGGAGCCTGTCAAAGTTTGCAGGACAAGACGAGACGAGAATACACACGTCCGCAAACACGGACTCCCACACGGACAAAACATAAAGGGCTTGTCCGCAACACGGACTGAAACGCGGACGCCAAATACACGCGTCCGTACCCCCGTCCGTACCACGGACGCACCCACGGACGCCAGAAAACAACGTGTCCGCAACGCGGACTCAAACGCGGACGCGTGTAAACGCAGCCCAGATCCAGAATTCACGCGACTGATTTTCTTTCGGCGCCGTTTTCTCCATTTTCTTCTTCATTTGCGGCGCCTACAAACACATCCATCTACCCCCTCAGCAATATCAGGCGCCGCACTCCTTAAATCCCTCACGCATGCTGCAGCCCTGTCTTCTTCCTCCTCCTTTCTTCTATAAAGACCCACTGCTTCTTCATCAGAAAAAAGACAATCGTTCACAACTCAACGTTCACCTCCAAATCACACTTCCTCCATCCAAATACCATTCTCCATCCATACATCCACATATCCACTTCATTTCCCATCACCAAATAAGCCTAACTCTTTTATTTTCCAGAAAACCAGACGAAGAAGACGATCTGCACAAAACCAGGCCGTGTCCTAATTTGTGTTCGCGTTTGCGTCCGCGCAGCCCCCACGCGGACATTAGTTGTCCGCATTTGTGTCCGCGTGGCCCCACACGGATAGGACCAACTTTTGCCTGTTTGTTCGTTATTCTTCGTTCTACCTGTTTATCATCGTTTTGAGGTCGGCATAATCACGGAGACAAGCCCGGAAGTGGAACAACTCTCCCCAAATAGAGTTCTTTCTCTCCTTAAACTCTACTCTGTTTTAATGCCTATCTTATTTATGATGTTTGTTTTTATAATTATGTATGAGTAATAAACCTAGCCTCCCGGGTTGGGAAGCAAGCCTATTTTATATAATTATGTTATGTAGACTTCCCACTATAATCTATTTAAGCAATATTTTGATTCTTGTCCTTAATGCGCTTTAATCTTTAGGCCAATTATTAAAGTGATATTTGTAGTTCTCTTGTTAAAATGCGGTGCTAAGACAAGGTTCTAGACAAAGGAAGTCAAAACGGGTTAACGACTAGAAGCGTGTCTCGCCTATAGGTTAATCTGTCTCCAATAGGAATTGTTAATAAAGCAATTAATTTATAATAACTTGGGCAAGGATTGCGGCTTGTTGTTTAAGTTAATCAGGGTTTATTGTACAAGGATCGGTCAATGAACTAATTAAGATTCCTGAGTTTATTGCTAAAATGGTGGAAGTTTATATTAATATAATTGGATGAAATAGGTGAGCAGAACAACCTAGGGTGCTTCCTTAAAAACAAAGAGTTTTACAACCATTATTATTTCTGTTTTGATTAATTGTTCTTATTACTGTTTGTTTACGTTAAAGCTGTAACCACAATTTCCCTAAAAAAAGTGATAAGTTCTTGTCATTAGTTTAATTAGAATCCTCAGTTAATTTACTACACTATCAGTTAAACTACAGCAAGGTCCCCAAGAGTTCGACACCCCCACAAATCCACTATTCCGCAAAACGATAGGTACACTGCCTAAGTTGTAGAAGTAGTCACATATTTCTCCAACAGTCACAGGAGAAGTACCTGTTTTGGTGGAAGTAATAGCAAGAGGACCGGTGGGATTAGTAACGGTACCGGTAACGGTCTCCCTCTTTTCACCAGTTTTAACTTTTGCTTTTCTAACTTTCTCTGCCCCTCGGGAGCCTTTCTCTTAATACCAGTGGGACTTCGGACTTTGCCCCGAGCAGAAGAAACATCGGAGGACGAAGCCACGACTTTTTTCTCATCAACGATCTGGAAGTTGACAAGCTCCCACTTGTTACGGAGGGTTAATTTATCGCCCGAGAGTATGAAGTCTGCAACAAACACAGGTTAATAACAACCGGAATGATAAACATAAACAAGGGAAGGAGCGTAAGGAAGAACGTACGGTCAATATTTTTCCGAGTTTCAGCCAAACTCTTCTCGGTCAGGAAGTGGGTAATTGGGAGCAACATAGATGAACTCAACCTTTTAAGAACATCACCGACCTTAGTTACCTCGTCTGGTGGGGGTATAGGAGCGACCAGTTGCCCCTTCACTAGGTCTCCGATATGGGCAACCCCAAGAAATCTCCCGGGAGACGGGTAAATCACAAACCAGTTGGAGGACCAGCTGTTCTCCAACTTCACCCATTTAAAAAACGTACAGCCACTTGCCGCTAGAATGGATATGTCTTCCTCGGTGGTAGAGGAATTTATCCGCATCGTGAAAAAAATTCACGAACTCCCGAGCATCCGGTATAATATTGTCGTCAGCACAAACAGCTAAAAAGGCATGGAGGCAGCCCAGAGCATTGGGGTTTAGGTGGGCGAGCGTGCACCGGCGGCTCGATAAAAACCCAAGAATGAAAGGATGTGGAGGAATGCACAGCCCGCGGTTGAAATGGCCACGGTACACCACGAACCCCAACCCAAAGTGGTCGAAGGGGTGCGCTGTCAGCGCCGGGACATGAATCTTCGTCCCTAGTGGAACTTGGACGCCTTTCATCACCGCTTTTACATCTTCAACGATAAGCCACGAACCAGTACCTCGCTGTCGTGACTCGTGACCTCCGTCTGTGATCGGGTTAGCGACGACATCTTGAACACAATCTTTACCTTCAACGTACACCACGGGGTTTCCCGACGTCAGGGCCGAGGAAGCGAAGTTTACAGGATCTATGAGAAACAATAGCTTGTGAAGAGTTAAAAGAGTGTGGAGGAAAGACGATCGCAGTAAAAAACGTAGAAAGCAGAAGGCGAGATTTCAAAAGATGGAAAGCAGGAGGAAGAGAGAGACATCGTGGCTCGCTTTAAATAGAGCAAGAGAAGGCGTGCCCTACCGAAAAGTAATCATCATCCTACAGGCGTGTCAAGCTAGTCATAGCTTCGAAAGACGAAGGGACAAACGACTAGTAAAAGTGGGTTACTGGAAGACCGCCAATGGCTGAAAAATCCAGGAAGATCGAAAGACCTTTCCCTTTAAATTCTTTAGAATGGAAAAGTCTTGTGGGACTGGGAAGGACGGAACGTGACGGAAAAAGCAGGAAAACAAAAACCTACAATACAAGGAAGATCATCCCTTATAGCTAAGGGAAGATCTTGTGGGACTGATAAAGTGGGGCGCTACCGGACGACAGGAGAAAGTCATTTACCGAGACAAATGAGAAAGCCACTTACCGGTAGAAAATACATAGAAGATGACCGGACGCACTAGATACACACTCTTACCGGTAAATGTTAGGAAGATGTCTTTATTGATAGTTTTAGATGAGAAGATCGGTCGTTATCAAGATGACCGGGCGAATGTAATAAAGGAAATAAACTAAACAACCTGTGTAAAAATAGTCCTGTATGTTATAGAATGTTCTAGAAGGGTGGGCCCCACAACTGTACAAGAAACGGTTAAGCCTCGCGCCTATAAATATGGACTATAAGCCATGCAAAAGGACACACTTACATCAATATACTTGCTATTATTCTCTTTGCTTGTTGTCTTAAGAGAGCAGAGAGAGAGAAATGAGATCCATACTACTTCAGTCACTCGTCAGTTTAATTTGAATCTTTTCATTTATATTGTATCATTATCTACACAGTTTCTCATTGGCGGTTAATAGTCCTCCCAAATATAATCATGGCCTTCTTTGAGCTCTGAAATGTAGTTGTTAGACACTAGATAATGGAAAGATGTGGATGTCAAATTTTCTCTTATATTTTGGGCAATTTGGAACAACCAAAACATAATGGTCTTTGATCATATCATCCTAAATACTTCAATAGTCTACGTTCATGTCAAGTTTCTAATATGCAATGGACACATAAGGGAGGGGCATCTGTGCTTCAAATTTACTACACGTTCTGTTGACTACTATTTTTTTTGTTTTCATTCAATTACAATTTCCTCTAGGTACATTACGATGGATAGTGCTTGTTACTCCACCCTTTGGTATATGATGTTTACCTCATCGAACACATCATTAAACAAAGAAACATATAATTTACCTGTTCGGGCTTTCAATAAGTTAAGCTACGGGTTTTAAACTTTAAAAAATAAGTTTATATATTATATTGCCTAAACCCATAGGTTGTATTAGACTTGTGAGAAAGGTTGTAAAGTCTATTGTATTAATTGTCACTGATTTCAGGGTTACATTGTATATTTATATGTTAAGACAATGGAACGAAGGTACAATGATCCTAAGATGTGTTATGAGCTTTTATCCCCCCACGTTCCAAATTACACACAAGAGGGAGTTGGGAACGGAACTGACTGAACAAAACATTTGACAAAGGTTTTGTCAGCGCATCCGCAATTTGCTCTCGAGCTGGAAGGTAAACAATTCGAAAGCTGTCATTTTGTATCCTCTCTCGGACGAAGAAGAAGTCAACTACGGCATGCTTCATCCACGTCTAGAAGACTGAATTTTTCGTCAGGTAAGTTACGCCAACATTGTCATAAAATAAAGATGGCGGTTTTGAAATCGGAAATCCTAGTTCTGAAATAGTGCAAAATCCACAGCATTTATGCAGTAGCGTTAGCCATTGCTTTGAACTCAGCCTTTGTAGACGATTTAGCTACTGACTGCTGTTTCTTTGAACTCTAGGAGAGTAGTTTATCACCGTAGTAGATGAGAAATCCGGAGGTGGAGCAACGGTCCAAGGTGGAACCTGCCCGGTCCGCATCATAGAATACGCGCATGGAATCCAGGGGAGTGTAAGGTATGTAAAACCCTAAACTCCAAGTACCATTTAAGTAGCATAGGATTCTATTTACTGCCTGCCGGTGTATAATGCGAGGTTCATGCATAAATTGGCATACTTTGCTGACTGCAAACTGTATACCAGGTCGAGTCTAAGCTAGATATTTTAGAGAACCCACGATACTTCTGTAATGGGTGACATCTGGGTAAAGGGGGATTGTGTAGTCACCAGGTTGACTGTAGGGCTCATGGGGTTAGAGATAGGTCTTAAGGTAAGCATGTTTGTGGAGGTTAAAAGATTAATGACGTACTGAGTTTGTTGGAGAAGAAGTCCAAATGACGTGCGAGTGGCAGAAACACCTAAGAAATAGGATAAGTCACCTAGATCCTTTACTGGAAATTTGATTGAAAGACTCCGTTTGAGTTATGTGAGGAGGGAATGAGAGAACCAGTAATGAGTATATCATCCACATTACCTTGTACATAGGCAGTGTCATTTTTGTGGTGAAAGATAAACAAAGATGGGTCTTTGGCTGAGGCAGTGAAGCCAAGGTCTAATAGTGTAGAGTTGAGTGTGGAAAACCAAGCTCGTGGTGCTTATTTGAGCCCATAAAGGGCCTTTTTGAGTTGGCAAATATGTTTAGGAAAAGTAGGGTGAACAAAACATGGGGTTGCTGCACAAAAGACATTACAACCTTTCTCACAAATCTGGTATCAAGAGCCACAAGATCTCATGATCGTCTTCCTAGGAGCGCCTCCATGGCCGATCAAACACCACAGAGTGGTGCCTTTACACCCAGTGACAACAATGGCGGCAACAACGATCTCTATGTTACATTTCACACAATACTTCAGTCAAGTGGATCTCAATCTATTGTTTTAGCTGCAACAAACTTTGTTAAACTAACTCAAGATAATTTTCGTCTATGGAAAGGTATTACCATTCCTTAAGGTAAATGATCTTCATAAATTTCTTGATGGTTCCACCCTTATTCTGATGAATTTGTTGATAATAAACCCAACCCCAATTTTTCCAAATGGATCCAACAATATCAGCTGATCCTTAGTGTTCTTCTTGTTTCCCTGTCACCCCAAATCACTGGCCAAGTTATAGATCTACCTACTTCTGCATCTGTATGGGAAGAAATACACAATTCGTTTGCAACTCAAACTGCTGCTTGTATCAAACAACTACACTTGAAACTGGCTAGTCTTTCTAAAAAAGAGATGAAGATATCACTAGCTACTTCAATAGAGCTAGATCTATTTGTTCCTCTCTTGCAAATACAGGTCACACTTTGTCCAACATGGAGTTTAAGAGTTTCCTTCTACGAGGGTTGCATGATGAGTATGATTCCATTGTTACAAATTCGATTACCCGCCCCACTCCTTCCACACCTCAACAGATCTACAATAGTCTTCTCACTTATGAAGATGCTTTAAAACAGAAGCACAAAAATGTCATTGAAGATGTTTGTTTAAATGTTACCGAGGTAAACACCACTACTGGGGCTTACAAAGGAAAAGCCAATGGCAAAGGTAGAGGTTCCAACAACAGAAAAAACTACTCTCAGAACTCTCAACATAGTTCATCTACCTCTTATGGAAGAGGTCGTGGGAATCAAAATTAGTTTAATACTGGGCAAAACAAATTAGCTGGCGGAGGTTCTAACATGTTTAATGGCCAACTTGATACCATGATCTGCCAGAAAAGAGGACATGTAACTGTTTTCTGTTATATCCGCTACAGTCACACTCATCAGCCAGCTCCTCCTACATCCTTTTCTACCAATGTTACTTCTAATTACACTCCCTCAGAATGGTTACTAGACACTGTTGCCTCTCACCATTTCATAGGAGATTTATCGTCTAAACCTCACTACCACTAATTAAAATGGACCTGAATTTGTTGCCCTTGGGGATGGTCTGCTCTACCTATCTCTAGTCATGGGTCAGGTTCTATTTCCCACCCCAATTGTGATCTCTTACTCAGATATAATTATCACAATCCCTCTCTAAATAAAAACTTGATTTCTATTCAAAAGTTTTGCACAAACAACAATGTGTATTTTGAATTTTACTCCACTCACTTTCTGTTGAAGGATTTGACAACACAAAATCTCATTCTTGAAGGACCTGTTAGAGGGGGGGTCTATGTCTTTCCAAGCTATTCACCTACTCTCAACACCACCACTCTTCTACCAGGAGCTAGAGCTACATCAAAAATTTGGCATCAGAGAGTGGACATCCCTCTAGTTTTATTACACAAAGAATTCTCTCTAATAATAGCTTACCTATTTTGGGTAGAAACAATCATATTTTTTGTTCTGCTTGTTGACAAGGCAAACTACATGCCTTTCCTCACTACTCTAGTTCCTCTTTATCCTCTAAATCCTTTGATCTTATCTATATAGATGTTTGGGAACCATCATATATTTCATCAGTTGATGATATGAGATTTTTCTTACTAATTGTGGATGACTATTCCAAATTTGTATGGCTCATTCATATGGCTAGGAAATCTTATATTTATCATTTTTTTAATGTTTTCCCAAGACTTGTGAGAAATTATATTGATTCATCTATTGTGGCCATACAAACAGACAATGGTGGTGAGTTCAAAGCTCTAAAATCTCTCACTGATGAGTTTGGTATTTACCATCGGTTTCTTGCCCCTATTCTCACCAACAAAATGGGGCAGTGGAGGTTCAAAATAGATTTGTTCAGGATAAGGGGCTCTCTCTCCTTGCTCAATCTGGCCTACCTTTTTCCTATTGGACATTTGCTTTCAAGACTGTTGTCTTTCTCTCAAACAGAACCCCCACCAAAGTCTTATCATACTATACACCTTTTGAAAATCTTTTCAAGACTAAACCTGACTACACTTTCTGTGTGTGTTTGGATGTTCTTGCTGGCCTAACTTAAGACCTCACACTGCACACAAGCTTGCTTTCAGATCCTCCACTTGCGTATTTCTTTGCTACTCCCCAAAACAAACTGGCTACATTTGTCTATGTTTACTCACTAGAAATGTATTACATCATCAGGGATGTTTGCTTTGGTGAAGCTTCATTTCCCATTTAAAACCCACCTCCCACTATCAAACCAATTCTTCCCACACCCACCACATAAACTATCTATGTTTTAACACCTAACACACATGTTTCTCATCCCACAGATGACAGATACCACCACATCCACACCCTCTATCTCTTCATTCATCAATACATCATCCCCACCCTTTGTATCTCCTCCTATCACCAATACTGTCCCTGAGTCAGATTCTTCTTCTACCTCTTCCTCACCTACATTACCTACCTCCCAGCCACACCATCCTATGATTACAAGGGCGAAAAATAAAATACTCAAACCTTTGGTGAGAACTGATGGAACCATACCTTGCGATAATGCCACTGTTATCCCTAATGATTCTACACCCGAGGAACCTACTTCCACTCAGGCTCAAAAAATTTCTGAATGGTGAGATGCTATTAATCAAGAATATGCTGCTCTGATACCATATTAGACTTGTGAGAAAGATTGTAAAGTCTATTGTATTAATTGTCAATGATTTCAAGGTTATAGTGTATATTAATATGTAAAGACAATGGACTGTAATAAGTAATGGGCTGCAATGAGTGAACGATGGTACAATGGACGTAAGATGTGTGATGGGCTTTTAGGTTGAATTTGGTTATTTATTTGAGTTTTTTTTCTTTACATCAACATGATATAAAAGCAAAATCGGGTTAAAAGATTAATAAAATGTACAGTAAATACAAATAGAAGAACTTATAATTGGATATACTAATAATTATTAACACTAATGATATTATTTTTAGCATGAAAATTTATATTATGTATTAACTTCTTTTGAAAATAATTAATAAGTAAATATACAAACATTATCACCCAAATTTCCCTAAAGTGTTCAACTCAATTTTACCACAACTTTTATGAGTATCTTTAATGCAACAAAAAGTGTTCAAATATACAAATTACAGGTAGATTTATATACCTTTGCATTGTTCCGTCCTAGACTACAATAATAATTACTACACAGTTTTTTAAGTAAATGTAAATAATTTATATTGAAACTAACCTTTAACAATAAATTTGGTAAAAGAAAATTTACAACTACGATAATTATATAAAATGTCTTTTAAAAACTATTGGCTATGTTCGTCTCGACTTTTGTTTTATGACTGTTTCGTTTTGACTATTTTACAATAATATGTTATTTGAGGATACAATATGACAACCTAAAAATATCATAAAAACGTTATCAAATATAAAACATAAAATGGAGGAAAACCAGGCAATAAAGTATCAAGGGTTAGACATTAATTCTAAGTCCGCAAAAAATTATACAACAAAAAACAAAATAATAAAGTTGATTAAAAAGATATTACATGATAGTTTTTTTTCGAATGATGATATTACATGATAGTTAAATAGATATTATACGATTTTTCTTTACAAATCAACTTTCCTCCGTGTCCCACTTGCTGTACTCTCACACGTCAAGCTTACTCTCTGCCTCTCTTAAGGCTCTTGTGATTGCTTTGTTGTCCCTTTTTCCTTCTAGCACCCCACTTTTGATCAACCGCTTGGCCAAGTTCCTCGCCGCAGTATCCAGGTGTGGTTTTCCTGCTTATTTTTCCACACTACTCATTCTGTTTGTTCTTATCATTCTAACCTATCTTCTCCAATAAAATCACAGGCTATTGTTTCTTTTATAAAAATTTCATTGTAATGCTTGGAAATTGGACTGTATTGTCGGCAGAACTTGTGTCATCGAGAATTGAGATTGAGGAAAGCTTGGATCTCTCCGCATCTGTTCTGGGTTACTCTCTCTTGCACTGTTGCTGCTCTGAAAATTATCATGTTTTATTTTCTCTTGCGTTTCTCTTTTTTTTTTTTTTTGTGAATGGGAATTCGTAGATTCTCCATTTTCTGTACAGCAACTCAAGTTGCGTAAGCTTTCTTTTCTTTTCTTTTAGGGGTTTCCAGTTTCGTGTGATCAATTTGTACCCGAACGCTTTGTTTTTTTCTAACTCGACAGAAATCTGTTTTGTGTGATTCTAAACCGGTTCACATCCCTGTTCCTTTTTAACAACTTGATTTGCTTGTTGAATGTCACCCCTGTCTAGAATTCTTGAAATTCAAGTCATCAGTTTTCTGTATCTCCATATTAGTTTTTATGATCTTAGATTTAGGCGATCATGCTCTGAATTCAACTGTTCTGACCCTGTTTTCAGTTGTCATATAATTTTTTTACTATATCCAATGGTTTCATGTTCAGGGCATTTGCAGTGAGGTTTGATAGGAGCCACCCATTGGTACTGGTTTGGTTGATGGCTGAACTGGGTGGTCCTAGGTTGTACAGCTGTTGTAATTGCCGAACCCACGTCTCATTTCATGATGATATTATCTCAAAGGCTTTTCAGGTACATACCCAATGCATATTTCCTGCAATGCAAAGGCATATGTGTATATATGTTTAAGTTTTGCAAATGTGTAATATTACAGATAAGCTTATCGCAGTGTTAGCGTGTCATAAATTGTTTCTTAACTTATGTGATTCAACACTTGAGACAGTTTATCCAGGGCCCAAAACGTGATCAGCTACATTAGTGAAAATTAAGTAATAAAGAAAAGTTGGGATACAAATCTTCAGCTTTTGTAATGATAATGTTGACTTTATGGTATGAAAAAACATACTTTATGGGACTTTATATTAGGGTAAGAACTTGCAGAGAACCGCATTGTGAGTATCTGAAATCTTAGACCATATGAACAAATGACATTCATCTGCTACAAAACCTCGCTTCTCAATCATAATCCTGTTATTCATTATAGGATAGCATTAAATGTGAATGATATTTACTGCTTTAGCTCTTTTACAAGCTAGTTCAATATAAAGAGCCACCTCTGTTGATTTCAATAATAACTACTACTCCTATCTGTTTTACAATGCATGCTATGCATTAAAGCCTGACTCTCTCTCTATATATAGCCACTGTGATAGTACCTTCCCCTGCATTCACTGAAGCTAACTGGCTTTTGTCTATCTTTGAATCCTGTTTCGCAGGGAAGACATGGCCGAGCTTTTTTGTTCTCACACGCGATGAACATTCAATTGGGCCCTAAAGAAGACAGACAGCTGATGACTGGACTCCACACAGTGGCAGATATCTATTGCGGAGATTGTCAACAAGTGTTGGGCTGGAAGTATGTTCGTGCATACGAGGCTTCTCAGAAGTACAAGGAAGGCAAATTTATCCTTGAAAAGTTGAAGATTGTGAGGGAAGAATGATTAATATAAGTGTACCATGAACAGAAATGATCATTGTTTGCCTTTATTCTTTTGTTTTCAGTCAAGTCTTGTAAGTGTAAAAAAGGGAAGGGGGGGAGGGAGTGGGGTGGGAGGATTCTTGTGTTGATCCTTCATATAGTGTGAATATGCTCCTACCCATTTGCGTTTAACTGATATGTTGATGTCTGGTTCTTTCTGTTGGGAGGTTATTTATAGTTGATAGTTTCCAGTCTGATGCATGAATTCCAGTCTATTTGATATCTGTAGATCTCTTTCGTCTTGCTCAGGTTGAGTAACAATACTCTGGATCACTGTTTCTAACCCTCTGGGCCCTGCCCTTGATCAATTTTCTTAACCTAAGAAGAGAGCTGTGTCTGTTCTCTGGATTTCTTTCTTGCCTAGTTAAAGAGAAACATTGTACCTTATTTGCAAGGAATTGTAATGCTCTGGTAGGTATAACCTAGAGCCCTCAAATTGCGATTCTGAATCACAACCTTAATGCCGTTGAAATAACTGAATACAAACACTTAAAAGATCCAGCCAGATTTTTCATAGGATGTGGCGGCTATATATACCAGGAGCAGCTCAAGGTTTCCATCTCTTTCTCCTTTCTTTTCCAACCTTAATATGTTCCCCAGTGTTACGTTTTGAGGAGTAACTCCCTCCAAATCCCTCAGCGAGGTATGTATTATCTCAATTCATCCGTGACTTCCTCATTACAAGAGTTTCTCCTTATATACTACCACTCACAAGCAGTACATACTCTCTGTAACTAACTTCACAACTACTAACAGAACTAACAACTATTAGTTAAGCTGGCACCGTTACTATTTATTATTCCTCCTAACATAAACCTTCCGAAATCTCTTATTTATCACTATATAGAGGAGGCATAACATCACTCCCTCCCTGAACATTTACCTTGTCCGTAAGGTGAAAGTTAGAAAATTGTTCTTTAAGAGCTAAAATCAATTCCCATGAAGCGTCATCCTCTGAACTGCCTTCCCAACTGACCAGAACCTCAGGTTCTTCACTAATGCGATGCCTGTAGCCCAAAACCGAAGCAGACTGTACTGCTAACACCAAATCACTCGTCAAACCATCAGGAAGCTGCCCAACCAGATGAACAGAAGGAGAGACTGCTTTCCTGAGCTAAGAAACATGTACTACTGGATGAATTTTAGCACTAGGAGGAAGAGACAGTTTATAAGCAACTGTTCCCACCCTCTCTAGAATTTCAAAGGGACCATAGTATCTAGGACTGAGTTTGGCATTTCTTTTCTTGGTCAAAGATCGATATTTATAAGGATGAATCTTTAGAAACACCCTATCTCCCACTTGGAACTCAATAAAGCGCCTGTGAAGGTCAGCTTGGTGTTTCATTCTTTGCTGAGCTTTCAACAAATTCTCCTTCAGTTCATCCAGAAGCAAATCCCTATCAAAAAGTAACACATCGACCTCATCAATCAGAGATCCCAAAGGGCTATAACGTACCAACGCAGGAGGGTCACGTCCATACAAGGCACAGAATGGAGAGGTGCCTAAACTCTGCTGAAATGTGGTATTAAACCAGTACTCTGCCCAAGGGATAGCTTGCAACCAAGACTGTGATTTTTGATACAAAAAACACCGCAAATAGTCTTCAAGGCAGCGGTTAACTACCTTGGTTTGCCCATCCGACTGTGGGTGATATGCAGAGGTGAAACACAAGGAAGTCCCAGCTAACCGAAAGAGTTCTTTCCAAAAATTGCTTAAGAACATGGGATCCCTATCTGACACAATTGATTTAGGAAACCTATGCAATCTAACCACTTCTTTAGCAAACACAGCAGCCACATCCTTAGCTGTATAAGGATGTTTAAGGGGTAAAAAGTGGACGAACTTATAAAATTTGTCAACTACAACTAGAATAGTGTCAAAGCCCTTCACTTTTGGCAAACCAGAGATGAAACCCATAGAGATATTTTCCCACACTCTTTTAGGGATAGCCAATGGCTGCAGCAATCCAGCTAGAGACAATGCACTATATTTGACTCTTTGGCATACATCACAAGCTGCTACAATTTTTTTAACACAAGACCGCATACCTTTCCAATAAACCACAGCTGCGATCCTCTTAATAATTTGCAAAAATCCAGAATTTCCTCCTCTAGGTGAAGCATGAGACTCTTGCAAAATGGTGGGAATCAAGTGAGAGGAGCTAGACAATACTAGCTTCCCTTGAAAGAATAAATGCCCATTGCGAAGAGAGTAACCTGGGTGACTTTCAGCAGAAACCAGAAGATCTTGCACAATCTGCCTCAATACAGAGTCCTGTTCCACTTGATCAACGGCTCGCCATCCTTCAAATACAACAAAAAGAGCATCAGTTGTTGTATTCTCTTTGCCGGGTCTGTAGCAAATTTCAAAGTCAAATCCCATTAGCTTAGTAACCCATTTATACTGATCCTCCGTCATTAACCTCTGCTCCCAGAAGTATTTTAAGCTTTTCTGGTCTGTACGTATCAAAAACCTCCTACCCAGCAAGTAATGTCGCCATATTTGAACTGCAAACACCACAACCATGAGTTCTTTCTCATAGACTGATTTGGGTAGAGCTCTAGCGGAGAAGGGTTGACTAAGAAAAGCAATAGGATGACCATTCTGCATCAGCACTGCACTGATTTCCTTGACCGATGCTTCCATCTCCAACTCAAAAGGGGCATTAAAATCGGTGATGCCAAAACAAGGACTGAAGATAACGCCATCTTCAGTTGCACAAAAGCTTCCTGAGCCGCATTACACCAGACAAATGCATCCTTTCTCAATAGGGCAGTAAGAGGCAACACAATCAACCCGTAATTTTGACAAAATGCCTGTAGTAACCAGTAAGACCAAGGAATGCTTTCAGCTCCTTTACATTCTTAGGAACTGGCCAGGAGATCATGCTTTGAACTTTATCAGGATCAACTTCCAAACCTTTCTCAGATATGATATGCCCCAAATAATCCAACCTGCTCTTCATAAAACTGCACTTCTTCAAGTTAACTTTCAATTGATTTTCATCCAAGACCGTCAACACCTCTTGCGGATGCAATAAATGATCCTCCATACTCCTGCTGTAAATCAATATGTCGTCAAAAAACACCAGCACAAAACGACACAGAAACGGTTTGAAAATGTGATTCATCAATGATTGGAACGAAGCATGAGCGTTCTTAAGGCCAAAAGGCATGACCAAAAACTTATAGTGGCCCTCATGCGTTATGAACGCAGTCTTCTGCACATCTTCCTCCTTTACTTTAATCTGGTGATAACCACATTTTAGATCCAGTTTAGAAAACACGCATGCTCCAAACAGTTCATCCAAGAGTTTGTCAATGGTGGGCACGGGGAACTTATCAGGGATGGTAAAGTCATTCAGAGCACGGTAATCTACACAAAATCGCCAGTCTCCAGTTTTCTTTTTCACCAAGAGAACAGGGATAGAAAAAGGGATGTTACTCAGTTGTATGAAACCAACAGTTTGCAGTTCTCGAACAATTTTTTCAATCTCATTTTTCTGATAATGGGGATATCGGTATGGGCAGATATTTGGTGGAATGAAACTGGGTTTCAAGGGAATATGGTGGTCGTGGAAGTGCTTGGGAGGAATGGAGTCCAGGGTTTGAAAAACAGTTAGGAAAGAAGAGAGTACCTGCTGCAACTCAGCTTCTGTAGTACGATCAATTCCCTCACCAGAAACCGCAAACTGGTGTTTCTTCTCCAGAACGCACAACCAACCTTCACCTTGATCCCGTAAGGCTTTAAAGGTTGATTTAACTCCACATTTAATCACAGAGGAGGAAGGCTCCCCTTGTAGGTGCACAGATTTATGTCCCCATTGAAACTTAATCGAGAGTTTTCCCCAATTGGTTTGGGTGTCACCAAGAGAGGCCAACCAGTCGAACCCCAAGATTAAATCTACTCCCGCAAGATTAAAGGGCAGACAATCGACCTCAAAATCAACATCCTGCAGTAATAGTAGCAGAGCACGGAAGATACCGGAACGGAATATGGTTTCTCCATTTTCTATAGTTACACCAAAACATACTGATTTATCCACCGCCAGTTGAATTCTGCACACTAATTCATCAGAGATGAAATTGTGAAAGGCACCACTATCGATTAAAATCAGTATTTGTTCATCCAACACGTGTCCCACCACCTTCATGGACTTTTGGGAAGAAAATCTCACCAATGACGGCTAGGAAAGCTCAGCTTTTAGCTGATCCCCCATGTCACAAGAATCTGGGGAAGAAGGACAAATCTCAAAGGCGTGCTCACCATCTTCTCCTTCCGTTAAAAGAAGTTGCAATCCCGCTATCTTGCATCTGTGCGCCATGTTCCACTTGTTGCCACAATGAAAACACGGCCCAAGCGATCTCCGCCGTCGCATCTCATCCTCAGGAATTCACCAGAATCGATTCGAGACAAAGGACGAGGAACTGGACTGTGTGGACGAGGTTGGTTGCACCGACGAAGCCGAACCTGATTTAGGGATTGCCACTTCCCTGCTCTGGTCAACGTGATTGAAAGAAGGGTTCAACCAATTAGGTTTCTTGGTCGAAACCTCCACCAATCGAGAGCTTTCTTTCCCCTTGCTCTCAACCCCAGCAGTTTCCACCTTTGGTTTGCCAAATTCGTTCCTTTCTTCTATCCTTTTTGCCACTTTCATCAACCCAGGAAGATCTTGAATCTCAAAGAGAATCAAGTCTTTCTTAATAGTTTCAGCCCACTACAAAAAATTCCCTTAAGCACCGCATCCGGAACGTCCGTCAAATGAGTAGCCTAGAATTCGAACCTCCTCCTGTAATCTTCCACCGTAGTTTCTTGGCGGAGGTCACACAGGAGGTCCAATCGATCACCACTCACGGAAGACCCGAAACGCTCTACTAGTGACTCCTTGAAGTGTTTCCAATCAGAGAAGCCAATATAGTTGCTGAACCACTCGAACCAATGTAAAGCAGCTCCCTCCATATAGACGCAAGCGAACACACCTTTTCCCCTTCTCTGATGCCGTAAAGCGAGAAGTATCGCTCAACTTTACTCAGCCACTCCCTCGGGTCATCTCCGGCGAAGACTGGCGATTCCAGCTTCCTCACTTTGACTTCACGATGCCCTTCCTTCGCTGGCACCACTTCCGGCCCGTGAGTCGATGCCTGACTAGGCTCTTCACCAATCTCCATTGGAGTATGGCTCAGGAAAGATTAGAGATCCTTCTGCGTCTGCAGCACCACCGCAGTCAGATTATCCATCTTTCCATCATACTCATCCATCCGCTCCCTCAACAAGGTTTGCTCTCTCTTCAGTGAATCCATGGTCGTTTCTCTTCCACTTCTTTTTCTTACCATCAACCGCACCCCCACAACCAAGAAGGTTGCTCTGATACCAAAATGTTACGTTTCGAGGAGTAACTCCCTCTAAATCCCTCATCGAGGTATGTATTATCTCAATTCATCCGTGACTTCCTTATTACAAAAGTTTCTCCTTATATACCACCACTCACAAGCAGTACATACTCTCTGTAACTAACTTCACAACTACTAACACAACTAACAACTATTAGTTACAGTTGGCACCGTTACTATTTATTATTCCTCCTAACGTAAACCTTCCCAAATCTCTTATTATTACTATATAGAGGAGGCGTAACAACCAGCAACATAGATAATAGTGTGTCAATATGTGCAAACAGTTCAACATAAGAGGCTTTTTCTTAAACCATTTAGCTTTTAAATGTTTTTGGGAAATTTCATGAAATGCCACTATATTTTTGGCTAATTCATGAAATGCCACTTAAAAAAAGAAAGTTACAAAATGCCATTATATTTTTGTAGAAGTCCATGAAATGCCACTATGCCATTGACCAGAAGTAAAAAAAAGATAAAAATATCTCTACTAGTTAGCAAAGTACTTTTAAAGTTTACAATATGCCCTTAAGAGTTAAAAAAATCACTAAAATTCACAAAAAATTTAAAATACTATAATGGAACACCCCTAACGCTAATCTCATCATTAATGCCAAATCGTCTCAATCATCATTACATTCGCAGCTGAAAATTTCTAACACAACGGCGGGTGAAACAATGCCGTTAGCTACCCACGTGATTAACAAGGCCTAACTCAATACAGTATCGGTCTGATGGACCAGAATTCCCGAGTACTCACAATATACATCATCATTTCATTCTTATACTGAGTCTTATACAATCCTCAAATTAATATCATACCGAGTTTATTACAATCCTCAACTTGCCGATAACAGTTTCGGTCTTACTCTATTATCAATACATAAATACTTAAATAAAACTACCCATGCACTGCTACAGTCCCCGTCCTACTCTCGAACGGTAATCTTCTCCAGTGTACCTGAAAAGTAATGGGTGGCCCCAAAGGGGCTCAACACCTTTGTTGTTATGGTAGTCGTGCAACCCACTACTACCGGCCACACTTAACTAATTGTCGTCTAAGCATGTGATTGATTTTATTTAAATCATGACATGAAATGCTGTAAACACACAACATGCTCGCATTCATAACAAGTATTCAAACAAAGAATACAATCAACAAGACTAACACATTGGGTTTGTTAGTCCACATTACTTTGTTCTTTAGGCCTGAGGATTTCTACCTCAACAATGCCTCATTCTCTTTGATCAATAACTCGTCCATCTTAGCCGGATAGTTTTGCTTATACTCTTAGACCTATAGACACCCTCGGTCTCGATCTAGTTTTCTTAATTATTCTTCTCTTGAATAATTCTCAAATCAATTCATCTGACCCCCGGGCAGAGACATCTCAGTTCTCACCACCGGGCTTTTCTCATACGTACTCGCTCATCTCTCTAAGTCGGGTCACTATGGTTAAGCCTCCCAAGCCTCAGGAAAGAGACACACATATAGATCTCATCACCGGGCTTTAACGGTACTAGTCTTACTTCCCCGGTTTTGACCCAATACCGGGTCTAGCACGATGGGAAGGTTCAACTAGTGACCGGAACTATTCTCTTAGCTCCATATTCTCACATACGTCTGAATCTCCATCGGACTTCTCACATTCCCAAATACTCCTCTCATTGGAGTCATAATATAACTACGTATATTAGCCTAGAAGCATCGCTCTTGATGTCATCTAATAGCTTAGGGAATTTTCTTGAGTTCTTGCGTTCTCATATTAAGGGTTGCCCCTATGTTACCAATGCTTAAAGTTTGTTTACAGTTACTTATTGGTTCGAATTCTCATGTAGGAGGTCGACTAACAATAAAAAAGAGTTTAGTAGTCCCGTATATCTCTTTTTACTTTTCTCATGAGTTCATAACGTTGAACTATCGTTGTTCTCTTAGTAGATGTTCTTTGTATCTTTTCCACTATCATTTATTTCGTGGACTGTTTCATTTCGATTCTCTAACCGTTATTTGTCCTTTTTTCAAGAGTTGGTCTACTATTCTAAGTTAGATCGCAAGCTCAAAGTAAAGACGGTTAGTTCACACAAGAAACAACAAGGCATCGAGATATACTATACAATATTCATTTTCATGCATTTATCTTATTAAGTCGAAACACATACACAAGCAACACACAAGCCGAATATAACTAGGTAGGGCATAAGTTGCAAGAATACCATACCTGTCACCAAGGAATTACTCTAACGTGTCGTCTCACGCTCCTCAGACAATTCTCGATTCACTGATAACATTCCAAGTGTTTCTATTAATGTCAAGACATTACGGTAGTTAACGACTAGTACGCTCGTATTTAACCCCATTGTCCCTGTTAATCTTAACTTTACTCATGTGATCTTAAGTTCTCACTTTCACATTCAATCTCATACTTGTTTATACTTCTAATGACCTTTACATGTCACCAAACAAGTCTTAATAATCTTATAACAACTATACCAATCAATCCCCGTCATTTTAAACTTCATTTATACACTCTCGGATGCATTTTGAGTGTGTTCCGGGACATGGTCCTGCCCTTAAGTCCCAGACCAACACAGAATATAAGTTTCGGGTGCAATTTCAGCCTGATCTGGGACTTGGTACTGGACTAAGGTCCCGGACCAATGTTCCAGTTTACTCTCGACTGCATTTTACTAGTGGTCCGGGACTTGTTGCAAGGGTTAGGTCCCGGACTAACCTTTCTAGGCAATTCTTGGTTGATTTTTACATGTGGTCCGGAACTTTATACAAGAGTCAAGTCCCGGACCCTGCTATAGTCTGTAGCATTTCGACAGTTTAAAATGCTATTCCAACCTCATTTCTTACCCATTTCTTTTCTAACCTTTCCACATGCTTCCAAACATGTTCTAACACCATAAACACACATTAAACCTCCTTAATCCATTGTTCACTCCAATTTTCTGCACTTTGTTCACTAGTGCACTACCACATTCCCATGACAGTTTGTATCTTGCTCCCAACCATTATGACCATTCCAAATCCTTCTTAGCATATCCATCTCTATTACCCAAGTTAATTCATTACTTCCAAGGTTCTATACCTTAATTCATCCCTAGAAAATCCAAGACACTCTCACACCATTCTTGCTACAGATTTTTGCACAAATCTATTCAATTCTTCTACTCTAGTTTTGGTGGGTTTAATTCACCCATTTACACTCTAATTTCCTCCTAATTAACCTTAGGTTCTTTAACCACTAACATCACCTAAAACACTTGATTTCTACAAAAATTTCACCATAGCTCCTCTACTTTTCTAGCATGCCCAAATGCATCATTTCATCCACCTAAATCAATTCCAACTAGCCATATCCCTAGTGTATTCTACCAACACACAATCTCATCCAAACTTCATCAATCAACAATATAATGCACCAATCTTAAGTGCTTGGCACTTAGGCCCTTAAATCAAACAACATATCACCATTGCATTAAGCATAAATCACAATTTTCTCTCATCTCAACCTAGCACATGTTCAGCACAGTTTTTTTTGTTCATTCTTTTATTTACCCATCCCACAATTCTAAAAGCATTAGGATAGGCATTCAAGGTAGATTATTTACCTTAAGCTTCCAAGTTTGCCTTTCTTTTCTCCTCTTCTCTATTCTCTTGATTTTCGGTCATGAGGCAATACCATTGCCACAACTCTAGACCACGACCCACATAAGGCTAATGAGAACTAAGTAAAACACTTAGACTCATGAATTAATTATAGAATTCAAGAAGAGAGGCTTAAAGCACTAAAATTGGGCATTACCTTTGAAACCCTAGAATCGATTTTCTGCCATGAATCAAAGGAGAGCTCCAGCTACACTTTGGAGGCTTAAACAAATGCTCATAGAAGGAGAAAAACAAGGCACTTTAAGTAGCCAAAATCGCCTGAACAAGTGAATGAGGGAAACAAATGGATTTTTGTGATTTTTCTTACCTTGAATCAAAGAGGGAGTAGTCTAGTTCCAAAAAATCCACTTTTCTCATGGTCGTCAACTTCAGCCATTGGAGATTTTGAAAGGACCAAAAGATTGCCCTTGACTCAACTAAGAAGAATATGTGATTTGTTTTGAGTTTGGAGCTTTATTGTAGCTAGAACAAGGAAGAGAATGTCAAGAAGCCATGAGAGGAGCTTCACAAATCGGTGGGAGGAAGAAGAGGGGAGAAAACGGCAGAGAGCAATAGGGAGCTGGCTGAGGAAAAGAGAAATAAGAGGAGAGAGAGGGAAAAGGTGTGCCTTATTTGCTTTTCATTTTCCCCCTTTTTACTTTATTACTTTTCTCTCTTATCTCTAATAAGAAGCTAGTTTGTTGAAAAGGAAGGGGTGAGTCAGCGCCAAAAACTGCCCCCTTTAATATTTAAACAGGGCGTTTTTGTCTTTTCACAAGAAACGCTCTTAAATTCCTGGGTTTGACACTATTCATCGACCGGGCCCATTTTCTGGATTTTTCCTGTTTATTAATTTTAATGGTTCATAAACCTTCGTTAATGTTTATTTATAGTTATATGATCAACTATAATTTTTACGAGTCCATTAAATAGCTTAAAGTCAGGTTTTCTGGTTTTCTCGAAAAGCGTGCTTTAGGACTTCATTTGCATTTTTAACCCACTATATGGATTTGTTTTCTTCGGGAATTGTTCTCACATGTTCTTAGTGTATAACTAAGTCTTAGGAATCCATCTAAGACCCTAGTTGAGGTCATATACCTCCTATGGTTGCATAACACACGTTTTTACATTTTATGCTTTTAAAGCGTTTTCTTCTTTCTTTTGGTTTTACTTTCTTCACCAAAGTTCTTTAGGCATCATTAGGCCTCCGAATATCATACTAGAATAATTTAATCACCATATTTAAGTACGGGGTATTTCATATAAAAATATAGATAACTATAAAAAAATATTTAAAATAATATAAAAATTACAAAAATATATAACAATTTCATAAAGCATTGAAAAAAAGTAAATATTTCTTAGATTTTTTTTCAAAATTATTTAGTACCATAATTTATACCAATTATTTATCGTATATTGTACCATACATTTTTAAATTATTATTTTCTACCAATTTAATTTATTTATTCAAAAAAATTATTTTAATTTTTTTATAAATAATATTTTAATTTACATTCTATTTTGTAGATAATTTTATGACATAATAAATTTTTTTGGAATAAATAATTGAAATTGATAAAAAAAAAGATAATTTGAAAATGTATGGTATTGATTATGGTAATTAATTGGTATTAGTTATGGTGCTTAATTGGTAAAAAATGGTATAAATTATGTTAAAAATTATGACTAGTACCAATTTTTTTCCCAATTAAGCACCATAACTTGTAGTCTTGTACCAATTAACTACCATAATTGTACCATACATTTTCAAATTATCTTTTTTTGTCAATTTAAAAAATTTATTCAAAATAAATTATATTATGTCATAAAGTAATCTACAAAATATAATATAAATTAAAAAATTACAAATTTTAATTTATAAATTTAAAAAATTATTTTGAATAAATAATTTAAATTGGTAGGAAAAAATAATTTAGAAATGTATGGTAAAACTTATGGTAATTAATTGGTACAAATTATGGTACTATATTGGTCTAAATTTTTAGAAAAATTAGTATAAATTATGTGTTAAAAATCTATATTATTTTTATGGTACTAAATAATTTTGAAAAAAATATAAGAAATATTTACTTTTTTCAAATTTTTATGATATTTTTATATATATTTTATTTATTTTTGTAATTTTCTATAATATTTTAAATATTTTTTATAGTTATCTATATTTTTCTAGTATTTTAAAATTTTTGTGAATTTTAGTGAATCTTTTAACACTTAGGGGTATATTTTGAACTTTAAAAGTATTTTGTTAACTAGTAGGGGTATTTTTTTTTTACTTTTGGTCAATGGCATAGTGGCATTTCATGAACTTTGTAAAAATATAATGGCATTTCGTGACTTTTTTTAGTGGCGTTTCATGAATTAGGAAAAAATATAGTGGCATTTCTTGAAATGGAAAGCTACAACCCAAATGAGGTTGTGAGAGAAAAGAACCGTTTCCGAGATTTAACCAAATATTTACATACAAAAGTTCAATACCGTGCAACAAAGAAAGCAAAACTTCATAAACTATATATTTCATTAAGCGTCAAAGAAAGAAAAAAAATCAGTACCGAACTTTTTCTTTGCAACCTTCATGCCTTGTTTGCAGATGTATTGCTACTTGATATTCAACTTTGTATTCTATTTTTCAAACCATAGATACATACAGAAGGACTCATCCAAACATAAAAATCCTCAACATTAACATTCAAAAGCTCGCAGATCAACATAGAAGGGACTGATTTACTTCTAAGCAGAAACACCTCTAGTAGGTAGAAGCAAATGTGTCAGTTGAACTAACAGCTTGAAGGTTTCTTCTTGCTTCTTCCAGCTTATCTGCAATCAGAGTATCAGCATACCCTTGATCAATCTGCTTGTCTTCAAGAACGGCAAGCTCAAGTTCTATCCGATTATGCTCAACTCGATTGGGCACAGATCCCTTGCTTTTATACATGGAAGACATGGTGACCTTGGGCCTCCTGTTGAACTTGTTTGTTTGGACATGGGCATTGGTTCCTGTCCCTCTCGGTCCTTGTGGTCTTCAGTCCGTAATAAGGCCCATCAGTAGTTATGGCCCATATCTGTAAATAGTCCAACACGTCTCTTGTGCATTTAGATAGCCCGCTTATGTATCTCATTCTTATCCATTACTGCACTATATATACTCATGTAATTCTATCAATACAATCACAGCAGTATTCATATTACACATGGCCTCATCCATTTAACCTAGTTTTTTGAGCCAGTCTTTACATGGTATCAAGAGCAGCCGACACTTGTCTTTTTACGATCCTTTCTTTCTCTCGGTAATCTCCTTCTTTTCTTTTCTTCCACTTCCGTTTTCTTATCCATGGTTGATACACCAAAAATGGATGATACACCAAAAACACCGTCCTCAGCACTGGTTCTTCTTTATCCTCTGGAGCCATTGGTTCTTCAAGCACCACGACATTTTCTTCCCTTGTCTCCACTTCTCAGCACTTCACCAAGCTTACCGCTGATAACTATCAAGTCTGGCTCAAACAGGTTGAACCCTATCTCTCAGGCCATGGTCTGTTTGGCTGGGTAGACGGCTCCAAACCCTGTCCAAGCGAAACTGTCAATGGCACAAACAATCCAGAATACATCACATGGAAGCAAACAGACAAGCTCATCCTAGCTGTTCTCACTACCTCTATGTCCGATAGCCTGGTTAATCAGTTATACCGTGTGAAACTTCAAAAGAGGTATGGGACACTATCAAAGATATTCTATCTGCTCAACTCAATGCTCGCATCATGCAACTTAAATCCCAGCTCATGAGCATCAAAAAAGGGGCAGACTCTATTGCTGATTTTTTTGGGCGTGCTCACAGTATTTCTAACTCCCTTGCCTCTGCTGGTTGTCCAGTCACTGATAGTGACTTTGTTAGTTACATTATTCGTGGCCTTCCCTCTGAATATGACACTGTTTCCACTAATCTCACCATGATGCCTAATGCCGTCACACCTCAAGTAGCCTACAGTTACCTTCTTACCTTTGAAACTATCCTCTCTGAAAAAACCTCCGATACTCTCTCTACTACCCAACTTTCAATAAACACAACTCAGTACAATGTCTCACCCAAAACCAACGCATCCAGAGGGGGAAGAGGGGGACGTAACAACCGCACCAACAACAATAGGGGCAGAGGTGGAAACAGAGGAGGAGGACGAGGTAACTATTATTCTCAAAATACCTATCATCTCTCTGGGAAACAAGACAACAGACCCATCTGTCAAGTATGCAAAAAAATGGGGCATACAGCAGACAGGTGCTACCACCGCTTTGACCACTCATACCAGGCTCCCCCTCCTACATACACTGCTCACTATACCTCCACTCTGCCCACTGACACAACTTGGTACCCCGACAGTGGGGCTACTAATCACTTCACCAACGATATGTCAAATATACAAGCTGATGCTGACTTTGTCTCTTCAGAGGCTGTCAATTTTGGAAATGGAACTACTCTCCCTGTGACACACCAAGGAACTAGTATTCTACCTACCCCAACAGGCAACTACTCTCTTTCTAATCTGTTATATGTTCCTAAACTCACAAAAAATCTAGTTTCTGTGCGCCAACTTGCATCAGATCATAATGCCTGTTTTGAATTTTACCCCACTTTTTTCCTCCTAAAGGACATTCATACGGGGAAGGTTCTAGCCAAGGGAGGGCTTAGGCACGACCTATACTGCTTCAACAACAAAACAAAAGATATTCAGAGACCTGTGGACCATCAGGCTCTAGTTGCAATAAGGACAAGTCCAAGCACCTGGCACAACAGACTAGGTCATCCTTCACAGAGAATTACCTCTTTCATCATCAGTCACAATAACCTACCCCTCACTTCTAAGAAAAGTACTCTGTCACGTTGTGCTGCCTGCTGTCTAGGAAAAGTGCATGCTCAACCTCACACCATCTCTCTCAATCACTCCACCAAACCTTTTCAGTTACTTTTTCTAGATGTGTGGGGACCTGCCCCAGTTTTGTCACTTAATGGGGCACGGTACTATTTGTCTATAGTGGATGACTATAGCAAGTTTATTTGGTTTTTTTCTATTAATGCAAAATCAGATGTTCTTTCTGTCTTTACTGCCTTTCTCACGCTTGTGGAGAATTATTTTGATACTACTGTGAAAAGTGTGCAAACTGACGGTGGGGGAGAATTTATTTTTTAAAAAAACATTCTCAAGACAAAAGGGATTCTACACCGCATTACCTGCCCCTATTCACACCAACAAAACGGGAGTGTTGAGATACGTCACAGATATATTGTGGACATGGGACTGTCACTTTTGGCTCATGCAAACCTTCCTTTAATTTTCTGGGAAAGGGTTTCACACTGCTGCCTACCTCCTAAATCGCACACCCACTCCAATCCTCAATCACAAAACACCCTTCGAACTGCTTTTTCACCAACCACCTGACTACCTCTCATTGAAAGTATTTGGGTGTGAGTGCTGGCCCAACCTCCGTCCTCAAAACAAACACAAAACATCTTTCAGATCCACAAAGTGTATTTTTGTTGGTTATGCTTCCAATTACAAGGGATACTTGTGTTATGACCTTCTCACTCATAAACTTTATACATCCAGAGATGTGATTTTCCATGAAGACACATTCCCTTACCCCACTATCACTAATCTCTCTCCACCGTCTATACCCCCACCTACTATCTCCCTGCCTATGCATCTTCCTATACACACCAATCCCTCTTCCACCCTTACTGTCAGTCCCACATCTGTACCCTCATCTTCAACCCCTACTCAAACAACTACTCTATCTCCTGCCACAAACATCATCACTCCCCTTCTTCCCAGACATCCACCCCTGACTCGGCCAGCTCATCCCCCAGCACCACACCTCAGCCTCTGCCTCCAAATCAACATCCCATGCAAACCAGAGCTAAGCACAATATCAGAAAACCTCTCATCCGCACGGATGGAACTATCAACGGGCCCCAAGCTCATTTATCAGAGACTATACCCGAGGAACCCTCCTATACAGAAGCAAAAAAATACCCAGCCTGGACAGAGGCGATGCAACATGAATTTACAGCCCTCACCCAAACAAAAACCTGGGTTCTAGTACCCAAACCACCTCAAGCCAAAATACTGACAGCAAAGTGGGTTCTAAGCACCAAGAGAAAGGCTGATGGCTCCATTGAAAAAAGAAAGGTGAGGTTAGTAGCTAGGGGACACACACAAACAGAAGGACTTGATTATACTGAAACGTTCTCCCCAGTCATCAAACCCACAACCATCAGATTGGTTCTCACCATTGCCGTAGCAAGAAGCTGGGGAATCCATCAAATTGACATATCAAACGTGTTTCTACATGGTGATCTACAAGAGAAGGTGTATATGGCTCAGCCACCAGGTTTTTCTGATCCTACTCTACCTAATCATGTTTGCCTCCTTAAAAAATCAATCTACGGTTTAAAACAAGCCCCGAGGGCGTGGTTCTCAAAGCTCAGTGAGGTTCTTATTCAACTAGGGTTTGAGGGTTCTAAATCTGATAATTCCCTATTTGTCTATACCTACTCTCAAGAAATTCTCTATTTTCTCATTTACGTCGATGATATTCTTATCACTGGTTCTTCTCAACACCTCATCAATCTCTTCATTACGAAACTCTCTGATTTTTTTCCGGTCAAGAATCTAGGACCAGTGCACTTCTTCTTGGGGATGGAAGTAAAAAGAAATACCCACGGCCTGTTTCTCAGCCAGCACAGGTACATATCCGCTATCCTAAAAAAATCACAAATGTCTAATGCCAAACCCGTCCTGACCCCGATGTCCACTGTGATTGAGCCAAACCCAGACACAACCCCGTTTTCCAACCCTACCTTATTCAGAAGCATTCTGGGAGCTCTGCAATACCTTACTTTGACTCGACCGGACATTACATATTCTGTGAACAAACCATGTCAGTCAATGCATAATCCTCTCAATATACACTGGCAGCAGTTGAAACGAATACTTCGATACCTAATTCACACACAAAACCTTTCATATCACATCAAACCACAGCAAAATCTCACGCTCTCAGGATATACAGACGCAGATTGGGCAAGTGATCAGTCAGACAGACGAAGCACGACAGCATATTGCATATTTCTGGGCTCTAATCTCATTTCATGGCAGTAAAAAAAACAACAAACTGTGGCAAGATCCACCACAGAAGTAGAGTACAAGGCGCTCGCAAACACTACCTGTGAGATCCTGTGGGTGCAACAGCTACTTCGTGATCTGCATGTCCCACTCCGTCAACCCCCGGTGATCTGGTGCGACAACTTAGGCGCTACCTATATCGCCGCCAACCCCGTTTTACACGCTCGAGCCAAGCACATCTCCATAGACTTTCATTTTATCCGCGAAAGGGTGCAAAACAAATCCCTCACAGTGGCGTTTATCAGTGGCGATGATCAGGTGGCCGACTTGCTCACGAAACCGCTATCTCCAAAACGATTTGAGTTTCTCCGCTCTCATCTTTGTCTCGACAATTGCTGGAGCGCGGGAGGGTAATAAGGCCCATCAGTAGTTATGGCCCATATATGTAAATAGTCCAACACGTCTCTTGTGCATTTAGATAGCCCGCTTATGTATCTCATTCTTATCCATTACTGCACTATATATACTCATGTAATTCTATCAATACAATCACAGCAGTATTCATATTACACATGGCCTCATCCATTTAACCTAGTTTTCTGAGCCAGTCTTTACAGTCCGTACATGGTATCTATTAAAAATATAACTTATTTGTTCAAGAGTTGTGTCTGTTGTTCAAGAGTCATGTCTATTATGTAAAGTCATACCCTTATAAAGAGTAGCATCCAAGAGTCACTTGCTACTACTATTTAAAGAGGGTGTTGTGTAAACATTTTTGAAGAGACATTTATCACACAATTTACTTTCTCTTCATCTATCTTCTATTTCTCCCAACAAACTGGCATCAGAGCCATATGTATTAAAAAAAATTCCCTGAAAAACTGCTCCTCCTTTGTACGCGAAGACAGAAGCGGTTCATTCTTCTGTGCAAGATTTGTGTGTGCGTGCTGCAACAAAGAGAAGTTGCCATCATCATCCATCCCAAGCGCTCGCAAATTTTTCGACGAGAGAAACAGAAGAAAGCGTGGACGATATTGGAAGTTTTTTTTTCCTTTTTTCAAAATCTCCCAATTATTATCTTCATTCTATTTAGATCTTCTTTCTTGAAATTAGGCATTCCCTATTCGTGCGCATTCAAAAGCGAGAAGGAGGAAGAAAAATTGAAAAAAAGTACGTAAAGATTTGGGGAAAAAGAAGAGAATATCAGGCGTGGAGAAGAAAAGGAGGAGAAGGAGGAAAATTGTGAAAAAGAGAAGGCTAATTCAGGCGTAAACAGAGGAGAAAAAGGAAATTAAAATCTTTGGGGGAAAAGAATTGAAAAAAAAGGAGGAGTTACGGTGAAGAAAAGAAGGGAAGTAAAAAAAAAGTGTGTGAAGATATACGAAGGGAAGAGAAATTATAGTGAAAAAAGGGGAAAAGAAATGACTTCAAATTTTCCATTTGTATTTCCTCGTCTTACAAAAGACAATTATGAGAATTGGAGTATTCGCATGAAGGCTTTACTCGGAAGCCAAGAAGTATGGGACATTGTAGAAAAAGGCACCACATCTACATCAACAACTCTTGCAGATGAAGTGAAGAAACAACAAAAGAGAGATCAACAAGCCCTCACCCTCATCTATCAATGTTTAGATGAGACTATGTTTGCAAGAATTGTGAACGAGACTACGGCGAAAGGAGCATGGAAAATCCTGAAGAACTCTTACCAAGGTGTAGAAATGGTGAAGAAAGTACGCCTTCAAGCATTACAAGGAGAGTTCGAAGCACTTCGGATGAAAGAATCCGAGACAGTTGCAGATTATTTTACAAGAGTGTTGGCCGTGGTCAACCAAATGAAAAGGTATGGTGAGAAAATTGAAGACATAAGTGTGGCAGAGAAAATTTTTCGTTCTCTACATGCAAGGTTTGATTACATAGTGGTGGCCATCGAGGAGTCCCAAAAGTTGGAGACCATGACAGTAGATCATCTCATGGGGTCACTACAAGCCCATGAAGAAAGATTTACAAAAAGAAAAGAGTCTTCAACTGAACAAGCCCTCGCCACACAACTCACGTCAAAAGATGATGATCGTGAGAAGACCACACGAGGACGTGGTCGAGGAAGAGGCCAGGGTAGAGGAAGACAAGGACGAGGAGGATATGGAAGAGGAAACCAAAACAATTTTGGGGAGAGAAGCCAAAATTTCAGAGGTCGAGGAAGAGGATACAGTCAGAATCAAAGAGGGGACAGGTACAAAATTCAATGTTACAAATGTCAAAAATATGGCCATCTTGCACGTGATTGTTGGAGTGCAGAAAAATCAAATAATGAAGATGCCAAGTTTGCACAAACAACAGAGAATGATGTTGTTTTGTTATTCTCAAATCAAATCGAGAATGGTGTCAAAACTAATGGGTGGTATCTTGATAATGCGGCAAGCAATCACATGTACGGAGATAAAAGCAAGTTTGTGGAGATCGATGATTCTATCAACGGATCTGTCACATTTGGAGATAATTCCAAAGTACCCATCAAAGGAAAAGGAACCGTGATGATTCGTACAAAGAATGGTGATCATCAATTCATCGGTAATGTGTATTACATACCAAGCATGAAAAGTAACATTCTAAGTATTGGACAACTCATGGAAGGAGGTTATGAGATCAATATGAAAAATCGAATGCTTTTCCTAATGGATAGTTATGGAAAAATGGTTGCAAAGGTGCCGATGTCAGAAAATAGAATGTTTATTCTTGATATTGAGACTACCGCTGCAAAGTGTTTGAAAGCTTGTGTCAAAGATGAATCCTGGGTTTGGCATCTGAGGCTTGGACATGTGAACTTTGAAAGATTGAAGATGATGGGTCAGAAAAGGATGGTGAAAGGTCTCCCGTATATCAACCACCCAGAACAGTTCTGTGAAGGATGTTTGGTTGGAAAGCAATTCCAGAAGAGTTTTCCAAAAGAATCCACTACAAGAGCAAGAAAACCACTTGAACTTATTCATGCCGATGTCTGTGGGCCAATCACACCAACGTCCCTTGGTTCAAGTCGGTACTTTCTACTCTTTATTGATGATTATAGTAGAAAGACATGGGTTTATTTCTTGAAAGAAAAATCTGAAGTTTTCTCTATGTTCAAGAAATTCAAGTCTTTCATTGAAAATCAAAGTGGATATAATATCAAGTCAATGAGAACGGACAGAGGTGGTGAATTTACTTCACATGAATTTAATGAATTTTGTGAAGTGAATGGCATTAGAAGGTTTCTGACGGTTCCAAGGTCTCCTCAACAAAATGGCGTAGCAGAAAGAAAGAATCGAACTATTCTTAATATGGCTCGTAGTATGTTGAAGAGTAAGGACATGCCAAAAGAATTCTGGGCTGAAGCGGTGGATTGTGCAGTATATCTATCCAACTGTTGTCCCACAAGAAGCCTTCATGACAAGACCCCACAAGAAGCATGGAGTGGTTTCAAGCCAAATTTGTCTCACTTAAGGATATTCGGATCCATTGCCTATGTGCATGTTCCCGATCAAGAAAGGAGAAAACTTGATGACAAAAGTAAGAAGTACATTTTTCATTGGCTGTGATCAGAAATCCAAAGGATACAAGCTTTACAACCCAAGTCTTGGAAAAATATTGGTGAGCAGAGATGTTATTTTCAATGAAGAAGAAGTCTGGGATTGGAATGATGATGATAATAAGCAATATAGTTTCTTCCCACTCGCCAATGATGAAGTTCAAGAGGATAAACCAAATCCTGAGCCTGCGACACCAGTAATTCCACAACAATCATCATCACTTGTCACACCCACACAGACATCCTCTGCAACAACATCACCTTCTTCCTCGGATGAAAATTCTAGTGAACCATTGAAGATGAGAAGACTTTAAGATATCTATAGGGAACTTGATCAACAAGAAAATGAAGAGGAATGTACTCTTTACTGTCATTTTGCAGATTGTGAACCTCTTGGTTTTGAAGAGGCAATGAAAGAGAAGAAATGGAGAATAGCCATGGATGAAGAGATCAAATCCATTGAGAAAAATGATACTTGGGATCTTGTGACCCTGCCAAAAGGAGAAAAACCTATTGGTCTTAAATGGGTTTATAAGTTGAAGAAGAACCCAAAAGGAGAAATAGAAAGATATAAGGCGAGATTGTATTTGCCCCCGTTGCCCGATTAGAAACCATTCGGTTGATTGTTTCTCTCGCTGCCCATAAGAAATGGAAAATATATCAAATGGATGTAAAATCAGCTTTCTTGAATGGAGTGCTTGAAGAGGAGGTGTATGTTGAACAACCTCCAGGTTATGAAGTCAAAGGCCATGAAGGGAAAGTATTGAAACTAAAGAAAGCCTTGTATGGTTTGAAGCAAGCACCGAGAGCATGGAATAGCCGGCTTGACAAATATCTTCAAAACAATGGTTTCATCAAGTGCCCACATGAATCAACCCTCTATGTGAAGATATGTAAGAATGATGATATCTTACTTGTCTGCATATATGTTGATGACCTGATTTTTACCGGAAGTAATCCAAGAATGTTTGGTGAGTTCAAGAAAATCATGACCAAGGAGTTTGAGATGACGGATCTTGGTCTTATGTCCTATTATCTTGGCATTGAGATAAAACAAAAGGAAGATGGTGTTTTTATCTCACAAGAAAATTATGCAAGGGAGGTGCTGAAGAAATTCAAGATGGAAGATTGCCATCCGATATGTACACCAGTAGATTGTGGCATAAAGTTATCAAAGAACGATGAAGGAGAAAAGGTAGATCCTACGACTTTCAAAAGTCTTGTTGGGAGTTTAAGATATTTGACATGCACAAGGCCGGATATTCTTTTTGGAGTTGGCCTCATTAGTCGCTACATGGAGTCTCCATCAACGATTCACTTTAAAGCAGCTAAAAGAATTCTTCGGTATCTAAAAGGAACAATCAATTATGGATTGTTTTATCCATCCTCTGATGACTACAAACTTGTTGGGTATAGTGATAGTGATTGGGCAGGAGATATTGATGACAGAAAGAGCACCACTGGTTTTGCATTCTACATGGGAGACACAGCATTTTCGTGGAGTTCAAAGAAGCAACCGATTGTCACACTCTCCACATGTGAAGCTGAATATGTCGCTGCCACATCATGTGTTTGTCATGCCATATGGTTGAGAAGAATGTTATAAGAATTGAAGACTTTCCAAGAGAAGGCGACAGAGATTTATGTTGACAATAAATCGGCTATTGCTCTAGCCAAGAATCTAGTGTTTCATGACAGGAGCAAACACATTGACACGAAGAATCATTTCATCCGTGATTGTGTTGCTGTCAATGAAGTAGAGTTGAAGTTCGTGAAGACTCAAGATCAAGTTGCGGATATTTTCACGAAGCCATTGAAGAAAGATGTATTTAGTAAATTACGTTCTATGTTGGGAGTCATGAACAATTAAGTTTAAGGGGGAGTGTTAAAAATATAAGTTATTTGTTCAAGAGTTGTGTCTGTTGGTCAAGAGTCATGTCTATTATGTAAAGTCATACCCTTATAAAGAGTAGCATCCAAGAGTCACTTGCTACTACTATTTAAAGAGGGTGTTGTGTAAACATTTTTGAAGAGACATTTATCACACAATTTACTTCCTCTTCATCTATCTTCTATTTCTCCCAACAGTATCTGTAATCATCGAAAGCAAATATATATACTGAATTTTAGACCTCCGGAAACAAAGACAATGTTTGAGGACAGAAATGCGGCAATCGGCATAAGAAGAAATATGTAATTACAGTGGCGAAGCAGCCCGAAATCATCTTAATGAAAAAGGAAAGAAGAAGTACTCATACATCTTTGTTTTTCTCCGGTTAAATACCCAACAACATTGAGTTTAAAAGCAGAAGATGAAATATATGGATACAGAAAGGGAACGGAAATCTACATGGGTTTGAAGGGAGAAAAACAAGGGTTAACGACTTACCCCGCACAAGAAAAGACACGTAATTCTGGAGAGATCAGGAGCAGCGGAGAGCGAAAGAGAATATTCGGATGTGGTAGTTTGGTGGTATAAATGTGGTAGTTTGGGGTGGTCCCTGCGTAGGACCCACGTTTACGTTCTACTCCAATAATATAATACTACAAATAAAATAACCACGAAACAATCAGATCAAAACAACCACAAAACAATCATGCCGAACTGAGTCTATATAAGTCATAAAGTCTTGACAGAAAAATATTATTCGAGTTGGATGATTCAAACCGAGGGAAAAGCGACACATATTTGGCGGGTGTGCTTTATATAAATAAATGCATCCTATTTTAGTTACAAAAAGAGGAAATTTTCCATTTCTTTTATTTAAGTGGTAGTCTTGTTATATAAATAGATTCTCATTTGAGTTTAAAAATTATTCAAGTTTTTGTATTGATTGTTGACATTGTTATAAAATTATTTAGGGTAAGGTGTAATCTACAACCAAAATAGGGTGTTTGAACCTATATCTACTCAGTTTGTAAGTGCTAATGATTTTGCTTTTGTGTGGATTAGGGGAGCGGATTATGTGACGGATTGCTTTTTTCCGTCGCTGACGGAATATTTTTTCTCTTTCTTTTTATGTAGTGGGGAATTGTCAATCTCAGTCACGCGTGTATATTCTACATACCATCATCCATAAACAATGTTTTTGTTTGTTATTGGATGTCTCCTCTTTTATACAAATTTATTTTTATTTTTTATTTTAAAAATGTTAGAATGTAATTGTTTTGTGCTTTTAATAATACCTACCGTAATAATATAGTTATTAATGAAATAATGTTTTTGTTTGTTATTGGATGTCTCCTCTTTTATATAAATTTATTTTTGTTTTTTATTTTAAAAATAATGTTTTTGTTTGTTATTGGATGTCTCCTCTTTATATAAAAAAATTACTTGACTATATTCATATGTATATATGATTATTAAATATTATTTATTTAATTTAATAATATTTGTGATGAACATATCTCGATTTTTAAAAAGTTGAATTAATGCAAAAACACCAAGTTAAATATTTATACTTTTTTAAAGAAAAAACTTAATGACATCATTATTGTATTATAGTTTTAGAATCTTATAATATTTGTTGTTGATGCGTATATGTAAAAACTGGAGTATAGCAATTCAAAATACACCAATCAACTGATTAAAATTAAGAAAATTTCTAATATAAAAAATACCAAGCTAATATTTATATTATTTTCGAAATTAAAAAAAGTGATGTATAATATCTTTTTAAAAATATTGCACGTTAATTTTTTAACCCGAATGTTATAAGTTATCGTGTAGTGCATATATAAAAATCAAATGTTAATAAATACGTAAAGTCGACTCCAACAATTCAATTTATGTATAATCATGACGTGGAAACGTTTATATATAATAATGGAATCGTAGAAACGTGGAAACATTTATATAAACACGTGGAAGCGTTTATATAAAAATGTGGAAACGTTTATAGAAACTCGCGGATACGTTTATGCATAACGGTGGAAACACTATACTTGATTGTGGTGTGGAAATGTGTCATAGACACATTATATTTAATTGTGGCATGGAATATTGTAGACACCAAAAATTCTCACCCCATAAAGCAAATTCCAGAATAAGAAACACAATAAGAGGGGTCGTCGCCTTTCTTTGTCAAAACGTATCAACGTGCGTGCCAAAACGAAACCATCTTTTTATGACAACTTTTTAAAGTATTTTTTTAAACATTCCTGAAAAACCTAATCTTTTTAAAATAAACTTCCAACTTCCCCCCGTTTTCAAACTGTATACTTCCCATTAGTTTTTATTTTGGTTCATGCTATCTTGTTATATGTTTATCTTATTTACCACTACTCGTACATACATAATTCAACTTCCATTTTATCACATTTGTCCATATTTTAACCACCATTTTATTAGTATTATTTCATTATTTTATGTATTCATTAAAATGGTATTTAGTTTTGTTTATATATATATATGTATTATGTTTTGTAATTTCATGCCATTAGACTAACTCCCTCACCTTATGTATATTCTCTTTTAAAATAATAGCATTTTTTTTTCTTTTCTTGAAAGTTCATCCAATTCAAATTAGAACAGTAGTGTTATTTCCCTCGTTTATTTACTGAATTCTGTCGTAGCTAAATTGGTTAGAATGTTCACTTGGGAACCTATAGACCGTGGGTTCGAAACTTGCAATGATCTGGGGATGGTTTTTATTTTCCCTTTAGCTTGGAGGAGGACTTTACATTTATTTCTCACAATGATATGTTGAGTTCTGTCCTAGCATAGGCGGTAAGTGATGGTGTAGAGAAGCGTAGAGACCAGGGTTCGATCCTAGGTGGGAGTGTAAGGTTAGTTTTTATTTTGCAAAGTGTGCCAAACGTGACAGTATGTTTTTTTGACTTCGGGTCAAACTCGACCCACCTAATTGTCCCAAAACCCTAAATTTCTCTTATAAAAGAACAGTAACGGTAGCCGCTGAGTCTCTTCTTTTTTTCCTCTGTCTTCACCTCCCGATTTTCTTCTGCCAAAAAAAATGAGCAACGTCTTCTTCTTCACGATCAACCTCTCGCCATGAATTTGCCAGCGACGAGGTCTCCTTCTCGCTTTGTTCGTTCCAATTCATCCACCATCCTCATCGATTTCCCACTCTCCCGATCAGCCGCATCAGTCCCATCTTTCTTTCCTCATCTTGCTCGATCCATAACCGGCTTCCCTCGCTCCTTCATCTTTCATCTTCATCAAAAACTCAATCGGACAACCCTAGCCGATAAACCCTTCACCCATATTTTCCTCTGTCAAGTTTTTACGCTCATTCAATTCTTTCCTTGCTCGAAGGTTAGAACCAGATTCATACCAGTTCTTCACGGGAATTTTGAAACCCATAAACAATACCGGAGGTTTTCCCTCACTGCCACAGTCTCTTTCACTAATCTTGCATTCCCTCAACACTAATCAAATGCTCATAGTCCAGAAACCTGATCGAAGCCATAATCGACACTGATTTCTTTTCCATCCTTTTCGAATCACACTTCAATCTCCTCACGAACTCACCATATATACCACGTCATCGCCAGAAACCTTGCTTCACTTCAGGCGAGGATCAACAAGTGGATTCGCCAGAGATTTTTCGGTGGCTCGTGTCGTATTTCTGCCCTCGTCTCTGCTCTTCATGTTTCTGGTTCGATTTTACCGGAAAACTTAACCCGCTCATTTCGTTGATACGGTTTGTCCACGGGAGTTTTCTCTCAGACATTCGCCAATGGTTAACCCAATCTGGGTTTTCTTCGTACGATATGGAGGAATTTTATCTCTGACTTTGGGTGGTGATTGCTATGTTTGCCGTGCACTCTTTGGGCTCAATCAGAATCGATATCCTCCTGGAGCCGTTCCTATTTTGTGTTATCTCATTCATTTCGTTTGATTATCCGGTAAATTTGAGGTTCTAACTTGCTTATTGTTTTTTTGTGAATTTTGCAGGAGTTCTTCCTGTTCTATTATTCGGTATTTGATTACTAACTTTGACCATTTATATTGCCAGGTGGTTTTCTCATTCTCTGCCTGAGCAAGTCGAGTCTAGCACTTGAAATTTCATTCGATTAGTTTCTTTGGCCTTGGATGTTCATCTTTCTATGTTTTGCTAGTTGATTCATGGTGCGTAAAGCTCTCGATCTAAGGTGCCGAGTGAAGTTCATTCAATTCAATTTGTTGCTTACACTTGCATTTCTGGACTATGACCGAGGTACATACATATTGTTTGGGCATGAATGGATGTCTCCGCATGCGAGCTGCCTGGAAGGACTTTAGGCCTTGCGCGTGTTTGAGTTTGCAACAGACGTTTGTTTATGGGGCATGGTGACAATCGGGACTGGATTTGTTTGGCTTATTAGTTGGGCTCCCGGACTTTATGAGCTTTGTGGATGCTCTTTTGAGGGGTTTAAAATCCCCATTGGTTAGTTTTTTCTTACCGCAACCAAATGTTGATCTGTCATCTGCTTTTGAGTTTGGTTCGAAAGTTGAGCTATTTCGGATGTTGAACTTGCACCGTGTCCATTACTACTGATTTAGAGACCTTATTTTTCCAACATGACTGTGCACTGATTTACGTGTTTAAGCCTCACATCAATAGCTCGACTCTTTCAATTAAATGTGAAAGCTGTAATTCGTTTGTAGTAGTTGCTTTGGATGCATTTCTGTACTGCACTCATACATGTTTTACATTCGGTTTTATTGTAATATTCATTGCTCCGTTTATCCATTCATTTTATTAAACCCTAGATAGCTTTCTAGGTCATCCATTTATGATAAGTCTTGGTGGATACCCCACAACTAGCTCATTTCTATTTGCTTGGGGGACTAATATCCTCCAAACTTTGAGAATCTTTTTAAGCCTTTGAAGGTACCCCACAGCTAGCTCATTTCTATTTGCTTTGTGGGGAATCATACCTTCCACACTTGTAAAGCCTATCCCAAACCACCCCTTAATTTCATTTAAAAACTTTACCCAAAAAAAAAAATAAATTCAAATCCAAATACAAATTCAATTTCATTCTGGCCCGATCTTCAATCCGGCCCAAAACAACAATCCGGCCCCAACAAACCTTAATTGGTTCAAATAAAAAGGGCACTCCAAGGCCCAATTTCCAATGTCCAATTCAACCCACTAGGTCTAATCAGGCCCAGATTCCAAATAAGCCTCAAAATTTGAATTAGGCCCCAAAACCAAATCGGGCCCAAAAATCAATTCATCACAAACCCATTTTGAGGCCCAAGCCCATTTCGAGGCCCAAGCCCATTTCAATTCAAAGCCCATTTCAAGGCCCAATTCGAAGCAAAAATCAATAAGGCCCAATCGGACCTAAATTAGAAATCAAGTCAAGCCCAACACTCGAATTCAAAAGCCCACTCGGCCCAAATCAAAAATCAAAAAATCAGTCCAAATTGAAAATCCCATCTTTGGCCCATTTCTAAAAATCTGATTCAAACCATTTCGAATCAAAGGCCCAAGGCCCAAATCGAAATCAAAAGCCTAAGACCCAATGTTTAACCCAATTTCAAACAAGGCCCATTATTTCGGCCCGACTTCAAGTAAGTCCCATTTTTTTTCTTTTCTTTTTTGGCCCAACTCCAAATAAGGCCCAAGCCCATTTCGAGGCCCAAGCCCATTTCAATTCAAAGCCCATTTCAAGGCCCATTATTTCGGCCCGACTTCAAGTAAGTCCCATTTTTTTTTTTCTTTTTTGGCCCAACTCCAAATAAGGCCCAAGCCCATTCCAAGGCCCAAACCGGTCCAATTTCTAAGGCCTAAACCCGGCCCTCATTTCAAGACCCAAATCTGGCCCATTACCTCAATTCGATTTTGATTTAGTTTAAAATCCAATACAAATTCAATTTCAACTTGAATTCCAATCCGATTTCAATTCTAATTCAATTTCCCCTACACTCCGAATGTCTCACAGACCCGAGCGTCTCATAGACTTTGTCATTCCAATGATTCGAATGTCTCACAGACCTTAGCATCTCACAGACCCGAGCGTCTCACAGACTCGAGCGTCTCACAGACTTCAACATCTCAAGGTTTCAAATGTCTCACAGACCCTAGCGTCTCACAGACTAGCATCCCAAATCTGAAACTTCTCGAAATTCCGAACCGTCCTAAAATATCAAACACCTCGAATATCTTCAAACCCAAAAACATCAAAACTTCCAAAACTCAAAAACCCTGAACTACGTAAGGTCTGATCTCAACAAGGAGTTGAGTACGTAGGCAACCCACACAGGGTGCGACCCCGTTCCAAACAAAAAACCCCTTCCCCTTCTAAGGTGGCTCTTATATCTTTCAAAACGCTCAAACCTTCTTTGGTTCCCACAAACTTCAAACTATCAGACTCTAAGTCTTGTTTATTCACTCAACCTCAGACTTTTCTCAGATCTTCATTCTATACTCATCCGAATTCATCAACCCTTTCATTTGACGCTAGCTTGGCAGAAAAGCTCGCCTCATCCACTCGTTTTCTCCCCTCCTGTCCTAATCCTATCCTTGGCTTTTAAATGAATCTTTCTAAAAAGGTTTTGAAAGAAGGCAATCCCGACAATTGGAGACCGAGGTTTCCTCGGGCACCAATCCGAAGTCGTGGTCATTGCCACTTCTAAGGGGTGTAACCCAGTACGAACCCACACAGAATCTCTGCAAAATGACCAGATAAGTCCTATCCATTTGCAACAAATTCAGAGTCAACCAAAGGTTCTTAGAACCCTTCTCCTCCCTTCCTAGTTCCTTAGGTCAAACTAGGTGGCGACTCTAGTCAATTTCCGCCCTTAGGGCATAAGTCCGCGTGGAGCCCATTGAGAGCGGGTGTAGCGCTCACTAGCATTCCCCATAAGCTTTATTGGAAAGACGGACAATGTAGTAGGTATTTGAGGGATGCCATAATAACGGGTTTTCACCCTCCACAGAATGGCATTTTCTAGGATCTAGGCTTCTTAGTTAGAACCATATTTAGATAGACCCCCCTCATACCGAAAAATCACCCTCCACAGAATGGCGACTCTGCTGGGGAAAACTTGAGTAAGTTTTTCTCAAACTCAAGGAAGACTGAACTCCACTCAAAATTGTCGGGACTTCCCCACTTCTTTCTAGACCTTCAAAAGATTCATTTCAAAGCCTCTAGGATTATTCTACTCCACACTTTGAGTGTGTATCTGATGAGGACAGATAGGACTTATTAGATCCTCAACAAAGAATTCGACAATTGGGTTAATAATTAGCTCACACTTAGAAAGAGACACTTAGGAGTAAATGAAGCTAACTTCCCTTTAGGTTAATGAACAACCAATTTGGAATCACTATCCTCAAGATAAAACTCTTAGCAAATAGGCTGTTGCTAACTTCATTTTGGTTTATTTACTGCTTTCATATTGCGATTGTGGGGTGCATGGGTGGGTAGCTTAGGACATGCATTCCTCTGTGTCACCCGATTTACCCACGATGTCACGGGATCCCGACCGGTCCACGGTTGATTCCCCATGAGCTAGGGTCACTCTCTCAGTGAACAAACCCACGAGGCGGTACGGTCTCCGACCAACACCTTGGGCTCATGATCCAAAAATATCCTCCATTATCCGAGTCAAAGCCAGCATATAGTGAACTCTGAGCCTTCAGTGTCCAGCTACCTGGTCCGGTGTCTAAGACGGGTTTATGGGAGTCACCCCCTTGTATGTCGCCTGTTGACCGCCCTGCTGCCTTACCTTGAAGATTGCATGGACTCAGTTCTCCATTGTTTATCTGCACCACGGGTGTCTCTAAAGCCCAATGTCATGCTATACGTCCATAGAGGATCCTGTATTTACCGGATACCCATACATGGCACAACGTAGTCAGTGAATATTTTGGACTTTAGACACACCTGACCGTGCAGATGATGGGAGACCCGTTCCCATGCAGTACTTCCCCGAGTTTCCCGAAAAGTGAGCGTGTTGTCGGATAATCACTGGCCGTGGCGTATGTTTCCTTATCATCTCGGGTGTCCTGACCTTTCGAACTTAAGCACTCCGGACTTTCTTGATAACGTGCCCCACAAAGGCATAGCAGAGAAAAACCCCCGAGAGATGAACAGTGAAGGGACGATGGTTCCCCCGGTGAGACGAAATCGTAATTGACCTGGAAAGTGATTATCCCAACATCAACACTTATAGCTCCACGTCAAATATAGCCACGATTTACTTTATGCTATACATGTGTGCAAACTATTTTTTTCAAACCAATCTGTTTTAAAACGTTCGGAATTCTCTTTTGCATATCTTTTAAAGCTGTTTTACGAGCTCGTTCAATATAGAGCCCCACCTTAGTTTTGCTCATAAACGTTCACTTCATCTATAAAAAACTTTCTTTCACTAAATGTTATCTCCAAAACGATTTGCAAAAATAGATTTCGAAAACCTACTTTCTACAAACGAATTTCAAACAGCATTTTTCACCAACATTATTTTAAAATAATTTTTGAAAGTAGTTTTCAAAGTTGATTTTCACAAACGTATTTCAAAATAAATGACCTAGTCCCCATGTTGTGACTCGCTATTTTTGAAGTTCTACCCACCTTCAAGAGCAGTGGTCATTACCTTGGAGTGTTCTAGTCATTTCGTGTTTTCACAAAAGTGGTGGATTTTTACATGAGATTCTGTGCTCGATCATTCACCTTTTCTTTCTCAAAAATATCCCTCAATCTTATCGTTGGAGCAAGTGGAGCAGCACGAAGTTCGAATGCGCGGTTCGAGCCGAAAGCCGACGGCGCACCAGCCCGTGGAGTTAGCCAAGCAACAGGAAGGTCAACACCAACCGTTCAAATACCAAATCAAAGATGTACTAACCTGGGTCAAGCGACATGAAGATTAGCAACACCAATTCAAGTTCAAACTATCGAAAATCAGAGGAACACTAGCCCGTTTTGTTTGATCATAGTACCGCTTCACTGCAAGCGCCCGAAGACAAGCGAGTAGCCGGTCAAGAGCCCGAAGACGAGCGAGCAGCCGATCAAGAGCCCGAAGATGAGCGAGCAGCCAATTAAGAACCGTACGAGCGTGAGTAGCCAGTCAGGAGCTCGAAGACAAGCAGAAGAATTCGGGAGAAGTTTTTAAGCTCAAACCTCCCCATTTAATGATTTTTAGAATTGATGTATAGGTTTTCCCCTAGCATTCTTTTCTCTCTTGTCCATTTCTGAATAGATTACATGTACAGGTTTACACATTCCCTCTGAATTTATTTAGATCAATGTGTATAGGGTTCCCCACTCCCTATTTTTTGCGAGTGACTGAGCGTCAGAATTCATATCGAGAAAATCCACCACTTTGAAAACACGCGTTTTCAAAATTGTTTTCTAAAAACTTGGTTTTTTGAACAGCACGTATAATAAAAGAGCGAAAAAGGACGACCCTCACCCCAAGTTATTGTCATTCATCAAATTTCTTTATGGGGCGAGAATTCACGGTATCTAATGAGGCATCCCCTCGAATAAAAAACATCAACAAGATGCAACCGAGCACAAAGCAAAAACATGCATTGCATTCATGACAAAAGTCACAAGCACATTAGCCATTCAAAAAAAACATCTGTCATGTACGAGTCCTGTCTACCATAAAAAAAATATGCACTATCGCGTTCCATCCTCACCTCATCACATATCAGCTTTCATCCCAAACACCTCCAATATCCAACGCCATGATCTTCAAAGGGATAGTAGAAAAACACCAGGGAGTTTAAACTTCTACCATGTGCATCAGTGCCCGAGATGAAAAGAAGCAGTCCTTTCCATATCGTTAGGGTCACCATGCGGGAGTTGCCACTCCTAAAAGTACCAAAATTCAGGAGCCAATCACAACCCAACCTCACTTGAGATAACTACCCGACAACGACCCAATAGTAGACATCTTCAAGGCCAACAGTAATGGGATGAGCTGAATTCGAATCAAGCGAGACTAGGTGTAGCCTTACCACTCATGCATTGCATCAAAAAACAAACAAAAACAAAAAAAAAAAACATTCCGTCAACCATCCCCATTCATCATTTCAGAATTCTCATGCATCCTAACATAGTAAATTCCATATTACCACAATACATCGCATGGTAGACAATCGCATTTGCATCCTCCCATATCGAAATGACATCTTCGAGGGAAAATCTAAGAGATAATTTAAACAAAAATGCTTGAATCACGAACTCTCGACCCGTCAATCACACAAAGGTTTGATCAAAATCAGCACCACAACAAAGTGAGTAGCTGCGAAACAGCGGTATTTTCCCTGATTTCAAATGAGGGTGTTGGACAATCGTAGCGATAAGGGAAGGTAAAGAGATCCCATGGAGGTAAAAACCGAGCGACATGTGTATTCCTTAAGCACATTGAGAGGCACAACTCGTAGTGAGATCGATGTCGATAAACAAGATAGAACGGTGATTCATGCAAGATCGAGAATAGTAAGAAAAACAATCATTGACTAATGTGAATGACGAGGCACTTAGGAACAAAATCTCATAAAACCAAAAAGCTTTGATGCCCTGACACTCTTTAGTGAGCCCGCGTGAGCCTTCCAAGATAAACCTTTTTGTGCGAAATCCCAAATATGCCAATCGACCTACACTTACCTACCTTGCAATAGAGGATCTCAAAAGAGCCAGAGCCAGGCCCTCCCCACCATCTTCACAAAAGAACAACAAACAAAAATGTCATAGAAATCAGGTGAGAAAGCAACTCCAAAGTCAACACCGAATAGAACTCCGAAAATGTTCAAGAAGATCGATGAGTCAATGCAACTCTAAAGATTGAAAGCCAAAATACAAAGCGAGAATGTTTGAGAAAGTTGATGAGCCAAACGCAATTTCAAAAACACAAAATGAGAAGAAAATTCAAGTCGACACCAGAAGAGGAAAGAAGGAGATATCCAAACCAAAAGGACAATGATGTCCCAAAGAAACTGATAAGGGGTAATCAAAACCCGTCTAATCCTTCCACCCATGACAAAGGTGAAACATGTCCTCCATTGACAAAAAGCTCCACAATCCCAAATAAATCCTCCAAACCCATGTGACATACATCATACCCCTCAGCCCCGTTTAACCCAATAAAAAGACCTCTGACTGTAGTTAATGAGCGTTAACTGAAAGTATCGGATCTGAAACATGAATCATTAAAGCTTGTACGTTATCAACAGTCCACGTCTTTCCAAAGGGACCTGAGCGAATGAGTGTGACCTTATCTCAAAGGTCTTCAGAGTGCGAGTGACTCATGATTAAAGCACCACACATAACAGCCTACCACGTGGCAGGTGGGAATTTGTAAGGATCGGAAAAGTCCAAAACTCGAAAGAAAATCTTAGGGAAATACTGCTCCGACCATTGAGAGCATCATCACGGCATAGCACACACAAAACCCTACTCACGAGAGAGATTAACCCGCATCCCTCCAGAGAGGAAGTGATTCACACATCCAGTCAAAGGATACCCTCACATCTACCAAATCATAAGGACGACAAGATGTCTTATATTCGTAAACTCATAGTAATAGAGATAGAATCATACCTTCTTTTCAAAAAACGCATATGCATTTTGCATCTCTTCTAGCAGTTAGCATTTGCATGCATCATAACCACTTCATTTTCAACATCCGACTGGTAAGAACCATGCCTAGTCTCGTGGAAGGTCGACTTTAGTTTCCTACTATCGAAGCTCAACTCAAAATCAAAAGAAATCAAAACCGAGGCCATCCGGAGCCATACGACGATCTTCCCGGAGCCATCCAGCGTCATCGGGCCTGTAACACCCCAACTCAATCCAGATGTGGTCTCGCAACTTAACAGTATATATATAAACATGTCACAGCGGAATTCTTTACAATCCAGGACCTTGCCACGGTCTAGACTACAGAATACCGAACATTAGTACAACAACCTTAACCAATACATATCCTTCTTACAACCCCCTCACATCCTATACATCTTACTACTCAATTGCCATACGAGTGTACATGCACAATCGTAGGCCACACTTAACCCGTAACTCTTGTACCCCTTCTTACTCTCGTGACGGCCGCCTCCTGATGTACCTGTAGTAGTAAAAACAGCCCCCAAAGGGGGTCAGCACGAATGCTGGTACGATCCTCTCATGGCCCCCAAGCTAACGTGGCTACGACGACTAATTGTCGATAGCATGGAGGTTGATTAGATGCACAACATAATAGAAAGTGCAGTAAACAACAACTCAGATATGAACAATCAAAGTTCACACACAAAGAACGACTTAAATGCGTTCCCTTAATTAGAGAGTTAATTATTTAACTCCTTAAGTAATGTTCCCTCTTAATTAGTCATCCTTATCTCACCTCAATCTTAGTCTTATCTTAATCTAGAAACAACCATCCTTTAATAAGGAGTGGATGTAGCTAATCTTAATTAATAATACAAACATCCTTTAAAAAGGAATGGTTGCAACTTATCTTAACCTTACCTTAATCTAATCTTAACTTATTCTCAGTATACAAACCGTTCCTGGAGGGGAATGGTTGTATCCTAAGTCCAAACCTGGGATTTAGGTGATCCCACCGCACCATCTTAATGCCACCTACCCTGGACGGGAGTCCAGCGTAGCTGAGCCGGCAACCGGCCCTAGGCTACAAGTCCGAAGACAAGTCCTCAAGCGGAAGACGGATCTGCTATAGATACCGACCCCCTTTTCCTTAGCATGCATGACGGAGATCGGTCCCGGGTTTCCTCACTCAAGTTCCAGTAGTAATAGTCTCAAGACCATGTTTGTTGGTTAACCTCTTTCGGTTCATATCGTCCCATATTAGGGAGCGTTCCTTAGTCTCACTCAATTCCTTACTACACGTTGGTTAGTAAGTTCTCACGGTATGTTGTGTTAGTTTTCAAACATCACACAACAATACAATAAATATATTATATTCCGGTTGCATGCTTTATCTTGCTTAGTGAGCACACAAAACAAATAGCACACAAGCCGAGGGACACCTCGTTAGCAAGCAGGTCACAGAGAACTGTACCGTTCACCGTTGGCCGTTCAGTTGCTTAATCTCTTCCGGAGTCCAATTTCCAAGTCCTAAAACATTCATTCAGTTTTAGGTTGTTAATCACTTAACTCAATTCAACTTACTTATCTTACTTAACTTACTTAACCCTTAATGACTCCAACCTAACACCTCTTAAGTCTTACAACTAAATCTTACAAACTTAATCTTAAACTTTTAAGTTTATTCTTAACTTAATCCCTTAGGTCTTTATACCTCTAATCATCATTGCCCCTTAATGGGGTACCATTAATACCACTAATCTCTCTTAGGGTTCTTTCTTTCTTTTTTTTTTTTTATGGTCCGACCGACCGACCCACCGACCGACCCACCCCCTGGGTAGGTCGGCTGCAGAGAACTTGCAACTTCACAGTTTCAGCCCGATCGACCCAGACTGGGGTCGGTCCCCTGGGTAGGTCGGCTGCAGAAACTTCCCATACATTGTCAAACTTTCTCCAAATTTTCCTCAAGCCTCCTAATGTGTTCTAACATCATTTGGCACATCAAACACACCTTATAACCTCCACCAAACTCATTAAAACAACTTCCAAAGATCTTCTCAAACATTTGCTCAATTCTTACAAACACTCCTAACACTTATCATATAATTCCTTACATTACCAACTTGTATCTTTACCAAAACTTCAACCAACCCACGTGTTCCCTCCTTAACAATTTGGGCACTTCATAAACATTATTTTCCATCTTCAGTTCATTTACCAAAACTTCCTCAAGTCATCTTACATAACCATGCACAAATTCCTTCTTTTCCATTTGTTACTCATCATTCCTAAACTCTTGGGCATACCTAAACATTTCTTGTCATCCTCTTAGCACCTTAACCTTGTTCTTCTTTACCTTAACTATACTACACCCTCCTTGGACATTTCTACCTCCTTTTACTCACTTACTCACCATTATCACGATCATACGCTCTTTTACATTCCTAGTCATTTTCCTTGATGACTTACAACATCCTCCTACCTTTTTCACTTCCATCACCCAAGTCCACATTACCATTCAACTAAACCTTACTAGTCCACCACTAACATCATCACACTTACACAAGGTTCTCAAAACTCTCATTGTCTTACTCTCTAGTTCATACCTAAATCTCCTTAAGGCATTATACACCTTTCCTTAAAACTTATGCACAAGTCTTACATTCCTCATACCATGATTTGGTGCGTTCAATGCACCCATCTAAACTCTAATTTCCTCATAGGCATCTCTAGGTCATTCTAAACCTCAAGAACTCCTTAGTTAACTCCTTTCCACTCAAATTCCTCGTAGTGACTCCTAGTAAATCCTAGGTCATATTAATTCACCACCATCACCTAAACACTTATTTTCTACTCAAATTTCACCATAGCTCCTCTAGTATCTTATCATGCCCAAACACATTATTTTTCCTCATTCAACCATCTCACACACATCAAGTTCTTTCTCATCATATCTCATCACCCAAACCAACTCATTCACATAACTCAATATATTGCAATAATCTTAAATTGCATAGCACCAAGGCCCTTAAATGACATGGCTCTTCGGCCCTTAAATGACTTAAACTTAAGCACTGAATTTCCCACATGTAAAAGCTTTCAACCTGCAAATACACCCATCAATCTCATAGTAATTATAATGCTCTTAAAATCCATCTTAAACTTAGATTACTAACTCATTCCCATTGGCTCCTTAGTCACAAGTTCACAAGCTTATTTAAGTTCTTTTTCTTAGGTTATATAACCCATTACCTAATGTAAGCCCTAGGCTACATTGGTACCCATATAAAACTCATTCCTAATCTTAAACCACCATTAGGTAAGCAATTTACCTTATTTTCTCAAGCTTATCTTAACTTCCTCCTTAGACCTTCTTCTTGCATGAATCTCGGCCACCACTTAAATTCCTCTTGCCAATGTTCTAATCAATATTCAATGACTCATATGAGTACTAAACAATACACTAACCTCAAGGAATAAAAACCTAGGTTAGGAGTGTGTTCTAAGGCATAAAAGTGGATGATTACCTTTGAAGTCTCAAGATAGACTTTGGCATTGAATGAAATAGGACCTCCACTAGTCCTTGGTGAATATATCAAGCTAGAACAAGGCATAAAAACAAGGCCCCATGAGTAGAAATTTTCGGCCATGTACAAGAAATGATGGAAACATGGTTTTTCTTACATTTTCTTTACCTTAAGAGAATGGAGAAGCTAATGAGCTCTTCAAACTTGATTTTCCTCCATCAATGGAGTTTCCTCTTGGCACCGAAATGGAGCTTTGAAGGATTTGAAAAGATAGAAAGATAGGTCTTGGCCTAACTAAGAGAAATATGTTTTAGTTTTGATTTGGAGCTAAAATGAGCAAGTTATGGACATTTGAAGATGAAGCAAGAATGGAGCTGCTTGGAACGGTTTGAGAGGATGAAGAAGGTGAAGAAAACCGTGGGATAAGAAGAGAAATGAAGAAGAGAGGAGAGAGGTAGGCTAATATAAGGTATTTGCTTTTATAAAGCAAATAGTACTATTCTCTCTTTTTCCTCTTCTTTTCCTTTAATTGCTTTGCCATGTGGTGACTCCCCACATCAAAAACCGGCCCCCTCTTATAATGGAGATATTTATGGTCTTGGTTGACCATCTTATTGACTTATGTTGACTTAAGCTTAATTTGGGCACTATTTGGCACTATTCACTAATTAGTGCACATATTCGTGAAATTTTGGTTTCCCATTGATTTAGACTTCCTAATGTGATACTAATTAGTACACATGTTGATTAAAGAGTAATGATGGACATCTAGCCACTCAAAACTCAATTCTAAGACAATTTCTCAAAATGTGCTTTAAGACTTCTTAAAGCACATTTTATGTTTTAGCTTGTTTTCAAGCTTGGTTTTCTTTGGTAATTGGTTTAAAATGACCATTAGAATATTACTAAGGTCTTGTCATGATATTTGGGTACTCACCCAAGTCTCTCCAAGCTTAGAGCACATTTTTGCCCTTATTGCCCTTAGGGCACTTTCTTGTGTTTTCCTTGGTTTAAATTGTCTACCAATCTTTCTAAGGCATATTCTAGCCTTACTACATCATAATTTGATGTTTAATTAGCATACTTAGGTTTGGGGTATTTCAATCTACCCCCCTTAAAAGAACTTTGTCCCCAAAGTTCTCATGCATCTTATCTTATTAGAATACATGTCTTACCTCATTCCTTAGATCATATAGATCATACTTATGTATACTTAATCTCATTGGATCATTAGATCCGCCATATTCTTATACTTAAATATCATACAACATGCTTAAGCATGTGTAGCACTCAAAATTCCTTTTGTTCCTTTTTGATGATTAAAACATTACCATAACTTCCAACGTATTCTCCCATGTCACCGGTCCGTAGACAATGGCTCATTCGTCCTCGTCACCATGGGCAGAATACAAAACACGCTGCTCTCCCCATGTCACCGGTCCGAAGACAAAGGCTCGTGCGTCCTCGACTTCATGGGCGAGACTCAGTAAAAAGGTAATCCTTTTTACGAGGTCATGTGAGGAATAATTCCTCTAGTTAAAAATACAATCAACTCCAATTTCATTTTATCTTAAGGCCTCTATCCTTAGTGTGATTTAATTGTGACCACTGGTAGGGAGTTTCAGGAATCATCCTACCCTGATGTGATCAGCATCAGTGTAGAACTATCCTTCCACCCCAATTTGTGTTCGGTTTACCCCAATCTGTGTTCGGTTTCCCTTGATCCCTAGAAAATCAAGTTCCACCTTCCACGTCATTTTCAAACATCCAAATAATTCACTCATGTCCAATTTTCTATCTTTTTAGTTCTTCCTAATCATAATCAATACATCTCCAAATGTGGACTCAGTCCATCAAACATTCCCGATTCATCTCTTAGTAATTACCTCAAGACTTAAATTCCTACTAAATTCTATATCAGTCTCATACCCACTTCTAATGTCTCATACCATACAACATTACTATTTCCTAACTCATAATCATATCTAATTGTATCTCATATGTTATCTTATTCTTATCTCACACACTAGTCTCATATCGACTCATACCTCATATATTCCTTTTTCTTACGTCTCCTTAATCCTCTTCCTTACGTCTCTTAAACTTGTACTCACACCGGAGTAACAAGATAGGTACTTAATATGTATGGTAATCACATCTTCTGTGTGCAATAACCATGATTATCTCAAAGTTTATGTAAAACATTCTCAAATTATTTCCATGCACCGGAGTTTATGTACTCAGTACACAAACATACGCTAAGCGTTTTCGCTCTACCCCCCCTTAAATGGATTACGCCCACGTAATCTGCATTATATCATCCTTGAACATAAGTTCAAGATGTCTAATCTCACAAGCATTCTAAGCTTCCACGTCATCTATGTTACTTATATTCGATCAGAAATGAGTTAGTCCCTGCCTCGAGGATTCTTAACGGTACTTATACCATATTCTTAACTTAGTTTAGTCTAATCTCAAAGGTAGTGATCTGCTAGCTTCCGCTGCACCACTCTGATGTTTTAGGCTTAACTGCCTCACTTATCTTTTTAAGTATTGTATATCTTTCTGTCCTCCTTTTACAGTTTAAAGTATTATCCTCAGTGGACCTTTTATCTTTTATATACACGCCTTAATGAGTTGTAACTGTCTATCCATCTCCTTGAAGATCTTATGGTTTCATACTCTTAGTGTTTTCTCGAATGTCTAATTGTTCTCCCCAACTGACCTTTGGTCTAGGATGATTCTTAATCTGAAACTACTGTTTAGTGCATATCGCGCTTTACAGTCTTACCCTTACATCTTAAGACATGTCCAATGTCTGTACTTAACAATCCGTGCTCTTCGCACTTCATAGTCCTTAATTATCTGTTCTTTGGTTCCTCTGTGTTCCTGGTTCACTGAATTCCTTCGACTGTTTGTGGTAGTAGCTGCTCTGTCTGATCTTGCGTCGTTGTCGGTGGTACGAGTCGACTACTTCCCTGTTCCTTACACCACCGTCCACATGCATGGGGTACCTTACTGGTACATTACTACTTACCCAACTAACTCAATAAATAGCGTGTCAGGCCTGCAAGCCCCTGTGGGTGCAGTCGTCCCACGTCTCGTTTTAGTAAACTCATAGTGTCCGTCACACGTTTAGCTATTGCTAATTATGAAGTATTCTGTTGTCGATCTCCTCTTTCATCGTTCCATAATAACATTTATTGTTCTTCTTGAAGTTCAAGGGAAGTCCATTTACTGTGTTCTTGGGTATTGTATGCTCTAGCTCTTTCTGTATCCCGTACTGATTCGGTCTCTTAATAATTGAGGTCTCTTTCCGTAGAGCCTCTTATCTTGTTCTCATATTTATGCTACTATAATGCACTTCCAGTTCCTTAAGGAATGGGTAGTGTGCTTCCTGCGAAATCTTACCTAACCAGGTCCAGACTACTGGCACCAATGCTCAGTTCGTCTACCATCTTATTTTCTTACTTATACTGGTCTTAACTCATAAATCTAATTGCCTCAGTGTCAATATTTGACGGCTCATTCATAATGGTCGCCTTATACCGCGCACCATGACTTAATCCACCTTTCTAACTATTGTACTCACGACCACTACTACCGTGGTAGTTGGCTCTTACTATGTTGCCCATTGATGGTGCAACCTCTTACTCATTTATCCTAATGTCTTACCTTATAATCAATCCCTTCTTGGTGTAAAACACCTGGGAGTTCTCTCATTCCGGTATTAGCGGTTGTCGTACCATGTTGTAAATAGTTGACTCTTGATATGAAGATGTTATGCTCCAATCTCAGATTCGTAAGTAGGCTAATTTCTTTCGCTTTCTTTCATCCTTAGTGATGTTATCTACCATGTAGTTTAACTGGTTACTGAAGAAGTCATTCACTGAATCACAAGCTCTTCTGAGCATTGATTAATTGACGTGCCATAATGTGCATCACAATGTTTTCTCTGACCATTTTAATTCTTACATCCTGGGTGTTGGATATGGGGTCTATCTGTGCAACCTTCCTTATTACTCAAGTGTATCTGGTATGTTCTAGGTAATCTCAAGGTTCATAGTTCCATTTTCTAAATAAAGTGTATTTTATCTCTAATATGTGAAAGCCCTTTTGAGGGGTTCATTCCCACTCATGGCCTCACAACAAGGAGAGGATCCCCACCCTAAAGGCATGGTTCGTTCTCCGCTCCTGTCCTTAGCATTATCTCAATATTTTCATTGGTACCCTTTCTTGGTAATGTTCTTCCCATTCTAAGTTATAGGTTTGGTAACCGTTCATATCTACAAATTGTAGTCCCTTCGTGGCTTAAACAAGCTCTCTTATAACTTACTGCGCCTCGGGCTCTGATGTGGTTAACATCCTTGGCTCGTAGGCTCTTAATGCTTAATGTCTCAGTTTATTATTTGTACTCTTACTCATCCGCAGGTCATCCCTATAAGATTCTGGTCCTTTGAGCACTACCCACCGTTAGGTTACATACTAAATGTAGTACCGGGTTTCATGATAAGTTGCTGCATCCTGCTTCCTGCTAGGGAAGTTGTTCAGGTGATCTGAGGTTACTTAGTGTCTTTGGCAATACTGTCATTTTACTAGACTTATGTCTTTTAATAATCAAGGTTAGGTCCGTACTAGGCGTTTGCCTTACGGTGTCTAAGTTGGATATCATCCTGTCGTCTTATACTTCCATCTCAACGCTTCGTTCAACTTCTGTTGATTACGCCACCCTTTAATGATCAATCATACTTGGGTGTTAATGAGTTAGACGAACAGTACTAGCTGTCATTCATCAGTTGTTCGGCTCGACTGTGCCCGCTCTGTGGGGGTAGTCCTCCGGGCTTTTCTTTTCCAGGGTGGTACATCTTTAGTCCTTAGTAGGTTATAGCTTATGTTCATTTCTTTTACCCTTATTTTCTGGGTTTTCCTAACATCTTCATTGTAGAATGTTTGTTATTGGAATTCTTAATGGTCACTTTGGGAGTCTTATCCCGTTTTCGTTGGAAGTCGTTGCGTCAACCGTCTCAATCGTATCTTATAATACATCCCTTGTATATCATTGCTTATATAGTGCTTTGCTCGGGTCACCGAGCGATCTCTTAGGTTTTCCTCGTGGAGTTTGAGATTGGTGTTCTTACCGTACTGTCAGTTGTTGTTGTAGTGGGTTATACCGTTGCTAATATTCACATGGTCTAATATTTCATCTAAGCTCAGCTCTCTGCTGACTGATGTGTCGGTTCATCTCATCATGGTCAGGCCGTCCGGCCCTTCCAAGGTCCTATTTTTCTGTTCTTATGGATTTACAATCCGGTATTAATATATGCTACAACTGTAGCGTTCTCTTATCTTGCCATGATGGCTTTCCGTGTAGCTTAATCGTGGTTGCACTTGCTATGGCAAGTGCGCCATGCAGGATGGGTTATTGGTACATGGTACATCAATAGCGGTACTTCCTTCTAGTCTCCATGTAATTGGTAGTCCTCGGGACTCCTTCGATAATTTCTTATCTTGGATAACCGTCCATCCGGCAGTTTCCTTGTTGTTTGACAGTACTGTCATTTATCAGGGCGTTCCTCTTTCTGAGGGAACCCCTTAATATTTTCTCATGTCTTAATCCTTGCTCCTGTCTCCACACATTTTGTTGTGGTTACTCAGTAATGATTCTCCTTTAAGCACTACATCGTAGCCCTATTTCGGTATACAATTTATATGAGTTCCTATCGTCGTCCGCATTATGTTGGCCAGGTTTTATAACCTTCCTCGTTGTATGGGGTTTGGAGTTCCCGTTTCTAACTGGACTTTCCAGTAATCTCAATCCTCATGCTTTGTATTTTCCCACTGTTATGCTCACTCGGACCGCTGTCCGGTACCCATGTCTCTTATCATTTCCTTATCCATTTGTATCGCGGGTTATTTCGACTGCGTAGCACGTCGACCCATGTTGCCGGTAATTTCCGTTCCCTTACTGATAGTATTCCATAGGTAGCGCCTGTTTCTCTGTTGCGCTCCATTGAAAACCTCCAAGTTCTCCGTAACTGTTGTGCAACAAGATGTTTCTCGTACCGCTTATTGTTAGCTAACTGCCAGATCGGGTTTCCCCGAGTAAGAGAAGGCTTTCTTCTCTCTGGCGTTTGTTCCACATATTTAGGGTTAGGGATGTGGAGGGCGGGCCTAGGTACTATGGATGTCCGGTAAACACCGGGAAGTCCTGACTAACGCACCTCTCACTCTATCTCTCAACCCTTAACTCAATCTCAACCTCTTTGCAGAATGGATTTATCGTGAGTGATTTGAAGAGGTGTAGTTATTAAAAGAAAGAAATTAATACTCAAAATATCCGTCAGGCTGCAAATTAAACCCGGTCGAAGTAGTATAGAACAGAAGCGGCCGGGGTCAAACCGTGGGACTTATAGCGAGCTAAATAGTTCCTAAGCTTGTCACAAAAGGGGGAAGTTAATTGACTTGTTTTTAGAGAATTAAAAGAGCAGATTAAATTACTGAGTGCAGATGAATTAAATGGAACTCCGGGTTCAGGTTTTATATAATCTGATTAATTATGCTATCTCTACCGGTTTAATATATTAGTTTGGCAAAATTCCTGTTATTATCCTAAGGACTAAGTCATAGACCCTTAAGAACTCGTTTACCAGAAAATGCTCGGTCTAATCAAGGTTCGAGCAAACTATGTAAACGGACGTTAAATTCAAGGAATTATAATTGCATCTGTAAATACTAACTTATTAAATCATAATAAGTTTTCTCCAGATTTACGGCTTAAATAACCTGTCTATTTATCACCTGGTCTGATCAAAATAGACTTAGGAAAGCATTTTAATAAATTCATGTAATTTATTAAAATGGTGAGAGAAATCCTTTAAGCGTAACAAACTGTATTTATTAAAACCGGTAAAATATTGATTACATAATTAAACAAACCATAATTAAAAACCTTGCCCGGAGCAAATCCTCCTTAGCCAGACATATTAACTGGTAATAAATCTGACAGAGGTTGGACGTAATAACAGCACAGAGACGTGATTAGTGAATGGAGAAATGGAGAGGTCGAAGAGTGAAACATGTACGTAGGCTTTTATAAGTGAAGTGGGTGAATTAGAGAATTAATGGAGTAAATGAAATACGAGAGTTAACTACTGAAGAGAATGAGATGAGGTGTGAGTGATTTTCAGGTTTTCTCCGTGCACTCGTACAAGGCTGTAGGGAATGGGTATTTATAGAAGAAATGAAGACTACGTAGAAGACTTGCAGTTGATTGCCTCTGTTGATTTCTTCACTGATTGAAGCATTGATTGCTTCATTTAATGCAGGGGACAGGAGCTGGATACGCGTGAGCGAAATAAGGTAGGCGACGGCGGGGTAGATAGATAAGGCGAGTTGCAGAGTCGCGCGAGAAGAAAACTATGTTCGGGCGCGATTTTATGTCCGCCTGTGGAAGACCGCCTGATAAGTGGCGGTTGATGGTGTGGTGTCCGCCTGTGAGACCGCTGATAAGTGGCGGTAGAGGTGGTGGTGACCGCCTGGCGGTTGAGCATGTGGTGTCCGCCAGTAGTAGGCGGTCGGTGTGGTGGTGTCCGCCTGGCGGTTGGTGTGGTGGTGTCCGCCTTATGGGCGGTTGCACCCTTGACCGTGGCCTATTTTCCTTCAAACTTTGACCGGCTCTAGATTTTCGTTTGGACTCCGTTTTCTGAGGCGTTTGCGTCTACGCGTTCGTCTCTTTGTCTACTTCACTCCCGGCTTGGTTTTCCTCATGTTAAACCAATAATTTTGTGAGATAAACAATAAAATATAAACTAGAGGAAAACTAACCGAAGTGGAGAAATGAGCAAGAAAAGTGCTAATATTATACATGAAATACACCTAAATAACATGCTCATTTAGACACTTATCACACCCCCACAATTATCTTTTTGCTTGTCCTCAAGTAAAACCATGTACCTAAGCAAGTAGGAAATGCTCAATACTAACAAATATTATTATGAAGGGTAGGATAAAAAAGTCAATAGTTTGATCTCTAAAACTTATTGAGGAGTGTGAAAAATTATCTGCTGGTGGCATAGGTGTGCTCAAGGTGAAAACAAAATTAGAATTTCGGGGTATGATCTAAGGTACTTCAATGTTTCTTTTGTTTTGGTGACTCCGAGAACTTTTACCATGGCCAACTTTCTCAAGAATGGGCATTGAGGAGAAAATAAAAGGAAGAAAAGATTTATGCATTTGCTTCACTTTTGCATGAGATGAGAAAATAGGCATACGCCTTTGTATTCAAGAACACTCAACTCTCTTTTGTTGGTTACCAATGGTGTCTCGAAAGTCCCTTATTTTTTGTATACTTCTTCTTCTTTTTTTTAACAGAGAAATACCCCTTAGCAATCCCTAAGAGAGAAGACAGAAAGAAACCCTGAGCAATAAAATCCAACCATTTGCAGATTATTTGGTCACACCGCATATAAAAATGCTCCTCAAAAGTAATCAAATGTAAAATTTTTAAAAATTTGTACCCTTTATCCCACAATTCATAATAGTATTTGTTTTTAAAGAGAACAACCTACATTAGCAGGGTACATAATTCAATTTTTGAACAAATGCGAGGTAAGCAGAAGATAAGCAGAGAGATTACAATTTAAGCATAATGTCCTGAAGGCTCTTCCCCCACACTTAAGTTTTAAGCAATGCCCTCATTGCGTAGAGGAAATAAAATTAATAGGGCATGCAATTAATAAAGGAAAGAGTGTACTCCCCAGATTTCGTAGAGTGTGTAGAGCTCCCCCACACTTGAGTGTTGCTGTGGAATGTCATGAATTAACCTGTAACGAATATTCTACACAGCGAGAAGAACTCAAGTGAAGCCTGCATTTTATTATAGCAAATAAAAGGGAAATATAGTACAAAAAGGAAAAACATATTAAATTAAAGGAAAGATAAAAGATAGATAGTGGGTTGCCTCCCACCGAGCTGCCCGGGTTTAACGTCTCTAGCTAGACGTATTTGACCAAGTTTTAGTTTGGAGAAGATTCGAGGGCGAATTGTCCTGCTGTTCTTGGACAAAATAAGTTGCAGATAGGTTAGTTGAAATATTGGAATGAGAATTATACCTTTTAAGACGTGCCCCGTTGACCTTGAAAGTTTCGCCTTGTTTGTTCTGGAGTTCAAAGGCACCGTACGGGGTCACACTAACAATTTGAAAAGGGCCGGCCCAATGTGACTTGAGCTTCCCAGGGAAAATCCTTAATCTCGAGTTATATAAGAGAACCCAATCACCAATTTCGAATTCCTTCTTGAGGATCATCCTGTCGTGGAACTTTTTGGTGCGCTCTTTATAGATCTTAGCATTCTGGAAGCCTGATCTCGCAGCTCTTCTAATTCGGTAAGTTGGAATTTCCTCTTCTCTCCTGCAGAAGTCATGTCAAAGTTTAGGGCTTTGATTGCCCAATATGCTTTATGCTCCATCTCTACAGGAAGGTGGCATGCTTTTCCATAGACCAGCTTAAAAGGAGACATCCCGATGGGAGTCTTGAATGCAGTGCGGTAAGCCCAAAGCGCATCATCCAGTTTAAGTGCCCAATCCTTCCGTGATGAGTTAACCGTCTTCTGAAGGATCCATTTTAACTCTCGGTTAGAAACTTCTGCTTGACCGTTTGTCTGGGGGTGATAAGGTAAAGCTACCTTGTGACGTACCCCGTATTTACCATAAGTGCTTCAATAAACGGTTGCAGAAGTGTGTTCCTCCATCACTAATAATAATTCTGGGCACGCCGAAACGGGTAAAAATGTGCTTTTTGAGGAATCTTGTTACTGTCTTTGCATCGGCATGATGACACGGTACAGCTTCCACCCACTTTGACACATAATCAACTGCCACCAGAACATATTCGTGGCCCTGCGAGGAAGGGAACGGTCCCATGAAATCTATGCCCCAACAATCAAAGAGCTCTACTTCTAGTATCCCTTGTTGCGGCATCTCATGTCTCCTGGATGTGTTACCCATTTTCTGACAATTATCACATTGTCTGCAGAATTGGTACACATCTTTATGAAGGGTTGGCCAATAAAAACCTGAGGCCAGGATCTTAGCAGCGGTCCTCGTGGGTCCATGGTGACCTCCGGCTTCCCGAGAATGACAAAAGTGAATGACGCTCGAAACCTCTTCTTCCGGGAGACATCGTCGAATTAACCCATCAGCACTAACTCGGAACAAGTACGGGTCCTCCCAGAAATAATGCCTCGAGTCAGAAAGGAATTTCTTCTTCTGGGAGTAGGAAAAATCGTAGGGTACTGTTCCTGAGACTAAATAATTGGCCAGGTCTGCGTACCATGGCTCCTGTACTTTGGTGATGGAGAAGACAGTCTCGTCGGGGAAGAATTCGTTGATGGGCACACTATCCGTAGGAGTCACCAACCTAGAGAGATGGTCGGCGACGACATTCAGTTTCCCGCTCTTATCTTTGACTTCGATGTCAAACTCTTGAAGTAGAAGAATCCAGCGCAGTAAGCGAGGCTTGGCTTCTTGTTTTGTGAATAAGTATTTGAGAGCGGAGTGGTCTGTATGCACGATGACTTTGCTTCCCCATAAGTAAGATCTGAACTTATCGAGGGAGAAAACTATAGCCAAAAGTTCTTTTTCGGTGGTCGTATAGTTTTTCTGCGCGTCGTTCAGTGTTCTGCTAGCATAGGCGATCACTCTCAAGATTTTCTCTTTCTTTTGGCAAGAGCTGCCCCCACGGCATAGTCACTTGCGTCACACATGATCTCAAAAGGAAGAGACCAATCAGGTGGTATGACTACAGGTGCTGTCACCAATTTTTGTGTTATTGTTTGGAGCAGCTGAACATCTTTCATCAAAATGAAACGGGGCATCTTTCTGTAGCAGGTCGGTCAAGGTTTGCTGATTTTGGAGAAGTCCTGAATAAACCGCCGATAAAATCCTGCATGCCCTAGAAACGCTCGTATATCTCGAACTGTAGTTGGTGCTGGTAACTTCTCAATAACCTCTACCTTGGCTTTATCCACCTCTATCCCTTTTGCTGATATTTTATGTCCAAGGACGATCCCGTCCTTGACCATAAAATGACACTTCTCCCAGTTTAAGACGAGATTCGTATCCTCACACCGTCTCAGGATCAAATCTAGTTGTGCCAAGCATTTGTCGAAACTAGAGCCATAGACTGAGAAATCGTCCATGAAGACTTCTATGCTCTGCTCGATGAAGTCAGCAAATATTGCTTGCATACATCTCTGGAAGGTAGCAGGGGCGTTGCATAGACCGAAAGGCATTCGTCGGTATGCAAAGGTACCGTAAGGACAAGTGAAGGTTGTCTTGTCCTGGTCCTCAGGTGCGATAGGTATTTGAAAATAACCCGAGAACCCATCTAGAAAACAGTAGTACTCTTGCCCTGCAAGTCGTTCCAACATCTGGTCGATGAAGGGGAGAGGGAAATGATCCTTCCTGGTGGCCAAGTTCAAACGCCGATAATCAATACACATGCGCCATCCTGTGATCTTTCTTTGAGGGATAGTCTCTCCCTTTTCATTAATAACAGCTTCGATGCCCCCCTTCTTAGGGACAACTTGAACAGGACTGACCCATGGACTGTCAGAAATTGGATAGATGATGTCTGCGTCAAGGAGTTTCAGAACCTCCTTTCGAACTACCTCCTTGAGGTTAGGGTTTAGCCGGCGTTGAGGTTGTCGGATAGGCTTGAAGTTTTCCTCCATGTAAATATGGTGCGTGCAATAGGAGGGATCAATTCCTTTGATATCAGCGATAGTCCACCCGATTGCTGTCTTGTGCTTTTTCAATACCTCAAGTAGCTTCGTTTCCTCTCCGGAATTCAGAGAAGAGGAAATAATGACAGGCAAATGGTCATTTTCAGCTAGGAAGCATACTTGAGGTTAGAGGGTATTTCTTTAAGCTCGAGTTCAGGTGGTTGTTCTACTGATGGAATTGATTTTTGAGGTTTTCTGTCGAGTTCTTCGATTGGTGGCCGGAACGATTGATAACCAGCCCTTCCTTTTTCTACGTACGCCAGCATGGCGTTAACTTCTGGATCCTCCATCTTTTCTTCTAGAGAAGTAAGTAATACTTGCTCTAGGGGTTCAGTTTCAGCTTCCTGGATGGAAGATGGAAAATACGTGTCCTCCTCTGTAGCAAAATCGCCTTCCTCCTCCTCGTCATCTGTGAATCCCACCGTCTTAGCATGAGGAGAAAAGTTTGAGCTTTTCTTCATCATTTTTGCATGTCGAATTCAATCGTCTCATCTTCGTACCGAAGAGTGATTTTCCCGTCGTGGACGTCAATGATAGCTTTGGCGGTACTTAGAAACGGTCGACCTAGAATCAGGGGAACCTCGACATCGTCATCCATTTCTAGAATGACGAAATCAGCTGGAAAGATGAAGCGAGACACTCCAACTACCAAATCTCGGACTATGCCCATGGGCTTGATCTCTGATCTGTCTGCTAGTTGGAGTTTAAAAGGAACCGGTTGCATTTCTCCTCCTTTAACTTTCAAGAAGGTGGCGTATGGCATGATATTAATGCTGGCTCCTAGGTCGCATAGACCACTTCCACAATCCACCCCGCCTATAAAGCACGGGATCACGGGATTTCCCGGATCTGTTTGTTTAGGAGGGAGTGCTCGAAGAAGGGCTGCAGAACATTCCTCTGTCAGGTGCACTGTCTCTTTCCAGGTTTCTTTTTCTTCTTTGTCAAGAGATCCTTGAGGAATTTTGCGTAGTTAGGCATCTCTTGCAAGCATCGATCAGAGGTATGTCGAGGGTCAGTTTCTTGAAAATACTCAAGAACTTGGAGAATGCTCATCAAGATGTTTCTTTTTCATTCTGTTCGGAAATGGGAGTTCATTGTTTTTATGAGTGGAGGTTGGGATGTCGATGGTAATTCGAGATGGAGGTGGAGTAACAGGAGTAGGAATTGGGATTTCTGAGGGAGGTAAGTTGGTTTGGTGGTTTCATCAACATTGATATAGGAATCTTCAAGATTTTCTTTTTCTTTTCCTTTGTGGTGGCAAGTTCCCTTCCACTCCTTAAAGAGACTGCACACAAGTTTGTTGATTGTGATGTGCCATCGTCTATAAGGACTGAATTTGCTTGTTCCTTCGGATTGGGATTAGTCTGTGAAGGGAATTGACCAGGTGGTCTTTGTTGAGTGAGTAGCTGTTGGATTTGAGATTGCAAGGCTTTTTGGTCTTTGCGCAGAGCTGCGACCTCTTCTTGCGTATCTCGTGATTTACCCATCATCGCCTTAAACATTTCCTGCATCTGAGACATATCAGACTCAGGATTCGAAGGAGGTGGAGCTGGTCGGCTCGATGAAGCTTCATTGCCATAAGGCTGTTGTTGATATTGCCTTGGGCCTCCTTGGAAATTGGACTGAGGTCTGTAATTTTGGGATGTTTGTAGGGTATGTGGGTTTTGGATATTTCCGGTGTTTGAGTAGCTAAGGTTGGATTGCATGTTACGTTGCCATGGTTGTCTGTATCCTGAATTGTTGGTGATGTAGTTTGCTTCCTCCTGCTTTCATTTCTTGTAGTTGGGGGCATTGATCATATCATGAGGCCCGCAACATTGCGTACAAGAAATTGTTGGTGACGTTTGAGATTGAGGAGCATAGCCTGGAGGGGTAGTAGGTGGTCGGGAAATCATTGACTTAGCTTGCTGAGGGAAGGAATTCATAGCCATCTGTTCGACCACTTTCTGTAGAGTGCTCACTTTTGTTGCTTGCTGAGCATTGCTTTCCATGAGTTGCTCATGGCTTTTCATTAATGATCGAACTTGTTATCACTTTCCCCAACATGATATAATCCTGGAGTACCGCTCCTTGATCCACCGGAGGCCCAGTCTCTAATTTCCTCACAGAGAGACTCCATGCTGTTCAGAAATTGTGCTCCCGGCTTTTTCAGAACGTCAGCCCCTAACGAAGATAACACCATTGTTCTGCACGGACCGATCAAGCCCTTGTAAAACAATTGTGATACTTGTTCCTTCGTCAGACCGTGGTGAGGACAAGTGAGTAGTAGACCTTTGAAACGGTCCCAAGTTTCACAAATATTCTCCGACCCTGGTTGCTTAAATTATAAATTTCAGCAATCATCTCCAAAGTTCGGCTCGGAGGTAGGAATTTGTCATAGAACTTGGTGGCCATGTCGTCCCAGGTACCAATGGTACTCGGTGTTAAGCTATGATACCACTTGCTCGCGTTTCCCGTCAGGCTGTGTGGGAATAAAGACAATCTTGCATATTGAAGTACTGCGCGTCGGTTGCAGTAAGGCTATTGGCATGTTGTAAGAATTTTGTAACATGTAACAGGGCTTCGTCTGGACTGGTGCCATCAAACATGCCCAACTCCTTCACACATCGAATCTGATGATATGGCTTCAGCTTCTGCCACTCATCGTATTCGGATGGGCTAGGTGAGGAAGGACGATAGCAGGCTGTTGTCCTTGGTTAGACGGCCTGTTGATATTTCGAACCGTTGCTGGTGTAGCTGCCATGTTAGCTTCCGGGTCAGAATCTATCACTGTGGTGGTATTTCTTTGAGTTCGTCTCTGCCTGAGATTGCGCAGAAAGGTTCTCTCGATTTCTGGGATGTAACCAACCGTGTGATTAATATTCTCTGGGAGGCTCTGTGACCTGGTGAAAGGCATACACCACTCAAAACAGAGAAAAGAACTGGTTATACGTTAGAATAATAAAAATGTTAGGAATTAGTAGACAGAAATTTAAAGTTAGTAGTTAGTATACAATGGAAAGAAATGACAATGGAACGAAATACAATGGAACGAAATGACTGGAAATTTAAGTTAGTAGTTAGAGACAATGGAACGAAATGACAATGGAACGAAATGACAGAAATAAATAACAATAATATTAACAAGTTAGTAGTCAGATGTCCAAGTCAGATCAGAAGTTAGATGTCCACTGTCCAAGTCAGATGTCCGAGGTTATATGTCCAAAATTGGATTAACAGTTTTTTTTTTATTTTTTTTAGATTAACAGATTATTGTAATTAAACAGGTGAATTAACCGGGGCTTAGGGACTAGATTAAATCAAGTCCCCGGCAACGGCGCCATTTTGCAGAATGGATTTATCGTGAGTGATTAGAAGAGGTTAGTTATTAAAGAAAGAAATTAATACTCAAAATATCCGTCGGGCTGCAAATTAAAACCCGGTCGTAGTAGTATAGAAGACAGAAGCGGCCGGGGTCAAACCGTGGGACTTATAGCGAGCTAAAATAGTTCCTAAGCTTGTCACAAAAGGGGGGAAGTTAATTGACTTGTTTTTAGAGAATTAAAAGAGCAGATTAAATTACTGAGTGCAGATGAATTAAATGGAACTCCGGGTTCAGGTTTTATATAATCTGATTAATTATGCTATCTCTACCGGTTTAATATATTAGTTTGGCAAAATTCCTGTTATTATCCTAAGGACTAAGTCATAGACCCTTAAGAACTCGTTTACCAGAAAATGCTCGGTCTAATCAAGGTTCGAGCAAACTATGTAAACGGACGTTAAATTCAAGGAATTATAATTGCATCTGTAAATACTAACTTATTAAATCATAATAAGTTTTCTCCAGATTTACGGCTTAAATAACCTGTCTATTTATCACCTGGTCTGATCAAAATAGACTTAGGAAAGCATTTTAATAAATTCATGTAATTTATTAAAATGGTGAGAGAAATCCTTTAAGCGTACAAACTGTATTTATTAAAACCGGTAGAAATATTGATTACATAATTAAACAAACCATAATTAAAAACCTTGCCCGGAGTAAATCCTCCTTAGCCAGACATATTAACTGGTAATAAATCTGACAGAGGTTGGACGTAATAACAGCACAGAGACGTGATTAGTGAATGGAGAAATGGAGAGGTCGAAGAGTGAAACATGTACGTAGGCTTTTATAAGTGAAGTGGGTGAATTAGAGAATTAATGGAGTGAAATGAAATACGAGAGTTAACTACTGAAGAGAATGAGATGAGGTGAGTGTGAGTGATTTTCAGGTTTTCTCCATGCACTCGTACAAGGCTGTAGGGAATGGGTATTTATAGAAGAAAGAAGACTACGTAGAAGACTTGCAGTTGATTGCCTCTGTTGATTTCTTCACTGATTGAAGCATTGATTGCTTCATTTAATGCAGGGGACAGGAGCTGGATACGCGTGAGCGAAATAAGGTAGGCGACGGCGGGGTAGATAGATAAGGCGAGTTGCAGAGTCGCGCGAGAAGAAAACTATGTTCGGGCGCGATTTTATGTCCGCCTGTGGAAGACCGCCTGATAAGTGGCGGTTGATGGTGTGGTGTCCGCCTGTGAGACCGCGTGATAAGTGGCGGTAGAGGTGGTGGTGACCGCCTGGCGGTTGAGCATGTGGTGTCCGCCAGATAGTAGGCGGTCGGTGTGGTGGTGTTCGCCTGGCGGTTGGTGTGGTGGTGTCCGCCTGTTATGGGGCGGTTGCACCCGTGACCGTGGCCTATTTTCCTTCAAACTTTGACCGGCTCTAGATTTTTCGTTTGGACTCCGTTTTCTGAGCCGTTTGCGTCTACGCGTTCGTCTCTTTGTCTATTTCACTCCTGGCTTGGTTTTCCTCATGTTAAACCAATAATTTTGTGAGATAAACAATAAAATATAAACTTAGAGGAAAACTAACCGAAGTGGAGAAATGAGCAAGAAAAGTGCTAATATTATACATGAAATACACCTAAATAATATGCTCATTTAGACACTTATCACTCATCATTCTCCTATGTTCGGTATTTCTTGTCTTCAGAGCGTAACTACGCTTTGATACCACTTTTTGTAACACCCCAACTCAATCCAGATGTGGTCTCGCAACTTAACAGTATATATATAAACATGTCACAGCGGAATTCTTTACAATCCAGGACCTTGCCACGGTCTGACTACAGAATATACCGAACATTAGTACAACAACCTTAACCAATTACATATCCTTCTTACAACCCCCTCACATCCTATACATCTTACTAACTCAATTGCCATACGAGTGTACATGCACAACTCGTAGGCCACACTTAACCCGTAACTCTTGTACCCCTTCTTACTCTCGTGACGGCCGCCTCCTGATGTACCTGTGTAGTAAAAACAGCCCCCAAAGGGGGTCAGCACGAATGCTGGTACGATCCTCTCATGGCCCCCAAGCTAACGTGGCTACGACGACTAATTGTCGATAGCATGGAGGTTGATTAGATGCACAACATAATAGAAAGTGCAGTAAACAACAACTCAGATATGAACAATCAAAGTTCACACACAAAGAACGACTTAAATGTGTTCCCTTAATTAGAGAGTTAATTATTTAACTCCTTAAGTAATGTTCCCTCTTAATCTTAGTCCATCCTTATCTCACCTCAATCTTAGTCTTATCTTAATCTTAGAAACAACCATCCTTTAATAAGGAGTGGATGTAGCTTATCTTAATCTTAATAATACAAACCATCCTTTAAAAAGGAATGGTTGCAACTTATCTTAACCTTACCTTAATCTTAATCTTAACTTATTCTCAGTATACAAACCGTTCCCGGAGGGGAATGGTTGTATCCTAAGTCCAAACCTGGGATTTAGGTGATCCCACCGCACCATCTTAATGCCACCTACCCTGGACGGGAGTCCAGCGTAGCTGAGCCGGCAACCGGCCCTAGGCTACAAGTCCGAAGACAAGTCCTCAAGCGGAAGACGGATCTGCTATAGATACCGACCCCCTTTTCCTTAGCATGCATGACCGGAGATCGGTCCCGGGTTTCCTCACTCAAGTTCCAGTTAGTAATAGTCTCAAGACCATGTTTGTTGGTTAACCTCTTTCGGTTCATATCGTCCCATATTAGGGAGCGTTCCTTAGTCTCACTCAATTCCTTACTACACGTTGGTTAGTAAGTTCTCACGGTATGTTGTGTTAGTTTTCAAACATCACACAACAATACAATAAATATATTATATTCCGGTTGCATGCTTTATCTTGCTTAGTGAGCACACAAAACAAATAGCACACAAGCCGAGGGACACTTCGTTAGCAAGCAGGTCACAAGAGAACTGTACCGTTCACCGTTGGCCGTTCAGTTGCTTAATCTCTTCCGGAGTCCAATTTCCAAGTCCTAAAACATTCATTCAGTTTTAGGTTGTTAATCACTTAACTCAATTCAACTTACTTATCTTACTTAACTTACTTAACCCTTAATGACTCCAACCTAACACCTCTTAAGTCTTACAACTTAATCTTACAAACTTAATCTTAAACTTTTAAGTTTATTCTTACTTAATCCCTTAGGTCTTTATACCTCTAATCATCATTGCCCCCTTAATGGGGTACCATTAATACCACTAAACTCTCTTAGGGTTTCTTTCTTTCTTTTTTTTTCTTTTTTTTTTATGGTCCGACCGACCCACCGACCGACCCACCCCCTGGGTAGGTCGGCTGCAGAGAACATCCAACTTCACAGTTTCAGCCCGACCGACCCAGACTGGGGTCGGTCCCCTGGGTAGGTCGGCTGCAGAAACTTCCCATACATTGTCAAACTTTCTCCAAATTTTTCCTCAAGCCTCCTAATGTGTTCTAACATCATTTGGCACATCAAACACACCTTATAACCTCCACCAAACTCATTAAAACAACTTCCAAAGATCTTCTCAAACATTTGCTCAATTCTTACAAACACTCCTAACACTTATCATATAACTCCTTACATTACCAACTTGTATCTTTACCAAAACTTCAACCAACCCAAGTGTTCTCTCCTTAACAGTTTGGGCACTTCATAAACATTATTTTCCATCTTCAGTTCATTTACCAAAACTTCCTCAAGTCATCTTACATAACCATGCACAAATTCCTCTCTTTTCCATTTGTTACTCATCATTCCTAAACTCTTGGGCATACCTAAACATTTCTTGTCATCCTCTTAGCACCTTAACCTTGTTCGTCTTTACCTTAACTATACTACACCCTCCTTGGACATTTCCACCTCCTTTTACTCACTTACTCACCATTATCACGATCATACGCTCTTTTACATTCCTAGTCATTTTCCTTGATGACTTACAACATCCTCCTACCTTTTTCACTTCCATCACCCAAGTCCACACATTACCATTCAACTAAACCTTACTAGTCCACCACTAACATCATCACACTTCACAAGGTTCTCAAAACTCTCATTGTCTTACTCTCTAGTTCATACCTAAATCTCCTTAAGGCATTATACACCTTTCCTTAAAACTTATGCATAAGTCTTACATTCCTCATACCATGACTTTGGTGCGTTCAATGCACCCATCTAAACTCTAATTTCCTCATAGGCATCTCTAGGTCATTCTAAACCTCAAGAACTCCTTAGTTAACTCCTTTCCACTCAAATTCCTCGTAGTGACTCCTAGTAAATCCTAGGTCATATTAATTCACCACCATCACCTAAACACGTATTTTCTACTCAAATTTCACCATAGCTCCTCCAGTATCTTATCATGCCCAAACACATTATTTTTCCTCATTCAACCATCTCACACACATCAAGTTCTTTCTCATCATCTCATCACCCAAACCAACTCATTCACAACAACTCAATATATTGCAATAATCTTAAATTGCATAGCACCAAGGCCCTTAAAGACATGGCTCTTAGGCCCTTAAATGACTTAAACTTAAAACTGAATTTCCCACATGTAAAAGCTTTCAACCTGCAAATACCCCATCAATCTCATAGTAATTATAATGCTCTTAAAATCCATCTTAAACTTAGATTACTAACTCATTCCCATTGGCTCCTTAGTCACAAGTTCACAAGCTTATTTAAGTTCTTTTTCTTAGGTTATATAACCCATTACCTAATGTAAGCCCTAGGCTACATTGGTACCCATATAAAACTCATTCCTTAATGTTAAACCACCATTAGGTAAGCAATTTACCTTATTTTCTCAAGCTTATCTTAACTTCCTCCTTAGACCTTCTTCTTGCATGAATCTCGGCCACCACTTAAATTCCCCTTGCCAATGTTCTAATCAATATTCAATGACTCATATGAGTACTAAACAATACACTAACCTCAAGGAATAAAAACCTAGGTTAGGAGTGTGTTCTAAGGCATAAAAGTGGATGATTACCTTTGAAGTCTCAAGATAGACTTTGGCATTGAATGAAATAGGACCTCCACTAGTCCTTGGTGAATGGATCAAGCTAGAACTAGGCATAAAAACAAGGCCCCATGAGTAGAAATTTTCGGCCATGTACAAGAAATGATGGAAACATGGTTTTTGCTTACATTTTCTTTACCTTAAGATGGAGAAGCTAATGAGCTCTTCAAACTTGATTTTCCTCCATCAATGGAGTTTCCTCTTGGCACCTAAATGGAGCTTTGAAGGATTTGAAAAGATAGAAAGATAAGTCTTGGCCTAACTAAGAGAAATAAGTGTTTAGTTTTTGATTTGGAGCTAAATGAGCAAGTTATGGACATTTGAAGATGAAGCAAGAATGGAGCTGCTTGGAACGGTTTGAGAGGATGAAGAAGGTGAAGAAAACCGTGGGATAAGAAGAGAATGAAGAAGAGAGAGGAGGTAGGCTAATATAGGTATTTTGCTTTATAAAGCAAATAGTACTATTCTCTCTTTTTCCTCTTCTTTCCTTTAATTGCTTTGTCATGTGGTGACTCCCCACATCAAAAACCGGCCCCCCTCTTATATGGAGATATTTATGGTCTTGGTTGACCATCTTATTGACTTATGTTGACTTAAGCTTAATTTGGGCACTATTTGGCACTATTCACTAATTAGTGCACATATTCGTGAAATTTTTGGTTTACCATTGATTTAGACTTCTTAATGTGATACTAATTAGTACACATGTTGATTAAAGAGTAATGATGGACATCTAGCCACTCAAAACTCAATTCTAAGACAATTTCTCAAAAATGTGCTTTAAGACTTCTTAAAGCACATTTTGCGTTTTAGCTTGTTTTCAAGCTTGGTTTTCTTTGGTAATTGGTTTAAAATGACCATTAGAATATTACTAAGGTCTTGTCATGATATTTGGGTACTCACCCAAGTCTCTCCAAGCTTAGAGCACATTTTTGCCCTTATTGCCCTTAGGGCACTTTCTTGTGTTTTCCTTGGTTTAAATTGTCTACCAATCTTTCTAAGGCATATTCTAGCCTTACTACATCATAATTTGATGTTTAATTAGCATACTTAGGTTTGGGGTATTTCAGGGCCTCATCAACACCATATCCAAAACCAAACTAGAGCCATGCGAGAGCCATCCTCAAGCATTAAGACCGTCATAGAGACCTCAGGACTACACAGGAGCCATTTCATCACCGGGGTCTTGCCTACACAGTTTCGAACTACGTATGGTCTGATCTCAATACGAAATTGAGTACGTAGGCAGCCCGCTCAGGGTGCGACCACCTCAGGCGAAAGTTTCCCTTTTTCCTCGTCATCACCAATGGAGCCATCCAGTAGCCTCCCAAGAGCCATCCCGAGCTATTTCGGAGCCATCAATCTGAAGCCTTAACTGACCATACCAAAGCCATTCATCTACAAAAAAAGAAGACTGTCAACCACATCAAAATACGTCAAACACAACACAATCCACCAATCACATCAACCCACCATTCGACTCAGAATCCAAAACAAATCGAAACCCACCAACCATCCCGAAAATCTCAATCCAAACCGAAACCTATCAACCATCATAGAGTCGTTGCTCACAAGGGAGTCACATATCAAACCGGAGCCATCTTATCGCACTGGAGCCATCCAATCACATCGGAGTCATCTGAATATACCAAAGTCATCCAGTCATATCAAGACCATCCAGTCCCCAAAGTCACTCCTTCACAAAACATCCTTTCAAAACGACCACAAAATCACAAAACCAAAACAAAAACTCAGGAGCCATACCGGAGCCATCTTGAAACTCCGGAGCCAAGAGTCCTACCAAATCCCGAAACTATAATGCACATCGGCGAGACTGTCAAAACAAAACCGAAACACAAGTCCCACACTGACAAAGTCAAGGGCCACATCAACAGAAGACATTTGTCTATCACATCCCTCACAAAAACCGAAAAACATCCAATCCCGGATCATTCCACAATCAAGGTCATCCTCAAATCAATCTACCACCACAAACAACTTCAGATCAACTTTCACCACAGCAAGTTTCGTACAACTCAATCAAAGTATTATAGGCCCGTCATAAGTCCTATAGCTAGATGTCAAGAGGTCTAGTTGAGGCCCGTCATAAGTCCTCGTACTTTCATTGCATTCTAGCCCGTCATAAGTCCTAGAGCTAGACACCGATTTCTAGTTGAGGCCCGTCATTAGTCCTCATGCATAACCCTTATTCCGATTGTATTCTAGGCCCGTCATTAGTCCTAGAGCTAGACACCGATATCTAGTTGAGGCCCGTCATTAGTCCCTCATACATTTCGAAGATGCATTCTAGGCCCGTCATAAGTCCTAGAGTCAGACACCGTTCTAGTTGAGGCCCGTCATTAGTCTCATGCATAACCCTTATTCCGATTGTATTCTAGGCCCGTCATTAGTCCTAGAGCTAGACACGAGATCTAGTTGAGGCCCGTCATTAGTTCTCATACATTTCGAAGATCATTCTAGGCCCGTCATAGTCTAGAGCTAGACACCGAGTTCTAGTTGAGGCCCGTCATTAGTCCTCATGCATAACCCTATCTGATTGTATTCTAGGCCCGTCATTAGTCCTAGAGCTAGACACCGAGATCTAGTTGAGGCCCGTCATTAGTCCTCATACATTCGAAGATGCATTCCTAGGCCCGTCATAAGTCCTAGAGCTAGACACCGAGTTCTAGTTGAGGCCCGTCATTAGTCCTCATGCATAACCCTTATTCCGATTGTATTCTAGGCCCGTCATTAGTCCTAGAGCTAGACACCGAGATCTAGTTGAGGCCCGTCATTAGTCCTCATACATTTCGAAGATGCATTCTAGGCCCGTCATAAGTCCTAGAGCTAGACACCGAGTTCTAGTAGGCCGTCATTAGTCCTCTGCATAACCAATATACCGATTGTATTCTAGGCCCGTCATTAGTCCTATAGGCTAGACGCCGAGATCTAGTTAGGCCCGTCATTAGTCCTCATACATTTCGAAGATGCATTCTAGGCCCGTCATAAGTCCTAGAGCTAGACACCGAGTTCTAGTTGAGGCCGTCATTAGTCCTCATGCATAGGTTGATTGATCGTATTCTAGGCCCGTCATTAGTCTAGAGCTAGACACCGAGATCTAGTTGAGGCCCGTCATTAGTCCTAGAGCTAGACACCGAGATCTAGTTGAGGCCCTCATTAGTCCTCATACCATCAATCACCGCAATTTGGGGCCCGTCATAAGTCCCCGTGCACCCGCACCCATAAGAGCAAATCATAAACCGTAGCGAGAATTTTTGGCGCCTTCTCAACCTTGATCCAATTCTGCAAGGGCTTGCAAAATTGAATCAAGGGGAGCCATTTGTAGACACCAAAAATTCTCACCCCATAAAGCAAATTCCAGAATAAGAAACACAATAAGAGGGGTCGTCGCCTTTCTTTGTCAAAATGTATCAATGTGCGTGCCAAAACGAAACCATCTTTTTATGACAACTTTTTAAAGTATTTTTTTAAACATTCCTAAAAAACCTAATCTTTTTAAAATAAACTCCAACTTCCCCCCGTTTTCAATTTATACTTCCCATTAGTTTTTTATTTTGGTTCATGCTATCTTGTTATATGTTTATCTTATTTACCACTATCTACATACATAATTCAACTTCCATTTTATCACATTTTCCATATTTTAACCACCATTTTATTAGTATTATTTCATTATTTTTTTTTTTGTTATGGTGTTTTGGTTTTATATATCATTAAACATATTTATTTTTGTTTATCTATATCATATATATATCTATGTATTATGTTTGTTTGTAATTTCATGCCATTAGACTAACTCCCTCACCTTATGTATATTCTCTTTTAAAATAATAGCATTTTTTCTTTTCTTGAAAGTTCATCCAATTCAAATTAGAACAGTAGTGTTATTTCCCTCGTTTATTTACTGAATTCTGTCGTAGCTAAATTGGTTAGAATGTTCACTTGGGAACCTATACACCGTGGGTTCGAAACTTGCAATGATCTGGGGATGGTTTTTATTTTCCCATTAGCTTGGAGGAGGACTTTACATTTATTTCTCACAATGATATGTTGAGTTCTGTCCTAGCATAGGCGGTAAGTGATGGTGTAGAGAAGCGTAGAGACCAGGGTTCGATCCTGGGTGGGAGTGTAAGGTTAGTTTTTATTTTGCAAAGTGTGCCAAACGTGACAGTATGTTTTTTTGACTTCGGGTCAAACCCGACCCACCTAATTGTCCCAAAACCCTAAATTTCTCTTATAAAAGAACAGTAACGGTAGCCGCTGAGTCTCTTCTTTTTTTCCTCTGTCTTCACCTCCTGATTTTCTTCTGCCAAAAAAAATGAGCAACGTCTTCTTCTTCACGATCAACCTCTCGCCATGAATTTGCCAGCGACGAGGTCTCCTTCTCGCTTTGTTCGTTCCAATTCATCCACCATCCTCATCGATTTCCCACTCTCCCGATCAGCCGCATCAGTCCCATCTTTCTTTCCTCATCTTGCTCGATCCATAACCGGCTTCCCTCGCTCCTTCATCTTTCATCTTCATCAAAAACTCAATCGGACAACCCTAGCCGATAAACCCTTCCCCCATATTTTCCTCTGTCAAGTTTTTACGCTCATTCAATTCTTTCCTTGCTCGAAGGTTAGAACCAGATTCATACCAGTTCTTCACGGGAATTTTGAAACCCATAAACAATACTGGAGGTTTTCCCTCACAGCCACAGTCTCTTTCACTAATCTTGCATTCCCTCAACACTAATCAAATGCTCATAGTCCAGAAACCTGATCAAAGCCATAATCGACACTGATTTCTTTTCCATCCTTTTCGAATCACACTTCAATCTCCTCACGAACTCACCATATATACCACGTCATCGCCAGAAACCTTGCTTCACTTCAGGCGAGGATCAACAAGTGGATTCGCCAGAGATTTTTCGGTGGCTCGTGTCGTATTTCTGCCCTCGTCTCTGCTCTTCATGTTTCTGGTTCGATTTTACCGGAAAACTTAACCCGCTCATTTCGTTGATACGGTTTGTCCACGGGAGTTTTCTCTCAGACATTCGCCAATGGTTAACCCAATCTGGGTTTTCTTCGTACGAAATGGATGTGAATTTTATCTCTGACTTTGGGTGGTGATTGCTATGTTTTGCTCGTGCACTCTTTGGGCTCAATCAGAAATCGATATCCTCCTGGAGCCGTTCCTATTTTGTGTTATCTCATTCATTTCGTTTGATTATCCGGTAAATTTGAGGTTCTAACTTGCTTATTGTTTTTTTTGTGAATTTTGCAGGAGTTCTTCCTGTTCTATTATTCGGTATTTGATTACTAACTTTGACCATTTATATTGCCTGGTGGTTTTCTCATTCTCTGCCTGAGCAAGTCGAGTCTAGCACTTGAAATTTCATTCGATTAGTTTCTTTGGCCTTGGATGTTCATCTTTCTATGTTTTGCTAGTTGATTCATGGTGCGTAAAGCTCTCGATCTAAGGTGCCGAGTGAAGTTCATTCAATTCAATTTGTTGCTTACACTTGCATTTCTGGACTATGACCGAGGTACATACATATTGTTTGGGCATGAATGGATGTCTCCGCATGCGAGCTGCCTGGAAGGACTTTAGGCCTTGCGCGTGTTTGAGTTTGCAACAGACGTTTGTTTATGGGGCATGGTGACAATCGGGACTGGATTTGTTTGGCTTATTAGTTGGGCTCCCGGACTTTATGAGCTTTGTGGATGCTCTTTTGAGGGGTTTAAAATCCCCATTGGTTAGTTTTTTCTTACCGCAACCAAATGTTGATCTGTCATCTGCTTTTGAGTTTGGTTTGAAAGTTGAGCTATTTCGGATGTTGAACTTGCACCGTGTCCATTACTACTGATTTAGAGACCTTATTTTTCCAACATGACTGTGCACTGATTTACGTGTTTAAGCCTCACATCAATAGCTCGACTCTTTCAATTAAATGTGAAAGCTGTAATTCGTTTGTAGTAGTTGCTTTGGATGCATTTCTGTACTGCACTCATACATGTTTTACATTCGGTTTTATTGTAATATTCATTGCTCCGTTTATCCATTCATTTTATTAAACCCTAGATAGCTTTCTAGGTCATCCATTTATGATAAGTCTTGGTGGATACCCCACAACTAGCTCATTTCTATTTGCTTGGTGGGGACTAATATCCTCCAAACTTTGAGAATCTTTTTAAGCCTTTGAAGGTACCCCACAGCTAGCTCATTTCTATTTGCTTTGTGGGGAATCATACCTTCCACACTTGTAAAGCCTATCCCAAACCACCCCTTAATTTCATTAAAAAACTTTACCCAAAAAAGAAAATAAATTCAAATCCAAATACAAATTCAATTTCATTCTGGCCCGATCTTCAATCCGGCCCAAAACAACAATCCGGCCCAAAACAACAATCCGGCCCAAACCTTAATTGGTTCAAATAAAAAGGGCACTCCAAGGCCCAATTTCCAATGTCCAATTCAACCCACTAGGTCTAATCAGGCCCAGATTCCAAATAAGCCTCAAAATTTGAATTAGGCCCCAAAACCAAATCGGGCCCAAAAATCAATTCATCTCAAACCCATTTTGAGGCCCAAGCCCATTTCGAGGCCCAAGCCCATTTCAAGGCCCAATTCGAAGCAAAAATCAATAAGGCCCAATCGGACCTAAATTAGAAATCAAGTCAAGCCCAACACTCGAATTCAAAAGCCCACTCGGCCCAAATCAAAAATCAAAAAATCAGTCCAAATTGAAAATCCCATCTTTGGCCCATTTCTAAAAATCTGATTCAAACCATTTCGAATCAAAGGCCCAAGGCCCAAATCGAAATCAAAAGCCTAAGACCCAATGTTTAACCCAATTTCAAACAAGGCCCATTATTTCGGCCCGACTTCAAGTAAGTCCCATTTTTTTTCTTTTCTTTTTTGGCCCAACTCCAAATAAGGCCCAAGCCCATTTCGAGGCCCAAGCCCATTTCAATTCAAAGCCCATTTCAAGGCCCATTATTTCGGCCCGACTTCAAGTAAGTCCCATTTTTTTTCTTTTCTTTTTTGGCCCAACTCCAAATAAGGCCCAAGCCCATTCCAAGGCCCAAACCCGGTCCAATTTCTAAGGCCTAAACCCGGCCCTCATTTCAAGACCCAAATCTGGCCCATTACCTCAATTCGATTTTGATTTAGTTTAAAATCCAATACAAATTCAATTTCAACTTGAATTCCAATCCGATTTCAATTCTAATTCAATTTCCCCTACACTCCGAATGTCTCACAGACCCGAGCGTCTCATAGACTTTGTCATTCCAATGATTCGAATGTCTCACAGACCTTAGCATCTCACAGACCCGAGCGTCTCACAGACTCGAGCGTCTCACAGACTTCGACATCTCAAGGTTTCAAATGTCTCACAGACCCTAGCGTCTCACAGACTAGCATCCCAAATCTGAAACTTCTCGAAATTCCGAACCGTCCTAAAATATCAAACACCTCGAATATCTTCAAACCCCACAAACATCAAAACTTCCAAAACTCAAAAACCCTGAACTACGTAAGGTCTGATCTCAACAAGGAGTTGAGTACGTAGGCAACCCACACAGGGTGCGACCCCGTTCCAAACAAAAAACCCCTTCCCCTTCTAAGGTGGCTCTTATATCTTTCAAAACGCTCAAACCTTCTTTGGTTCCCACAAACTTCAAACTATCAGACTCTAAGTCTTGTTTATTCACTCAACCTCAGACTTTTCTCAGATCTTCATTCTATACTCATCCGAATTCATCAACCCTTTCATTTGACGCTAGCTTGGCAGAAAAGCTCACCTCATCCACTCGTTTTCTCCCCTCCTGTCCTAATCCTATCCTTGGCTTTTAAATGAATCTTTCTAAAAAGGTTTTGAAAGAAGGCAATCCCGACAATTGGAGACCGAGGTTTCCTCGGGCACCAATCCGAAGTCGTGGTCATTGCCACTTCTAAGGGGTGTAACCCAGTACGAACCCACACAGAATCTCTGCAAAATGACCAGATAAGTCCTATCCATTTGCAACAAATTCAGAGTCAACCAAAGGTTCTTAGAACCCTTCTCCTCCCTTCCTAGTTCCTTAGGTCAAACTAGGTGGTGACTCTAGTCAATTTCCGCCCTTAGGGCATAAGTCCGTGTGGAGCCCATTGAGAGCGGGTGTAGCGCTCACTAGCATTCCCCATAAGCTTTCTGGGAAAGACGGACAATGTAGTAGGTATTTGAGGGATACCATAATAGCGGGTTTTCACCCTCCACAGAATGGCATTTTCTAGGATCTAGGCTTCTCAGTTAGAACCATATTTAGATAGACCCCCCTCATACCGAAAAATCACCCTCCACAAATATATAATTGTGTAAATGTATATATGTAATCATGGCGTGTAAATGTTTATTTATAAATCGTGGAAACGTATTGTGACATGGAAGCATTTACATATAATTATTGAAATGTTTATATTTAATCATGCCATGGAAACGTTATATATAATCATGGAATCGTAGAAATGGGAAACGTTTAAATAAAAATGTGGAAACATATATATAACAACGTGGAAATGTTTAAATAAAAAGGTGGAAATGTTTAAATAAAAAGGTGGAAACGTTATCTGAATTCGTGGACTCCTTTATGTATAACGATGGAAACATTATATATAATTGTGTCATGGAAACATCATATGTAATCAAAAAAATATTTATGTATAATCATGTAGTGGAAACGTTTATATGTAATCGTGGCGTGGAAACCTTATCGATAATCATGGAATTGTAGAAACGTGGAAACATTTATCAAAATTTGTGGACACCTTAATGTAAAACGTTGGAAATGTTATTTATAATGGTGGTGTGAAAATCTGTCGAGTCAGCTACGACAATATAAAGTATAGAACGACTTCAAAATAGACTACCCTACATCACACACCCTAAAAACCACCCCTATGAAATCTAAAAACGTTGAAGGGATTTTCAGGGTTTATGGTGTAGGGTTTAGGGCTCTACACTACAAACCCTGAAAAACTATCGAGTCAGTGAGGACAATACAATTTATAGAACGGCTTCAAAATAGATTACCCTACACCACACACCCTAAAAACTACCCTAGGAAAGCTCAAAACATCGAAGGCATTTCAGGATTTATGGTGTAGGGTTTAGGGTCTAACGACCTTAAATCCTAGACCACAAACCCTAAAAACCTGTCGAGTCTATAACGACAATATAAAGTGAAGAAATAATGCCAAAAAGATTACCCTACCCTCCCAAACACCCTAAAACCCACCCTAAGAAAGCTAAAAACGTCAAAGACAGTTTTAGGGTTTGGAGTGCAGGGTTTAGCGTCTAACGACCCTAAATCCTAAACCACAAGCCCTAAAAACCTGTCGAGTCAGTAACGACAATACAAAGTGTAGAACTAATGCCAAAACGATTACCCTACCCCCCAAACACCCTAAAAACCACCCTAGGAATGCTAAAAACGTCGAAGGCATTTTTAGGGTTTGTAGTGCAGGGTTTAGGGTCGTACGACCCTAAACCCTAGACCACAAACCCTAAAAATCTGTCGAGTCTGTAACGACGATATAAAGTGTAAAACCAATGACAAAAAGATTACCCTACCCCTAAACACCCTAAAAACCACCATAGGAATGCTAAAAACATCGATGACATTTTTAGGGTTTGTAGTGCAGGGTTTAAGGTCTAACGACCCTAAACGCTAAACCACAAACCCTAAAAAACTGTCGAGTCAGTGACGACAATATAAAGTGTAGAACAAATGCCAAAAAGATTACCCTACCCCCCAAACACCCTAAAACCACCCTAGAAATGTTAAAAACGTCGAAGGCATTTTTATGGTTTGTAGTGCAGGGTTTAGCCCTAAACCCTAAACCACAAACCCTAAAAAACTGTTGAGTTAGTGATGATAATATAAAGTGTAGAACTAATACCAAAAAGATTACCCTACCCCCCCCCCCCTAAACACCCTAAAAACCACCCTAGGATTGCTAAAACGTCGAAGGCATTGTTATGGTTTGTAGTGCAGGGTTTAGGGTCTAATGACCTCTGATTCACTTTTTAATAACCTTTGATTCATTTTTCTTAAACTTATGATTCACAATGAATCTTAAAACATATGTGCATAAAAAATAAAAAAAATTATATTTATCAAAACATATTCATGTTTGGTCTTATTTTGAAGAGCTCGGATTATGATGAACAATAGTATAAACTTTATGTTATTTGGACTTAGGTATAATAAGATATAATATTTTAAAGTTTTACAAAATGATAAAGTAGAAAAGGACAAAATAGGTGCCACCTTCGCTATGTTCGAAATCCCCTAAATTAATATGTAAAATTGACCTTAATAACTAAATTTATTGTTTCCAAACATTTAGAGTGTTTAGGTTTATCAATCCGTCAAGCTCTAAACTGATGAATGCTAAGAAAATATTCTTATACACAATGAATACATAAGAACAGACAAATTAATAGATATATAACATTTAGTGTTATCGTTTCCATTAGAGTGAGGGAAATGATTATAGAAGGAGGTTTACATGTTTCTAATCACCAGTGGAAGCGTTTTATAAATTATCGTGGATACGTACAAATCAAGGTTAAATGCAACCTCATGGAATGCACTCCTCATGGAATGCACTCGTCATGCATGTAATGCAACCACATTGAATAAGAGTAAATCAAGTTATTGTTACACATGTAGCTGATTGAAGGAGATTACTTTAGGTTTATTCTTATGATGAATGAACACAATTACAAAAGAGGAGATCGGCCAAGGAGGTTACAAATAAAATAATAGGTTAGTCTATCTTTTTTATGAAAGTTGTTTCACGAGTTTAAGTTATTCAAAGAAATGAAAAACATATATTTATAACAAATTACATAATAGTTAATTGAAGGCATTATAAATAATAGAGCATTTTATAGAAATATATTAGATAAATAGTAGTTTTTCTTTATATAGAACTAGTTTTACAATAACAACTATAAAACAACATTATTTATGAATGACCACTGCATCCACTTTTGCTGCATAAATGAATGATGATTCGCTGTAGAAAAACACGGAAGCTACGTATACACATACTATATGCATATACGGGTCACATTAGAGTGTTTTAAAAGTTGGCTGACGGTCAGGATTTTGTCCGTCAGGGATGGAGATCTAGCTTCCGTCACAATATCCTGAGCGGTGGATTAGTGTTGGGTTCAAAGGAGTGCTAACGTTAGTGGTCAAATGTTTGCTACTTTAGGTCGTGGGGTAATGATGAAGGGTTTTGATCCGAATGTGTAATGAAATGAAAGTAAGTTAATTTTTTTGTTAAAAAAACTCGGTTTGTAATTGCAAGTGAAAATACAGATATTAGGAAACAAAGCTTCTTATTAATTACTCCAAGTGCAACGTACAACACCAGTGAATACATGAAGGAAAATGATGAGATTAAATATTCTCCACATCCATTATAAAAAACAATTATTCTAGCACACTATAATAGAAAAAAAAAATCAACAAAGCTTAGCTACAACCATGTGTAGTTATCTTTAGTTACATTTGTTATGTTATAGTTTGTACAGAGTAAAAGTACATGTTTTATAAGTTTATTGTACAAGTTATAAAGTTAGTATATATATTTAGTACAAAATTTTAGAAATATCACAATTCAGTGTATACTTGCACATATACATCAGTACAGTTTTGAATGATCAAATGTACAATTTTAAATGACCGAATGTACATATATGTAGCTATCTATAGCTACATGTGGTTGTAGGCAAGAAATTTATCCAACTTCCTTTCAAAAATTTAGTCAAGCATATTTTTGACATCCACATTGGTGTGAGTTCTAACATCTTGTGTTAGTAAACAAAATAAAAATATACTGCAGTAGTGGTGTGGAATCCATCATTATCCTCACTCATCTTTTTTTAATTAAGCAACGCTCAACAACATTAATAAAAATAAAAAAATCCTAATATAATGCTAAAGTAAAAATTATGGATGAGGGGGAAGAGAATGTTAACAAACTCTACCATTGTAGAGATGAGAATTTCTTATACAATAAAATAATATATTTTGTTGACTTACCACCTAAAAAACTAAGATTCTCTCCACCATTATAGATCTTCTTAGAGCTCAAAGCCGATATATCAGTCAATATGGATTGTATAAGCCAGCGCTACAATTTTCATTTATGCCAAAACCCCATATACATAATCACTCTAGTCCATGGTGAACCGGGCTCCAAAAGTGAGCGCATGAGCCTTCACCAACACGAGCACTAGGGTTTGTTCGTTAAGAAGATTTATAAGACTTTATGAACTTTTAAATGGATTTATACATAAAGTAAATGCTACATGTCTATCTTTAATTTGTTAAGCTTATTTATTAGGTCCCACCCTTATACACTTGTCATCATCCTATTAGTTAACTAGACTAATAAAGACTAACTCAAGCTGGTTTTATTTAAACACAATAATAACTATGATTGCCACTAAGGTCCTGTTCATTTGGGGCCGTTCGCTCCCAGTGAGCAAACGCAGCTAGACCTACGTTAGTGTAAAGCTCCATGTGGTTAACCTATGATGACCAGTCACATACACACTTTACAAAGTTTAAATTACCGAAAAATCCCTCAATTTACACAGTTCTTATTTATTTCAACAATGGTACATACATAAGAATTCCTTAGGACAATGATGAAATTAGTTAATTTTAAACAAAGCAATAAAGTGCAGCAAAATTAACAATCTTAATAATATAATAAAGTTGGTCACAAGGTAAGACATGGTTGTTGGATCACATGACCCAAGATTAGATAGATAGAGATTAGCTACTCCCCATCATTTCTTAAGAGAGAAGAAGGTTGTAATTACGCATATCTATCAAGCTAAGAAAAAGAGAGAAATGTACGCCTTAACTTAAGGGCTTAAAAGAGAGAGGATAGATGAAAGTAAAACCAAAAGAAAAAGGAAAACGCGTAAAAGTCACAAAATGCAAAAAATGTGTAATTAATTATCATAGGAGGTATATAACCTAGACTAGGATCCGAGAGGGATTCCTAGGGCTTAATTAGGCCTAAATAGTATGTGGAAACAATTCCCGAAGAAAACAGATCAAATAATGGGTTAAAACGCTAACGGAGTCTTAAAGCGTGTTTTTCGAGAAAACCCGAAAACATGACTTCAAACAGTTAAATGACCCCGTAAAAATTATAGTTGATCATATAACTATAATTAAACATTAATTGAAGCTTAAGAACCATTAAAATTAAAGAAACGAGAAAAATCCGGAAAACGAGCCTGGTTAGTGAATAGTGTCAAACCGGGAAATTTAATGAGCGTTTCTTGTAAAAAGACGAAAACGCCCCTCCCTCACTAATGATGTGGGGCCGGTTTTAATTGTAAGTTCAGCCCCCTCTCTATTGATAAACTAGCAAAAAAAAAGGAAAAGAAAAGTCAAAAGTAAAAAAATGTAAAAGTACAAAACTTACTTTTCTATTCTCTCTCTCCCATTCCCATCTTCCTCTCTTACGATTATTTTTCCTTCTTCCCAGACTTCCCTATTCTTCATCCTTCAGCCATGGCGATTTATACAGCCCTCCACCAAGCTCCACTTCTTCTTCATTTTTCATGGTCTAAACAAAGTCAAAACAACAAAAAAATTACACCATTGAACTCCCCTCATCTTGGAGAACATTTCCCTCCTTTCAAAATCTGAAAAATCCAACTTTCATCCCCATGGATGGAGCTCCATTTGAAGATTGAAGGAGACTATTGTGAGCTACATCCTTCCCTTATTGGTTTAAGGTAAAAAGATGTTCAAAAACCCCTCTTTTCTAGCCTTTCCTTACTACCAAAAATGTCCAGCTTTTGAACCCCCTTGTTCCATTTATTCCAGCCGATTTTGAGTCTTCAAGGAGGTGCTGGAACCTTGTGGTGTTGCTAGTCAAACATTCACTTAGATATTTGGAAGGTAATCCCTCATTTTAGAGTCTTAAATCACTCTCTTATATTCGAGGGTTTATCCCAAGATTTTAGATGTTTTTTAGTGATTATTGTTGTTCCTTGGGAATTGGTATTTATTTTAGCAATAACCCCATTGACCGATTGGAAATCAAGAACAACGAGAGGAGGAGGAAAGGAGTGAAAAGATGGACTTGAGAACTTATGGTAAACAACTTACCTTGATGTCTATTTATAATGTTTGTAGAATTTGGGAGGGGAAAATAAAAAGAGTGATACAAGATTTGTGTTGAAACATGTATTTGATTGTAGAAGAAAGAATTGTGATTGTGTTAGTGTATTGAGAAATTGTTGTGTGATTTAAGGGCCTAAGAGCCAAACATTTGAGTTAATGCACTATATTGTGATTGATGGAGTTTTGATGAATTGTGTGTGCTGTTAGAACCCACTAAGGGTTTGGTTAGTTTATTTGTGAATGTTTTGGGATTAGGTGATGAAGACAATAAATTTGGAGAAGTTCGGTTAGTAACGAAGTTATGGCGAAATTTTGGTAGAAATTAAGTCGTTTAGGTGACCTTATGAGCTTGGAGAACCTAAGGTTAGCTAGGTGTTGTTAGGAATGGATTTGGTGTACTAATCACCTTGAAATGGTAGTTGGAGAATGGTGTGGAGTTATGCAAAATCTATAGCAAATTGTGGAATAGGGATGTTTGAAAATTCCTAAGGATGGACTAAGGTGTAGAGCTTTGAAAACAAGTGTGTGGATTTGGGGATATAGAGATGAATATAGTAGAAAGGATTTAGAGTGGTTAAATGGTTGAGGTGAAGTTGCAAACTATCAAAAGAGTGCATAGTATGCAGAGGGTGAGAAATGAGAGTGTAGAATTGTTGAATTAAGCAAGAGTTGGGCAAAAGTTAGATCAAATTTTTAGGGAGGTTTAAGGCATTTTAAAGGTGTTTAAACATGTTAGAAAACATGTGGAATGATTAGGAAAAGATTGGGTGATAATTAAGGAGGGATTAGAGTTCAAAAACTGTCAATTTAAGCACCTACAGACTTGGTCCGGGTTTGTAAATAAGTACACAAACCTGGACCACCTTAAAAACATGGCAGAACGTTGTCCCAGCATGTGGTCCGGGTTTATATCTCGATACACATACCCGGACCAGTGCAAATTCATGGCAGATTGTAAATTCCGGGATTGGTCCGGGTTTGTAACCCCGGACACAAACCCAGACCAGTGTAAAATTGTTACAGAAAGTGTTTTAAAGTATTTTAATGATGGGGAATTGATTGGGGATGCTTTTAGAAGATGATTAGGCCTTGTTTGGTGATTTGTAAAGGCCATTAGAAGCATAAACAAGTGTTAGAATGAATGTGGAAGTTGAAAACTTAAAACCACATGAGTAAAATCAAGATAACGGGACGACGAGGTAAGTACGGGAGTAATGAGTTTACGTACCATAAGATTTTGGTGTTAATAGAAACATTTGAAATAATACCAGTTGTTCGGGAATTACCTGAGGAGCGTGAAGTGGCGCGTTAGAGTAAATCCTCGGTGACAGGTATGATTTTCTTGCCACCCGTTTGCTACCGGTTTACACCAGCTTGTGAGTTGTGTGTTTTCTGAGTGTTTATGACCTTACAAGATTAAAGCATGAAATGAGTTTACAGTTATTATTTTATGTGGCGTGTTTGTTCCGATACTGTCTAACCTCGAATACGTGTTAACCCCGTTAGCTAACCAACGTTAGGATCACGTACGAGAACGGTAATCAGTTTTAGCGTCCCACTTACGGGAACGTTCTAACTACGGCTATTCGTGTGTCATGTGTGGATTGTTGTGTGTGTGTATATGAATGTTACCTCCCTTGTGTGTATAACTAAGTTTGTAACACTATATGGTGTCATGATGAGATAAGTTCCATAAGGGAACTTCTAACCTATGTATATTATGGGGGGTGAGGAATCCGGGAGTCCCGGTCGTGCGCGTGTGTTTGGGAGTTGATATCTATATTTGATTCAACTCCCTCCCTGTTCGGTTGTTTTTCCTTCCTGGAATTCAACCTCCCACGAGCCTCATAAATGGCTCTCCTACCTTGACTTATGATTGAGGTTAGGGGGATAGTGTGTATGGTGTGTTCGGACCTATATTGTATCCGACACATATAAGTGAGGTAATTATGTACGGTGCGTTCGGATCTATGTTATTTCCGACACATCATAAGTAAAGTATATGTTCTCTAAGAAGAACGGTGATGTGTTATGTTATGGGCCCGACATGAGAATGAAGATATTCTCTAGGCTCAATTAAGTTGACTAACTCTTATTTCGGACCGAGTCCTCACGTGAATCGCTCCTAAGTTATGTTGTGCGTATGTTAACGTGTAATATATGTTATCATGTTCGGATAAGTTAACCCATGAAATTAACTCCATGGTTCTATTGTGGAAAGTAATTGAGCGTTATCCGACGAAACGGATAAGTGTTGCCTAGTAATAATGAAACCCCATTAAAGGGAAAACCCCAAGAGCTAAGTACACGGTAATGTAATCTAGCAAACATTTATGTGTTGACTGTGTTGGTTGTTGTGAATCCCGAATGAGTCAATCTGTAAAACAAGACAAGGGAAAAAAGTATTTTGGGGAACCGACCCTGTCCAAGTTCCCCCTTAATCACAGCATAGATTGAGTAACTCTTGTTAGAGTTCCCCCTGAATCGATGAGTACAATTTGGCAAACCACAACCTACTAAGAGAGATTGGAAAAGGGAATATATGACTAAGTTAAGAAAACTGCAACCAACATGATCTAGTACCAACAGAGTAAAAACGAAACAGAATATCCAAACTTCACCTAAGACCTAGTCGCAGAGACAGAGTCAATCCAGAACATAACCAGAGTGACTCGTTCGTGAGAGACGGGATTCACTACTTCCCTTTTTTTTGCTGTCATCAGTAAGGGAAGTTTGCAACAGAGTCTAAGTCAATCCGTACATTAAAAAACAAATAGACTGTATCCATAACGCAAACATACTCATGGACGACAAGGGGCAAGAAGTATTGTCATATTCCACAAAACCTTTCATTGCCACATACTCATAACTTGTAATGATCCCTGTTGTATTGCATTGTATTTTTGAAGACTTTATAGCTCTATATTTGCAATGCATAGATATTTAACAAGTTTGAGCACACAGGGACTGTCTCCAGACTTTTCTCTCCACCCATGTAACAGCTTTGGGCCAACTTTCCCAGGTTTCGCATCCTTAGGAAGTTAGGTGATAAAGCACCCTTAAAGGCTTAATAACCGAGTGGACGAGGTCCGTTTTGGTTCAGGAGAAACAAGTTAGCGGAGTACCTTGCCTTTGTCCTCTCCCTTCTTCTTCTCTTTTTTTTTTAAATGAAAATCGCTAAGGGATACAAAGAACAGACACAGTCTATCGATATGAGAACACGGATTGACTCAAACAGTATGCAAACAACACCTACTAATTATTACAACCAAGGGATAAGAGAGATTACCATCTTCCATTGATTGAGTCATTCAGAGTGCTGAACGGAGTGGCTCGAATCAGGTGGTAGGAAGAGGCTTGGCAAAGATATCTGCTAGCTGATCCTCTATTGGAACAAAGTCAAGTTGAATTACCTTTTTCTCAACACAGTCCTTCGAGAAATGGAAACGTATTTCAATGTGTTTGGTTCTTCAATGTGTTTCCAGAGATTTTAAATGCACAATTATTATCACAGAAAATACCAATTTGATCTCAGCAAAATTTTACTTTGTAGAGGACCAAGAGTCTAAGCATAGACAAAGGAATTTTGCATTGCTAGATGTACTCTTTCGATCATGGAGAGAATCTATCCAGTCAAAATCACTAAAACCAGATAAAGTAATATAGGGGAACGAAGGTACCATAGATGAAGTTGACTGGTTCCTTTTAAGTATCGAAAGATTCGCTTGACCACCTTGAGATAAGACTGATTGGGTGCTGCTTGAAAGCGAGCACATAGACAGACTTGGTCGTCCGAATTGATGGCATTTAGACATTTCTTGTACATATTACCTTCTTTACGTCCTGTGGCTCTAGAGATCCTGTACGTTCATCAAAAACTTTGCAAACGACATATGAGAGAAGTACTAAATTGAATCTTTCACAAATTTGAAAAATGCTTAACAGACTAGGTTGAAGTCCAGTGACCAGATGGACTCCATCTACCTTAAACTTGGAGGGGTTACCTATGGTGCCAACTCCCACGATTTCACCTTGGTTGTTGTTTCCAAAGGTGACCTTACCTCCTTTGTAGGATGAAAGCGAGCTGAATTTGTCAGGATTTCCAGTTGTGGAGCACCCTCTGTCCAAGTACACATAGTCCATCTCCACGCTCGCTTCCACCTGCAAAAAAATCACTTGGTACTTTTGGGAACCCAAATATACTTGGGTCCCCTTTTTGAACCAGATTTTTTCAGCTTTTCTCGTGCCTCAAGGATAAGATTGAGTCGCTTGATATTAAATGACACATCCTTGTGAAGCTTTTCACAGGCACTATCTCTATGTCCAAGACTCCCGCAATAACCACAAATCTTAGTGGGAGGAAGATTGACGTATTTTTGTTGTCCTTTCCACCAAGAATCAAAATTTTCTTTTGTTGTTGGCGCTTGGGTTTGTTGTTGGATTTGGACATATTTTTAGGGATATCGAATTTACCTTTATGCCACTTGGGCTTCGATTGAGTGGATCCAACTCCAGATCGTATATTGACTATCTCTTGGGAGAGTTTTTTAACTTCCTTTTGAAGATTATCACGATCTTGACTAACTTCCTTGATCTTGGAGTTAGCCCACTCGGGCAATTATGGAGTGACCTGCTTGATGAAATTGACTGGTTTGAGAGAAAGAGCGTGCTCCTTTTCTTTCAGTCTTTGAGTGAGATTTTTGATAGTGGTGTTTAGGGATATGTTTTTGGATTCAGAGGCATTAAGATCATTTTGAAGAGAACAGCACTTGTCAGTAAAAATGGTGAGGTCTTGTTTGAGGGAGTCGATCAGGGTGAGAGACTTTTTCTGGTCACCCTGTTTAAACTGAGTGCATTCTAAGGTATCATGAAGTTCCTTTTGAAGGGAATCAACATGACGCCTTGATTCTTGTAGATCTAACCTGAGAGAGCAAGAGATGGTTTTGTGTTCCTCGGCTTCATCTCTTAGAGCATACATAAGACTTTTTGAGATTTCGAGTTCCTCAGATAGCTCGGTTATCTTGCTGGTGAGACTTGCTTTGAGGGAGTTGTTCTCGGAAACAATTTTAGCAATTAAAGTCATAAATCCCATGGGGGTAATACGATAAAGGTCTGTTTCAAGATGAGAACGAGTTACCTCATTATCAGGAATCATGGACTCCGTCGTGTCATGTGCCATTAGACATACCAATCCGCTGGACTCTATGTCTGGATTGTCGGAGTCTGAATCACCCCAACCGACAGCTGCCATAGCTCGTTTATTGACTTTCAGCCTAAGCAAGGCTCTGATACCACATGTAGGATCGGGTGGCTGACTCAAACCAACTCAAGGTGTGAGTCTAAGAGTTGGTTTGACTCAATCGGTCTTTGAAAGTAAGAAACACTCTGTGATGTAGAGGCACTCAATCGAACTTCGTATGTGACAACACTTGAGACGTAGAAACACTTAGCCGAACTAAGTGCGCGGAAGCAGTTGCTCAAGGTAGTGAAGTAAGATAGACTTAGCGGAGCTAAATGGATTAACACTCGAAAGGTGGAGGACTCTGTCGAACTCAGCAGGATACACAATATAAGTTATTTTATTTCCTGGTCAAAACAAAACAACTTATAATGCCCACTCAGTAGATGAGATCTACTTCGTGGTTTTCACTTACTCACCCAATACAATCTCTGATCAGCTCAATGATAAGTGTAGTGAAAACAAGGTCCTACCTAGAAAGACTCTATCGATATGCACAAACGAATCTAGTACTTCTCTCTCTTTTTCTCTCTCTAAAATAGGCAAAGCTTTCTCTAAACAAATGCTCTGAATGATTCTGTTTGGAAAGCTGCAATGAGAAACGAAATGACAACTCTTATATAGTGGAGCCGGTGAGGGAGTCTGCTTCCGAAATTTCTGCCATCTGAACGTTGTAGTTGCTTAAAATTCGGTCCTAACTTCTTTATGAACGTTGCTAAGCCTTGGCCCTTAATTTTCGGACAATTACCAATCCATTGGACGACTTGGCAACGTTCAATTATGACTTTCACGTCTGATGTAGTAGACTGACTCTGTCAGTTCCGAAATTTCAGGAACCAATGACTCTTTCCTTGAATTTCGGAAGCTGGAGCCATATTTCGGAAGCTGAAGCCAAGTCTTCTGATTAGTGCCATGTTGAGAGAATTTTGGTCCAAGTCTGAACGTTGATGACCGTTGTAAGTCAATGTAGTTGCTGTACTTGCTCCTTAATTTTCGCAACTGACCGACAGACTCCTCGAATTACCAGAAAGTCAAGGCTTTGGATTTTGCTCACATTTTGCATGAATTTCGGCCCAAGCATGATAGTTGATGACTGTTATGGTTTAGTGGACGTTGCTCCTTGAATTTCGTTACTGATTGATGAATTCACATGGATGGACTCTCTCGCTCTTTCGGTAAGGACAGAGACTCATTCGATCTTTCAAGGTTGACAGACTCTGTCTTGTTTTGAGAAGTGTGATTGACTCGTTTGATCTGGTTGACTATCTCAGCAACACCTTCATACTCCAACAGTTGTGTTCCCAATGTGTATGTTGTTATTGTGATTTGTAATGTTGTACTTGTTGAGTATCGCTATGATTATGCAAATGAACACTGCTAGGTTAATGTATGTTGATTGTTAAAACGAACCCCATGTTCATTATGAGAATTGGCAGTGTACGGCCCGTTAGCCAACGGGTTGCACGTTAATCATACCAGCCATAGGTTGCTGAGCCCTTCGGGGCACCATATTTTATTTCAGGCTGAGAATCGAAGAAGCGGAGTCGTGTTAGCTTCGGAGTAAAGAGAATCACTTTGGTTATTTTGGATAGTAAACCCGAGATGCGCCTGTGCACTCGTGGTCGCATATTGGATGGGATTGGAATAGAGTGGTGATTTTTAGTACATTAATACTCGGTACAGTTGGAAGGTAAATGTATTTGTTTTGTTTTGAAATGAAGCGGAATTGTAATGTGTAAACGCTCAGGAATCTGGTCCATCAGACCGATACAATGTTTAAGTATTAGCCTTGTTAGCCACGTGGGTGGCTAACGGCGTGTAACACCACCCCTGTTGATTAGTGATTATGTTGTACTTTCCGCTGTGATTAATGGTTAAGTGTAGAGTTGGTAGTTAGGGTGTTACAAAAAGTAGAATCAGAGCGAAGTATCGCTCTGATGACTAGAATTACCGAGCTTAGGAAGTACCGAGTTAGGATTAGAGATTTAGGTTTAAGGGTTGAGTGATAGCGTGAGAAGTATGCTAGTTAGGAATTACCACTGCGTACTGGATACCTACAATATGCTTCTCGCCCTCCACAACCCCCGTTTTATAACTCGGGAAAGAACGCCAGAGAGATGGAAAGTCCTCTCATACTCGGGAAAAACCTGATCTGGCTGTTATAAAATTATTTATGTAAGAACCAAAACCGGTCATACGGTAGATTCCAAGAACTGGGAATCCCGGAGACAGTTCTTGTTTAAACAACATTACCCGCACTTAATAGCAGAAGATCGTAATTCCTACCTATTGGAAAATGAAATTTCTGGCAACCTGGGTCAACATGCCTAGCAGTCGAGGGAACCCGGTCAGCAAGAAGGAAAGCGCCAACTATGCAAAGAAGGGGAAAATGGAGAAGTAACAAAACCCGAGACACATGCCTACGGGACCGCAGTTGTTAGATAATACCACCAACGGTATACCAACTGACTAAGGAACTAGTCAAGAGTGGGTAACTCCAAACGTACAGCGTACAAGAGGTTCTAATACCTAATTGACATAGCCTAGACGGCTGTGGAAATATTTACATAACATATTCCAACATGACTACCATATAGTGAAAGGTCTAGTCTCGGTAACCACGACAAATGCGTGGGAACGAGCAATAAGGATAGACACGGAACTAAGTGGATAAGGGTCTCCGAGAGCGGAGAAGCACCCTGATTAACGACCATAAAGTCAAGACCAATGAGAAGTTGTGCAGGAGATTGATTATCAAATTAAAGCATCAAAGTAAGAGCCAACAAGGCCACTGAATACGGTACGGGTAAAAATAATACCGCAACCGGTATGTGTTGAACCGATAGCCAGCCTGCATGGCGCACTTGCCATGGCAAGTGCTGCTATAACGGGGCTATTCGGGAGGATTTTAATGACTATGAAGTACTTAGTAGAGTGCCGTATTAGTGAATGAAGTAATTATAGAATCACGAATCCAAGAATTTGAAGAGTGAAACCTGGAAGGGCTTAGCAGCCTAACCAATGTATTTGAGGATGTACCAGTCAGCAAGAAGCTAGACTTGGTCAAGGAGTGAAGACATTTTAAATACCATGAAGAATTTTCTTTCAAACCTAACTTTTTATTTCAAACTCAGATTTATTTTAAACCCTCTTTCACAACCAAATTTTCTCCTAAACTCATATTTAAATTCAAACCTTCTTTTGAACTCAAAGTTTCTCTCAAACTTCAAATTTTCTTTGAAACCAAAACCAGAAGACTTACACCGGCCTCATCGTCACACAGTAGGTAAGTTATACCCAGTTCACCTTCGAACAACCTGACGACAATCGAATAACCCGAGCGTATCAACCCGAAGGAGAAGACCGAATCCAAACTAAATACAAAAAGGAAGGTAGAACATACCTAAGAGCACAGTAGTTATTATAGGACGATATAAGAGGAGTTGACAACATAATACTCCACAGAGGCGTGTGACGAACATTGCGAGTGTACAAAAACGAAATATGGGACGACCACACTCCGAAGGAGCTTGCGGGCCTGACAGACTTATTTATAAGTTAGTCAGGTAAGTAGTAATGTATCAGTAGGGTGCCCCACATATGTATACGAGTGGAGTACGGAACACGGGGAGTAGTCGACTCCATACTACGGTCAGCAGTAAAACTGATTACCGAGAATGATTGAAGTGAAAGGACTCAGTTAAGTTAACAAGACTAAAGGAATTAGTGAATTCGTTTCAAGGAAATGTTTAAGAGTCAAGAAATGCGAAGTGCACTGACTAGTAAGTAAAGACATAGCATATGTCTCAAGAATCACGAAGGATAAACATGATAGCTAGAACGAATACCCAGCCTCTACATGGTAAGGCGGATGCCTAATATGGACACGTTAATGTGCAACGAACGGGAAGAAATTCCATGAATAATCACCTAGGCTACCAGGGGATAACGATCTTCACTGAAGAGGATATTATACCCAGCCAAGAACGCAAAGCGGCGCAGTTAACTAAACATACCTATAAGTACAAGCCAGATGTAATGGCATAACTTAACAACACCCAGGAGCAATCCTTTAAGGGTGTTTGGGTCAACAAAGTTGAACGAAATATCGTGATAGAAACACCAGAGCTGAAACAAATACTCGGTTTAACACCGAAGGGAACCCACTTAATAGTAGAACTCTAAGTCGCCAAAGAGGCAACCTGACATTCCTAAGGGGCCTCCCATGAAAGGAAGCGTGATGCAACGACCTTGTTAGGGAGCCCAGAATCACCTCCCAACCATGTGATGGTGTACGGAGAAGTGAATTTATGTGAATAGCCTATAATGAGCAGAGCTCGAGGCAATGAGGCTTATAAGCCCCAAACCAAATGTGTTACGTAAATTTAATTGATTACAAAACCTAAATAAAATCATAAGGAGTTTTGCCGGAAATGGCACCAGTAAGGGAAAAGTTTGTGTTATATAAGTGAATAGAGCGGAGAACGAACCACTACTTTAAGAGTGGGGATACCTCTCAATATTATGAGACCGCCGGAGTGGTACTTATGTGAACCTTCAAGAAATATGTTGAAGTTTGACAATGTAGTTATTGCCAAGGAATAATTGAAAAGAATAATACGGGAAAAGAAGCTTTTATAGCAATGGTGGAAAACACCATATGTCTATAATGCGAAGTGTAGAGTGAACAACGCTCAAGGAGCATAAAGACTCGAAGAATAGTGTATTCAGTAGTCATCCAAATAAATGACGAACCATAATACGAATGGTGAAAGTACATGAGTGAAAGCTAATATGAGAGTGGATGTCATGTAAGTTAGTGTTGTACAATGAGTAAGAATATGGTGCACAGCAAGCGACCATTATATGTAAATGATATGGAGAATAAGCAGAGTTATGAGTTAGACTCAGTGGAGATGAAGGTAAGAGATGGTATGCAGATTAGGCAATAAAGCCATAAATCTATACCATATGACGTAAGACCTCACGAAGAAGGCATTGTTTATCCCTATTGCAATTGCATAAGGAATGGAAGCGTACTCCCAGTAGATTAATATGATAAGTAAAGTAATAAACCTTGGGACAAGAGTACCTATTACTAAACAACCAACCCGTGCTGGATACAGAAGTCTTGCAAACACGCAAGCCAGTTGAACGAAAAGCTAGAAACAAAACCGTTGGAAATACCAACCGCCATAGTAGTTGAACCCCACCGCAACAAAGGCGGAAAGAGACTTATAAACGCTATAAGGACCAATGCATAGGAAAGGCAAGGTCTACAAATGAAGAGTATTTTGTAATTAAGCATGATCCGGAAGGAATAATCGGGAGCCAGTGACTATAGAGGCACTGAATACCAAATACCGGTATAGTATATACCTCAAGTGTTGGAAACAATAGAGGGAGCACTACATATTAGGTAGTAGCTCGACCTCAACCGATAAGTCGGAAAGACCAACTGAATAAACACAGAGATACACAGCAGTATACACAATAAATTTCCAGAGCATGGAATAGAAAATCTATAACTCATCGAGTTCACATACGGTAAGAAATACTATGCGTTGATTGAGAAACCGTTATTCCCAAAATGAAAAGGGATAAAAGGGAGATGTACAGTACACTAAGAATTACGACAAGAGCAAACTAGGCTCTTAAGTTATCAGGGTCGCGCAGCGGAAGCTAGTGGGCCCATAATTCTAAAGTTGAATATGCATAGTAAATTCGAGTAGATGGATAATCATCAATGCCTAGAAGCCCGACAGGCCAGAACCGAAACTGGTTATGAGTCAAACAAACTCAAATGAGAACTCTTGATGCAGGGACTAAACCGCCAACATGGTTAAGATCCTCTAATTAGAACTCATTGTATAATAAACAGTGTGGAAGTTAAAACACTTCATGACGACAGGACGTCTTAAACCAATGTTAAGTAATAACATATGGTCGATTACACGGGCGTAATCCCTTTTAAGGGGGTAGAGCGTAAAATCGCTTAGCGTGTGTCAACGTACAAGTGTACGTGAATGATGTGGTGCATAGCACAAGATAAGTTGTTACGATGTTGTGCATAGCACAAAATAATTTGTTCTGATGATTGGTGCGTATGTTACATGAACATACATACTCATTCATGGTTTAATTGTGGTAATTGTTATAAACGTACCTACCTTGTTAACCTTGGTGCGAGAGTACAAGTGTAAAGGAGTAGAGAAACTCCTGGGGAACTAAAACCCTGACAGTATATGTTTATATAAGACCAAATATAGTATTGTGTATGGTGATTTTGAAAAATATATATATAATATTGTGATGTATGAATCGGTATGAAACCGACAAAGAAGTTTGTGAGAATTGAATTCCCTAGGTAACTTGATTAGTGGTGAATTGAGAATGGTTGATGGACAGAGTTCCATCCTTTGGAGATGTATTGCTTTGTGATTACGACTGAAATAAACAAAGAGATAGAAAATGGAAGTAATTGAACTGTTTGATGGTGTTATTATGACTAGAAGGATTAAAATATAGAAAATTGTAAATGTTTGAATTAGTTGCTGGTGTGAAATTGAAGTGGGGGGTGGAACTTGATTTGCATGCGATCAAGGGAAACTGAACACAAATTGGGGTGGAAGGATAGTTCAACACTGATACTGATCACATCAGGGTTGGATGACTCTTGAAGCTCCCTATAAGTGGTCATAAATAATCATGTTAAGAATAAGATGCAATTAGCATGAATTGGACTTGGAGTTGTATTGCGTTTTCAAAAAGGATTTTTCAAATGGTATTTTTTTAAAAATAAAGGATTTTCTTCTACTTAGCCTCGTAAAAAGGATTTCTTGTTATTTAGTCTCGCTCACGAGCCGAGGACGTATGATCCTTTTGTCTTCGGACCGGTGACATGAGGAGAATACAATAAAATGTATGTGATTGTTTTGATCTTCCAAAGGACCGGGGACCGGAAACTGTCCATCACAACCGGTATCTGCGGGATCACAGTGTATAGTACTCGACATGGGACTCAAGGACTGGGATGTCTTATAGTCTTCAGACCGAGCCCATGGAGAGATGTAATAGAGTATTTTCGATTGTTATACATGCTAAGACATGTTGTATGGTATGTGTAATAAACATTATCCAGACCTATGAGTCTGAAGGTTGTTATGTTATCCAGACCTTAAAGTCTGAAGGTTATATCAGGTGTATTGAAATGTGTAACGTTTGGGGTCTTGGTGTGTGAGATTGATGTTACAAAAGTAATCCCTGTATTCGAAGTAAGTGATGCATGGGAATTGCGAAACTTTAAGGACAAAGTTCTTTTAAGGGGGGTAGATTGAAATACCCCAAATTTAAATGTGTTAATTAATCATGTAATTATTACTTTATAAGGCTAATTAAGTCCTTAAGATCATTGGTGAAGAAAGTAAAACCAAAAGAAAAAGGAAAACGCGTAAAAGTCACAAAATGCAAAAACGTGTAATTAATTATCTTAGGAGGTATATAACCCCGAATAGGTTCCGAGAGAGATTCCTAGGGCTTAATTAGGCCTAAATAGTATATGGGAACAATTCCTGAAGAAAACAGATTCAAATAATGGGTTAAAACGCTAACGGAGTCTTAAAGCGTGTTTTTTGAGAAAACCCGAAAACGTGACTTTAAACAGTTAAATGACCCCGTAAAAATTATAGTTGATCATATAACTATAATTAAACATTATGGAAGCTTAAGAACCATTAAAATTAAAGAAACGAGAAAAATCCGGAAAACGGGCCCGATTAGTGAATAGTGTCAAACCGGGAAATTTAATGAGCGTTTCTTGTAAAAAGACGAAAACGCCCCTCCCTAACTAATGATGTGGGGCCGGTTTTAATTGTAAGTTCAGCACCCTCTCTATTGATAAACTAGCAAAAAAAAAGGAAAAGAAAAGTCAAAAGTCAAAAGTGTAAAAGTACAAAACTTACTTTTCTATTCTCTCTCCCATTCCCATCTTCCTCTCTTACGATTATTTTTCCTTCTTCCCAAACTTCCCTCTTCTTCATCCTTCAGCCATGGCGATTTATACAGCCCTCCACCAAGCTCCACTTCTTCTTCATTTTTCATGGTCTAAACAAAGTCAAAACAACAAAAAAATTACACCATTGAACTCCCCTCATCTTGGAGAACATTTCCCTCCTTTCAAAATCTGAAAACTCCAACTTTCATCCCCATGGCTGGAGCTCTATTTGAAGATTGAAGGAGATCATTGTGAGCTACACCTTCTGTTGGGTAAAAACCTAACGGCAAGTATACCGGTCGATTATAGCAAGTTTTTCCTAGAAGTGTCCCTCCAGGTTATCGAATCCAAGGGAGGCAGTGTTTTAGTTTAATTGATGTTTAAGAACAAATTAATAAAATAACTCAAGTAACAGGGGGGTTTTGTTTGTTTGGATTAAAACAAGAATGTAAATATGAGCAAAGGTAATAAATGCAAGACAGTGGGCAAAATAATGATATTTTTGATTTAATAAAAAGGGAAAATTCCGGTTTACTAATCCTCCAAATTCTTCGGTTCCTTTCTCAGTGTGTTTACCAACATTCAGATTAAAATCCTAGATCAGAAATATTCCACGTTTGGTCTCCCGCTCGGTGTAATCTAATTAACAGCTAATAAATTTTAACTCTCGTTACAAATTTACTAATTGCTAACAGCTTTAAGAATAATCCAGTTTAATGATCAGTTAATATCCTAGAGGAATTACCATATCTAAATTAACTGGTACTGTTCCTGTTGTCTATTATCTACCGCAGTTCTCACTTATAAGCAGATAAACTGGTAAAATCAAGTAACTGGCCAAATCACAAGATTTATAAAAATAAATAAGGAACAATACTTTAATCTATTAAAATGGTAAATCACACAGATACTGGAACCTTGAATTTGGATTACATAGCAAACCGAAATTTATAAAAACTACTCAGCCATTGAAATAAAAATACTGTAAACATATGTAAATAACATTAAAGAAGAAAAGAAGAAGAAACTCTGCTTTAAGGCTCTTTGATGGAGTCTCTGTGCACAACCAGCAGTTTCCTCCGCTCAATCTCCAGATAATGGTGAAGTCCCCAGCTGCTTTTGTATTCCAGATTTCTGTGGATGTATGTGGTGTTTAATGGAAATGGTGATGGGACGTGAGAAATGAGATGGAAATGGATGGAGGGAGTATAATGGATGGGGAATGAAATGGTGTAAGTGAGGGAGGAGATATCCGATGGATATTGTGTGTCTTGAATGAGAGGGATTGAGTTCTATTTATAGAACTCATTTGCTTGAGTACGTAGCAGCAGCATGGTGGTGGAGATGATGCTGGAATTTTAGAAGTGGAATGGTGGGTGGTTAACGTGGGTGTTGTTGCTGGATTTAGGGAGATAATTGGATTTAGTGGGATTAGAGGATGGAAAGTGGTGGAAGGGAATACGATTGTGGAAGAAATGCTGGAAAGGATGGATTAATGTATGGGGCGGTGGTTAGTTCAAAAGAGAATAAAATTCTCTTTTCTTCACTTTCGCGAGCTACAAATGTCTGATTCCAGTCATATGGTCCGGGACTTAAGTCTTGTATGAAGTCCCGGACCATAGCATTAAAAAGGGTCGAGACTTGCCTTCTTGTGTGGTCCGGGACTTAAGTAGTGTATAAGGTCCCGGACCATGCTTGAAATCCGGTCGAGAAATACGCCTCATTGTGGTCCGGGACTTAGGCTGCGTATCAAGTCCCGGACCATGCCTGAATTTAATTCGAGATTTGAGTCACAATGTGGTCCGGGACTTAGCTCCAGTATCAAGTCCCGGACCATGCTTGAATTTAATTCGAGAGTTGTTGTCGACTCAAATCAGCTTGTTTGATTTTCCATGTGTTCCAACAATGATTGGAATGTGTTTCCTTGAGATTAAAAACCTGAAAAAGCACACAAAAAACCATAAAAGAAAACAATTGCAACAAAAACATAAAATTGCTCATAAGACAGGAATTTAACAGTAAATGATAACAAATGAGGTATCAAAAGACCCTGTAAAAATAGGTAAATTCCTGACTTATCACCTTCCCTTATTGGTTTAAGGTAAAAAGAAGTTCAAAACCCCCTCTTTTCTAGCCTTTCCTTACTACCAAAAATGTCCAGCTTTTGAACCCCCTTGTTCCATTTATTCCAGCCGATTTTGAGTCTTCAAGGAGGTGCTGGAACCTTGTGGTGTTGCTAGTCAAACATTCACTTAGAGATTTGGAAGGTAATCCCTCATTTTAGAGTCTTAAATCACTCTCTTGTATTCTAGGGTTTATCCCAAGATTTTAGATGTTTTTTAGTGATTATTGTTGTTCCTTGGGCATTGGTCTTTATTTTAACAATAACCCCATTGACCGGTTGGAAATCAAGAACAACGAGAGGAGGAGGAAAGGAGTGAAAAGATGGACTTGGGAACTTAAGGTAAACAACTTACCTTGATGTCTATTTATAATTCTTGTTGAATTGGGATGGGAAAATAAAAAGAATTAAATAAGATTTGTGTTGAGAGATGCATTTGATTGTAGAGGAAAGAATTGTGATTGTGTTAGTGTAACGAGAAATTGTTGTGTGATTTAAGGGCCTAAGAGCCAACCATTGAGTTATGCATTATATTGTGATTGATGGAGTTTTGATGAATTGTGTGTGCTCTTAGAACCCACTAAGGGTTTGGTTAGTTGATTTGTGAATGTTTTGGGATTAGGTGATGAAGACAATAAATTTGGAGAAGTTCGGTTAGTAACGAAGTTATGGCGAATTTCGGTAGAAATTAAGTGGTTTAGGTGACCTTATGAGCTTGGAGAACCTAAGGTAGCTAGGTGTTGTTAGGAATGGATTTGGTGTACTAATCACCTTGAAATGGTAGTTGGAGAATGGTATGGAGTTATGCAAAATCTGTAGCAAATTGTGGAATAGGGATGTTTGAAAATTCCTAAGGATGGACTAAGGTGTAGAGCTTTGAAAACGAGTGTGTGGATTTGGGGATATAGAGATGAATATAGTAGAAAGGATTTGGAGTGGTCAAATGGTTGAGGTGAAGTTGCAAACTATCAAAGAGTGTTTTGAGAATGCACTGATGTGCATAGTGTGCAGAGGGTGGAGAAATGAGAGTGTAGAATTGTTGAAGTAAGCAAGTGTTGGGCAAAAGTTAGATCAAATTTTAACGGAGGTTTAGGGCATTTTTAAGGTGTTTAAACATGTTAAAAACATGTGGAATGATTAGGAAAAGATTGGGTGAGAATTAAGGAGGGATTAGAGTTTAAAAACTGTCAATTTCAGCACCTACAGACTTGGTCCGGGTTCGTAAACAAGTACACAAACCCGGACCACCTTAAAAACATGGCAGAACGTTGTCCCAGCATGTGGTCCGGGTTTATATCTCGGTACACATACCCGGACCAATGCAAATTCATGGCAAATTGTAATTCCGGGATTGGTCCAGGTTTGTAACCCCGGACACAAACCCGGACCAGTGTAAAATTGTCACAGAAAGTGTTTTAATGTGTTTTAATGATGGAGAATTGATTGGGGATGGTTTTAGAAGATGATTAGGCCTTGTTTGGTGACTTGTAAAGGCCATTAGAAGTATAAACAAGTGTTAGAATGAATGTGGAAGTTGAAAACTTAAAACCACATGAGTAAAATCAAGATAACGGGACGACGGGTAAGTACGGGAGTAATGAGTTTACGTACCGTAAGATTTTGGTGTTAATAGAAACATTTGAAATAATACCAGTTGTTCGGGAATTACCTGAGGAGCGTGAAGTGACACGTTAGAGTAAATCCTCGGTGACAGGTATGATTTTCTTGCCACCCGTTTGCTACCGGTTTACACCGGCTTGCGTGTTGTGTTTTTCTGAGTGTTTATGGCCTTACAAGATTAAAGCATGAAATGAGTTTACAGTTATTGTTTTATGTGGCGTGTTTGTTCCGATACCGTCTAACCTCGAATACGTGTTAACTTCGTTAGCTAACCAACGTTAGGAGCACGTAAGAGAACTGTAATCGGTTTTAACGTCCCAACTTACGGGAACGTTCTAGCTATGGGTATTCTTGTGTCATGTGTGGATTGTTGTGTGTGTATATAAATGTTACCTCCCTTGTGCGTATAACTAAGTTTGTAACACCATATGGTGTCATGATGAGATAAGTTCCATAAGGGAACTTCTAACCTATGTATATTATGGGGGGTGAGGAATCCGAGAGTCCCGGTCACGCGCGTGTGTTTGGGAGGTGATATCTATATTTGATTCAACTCCCTCCCTGTTCGGTTGTTTTTCCTTCTTGGAATTCAACCTCCCACGAGCCTCATAAATGGATCTCCTACCTTGACTTATGATTGAGGTTAGGGGGATCGTGTGTATGGTGTGTTCGGACCTATATTGTATCTGACACATCTAAGTGGCGTAATTATGTACGGTGTGTTCGGATCTATGTCATATCTGACGCATCATAAGTAAAGTATACGTTCTCTAAGAAGAACGGTGATGTGTTATGTAATGGGCCCGACCTGAGAATGAAGATATTCTCTAGGCTCAATTAAGTTGACTAACTCTTATTTCGGACCGAGTCCTCACGTTACTCGCTCCTAAGTTATGTTGTGCATATGTTAACGTGTAATATATGTTATCATGTTCGGATAAGTTAACCCATGAAATTAACTCCATGGTTCTATTGGGGAAAGTAATTGAGCGTAATCCGATGAAACGGATAAGTGTTGCCTAGTAATAATGAAACCCCATTAAAGGGAAAACCCCAAGGGCTAAGTACACGATAATGTAATCTAATAAACATTTATGTGTTGACTGTGTTGGTTGTGTTCCCAATGTGTATGTTGTTATTATGATTTGTAATGTTGTACTTGTTGAGTATCGCTATGATTATGCAAATGAACACTGCTAGGTTAATGTATGTTGATTGTTAAAACGAACCCCATGTTCATTATGAGAAATAGCAGTGTGTGGCCCGTTAGCCAACGGGTTGCACGTTAATCATACCAGCCATAGGTTGTTGAGCCCTTCGGGGCACCATATTTTATTTTAGGCTGAGAATCAAAGAAGCGGAGTCGTGTTAGCTTCGGCGTAAAGAGAATCACTTTGGTTATTTTGGATAGTAAACCTGAGATGCGCCTGTGGACTCGTGGTCGCATATTGGATGGGATTGGAATAGAGTGGTGATTTTTAGTACATTAATACTCGGTACAGTTGGAAGGTAAATGTATTTGTTTTGTTTAGAAATGAAATAGAATTGTAATGTGTAAACGCTCGGGAATCTGGTCCATCAGACCGATACAATATTTAAGTATTAGCCTTGTTAGCCACGTGGGTGGCTAACGGCGTGTAACACCGCCCCTGTTGATTAGTGATTATGTTGTACTTTCCGCTGCGATTAATGGTTAAGTGTAGGGTTGGTAGTTGGGGTGTTACAATAGAGCTCATGTTTGGTGCAGGTGTGATTTGAAGTGTTGAGGGGGGCCGAGATCTGATGGTCACCTGAGTGAAGTGTCAATCCTAACTTAGATGGTCTTTGATGATGTAAGATTCAACCAAAATCCTACTAGGATGGTCTGACGTTGTCTGAGTTCATTTGGTAATCATATGCATATGTGTGAGTAGGCTTCCAAGATTCGAGGGATGGTCAGACAGTGGACCAATAATTAGTGTCCACTCCCCAATCACAAGTGACAAGTTGGAGGTGGAGCAAGTTCCCGACAACATAGTCAAGAATCTAAGGTTGAGGTGGAGGCCGATGCAGATAGTGGGTCGCGTACCTTCTCTAGATGCAGCGTCAGGAGAGGTGCAAGGACTAAGAAGGGTCTAGGTGATTTTTGTAAGTTTCCTCGCATTAGTAAGATTGCAACTAGGAGCATGAATAGAGTCTTAGCGAGATAGTAAGGAATTGGTGTGCGGATTGTTGGTAGGCTAGAGAGGTATGTGTGCGGTGTTTTTCTTTGTCCTAGCTTGATTGTATTGTTGGTCGCTCTTGCGACTCTTTAGGCTTTTGCCTCCATTCCGGCCTTGTGCCGTCAATTATTAAAAAAACAAGTGACAAGTTGGATGACACAATGTCGTTTTAGCATTCTAAGGCCTTGTTGAAGTGTGGTATAAGTTTTGTTCATGACTTAGATGCGGGTGGTCTTTGTGCCATTTAGATATAGGTGTCGTTTTGGTCAGCATAAACCCAGCACAAATATCAGTATATTAGGACTGACATATGTTGGTGTGGACTCCTTTATTTGGTTCTGCTGTTCAGCTGACTGACATGTTTTGCCCGTAGCATATGCTGCCATTTCCTTCCCGCCCCTTCACTTTGGCCTCTCTTTTTCATCTTTGCAATTACTGTGACTTCACATTAAAATACTAATTCACAATATATTATTTATAATACCACATACATTAAAAAAATTTAAAGTAATAAATATGCAGATTAGTTGATCTTTTTATTTATAAAAAATAAATATACAATGTTACAAAAATAAATATATTATTAAAAGTAACAATTTCATTATAAATTCATACAACAATATCAAAAAATTTGAATTCTTATTCTCTTTTCATTACGCTTTTATATTTGTAAGAATTATAAAATTATAGAACATAGCAATATATTGTTTAGAAGTTGCAATTTACTTAAATAATAAAAATTAAAATTTTATTGGTTATACGAATATTTTTTTTTCTTAACTTTCTCATATAGGTTTTTTACTGTAAATTAACTACTTATAGTAATATATTGTTTGTGAAATTTTCCTTTTATTTTTTTAAACAAAGTGCAGTTTTAAACTGTAATATAATATTTATAATTGTTGTACAGAAAATGGTAAACACACTGCACATAACTAACTAAACTAACTTATGTTGTAATTTGTCACACTGCCAAACAACAATTTTCAAAACATTAACAATATGCCAACACAAACATGCAAGCAAATTTGCTGCAAATATGCCAGCGCAACAACTACCCAAATATGCTACAAATATGATGTCAAAACAGACATACCTAAAAGTAGCCATATTTGAACTTTTGCAACTTATGTTTGAGGCTCATGGGACTTGGATTAGGGAATTTTTTTTCTTTAACTTTATTTTCTAATCACAAGGAAATGTCATTAAGTTCATATTAAAGAGCAGACGGTACATAGAGCGGGACGCTCGTTCCGATAATGGTGCGGATGTATTGGTGGCAGTCCAGTCAGCTTGCTGACTGGACTGTTTATGTGGCATAATAAATGGGGTAATATTTTGTATTAACTTTAAATAGTCATAACTTTTAAAATATCGTATCTTACTTTTTACTTTTCTATCTAGATAATACTCCTCCGTTTAATAATATATGTCATTTTAGAAACTTACACATTTATTAAAAAAAGTAAAACAATAACGCATGTACCCTTATATATTTTTTACTTTTCCATCTAGATAATAATTATTTTTGTGTTGAATAGTAGAGTTAAACACAAAACAATAATGATTCAATATTTGTTCCGAATTTTATTATCTAATTCACCACTTATTAGTTAATGAATCATAATACCAATTTCAATGAATCATAATATCAAATTTAATGAATCATAACATCATTTTGGTGAATCATCAGTCAAATATAAAAAGAAAATTTTTAAACAATAATACAACATAAACAATATTTGGTACGTAAGAAAAATACGTCATTCACCATATAAGATTTAAATATATTACAATACAATAATAATACACTAAAAACAATAATGATTTTTTATCGGTTCGTGAGTTTTTTTTCTAATTCACCACTTATTAGTTAATGAATCATAACACCAATTTAAATGAATCATAATATCAAATTTAATGAATCATAACATCGTTTTAGTGAATCATCAGTCACATATAAAAAGAAAAATTTAAACAATAATACAACACAAAACAATATTTGGTACGTAAAAAAAACATGATTCACCATGTAATATTTAAAATACACCATACAATAATAATAATACACTACAAAACAATAATGATTTTTATCGGGTTCGAAATTTGTAATTTATTCACCACTTATTAGTTAATGAATCATAATATCAAAACTAATGAATTATATATGATTTTAGTGTATCATCATACACATGTAAAAATAAGTTTTTTTCAAAGTTGTCAAAACATATCCATGACTGGTCTTGTTTTGAAGAGCTTGAATTTAGATGAATAATGATATAATTTTTTTTTCATTTTGGACTTATATATTAAAAGTTACAAAGCATTTAAAATTAATATAATAAAAAAGACAGCCCAGTCAGCAAAACAATCCAGTCAGCTGCTGACTGGGACTGCCAAATAAGCAGCTCGCACTTTCTTAATGCACGGGATGCTCATACGCTCGAATTTACCATTAAAGAGGGGATATGAAAATTAAGAGGTTTTACTAGATTAAAAAAATAATATTTAAGTAGTAAATAACCTATAAATCTAGTCGTATACACTTTATAAATCTTTGATTAGGGAGTTAACATTGTCTAATGAAGATAACACTATCAAATGCGGTTTTAGGATTTGAAATCAAAGGTTTAAAAGTTAAAAAAAAAAAAACAAACAAACAAGATACTATACTTCTAAACCCTAAAGAGTGACAATGGTCAATCATATGCGGGTGGCACCATTGAAGGTGAAATGAATACAAAAACACAACTGAACCATATAATACCCTAAACAAAGGTTAGGGCACTAATAAACCCTACAATTTCTAAATAAATTCATGATAGGATTTAAAGTCAAGAGTTGATCCCAAATCCTAAATTCAGTCAATCAAACTATCAAACTGGAATGGATAGATTTTAATGGAAAATATAAGAAGATATTCTTAACTTCTAACTTGAGATAGGGAGTCTTTCAATTACAAATAATTAAAAAAAATATACAAAGTCAAGTTAAAAAAAAATGCTAACTTATCATCCACTAGATTTTGTACACATGTGTGTATATAAAAACAAATAATTGAGTTATCGAATCATCTTTTTAGTAAGTATATGATATTTTTTAATTTTTTTCGTACTTATAATATGTATACAAGATTTGACTATTGTTCAACAATTTTAGTTGTCTATAAACTAATTTCCTAATTCTCTTTTTCTTTCAGATAAAAGAAGTAAAAAAATGCGTTATAAACAGAACTAATAGCATGTTCCATACTCTTTAAAAAAAAATCTATAATATATGAAAGTAATTAATGGAATTTGAAACAAGTTGAGCATCAATAGTCTTGTTTACGTTTTAGTTAATAAGAATGAATATCTTATTAATTTGTATTTTCAATTTTATGTATGTCTTCTCCCTTAATCTTTCAAATTTTAACTGAAACTAATATTAATAATCACCATCAAAAGAATATCTAGTGTTAGACATTTTTATGACATATTTACAATATTTTATGATAGTTTCTATGTAGATTTTATATGGATCCTCCATTTTCCTTAAATAAAACAGTATAATTTTTTGAAATTCCGATTGCGAACTAGAAACTCAACTCAACATACAAATTCATAGTATGTTATTATGTCATCATAACCGGACATATTGTTGTCCAAGCTAACCCGCCCTGCACTCACAAAGACATTTTCTGGAACACACGTGTCTACCAGCAGCTCCCCACCTTATATGGATCTCTGATCTCAAATAGTTCAAACAACCGGAGGCCATAAAACTCCGGAGAGGAGAGAAAGAGCAACAGATGATTCCTGTTGCCAAACCGGTCTGATTGATCTCTGTACGCTTGTCCAATTTGAGTGCAAATGGAGAGGTTACCATCGGAGGTTTGTCAACAGATCTTTTACTTCTTGGATTATCGAAATCTTGCAGCTGCCCAGCAAGGTCCGTTCATACTCACATCAATCGCTCTCTCTTTCCCACATGTGTTTTACCGAGTTCCTTGCACAATTAATTCGACTCAAAACTGTAATTTCGCTTAGGGATTATGGTGAGCTGAGCTACCCTCTTTTGCGAGAGGTCTCAGAAATGTGAATCTCTGAATTTCATTCGAAATTGTACTAATCTATTTTCTAGGTAGATGTAAAAATCAGCAGGAAGATTATTAGCGCCTGATTAGATCAAAATAGCTGCTGCTTTTTATTTTTTCTTACATTTTGATGCGATGTAAGATTAATTGAGTTATTAATTTATTGAGGCATTCAACAACTGGCATTTTAGTTGAGATAGTCAACGATTACCATCCGAAACGCACACCTTAAAAATTCAATTATGTCAGCATGCGATGATTTAACCAATATTTTTGATGTTAAACCCAATGTTTGAAACATGGAGAACTGGTGATCACAGAGTTTGATCTAATCACAGTCACAGCTCAATTGGGTTTTCATAGACGATTCGCTATTCAAAAGAGAGTAATGATAACACAATCCTTGGCGATTATGTTCAGTGTGCAGGAAGTGGAAGATTTTAGCTTCAGAAGACAACCTGTGGGCTGATCTCTTCAAGGAAAGATGGGGAGAAGATCAAGCTGCTTTTTTCGCCCCTACAGAATCAAAACCCTGGAGAGACGTTTATGCAGTGCAAGATCGTTGTGATCGATTCGGATTGTAAGTACAATGATCGATTACCTTTTCTTGCTTGATTAGATAATCTGTATGACAGATGTAGCTTTGAGAGTCAGATTAAATGGCGTATGTGTTTGTTCATTTGGTTATTTGTTGTTTATGACAAGCAGGGGAGTGAAGATTATCAGAGAAGGTATAGATTATTACATTATTTCTCGAGGGGAAATCCAACGCCATCTGGGTTCCAGCAGAGATAGAGCAGAATCTTTAACTTTAGATAAGGCCCCATCGGACTTTAGTATGTTGGATAGGATTCTTTTCTTCATGGGGGATTTTGAGGCTGTCGCATCAAACCAAGCCAAACGCTGCCGGTTCATAGAATAAGGTATGTATTATTAGATCTGATCAGTCCTTTTTCATTCGCGTCTCTCTCTATCTCTCTCTATTCTCTATAGAACTGATCATGTTCTAGTAAGGTGGTACTCTTGGTTTTCTCTAGTTGTTGTATGTTCTTTGTGCAGTAAAGGATGTGTATCAACAAATAAATGCAATTGTAATTATATGGGTCTTGTGTAATGATTGATTTGGGAATGTTGTTGGTGTATAGAAAAACTTTTCGAAATACTAGCAATTAAAGAACTTTGTTTGTTAGCGGGGCGTGATGGTTTGGAAGAGGAACCACTACCACCAATATCCCTGCATTGGAAATCTCATCTAGATGAAAGTTTGCAGTATAGTCATCTTGTAGATATCGTAAGATTTTATCCACTTTTTCAACATATTTCTCAAACATATATATGCTATCAGTGTTTCCTGAAACTATACTATAATAGTAATACTCAAGAACTTAGTTAGGCCATCTAATTTCACTGGTCCTAATTACAACTGAGAATATCAAAGAGAATTCATTAAAGTGTGCTAACCACTTATACATCATATTGTAATCCCTTTCAGTCCCACTTACATGTTTGTTCTTTGACAATGCATTGAAAACTGAGATGCATTCTTGAAGACAAGATGTAAGTTAGTGTAGCAAAAGTATGAGACTGCCTATGCTGGCAAGTGCACCTATCATATTCGAAGTATATTGGTAGTAGTGATGTCGTACTCAAGGGATCTCGTTATAATTAATTATAGATCTTAAATTACCAATAGACTCAAACTAAATAAAACATGAAAATTTGTATTTTGGAAGAATTAATTGTTTTAATTAAAGAACAAATTAATAGAGAGAATTGAAAACAACAATTAAATATAATTTAAAAACACAACAAACAAAAGGTTGGATTTTTATAACTAAAGAGAGCATCCAGGGTGGATTGCTAACCATCACTTTCAGATTTTATTGTTACACACACCCCCTAATCCTGTAATAATCTGAGAAACTATAACTAATCCTGTTAACAAATCATGCTCAACGGATCCTAATTGGTTAAAATAACGAGTAGCTAATCATGCCTAAGCTACTTTTATCCAAACACATAAGAGACCAGAATCTATTGAAGATGAAGTAACCTATTGGTAAATCATGCTTCTAGACAATAATCAGTGTAACTTCCTATGTCTGGGTCTTTGTCTCATCGTCACATTTTTATTAGAGAACTATAATGAAATTTTAATAATTAGCTGACGACTTAGAGCTCAGTAAAACTGGAATTAAGCTCTTGCACTGAGAAAAGGGTAGTGTTTTTACAAAGAAAGCCACTCAGTCATTGAACTAGCAAGCTACAACAACAACAGAGGAAGAAGACACTGATAAAATTAGAGAGAATGGAAGAAGAAACTTCAGTTAGAAATCTTCAATTTGGATCCTCACTATGCCATCAATCTTCGCGTGTCTTTGTTGTTGTCTCCCCCTGTTAGATGTGTGGTGTGTTGTGTGGTGTCTGAGATGTCTGGTAATGTATGGTTAAGCTCTTTCAACTTTAGGTGACCTTTTTTATATATAAAATACAATTTTCTCTTGAAAACGTATATTTTCGACTTCTGGTGGTTGTGTCAGCATTTTTAAGAAGCTTTGATCTCCATTCGAACTTGCATGTCTGAACTTATGTCTGAACAGATCGGTCTAGTTCCGGGCCTAAATTCTTCATTTTAGTTCCGATTTACTCCCCGTTTGTTGTGTTGCTATCCTTATGAAAAGTATAATTCTTTGTGTTTTTCCTGCATTTAAGATAATTAAACCGTCAATATTTATCAAAACATAAAACATAGAAAAAACATGATAAGTGGGAAATTTGACTCAAACTAGTAAGATTTGATAATGAATTATGCCTTTATTTGTATATTAATTTCACACTTATCAATTAGGTTCATATACCAATGAAAAATACCCTAGTTTTACTATCAAAACATTTCAAAACAATAGACATAGTCATAGTCATAGCAGATTTAGCATATTCAACAACCATAGAGTTATAAACTTGGGACAAAATAGACTGATGTTTGGTAGTTTTAATTTGATTAACAAATCATAAGTAGAGTTCCATGAAGTAGGGCATCAGGAGCACAATGGTCGTAATCTAGCTTCCTCACATAATTTTACATATTCTGCCTTTGGAACATGTGATTTTCTAATTTTCCTCATGACAAGCCTTAGTGTTTCTAGTAGTCAAATTGTGCAAACCATCTTAACGAACAAAGTTAACACATGCACACAACATCTAACATGCAAGAAATCTTCATTATGCAAGAGTTTGAGTGTCGGATTATTATTTAAATATGTTGCACACTTAGTATTGTTAGAAATATTATCTAATGAAATAGAGAACAACTTAACTAACAAGTTCCATTCAGCTAATATAGCAATAATCTTGTTTGAAGTATTATGGCCGATGTGTGCATCATCAAAAATATCAAATACAATTATACGCTTTTGTTGCGTTCAAGAACGATTATTCAAATGACAAGTAATACAAATAGACGCCTCATTAGTTGTAGACGACCACATGTCACTAGTCAAACAAATTCTACCATCAAAACTACCAAGTATTTCTTTTAGTGATTTTCTAGTGTGAGCATGCTATAAAAAAATTATGTTTTAGTGTATTTCTAGTCATCCTCCTATATGGTGGTTGTAAGGTGAAGGAAACAAAATTTTCAAAGTGCACACATCACCAAAATAAAGGGAATTATTTAGCAATCACAAATCTAGCCATGCCATCAATCATTTTTTCACTATCATATCGAAAATAATCTGGGTCGGGTTGTTGTTGGGTAACCCGATAAGATGAGTTTATCCACCCCCTTCATTTCATAATCCTTGTAGATTTGGTGCATCCTCAAGCTGTTCTGGTGCCCGCCTCCCATGTGAGACCCTTATTGCAAGTAGTGCAATATTGCTTGTATATTTCGGGCTTGCTATAATCTTCTTTCTTTGTGAAATATGGCCTCACCCAAGATGATGTAACTGGCTATATGTTACAACACGCCCTCGATATGTCACGGACGTGTTTCACAGGCAAGGACTAACGAACCACGATTGAGTAACTAAAGGATGGTAAAGAGTGTAAGTACTTTAAACTGAAAACTCTATTCAATTGAGAATTACACCTTGCAAATCATTCAATATCCCTCCACCCAACCTATGGACTCCAGGACAATTTAAGACTTACCCCTAAGCCCTTATACCCTGGCTGAACCACTTCAGTCGGTAGTTTCCCAGTAGTCCCACGACTGCTCTCCGATTGTCCTAGCTACCCTATATTCTCAACAATATGAGTTTGCACTCCACTCGCTCACACTATCGCTCACTCTTACAAGACTTACTCACTCAATGAGACTAACGCTTACACTTAAGCTCAACTCTTATAAAGATACGCTCTCTAATCAAGGCACTCGTAAATAAGTATTTCAACAACTGATTTACAAATAAGATTCAATTTACATATGTAGAGATCAGGCTGCTTCTATCTGATTTGTAGACTTCAACTAACTTCACCAGCCACTTGAAAATTGTTTCTTGCCATTGGTTGAGCTTCAGCTTGTCTATACACTTAGGCGACATGTGGAAGACACCCATTGGATAGCCGAGAGGCAGCAGTAGGCGCAACTTGACATCTCAACTAACTTCTTTGGTAGCCTCAGCTATTCTGCAGGTATCGGCTTTTTATGCCTTTGGAACAATCTATAACAATCACATCTAACGTTATGAGAGAAGAACAGAGAGAGGAGCAGCGGTGAGGTCAAGTGAGCCTGCGAAGCCGAGAGAGGCGGGGCAGTCGGAGGAGTCAAGGTAGCCGGAAAGGCCGAGAAACACGAGATTCTCGCAGGGGTAGCGAGCAGGCACGACGGCGAAGGGGTAGCGAGCAGGCACGACGGCGAAGGAGTAGCGAGCAGTCACGACGGCGAAGGTGGAGGTGTTCACGCGAGTCGGGACGGAGATCAAAACGGCGCGACTTTTCCAGGGGAGAATGTCAGAGAAGGTTTGATCGGAGGGATGCAAGGCGGTGTTCGAAGAGCCCTGGAAGGTCGAAGAAGGTGTCAAGGTCAGCAGTGGGACGTCCAGGGAAATCTCTCCCTCTAGCAAAGTGTGGCAAGAGGACTGTAACACCCCAACCGCTAATCCTTCCATTTATCCTCTAATCATTCCCCATAATTACCTTACTCGCAGCGGAATACTTACTTACTCCTGGCGGGTGATACAACGCCGTTAACCCTCCAAGGTTAACAAGGCTACTACTACTTACCGTGTCGGTCTGATGATTAGAATAAAATGCATGCATACTACTTACTTTACAATACCAAATACTTACTTACATTTGATTACCGAGTATCCAAAAGATATGAATTACATTCCAAGACTATTCCAAAAATTTAGAGTTTGTACAACTACTCCATTCTATCCAATCATGAATTCATTATCCAAAAAGGTGTACCACATGGTACACCGGCTACTCAAAAGGCTTTAGCCGTGTACAACTCGATACACTATTCCAATCTACTAACTACCCCAAAAAGCATTCAACCCGGTCCTTACTTGACCATCACGCCTCGCGGGTACCTGTAGAATAAAAACATTCCCCTTGAGGGGGTCAGCTTACGCTGAATATGATAACCGCATACCCCACGTACTAGCGAGGGTACGCCAACTAATTGGTCGAATACATGCGGTTCGTTTCATTCATACATACACACATGCTTTATACAATACAATTCAATACATTCATTTCACAAAGCATACATACATACAATACATACAAGGAAGACAATTCAAGTCAACCGTTCATACTTACCCATACTCACCGCATTACGGAGATACAATTCTCCAATACATACAAAGGTCTTGTTAGCCTCATTACACACCCGGGTTAATCGGGTGTTCAATACTCTTTTACTTCCGGTCAATGACTTACAACAGTCGAGACCAATACATATACAATGCTTACTTCTTACATACTTTACTTCCAGTTAAGTCGGTATGACCTTCGGGCAGGGATTACTACATCCCACCACCGGGCTTTAGGGTGGCCCACTAATCCAGGATGCTACCCATTTAAGGGGATTGGTCCAAGGAAAATTATAGCCAGGATTCGGATCCAACCTCTTGTGTTTCCTTATCCTCACGCGTGGCCGAAACTATATCGGGCTTCTACTCATTCCATTTTACTCATTACTCATGTTAGGAGTTAGATCGTTAGGAATTAGTAGAAGTCCATACTTTCTTTCCATACACCAATACAATACACAAGTACTCATACTTACACATACACTTCATTCTCATTCATACATTTCATGAATTATACACTCTTTGTTCAAGAAGATACAACAAGAACAAAATAGTTCAAACACAGTTAAGTGCAATATAAGTCCGATTCGTGCATTTATCTTATTGGTGATCACTGTTGGGCAAAATAATGTTGAAACTATCTTGCTAACTATGGGCAGTGAACCCAATCATTGTAGTACAACAAGGTCGTATCCACAGGGACTTCGTAACTGTCTAGCTGATTATAAGCTTAGTAAATGTGCAAGAGGATATATACAAAAGTGCATAATTGTAAATTAGGGGTTTTGGGTTTTTGGGTTGTAATTGGAGAAATAAAGGAAAGCAATAAACACTAAACTATCTAATCTAGGATAGGTGTAGCTCGGGATAGGATATTCGCACCCGTCATCCCCTTTCTACCAATGGCTGAACCTCGAACTCATAGCTAAACAACAGGAATTTAATTAATAACCAAATCCCGGTCTATTAATCCTAACCAATTTAACGGGGACTGAATGCTCGTTCAAATCCCCAGTTCAATCAGAAGCATTAAGCACAAATCTACCCTAAGTTGCAATGAGAACCTCATCTCAAAATCAGTGAAAATCGGCTAACATTGATTTAGTCCCCAACGGTTTAGGTTTCTATCTCAGAATATCATTTTGATAGAATCCCACAATAATGCTCAACTAATCGGTAGGCCAAACCAACCAATTTAACAAATAGAAGACAGATTGAGCAAAACCCTTAACAAATCCCCAAATCATGAGCAACGAGTTAGAAGTCATAAACACTCAATAATCATCTTCATTAAGCTCAAAGACTAAAATAGAGCACAAACACAAGTTCAAGATTCAACCCAAAATCCCCATCCCAAGCTACAAGGGAACTACACAACCATTAAAGCACTAAAGATAGAGAAGGGAGAAGAAATAGCCATGGGAGGTTGGAAGAGCTTCAATGGAGGTGAGCCTTCTCCTCCTTCCTCTCTTCTTCTTCTCCTTTCCTTTCTTCTTCTTCTTCCCTCTTTTCTCTTCTTTTCCCGTCGTTTTTTGTGTTGTGTCTGGAATACCCTCTTTCCTCTTCTTTTCCCCTTTTAAAATCTGATTTCTGGGCAAATTTTACGACCGACCGAACTTGCGACCGGACTTGCAAGGTCGGTCGGAGTCAGTAGCGATTTTCGGACGCGTTTTTAAGTTCGACCGACCTTGCGACCGGACTTGCAAGGTCGGTCGATTCCAGTAGCTTGCAAAAACGCAAATCTGGGCAAAATTTCGACCCGACCGACCTTGCGACCGGACTTGCAAGGTCGGTCGGAGTCAGTATAACTTCAAAACGCTGTATCTTCTTCGTTTTAACTCCGATTTTGGATCCGTTTGCGCCCACGCGTTCCTCTCTTCGTCTACTTTACTCCTAGCTATGTTACTCCTCCTGTTTAAACAATAAATGTGTGAAACACCAATGAAACACAAAACTAGAGGAAAATAAGCTAGAGTGGAGAAATGAGCATGAAAAGTGTTGATTAAACATATGAAATACACCCCTAAAACATGCTCATTTGGACACTCATCACACCCCCACACTTACCTTTTTGCTTGTCCTCAAGCAAAACCAAGCCCCCAAGCAAGTAAGGAATGCTCAAGACTAACAAATACTAACATGAATTGTAGGATAAGAGAAGAAGCAAAAAGTGATTAAAACCTTTGAGGAGTGTGAACCATCTCTTAGTGGTGGCATGGGTGAACTTAGGGGAAAAACAAAAACTAGAGTTTCGGGGTATGATCCAGAGTGCTTCAAAGTTCTAAAGATTAGGTAACTTGGAGAGCTTTTACCATGGCCAACTTCTCTCAAGAATGGGCATTGAGAAGAAAACAAAAGAAAAATAGATTTATGCATTTGTTTCACTTTTGCATAAGAGATGAGAGGATAACATTTTGGCATCAAGCCTTTGCATTTAAGAACACTCAACTCTCATTGTTGGTTACCAATGGCGTCTCACAAGTCCCTTAAAGGATTTTCACGAAGAAGCACCCCTTAGCAATCCCTAAGAAAGAAGACAGAAGGAACCCCAAAGCAATAAAAATCCAACCATATAAGATCACTTGGCCACACCGCATGTAAAATGCTCCTCAAAAGCAATCAAAAAGAAAAATTTAAGCGTTTATCCCACAACTCATAATAGTATTTGTTCTTAATGAGAACAACTCACAACACAAGGGTCCAAGTTTTTTATTTTGGACAATCGCAAGATAAGCATGAAGTATTAAGCATTTAAGCACACAATTCACCGAAAAGGTCACTCCCCCACACTTAAATTGAACAATGTCCCCATTGTTCACCAATCAAAACCGGGGAAGGTTCCAGAAGACCTTTGCGGGAAGCAGACAAAAGAAAAAGCACACGGGACACAAACAAACAGTATAGCATAGAAGCTATCCCCAGATTTGCAGATTCAAAAATAGAGAAGAGAGAACGAAAAGTAAAAGAAAATAGTACTCCCCTGAGATTGCTATTGCTATCAGTTTGTATAACTCCCCCACACTTGAGCTTCAGCCTCAAGTAGCGTAGCTTAGTTGCGGTGTGGACTGGAAGTTGCACCTGCATAAAACACTAGAAGAAACCAAACTACAACTGGAGTGAAGGGTTAGCAAAAACAAAACCAAAGGAGAATGAAAAAAAAAAAACAAAAAAAGAAATAATAGTGGAGTCATTGTGTGCAAGTAATAAAGGAGGGGTGAAATGAGTACTCCCCGATAAGATGTGGATAGAAGATAGGGTGCCCGCACACTTGCTAGTGGGAGGGGTCGTTGAGGTGCTACCTTCAATCGTTGGAGATGAAGGTCCTCTTGGAAAATTTCGTCAGAGGTTCCTTTGTAATTGTTCCTAATTCCATCCCTTTTTCAGAGGGGCTTACCTGTCTCCAAAATATTCACAACACAAACGCCACCAATTGGGCGTAAAAGGGAAAGTCCAAAGAATGCCAAAATAGCCCATTATTGAAAACAATGCAAAATCTAAACTAACAGAATTTAAAAGACAAGACACGAAATGAAATCCGGGTTGCCTCCCGGTAAGCGGCCCTTCTTTAAGGTCTTTGGCTAGACCATACCACCGTGAAGTCATCCGGGATCGAATATGAACGTTGAAGTCGGCTTCAACGGGTGGGTTGGGCGGGCATCATCTAGCAATGAAGAACGACCCGGATCAAAAGGAAATGTGGCCTCAACACTTAGGATGTGAAAGTGTAAACTCCACCGATCGTTCATCAGGTGGAAGTGTTGAGGTGGGTGATCCTTGGTACGAGGATCAAACTGTGGTGGAGCCTCCTCTTCAAATTCATGGATGTAAACATCCTTATCTTCAGTGAGCGGTGCAGGGAGAACTCCGGAGCGGAATTTGTCTTCAATCTTTGGTCCCGGATCAAATGGGAAGGTGGCCTCCACACTTAGCGGGTGTACGTTGAGCTTCCACCCAACTTCATTAGTGCACGGGTGGGGGCCTTGATCCTTCAAGTGAAGATCAAAGTTTGATGGCTCCTCCTCCTCCTCAAATTCGATGATGTAAATGTCCTCAACTTCTTGGTGAGGCTCATGGGAAGAGCCTTGATGAAAATCAACTTCAGAGGGAGGTGGCTCCTTGAAGTTGATTATAGCACTCTCCTCTGATGGCTCGGAGGGAGGCGGCATCTCCTCCTCCTCAAGGTTGAGGATGTGTCCATCCTTATCTTCTGGATGGAGCACAGAGAAGGAGGGGAAATAACGGTAGTTGACTTCAGAGGGAGGAGACTCCATGAAGTCAAGGTGGAAGCGGTCCTCTGATGGCTTGTCTTCGAACTCAGGCAGATGGTTGAATGACGTTTTCTCAGGTTTGAACGGGGGAGGTGATAGAGAGCAACACAAGTCCTCAGTAAGGTGATCCACGTTATGAACCATTTCGCTCTCCGGTTGCTGCGATGCAAGGTTTAGTAGACCTTCCATCATCGCGTTCATCTCTAATAATTTGGAATAGAGCTTCAGTTGGTTCATGTCGAGGTCTTTTTCCTTAGTCTGATGCTCCACTTCATGGACCATTTCACTCTCTGGTTGTTGCTCCTTCGAGCTAGTGTAATGAGCTGGTTCATGTCGATGGTGTTCATTCTAGCACTAAGATCCTCCAGAGTGGGTGAATCTACCCTTGCCGTGATCTCAGAACAATAAGCACTCTTCTGGTCTCCTCCACTCTCTTGGCACCTGATCCATCGACTGATGTCTTGTTCAGTGGGGTTTGGATTGACAGATAAGAACCGGTTCTCCATGAGAGTCTCCGATCTTGAGATTAGATCCTCACAAGGAGGGCACATATGAAAGGATCCACACCCTTGACAATCAATGTATTGGTCGTAGGTTGCTCCAGAGGTGTAGCCATAACAATCTTCTGCTTGATCATCAAGACCATCCATCAGAGATAGGTTCCTAAAAAAAAAGTAACACAATTTATACACAAAAGGGGGAAATAAATGAAATGAAAAATATGCACAGAAACTAAACAGATAATAAACAGATAGTTGGACCGAAGTCCCCGGCAACGGCGCCAAAAACTTGTTGGGCAAAATAATGTTGAAACTATCTTGCTAACTATGGGCAGTGAACCCAATCATTGTAGTACAACAAGGTCGTATCCACAGGGACTTCGTAACTGTCTAGCTGATTATAAGCTTAGTAAATGTGCAAGAGGATATATACAAAAGTGCATAATTGTAAATTAGGGGTTTTGGGTTTTTGGGTTGTAATTGGAGAAATAAAGGAAAGCAATAAACACTAAACTATCTAATCTAGGATAGGTGTAGCTCGGGATAGGATATTCGCACCCGTCATCCCCTTTCTACCAATGGCTGAACCTCGAACTCATAGCTAAACAACAGGAATTTAATTAATAACCAAATCCCGGTCTATTAATCCTAACCAATTTAACGGGGACTGAATGCTCGTTCAAATCCCCAGTTCAATCAGAAGCATTAAGCACAAATCTACCCTAAGTTGCAATGAGAACCTCATCTCAAAATCAGTGAAAATCGGCTAACATTGATTTAGTCCCCAACGGTTTAGGTTTCTATCTCAGAATATCATTTTGATAGAATCCCACAATAATGCTCAACTAATCGGTAGGCCAAACCAACCAATTTAACAAATAGAAGACAGATTGAGCAAAACCCTTAACAAATCCCCAAATCATGAGCAACGAGTTTAGAAGTCATAAACACTCAATAATCATCTTCATTAAGCTCAAAGACTAAAATAGAGCACAAACACAAGTTCAAGATTCAACCCAAAATCCCCATCCCAAGCTACAAGGGAACTACACAACCATTAAAGCACTAAAGATAGAGAAGGGAGAAGAAATAGCCATGGGAGGTTGAGGAAGAGCTTCAATGGAGGTGAGCCTTCTCCTCCTCCTCTCTTCTTCTTCTTCCTTTCCTTCTTCTTCTTCTTCCCTCTTTTCTCTTCTTTTCCCGTCGTTTTTGTGTTGTCTGGAATACCCCTCTTTCCTCTTCTTTTCCCCTTTTAAAATCTGATTTCTGGGCAAATTTTACGACCGACCGAACTTGCGACCGGACTTGCAAGGTCGGTCGGAGTCAGTAGCGATTTTCGGACGCGTTTTTAAGTTCGACCGACCTTGCGACCGGACTTGCAAGGTCGGTCGATTCCAGTAGCTTGCAAAAACGCAAATCTGGGCAAAATTTCGACCCGACCGACCTTGCGACCGGACTTGCAAGGTCGGTCGGAGTCAGTATAACTTCAAAACGCTGTATCTTCTTCGTTTTAACTCCGATTTTGGATCCGTTTGCGCCCACGCGTTCCTCTCTTCGTCTACTTTACTCCTAGCTATGTTACTCCTCATGTTTAAACAATAAATGTGTGAAACACCAATGAAACACAAAACTAGAGGAAAATAAGCTAGAGTGGAGAAATGAGCATGAAAAGTGTTGATTAAACATATGAAATACACCCCTAAAACATGCTCATTTGGACACTCATCAATCACATAAGCACACAATCGGGGTAACCAAGTTAGGATACAGGGCATGAAGAAATCATACCGTTCACCGACGTATACGTACTACCGGGTTCCTTCGAGGATCAACTATTTGATTCCTACACATACATGAAGTAGTATGATCAATGATCCATTATTGATCTACTTACTCCTTCATTGATACTTTCTATACATGCTTACTACCTCATTACTTTCTTACTTGATTATAAAACCATTCTTTTCTTTATTACTTCTTAGACTTGTTTCCTTACTCATTTACTTACTTTCTCACCATTACTACTTCATTAATGGTGTATTACTACATACATATGCATGTATGTGTATAGGCATATATATATATACATATGATTACTATAATCATATAATAAAACATTTTGTTTTACTCAACCGAACTTGCAAGTCCGGTCGCAAGTTCGGTCCAAGTCAGTAGGCTACATCGTGTGAAAATTCTAGGGCCGACCGACCTTGCAAGTCCGGTCCCAAGGTCGGTCCATTTCAATAAGTTTCCTTCGTGAGAATTTTAGCCCGACCGACCTTGCAAGTCCGGTCACAAGGTCGGTCCATTCCAGTAGCTTGCATTGCGGGAATTTTTCTGGCCGACCGAACTTGCAAGTCCGGTCGCAAGTTCGGTCCATTCCAGAAGGTTTCTGGCGGGAGAAATTTCTGGTCCGACCGAACTTGCAAGTGCGGTCGCAAGGTCGGTCGATTCCAGAAGGTTTCCCGTCTTTGTAAGTCTGGGCTCGACCGAACTTGCAAGTCCGGTCGCAAGTCCGGTCCGGCCCAGTACTTCAGTTTTAAAATCTGTTTTCATTTGGTTTTATTTACCCATTGCTTCCCCAATCTTTACCAATATTTCCCCACATGATTTAGCACTAATTAAACACTCTAAATCACCTTGATTCATCCACCAAACTTACTACTCAATCCTCAATACACTTATACAATTTTTCTCACTTCTCCCAACACTTACACTAGTTTGCATTTCACTAATGCTACAGATTTTGCTCTCTCCTCAAATGCTACAAATTTTCCACCAATCTTCCACATTCCATTACTCTCCCAACTAATGCTATTCCTAGCATTCATAATACATTACTTTACACCCTATCTCTTCCCATTAACACTCTCATTTCCAAATCTGTTTCAAACTACAAAGCACTCCTCAAATACACCTAGTTGTCACCTAGGTTACTTCCTCTTCTTAAGCACTTAAGTCCTCTCATTCCTACACAAAATTTGACATAGTCTCCCCTATATTTTTAACATTCTCCACACATTAATTCAGCTCACATATTCATATTCTCACAACCTGTTTACACAACACTTCTTATACACATTCCAACACTACTACAACAACATAAATTCCTGCACACATACACATACTACCCATGGTTTTTCCCAAGCTTTTAAACATCTTTTAAGAAGCTTCAAAACTGTTTTATTCTCTTCTCCAATACATTACTACATTACTACTACTCATACTCAAATACATTACTCATTTTACTACTTCAAAAACTGTTACATTACTCAATACCAACTAGTTCAAGGTAAGAGACTTTACCTTGTTCTTTCTAGTTTTCTTTCCTTCCTTTCCTTCTCTTCTTTTCTTCTCCTTTGTTCTTCTTCACACAATACACAACGCTACAACCACCATACCGATACACACTAACCATTTAGCATTTATTTTTACTCTAACCCTAGAATATTATGTTTTAGGGTTTAGAAAAGAGTGTTACCTTCCAATGGATGGATGAAGTTCTTGTTTAGCAAGAGAACAATATTCCTAGCCCAAGAAGAGAGCCAAAATCGGCTGGAACAAGGAGGACCAAGAGTTCAAAAACTGAAAATCCTTATAATGCCAATGAGAGCTAGAAATGAAGGATTTTCGAAATTCTTTTTACCTCAAAGTAACAAGGAGGTGAAGGTGCTTCTAATGGTGGACTTGAATCTTCAAATGGAGAATACCCATAAAAAAAGTGGAGCTTTTGGATTTTTGAAAGGAGGAAAATGTTCTCCTTTGCAAGGGGATTCCAATGGTACTAATTTGTAATTTTTGGAGCAAGATTAATGGGTTAACAAGAGGAGAGAAGGTGGAAGTTGAGTGAGCTCCTTCCTTTCTCCATGGCTGTCGCAGGAGCAAGAGAAAAACAGAGAGAGTAGAGAAGGAAGGGGAGTGCCAACGTGAGAGGAAGAGGGGAGTGAGGAGAGAGAGTCTTATTTTTTTGCTTTTTGATTTACTTAATGGGTTTGTCTTTTAGCAAATAAGAAGGAATTAAGAGGGTGAGGGAGGGGAGCTGGCCGGCCCACTCACACACACACACTCACATTTTTATTTTTATTTGCAAAGTGGACACACTAACTTTGTTTATTTACATTCTCACCCCACAACTTCCCGGTTGTTACAGTTCTTACTAACCGGTACCCGTTTTCCAGAATTTTCTCGTTTAATTAATTTTATTGGTTCTAAAGCTTCACTAATATTTATTAATGATTATTTAGTTGACCAAAACTGTTACGAGTCTGTTTGACCCGCTTAAAGTCGCGTTTTCCCGGTTTCCTCGAAAAACGCGCTTTAAGGTTCGTTTATGCTTTTAACCCATTTTAAAGGTCCGTTTTCTTCGGGATTTGTTCCCTCGTATTTATTTAAGTGTAATTAATCCTTTAAAAATATAATTAGCCTAATTAATCACTGTTTTTAATTACGGGGTATTTCAAGGACGGTGACCCCTTCTCGGCAAAGAGCGTCGGGAGGACAGAGGCGCTTCGAGGCGGTGGATGGTGGTGAGGCCGAGAGTGAAGGACAGAGCAAATCGTTGTTCATTGACAACCTTCACCGAGAGGCTGACGATAGAGCGGTGCAGTGGCTTCTTCGCCGGGATGGAGGCATTGAGAGTATCTATATATCAAAGAAGCGACGTCCAAATAATGGCCTGGCATTTGCTATTGTCAAATTGGTATCGTCCTCGCAAGTCAAAATGGCGGTGGAAAGGATTCACGGGCAGACCTTCATGGGGCATTAAATTTTCGCACGTCAGGCCAAGTATGAGATGAGAGTTTCTTCAGGGGGGAATGTTCGGTGGCCGACGAAGAGGGCTGGCAAAGTTAAGCTTGGTGCTCCTGGTGGTGGTAGTATAAGTGCGACCCAGGTTCTGGTTACTGGCAAGGTTGAATCCCCTTTCGATCAGGCGCGACCGTCGAATCGCAATGAGTCCTGAGCAAAGTCTTCGCAGGGAGGATGCCAGGAAGAGCTTGGTCGACCGGCAGATTTTTCTGGTGACTTCGAGGTTATGGTGGACGGTTCATGTTCCAAGCTTGAAATTAAGCTGGATATCTTCGATGATGATCCCAAGCGACGCGCCGTTCGTGTTCGCGTTTGGGATGGGAAGAGGCTCGGTGCTGAAGGTTTGAAGGTGGTTTTGGGAGACGGAGAAAATACGGCGCAGGTGATTTCCGAGACAACTGCTAACGAGATAGAAAAGGAAAAGGTGTTTAATGGGTATAATGGGAATAACTACACGAGTCAGGGTGTTCCCAAGACTGTCGGAAGTGGAGCCCCTCTTTGGGCCTGGAGCGGTCCATATTCCATGTCGGGATGGACTTATCCGTATAACTGCTATTGGCCTGGATATCCAATATATGGTTCTGATCAGCTTGGATTGTGGGGCTAGAGGTATGGATGGGATGGCGTCTGGGCTGGCCCGACCACGCAAGGGGTGTATGGGCCCCCACTTGGGGGTGAATGTGGCTCTATTCTTGCACCCAACTCCTTGCCCGCCTTCAGATGTGATTACGGGCCGTAAACGTGGGAAATTGTGATAGAGCACCAATCTCTATTCGGAAACCGGTGGGTAGCAAGGCGGGTGAACCCGATCCAATTGTGGATGAAATTGTAAGAACAAACCGGGCTGAGATGTTCGATGAGTAAGGAATGTGGAATGTCTATTAGCCATGGAGCCCTTGAGGTGGAATGTAGACCCGGTTGTGATGGGGCAGTTGTAGGTGTTAGTCCTACTGTTCAAAATTGCGATGGTCCCCTATTTGTCCGCTTGGAGGAGGAAGAAGAAGGCGAGGACCTTCGGAACCTTTTTGAGGACCCGGAGTATCCCCGGGCTTTGAGCCTGAAGGAGGCTCTTCTGGGCCAGCGATGTACCCGGAGGAAGATTTTGTCAAGGAAGAAGCTAAGCAAACACTCTTGCTTGTAAAAAAGCTCGGTTGTCAAGTCCAAGACGAGGGACGAGCCTTGAGCAACTTCGAAAACATCATTCGGGATCAAAGAGAGTGCATTCGTAAGAGACGTCAGGAATCCAAGGATGAAGGCGGTGTGGACTCTGATACTTGTTCGCGGACCGCTCATAGTGTAAGGCCTAGGAACAAGAAGCGAGTATTGGGTTTTAGCAAGTTCTCTCGTGCTAGTAAGGTTGCTAGTCGAAGCAAGAGTAAAGCAGGATCTAAGTAATAGGGTAGGGAAATCCCGTGTATTCTGGAAGGGTAGGTGTTGAGAGGTATGGGCATTTTGCTCTTGTTTATGTTTGTGTTATTGGTCCCGCTTTTGCGGTGTACCTGGCTTCGTGCCATAACTATCAAAAAAAAATCTGCAGGTATCGTCTCTAACAATGGTCACCTTCTGATCTAGACTTGTAGGCAATGTATGGAAGCTTCTTATTAGCTAGCCAGAAGACAACTTGCAGGCGCAAATTGAGATTTCAACTCTCACAAGCTGGTATCTTCGGCTACTGATCTTCAGCTGCTTTCCTGGAAGTTTCCAAGTGACGATTGCAGTCTCCAAGTGATCCATGTCATCAACCACATCATCAGTTCCGGTATTGAGCATTAGTCTTCTTCTAAGCTTCACCCTGAGCGGTCGTAGACATGTGCCCGACAGTTGGGCACCGATCAAACAAAAAGAATCCACTTGTAAACAACGATTATGATCATTCTTATTCCTGAAACACTTAAACCAAACATTAAACCCAACAAGAAAAGTTTGTTATCATCAAAATCACAAGAGACTTGTTCTAATAGATGATCTCTTTATATTTGTTAGCATATCCAAATCATCTTCACCATCTCCTTCATCGTCATCGAGATGGTGGGCATCAGATTATGGCGTATCGGAGGATGTACATGTAATAAAAAAAATATAGATTTATACTATAATTAAGAATACAATTAAAATTGAAGTTTGTAAAAATGAATTTAACTAATATCAAAGCTTACCAAATGGGACATTGATGCTAGTCATGTTAGTCGATCCATGTTGAGAAATAGCAGTGGCGGACCTAGAGTTTAAAACATGTGGGGGCGCTTTGACCGAATAAAAATCTAGCAAACAAAATATTAAAATTAACTTTTAAAATAATGTTCAATATAAGTTACATTTGCTGTATACGAGTTTTTATCATCTGAAAATCATACATATTATCATTATTATTAATAATGGACCTAACTATAGTGTAGATTATTGCTAACTAATTCTCCGAGCTTAATATATTTCATGAGTAGAGATGTTTTTTTCACTATAATTGTAGTAATTGATAGGATCAACGCAAAACATGCACTATTTTGAATGCTAAAATATCATATTTGATATACACTATTTAGTTATCTAACATTTATTATCTATTTTTTGCTATATATACACACATATATACATATTTATATGTTTCCAAAAACCTGTGGGGATACGTGCCCCCACAGGTATCTACATAGGTCCGCCACTGAGAAATAGTATAACTTACGGGTATCGGGAATGATGAAGGTGAATATTGTTGTTGATGTTGTTGTTGCTCATGATATCGGAATTACATTTCGTCGAGTTAGTCTTGCTCATCAACAATAAAATTTGGATGGATTTGTGATTGTAGGTTTCATGAAGGGTTTTGCATCGTTTCCTTTCCGGCTCTTCTAGACATTTAGCTAGAATGTGAAATATGATAAGTTGTGTGCTGAAAATGCTGATCAGATGGAGTATTTATGGGGTTTTGAGGCATGTAGTCGTTTACTAGTAGACACAAAAAATAAAAGAGTTGTTGGGCACTCAGTTCCGATTCTGGTGCCAATGGTAATAAAATTCGAATGCGACCAAACGGAGACTAAGAGAGGTGGGAGTCTAACAGTGATATTGACCGGTTCCCAGCGGGTCCAATGGTTTCAATTCCACAGATTCAGTCCCACACCAAACAATACCCGGTTCCAGTTCCAAGGCGGTCTCAGTTCTGACTCGAATACGGCTTGAGCCCAAATCTCAAAAAGGAGATTCGAGACCGCTTCAGTAGAGGGCGGGTCTGATTCTGAACTAGTTCTAGCCGGGTCTGGTTTCTGTTCGATTCCAGTTCCTGGCTAGTTCGGTCCCACCAATTCCGATTAGAACATGACACATTGACCAACATTATTCAAAACGTGAAATCTCCCGATATAAATTTATTTTATAGTAAATTATAAAATATAAAGGTATTCGAGAGTGTTTATTTTAGGCAAAGGAAACAAAAATGAAATCAAGAACGGAAATGAAAAAAAAATCTCTTTGTTTTTCTTGACTGTTTTTTATGCAGGGTCCACATTTGTTGATCAATAGTTAACGGGCGCCAGCTGCCGTTTAACGTCCACCAATTGCCAGTAAACATCTATCAGTCAACGGTCAAAGTGTACTCAAGTAATATGGAGTTAAGGAATCAAGTTAAAGAGATTTGTAGTACTCTTATTTCCTTACTTTGCCTAAACAAATAGCAGTAAACAAAATCATTTCAAGTTTATTTCCTAAGTACCCAAACCAAAAGCCCTAAATTCACTATGTGAAATATTTGATGATTTTTTATTTAAAAAAGTTTCCCATCTCAAATTCAAACTAAATTAAATTAAATAAACTCCTTAACTCGGAACTTTCATCTGTGTAGATTGCTAACTGATATTAGTTGTAAGCTGAAGTTAGATTAGGTATAGAGAAAAAATAGATAAGAGAAAAAATAAAAAATTGATATGAAAATTGATATATGTAACATAAAGGAGAAAAAGTGAACTGATCAAATAAACTCGTTATGTTTGGTACGGAGAAAATGAATTCCAGGAATTTAGCTTATTCCAATTTGTTGGTAACTCACTGGAAATAGTATTCTCTGCTGAAACGCTGGGAATTGCTATTCCAAGCGAGTGACCAGATTATCTTAATACTCTATAAAATTAAATATATGTAGATATTCAATTATAGTCTTTATTAATATTTTAGTTACATTAATTTATAATATATATATATACATATTAATTTATAAATATTATGTTTACATATTCAAAAAATAAAGAAATAAACCATTTTATTATGAGCAAATATATTAAAAGTTAATATATTAAAATAAAATATTATATATTATATTAGTATTAAATATAAAAAAAATCAAATATGCTAATACTTAAAATAAGGTTATTTTAGTTTCAAATAGAATTTAATAATACCACTGAAATAAAAAACAGTTCTTACGGATAATAAAATAATTACTATAAATAATATATTCTATTAAATTAAATATTACTTAATGAAATTCAAAAACATAAACGAGATATGCCAAGAAATGAAAAATAAAGTATATTAGCATATAAAATTATTCTTTAATTATTAAGCACGGTATGGAATCTATAATAACTTTGATACATAATTAAAACCTAATAGTTTGTTGAAATATTTTTGTAATTAAATCATTCATAAATATACTACAAATATTCTAAAATAATTAAAATTTTACATTGTAATTTTATTAGTTTGTTCCTTTCCTTGTAGAATGTTTAATTAAATTTGAATAATTAGTAATAGTTTTCAAAGACTATTCATCCACATCTGAATAGTAGTATGATACTTTATTCCAAGTTTATTTCTATATTATTCTGCCAACCAAACAAAAGAAACATCAAATTCCAAGTATTCACATCATAACAAGCAAATTAGGTCATATTCAATTCTTGGAATTCCATTTCAGTAATCTTATTCTAGGGATTAAAATTCCAATAACCAAACAACCCGTAACCCCACAAAAGAATGGGCAATAGTAAGTTATTTCGCCAGTGACACGTATACAAGTAAGGGTTACCGGTAGGTCCACGTGTGCAACATAATCCGCCTTTGATATTTCAAGCTACAAATTCATTAATAATCAAAACAAACAAAGGAAATACAGAGATGCCCGAGGTGGATAAGATAAATCCAAGAAAGACGATACCCATCAAACCAGCACCACAAAAATGGCAGACCCACTAAGACCAAAATATCCAAATAGCAAATCCAAATGGCCCCATCTTCCCAAAAATTAATCCATGAATGGAAAAGAAAAGGCCGAACGAGACGGCATTCAAAACCCAGAAAAAAAATCTAGCTGTAATTAGGATATTATTGAGATCAGTTCCATGGCTGCTCTGGCTGCAATCACCACCCAACATCCTTCATGTTCTTCCTCTTCCCCTTATTGCAACCTCCGCAGCAGCTTGGGACAGAGTCCATTCTCTGTCAATCTCGGTAGAAAACAGGGACGGAAATCCTTCTCTAGCAGCAGTTCAAAAGGATTGATAATTCGAGGGGCAGCAACTAAACCTGCAAAATCACCAGGTACCTACCATAGTGATAGTCTCTGGATGGGTTCTAGCTCAATAAATTAGTTGTTATTATGAAGTGTAAGTGAGTGAAAAATTGAGAATGCTGTATTAGGTATCCCTTCATCAATATCTGACTCTTTATGTTCTTGCTATTCTTCTCTTGGAGGAATCAGCTGAAGAAGAATGGAAGACAAAACGAGAAGTTCTGATCCAAAAACGGGTATCAAAATTAACACTCAATTTCTCAAAGGGTAGTGGTATTTGATCATACATAAACAAAAGGTTGCATTTTGCTGTTGTTTGGTAGGTAAGAAGTGTGGATCCCAAAGAAGCTTTACGGCTGCAGAAAGAAAACAACTTTGTGATCCTTGATGTACGTCCGGAGGCGGACTTCAAAGAGGTCAGTCGGTCAGTAGCCGAAGGGAATCTTACTTAATTCAAGTAGCATAGAAGATCTTTACACAAACTTTGACTGACATCAGTAGACAAACAAAACAGGATTTGAAATAGTTGTGAATCTTGATTCTTTTCTGAGCAGGCTCATCCACCAGGGGCCATTAATGTGCAAATATACAGGCTGATTAAGGAGTGGACTGCTTGGGACATTGCCAGACGAGCCGCTTTTGCGTTTTTTGGCATATTCTCTGGCACAGAAGAGAATCCTGAGTTCATACAAAGTAAGAAAATACTAGCAGTATAGGAAGACATAGTTACATATATTGTGATAAGATGAATGATAATTAAGTTATACTGTGGTCAATCTTACTGACCTCTTTTCTTATTTTGGGGGGTTAAAAACAAACAGTTGTTGAATCAAAAATACCCAAGGATGCAAAGATAATCGTTGCTTGTGCAGCTGGTGGAACTCTGAAACCATCCCAGAATCTCCCTGAAGGTCAACAATCAAGGTATAATACTATCTTCATTGGATCATTACATGTCTCACAATGAAGTTTCTTTGTAAAAAATTATGTCACCTTAAAAAAGAATGAATTAATACGTAGGTCTCATTGCAGAATCATTCTTTCTTTCCTTTTTCACTTTTCATAGAGGGAATAACAGAGGTTAACTAAAGAACTAGTTAAAAGCAATGAAGTGGTTAATTAATCAGATTATTATATTATACAATTCAGGTCACTGATAGCAGCCTACTTGCTTGTGCTGAATGGGTATACCAATGTTTTCCACTTGGAAGGAGGGCTCTATAATTGGTTCAAAGAAGACTTACCTGTAGAATCAGAATCTGATTAAATCTTCATGTTTCATCAAGAACGCAGAAAGTAGTGCTCATTCTAGGTGATTGAAGATGCGCTACCGATTTTGTATGTGTATGTATCGAGGATAATATAAGCAATTGTCAGTAAGACTCTTTCATTTGGTCTTGGAGTTTTGTTTTTTATAGTATCAGTTCTGATTCCATCGTCAAAAAAGCATCAACATGAAGAATCATGAAAGAGTAACACAACATGATTAGCTTCTAATGTCTTTGATGCCTGTGGGGTGTGTCATGTGTGTGTAACAGTGCAACTCCAAACAAAGGATCTCGTATAAGGCAGAGAGAACCAGACAGCTTTATATAATACAGAGAATTATTTGTTAAGGAAATGAGGGAAGAGAAAAATCTGCATCTTATTACTACTTATTGATGAGTATGGTAATAACTAATTTACATGGTTGCAAAACAACTTCATATACTCATCCCAGGGCATCATTAGCAGCATCTTAATTCTTACATTGCCGCAGGCAAAGCCGCAATCTTCACCAATACTCGTCCCAGCTGATTCCTATTACAAATTCACCAGGATATACGCAGTCCAATTCGCTAAAAATTATGAATCTAATCTAGAATAAAAGTGTCCAATTTCGCCCCATAAAAAAGGAAAAAAAAAACAGTTTTACACCAAAAGAATGCATAGCCATACTTTCACAACTGATGCTGTGAAATTATGGAGTGCAAATGCTATATGATCATACTACAGATTAGGATTTGTTGAACTTCGTCTCCAGGGTGCACTGCAACATCAATAATGCCAAAACCTAAATAGTACAACAAAACAAATGTCAAGCTATCCCTCCTTTGATGTATAGTAGGTTCTATTCAGTTTTTGCAATCTTATCCTTTTTCCGTTTCTCAAGCTGCAAGTGATGATCTCGCCATTGTCAATGCTCCTTCATAAGTCCAATTCCCACCAATGAACCCACTATTATGTACAAATACACAGCCAGGAATCCCAGATGCTTCAATCAGTTGCTCACCATCCAATCCTCTCCACTCTGAGGGAAGAGGTTTCCGACTTTCGAATCTCTCAGGCCCGACAGCTACCGCTTGCAACCGCCACGTTTCACTCCTGTCATCCTAGTTATACACCAAAGAAGGGATAAAAAAAAAACAGAAGAGCATCTTATGGGATCAGGGGAATGAATCTTGAAATATGTACGAGATGGATGGCAGTGGCTGCAAAAGATACCTGATATACAACATATTTGATAAATGGTTTTATGTCCATTTCCTTCTCAAGCTCAAATATGTGAAGCTTCCACTGCCACCAATTGAAAATGGATTACGCAGGATTTTAAAGGCAATTTGGGTAATGCAGCAACGAACTAGGACCTTATAAATGACAACTTTACTTACGGGACAAGATTCAGTCAAAACCATAATTTCTCCACTTGGGTCAATCTCTTTTCTTCCTCTTAGACATTCCATGACAATTGACCGAGCAGGTAACCATGATCTTGCATGAAAATGTATGCACTGCCATGGTTTCCATTATTAAGAAAAGATGGAATATAAAAATGCAGTAACATCAAAATCATCTAGAAGAATATGATGGGCTTTGGTGTAGAAATTTTACGGAGCATTCCAAACCATGATACCCTAATAAACTAACAAGATTTTTTAAAAAAGAAATAAAAAACAAAGAAGATACCTCTAAAAACTCATTTCCAGTTAATGCCATTGCACGCTCAAAGGCCTCGTTTTCCTTCTCCTCCGATTGATCAGAAACGGTCCAGTCAAGGTTCAACCTTCCAACCCTAGAAGATAAACTTGTATTATTGACGTATCTTGCTGGGAGGCTCCCATTGTACTGGCCTATTCCATTGTCTATAGCATCAACAGCCTAAAATACAAAGAACTGTCGTCAAACGGGTAAGATAGCATGCATTCGGAAAAGCAGACGAACGAAGAGGTGAAGTAAAAATATTATGGAAGGAGCAAAAAAAAGAGGAAGAGGTTGATGGTAATCATCAGACAAGCTTGCTACCTCCACAAAGTTCTTGTAAACGGCATGGTATAAGCAATCAACATCTGGGTGTCCTTCATCAAGTTGAAGCTCCTTTGAAATGATTTCTTTCCCGTAATGCTTAAAGGATGAGTGGAGCAGAATAAATTCAGATGAAAAAAGAAGCTTATGTAACATTGTATTCAACAAATTTCCAGTTCTTAACAGGGAGGCATTGTTTACATGTCTGAAATTTACGAACAGCCTAGTCTCCACACTGATGACGGGATGCATCCGCAAATTTCTCCAAACAGTTACCACCAACTCGTCCAACACTATTGGAAGGCAACTGAACTAATTTGCCATGAACTACATCGGCGCCATTTAAAAAGGATCAAACAGCTATGCTACCAGAAAATCGTTTGCAGTTAATGTCGGCAATCATTTTAATCTATTCGCTTGCCATTCAATGCCGGACAAGAGCAAATAACATTCAGACAATTAAAATTTATTACCAACATGCGATATCGTAAAGAGCCCAAATATGAAAGAAAATGAAGATTATCTAACCTTGTAAACAAGACCTGCGCTACTGAGCTTAGTGTCGAATCCATGACCAAGCACTTCCATGAACCCTTTCTGGTGATGGTCATACCTCTCTTTACCAGGCTCATACACGCCTCCAACGTCTAACACGGCATCCGCTGTTTCCAACACCTTCACCCAGAAGCCACAAAAGTAAATCCAAATAAATTAACAGAAGTAAACCCAATTTACTAGAAAATAGCACACGGGGAGAGAGCGAGAGGAACGTTAGGGTCGCGGGTTCGAATGATTTCGGTGTTGGAGAACTTTTGGGTTCGGCGAATCATGAAGCAAGCTAGAGCTTCGTCGCAATGAAAGCTCCCGTTGTGTGTAGCCACTCGCTTCCTCGCATGTGGCGGTGAGGCGTAGGATGTGGAATGAGCACGAGAAGGCGCGTCTTTGATATGAAACCATATCGTGTTCCTAGGTTTTAAGAGCCGATTTTGTTGAAACGTGCTGAGCTTGGAGGTTATTGCCTGTCGGAGACAGGCCATTGTTCCCGGTGGCAGGGGGAGGATCGGTTGACGCAGGGGTGCAAAAGGTGGGAGATATCTGGGAGAGCAGACAACATAAAAGAAAGGGAAAATTACATCACTAACCCACGACGTTTGGCGAAATTACACAGCCCACCCACGAGGTTTCAAAAATTATTTCGTCCACCCATGTGGTTTCCATAATTTTACATCCAGCAACTTTTCTAATATTTGATCAACTTAAAAGATGGTTAAATGATATCCAAATTTGATGAAACTTTACATGGACGATATTAAAGTGTTATATTTTGGTAAAACGTGAAATCCAACGTTTTTTAAGCTCATATATGATCCGTGGGACCCGATGAACGTGTCTCATGTTTCATTGGGTCCCACAGGTCATATATGACTTTAAAAAACTTTGGATTTGGCATTAAACAAAAATATAACACCTTAACATCGTCCATGTAAAGTTTCATCAAATTTGGATATCATTTAACCATCTTTTTAGTTGATCAAATATTAGAAAAGTTGCTGGATGTAAAATTGTGGAAACCACATGGGTGGGCAAAGTAATTTTTGAAACCTCGTGGGTGGGCTGTGTAATTTCGCCAAACGTCATGGGTGGGCGATGTAATTTTCCCTAAAAGAAAAAAAAGGGAAATTTCATGAAATGTCACTATATTTTTGGCTTATTTATAAAATGTCACTTAAAAAGAAGGGAAAATTCACGAGATACCCCTGTTTTCTTTCGTAATTCACAATATACCCCTGTGATTTAGTAATTTGACTTTAAACATGCTTAAATGTTGTCCATAATTGATGAAACTTTACATGGATGATGCTAAAGTGTATATTTTGATCCAATATCAAATTTGAAGCTTTTTAAGCTCACATGTGACCTGTGGGACCCAATAAATATGTAACTGTTCATTGGGTCCCACAGGTCACATGTGAGCTTAAAAAACTTCAAATTTGATATTAGACCAAAATATAACACTTTAGCATCGTCCATTTAAAGTTCATCAATTTTGGACAACATTTAAGCATGTTTAAAGTTAAATTACTAAAATCACAGGGGTATATTGTGAATTACGAAAGAAAACAGGGGTATCTCGTAAATTTTCCCTAAAAAGAAAGTCATGAAATGTCATATTTTTTGAAAAGTCCATAAAATGCCACTATAGATGGAAAAAGACAAAAATACTCCTACTAGTTAACAAAGTACTTTTAAAGTTTCACAATATGCCTCTAAGTGAAAAATTAACAAAAATATCAAAATACAAAAAATATAAAAAATAAAAAATTTAAAATTTAAAAAAATTTTAAAATTTTTATAAAAATTTAAAAAAATTTTAAAAATTAAAAAAATTAAAATATCATTAAATATTAAAAATTTATTTCCTTTTTAAAATTTATTCAATACCATAAATAAGAATATTGAGTTCTTAACAAATAATTTATACCAATTTTTTCGACCAATTTAGTACCATTATTTATACAAAATAAGTACCATAATTTTTATCATACATTTTTTAATTATTATTTGCTATCAATTTAGATTATTTATTTCTTAAAGTAAATAATTTTTTATATTGCTGATAAAATTTTTAAAACTAAAATTCTAAACATATTAATTTATTTGAGATAGAGCGACTGATAATATATATAACATACATATTAAATAGTAAAACTTGTTTGAAATGTAGAATAAAACGTTTTCAGAATAATAATATGCAACTTATTCTTTCTTTGGTTATCATTACTTGCTCCTAATAAGTTGCATATTATTATTCTGAAAACGTTTTATTCTACATTTTTAACACGGTTTTACTATTTAATATTGTATGTTTTATATATATTCTCAGTCGCTCTATTTCCAATAAATTATTATATTTAGAAATTTTAGTTTTTAAAATTTATCAGCAATATAAAAAAATTATTTACTTTGAAGAAATAAATAATCTATATTGATAGAAAATAATAATTAAAAAATGTATGATAAAAATTATGGTACTTATTTGGTATAATTTATGGTACTATATTGGGAGAAAATTTGGTATAAATTATTTGTTTAGAACTCAATATTCTTTTTATGGTATTGAATAAATTTTTTAAAAGGAAATATTTATTTTTTTTATATTTGAGATATTTTCATTTTTTTATTATTTTTATTTTCAATTTTTTTAATTTTATAAATTTTTTTATCTTTTATAAATTTTTATAAGTTTTTATAAAAAAAATTAATGTTTATAAATTTTTTAAAATTTTTATTTTATTTTGATATTTTTGTTACTTTTTGTTAATTTTTAACACTTAGGGGCATACTGTGAACTTTAAAAGTACTTTGTTAACTAGTAAGAGTATTTTTGTCTTTTTTCCATCTATAATGGCATTTCATGGACTTTTAAGAAAATATAGTGGCATTTCATGACTTTCTTTTTTTGGTGGCATTTCATAAATTAGCCAAAAATATAGTGGCATTTCATGAAATTTCCCAAAAAATAAAAGCAAAATTTTACCAAATATTTTTTTTATTTGATTTAATTCACCAAATATTCCACTAGTTGAGTTAAAAAGTAATTTCTTAGCTATATCCAAATATAGTACTATAGATTTTACATGTATATTTGTTTTATAAAAATTATACAATTAGTAAATAAAAGCTATGCGGATATAGATATAAAGTTATACATTGAATTATGATATTATTAAAATTCTACTAGTTGTACATACTAACTTCTTAAATTGTACAATAAACTTACAAAACTTGTACTTTTACATTATATAAATTGTACAAATACAAATGTAGTCTAATATAGCTACATATACTTGTACTCAATAAGGATTGCGAGGTAAATATTCCTCGGGTTTGTGGTCAGCTGTTATATGTAGCTGTCAGAATAAAGTAGGGGAAAATGGTAGGATCGAAATTGAAAATAATGTCAGCTTTTAGTTAGTTGTTAGAATAAAGTAATAATAAAACAGAGAATAAATTGTAGGACCGACACTGAAATTGATGACAAAAGCTGGCAAACACTACCAGTATTCCACAAACGCACAACAGTACACGCACAACAATACTGACATTGCACATTTTAAATATTCATATTCTCACATACTCCCTCCATCCTGAATTGACCGTCCTATTTGCTTTATGGCACGTTTTTCCATTTCAATATTAAGCATATAAGATAAAATAATTTTATAAACTAATTTTGTAACCGATAGTTTTCATGTAAGGAGCATATGCAAAACTTAAAATTAAAATTAATTTATCTATATATTAAAATTGAAGTCAACCGACATGTCCAAATAGTAAACAGACGGTCAATTCAGGACGGATGGAGTATTATAAATTAAAAATAATTTGACAAATGAACAAAATTATAAAATACAAATATCATATAAATTAAAAGGTTGTTAAATCATATATATATATACTTATAACCAATCAGTATACTAGTAGTCATATACTGATGTGGGATAAGGTATCACACATAGATAGGTTTTATTTTACAATGTAATACATAGTTTTTTGTTTATACATAATAAGATAATAGCTTATGTTTTTACTATAGTATAATAATGTCTCATCTTCTCATGTGATTTATCTCTATTTTTTACCCTTCTTTTTTCGTATGATATTTTCTTCATTATATGAGTTTTCTATAGTTTGATGTTTTCCATGCTTCTGTCTACACTTTCTGGACAACTAGTATGAAGAACTTTAGAAGTTCTTAAGGTAAGCTCTTTTCAACAATGAAGTAAAGTGTGTAGTTGTAAATGGGTAACTATGCTCCATTTTTCAGTCTTTCATAGCCACTAATTGATAGGGATGTTTTCTCTTATTACATGGTATGTTGTGCTTTTGTTTGCTTATGCTTTGCTAATTAAAGAAAATTTATCATCAATGGAATCATATGTAGTAAAAAATGCTTAAACCCTTCAGTAAAAGTAAATATATATGTGGTTAGTAAAAAACATTGTTCTTCAGGTCGTATATGGCTCTCCTTGACATTTAGCACTTCTATTTGGTTATGGTTGTGCATGTGGTGGGAATAAGTTGATTAATGAACCAATGGATGATGCTCTGATGCTGTAGCTAATTATGTCTTGCTATTTCACATTTTGTAGGCAAGTTGATGGATTTGGATCACCTAGAGGGTGTGGAAGAGGTGGGAAGGTGTAAGTTTGGTTACTGCGAATCTAAGCTATTCGTTGATGTAGCTCATGACGATATACCATAATGTTCTTCTGGAAGTGAGCTTGTTTAAATGACGTCTATGCATTGGAATGGTGAAGCACAAGCCATACTAATTTATCTTTTCAATTGGAATTTGGTATTCATGGAGTGGTATTACCGGAGAGGACTACTTTTTTGCAATTATGATAACACAAACATGTACTTAGATTCATGAGTAAAGTAGTCAGATTGAATACATAAAAGTGGCAGGTATTTAAACTTGGAATCATGGTGATGAAATCCTGTTATCAACTTCAGATGTGGAAGAATAGATCATATGCTAGTTGAATGTGGAATGAAAAAAGTAAATAAGGAAGATGTGCAGAGATATGGGCCTTGGTTAAGGGCAGAATATGCTGGTTCTACATCTGCCTTGTCGGAAGAGTTCCTTATGAATCAGAACCTGAAGCTCCTGGGAGAAAAGGATACAGGCAAAGGTATTAGGATTCTAGAGTTATCAAATGAAGACGTGGGAGGCAATTCTGATAAGCACTCTTCCAAAGGTAAACAGATAGCTCAGACTGGTGACAATCAGAACTGTTTGCTAGAAGAAGAGTTTGGTTCTGGCCAAGAAGGAGAGTCAAATTTCGGTGATAAGGTTCTGGGAAGTTCCATTCCTGAGAGTCCACTTTTGATTGGTCCAGAGGCAAAGAATATAGAGAATTTGTTGGTCATTCCTAATAAGCAAAATTCACATCACCAGCTTCTATCAGTGATAGCCCTCTTGATCTTTTAGAAGAAGACCACCTGGACAGTGTCAATCTCCTCAGCCCTGCTGCTCCTCCTGGTTTTGAACAGATTCAAAAGTCCTCTGAGTGGGATAATAAGAGGGACTTCTATCAGGCCTTTGATTGGGCAGCAGCTATAGAGCACTTTGGCTCTCAGAAACCGAAAAAAGCTAAGGAAAACCCATGTTCTCTTTCTGATATTAATATGTCGATTTCAGAGATCATGAGGGAGGCAGACTCTAAAGGAAAGGCTAAATCTGGAAGTAGTCATGTTAGTAAAGAGACTAGTTTATCTATCAACAAATTTATCCAAAGAGAAGGTAAAGGAGTCAGTTTCAAAGAAGGTAAAAAAGATAAGAAGATTTTGCTGAAAATCACGAAGAGGAAAAGTGAGAAACTCAAGTCTCTAGTGGTTAACCTTTCTGTTTCAGAAGTGAAGACCAAGGACTCTCGAGAGGAAGCTTTATCTCAGTCTCAGGCAGACCTTGCTAAGGAGCAAGGCTGCCAAGAGAAATGACTTGCCTAAGTTTTAACTGCCGAGGGTTGGGCAGCCCTCAGGCAGTTATTTGGGTGTGAGATCTTATTAGATCTAGAGCACCAGATATGATTTTCCTTATGGAAACTCATAGGTCCGTGGAAGAAATGTTCCAGATTAGTAAAGTTTTTCAAGGTTTTGAGCTCTTTGCTTCTCCTAGTGTTGGTAGAAGTGGTGGTTTAGCGCTCCTCTGGAAATCTGATATAAGGATTTCGATTATAAATAGCTCCAAGCATCATATTGCAGCTAATGTGGTTTTCCCTGGTGGCATAGCTTTTCATTTCACTGGTTCTATGGCTGGTCTGACTGGCAGATGAAATATCTCTCGTGGAAGCTGTTGAAAATTCTTAGACAGCAGGTTTTTGGGCCGTGGGTTGTGGCGGGTGATTATAATCAGATCATGTGGAATTCAGAAAAAGTAGGTGGGAGAATTAGGAGTGATAACTGCATGAAGAGTTTCAGGGATGCAGTTCAGGATTGTAACCTCCTGGATGTTGGTTTTTTTGGGGAGCCTGGTACTTTCTGTAATTGTCAGGAAGATGGTAAGCAATCCATCAGTCGGTTAGATAGAATTTTGGTCTGTAATAAAGCCTTGGTGATGTTTCCTAGCATCTCTGTTGAACACCTGAAGTGGGAAAAGTCAGATCACAGACCTATCCTCCTCCATTTCTTCGGATATCAGAGAAAAAAAAGGCATACTTTCAGATTTGAGACTGCGTGGCTCAAAGAAGATAAGTGTTTCTCTATAGTTTCAAAGATCTAGGGTGAATCTGATAAGAACCTCGAGCAGAAGATTACAGACTGTGCAAATGCTTTACAGAGATGGAAAGGTTGGTCTTATAAAAAGATCCAGTGGAAAATTAAAAAAAAAAGAAAGAGGAATTGTCTTCTCTGTTTCAAGCCAATTCGTCTTCTTGGATGACTAATAACAGAAAAAGAATCCTAGTGGATATTGAGCTGCTGTCCTTTAAGCTCGAAGACTGGTGGAAGCAGAGAGCTAAATTTCAATGGGTGAAAGAAGGGGACAGGAATACCCGTTTCTTCCATGATAGAGCCAATGCTAGAAGAAGAAGGAATTATATTTTCGGGTTACTGGATCAGTCTAATGCTATGAAGTATGACTGGAATAGCATAGAACTGATTGCTCGACAGTACTTCATGAACTTGTTTCAAGCTGAGAATACTGATACTGATATTAGGTTTGTGGAAGCTGTTAGAGGTAGGCTGACAGTCAATCATATCTCAGGGCTTCAGATTCCTTATAGTAGCCAAGAAGTTGTTGCTGCTATGAAACAATTAGGTGGAGATAAATCCCCAGGACCGAACGGATTTAATGGGCTCTTTTTCAAGTCTCTGTGGGGAGTGGTGGGTAAGCAAGTGATAGACACAGTGCTCCTCTTGCTGCAAGGTAACTCTTTTCCTGGATCGATGAATCATTTTTTCATCACTCTTATTCCTAAGATCAAAGAGCGGTTAACATGTCAGATTTTAGACCTATCTCGCTTTGTAACTTTGTTTATAAAATAGTGTCTAAAGTCTTGGCCAACAGAATAAGAGGTATTCTTCCTGAGATTATTTCTCCTAATCAGTCAGGATTCGTGAGAGGGAGCTTATTACAGACAACATTATCATCTCAGGGGAAATCATGCACAAACTAGCTAGGAGCAAAGCTATCAAACACGGTGAGTTTGCTCTTAAACTGGACCTAAGTAAGGCTTATGATAGATTGGATTGGAAGTTTATTGAGGATGTTCTTCAGTCTATGGGTTTCCCAGAGGTTTGGCTTAGACCAGTGATTAATTGTTTCACCTCTACTACTTGCTCAGTTTTAGTCAATGGAATCCCAGACGATTCCTTTAATCCTTCTAGGGGAATAAGACAAGGGGACCCCTTGTCCCCCTATCTGTTTATTCTTGCCCAAGAAGCTCTCTCGAGTTTTCTAAATAAGGCAGAAGTTCTTGGTAGTTTCAAAGGTGTGAAATTGTCTGAAACTGGTCCTAGCATTAACCATCTGGCCTTTGCAGATGATATCTTAGTCTGTGGGAAATGCTCAGTTTCTTAAAGATTCCCTCAACTCCTTTCTAGCAGTCTCAGGTCACTCCATTAACAGACAGAAATCTGATATCATTTTCAGCAGGAAACTTAATCTCCAAAGCAAAAATCAAATCTGTAACATTTTAGGATTTGGAGAAACTTCTACTTTTCAGAAGTATCTCGGTCTTCCTAGTGGAATGGGGAGGAATAGAAATCAAATTTTCAATTATATTGTGGAGTCTATCAAAAAGAGAGTGGCTAGTTGGGGAAAACCCATGTCTCAAGCTGGAAGATCAGTTCTGCTGTCTAGTGTGCTCCAGTCAATCCTAGTTTACCCTATGTCCTTATTCCTCTTGCCTAAAGGTATCATCGATAAAATCAATGCTTGTCTAGCCTCCTTCTGGTGGGGAGGGAGCCTGGATAAAAGAAGTTTACACTGGGTGAAGTGGGAAGAAATTTGTAGGAGTAAGGATAAGGGGGGCATTGGATTCAGATCAGCAGAATCTTTTAATAAGGCCTTGCTAGCAAAGCAGGCCTGGAATCTTGTGACAGATCCAAATTCTCTGGTGTCTAAGACGCTTAAAGCATTTATTTTCCTCAGGACCATTTTCTCAATGCTAAGAGAAAACACCAAGGCAGTCCTATCTGGAATTCTATTTTCTCCAGTCTGGATCTCTTAAAAAAAGGAATTAGAAAGAAGATAGGGGACGGTAAAGATACCTTTCTCTGGGGTGAGCCTTGGTTGCCCAGACCCTATTCTTTTCAACCTTTCACACCCAAACCTTCTGGTTCTATTAATCCTACAGTGAACCAATTTTTTTCTCTTGACTCCAATGACTGGGATGTCGACTTACTGAGACAACAATTATGGGAGATTGATGTTGAGGAGATCAAGAAAATAAGGTTTTCCACTTTGGAAGCAGACTGTTGGATCTGGCACAACTCTAAAGATGGCCTTTTTTCTGTCAAGTCTGCCTACTGTCTGAATCTAACAGTTAGCTCTAGCAGTTATCCTTCTACTAGTGGTAGTCTGAATAAACTCAGTAGAAGAATCAATTACCTGCAGTGTAGTCCGAGAGTTAAACTGCTTCATTGGAAATTCATGAAGAACATTGTCCCTTGCCTTGCCAATCTTGCTAAAAGATTAGGAGGATCTCCTCTCTGCTGCTTCTGTTCTATGATTGATACAATGTTTCACTCTTTCTTTGGGTGTGTTATGGTTAAAGATCTATGGGTGGATCTTCTCGATTTGCCTGATGAGCAGGAAACAGCAGAGAAAAGCATTCAGGAGATGATTTTTGCGCAGACTGATAGTTGGTCTAATGAAAAATTGGAAAAGATCATAAATCTCATGTGGGTTGTATATGATGCTAAGAATTCAGTTAGACATAATCCTCTTTTGTCTTGGTTGTCTCTCTTGGAATCAAATCTTGCTTTTATTAAAGCTCATAAACTCGGTTTGGATAATAGTATGGTTACTAATCAAACTGGAAAACATTGGGCTCCTCCTCTGCAGGATGCGATTAAGATCAATAGTGGCTGGAAGAAGGAAAGGGGTTATGCCCTCATGTTAGCAGGTTCTATAAGGCAATCATATGGAGCTATTTTGATGGCTTTCAACAAAAGAATGAATTCTAAGTGCTCTCAGGCTGGAGCAGAGTTGCAAGGACTGGTTTTTGCTCTGAAATGGGCTATTGAAGCAGGTTACTCTAATGTGGAGATCGATATCAGTGATCCTGAGATCTTTCTTTTCCTCAAGAACCGGAAGTACTTACAACAATCTTTTGTAGATTATGAAAGATGGGAGCAATTGGCTTGTTTATGTAATTTGTGTAATATTAGTAGACTGCATCAGGAAGTTTCTGTTTCTAACTTTCCTATCTTGTTAATCTCCCTTTTGTTTAACAGTTCGGTGTTTTTTAAAACTTGGTTGGGAGATAATATCCCTTGTAAGATAGTTAATGCTTGTAAGTTAGATGTGGAACTCTCTTTTGATGAATGATGAATGTTAAAAGTTTATGATCAAAAAAAAAAAAAGTAAAACCTGATCATTGAAAAGCTAGCTTAATAATATCTTTGACCAGTTTGTGCTTTCAGTCATTGGTTACGATATAATTGTATACTATTAGTTAATTAAGAACAACTAAATTTCATTAATTAGAGACATTTAGTCATATAAATCATCATAATTATAACATATCAATGAAATCCATAGAAAAAATGCTTTAAAACAATCAAAGTGTTGTCAAACTGATGATCTACATAAAAATAACAGATTTAGTAGGGTTTTACAATTGAACTGTTGTAACTACCAATCAATTTAGGGTTTTACAATCTGGCCTTCAGAAAAGAGAAACGATTTAAAACAGGCACGGTGAGTCGGTGACCATCCGATATAACCGACTATGGAATGTTCTGCTTATGAGAAAACTAGATAATGTTCTGCTATGTAGTTACACATACAAATACACGCCACAGTAGTACAATATAAATATATACAACAGTGAAAGGATATGTTGTTTGACATAGTGTCTTCGTAAATGGATTTGATCCAAGCTAATCAGCTAATGCTCGAGCAAAACATTTCTATTCATTCAGTTTACAGACGTTAATGAACTTCTGGACAGCATTGTGATATTGTGTTCCCTGTGACAAATTTGAAATTAAAAAAAAAAAAACATCATTAGAGATGACCCCAATTAGAAGAAGAGAACAATTGGTATAAATTTAGTCAAATACTAAAAGATAATCACACTAACGTGCTTCACAAAAGTAGCTAAGAAGAAACAAGTTACCTCCCAATAAAGTTGGTTACAATCCGTGCACTGCCAAAACTCTAAATTCTTGTCAAATAAACAACTTGGGATCTTTTGGAAACCTTTTGCAGTTTCCACAGCCTCTTCCATGGATAGTGGTTTTTGAATGAACCTACCATTGCACTTGGTGCATCTTGACATCAATTGGTCCTCTAAAATTCTTATTTGAAATGTCTCAATAATCTGCAAGCTCAACAAAGGCATTACCAGAAGCCATGAACTCCATGAAAGAAACACAAAAATACTACATACGGTAATAAAACACAAAACAATACAGGAATCATCATCAAATAAGTTCAACCTTCCAAAGGCCAATCTAGATGTCCTTATTATTCCTCATGAGAAGAGCAAAAAATCATCCTAGAAACTAAAGCTAGAGAAAAAGAACTAGAATTTAACCTCTACGATTAGAGTTAATAAAAACATTATCCAAGCTGTTAATGTTTGAGATGTCATTTATAAGGAAAATACCATGTAAAAAAAAGACGAAATGAAAAAGAATTGCTCCTTAGATTTAATTAGTTACCTCCAGCAGCTGATCATTCTTAAGAAGCGCCTTTACTCTATATATTTGGTTCTTTATGAGATAATCATATCGTAACAGTTTAGTATCTCTGGTTAAAAGCACTCTTTTCTCTCTATTTGCTTGCTCTATTAACTCCCTGAAATGGCATATACAAAAACATCAACGAATGATGAGAATGAGAGCACCAAGGATCTCATATTCTAAGAATTTTTTCGATTTAAGAATAACAGGAGAACTTGTAAAAAGAAAATGTTGAAGCCAAGTTGATACCTGCTTTCAGGTCTTTTACTAGAGGGAATAGCTGCATCAATACCAACACATCTTAAATGCTTGGCCAAGCCTTCAACCTGCAGAAAGATTCAACAAAATCTCATAGATGCATTTGATAATGACAAACACAAGACCTCCCATAAACAGAGGTGTGGAATGGAAGGTTGTAGTGTACTAGAGAATACAAAAACAAAAATGCATTCAGACATGAAAGGAGCGAAAAAACTCCTACACCAGACATTTGAAAATTAAAGAAAGGAATATTCAACGAAGAAAAAAGATCAATCTATTGATAACCTAAAATATGAAGCATCGCGAGCAAGCAATAATCAAATATATGAAAAAGAGATGCAAAGGTACGTTGCATTGTACAAGATTCACACCAAAAAAAATAATCAAAACCTACTTACCATTACATCACACAGAAACTTGGGGGAGCCATCACCTCCCACTGAATAATCCCATGGTGGAGGACCTTGCCACTCTTGAAATACTTCTGAGGATTTCACCTTAGCATTTGTACCCAAGTTAGCACGCTTCTTCACTCTCTTTCTAGACGTTCTAGGCTTTCTATCAGACTCATTTAGCAAAATTTTTGTGCTACATTTCTGAATAATTCTCATCAGGAATTGATCTACAGGGCAACTCCTTTTGCTTAGGTGCAAAGATGCAATGACACTCTCTGAGGTTGTTTCGGATTTGATAGTGTCTGAAGCTTCACCGCACTTGTTACACAGAATGTTACCAGAGCAGGCAGATTCCTGTAGATCAAGAATCTTTTCTAATCCAAGGGTGAAATCAGAAGAAAGTGGTTCTGGCACATCACTTGAGGAATTCCCTATGATAGAGTACAAACACACCGAAAGCATTTCAGAAACCTAAAAGAAAAAGGGTAATGTCTCATATAAGACCATATCTAAATCCATAAAAGATGAACATAATACCAGGATACACGGACCTTCTATAGCAACTTTAGCCTGGAAGACATTAAATATCTCCAATAGAGAATGTGCATCTACAGCAGCATAAGTTTTTTGCTCAACTGAAAGGGGGCGTAAAGACCAATCACTGCATTGAAGTTCCTGAGATAATGTTAAATGCAAAAGTATGACAATTAATGAGATAACTCTTCCACAGAGGTTGCATATACCAAGAGAAATGAGTAATGACTGACAAGAGGATGCCTTCTACTGATCCAACCAAAACAGAAAGCAATAAAAACCATGGTTATGGATTACACGATTTGCTTACAATATTATAAAAGCATCCCGAGAATCAATATATCTCATTAGTTTTTGCAACAAAAAAAAAATTGAAACAAGTTGTTATTACAGGTTAAAGAATCTCTAGAAACAATACACGTCTAAATATGATGCAGTACTCTTAAGCAACAGATATAAGGAAGGTCACTGTGATATAGAGTCAACCATCTAATTTACATATGTTTGCCGCTCAGTGATTGTTATGTGAGTTTATTACTCCCTCCGTCCTGAATTGACCGTCCTGTTTGCTTTATGACACGTTTTTCCACTTCAATATTAAGCATATAAGATAAAATAATTTTATAAAACTAAATTTTGTAACATATAGTTTATCATGTAAGGAATCATATGCAAAACTTAAATTTTCAAAATTAATTTATCTTATATGTTAAAAGTTGAAGTCAAACGACATGTCCAAATAGTAAACAGGACGGTCAATTCAGGACGGAGGGAGTACTTGAATTGCAGATGGAACCTTTCTAGCTTCAATGTAGCTGAAACTGAAAGAGATGAGTAAGAAAGATGACTAATTCGCAGCTTGGATGAACATGAACAAATATACAAGATTACAAGGATCATAACGGACTGGAAAGGTTAAGAACTAAACAGACCTTCGAAAGCTGAATTCCCAAAAGCTCACTACAAACAGTTGCCAAACTCTTTGCATCCTTCGAAGCCCTCCTACTTGATTGTTTCGGTTGCATATGATGATAAATACTGTTAATATCGAGAAAAGGTTCCACCTGTCATGCATTACAGTAAATATTAATTAGTCAATCTGAATCACTAATATGTTTAAGGTGATATCTGCGCTGAATGATAGAGATAAAATGTGAAGGAGACAAAGAAACATGTACTTGTGAAAAGAATATTCATAACTCAATATTATATGAACCGGCTACCACATCAAAAGCAATATGGTTGAGTGGTGCCAGGAGTACTGTCGCAAGACAAATTAAATCGATGAAGTAGCTACAAAAGGACATATCTTTACACAGATGAGGTATTTGTAGATCATTTGTAAGGCAGTTACAATATATCACTAAAAAATTCTGATCACATGGTTACAGGTGCTTCTTGAAATATTTAAGCACCACACCTGTCTCCCATCCCGTCAAATAAGCAGAATGATTTGGGCTATAAATGATTCGGCAGTAACTACAAGAGACCAAGTTTGATTGATAATTATATAAAGTAGCTAGAAAAGGAAATATCTTTATACATATGAGGATTTTTAGTGAGGTATTTGTAGTGAGCATTCATGAGGCATTCACAAAACTCACTCAGAATTTTTTATCATAGGGTTATAGGTGCTTCCTGATGTATTTTAGATCACACCTCTCTACCATCCCGTCGCATAAGCAGGATGATTAGAAAATCTTAATGATTCAACAGTAAATATAACTACGTCAAACCAATAGTTTTAGATGATTAAAAAGTTCAAACAAGACAAAAGGTGAAAAGATTTTGAGATAACTGGCAGGAGAAACGAATGGTAATCTTCAATTCAAAGTCAAATTCATACATTTTGGGAATTAACATTGGCAATTGAAAGGAATTCGACAAAACTAAATAATTACCAAGTATAGCTACCTTATCAAAGCCAGGTTCACAGCCCTGCGAGCAAAACGTGGAGGACAAATACACCAAATCTTGTTTAAATCTGAAACCCAATTTTAAAATATTGGGAGCGACAAACATTTCCTTCAACATCTCATAAACAGAAGCAAGTGGAATCGACTGCAAATCCACGAGAAAGATCGGTGATTCATCCTTTCGGTCACTTAGCTCCCCCACTGCGGGAACCAAACCATGGTGTGCAATCTCCGTGATTTGGCAGGCGATTTGGAGCAGCGACACGGTAGGAAAACCCAACGAAAGTTGTTCGTGAGGACTTTCGTTATGATAATTGCGAATGGGCTTCCATTCGGCATCTAGAGCAACGACCGAGGAGTGGGTCAATGCCCAGCAAAGGTGAATAAACTCCGGTGAATCGAGGGTGGCGACGCAGTTGATATTTAGCGCTCGTGGATAGCCGTCGGCGGTGGTGTTGGCCATGGCGTAGTTGCTCCCCGTTTTGATAGGTTCTGCTGCGTTTTAAGTATTGTCGTTATAGCAGCGCTGGCTATGGATGTCGGCCAGTGGCCGCGGGGTCATCCCATTGTGGAGGGAATGATCAAAACAGATCTTACGTCGGGTAACACACTCACAGTTCTTGTAATTCACGATATACATTTTTTTCAAAACATCATGATAAGATATCCTTAAAAGGTTTCAAAATCCATAGATCATAAAATGATCTTAAATTATGACTATTTTACATATACATTATAGGTCATGTTTTAAGTGAGAATATGTCCCATTTCTAATTTGAGAGCATTTTACAAAATTTTATAATAAAAATGTTGAAAATTTTCATTAAATGTCACAAGATATTTTGCTAATGCATAAAATACTACTAAAAAAGTAACCAAATTTTTTAAAATATATAAAATTAAAAAAATATGTATAAAATTGCAAAAACAAAATTTAGAACTTTTAAATATAGAAAATAAAAATAATAAAAAACTTAAAAAAATTCCAAAAACTTGAAAAATCTAAAAATTTTGCAAAAATAAAAACATTTCAAAAATATAAAAAAGTATAAATATCATAAAAAATTATGAAAAATAAATATTTCTAAGAATTTTTTTAGTTGAATAGAACACAAAGTTTATAGACGTAATTTATATACTATTAGATGATATTTTTCACTTTTTATCGTCATTTTATAAATGACAAGTGCTAATTGTAGATATAATAAATATGTAAAAAAATATTATGTCATAAGATATCTACAAAATAGAATAAAATATTTAACGACATATTAATATGTAAGACCTTAAAAATAATATATTTTGAAGAATAATTTAACTTTCTTTCAACTCTATAATATTTTAAAGAGTATTTTAAGAAATATTTTATTTTTTATTATGTTTTGTGACATTTTTATATTTTATATTTTTTTTATCTTTTGTCATATTTTTTAATATTTTTGAACTTTTTTTAAAAAATATATTTAAAAAAATATTTTTTAATTACTTTTTAAAAACTTTCAATTTTTTCAAAAAAATCTAAAATCTTTTGATTATTTTAAACAATTTAAAAATATTTATTATTTTTTTTAGAATTTTGTGACTTTTTCTGTGGCATTCCATGAATTAGCTAAAAAATATGGTGGCACTTCATGAAATTGCCCTAACTTATATTTAGAAATGTTAGTTTTTGAAATTTATGTTCTATTTTGCAGATAACTTTATGACATGATATTTTTTGTTATCAAGAAAATATTATGTCATAAAGTTATCTACAAAATAGAATATAAATTTTAAAATATTTTATTGAATATTATTTAAATATAATATAATTTATTGAATAAATAATTTAAATTTTTAGAAAAAAGATAAATGTATAAATTATGATACTTAATTGGTATAAAATATTTTTAAATTTATATTCTATGTTGTAGATAACTTTATGACATAATATTAACAACATATATTATGTCATAAAGTTATCTAAAAAATAGAGTATAGATTTTAAAACTAAAATTTCTAAATATAAAATAATTTCCTTTGAAGAAATAATTTAAATTGATAGAATAATATAATTAAAAAATGTATGGCAAAAATTATGATACTTATTTGGTATAAATTATGATACTTAGTGGTAGACAAATTGGTATAAATTATTTGTTTGGAACACAATATTCTTTTTATGTAGCTGAATAAATTTTAAAAAATGAGATATTTATTTGATTTTATATTTTATAATTTTTTCATTTTTTTCATTTTATATAGTATTTTATATTTTTATTGAATTTTGATTTTTTTTTGTAATTTTTTGTGAATTTTTAACACTTATGGACATATTGTGAACTTTAAAAGTACTTTGTTAAAGTAGGAATATGTTTGTCTGTTTTCTATCTGGTCAATGACTATATTGACATTTCATGGACTTTTACGAAAATATAGTGGCATTTCATAGAATTTCCCTAAAATATAAAAAAACTGTTTCATTTTTTAAAATTTATTAAGTACCATAGAAAGAATATTAAATGTTTCATTTTTTAAAATTTATTAAGTACCATAGAGAATATTGTGTTCTAGTCGAACAATTTATACCAATTTTCTACCAATTAAGTACCATAATTTTTAGCATACAATTTTTAAATATTATTTTTTCAATTTAAATTATTTCTTCAAAGTAAATTATTTTATATTTGTTAGCTTATATTTAGAAATGTTAGATTTTAAAATTTATGTTTTATTTTGCAAATAACTTTATGACATGATATGTTTTGTTATCAAGAAAATACTATGTCATAAAGTTATCTACAAACTAAAATATAAATTTTAAAATATTTTTTCTGAATATAATTTTAAAATATAATATATTTATATTGAATAATTAATTTAAATTTTTTTAAAATGAAAATATATAAATTATGATACTTAATTGGTATAAAAATACTTTACAAAATTTTTATTCTATTTTGTAGATAACTTTATGACATAATATTTTCTTGATAACAACAAATATTGTGTCATAAAGTTGTATGAAAAATAGAACATAGATTTTTAAACTAAAATCTCTAAATATAAGTTAAAAATATAAAATAATATACTTTGAAGAAATAATTTGAATTAAAAGAAAATAATAATTAAAAAAAGTATGGTAAAAATTATAGTACATATTTGGTATAAATTATGATACTTAGTGGTAGAAAAATTGGTATAAATTATTTATTTTAACACAATATTCTTTTTATGGTACTAAATAAATTTGAAAAAAATGAAATATTAATTTGATTTTATATTTTAGGAATTTTATTTTTTTTCATTTTTTATAATTTTTATATACTATTTTATATTTTTATATATTTTGACATTTTTGTGAATATTTTAACACTCAAGGGCATATTGTGAACTTTAAAAGTAATTTGTTAACTAGTAGGGGTATTTTTGTTTTGGGAATTTTCATGAAATGCCACTATATTTTTTACTAATTTATGAAATGCCACTAAAAAAAAGAAAGTCACGAAATGCCACTATATTTTTATAAAAGCCCATGAAATGCAACTATAGCCATTGATCAATAGAAAAAATGACAAAAATACCCCTACTAGTTAACAAAGTACTTTGAAAGTTCACAATATGCTCCTAAGTGTTAAGAAATTCACAAAAAATCAAAATACTTTAAAAATATAAAAAATATATATAAAATTTTAAAAAATGAAAATATGAAAAATTGAAAAAAATAAAAGATTAAAATATCATAACATTTTGTATAAAAATAAGTATTTTTAAGATTTTTTTTAAATTATTCAGTACCATAAAAAATAATATCGAGTTTTGAACACATAATTTATATCACTCTTTTTACTAATTTATATCAATTAATTACCATATTTTTTAAAAATTATTTTTCTATCAATTTAAATTATTTTATATTTTAAGATATTTAGAAATTAAAAAAAAATTATATTCTATATTGCATATAACTTTATGACATAATACTTTTGTTAAGTAGAATATAAATTTTTAAATTATTTTTCTCAATATTAGTTGAAAATATAATTTAAAACATAATTTATATCAATCTTTCTACTAATATGTATCAATTAAGTACCATAATTTTTACAATTCATTTTTGGATTATCTTTTTTTTTACTTTATTCAAAGTAAATTAAATTATTTTTTAAACTAATATTGAGAGAAATATTTTAAAAATTTATATTATATTTTTAGTAACTTCATTGCATAATACTTTTGTTATCTACAAAATATTATGTCATAAAGTTATATACAATATAGAATATAAATTTTTTTAAAAAATTTCTAAATATCTTAAATTATAAATTTTTTTATTTTACATAACTAATTTAAATTGATAGAAAAAATAATTTAAAAAATGTATGGTACTTAATTGGTAAAAATTAGTCGAAAGATTGATATAAATTATGTGTTCAAAACTCGATATTTGTTTTTTTATATATTTTTGTTTTGATTTTTTGTGAATTTTGTTGAATTTTTTAATTATTAACTAGTAGGGGTATTTTTATCATTTTCTTCTGGTCAATAGCTATAGTGACATTTCTTGGACTTTTGCAAAAAAATATAGTGGCATTTTGTGACTTTCCTTTTTTTTTAGTGGCCTTTCATGAATTAGCTAAAAATATAGTGGCATTTCATGAAATTTCTCTTTTTTTCCATCTGGTTGATGACTATATTGTATTTCATGGACTTTTATGAAAATCTAGTGCCATTTTGTGACTTTCTTTATTTTTAGTGTCAATTTATGAATTAGCCAAAAATATAGTGGCATTTCATGAAATTTCTCTATAAGTTAACAAATATAAAATAATTCACTTTGAAGAAATAATTTAAATGTATAGAAAATAATATTTAAAAAATGTATTGTAAAAATTATGGTACTTATTTGGTATAATTATGGTACTTTATTGGTACAAACTGGTAGAAAAATTGGTATAAATTATTTGTTTAGATCATAATATATTCTTTTTATGGTACTTAATAAATTTTAAAAAATGATTTTTTTATTATTTATGATATTTTCATTTTTTTCAATTTTTATATATTATTTTATATTTTTGTTGTATTTTGAACTTTATGAATTTTTATGAATTTTTTAACACTTAGGGGCATATAATGAACTTTAAATAAAAGTAGTTTGTTAATTATTAGGGGTATGTTTGTCTGTTTTCTATCTGGTCAATGACTATAGTGACATTTCATAAACTTTTACAAAATTATAGTGATATTTTTTTACTTTTTTTTAAGTAGTATTTAACGTTTTTTTTTTTTTTGAAACAAAGTAGTATTTAACGAATTAGCCAACAATATAGTGCCATTTCATGAAATGTCCCTTTTTTTTTTTTTCAAAAAAATAACCCCGCCGAAATGAAACCCCTAATCTGCGTTTTTTTTCCCGACCCTTCGCTTCATCACTGCGCTTCCATCTTCTTCCTCTGCGTTCTCCGTTCTTCTGGCCTCGCCGCACCGCTCTCCTTCCTTCACCGCCGCCCTCCTTGCTTCGCCGCCGCCCTCCTTGCTTCGCCGCCGCCCTGCTTGCTTCGCCGGCTTGCTTGCTTCGCCACCAAGCTTTCACCCGCAAGCAGACCCGACGCTCCGCCACCACCATTGACGATCAGAGGCCACAGCAGCAGGTTTATATGCGCTGCGGTTTCCTTTTCCTTTTAACACTAAATCTGATTCAATTTATGTTGAATGCACTTATCAATTCAATCGCTACTTATTGTTATTGTGTTATCAATTTTAATGAAGCTATCATAGCAGAGGGGCGCACACTGTTGTATACATATGCCGTAGAGACTGCGTTCATTTGTCACAAAAATTTACAGATGATTTTTTAATAGATCCCAATGGGGATGCCCTCGCATCGACGCTCATCACACATTTTAAAACCAAGGCTACAGCTGCTTCTGAATAGAATTCCCCTAATATAGCTAACTTTAAGTATATAATTGAAAGACTGTAACATAAATAAGAAGTAAATATCACTCAAAAGTCATGCAGCTTAGCAGGAGGCTTCCTCTCACCTGTTGATCGACGGCGATTACAGTCTGTTTTGTGCAATGAATGGATGACTATCTTATCTGCTTTTGGAGTTGGTGCCTCTGGCCAATGATTTAGATAGTACAGTTGAAATAGATACGTGTTGTTCCTAGGATGAATCCTTAAAAAGTTATCGATGCGGTGTTCAGTGAATAGTATAGACCTGGGTATATATGGCAGTCACGATTTTCTTGATATATTCTTGAAGTTGATGATTTACTGCCACCATGAAGGTTTTAGGTGGAAATGCTTGCTTAGACCACAGACTTGAAGATAATAGTACCATATCTTTTAGCTCTATCCAAGAAGTTCTTCCTACACTAAATATAGATAGAATTCTTGTGCATGTGACATTATGAGCGTGAGTTTGAAAATAGTAGTTTTAGTCATATTTCCTCTGTATGCATAAAAGGACACTCCAGACATCAATTTCCGGGAAATGTTCTTTAGCCCTTTAGGAAAGACAACTGATGCAACATAAGTGATTGGAATGGATACAGTGATCATAAACTGCTAGACTTAGTATGTTTTAGGTTGTTTCGCCATATTGTGGATGCAAACTTTATTTGAAAAGAACTCTTGCATTAAAAAGTTTTTCATGTAAATCAGTGCTCTCAAAATCTGGAATGTTATTTTTTTGTGATTATAAGTAACAGGTTTAAGTGCATTGCATCCTGTTTCTATAGTTTTCCTATTACTGTATTTGATACAATTCGAGGAGTATCACCCTCTTAAATCCTCATTGAGGCCAACACAACCCTAATACAAAATGACTCCCGCTATCTGTGATCCCCCAACTCCTTAGGTAGGCTAAAACAGGCCCTAACACTTCATATGAGAAAGACAAATATGCCCTTAACTAACTATTCTATTCTCCCCTATCCTATCAGTTTTCCCACTGTTTTCTTCTCTTCTATGACTTCAGTTTGTGCTTCCTGCTGCACGTTAAAATTCTCACATTCTTCTGTGTCTGGAGTGACAATTTTTTTCTCTCTCATACATTCATTATAATTTTAACATCTCTGTGCAGGCAACCATGAATGATTCCTTCTTAGCAGATCTCGAAGAGTTATCTGATAATGAAGCTGATATTCCGGTGAGTATCTGATCTGAGTGATATGCTTTTAAATTGAAACTGGGCTTATTTCTTTGTTCCTTAATTGTGATTAAAAGAATGTTGTTTGTGCTTAAATGTTTGTGCATATTCTTTCATTTGATTTGATTCTCCTTTTGGTGTGGGTGGAGGAGGAAGCTCTGAATCTATGACAATGTGGTGTCAGATTCACTTTCTCCCAAATACGCGCTGTGCTCTGGCTCATTCGCATAGCATATGATTCTGTGACAAGTTATCTAAATTGCAAAAGGATATATTAATAGCAAAGATGTTTGGTTTTTTCTTCCTATTGTTCTGCTATCTTCATGTATGACTTTTGCCTTTTCTTTTCCAAAGGAAGAAGAGAACACAGGGACAGATAATATGGAGGAGGATGATGATGGCGACTTGGCAGACTTGGAGGCTTTGCATTACGAGGATCTTGATAATGTCTCCAAGTTGCAAAAGTCTCCGCATTATAATGATATAATGCAGGTTAGTTGGAGAAATATTTGCAGTATTAATGTTCTACGGAATTGTGAAGCGTTTATTTCTATCTCCTTGAAGTTTCTAAATTCTTTTCCACATAAGTTTCCTTTTCCTGCCCCTTTTAATGATAATTGAGGACATAATTTCTACTTGCCGCATATTCATTATTTCGAGTAGCTGGTGTTTTTCTTTTTGATACATGATGACATGACTTTCTCTAATGTGTATGCAGAAAGTAGACGATGCAATGCAAAAAGGTTCTTTGAATCCTGACAGTGGAATGGTTTTAGAGGATGATTCTCAATATCAGTTGATAGTTGACTGCAATTCTCTATATGTTAATATTGAGAATGAGATCACTATTATTCACAATTTCATCCGCGATAAATATCATTTGAAGTTCCCTGAGCTTGAGTCACTTGTTCATCATCCGATTGACTATGCTCGTGTGGTGAAAAAGATTGGAAATGAGATGGATTTGACTCTACTTGACCTAGAAGGTCTTCTCCCTTCAGCTATCATTATGGTGGTCTCTGTTACGGCCTCTACCACAAGTGGGAAGCCTCTCCCTCAGGATGTTCTGCAAAAGACCATCGAGGCGTGTGATCGAGCTCTTGTACTTGACTTATCAAAGAAAAAGGTCCTTGATTTTGTAGAGAGTAGAATGGTTTATATTGCTCCAAATCTTTCGGCAATTGTTGGGAGTGCTGTTGCTGCAAAGCTTATGGGAACAGCTGGGGGCTTAAAATCATTGGCCCAGATGCCTGCTTGTAATGTTCAACTTCTTGGTGCCAAGAAGAAAACGCTTGCTGGGTTTTCTGCCACAACATCTCAGTTTCGTGTGGGCTATATGGAGCAGACTGAGATATTCCAGAGCACACCACCAGCTCTGAGAATGCGGGCTTGTAGGCTTTTGGCTGCAAAATCTACCCTTGCAGCCCGGGTAGACTCTACTAAGGGGGACCCAACCGGCAAAACTGGGAGAATTTTCCGTGAAAAAATCCTCAAGATGATTGAGAAATGGCAGGAACCTCCACCCCCAAAGCTACTGAAGCCTTTGCCTGTTCCTGATTCTGAACCGGGGAAAAAGAGGGGTGGTCTCCGATTGAGGAAGAGGAAGGAGAGGTGCTGATTTTTCAAATTTTTGTTGGACTTTCATTTAGGTGCTTTATTCATCATAATGTCTATTTTTTTTTTCCTTCTTTTTGGGTGGATAAGTGATCGACTGGGCATTGCAGGTATGCCGACACAGATTCAACTAAGCTTATCAATAGGATGCAGTTTGGTATTCCTGAAGAGAGTTCTCTAGGTAAGGCCCATTGTCTCTATCTGGTGCTCTCATTACCTTCTTCATCTGGCTTCATTTTGCGCTCTGGCATATTTTGAACTGTACCTTTTGTTCTCTAGAGAATATAGTTACATATTAAGATATACCATATCATATGTGAATCGTGGAGAGACAGATTTTTTTTCTGTTCCTTTAAAAGAAATAGGGCATGTAGTGAAAGTTGTTCAACACTTTGGATACAAAGTTAATTTCTTTTCAGTTGCTGTACATGTATAATGAATTGCTTCACTATCAAGCTGTGAATGTAATTTGAAAAGTACCACGTGTTAGTAATGTTATGTGTCTTCTAGACATGGAATGGTGACAACTGGTGCTCTGCGTGTATGCTCTACGCTTTTTCTGTTCAAAAATGTTTCGTCCAATGGGTTTTCACTTCTTTGTTTTGGTTTTTTGACTGCAGGGGATGGATTGGGAGAAGGATATGGTATGCTAGGTCAAGCTGGAAGTGGGAAATTACGTATATCCACTGGTCCTAGTAAACTGGCTGCAAAAGTTGCCAAAAGGTGGCTCTCTGGAACTCAATTCCTTAGACTTGTATATGTTCTCTAGACGTGTCTATGCTCAGCAATGTGCTAGTTGTAAAGATATTTGACTTATCTTTTAAAAGTGCTCTAGACTTGTATATGTTCTCCCTCTTTCTATTCTTATGGTGGGTTCCCCTCTACTGTTTTAGGTTCAAAGAAAACAGCTATGGAAGTAGAGGTGCTACATCAGGGTTAACTTCAAATTTGGCATTTACACCATTGCAGGTATTTGATATGTTATGTTGAGGTGTTTGAGTATCGTTTGCTTATGGTTTCTCTTGCTTGCTGTTTCGGTTTGGGTGATGAGTTCATTTCTCTCTTTCCTTTTTTTGGTGGTTGATGTATCTTCTTATTCTCTGGATGGCAGGGGATAGAGCTATCAAATCCTCAGGCTCATGCCCATCAGCTTGGAAGTGGAACTCAGAGTACTTATTTCTCAAAGATTGGAACTTTCTCTAAGATCAAGAGAACTTGATATGGTCTTCTTTGATAGGGTACGCGTTGCTAAAATAGATAGATAATCATGCCATCATGCCATCCAGGGTGTTGGATTTTATGAATGTTATGGGCTGCTGATGTGAGCAACTCTTGTATATACAAGTTATCTTTGGCTTCTACTCGATGCACCCTTGCTACTGACCACTCGTATAGTTTTACATGTAAAGTTGACTTTGTTCATTCCCTTAACATTCATGAAATTAAATAAAACGTTCAATCATTTTTTTTTTTGAAATTTGAACAACAGCAGAAGAAACATTGTACATCTTAGCTACGAGGAAAGCAGGGAGATTATTCAGTTCATAGCCAATAGAATAACAGAGATAATCAATATTACAAACATAAGTATCTAGAAAATAACAAAGATTTCAAAATGCAAGGTAGTCCTGCCTTCTTGCGAGTTCTATTGCAATGTGAGCTGCCTTGATCACTGTGACATGCACATTACAGGTGTTTCGATTTGGATAGGGTTATTTTTCTTACTAATGACTTCAAAGCAAATAGAAATAAAGCAACTCGAAGGAGGCCGCCAAGGTGAAGGAAACTTGAATGGAAGTTAAAGAAATGTGGCCTGCAACGATGGTTTTGTTATATTCAATGACACTCCACCAAACAAGTTTAGAATTATGTCTACATTTATTCCCCACATCATATATCACCCACATCAAATTCGCGATTGAAGAAAACTTATTTGAGCCATAGTTCTTAGGTTTATGAATAAACCAATCAATAATGGCTTATTTTTCAGTAGTCGGAATCTTCTATATGTCAAGCACGTGAGGCTAGATGATCTTCCATCAAACTTCCACACATCAAAACCTCACAAAATCCACACCAAAACGTGAAGAACAACACCAAAAAGTCTTGCTTAGAAGTTCAAAGTCGTTGTCATACTGAAGGTCACCTGACGAAACGGTCAAGGAATCCCAACGTGAAGGATCAGATAGTTTTAGCTTTCAAATCAGCTTGGAAATTCAATTCTCTAAAGTCTACGACCTCAATAGGTTCTCCGTGTGAATTCCCAAAAAAAGATACAACTATCTGATGAGTTAATTTGAGTTTAAACAATTTTTTGTCTAATAACTTGTTTGCGAAGTTTTGACTTGAAAAAACTTCAAATTTATAACTTTTCATCACTAATCAACTTAGAATCTAATTATGCACATATCCATAAAATTTGAGCTAAAAACACTGTCATAAATATTGTTAAACTCGCCGTCTAGGAGTGGTCCGGGGCCACTAACGCTGTGCTCGGGACCGCAGACCAACCATAGACGATGGCGAAAATTCAGAATTGCAATTATAGGTTAGGTTCGTTCCCACAGACACTCAGTTTTTTTAAATCTAAATCTGTTTAATTTGGTAGATTAGGGTCTGTGGTCATGGACATTAGGTCCGTGGTTCCGAAACAACAACAAATTGACCTAATTTGACTCCTGAAACCCTAATTTAGGTTAGTTTAATTTTCACTTTAACTTATGCTAAAAAGTGTCAAAAAAGTCAAAACTACAGAAGCTTGCACACTTAGGTAAAGGAAAAATAGATTCGAATGGTGGTAAAAGTAATTTGAACCCGGAAAAGTTATATTACCAAGCCCCCTGGACCCAAATTCTACCTTTCCAAGTTTATCGAGGTTAAAACTTAGGTGGCGAGTCAAAATAGATTCCAGTGAGATAGCCTTAGGTTATAATAATTATCGTTTTATAACATAGTTGTTAAACTTAAGTTATAAGTGGACCTAGAAACTGATCAAATCTTAATCACATAACAACATAGGATAAGATTCAAAAAATCCGGGCTCACACTCACTTCCCTGTATCAGCTGCGGGGGAATTAAACTATTTTTAGGTGTTTCTGTGACCCAAGATCAAGAGGATTTGCTCCTCCCCCAAACAAAATACATAAAAAAACTCCTCACACAACTCAGTTTGCTCAATTTTAAACCCTGCTCTACCCCTTTCCATAACTTCTTATCTAGACACCTTGTATTCTTTTGATTATGAAAACCCGCACTAGCGTAGTGTTGTGGGTAGCCTTCAATACCTAGCTATCACCTGTCCAGATCTATCATATGCGGTCAACCGCGTTTGCCAGTACATGCATAAGCCAAAACAAGTTCATTAGAGTGCAGCGATACCTAGTTGGGACCCAAAGACCGGGTCTTTCCTTCCGTTGCTCAAGTTTGGGCTCTCTCCATGTGTTTTCTGACGCCGAGTGGGGAGGTTCTCCCATCGATTGACGATCAACAATAGCCTGTCTTATCTTCTTCGGCACTTACCTTGTGTCGTGGAGTAGTCGAAAGCAGAGATCGGAAGCCCGTTCTTGTACTGAGGTGGAATACAGATCAATTGTCACCGCGACCGCAGAAGTGACATGGTTGCAGATTTTGCTCTCTGAACTGGCATTTCTCTCTCACATCCACCACAAGTTTACTGTGATAACTTGGGTGCGATGTTTCTAGCCTCCAACCCCGCCGTTCATAGCCGAGTATGTCGCTTGATTACTTCTTCGTGCGAGAGAAGATTAAAAATGGAACCTTGAAGATTTCTAACATTTTGTCAGATGCCCAAATTGCCGACTTGTTGACTAAACCTAGCTCCACTTCAACTTGTAACAAATTTCGAGCCAAACTACCCCTTGCAGTGGGTCGTCGGGCTCGCGGGGGAATGTTTGACCATGGGCCTGATCTAGTATATGGGCCTTATTAGAATAATAATGTAATATCTGTAGCCCAGAGTTTATGACTCTAGTCCATTATGTAATGTATATATACATACATACTGCAACAGTACACATCAATACAATATGAGATAATTCTAGAACATTATCTAAAACTAGTACTGTGCACACCATGACTCAACAAGTGGTTAAAAATAAGCTTGTACTGTTTCCTTATGATGCTTCTTTCCATATTTTTCTCATAACTTTTTTAGATATCATCAGGCTACTAGACATGCCCGACGAGTCTATGATGAGGGACTCCAATGGCAAATGAGCAGGTTCTTTTCTTATCCCTCCTTCCATCCCATATTAACAAACAAGCTTGCTATGTCGAAGTGTTATGACACTGAAACTTTGTAACACCCCTACCGCTAATCTCATCATTAATTCATAATCGCCTCGTTCATCATTACAATCGCAGCGGACATTTCCAATACAACGGTGGGTGAAACAATGCCGTTAGCCACCCACGTGACTAACAAGGCCTAACCAATAACAGTACTGGTCTAATGGACCGGAATTCCGAGTACTTACACAAATTCAATTCTCATTCATTACTAAACCGAGTCATATACATTCCTCAATTCAATACTATACCAAGTCTATTACAATCAATTGCCGATAACACTTTCGGTCTTACTCTATTACAATTACAACATAATTAAATAACTCTACCCATGCGTAACAGCAAACCCGTCCTACTCTCGAAGGTAACTGTCGCCTTTGTACCTGAAATAGAATGGGTGGCCCCAAAGGGGCTTAGCACCTTTGCTGGTATGGTAGTCGTGCAACCCGCTACTACCGGGTCACACCCAACTAATTCTTGTCTTAACATGCGATTGATTTTATTTAAATCATAACATGAAATGCTGTAAACACACAACATGCTCGCATTCATAACAAGTATTCAAACAAGGAATACAATCAACAAGACTAACACATTGAGTTTGTTACTCTACATTACTTTGTTCTTTAGGCCTTGAGGGTCTCTACCTCATTAATGCCTCATTCTTATTATTCATTACTCATTCTTCTCATTCGGATATATTTACTTGTTCTCTTAGATCTATAGACACTCTCGGTCTCGATCTAGTTTTCTCAATTATTCTTCTCTTGAATAATTCTTAAGTTAAGCCTCTCAGGCCTCCGGGCAGAGACACATACAGATCTCACCACCGAGCTTTCATGTTCTAGTCTCTTGGTTCATCTTTCACTCATAAACCATAATACCCAGCTTATCCTTTTAGACGGATAAGCTCTGCTAGTCTTACTCCAACGTTCACCACTACGTGGCTCACGACCTCAACGGGTACCACCATGTGGCTCGCGGCCCCTAACAAGGGAGTTCGACCATGGAATCAGAAACAACCTCTCTGTTGTTTCCTCTTCCTTGCACGCGTGACTCACAATCCCCTAACCCACTCTCGGCAGGGGTGTCAAAATCGGTTTTGGGTCAGGTTGGGCTCAACCCGAACCCGACCTGAAAATAGTTTTGGTCAACCCGAACCCGGAGCGGGTTGTACTTCTTTAACCCGAACCTGGAGCGGGTTGACCCGAACCTGACCCGTTTTTTCAAAAATTTATTTTATTTTTTTAATTTTGGATTATTTAATATAAAAAGATAACACTATAATATTAATTAATTATTATGTACAATATATAATCATATGTTATCGATTAAATGTTTATTTTAGTCATAAATTAATCATTAAATACTAATTAAGTCACTAACATATTTTATATTTTTAATTAATTTTTTTTCGGGTTACGGGTTAGCAGTGAAATACCCCGAACTTAGTTAGGGTGATTAAATTACTCTAATACGATATTGAGGGCCTATTAGTGCCTAATGAATTTTGGTAAAAAGAATAAACCCAAAAGAAATAAGAAAAACGCTAAATTGAGTGTTAAGCGACCCTAAGAGGAATACGACCTCGACAAGGGTCTTAGAGGAATTTAAAAGGCTTAATAATGCCTAAATAATATATGGGAACAATTCCCGAAGAAAACGGATTCAAATAATGTATTAAAACGCTAATAAAGCTTTAGCGCACGTTTTTTGAGGAAACCCGAAAACGTGACTTTAAGTGGTCAAACGAACCCGTAAAAATTATAGTTCATCAAATAACTATAAATAAACATTAATGGAAGCTTAAGAGCCATTAAAATTAAAGAAACGAGAAAATTCCGGAAAACGGGCCCGGTTAGTGAATAGTGCTAAACCGGGTAAATTAACGAGCGTTTTCTATAAAAGACGAAAAAACGCTCCAGCTTATATAAACATGTGGGGCCGGTTTTAATAGGTAAATCAGCCCTCACACACTCACACACACCTAACTAGAAAATAAAAGAAGAAAGAAAAAGCAAAAAAGTGCATAAAGCACTTTTACACCCTCTCTCCTCTCACTCTCACATTTCTCCCCTCTCAGCCGTGCCTTCTTCTTCCCCTCTGCCGATTTCTTCTTCCTCCCTCTGCTGAAGAGATTTTTGAGTTCCTCCATGGCAGCCCATCTTCCCAAGCTTTCCCAAGCCACACCAAAGCTCCAAATCAAAAACAAATTACATATTCTTGCTCCTCTCCTCAAGAGCTTCATTTCTATCTTTTCAAAATCCCCATTGGTGAAAGTTCATCTCCATGGGTTTTTCCCATTTGAAGAGAAAATGGCACCATCTTGTAGCTTGGAGTCTCCTCTTTCAAACAAGGTAAAAAGTTTCAAGAGAAAAACTCATTTTTCCCATTTTCATGCCTTGGCCGATTTTTGCCCATTCTCATGCCTTGTTTCTTCTTGTTTTGGAGCTTCATTCCAACCCTCCAATGGTGGGATAACCCCCTTCTTGATTCAAGGGTGAGAACCCCTCTTAAAAAGCTCCAAAAGGTAAACCCTAACTATGGTGTTTTAAGCCTTGCTTTGGATTAGTGTATTTTAAGGGTTAGGATTTTAATTGTGTGTATTTTGTGTTCCTTGAATGTTGGGAATGGAGTTTGGCAACTCCATTGCCCACTTGACCGAAATGGAGAAGAGGAAGAGAAGAGGAGAATGGAAAAGGAACTTGGAAGATTAAGGTAAGAAACCCACCTTAAAGCTTGTTTTAATTGCTTAAGGATTTGGGATGGGTAAATAAATTATTGAACCCAAATTATGAATTGAAATCTTTGTGGGAGAATGGGTGTAGTTGATTTTAGAGAGATTTGTGAACTTGTGTTGATTTAAGGGCCTAAGTGCCATTGCTTATGAATTTGGAGCTATATTGTTGTTTGTATAATTTTGAGGATATATTATGTGCTGGTAGGACCCTTATACGGGTGTGGCTAGATTAGGATTGAAAATGGTGAAATTGACGGTTTGGGAGATGTTAAGTTTATGGGGAAACTATGGCAAACTTTTGGTAGAAAAACAAGTGTTTTAAGATGACTTAGTGAATTGGGGAAACTAGGTGTTTGTGGTGTTGTTTAGAGTTGAGTGATAGCCTTGAAATGGCATTTGGAGAACTAGAGGGAAGGAGGTAAAAATCTGTAGCAAATAGGTTTTGAAATGCTTTGGAAAAACTATAAAAGAGCAAGTGTGCAAGACTTAGGAAATGGAGAGTGAACTTGGGCATAGTTAGTGCACCTGTCTAGGAATTGATTGGAATGGTCAAATGGAGTTAGAACAAAGTGCAAGGTGCTAAGGGAAGTTAGAAAATGCACAAGAGTGCAAACTGTAACAGAGAGGAAGAAAAATCTGTAGAAATTGAGCAAGGATTGAGTAGAGATTTGACTAGAGTTTAGAGGAGGTTTGGAACATGATTAGGGCATGTTTTAGGGTGCATAAACATGTAGGAAACATGTGGAAAGGTTAGGAAATGATTAGGGGTAAATTAGGGGTTGAAAACTGATCAAAAACTGTAAATTTTGACAGTTCCAGGGGTGGTCCGGGTTTGCAAATCGGTACATAAACCCGGACCACATCAAAAACGCACCAGAATGTCATAACAGGGGTTGGTCCGGGTTTGTATCCCGGTACACAAACCCGGACCATAGCAAAATGTGTCCAGAAAGCGTTTTCCAGGTTTGGTCCGGGTTTGTAACCCCGGACACAAACCCGGACCAGGCTAAAATTGTAACAGAATGTGTTTTAAAGGTGTCTAATGATGGGGAAGTGAATGGTATTGGTTTTAGGTAATGTTTAGGAGTTGTTTGGTGACCTTTAATGGTCCTATGAAGTGTAAACAAGTTGGAGAAGTGATGGAGATAGTTGTGAGTTTAAGAGCACATAAACAAAGCCAAAGAATAATGGGTTAACGGGGTTAATTACGGGAGTACTAGTCTACATACCGTAGTGTTTTAAATTAATGGAGATGTCTAAAATATTATCAGTGAATCAAGAGTAAGATTTGAGGAACGAGTGTGAACCGAGGAACATGAGAACGCCCAGTAGAGTTAACCCCGGTGAATGGTATAATTTCCTCATGCTCTGTATCCTAACTTGGTTACCCCGATTTGTGTGCTTGTTTGATTGTGTGATCACCTAACAAGATAAATGCACGAATCGGATTGTTTGCACTTGATGGTGCTTGTATTGTATTGTTGCTTGATTGGTTTGTAATTTGCAGTGAAGTTTGTATAATTCATGAAATGTGAGTTTGAATGAATTGTTGAATGTTGATTGTGTGTGGTAGTGCAACTCATAGTTGAGTCTTGTGTGAGTAGAGACTCGTAGAAAGAGTCAAGTGCGAACTAACAAAAAGGTGGAAACACACTACAACTATCGAACCTACACACGGTAACATAAACCAATGAACTCACTAGAACGTGAGAAAGTATACGGGAGTAGTAAACCCCCGATAGCGATTAGAGAACCGAATTGAGTTATTCCGCACAATAAACAATAGTGGTAGTATATAAGTAACCTCTATCTAGAGGATTGATAATTGTTCAAACTACGAACCTTGAGTAAAGTAAAGCATGGTAAGGGATCACCAAACCCCTTAGAGATATAGTCGAACCCTAATGAGAGGAACCGACTAAATGAACAATGTCCCGAACATGAGAGTATTCGATAAGTTGGGTAAAACCTTAAATCTTAGAATACTAGACATTGAGGAATTCTTTAAGCCAGTAGATGTTATCGAGAGAGATACCTCTAGGCTAATCCATGAGATTGTGAAATGACTCCGAGAGAGGAGTTTTGGGAATTTGAGTAGTCCGGTAGTGAACCGAACATTTGAGAATTTGAGGAGCTAACTGTATAGCCCCTTTTGTATTTGAGCCCGGTGGTGGGTCATGTGTATCACCCTGCCCGGAGGTCATGAGAATGACTTAACATGTAACTTGAGTATTGAGTATTGATTGGTGGACTTGAGTATTGAGTACGTGAGTATTGAGAATGGAGTGGTGACTTGAGAACTTGAGAATTAAGTTGAGTATTGTAGACCTTGTTGAGATTGTGAGTGAGAGTACCCAAGAGAGTGGGTAAGACAATGAGCAAGTGAGTAAGGCATAGTGAGGTAGAAACCCTCAAGCCTAAGTAAAGAACATAATAAACTAACCCCTTGATGTGTGTGTTAGTGTTGTGTTCGTTGTGAAGTTTGATTGTGAATGTACATATATAATGTATGTTGTATGCATGTTGTTTGAAATAACATGAATCGCATGCTCTCGACCAAATAGTTGCGTACCCTTGCTAGTACGCGGGGTATGCAGAAGTCATATGCAGCAATTTTGCTGAGCCCCTAGGGGCATCGTTTTTATTTTACAGGAACATTGAAGCTGAACACCGTTCGAGAGTAGGACGGGGTTGTGATTAAGCATGGGTAGTTGTTTAGTAATTGTATTTGTTTGTATTATGGAATTGTAAGACCGAAAGGTCGTCAGTGGACTTGGGAATTGTAGATACTCGGTATAGAACAGATTTGAGATTGTATCTGTATATTTTGGAATTTGAAGGTTGTATTTGGTTTGAGAATTGTATAAGGAAATGGAATGTATCATTGTATAGAGCACTCGGTATAAGACCCATCAGACCGATATTGTAATTGTTGTTGTATTTGAGTTTGGATTGGCCTTGTTAGTCACGTGGGTGACTAACGGCATTGTTTCACCCCCGGTGTATGAGTTTTTCCGCTGCTTATGTATTGGTAATGGCGACGGGTTAGGAGATAATGGTGTGATTACCGGTAGAGGTGTTACAAAAAGTGGTATCAGAGCGAAGTATCGCTCTGATGGTCTGAATACCGAGTTTAGGAAATACCGAGCTAGGAATTAGAGACTTAGGGTAAGGGTTGAGTGTTAGCGTGTGAGGTACGCTAGATAGGAACTTCCAGTGTGATCTGGATACCTACATAACCAATCCCGCCCTCCGTAACCCCCGTTATAAGTTGGGGAAAGAACGCCAGAGAGATGGAAAGACCTCTCATACTCGGGGAGACCCGATCTGGCAGTTGTAGAATAAACTTTGTAAAAGAAAGAATCTGTCATACAGTAGATTCCAAGAATTGGAAATCCCGAATACGGTTCAAGTTCCGACGACAATAACCGTACTGAACGGTAGTAGATTGAAGATCCTCAATACAGGATAATGAAATTTGCGGCACCATGGGGCGACATGCTTCGCAGTCGCGAGAACCAAGCGCAGCCAACAAGAAGGGAAGCATAACTACACAGTGAGGCGAAAAGGCAGAGTAGCAAAACCGAGACAAGAGAGTCTGCGGACTGCAATGCATGACAATACCATCAACAGTATAGAAACCGACTATGGAAATAGTCAAGGTTGGATAAACTCCAAACCTATAACGCCAAGAGCGGAAATACTTAAGTTAAACATACACCAACAGGACTACAACGTAGTTCCTAAGGATTAATCAAACCTCGGTAACCACCGTAAAGGCGTGGGAACGAGCAACGAAGCAAGGTACACAGAGTACCACAAGGACCGGGAAAGCACCCGAATTGGTGACAACCATGTCAAGGACGCTGAGAGGCTACTCAGGAAATTAATCACTAAGATCAAAGGATCAAGAGAAGGTCCAACAAAACCACTAAATACGGATGAAAATAATACCGTAATCGGTACATGTTAACCTGAAAACCGACGTACCCGCGCACTTGCCAAGGCAAGTGCAACACCAACAAGGCTAATTGGGAGACTTTGGACAACTGACAAGTACTTACCAAAGTACCATCATGAGGATTGAAGCAAATATAGGATCCTTAATCCTAAGAATTTGAAACAATAAACCTTGGAAAGGCCTAACGGCCTGACCATCATACTAACGAACATACCAGTCAGCAAGAAGCTGGACTTGGTCAAGACCTCAGACATGGCAACGCCATGAAGATTTTCTTTCAAACTCAAGATTTTTATTTCAAAACCCAAAACCTTTTCTTTCAACCACAAATTTTTCTTTTAAACCTCATCTTTTTAAAACCAAATCAAAAGAATCACGGTAAGTATCATAGATGATACAAGAGGAGTTGACAATAGAATACTTCACCTAGGCGTGTGACGAGCACTATGAGTGTACCCAAATACGGACGTGGGACGACCGCACTTCGAAGGAGCTTGCGGGCCTGACAGACCATTTGTGAGTTAGTCGGGTAAGTGGTAACGTACCAATAAGGTACCCCACGTATGTATACATGTAGTGTACGAAACACGGGAAGTAGTCAGCTCCGTTCTACGGACCATAAGGTAAATGCAAACCAAACAGTTGGACACCTCAAATGGTCGAAGAACTCAGATAAGCTCACAAGCTAAAGGAGTCAAGAATTTACTCCAGGAGGACGATTAAGAGTTAAAAAGTGCGAGAAGCATTAGTAATTGAGCAAAGACATTGGGTATGTCTCAAGAATATTGAAACAAAGCATATTAGCTGGAATGGAAAACCCAACCTAAACATAATAAGGCAATGCCTAACCTGAACACCCTAATGTCCAATGGACAAGGTAAACACCCAAAGTGATCATCTAAGGTACCGGAGGATACCGCTCACCACCGAAGGAAATACCAAAATGGTTAAAACCATAAGGAAAAGCATCAGTGGTCTACCCTAAGAACGGGAGACTTTATAACCCTAAATGGGACAATTTGAAATCCAGGACCGCAACGCGGAGTAACCGATCATACTCGTTGATAAGTGTCCAAATGAGCATGATTTATAGGTGTATTTCATATACTATATTAGCACTTTTTCTTGCTCATTTCTCCACTTCGGTTAGTTTTCCTCTAGTTTATGTTTTATTGTTATCTCACAAATTTATTGTTTAAACATGAGGAAAACCAAGCTAGGAGTAAAGTAGACGAAGAGACGAACGCATGGACGCAAACGGCTCAGAAAACGGAGTCCAAACGAAGAATCTAGAGTCGGTCAAAGTTTGTAGAAGAAAATAAGTCACGCGGAGACCACACATGCGTCCGCATGGGGCTGGGTGGACGGCTAAAGCCAAGGTAGAGGTTATCGAGAAATTACCAGCACCAACTACTGTTAAAGACGTTCGAGCATTTCTCGGGCATGCAGGATTCTATCGGCGGTTTATACAAGACTTCTCAAAAATCACTAAACCATTGACCGACCTGCTACAGAAAGATGCCCCGTTTCATTTTGATGATAAGTGTTCAGCTGCTTTCAAAACAATAACACAAAAACTGGCATCTGCACCTGTTGTCATACCACCCGACTGGTCTCTTCCGTTTGAGATCATGTGTGATGCAAGTGACTACGCCGTGGGGGCAGCTCTATGCCAGAAAAAAGAGAAGATTCTAAGAGTGATTGCTTATGCCAGCATGACACTAAACGACGCCCAGAAAAACTATACGACCACTGAAAAAGAGCTTCTGGCTATAGTATTCTCCCTTGATAAGTTCAGGTCGTACTTATGGGGAAGCAAAGTCATAGTGCACACAGACCACTCCGCTCTCAAATACCTATTTGCAAAACAAGAAGCCAAGCCTCGCTTATTGCGCTGGATTCTTCTACTGCAAGAGTTTGACATCGAAGTCAAAGACAAGAGCGGAAAATTAAATGTCGTCGCTGACCATCTCTCTAGATTGGTAACTCCTACGGATATTATGCCTATCAACGAGTTCTTCCCCGATGAGACTGTCTTTTCAATCACCAAGGTACAGGAGCCATGGTATGCGGACCTGGCCAATTATCTAGTCTCTGGAACAATACCATATGATCTATCTTACTCCCAGAAGAAGAAATTTCTTTCTGACTCAAAGCATTATTTCTGGGAAGATCCGTATTTGTTCCGAGTCTGTGCTGATGGGTTGATTCGCCGGTGTCTCCCTGAAGATGAGGTTTACAGCGTCATACATTTTTGTCACTCACGGGAAGCCGGAGGTCACCATGGACCCACAAGGACCGCTGCTAAGATCCTGGCCTCAGGATTTTATTGGCCGACTCTTCACAAAGATGTTTACCAATTCTGCAAACAATGTGATAATTGTCAGAGAATGGGTAACACATCTAGGAGACATGAAATGCCACAACGGGAATACTAGAAGTAGAGCTCTTTGATTGTTGGGGCATTGATTTTATGGGACCGTTCCCTTCCTCACAGGGCCACCAGTATGTTTTAGTGGCAGTGGATTACGTGTCGAAATGGGTTGAAGCCATACCCTGTCATCATGCTGATGCAAAGACCGTAACCAGATTCCTTAAGAAGCACATCTTTACGCGTTTTGGCGTGCCTAGAATTATTATCAGTGACGGAGGATCTCACTTCTGCAACCGTTCATTTGAAGCGCTTATGGGTAAGTACGGGGTACGTCATAAGAAGCTCTACCTTATCACCCCCAGACAAACGGCCAAGCAGAAGTTTCGAACCGTGAGTTAAAATGGATTCTCCAGAAAACGGTTAACTCATCATGAAAGGATTGGGCACTTAAGTTAGATGATGCGCTTTGGGCTTACCGTACCGCATTCAAGACTCCCATCGGGATGTCTCCTTTTAAGCTTGTTTATGGGAAATCTTGTCACCTGCCTGTAGAGCTGGAACATAAGGCATATTGGGCACTCAAGGCCCTAAACTTCGATCTAGAAGCCGCGGGAGAAAAAAGGAAATTCCAACTTTCTGAGTTAGAAGAGTTGAGAGATCAGCTTACCAAAATGCTAAGATTTATAAGGAGCGCACCAAGAAGTTCCATGACAGGATGATCCTCAAGAGAGACTTCGAAATTGGTGATTGGGTTCTCCTATATAACTCAAGATTAAAGATCTTCCCTGGGAAACTCAAATCGCATTGGGCTGGTCCTTTCCAGATTGTTAGTGTGACCCCATACGGTGCCTTTGAACTCCAAAACAAACAGGGCGAAACTTTCAAGGTCAATGGGGCACGTCTTAAAAGGTATACTTCTCATTCTGATATTTCATCTGACTTATTTACAATTTCTCTTGTCCAAGAACAGCAGGACAACTCACCCTCAAACTCTTCTCCAACCTAAAGCTTGGTCAAATACGTCTAGCTAGAGACGTTAAACCCGGGCAGCTTGGTGGGAGGCAACCCACTATCTATCTTTTGTCTTTCCTTTAATTTAATGTTATTTTCCTTTTGTACTATATTTCCCTTTTATATGTTCTAATAAAATGCAGGTTTTACTTGAGTTCTTCTGGCTGTGTAGAATATTCCTTGCAGGTACATTTCATGATATTCCACAGCTGCACTCAAGTGTGGGGGAGATCTACACACTCTACAGAATTTGGGGAGTACACTCTTTCCTTTATTTATTGCATGCCTTGTGAATTTAATACCATCTACGCAATGAGGGCATTGCTTGAACTTAAGTGTGGGGGAAGAGCCTTTTCAGGGCATTCTGTGCTTAAAATGTTTAAATCTCTCTACTTATCTTGCATTTGTTCAAAAATTAAAATTATGTACCCTGCTAATGTAGGTTGTTCTCTTTAAGAATAAATACTGTTATGAATTGTGGGATAAATGGTACAAATTTTAAAATTTTGATTACTTTTGAGGAGTTTTATATGCGGTATGACCAAATAATCTGCAAATGGTTGGATTTTATTGCTCAGGGTTTCTTTCTGTCTTCTATCTTAGGGATTGCTAAGGGTGCTTCTCTGTTAAAAAAAAAGAAAGAAAAATACAAAAAACAAGGGACTTGCGGACACCATTGGTAACCAACAAAAGAGAGTTGAGTGTTCTTAAATACAAAGGCGTGATGCCTACATTTTCTCATCTCTTATGCAAAAGCGAAACAAATGCATGAATCTATTTTTCCTTTTGTTTTCTCCTCAAAATGCCCATTCTTGAGAGAAGTTGGCCATGGTAAAAGTTCTTAGAGTCACCTAAACAAAAGAAACATTGAAGTACCTTGGATCATACCCCGAAACTCTATACTTTATTTTTACCCTGAGCACACCTATGCCACCAGCAGTTGATGGATCACACTCCTCAATAAGTTAAAAAGATCATGTTTATCCTACCCTTCATATTAATATTTGTTAGTATTGAGCATTCCCTATTTACTTGGGTACATGGTTTTGCTTGAGGACAAGCAAAAAGATAAGTGGGGGGGTGTGATAAGTGTCCAAATGAGCATGATTTATAGGTGTATTTCATATACTATATTAGCACTTTTTCTTGCTCATTTCTCCACTTCGGTTAGTTTTCCTCTAGTTTATGTTTTATTGTTATCTCACAAATTTATTGTTTAAACATGAGGAAAACCAAGCTGGGAGTAAAGTAGACGAAGAGACGAACGCATGGACGCAAACGGCTCAGAAAACGGAGTCCAAACGAAGAATCTAGAGCCGGTCAAAGTTTGTAGAAGAAAATAAGTCACGCGGAGACCACACATGCGTTCGCATGGGGCTGGGCGGACGGCTAGGCGGACAGGACAGTGTGACCGGGCGGACGTGAGTGATGTCCTTAGGCGGACGTGAGTGATGTCCTTAGGCGGACGTGAGTGATGTCCTTAGGCGGACACAAGTCACACGCGGGCAAGACAGAGACGTCCGCATGGCTTCAGAGGCGGACGCCAATGAGGACAACAAGCGGACGTGACTAAAAATCAACGCGCGCCAGTTTTCTTCTTCGCCCGTCGACATTGCTTCTGCCATATCAATCTACTCCGCAGCGCCTACCTTATTTTCCTCACGCGTCATCAGCTCTGTCCCCTGCAATTAATGAGCAATCAATGCTCTTCCACCTCTGTCTGCAATCAATCTTCTTCTTCCTCTCCTCTATAAAAAGCCACTGCTACTTCATCAAAAACTACTCACGCTCATACACGTTCCACCCCCAAACTCAACACTCCAAATCTCTCATTTCATATACAGAAATCTTACGCACGCTCCCATTCTTCTTTCTCTTCATTTTCTCCATTCTCCATCCACGCATCTCGTATTATTATTACGTCCAACCCCTGTCTGACTTATTACCAGTTAATATGTCAGGCTAAGGAGGATTTACTCCGGGTGAAGGTTTAATTATGGTTTGTTTAGTTGTGTAATATTTCTACCGGTTAAAATAAATACAGTTTGTTACGATTAAAGTTTATCTCTCACCTTTTTAATAAATTTCATCGATTTATTAAAATGCTTTACAAAGTCTATTTTGATCAGACCGGTGATAAATAGGCAGGTTAATTTAGCCGTAAATATGGAGAAAGCTTATTATGATTTAATAAGTTAATATTTTCAGATGCAAATATAATTCCTCGCACCTAATGTCCTTTATTTATATTGCTCGAACCTGGATTAGACCGAGCATTTTCTGGTAAACGAGTTCTTATGAGTCTATGACTTAGTCCTTAGGATAATAACAGGAATTTTGCCAACTTTATAAATAAACCGGTAGAGATAGCATAATTAATCAGATCATATTAACCTGAACCCGGAGTTCCGTTTAATTTATCATAATTCACTAAATTAATCTGTTATTTACTTTTCAAAAACAAGTCAATTAATTCCCCCCTTTTGTGACAAGCTTAGGTACTACTTATTTCACTATAAGTCCCACGGTTTGACCCCGGCCGCTTCTGTCTTACTATACTATTGCGACCGGGTTTTATTTGCAGTCCGACGGATATTTTGAGTATTAATTTCTTTCTCAATTGTATTAATTACACCAGTTCTAACCACTCACGATAATCAGTCTGCACTCGTAAATGTAAGCCAAAGGTAAGGGCATAACTTAGCAACACCCAGGAGCAATCCTTGAAGGGTGTAGAATAATGTTGTGATGAGGACACAAGAATTATAACAGACACTCGGTTAGAACACCGAAGGGATCCCACTTACCACAGGATAGTTATTAAAAGGTACCAATCAATACCAAGACACTTGAAGGGCATCCTACGGACGGAAGCGTGATGCGATGATCCTACCATGGAGCCCAGTAATACCTTCAAACCATTTTATGGTATACGGAGAAACAATGCTTGTGAACAGCCTAAGATGAGCAGAGTTCTAGGCAATGGGGCTAGTATGCCACGAAACCACTACTATACATAGATCCAACGGTTGCAAAACCGGTTATGGACCATACGGGAGTTGCCAAGAATGGCACCAGTAAGATTGTTTAATAGCTAACGAGCGAGGATACCCTCATTAATGTGAGACCGCGAGAGCGGTGAACACATAGATTCCAAAGAAGGGAATACCATCAGCGAATATCTGAAAATACACCTCTTTCAGAACTACTAATGTAGTAAAGCTTGAGCATATAGTCATTGCCAAGCAATAACTTGAACAAGATGAAATAGAAGGAAGCTTTGATGGCAATTATTGAAAATAGAGGAGTAACCGGTTCAGAAGAACACGGTAGGTGGGAACGTGAAGTATAAGTAAATAACGCTCAAGGAGCTCAGAAATATAAATGGTGAGCCATAATATAAATGGTGGAAATACATGAGCAGAAGCTAAGGTAATAGCGGATGCCATGGAACCAATGTCGTAAATAAATACGAACATGGTGCGCTGCAAGCGACCAATATATGTGAATAAATCACAATGTTATGGAGTTGATGAATGAAATGGTAGATAGTAAGCAACACACATGGAAGTAATGTTCATTCCTATTGCAACCTCATAAGAGATTTACTGCCAAGTGTTTACGCCTCTGCACTCTGTAGGACTGAGTGTTTTGGTATTGCACTTGTGCAGTGATGACCGAGTGGGATAGCTAGGAAGTTGGGAAGATAACGATTGTGGTAAAAGCAGAAGGAAACGTACGAAGTCATAAGGACCGAAGCATAGAAAATGCAAGGTCATACAAGTAAAAGAACAATTGTACAAAACCGTTTAAGTGGGCATAATTTAGAAGCCACTGACAACAGAGGAAGCACTACAACTAAGTAGTGACTCAACCTCAACCGACAATAAGTCGGAGGAACCTAGTGAATAATCATGGGAGTACGAACGCATGTACAATAGATTCCTAAAGAGCTGGATAGAAAATCAGAAGCTCATTGAATTCGCGTATGGTAGAAGAATACCACGCTTGATTCGTAAAACTTATTCCCAACATAAAGGGATAAAAAGATATTGTATAACACATTTAGAATAACGAGAAGGGCGATCAAACCCAAGTTATTAGGGTCGCGCAGCAGAAGCTAGTGGGCCCAAATTCTAAGGTTTAATACACCTAGTGAATGAATGGATAGTTATCAATGCCTTGAAGCCTCTAAGGCTAGAACCGAACCCGGTTAAGAGTTAAATAAACTCCGATGAGAATCCTTGGTGCAGGGACTAACCAACAATATGGTTAAGACCATTTGACCAGAATACATTGTATAATAGACCACATGGAAGTTGAACCACTCCGTGATGGCTAAATGCCTTCGACCAATGTTAAAATTTGACGCATGGTAGATTACCTGGGCGTAATCCCTTTTAAGGGGGGTAGGGCGAAAACCGCGAAATGCATGTTTACGTGATGGTGCGTAAACTGCAATGCGCATAGCGCAAGAGAGTTTGTTTTGAATGATTGGTACCTATGTTACATAAACATTTGTATCCACTCATTGTGTAAACTTGAGTATTTGTGAGATTTGAGGTGGGAAGGAATATTGATTGTGAGAAATTTGAGTCGAATGGAGTAGAGAAACTCCATGGGGAATGAGAACCCCGGTTGGTAATAGTTTGGAGAAATGAGTATGTTTGAGGAAATTGATGAGTATAAATCAGTATGAAACCGATGTTGAACCTAGTGGGAAGTGAGTCCCCTAGGTAACTTGAGTTGGTTGTATGTGTGAATAACTTGAGGATAGAAATTGACTTGACTTGTGAACTATTTGAGGATGGAAAAACTAACTGTTGAAATTCTTGGGTATAGAGGTTGAAGATAGGTTGAGTAATAATTGACGAGATGGCTAGTGAGTAATAATTGATGGTACGAGTAGTAATGAGTAAATGAATTCTAGAAATTGGTAAATGCATTGATGGGTGATTATGACTAGCAAGATTAAAAAGATAGAAAATGAAATTAATGTTTGACTATTTGATTGTGTGAATTGAGGTGGGAGGTGGAACTTGATTTGCTAGCGATCACGGGAAACCGAACACCAAATTGGGGTGGATGGATAGTTCAACACCGATGCTGATCACATTGGGGTTGAATGACTCTTGAAGCTCCTTATAAGTGGCCACAAGTAATCACACTAGTAATAGGTGAAACTAACATAAATTGGAACTTGGAGTTGCATGGAAGTTTTCAAAATGAATTTCCAAATGATTTTCTTCAAACTTGAGAATGAGGATCGGTTTTGAAACCGCTCCCACGGGCGCTAGTGGATCTTCCATGACTAGGCACGGGTATCCGGTTGAATCATGGAGGTGAAGCTAGTTGTGAGTCGGTGGAGGTGTTGAATAGTTTTGAAACCACTACAACGGACGAGCAAGGGTACTAAGTGACATGTAGGACGTTTGTAGTGTGTGTTTTGTATTTGTCCAAGGGCCGCCGGATATGAGTAGTCCGGTCAGGGAAGAGTACCCACTTTGGAGCCTGAGGATTCTCTAGAGGTGCGAATGTTTTGATCAGAACCAAAGGACCGTAGGACCAGAGAGAGTAAGTGCTCAATGTCATGACGGCCGTGAACCAGAGAGCGTAAGTGTTCAAACGTGACCGGTACCTGAGGGATCACTCGATTTGGGGGAGGACTTAGTGCCTAATTGTTTGCGGATGGACCCCCATTGAGAGATTTGGGCAAAGATATTTTTGGTTGCTATACATGCTTGACATGTTGTGTGAATGTGTGGTACGTATTCAGTCAGTCATTGGAGTCTGACAGGTTGTAAAGAGAGTTTAACCTTAGTATTGAGTACCTTGGTGACTAACAATCTTAGACTCACTAACTTTGTGGGCAAAGTTCTTTAAGGGGGGGGGGGGGGTAGATTGAAATACCCTGAACTTAATTAGGGTGATTAAATTACTCTAATACGATATTGAGGGCCTATTAGTGCCTAATGAATTTTCATAAAAAGAATAAACCCAAAAGAAATAAGAAAAACGATAAATTGAGTGTTAAGCGACCCTAAGAGGAATATGACCTCGACAAGGGTCTCAGAGGAATTTTAAAGGCTTAATAATACCTAAATAATATATGGGAACAATTCCCGAAGAAAACAGATTCAAATAATGTATTAAAACACTAATAAAGCTTTAGCGCACATTTTTCGAGGAAACCCGAAAACGTGACTTTAAGTGGTCAAACGAACCCGTAAAAATTATAGTTCATCAAATAACTATAAATAAACATTAATGGAATCTTAAGAGCCATTAAAATTAAAGAAACGAGAAAATTCCGGAAAACGGGCCCGGTTAGTGAATAGTACTAAACCGGGTAAATTAACGAGCGTTTTCTGTAAAAGACGAAAAAACGCTCCAGCTTATATAAACATGTGGGGCCGGTTTTAATAGGTAAATCAGCCCTCACACACTCACACACACCTAACTAGAAAATAAAAGAAGAAAGAAAAAGTAAAAACGTGCATAAAGCACTTTTACACCCTCTCTCTTCTCACTCTCACATTTCTCCCCTCTCAGCCGTGCCTTCTTCTTCCCCTCTGCCGATTTCTTCTTCCTCCCTCTACTGAAGCGATTTTTGAGTTCCTCCATGGCAGCCCATCTTCCCAAGCCACACCAAAGCTCCAAATAAAAAACAAATTACATATTCTTGCTCCTCTCCTCAAGAGCTTCACTTCTATCTTTTCAAAATCCCCATTGGTGAAAGTTCATCTCCATGGGTTTTTCCCATTTGAAGAGAAAATGGCACCATCTTGTAGCTTGGAGTTTCCTCTTTCAAACAAGGTAAAAAGTTTCAAGAGAAAAACTCATTTTTCCTATTTTCATGCCTTGGCTGATTTTTTCCCATTCTCATGCCTTGTTTCTTCTTGCTTTGGAGCTTAATTCCAACCCTCCAATGGTGGGATAACCCCCTTCTTGATTCAAGGGTGAGAACCCCTCTTAAAAAGCTCCAAAAGGTAAACCCTAACTATGGTGTTTTAAGCCTTGCTTTGGATTAGTGTATTTTTAAGGGTTAGGATTTTAATTGTGTGTATTTTGTGTTCCTTGAATGTTGGGAATGGAGTTTGGCAACTCCATTTCCCACTTGACCGAAATGGAGAAGAGGAAGAGAAGAGGAGAATGGAAAAGGAACTTGGAAGATTAAGGTAAGAAACCCACCTTAAAGCTTGTTTTAATTGCTTAAGGATTTGGGATGGGTAAATAAATTATTGAACCCAAATTATGAATTAAAATCTTCGTGGGAGAATGGGTGTAGTTGATTTTAGAGAGATTTGTGAACTTGTGTTGATTTAAGGGCCTAAGTGCCATTGCTTATGAATTTGGAGCTATATTGTTGTTTGTATAATTTTGAGGATATATTATGTGCTGGTAGGACCCTTATATGGGTGTGGCTAGATTAGGATTGAAAATGGTGAAATTGACGGTTTGGGAGATGTTAAGTTTATGGGGAAACTATGGCAAAATTTTGGTAGAAAAACAAGTGTTTTAAGATGACTTAGTGAATTGGGGAAACTAGGTGTTTGTGGTGTTGTTTAGAGTTGAGTGATAGCCTTGAAATGGCATTTGGAGAACTAGAGGGAAGGAGGTAAAAATCTGTAGCAAATAGGTTTTGAAATGCTTTGGAAAAACTATAAAAGAGCAAGTGTGCAAGACTTAGGAAATGGAGAGTGAACTTGGGCATAGTTAGTGCACCTGTCTAGGAATTGATTGGAATGGTCAAATGGAGTTAGAACAAAGTGCAAGGTGCTAAGGGAAGTTAGAAAATGCACAAGAGTGCAAACTGTAACAGAGAGGAAGAAAAATCTGTAGAAATTGAGCAAGGATTGAGTAGAGATTTGACTAGAGTTTTGAGGAGGTTTGGAACATGATTAGGGCATGTTTTAGGGTGCATAAACATGTAAGAAACATGTGGAAAGGTTAGGAAATGAATAGGGGTGAATTAGGGGTTGAACACTGATCAAAAACTGTAAATTTTGACAGTTCCAGGGGTGGTCCGGGTTTGCAAATCGGTACACAAACCCGGACCACATCAAAAACACACCAGAATGTCATAACAGGGGTGGTCCGGGTTTTGTATCCCGGTACACAAACCCGGACCATAGCAAAATGTGTCCAGAAAGCGTTTTCCAGGTTTGGTCCGGGTTTGTAACCCCGGACACAAACCCGGACCAGGCTAAAATTGTAACAGAATGTGTTTTAAAGGTGTCTAATGATGGGGAAGTGAATGGTATTGGTTTTAGGTGATATTTAGGAGTTTTTTGGTGACCTTTAATGGTCCTAAGAAGTGTAAACAAGTTGGAGAAGTGATGGAGATAGTTGTGAGTTTAAGAGCACATAAACAAAGCCAAAGAATAATGGGTTACGGGGTTAATTACGGGAGTACTAGTCTACATACCGTAGTGTTTTAAATTAATGGAGATGTCTAAAATATTAACAGTGAATCAAGAGTAAGATTTGAGGAACGAGTGTGAACCGAGGAACATGAGAACGCCAGTAGAGTTAACCCCGGTGAAAGGTATGATTTCCTCATGCTCTATATCCTAACTTGGTTACCCCGATTTGTGTGCTTGTTTGATTGTGTGATCACCTAACAAGATAAATGCACGAATCGGATTGTTTACACTTGATGGTGCTTATATTGTATTGTTGCTTGATTGGTTTGTAATTTGCACTGAAGTTTGTATAATTCATGAAATGTGAGTTTGAATGAATTGTTGAATGTTGATTGTGTGTGGTAGTGCAACTCATAGTTGAGTCTTGTGTGAGTAGAGACTCGTAGAAAGAGTCAAGTGCAAACTAACAAAAAGGTGGAAACACACTACAACTATCGAACCTACACACGGTAACATAAACCAATGAACTCACTAGAACATGAGAAAGTATACAGGAGTAGTAAACCCCCGATAGCGATTAGAGAACCAAATTGAGTTATTCCGCACAATAAACAATAGTGGAAGTATATAAGTAAACTCTATCTAGAGGTTGATAATTGTTCAAACTACGAACCTTGAGTAAAATAAAGCATGGTAAGGGATCACCAAACCCCTTAGAGATATAGTCGAACCCTAATGAGAGGAACCGACTAAATGAACAATGTCCCGAACATAAGAGTATTCAATAAGTTGGGTAAAACCTTAAATCTTAGAATACTAGACATTGAGGAATTCCCTAAGCCAATAGATGTTATCAAGAGAGATACCTCTAGGCTAATCCATGAGATTGTGAAATGATTCCGAGAGAGGAGTTTTAGGAATTTGAGTAGTCCGGTAGTGAACCGGACATTTGAGAATTTGAGGAGCTAACTGTATAGCCCCTTTTGTATTTGAGCCCGGTGGTGGGTCATATGTATGACCCTGCCCGGAGGTCATGAGAATGACTTAACATGTAACTTGAGTATTGAGTATTGATTGGTGAACTTGAGTATTGAGTACGTGAGTATTGAGAATGGAGTGGTGACTTGAGAACTTGAGAATTAAGTTGAGTATTGTAGACCTTGTTGAGATTGTGAGTGAGAGTACCCAAGAGAGTGGGTAAGACAATAAGCAAGTGAGTAAGGCATAGTGAGGTAGAAACCCTCAAGCCTAAGTAAAGAACATAATAAACTAACCCCTTGATGTGTGTGTTAGTGTTGTGTTCGTTGTGAACTTTGATTGTGAATGTACATATATAATGTATGTTGTATGCATGTTGTTTGAAATAAAATGAATCGCATGCTCTCGACCAAATAGTTGGCGTACCCTCGCTAGTACGCGGGGTATGCGGAAGTCATATGCAGTAATTTTGCTGAGCCCCTAGGGGCATCATTTTTATTTTACAGGAACAGTGAAGCTGAACACCGTTCGAGAGTAGGACAGGGTTGTGATTAAGCATGGGTAGTTGTTTAGTAATTGTATTTGTTTGTATTATGGAATTGTAAGACCGAAAGGTCGTCAGTGGACTTGGGAATTGTAGATACTCGGCATAGAACAGATTTGAGATTGTATCTGTATATTTTGGAATTTGAAGGTTGTATTTGGTTTGGGAATTGTATAAGGAAATGGAATGTATCATTGTATAGAGCACTCGGTATAAGACCCATCAGACCGATATTGTAATTGTTGTTGTATTTGAGTTTGGATTGGCCTTGTTAGTCACGTGGGTGACTAACGGCATTGTTTCACCCCCGGTGTATGAGTTTTTCTACTGCTTATGTATTGGTAATGGCGACAGGTTAGGAGATAATGGTGTGATTATCGGTAGGGGTGTTACAAGCGGGTTCAACCCGAACCCGAAACGGGTTTCAATGACCCAACCCGAACCCGACCTGAAAATCATTTTGGGTCAAAAATCTCTACCCAAACCCGGCTTTTTACGGGTCGGGTTCGGGTTCGGGTCAAGATTGACATCCCTACTCTCAGGGTTAGTAATAATATAGTACATTAGTCAGAACATCTCTCGTGATGCCAACTCACAATCTTAGGGAATTTTCCTAAGTCATTATATTCACCGATTTAAGGGTCGCCCCTATACTTCCATTACTTAAAAGTTTGGTTGTTCTCTCATATTGAGTCAGATCCTCATATAGGAGGTCGACTATCACTTAGAGGGAGTTCACTAGTCCCGTATACCCCTTTTCTTGTTTGAGTAAGTTCATAAGTTTGAGTTATCGTTGTTCTCTAATCGTTAGTTCTCATGTGTTTTCCATGTTTAAATTATTTCATGGTTCGACCCTTTCTACGAGTCACTAACCAAACATTATCCTATCGGGAGTTGATCTACAATATTCAGTCTGATCACAACTCATGCAAGGATGGTTAGTTCACACAACAAGCATCGAGATATACATAACAATGCAATAAAAATTTCCGAGCTTTTATCTTGTTAGGTCGGCACACAAACAGATAGCACACAAGCCGAGTGTAACTCGGTAGGACACAAGTTGCAAGAAAACCATACCTTTCACCATGGAATTACTCTCGCGTCTCGTCTTACGCTCTTCAGACAATTCTCGAAACACTAACGACATTCCAAGTGTTTATATTAACATTAAGACATTACGGTATGTAAACAACTATTACTCCCGTACTTAACCCCATTGTCCCGTTAATCTTAACTTTGCTCAAGTGCTCTTAGGTTCTCAACTTTCTCATTCAATTCTCATACTTGTTTATACCTCTAATGACCTTTACATGTCACTAAAGAAGTCTTAATTATCTTATAATAGCATTACCATTCGATTCCCCATCTTAAAATTCCATTTTTAAACATCCTGTAGCATTTCTGGAGCGGTCCGGGACTTGGTCCGACCCTTAAGTCCCGGACCAATGCACTGTAAGAACTCTCGGGTGATTTTTCTATGTGGTCCGGGACTTTGTACTTGCCGCAAGTCCCGGACCAATGTGCAGCATTACTCTTGGTTAATTTTTCAGGGTGGTCTGGGAGTTTGTAAGGGACTTAAGTCCCGGACCATGTCCCCTGGGCAACTCTCGGCCCTTTTTCTTATGTGGTCCGGAACCTTATCCAAGGACTAGGTCCCGGACCCTGCTAAAAATCTGTAAATTTTGACAGTTTCAATCTTTACTCCAATCCCATTTTTCACCCATTTCTTTTCAAACCTTTACACATGTTTCCAAACATGTTCTAACACCATAAACACACATTAAACCTCCTCAAATCCTTGATCAAGCCTTTCACTCAAATCTTGATCAATTACACAATTTTCACTCAACTTTTTCTACACTACAACTTAGTGTTCAGATTTCTAAAAATGCTTATTTGTTCTCCTCTTTACTAGCTCAATTGTTCCTCCTAAAATCCTTTTGACCATACCAAACTTTTTCAAGACAATTGCATCTCCATTACCCAAGTTCACTCAACACTTCCAAAGTTCTATACCTTAATTCATCTCTAACAAATCCAAAACACTCATACATCATTTTTGCTACAGATTTTTGCTCATTTCTTTTCAATCCTTCAACTATCAGTTTAGGGTGATTAATCAACCCAAATAAATCCCTATCCATCCTAGTTAACCTTATGCTCTTCAAGCTCATAACATCACCTAAACCACCTTATTTCTACAGAAATGTCGCCATAACTTCATCACTATACTAGCACGCCCAAATGCATTAGTTCTCATTTCCTAACCAATTCAACTAACCAAATCCATAGTGGATTCTACCAGCACACAAATTCCATTCAAATCTCATCAATCACACAATAATGCATATTCTTAAATGACTTGGCTCCAAGGCCCTTAAATCACACATCAATTCACAACTCCCTCTTCTAATCACCAAACACATTTTCAGCATAGTTTTGGTTCATTCATTTAATTACCCATCCCAAAATTCTAAAAGCATTAGGAATAGGTATTAAGGTAGACTGTTTACCTTAAGTTCATAGATTTCTTTTTTTCACTTCTCATCTTTCTCTTTTTCTCTTCTCTTGATTGCAAATCGGTCACGGGGCAATGCTATTGCCCAAAACTCTAGACCAACACCCAAATGGGGGACTTAAGCACTAAAGAATATACCTAGATTCTTCAATTGATCTAGGACACAAGAGGAAAATGCTTAAAGTACAAAAATTAGGGATTTACCTTGAGCCCTAGAATTGGTTCTTGGTCACCAATCAAGGAGGGGTTCCAACTAAGCTCTTGAATCTTGGAATAACACTAATACAAAAACAAGGAGCAAGGCACTCTAAGAAGCCAAAATCGGCCAAGTGTAGAAGTGGAGGAAAATGAGTCTTTCTTTGTGCTTTTCTTACCTCAAACCAAAGGGAATGTAGCCTAGCTCCAGAAAATGTCTTTTTCTTCTCAAATGGGCTATACCCATGGAGGCCAACTTCAACCATTGGAGATTTTGAAAAGAGGGAAAGAATCTCCAAGATGAGGGGAGTAAGAATATGTAATTTGTTTTGAGGTTGGAGCTTTGGTGTAGCTTGGGCAAGCAAAATAAGGCAAGAAGCCATGGGAGGGCTGCTTCAAAAACGAGAGAGTAGGGAGGAGGAGGAAGAAATCGGCTGAGTGGGGAAGAGATTGAGGAGAGAGAGTCTCCTTTTTGCTTTTTAAGAGGGTAAGTGTGAGAGAGCGGAATAAAGTAGTCTTGTTACTTTTTTGCTCTCAAATAAGGAAGACCCACTAGATTAAAGTGCTGAGTCAACACCCATAAAACCGGCCCCCTATGTATAATTGGGCAGGGGCGTTTTCGTCTTTTCGCAAGAAACACTCCTAAATTCCCCGGTTTGGCACTATTCACTAACCGGGTCCATTTTCCATATTTTTCTCGTTTATTTAATTTTAATGGTCCTTATACCTTCGTTAATGTCTAATTATAGTTATATGATCAACTATAATTTTTACAAGTCCATTAGACTGCTTAAAGTCACGTTTTTGGGTTTTCTCGAAAAACGTGCTTTAGGACTTCGTTTGCATTTTTAATCCACTATATGGATTTGTTTTCTTCGGGATTTGTTCCCACACATTCTTAGTGTATAATTAAGTTTTAGGAATCCATCTAGGACCCTAGTCGAGGTCATATGCCTCCTATGGTTGCGTAACGCACGTTTTTACGTTTTATGCCTTTTACGTGTTTTCTCTTTTCTTTTGGTTTTACTTTCTTCACCAATGCTCTTTAGGCATCATTAGGCCTCTAAATATCATATTAGAATAATTTAATCACCATATTTAAGTCCGGAGTATTTCAAATTTCATGCTAGTAAGAAATTGTGTATGTTATTAAAGTGCCATTCTTGTTTCTCTTTCCTTTCAAATGGAACTTGTGAGGAATTCTTGAGTTATATTGCGGTCTGCACCTCTGTTATTTAGTTTCTGAGTGTTTTTCTTGCTTGTTTGGTCTACACGTGTTTTTTATGATTCTGCTTCAGGGTCTTGTCAGCTTGTCCAGTGTGCTCTGCACCTTGATTTTTTCATAAGTTTTTTAATTTTTGTGGTTTTGGCAGCCTGTTGCATTATTTTTCCGTCAGGTTTTGTGGTTTTGGAAGTCTGTTGCATTATTGGCTGCATTATCATCCTCCTCCTCCTCCAAGTACCATTTTCCTTACTTTTATTTTGTGATGGACTCAGGTGATGCAGCTGTCAATGTCTATATAAATCACGAAAAGAAATTTGCTTTTGTCGAGATGAGATCTGTTGAAGAAGCTAGTAATGCTATGGCATTTGATGGTATCATACTTGAGGTAAAAATGATCTCATATGTAGAAAGTTGATGTGGTGTAGTTTTGCACTTTCTATGCCTCGAATATTGAGGATTTGGTAGCCAGGTTTTTTTTAGTAAATTACTCTAAGCCCCCCTGAGATTTAGCGATATTGCAAGTTAGCATCTTCAGATTATCAGTATATTTGGCAACGCCCTCGTGGTATAAGGGTTCCTGACAATGGACCCCCAAAACTATAAATTTGTTTGCTTAGTCATTCATTCCCTTCGACTAGCAACCTCTTCACGTCCTTATGGTTTTTGTCAAATAATAGGCTTTTAGGGAGAGAGATTGTGGTTGAGATTATGCTCCTAGTGCGACAATATGACAGTGAGTGAAAATTTAACATGTTAAGGGATAAATTGTGAAGTGGGAAGGAATTAGTGTCTAAAAAACATATTTATGGTTTCGGGGATCCACTGTCAGAAATTCTTATACCTCGAGGGGGTTGCCAGATATATTGATAACCTCAAGATACTTAATTGTAATATCGCCAAACCTCAAGGGGTAGAGTAATTTACTCTTCTTTTTTTTTTTTGCAGTCGGAAGATGTGTTTAAGATGTTCAGGCGTTTGAGTTGAAAAACAATAATGTGAGAAAACTAATTTGAGTATTGATCTTGTGTATCCGCTTTCTTGTGCAACTTTTGTAAGTTTACTTGAGCCTTTGTTTGTGCAATTGTGGTTTTAGAAACTCCTTGACAACTGTGTTTTTTCCTTCTTATCTGTAAGTTGTTCAATTGGTTTTCTTAACTGGATGTATGTGATTTTCGTTTTATGTTGGTAAGGAACACCGGTCAAGGTTAGAAGACCAACTAGCGGCAACCCTACACTTATCGCAACACTAGGCCCAAGACAGCTCAATCCAAATTTAAATTTTGCTGTTGTGGAGCCCGTCATCCGGATCTGTTGTTGGGCTTGAGGGACCAGACCGTATATTTGTGAGTGGAATTCCTTACTACTTTATGGAGGCACAAATCCGAGAGCTTCAGGAATCCTTTGGACCTTTTCTTGGTTTTAATCTTATGAAGGATAGAGAAACCGGGAACTCTAAAGGCTATGCATTTTGTGTATACCAAGATCCCACTGTCACTGACATTGCCTGTGCTACATTAAACAAAACGGGATAAAGATGGGGGATAAAACACTGACAGTCAGACATGCCAATCAGGGAACTGTGCAGCCTAAGCCTGAGCAGGAGAATGTTTTGTTGCATGCTCAGCAGCAGATTGCTTTGAAGGTATGGAGTTGGATTACTTTTGCAATGCTTCATATAAGTGGCCTCATGAATGTTCAGTTCAGTTGAGGAAAATTGTTAATGGTGGGTTGATTTCGTAGTTAGGATATGAGACTAGTGGTTGGCGGTTGCTAGTCATCTGTAGACGTCAGTGAGTGAATATTTGTTTGTGTTTTTGTTTACAGAGGCTCATGCTGCAGCCAAGAGGATTTCTCACTAGAGTTTTATGCTTAGGCACGGCGGATAAGCTCCGAGATGATGGCGAGTATGAAGACATAATGCTTGACATGAGAGACGAGGCACAGAAATTCAGTTAGTGGTTCCTGTTTCATTCTATAGTTTCTACCTAGGTTTTATAACACCACACATTGATCCGTTCTTTCTTCTTTTTTCCAGCTGGGCTAAACTTTTATTTTGTTTGTTATTTCTTTCTTGTGCAGGTTCTTTAGTCAACCTTAGGCCTAATGCCGATGGACTTGTCTTGGTCTATCTGGGATGAATAAGGAGATGTGATAATTGATGGATTTAGAACCTTGATTCCTTCGTACTAATTTTACCTTGAACACAGGTGTTTCTAGAGTATGGGAATGTTGATGGACCTACAAAAGCTAGAAGTGGAATGAATGGAAGAAAATTTGGTGGGAATCAAGTTGGTGGGAAAAGTCTACTCTCCGGAGGACAAGTTTGCTATGGGTGATTATGATGGATGAATCAAGCTTTCTAATTACTTAGTTAAACATCCAACTAGTTGTAGTATTGTGTTTATTTTCTTGCCTACCAATTTGTTCATGAAATTTGCTCCCTTCAATCTCCCCCACCTTGATTAGTCATGGTAGAGTAAGTAGTTGGTGCTTTATATTTAGGTTGATAATGTTTTGAGAAGTGCGTCTTATTCGGTTACTTTTGTATAATTTTTTTCCGTAACCATTTATACTATATTAGACAAGAGATTAAGAACACATTGTGAGATGTTTTTACACCATATACCTTTGTATACTCCCACACTACTAGCATTTGCCAAGACATAAGCGTCAACATTGCTAGCACGGTCTACAAAAGACCAAGATACACACTCAAATGAGGTTGAACTATCAATAACATTGTGAAAGACTAACTCAAATGGTAACTAATATTCTATTCTTTAGACGTTGAACATTTGAGAGGTAGACAGTGAAGAAGTGATTAGAAGTCGCTTCTATCTTATGGGCCACCTCGACACCAAAGAGGAAGGCTTTAGCTTCAATAACTTGTGGCGCCCATGGTCCTTTCATTTGTCTATACCAATCGAAAGAACCAAGTTGTTAATACCCCGACAGATAACGTCCATCCCCGAACCTTCTTGGTTTGTACTTCCATTAATGAAGATCCTAATCATTGCATCCGATGAGTCCTCATCATCAATGGATAATTGTGAGCCAATCGAGCTAACTGATAGGGCCATGTTAAGGAAGGATTCCGCTTGATCAGTTCCCTGCTCAAAGGACTAGACATAACCATGAGTTAACTGGTATCTAGCGAACCACATTTTCTAGAGGAAGGTGACAACCTTCTCCAGGTCATATCCTCCTTTCCTCTTGCAGATAGATAAGAACCAATCACAAAAAGCGTGCATCATGCCTTTTAGGTGTTGGACTCTTTCAATATGCTAGCATGGTTTAACCTTTGAGCAAAACATGAACAAGGTTGTCAAACCCTGCCCATATAACATACTTCCCATAATCAGCGATTTGACATCGGTTAACGACAAGGGCAAGACATGGGATAATTCTTTGAAGAAGTTTCCAGGAAAAAAGCTTAGTCCTAGCTAGGAAAGCACCTTTGCGTATGATCTTCATTGCACAACCTATTTTGCTTCTATATGAAGTAAACTTGTTACCTTGTTGGGATAAGGTACATGACATATAGTAAGTCAATTTAACTGTGAAGTTACCATTCTTTGTTCCTCCCAGCACCAGCCATCAGATTGGTTGCTTCTTCCAATAACATTCTTTAGTATGAAGGCCGCATCTTCCTCAGTAAACCAAGCCTTAACCTCGAAACAACCCCTGTACGATCACTTTCTTTGATAACCAAAAGACATGTCCAAAATCATGTGGTAAGGCGGGGAGTTTCCAAATCCATGGGTTTCCACTCTACTTATATGTCCAAAATCACGTGGTAAAGCAGAAAGGTTCCAAATCCATGGTTTGCCATGTTTTGCCACCCTGCTTATCAAGCAGCCAGGGGTCGGTGAGCTTGATGGTGGTCCCATCCCCACAACCCTCCTTGCGCCTACTCTTAGGAGCGGGAGTGTCAACCACATTGATCCCCAAACCGGACTTGGGCGCACACTCAAACCAACATTCAGATACAACCCTCCACCAAGTACTTAGCAGCAAGAACACAAGACACTAGGAGCTGGGGGTTATGGAGGACCAGCCAGCTTTGTCTAACTAGGATAGCATAATTGAAATTCCTTAAATCCCTGAAGCCAAGACCCCCATTGTCCCAACTTTTGTAGAGAGTCTCACAGCTTCGTCAGTAAATGCCACGAGATTGTAAGGACCCGGTCCATCATAACTGTCAGCTAATCCCCTGGATCTCGCGGATGGGAGACATAGGGAGTTGGATAACTCCTATCATAAGAAGGAATGGCTTGCAAGATAAATTTAATGATAATACCTTTTCCTGCTTGTGAGACCATCTTATCCCAGCCCCGCACTCTTCTAGAGACTCTATCCCCGATGTAACCGAATATATGACTCTTATGTCACCCGATCGAGCTCGGAAAGCCCAAATAGAGACCCTGGTTAGTAACCTCTTTTATACCAAACACATTAGAGACCTATCTTCTTATGGAATTGTGAAAATTAACCAAGAACATAAGGCCCGACTTAGCTACATTGACACATTGGCCTGAAGCTTCTCTTAAATCCTCAACAATGCGCATAAATTCTATAGCATTGTCCTGGTTGGCCCGGTCAAATAGCACACAATCATCAGTAAAGAAAAGGTTGGTGATACCAAAGCCTAAATTTCTGTAAGTGAAACCCTAAATAATCTTGGCAGACACTGCCACCTTAAGGGCAGATGATAGAGCCTCCATACAATAGATGAAAAGGAATAGGGACAACGGATAACCCTGTCTAAGGCCACGGTTCGGGGTAAATGAGCGACATGGTCTTCCATTAATGAGAAGAACAATAGAGACTGAGGTAATACACTTCTCAACCATACCCAGTTTTCATGGAATCCCATACTCCATAAAATCTCAAGCACATAAGGCCACTCAACGCGATTGAAAGCTTTGGTCATATCAAGCTTTAGAGCAAAGTGTCCCTTTTTCATACCTTTAGATGTGCTCATTGTGCAGATAATCTCTTGAGCTGCTATGATATTGTCATAGATGAGTCTGCCTGGAACAAAAGTGCCTTGATCCTCTGAGATGACATGTTTAAGAAATCCTTTAATCCTATTAACTAAAACCATGGAGATCACGCGATAGATAGTGTTGCACAATGAGATCGGTCTGACGTCTTTCATGGAGCTGGCTTCCGTTTTCTTGGGGATCAGGGTAATATGTGTGTGGTTAAGGCCAGATGGCATACAACCCTTGTTCAGGGTCATTAGAGTTGAGTTAACGAAGTCTTTCCCAAAGATATCTCAATAAGCATTAAGAAAGATGCCATTAATTCTATAAGGCCCGGAAGCCTTATGGAGATTCATGCCTCACAAGGCTTGAATCACTTCCTCCTTGGAGTAAGGTTGTCCCAAAAGTTCATTCACATGGAGGAGTAAGGTTGTCCCAAAAGTTCATTCACATGGGGTTGGTACTCTATTTTCTACCACAGCGTAGAGAAGAAGGTTATCAATTGGACGGGCTGGCTAAAAAGGCTCGACAAAATAGCTTCAAGCAACTCCTTCCACACCGTTCCAACCTGCGACTCTTCTTCCCTGATTGTCTTGTACGTCATGAATGGTATTTTCCTTCTCCTGTTTTGGACTCTTTGGAAGAAGTTTTTAGTATTTTTGTTCCCTTCCTTTATCCGTTATTGTTGTGACCTCTATTGCCACCAAGTTTCTTCCTTCAGCAAGAGCCAATCAAGCTGGGGGTTGAGGTTCCTACAAGGTTCCAAAGCATCATGGGATGGGCATTGGCTAGCCACCCTATCAATTTCGTCCTTCAAATTCATAATTCGCATAGTCTCTTCCCTCATCTTCATTCCTCTCAGATCTTCAACCGCCACCCACAACTAGAAGCTTTATCAACAAAAGTTCCCCGATGAGAGGTTTTTCCTTCCTTGGCGAAGGCCTCTACTTTGACCACTCCTCCTTCTTGGGCGAAGGTTTCTCTACAAATTTCATCTCCCAACTTCTTAATCCTTACTTTATGCCTAAATCCCCCCTGCATCTCTGACTCTAGCTGCTATCTCCCACTTAGTGGTCCTGATTTCCGGTTCCCTAGTTGGCGGGACCACTTGCTTTCGAATTGCCACTAGTCCTCCTAATGTTCCCCCTCTTTGGAGGCATGAGTATTGTCTTCATTAATTGTAGAGGACCTGGGAGACCGAAAGCTCGACGATGGACCTATTACTTAAGGCAAATATTCAGAGGTGCCTGACGGTAAACACGAGTGTGGTGCCATGTAAGTTATAGGATTTTTTTAAGTACAATATTAATACAACCTGTGAGGGGTGTGTCGAACCTGAGATCTGTTGTCACGGACAGAGGATAACTCACCGACTCGGCTACCTTGCTTTTGACGTGTAGGTTATAGTTAAACTGCAACGGTGAAAAGCATATGCTTTGAAAATGGACAAATCGATTAAGAAAAGTTAGAATTGAACTATAATATTTTTTTTGTACAAAGATTTTAAATCAATTAAGTTTTTGAATGAAATAGGTGTAATATATAGTTATGAAGGTATAGCTTTTTTTTAGGATAATAGCGGCTACCGCGTGGGTGAGGCAGGAAGAAAGAAGACGAATTCCCTAGCTGGAAAGTTGTCTTCCTTACAACCAGTGGCGAATCCAGGAGCTTTGTTTCGGGGGGAGGATAATTTTTTTTTAACACTATCACTCTTTAAAATATTATGTAATTTTATATTTTGTCAAAAATTTATAAGAGCATTTGACAAATTTTCAAACGTTTCTGACCCCCCCTTTGGATCCGCCACTGGTATTATCTGACTTATTGCATATCCCCAATAGACTTGATATTACTATGTGTTAGAATCCGTTAAAATATATAATATTGAAATTGCTCATAAAGAGACCAAACACATCACACAAATAATAACCATAATATGGATCTATAATATAATAATATATCTTCAACCTTAATCTAAATTAGGATTTAATCTACTAAATATTTTACTCATATAATTAGAGCAATATTTATCACAATTAAATCCAACTATCGAAATATTGTCAACCAACACATATTAACCACCATACACAATCAAATCCTATTATCGGAATGTTGTCAATCAACATATATTAACTCAGGTGCTAACAAATTTAACAAGATTGAAACAACATCTTCATAACAACAAATTCAAAGCAAACCCCCCTTTTAATATATTATGCTCTACAAGCATATACAACATGCGATAATGGATCACACTCCCTTTTTTGGTCACCAATTCACTCACACTAGCAGCTGAAATCAATCGTAGTGAATCAAGATTGACTTTGAAGCTTTACACGTACATAACCAAATTAATGTGTTCAAATATTTATGAAATAAGTTGAATCAACTTGCTTTATTTATAGCATTGAGAAACCAATATTATAATTTATGCTTATGAGGAGCATGATAATACTTCACGACAAAACAAATCAATATGCAAATTATGATATATATTAAACCCTAACAACGTGGGCACGGGCACCAACGTTCTACAAAAGAACCGCTCTTAATTGAACATGAAAGACGATATTGTTGACTTAGAAAAAGTGAGTGATTTCATATTGAGAATATCATAACTAGTTGTGTAAACTACAGTAATTGCCACTGTTATAGTTAGTTAGTTTCCACAGTTAAGTGATTCCAGGTTGTATTTCAACTGTATATAAAAGCCCTTGTATCGTAGTGTCGATAATAATAGAAACTATTGTTGTAAAGTCTCAATATGAATGCCGAGAAATAAGAATTTTCCTTCTAATTTTGAAATGGTATCAGAGCAAGCATACGCTCAATAACCCCTTTCTTGTTATGTATACTAATAAAGAGTGTGATTTGTTACTGCAACTGTTATTTGCTTAGTTGTAAGTTATAGTATGTAATGTTGAGTTGTTTCAGTTAGTTAATAATGTTATTATTGTTAGGTTAGTAACGTTAGCAGAGCAGGGGGTGTTAAAACAGACAAGATTAGGAAGGAGCGTATTATCGAGTACTCTACTTTGCTCCTCTCTGGTTTTTGGACTTCTTCTCTAGTTTCTCCCTTCGGTAATGGCATAGAGTTGAGTTTTGCTTCTTTGAGTTCTGTAAATCTTTCATGGTATCAGAGCATCAATCATGGGGATCTAGCTTTTGATCGTTTACCTTCCGAGTTCTTCTTTCTCCCTTTTTCACACCTCTTCGCCAGAATTATGTTGTTCCTCTTCGTCGCCTTGTTCATGCTTATTCCCTTTTCTTCGCCCCTCACATTCGTTCGGCTTTGATCCCTTTTTCCTTCTTGTTTTTGGGTGAGTCTTTCCACTCCTAAATTCTTCCTAGTATTGTTTGATTTGTGATCATGGTTGGAGCCAACGAGAAAGAAGGAAACCCTAACCCAGAAGATAAAGGTACGGCCATTTCCGAGGATGAGATGGGGAGCAGTGCCAGCACCCAAATTGAGGTTGGAGATCCTCTGTACTTGTCTAGCTCCGACCACCCAGGCCTTGCCCTAACGACAAAATTCGACGGCGGCCCTGGCTTTCTACGATGGAAACATCAGGTCAAGATAGCATTAGGATCAAAGAACAAGCTTGGATTTGTGGATGGTTGTCTTCCGAAGCCCTTGAACTGTGACATCCACGCTCGAGCTTAGTGTCACTGTGACAACAAGGTCCGCTCCTGGATCTTGATGAGCCTGGAGAAATGTGTCACCAACACAGTGCTGTTTTGCTCATCAGCAGCCAAGATCTAGGAAGATATCTGTGCTCGTTATGACCAGGTTGATGAGATGCGAGTGTTTGACCTAGAACGAAGACTGGTAAATATTGCAAGCAAACAACTCTGTCGGAGATTATTTCACCAAGTTAAGAGGTCTCTGAGACGAGATTGACACCACTACATCCTTACCAGCTTGCTCCTGTGCAACTGACGGAGCTTTCAAGGAACACATCAGGAAACAGAGGCTGATAATTTTTTTAATGTGCCTCAGTGACAAGTATTCTGCGCCTAGAGAAAATATCCTCATGATCTCCCCCTACCAACCATCGAGCAAGCTTTCTCGATACTAATTCAACAAAAGAGGCAGAAAACCCTAGCCGCTAAGCCTAGCACTGATCTTGAGGCTCCCGTTGCTTTCTCATTGAGTCAAGGAAGAAGATCTTACAGTCGTGGCCAGACTGGTGGAGGAAGACGACCAATCCAATGTACCTACTGCCATAAGAATGGACATAAGAGATATGTTACCAGAAACATGGGTTCCCGGCTGGGTGGCGAGGTTCAAGGGAGAAGAAACATTAAGCCAACTCTTCTTCTGAATAGAACGATGAAGAATGTAACAATCGCTTTGGAGGAACCCTCATTAAGGAGCAAATAAATCAATTGCTGAACTACATCAGCAAGTCTCGAGTTGGAGCAAAGGAACCATAAAGCGGCTCTGAATCCAATTGTGGATTCGTTGGTAAGCCTCCTTTTCATGATCAAGTTAGTTGCACTTGCAATATTTATAAGATTATGAATGCATCTGATGGTATTTACTATAATAGAACTAACTGGATAATAGATAACGGGGCATCCGATCATATGTGTGGTAATTTATCCATGTTTTGTGAAGTTACTTTTCTTGATAAGGTCCATAGTGTTGGTATGCCTAATGGGCACCCACAAATGGTTAAGATAATGGGAAAAGTTAGAATTAATCATTTGATTACCTTTAAAGATGTTCTATTTGTACCTAGCTTTAGGTTTGGGTTAATTTCAGTAAGTAAACTGTGTAACTAGATGAATGCTAAATTAAGTTTCAATCCAACATGTTGCGTTTACATGGGTTGTGAGACCAAGGAAGAGGTAGAGATTGATCAGGTTCAAAGGCGGCATTATGTGCTTGACAAAGAATGTGATAGAAAGGACATAAATTGTTTTAGTTTACAAGTTCATAGGAGGAGTTCCTTTGGGTCAAGACATGACTGTGAGAGTTCTGTAGGATTCTGGCACTTTGAGCTTGGCCATCTGCCAAGGGAAAAGTTGTTAAAGCTAGGCCTAGTTTGTAACACCCCCGAATAAACATCCAATAGTACAAACAAAGCTCCTAGCCATATTACAAGATAACTACGCAGCGGATTCTCAACATCATCCGGGTGCTACAGATGCCAACCACCCACGTGGTTGACAGACCACATTACCAATACTAAGTTACGGTCTGTATGACTGGAAACAGCCCTCACCACAACTCATATACAATATAAAATACAATTCCAAATATCGAGTGTCTACAACAAATTACCAAACCATAAACTGAAAATTACATCTCGGGTTTAGTAATAACCCATACATTGAATATACTACTACAACCTCAAAGGTTATGCCCTGATGGACTACCCCCATGGTAGCCATCCCGCCTACGCTCCATTATCGTCCGACACAATACCTGTAAAAATTGGGTTGTAAAGGACTCAGCAAACTACGCTGAGTATGAATATGTGTAGCCCGTATGTTGCCGGGCTACACGACTACTTGGTCGAATATTATTAAGTCCAATTTACATGCTATAATAAAGCAGTAAAGCACACCACGATACATCATGATATCATACACACTTAAAGGTAGCAAGGCATTAGCAACAAGCAACCAAGCATAACATGCCAGTATCATAGCAACACCAAACACAACAAGCTGCTAGTATAGCAACAACAATCATGTAAGTAATAAAACGTGTGCGTAGGTATGTTATACCCATGATTCTCACTATGGGATCATTCGAGCGTTATGTGTGTTTTCATTTCTTTTCTCTTGTTCCCATAATGTGTATTTTCTTTCTCTTTCCATGCACCAGGTTTGGGGATATAGTTTAGATCCCGTGACCATATCATGTAGGTGCCAATCTTTCCTTGTTTCTTTAAGGGTTATTTGTGAATTCTCTTATCACCACGAGTTGAAGAACGTCTTCTCCATAGCCAATCCTCCATTCCCGGCGTCGTGCGTCGAGGAAGCGGGGTCATCTCTAGACCTCAGGATGTGTTCCACCAATAGGTATTTTGCTTTTCATTAACATTATAAGTTCGACACTATAGTGGGTGTCATTGGAAGTCCTCTATAGTTTAAGAGGAGTTTTCTTCTTGTATAGTTGTTTTGTTTTGTTTGCGTAGTTTGTCGTGTTTCATCTCAAGTTCCATAAACGAGAAGGGACTAAGCTATTGTGTGCGCGCAAATAATGTGCAACAATGATATAGCAATCATATAAGCAAGATAAGCAAGCAATCCAATTTCATGCTTTAATCTTATGGTCATTTTCACACAAGGCACACAACAAACAAGCCGTGTAACACGGCAACATACGGACCACACATATCCATACCTTATTTAGAAGCAAGTGTCGTCTCGCACACGGGGTCCCGGTTGGCATTCGTTACGGCCCTAACGTTGATTAAAAATAACGTGTCAGTTCATGATTTCATGTGATGACACTTTATATCGGGTGTTATTCCCTAGGTGTGTTGTTAAGTGCTTAGCTTATATTAACCCTTAGAACTTCCCAAGTATTAATTCTAGACTTATCTTACTCCTAGGACATTCACATTGTCAACTCGCACGTTAACTAAGTCCTTTCCTCTAGCTAACGTTTTAGAGCATTCAAAGTGCTAGTTTGTAACAAGTTTTCCTAAGATGGATTTAAACTTACCTAAAGTGTATTCTTCCCTCGGCTAAATGGCTATGTTTTAAGCTCATTATTTACACAATAACACTCCTCGATTATTTCTAGAACTCCTTTATACTGAGGCTTATGTGTTTCAAAACTGAAACAAGGTTCTTGTACATAACCTTATATTATCACACTTTTTAATGTATCTAAGGGTGTCTAAATTTCCCAAGATGTTCCATAAGTTTAGTTAGATACCTTAGGAGGGTTTTGGGTTCATTAACAGGACAGCATCACGCTCATACACCTCTGTAAAATAGTTAGACAAAAACTACAATTTACCGAAACTGAAACCACAATCCATATATTTCCTCTTGATTTCTCCCTTCTTCTCTGATCATTTCGATTTCCATCCTGTCCTAATTGTTTATAACCTTACTTAAGTGTATCAGCTAGGTTTTAAATTGATCATCAACCACTACCAACCATCCATATTTGCTGTGACAGTTATACTGAGAACAACATTACTAAAAACTGAAACACCAATTCGGATATCCTATACTTCTGTCTTTTTTTTGTTGCTTCCATTACCTCCCAACGTGTTCCCCCCACTTAGTTACATGAGTTAACAAGGTTTTAATTTCCTCTTCATCCCAATACAACACTCATATAGCTTATGTACTAATTGCACAGGAACACATGCAAGATACTCACAAACAAAACCAGGACTGATGCATTATATTTTCCTTCCTCTGTCAGTTATTGATTGATTTCTAATTCATCCCCAAGGCGTTTTTACCTTCACTTAAGTGTCTTAGGTGTGGTTAGGTGCGTTCATCATTCATTTCATCCCTCGTAAGTCCTCTGAAGTAGGATTACACAGAACTGAAACAAACTACAATACTGGATGGCACAACCGATGCTTTTCTCTTTTGTTACTTTTCTGTGTTGTTCTTAATCTGTCTCTCAATTCTTCCCAAGGTACTCACTTACTCACTCTAGTGTTTTGGCTACGTCTTAAGTTCATTAGTACGTCATTGTAACCCACGTAGACCCACTGTGGCAGTTATACAGAAACAAACATCTACGAAAACTATAAAACTGAAGTGAATTGAAATACTGGAAATCGGGTTATTGCATCCTCCTACTACTATACTCTTTTCTAAGGTGTTAAATGATTTCTCTAGTACTCCCCAACTTATCTACACGTAGGTTAATGTGATAGAACAGTCTTAACCTCAGGGCTAACCCAAAGAGCAAGGAACCCACCTCTGAGAAGTTCCTCACTCAAAATCTGAAAACAATTAAAACCAGTAACCATGAACTGATATTCTGCTTTTTTGTTGCTTATCAGTCTGATCTTTCAGTTTCCCTTTTCCCCAAACTATTGACTCAGTTAGTTGGGTGTTTTATCTTTGTTTTCACTTCACAACAGATCCATAACAAACATGAGCAAACCTCTGAAAACTCCCCACACAGACCTTGCCTGTTGCAGAAAACTGAATGTGAATTTATATATCTTTCTTTTCCTTTTCTGTTTTGTTCATGAGATTGATTTTCAATTCACCCCAATTTGCTTTAGTTACTTAGTGAGGTGTTTTAGTATAGTTCCAACTTGAAGGCTATGACGCCTTAAAAATCTTTCTGTACAAGGTTATACAAAACTGAGAAAGGAAATGAAAACTGAAAACCTGAACCTGTGAAGCCGATGTATATTTTTTTTCTCTTGTCTTTTCTGTTTATTATTAGTCTATCCTTCCATTCATCCCTAAAGTACTCACTACTTAATTAAGTGTTCTAGTTTTGCTTTAAACCTAATACCGACTAGACAACACTCTGAAAACTCTTTACACAGAAAGGAGAAAACCGAAAACTGAAGTATTCTTGTCTTTGTTTTCTTTCTGTTTACCAACCTATCTTCTAACCTCTCCCTCTTTGTTGGCTTACGTAGTTGAGTGTTTAAACATATCCAACTCCAGACAACCCAAAACAATCTGTTAACCTTACAGCAACTTGCTGATACAGAACTGGAAATAAGGGTTGTAAAAACTGGAAACTGAAAACTAGTTTCTCTTTTCTTTTCTTCTTCTGTTTTGTTCTCGCATTTCTTTTCTAGTATTGCCCCAGGTTGCCTAGGTACTTAGTTAGGTTCCTTACTACAAATTTAACTTCCAAACACTGCCCCAGGCATACAAGAACTACAACTCTGAAGTTTCTTAGCAGAAACGAAACTGTGGAAGCTAACTACATTTTGTGCACTTGTCTACCTCATTTTCACTGCACTAACCTGATAACTAACTTTCCCAAATGTTCTCACGCTTAGCTAAATGCATTAGTAATATGTTAGGTTTATTATTTAGCCCATGCGTCCTCTTTATCACCTCTGGAAGCTAATTATACAGAAGCTGAAAATGTACCAGAAACTGGACTTCTAGTAACGTTTGAACTAGGTGTTTTTCTCCTTCAATCCTCACCAGAATGCTTCCCCTATTGGTCAAGTGTTTAGCAAGGTTTTGAGCCTACAAACAACCTAGAAACAGCTCGGTTAACTCCCTTAAACATCTATAGACAGAACCGGTAAATGACTGCAGGCACTGAGATGCAGTTTCTGCATTCTTCTATTGTTATTACCCATTTTTAATGTGCTACTGGTTTCCTAACATTTCCCAGCTTACTCACACTTACTATAATATGTTAGCAAGTTTTCTTAAGCTTATCATCTCATCAATATAACCTTATATTGCTTCTGAAATTTGGTTACAAAAATGTATTAGTTGCGGAAACGAAAATCTGAACTGATTCATTATATTTTTTATCATCCTCTTTTTGCTGCCCCTAATCTGATTTCTAGTTCATCTCAAGTTGATTACTCATCTAGTTAAGTGGTGTAGTAGGATTTTGGATTCAACACACCCCAACATACGTGGAAGATACTACTGAAACGTCTTTATGCAGGGCTGAAAAAAGGCAACCGTAGCAACCTGAAGCAGAATTTGTTTTATGGCCTTACCTTGGGTTGGTAATCAAGTGGGTTTGGCTAGTTTCCAGGAGGTCTTTGAATATTCTCTTTGAATTAAAACACCGGCCATGGAGCCTGGCTTGTCTGTTATACTGCAGAGGAGGAGATCAGCAGGGAAAGGAAGAGACACGTTTGTTAACAAGGCTGAGCAGAGAACAGAGTTGAAAGAGATCAGCAGGAGCATTACCTTGCAGTTTGTACTGGTGTTGTCCCAGATTCTGAAGACGGTAATAGCTCCAAGCTTGAACATGCAAGGGAAGAGTTGAAGGCTTGAGTATGATGGAAGCGTGAAGGAGCATAAATCGCCAAGAGGGACTAGGTTCCATACAGCGACTCAGGAATAACAAGAAGAGAAGGAGGGCTTGCTAAGCTCAGCAGTTACGAGTTTGGGAGTTTCTTATATGGGCTTGCGCATGGCGTGAGGCAATGGGATAGAGTGAAGAATTCAGTGGTTCCATCGAGTGATACATGCAGAGGGTGATAAGGAGGTTGAGGGTCAGTACATAGAAGTTAGTAGTACTGGCGCAAAAGCAAGGTAGCTGGGCCTGGGAGAGTGTGAAAAAACTAGTTGGTGATTCACCGAGACATGCAGGAGGTGATTAGCATGTGGGAGACATTGCATAAGAGTTAGAGAATGGCAGTATTTTCGGGAATCATCAGCGTGAAACAGATGGTGGGTCTCTCTTATTCACTTAGTGTAATACAAGGTTCCTGATTACAATATTCGCTGCTGTTTGTACATGTCGGTAATAGAGAGCAAAGCTAGTAGTTTTTTATTACTTTTGTGTCTAGGAGTGTAGGTTGTTATCGAATTCGAGCATAGCTCAACCTGTTAAGGCATTCAGAAGGGGTACGAGAGGTGCGGTGTTCGAACCTCGGTGGGAGCGTCTTTGCTTCTTTTTTTTGGTATAAGTTATATACATGGTTATTTACATATATGTGAGACTATATAACATATCGCGTTATTGTTATGTAGGCGACTACTTTATTTTGTTACGATGTTATACGACGTTATTATTTATTATTTACAACGTTACAATATCGTAACGTTACGTAAATGTATTTTCGTATTATATATATATATATATACGGGTGACTATATCGACGTTTTCATGTTTGCGTCGCATTATTAATCATAACATCTTCGGTTTAGAGATGTGCATACGTATGAGTTTACGTTTACGATTATAACTTGTCCAAGGTATATAGGATGTTCATACAATTTATTGGGCTCATTAGGGGTATTTATTTTACGCACCGATATGTACATGCGATATAAGCATCCATTTGGATCTATATTTTAAATACCCTAATGTTTCATGGTAATTATTGCACATAATTTAATTTCAAACTTCACTAATTAAAGTGGTAATTACTCGGGGTATTCATAGTTAAAGGATCTGACCTGCATAAACCATTCTTGTGTGAACCATATAGTAGAGCTAAAAGTCATAGAATTCCATTCCCTTTAAGTTCAATAAAAACTAAGGATTTATTTAAACTCATACATGTTTATGTTTGGGGGACACACATTTTCTTAATTTTTTACCATTGTTGAAGATAAGAGTCATGTCACTTGGACACATTTATATAGCCACAAATCTAATTCTTTTGATCTCATAGCTTTATTAATATGGTAGAAAAACAGTTTGACAAGAAGGTAAAATGTGTTAGATCAGACAATGCATATGAACTTGGAACTGGAACAGTGGGGGACTAATTATTTTTAAGGCTAAGGGAATTAAACATCAAACTAGCTGCTGTTACACACCACAACAAAACGATGTAGCTGAAAGGAAACATAGACATATAATAGAAACTGCTATGGCACTTATGTTTCATTCTTCTTTGCCTAAGAAATTTGGGGGGGGGGGGGGGGGAGTATCCTCACTGCCACCTACTTATTAATAGAATGCCTCTTACCTCTGTTGAAAATATAGGCCCTTTTGAAATAATATATAATCCGGAACCAGATTATTATGCTCTTAAGAGCTTTGGATGTCTCTGTTTCGCTAACATTAATAAGAGACAATATGACTAGTTTTCTTCCAGATCTATGAAATGTGTTTTTCTTGGTTATGGGTACAGCAAAAAGGGATATAAGCTTTACAATATGGATAATGATGAAGTAATTTACAATATATAGAGATGTGATATTTCATGAGCAAGTGTATCCTTTTAGGAAGATCAAACTAACTTTATAGAGGTTGTACCCACTGTTAGACATGAGGTAACAGAGGTGATTTGCATGGGGATGATCCTTTTCTACTGCTATTGGTAACCCAAATGAGATGAGTGAAAGGCAGAGGGGTCAAGAGTCTATAGTGAGGAAGAAGAAAAAATAGAGAGATTCAAGGTACAAAAGGTTGCGAGGATGAGACCACAGGAACTCATGTTCTTGAAGATGTTACAACAGTAGAGGAATTGCATTCACAAGACAGAGAGGTGGGGGAGACACCGTCACAAGAAGAGGAGCAAGGACTCAGAAGATCAGAAAGGACTCGGAACATGCCCAGACATCTGAGTGACTATTTGGTTGGATTCTTAAGTGTAGAAAAAGATAACTTTATTCTTAATCCCACTCTTGACTGTTTTACTCAAATTCTGAATGATAGAGTGACTGCAGCAAGCTTTGTTGGTAGTTATGTGATTAATTATAACTTTAGGTGTTTAGCTTGCATGATAACAACAATATAATTGATAGTAATGATCTACAACAAACTGTTGGGATTATTTTACTTAGAGGAATAAACACTATTGTTTCAATGCTGACAAAAATAAAACTGTTGAACCTACTGTTATGAGAAAGCTATTAAGGATAAAAGATGGAAGAAAGTAATGGATGATGAGTATTTAGCCCTTGAAAGAAACAACACATGGGATCTGGTTGAGGTGCATACACTACTTAGAGACTTTTCTCCAGTAGTTAAATTCACCACAATTAAGGCCTTAATTATTATTGCAACTAAGAGGAATTGGTCAATAAGTCAGCTGGACATTAATAATGTCTTCTTGCATGGTGACTTAAAGGAAGTTGTTTACATGCACATTCCTCAAGGTCACAAGCAAGAAGCATTAGGGAAAATCTTTAAGCTAAAAATAATCCCTCTATGGCCTTAAATAGGCATCTAGATAGTGGCATCACAAAATGAGTGTTTTTCTTAAATCTCTTGGGTTCATCCAATCTCTCAATGATTATTCTTTATTTACTAGTTCAAGGGAAAATAATGTCTGTTATTTGGTAGTTTATGTGGATGACATAATGATAACATGAAGTGATTTTGCACTCATAGAATTGTTAAGAGTGGGTTAAACAAGCAATTCAAGATTAAAGACTTATATAGGATAAATTCTTCTTGGGTATGCAACATCTACACATAGCAGAAGGAGTTATCCTTACACAAAAGAAGTACTGTGAGGATTTGTTGATGGAATTTAACTGTATAAATGGGAAGTCAGTTGTTAGTCCTTTAGATACTAGTCTTAAGTTACTAAAGGATTGAGGAAGGCCCTTGAATGATCCTTTATTGTACAAAAGACTGGTAGGTAAGATTAGCTATTTAGCACATAGTAGACCAGACTTTAGCTTTACAGTCCTGATCCTGAGTCAGTTTCTCAGTTCACCTATTGATCTGCATTATAAGGCTGATGTCCATGTTTAAAGTTACATTAAGGGTACTTTGAATTATGCTTTGTTCTTGAACTTCATAAATGACTTTACACTAACAACTTTTTGTGATTCGGATTGGGCAGGGTGTCCCAATACCAGAAGATCCATTAGTGGGTATTTTATTCAGCAGGGAGGATGTTCATTGTCATGGAAGTCAAAGAAACAGACAACAGTGGCATTATCATCTGTAAAAGCAGAATATCGTGCAATGAGAAATGTGACCGCAGAGCTTAGTTGGATCACAAGGCTCTTATGCGAGTTGGGGTGGATAATATTTTACCGGTTCCTGTCAAGTTAGATAGTCAGGCAGCAATTTATATTGCTAGGAACCCTGTGCAGCAAGAGAGAAGAAGCACATAGAGCTTGGCGTTCAATTTGTAAGGCAAAAGTTGCAAGAGGAATGATTGTGGTAGAATTTGTCAGCTCCCAGAAGCAGATTGCTGATGTTTAGATGAAATTGCTTCCAAGATGAGCTTATCCTTTGCAAATGAAGAAAATGGGCCTCAAACTTGATATGTGTTAGCTCGTTCATCTTTATTCCTTGCTGTAGTGTGGTATTTGCAAACCTGATAAGTTTGTCACCTTCCCAAGTTTAGGGGGGGGGGGGGGGTGTTATGTATACTAATAAAGAGTGTGATTTGTTACTATAGTTGTTATTTTCTTAGTTGTAAGTTATAGTATGTAACATTCAGCTATTTCAGTTGGTTAATAACGTTATTATTGTTAGTTTAGTAACGTTAGCAGAGCTTGGGTGTTAAAATAGACAAGATTAGAAAGGAGTGTGTTATTGAGTACTCTGCTCTGCTCCTCTCTAGTTTTTGGACTTCTTCTCTGGTTTTCTCCCTTCGGTAATGGCATGGAGTTGTGTTTGCTCTCTGAGTTCTGCAAATCTTTCATTTCTTGATTTTCATTCTCCTCCTTCTATCCTCCATAGATCGATTATGGAAGATATAGAGAAAGGAACGACAGCTGGTAAGGCCAAGACAGGAACAAAGATTGAGGTAGAAAACCCACTCTATCTACACCCAAGTGACCATCCCAACATGGTCATTGCACCCTTCTTCACCGGCGAAGGCTTTGGAGAATGGAAAAGAAAAGTGACAGTGGCGATAAAGGCAAAAAACAAATTTGGTCTTCTCGACAGAACACTGTTACCACCAAAACCTGATGATTCAAGATTTGATGAATGGGAAAGAAATAACCACATGATTATTTCTTGGCTCTCACAAAGCTTGGACAAGGACATAGCGGAAATGGTAGTGTACTTCAACAACACACAGTTAGCGCATGAGATTTTCTTCGCAAGAGGAATGAGCAGAATAATGCTACCTAGATTTACGAATTGAAGAAATAATTAAGGAAATTATAGCAAAGGAATGATTCGGTTCTAATGTATTACAGAAAGTTAACAAGAATTTGGGATGAACTTAGCCAAATGGATGAAAAGCCGACCTGCTGCTCTTCCGCAAGAGAGGAGTACGAGAAGAAATTTCAGAAGGAACAAACAATGCAGTCCTAATGGCTCTAAATGATACCTATTCCAGTGTCAAGAGCAATATACTCTTGCAGAGCCCCTCACTCAGCATAGAGGAGGCTTACTCCTTAGTCATTCAAGAAGATAGACAAAGGCAAGTCAATGGCAGAAGACACTCTCCTGAGCGAGAAACCCTAGCTCTCTATGTCGACAAAGGTAGGATCCTACAAGATCAACAACAAATAAAGAAGGGAAAATACCTAGCAGACATAATCTGGTCTATAGTAATGTTAATAAAGAGGGCACCTTAGGGAAAATTGCTTTGAAGTGATTGGTTACCTAGATTAGTGGAAAGGGAAAACCATAGTAGCAACCGACATCGTGTTAGGAGAAGCAAATTACCTTGGGAGTTCCATGTCTTCTGAATCTGTAGTTTTGGGTGTCAACCTCCTACAATTGAACAATCTGATGAACTTGCTACACAAAAGCAAGAATGATTTGGAAATAAAAAGAAATTTGGTGCAGCTTCGCAGGTATCACTAACACTGCTCTTCCTTCAATTTTTTGTCTTACAAGCAAAATAGCTAATAAACTACTAGAACTTAGATAATAGACATAGGTGCCTTGGGCATATGTGAGGAAATGAAGAAATGTTTGTTGAATTGCATAGCTTAAATGACAACCGTGAGATAACAATGCCTGATGGACATGTTCAACTCGTCAAGAATAATAGAACAGTCAAGTTGCGAGACAGTTTTGTTCTTCATGATGTTCTGTTGGTTAGGCCTTTTAAATTCAATCTAGTTTATGTAAGAAACTTGTGAAACAGCTTGATCTGCCAAATGTATTCCATGAAAGCTTTTGCTTTATTCTAGAACGTGAAAACAAGAGAGATCAAGCAATTGACAATGTTGTGAATGGATTATACATCTTGAAACATGAAGTATTGGATGATTTTAGAAATATAAATCATGCTGAATTTAATGTTGTAACCTATCATAATACGTTTGCAACAAATAGTGATTCTTGGTTGTGGTATAACAAATTAAGGCTCGTTCCTTTTTAAAAACTGAATACTCTAGGACTAGTAAAAGAAACGGATTCTTTAAAGTGTGTTGCTTGTGATATATGCCATAAAGCTAGGGCTGTACAACAACTTTTCCCAGATTCTGCGATAAAAAATGTTGGTTGTTTTGAGCTTATTCGTGTTGATGTACGGGGGCCTTTTAAGGAACCCACTTGATGGCTACACTTATTTCATTACTATAGTTGATGACTACACACGATGCCTTTGGACACACCTTTTGAGAAGAAAATCTTATGCCTGTAATATACTTGTCTGTTTATTATGCTAATTGAGAGGAAATTTGATACAAGGGTTAAAACAGTTAGGAGTGACAATGCGTTGAAGTTAGGAAGCAGTAATGAGGGAACTATCTATTTTGGATAGAATGAGATTATTCATTAAATAACTTGTGCTTACACTTCACAAAAAATGGAGTAGTGAAGAGAAAAACACAAGTACCTCTTAGAAGCAGCAAGAGCTTTATACTTCCAAGCTTGTCTAAGCCTACCTTATTGGGGAGAGTGTGTGAGGCATGCCACCTACCATATAAACCGCTTGCCTTATAGAGTTATAGGGGGAGTTACAACTTTAGAAAAACTGCATAGTAAAAAACCAGATTACCATGTCATAAAGGCCTTTGGGTGCCTCTGTTATCGAACTGATGCTGGAAGAAATAAAGGCAAATTCGAATCAAGGGGAGTGGCTTGAGTCTACCTCAGTAATGGATAAAATATAAATGGGCATATGGTCATGAGTCTAGAAACTAAGCATGTTAGTATAAGCAGAGATGTAGTTTTCTATGAAATTGAATTCCTTCTAAGGATAGAATATTGATGATATAGGAAACCAACAAATTTGTAAAAGAACACAACTTGGGTTCATAATCCTATTTTTATTGATGATGTCGATGAGACCGGTATAGAAGAACAGGTATATGTCTAGGAGAGCAATCCAACTGATGGAAATTAGGAAGATAATACAGCCATCAGAAGATCCACCAGAGAAAGGCATACACCAGAATACCTAAATGATTACTTCCTCGGTGAAGCACAAGTGCCCTAGGATAATGCCTTTACTTCTATACTCAATGAGTGATTACAAAATATGAATTCTCATGAGAATAATTGTATTTCTTGTTCTCTTATTGATATTAAACCTAACAGATCCCTCAGTACACAGGCTCTTAGCATACAGTCTCAGGTGACCTTGCAAAATATAGATAAAATCAAAGAATCCAGATCTTATCTTATAGCTGTAATACCCCTATCCCACATTAGGATATGAGTAGTAATATGTAAGGTTTATATGGATACATATGGATTAACTACAACAACAATGCCTTCCACTTTTAGGCCCAAGTGAGGACAAAGGGCTTAAGGTGGCTAGTTTTCAAGCCCTGATGGCTTATAAGCTAGGTTATTGAACAGTTGCCCATATAGAGTGTTACAGATGGTATCAGAGCTGACTCGGGACCGTGTCGAGATGAGCTACCTGACACTTACCGAGGAGGTCCAAGGGACTTGGATTTTAGGCTTGCGATGAGGACGTCATGTTCTTAGATTAGTGGAGTATGAAATACCCTCATCCCACATCGGGATATGAGTGGTAATATGTATGGTTTATATGGATACATATGGGTTAACTACAACAACAAGACCTTCCAATTTTAGGCCCAAGTAAGGACAAAGGGTTTAAGGTGGCTAGTTTTCAAGCCCGGATGGCTTAGAAGCTAGGTTATTAGACAGTTTCCCATATGGGATGTTACAACAGCTTCACGTGATCCCAATTGAGTAGATGCTATGCGGAAGGAGTTTCAAGCCTTGAAGGCCAACAACATCTGTCCATAGTTGAATTGCCACCAGGAAAACGTGTTATTGGATATGAATGGGTCTTTAAAGTGAAGCTTAAAGCTGATGGAAGTTTGGAAAGGTATAAGGCCAGCTTGGTAGCAAACGGGCACACTCAATGGTATAGTGAGGACTATTGGGAGACCTTTTCTCCGGTAGTCAAATGATGAGAATCCGAACATTAGTGGCAGTCACAACTAAGAGAAATTGGGAAATTCACCTATTAGACATAAGCAATGCTTTCTCCACGGTGACTTGAAGGAGGAAGTTTGTATGGAACTTCCAATGGATTAAAGGAAATTTACAGGGGAAAGGTATGTAGGTTACATAAGTCGTTGTATGGTTTGAAACAAGCTTCAATTAAATAGTATGAAAAGCTCACAGTTTTCCTTGAATTACATGGTTATGTTCGATCTAACAATAACTACTCTATGTTCATTAAATTTAATGGGCAGTTAAGAACTCACCTAGGAATTTACATTGATGATACGATAGTTACAGGAAGTGATACAACAATGATAAACAATATCAAGAGGAGTCTGGATGCAAACTTCAAAATCAAAGATTTAGGAAAATTAAGCTATTTTATAGGTATAAAATTCCTATATACAAAACATGGAGTAATCTTGAACCAAGGGAAATATGCTGCAGACTAGTTAGACAAAATTTTACCTCTTAATTCTAGTGTTTCGGTAGTTCCACTTCCTATAGGTGTTAAATTACAGCACAATCAAGGATATGTTCTACTAGACCCCACTTACATTCGACGGCTGATTGGGAAAATCAATTACCTGACAAACACAAGGCCATACCCGACTTATCTTGCATAACATCTAAGTCAGTTCATGAACCACCCAACCATAGAGCATATGGACACACAACTATCCATCTTCTCAGATATATTAAAGGAACCCATAGACAAGGAATTTTGCTCAATAATACGGTAGACCTTACTCTCACATCTTACTACGATGCAAATTGGGCAAGCTTTGAAACTACACGGTGCTCAATCAGTGGATACATTGTCTTGCATAAAGATTCAGCAATTAAGAAACAAGGGACGATAGCTTTATCTACAGCTGAATCAAAGTACCGATTCATCTGAAGGGTTATAACGAAGCTCACTTGGATGACTAGACTTTGTATGATTTGGGAGTGGAAAAGATAACACCTATCACAGCATATTGTGACAAACAAGGCGCCATCTTTATTACCTGAAAAACGGTCTTCCATGAGCGAACAAAGCACATAGATTTGGATTGTCATCTAGTGCGAGAAAAGATACAAAGTGGGCTCATTACACTCCAACACATGCCAGGCAGTCAACAATTAACAAACTTTCTTACAAAACAAGTCACAACCAAGGATTATCAGAAGTTCAATTAGAGAACCAGTTCAGTTGAAATCACTTAATCCAACAGAGACATATTTACTTGATACATCAGCAAGATTTGATCAGCACTCTGCCCTACATCTTGAGGGGAGTATTGAGAATATCATGACTAGTTGTGTTAACGACAGTAATTGGCACTGGTATAGTCTATTAGTTTCCAACAATTAAGTGATTCTAGGTTGTATTTTAGCTGTATATAAAAGCCTTTGTATCGAAGTGTCGACAATAACAAAAACCATTCTTGTAAAGTCTCAATATGAATGCAGAGCAACAAGAATTTCCCTTTTAATTTTGAAATGCCATTAAGTAGAAACACCAATATGATATATAATTCAAACAAGTGTTTGTGGGTTTAGATGGATGGGATGAATTTATACGCTAAAATTAGAGGAAAATTGATCTTCCAACAACAAGCGGATAAATAAAACCTGTAGCAGGGAATAATTCAGCGACAATCAAACTAAAGCAACGAATCTGGCTTTGATACCATTGTTCGATTTTTTATCAGGGTACCTATCTCTTGAGCACAACTGAATGATCCAGATCGTTCTTTTTCTTGTTGTCAACCGAATCATCCTTCCCTTGATATAAACTAATGAGCCTTCACAGCTACCATGTGGAGGAAGCCAAAAAAGCACTCCCCACGTTATCCACAACCTAAGAGCACTAACACGGCTCTCATTCTGTATTTTATGGGAAAAATATCGTGTGTCTGAAAACTAATCCCAGTCCCTCTATATCGGTTGTTGTATGATGTGACATTTCTGATATGTGTATGATTGTATGCACTTGTTGTTACATGATGTATCATGTGAGATACTTGTTGTTGTTATGCACTGATTATACTGTTAGTGATTGTGATGCCATGAATGTTGGCTATGTGCTAGATATGCACCTTGTGACATAACAGGAATTATGATGCTATATCGGATTGATATATGTGGATAGGTATAGAACCTATCGGGACTTGATCCATAAGATGAATAGGTTTGAGAATACCTAGTGGAAATTGATTCCCTAGGACTGTATTTGAGGGATACTTTGGGACGAAGTCCTTTTAAAAGGGGTAGATTAAAATACCCATAAACATTTATAATTAATAAAGGGTTAATTAATGAATTATAAAGGCTAATGATCCTTAGTTGATTAAGAATTAAATAACCCCTAAATATGAACACCCCTACGCCTAATCTCATAATAATCGTAAGCTCACATCTTAATTAAAGACAGCTCGCAGCGGAAAATAAATCTAACTTCATAAACTCGGGTGCTACACGCCACCACTCACCAATGTGAGCGACAAGGCTACCACTTACTAATAAATACAACCGCAGTGTTGACTACATAGTTAGCCAGTATTAAAAACATCAATTCCAAAATCCAAACAACTAGAACAAGTGACCTACTACATAATCTCAACAGTGTATGCCCGAAATACAATACAGACGATGTCTAATAAGTGCGGTAAACAACATAATCTTGACTACCCCAAAAGTCCCGCACTCCGGCTTTGCGTCTTGATCAAAGACCTGTAATGATTTGCCGTATAGGCTCAGCAAAACTTTGAATATGCTAAAGTGTAATCCTGGACCCTTTAGGTCACTTAGGTCATTTAGTCATCTTAACATGAGATTCATTTCATGCTGTTCCGATTTACAGTTATATAATGAAAGCTGTAATTAATACAAATAAACACTCAACAGTCAACCAATATCGATACATCATTTACACAAGTAGTCATCCACATAAACGAACAACAATGAGTAAAGCGATAATAACGCATAGTCGATTCCTACGATCGGTACTCGTTATACAGCCTTTGAGGCCCTGTGGTTGTTAACCATGTTAAAAGAGATATTGAGGTCTCATACTATGGTATGTCGGGTACTCGTAGTCTTACTTGTTTTACTTTTACTCTTATCACATAGTGGGTGTCATGTTAGGACAATCCCGTTTATTTTTTATAGTATTTACCGAATTGGACAATCGTCCTAAATGCACCATAGGGGTGCTCATGTTGCCAAGGATCCAAAGATCCCGGGTCTTCCTCTCTGCCTAATAAGGCATCCTTAAGCAGCTTGAGCCAGGCACCAACAACAGTACATTCTGACCAACAATCATATCGGGCATGTTGGATTTAACTAGAGCGGACCCGATCCGGTATCCTCTTAAGTGATCACTATGCGCAACCAGCCAATCCGTAGACTACACTGGGTTTCTCCCTCATCATATACCATTTCTCCCATTGGTTTAAGTAACTTTATCAATTTCCTAAGATCTACTCTTAGGTTATGGAGAATACAATTTCATATAGCCGCCATCGAGGTCTTAGGAAATTTCCTAGAAGTCGTATAGGTCATGTTCATGTTCGAGAACAAAGCACTAGAGATCGGTATTAGAGAATCTTGTTCCTAAGTCTTTTATTTAGGTTGATTAAGGATATATATATATATATATATTCATTGTACTTTAATAAGTAACGACATCTCTTAATATTACTCGTATATAACTCGAGTGATGATCGGTATCACTTTAGTCCAAAGGACGTTTGTGCACAATTTGAATAACACGTAAAAACGAACAATTTAAAACATATAATTGCACACATACATATATAGCACATATATCGCTCTTAAGCAATTAAATCACACAACATCTGAACCCAAGGAAACTCTCAAGATGTTCAGACCACACAATTAACATATTGTGCACCGTAATATACGCTAGCATGAAGTCTCACGCTCGCCCGTACTCCTCGTAGCTCTAGGATCCGGAATAGATATGGAACACTATGTGTTAATTCCTAAGATCTCAACTTAATCCGGTATTTCCGAATAGACGCTAAATCCGATAGTTAACCCCCTTTAATCAGTTCATTAAGATTGCCCGGGTTTTCGAATGTGTTTGGGAATAGTTTAATTCATCCGTTATTTACGTTATACATAACTTGTAGTATTATCTTACTACTTAGGATTAAATCTTTATAACCCATATAATTCATCCATAGTTGTTATTCTTGATTATATATATACTTGTGTATATATATGTGTAACAATATAGTTTATTACTATATGCTATAATTGACCTTATAATGTTGTTACTCTTTAAATTCTTATTAAATTCTTGAGTTGGTCAACTTGACACTCTTTGGTCAATTAAGTTGACTTGGTCAATTATGTTGACTTGGTTAGATTATCCAAGTACATAGCTTTATACAATTCATATTATGTAATTCATCTCATCCTATATATCCATATAAATCTATATGAATTTTAAAACTCATTATATAAATTAAATGATATTCCTTAGCATTTCGTGTGAAGCACTTAAATTCTTATTTGTGCTTTCCTTCACAACTCAACATTAAGATTATATTCCTAATGTCATATAACATTATATCATACATTATATTAAAATCTAAATTTTATTAATTTCCCAACATTAGTTTATGAATCTATTTCCCAAGGTATTCATATTCTTTTATGTGAACTATATAATCCTTTAACTTACATTCATTCTCACCTTTAATGAATTAAGACTTATATAATCCTTTACAGTGATAGATGGGCTCACTTATCTACAGTGGTAGATGTCCATTAGGCCGAAGCCTTTGGAGTCAACGGTAGCACACTCCGACTAACTATCGTATCCGGCTCATTAGATAAACAAGAGTAGACCCTAAACGGGTGTTAGAACTCTAGTGATCACTATGTGCAACCTGCTCGGACGTATGCAGGCCAGGATTTATTAAACATTTTTTCATTATTAATTATCACACTCTCATAAGTTAGCGTATTTTAATTAGTCTCCTGGAGGTTCAATCTCGTTATTGGAGAAAACACATTTTTATTGGATGCCCTATCGGGTCTTACACACAACCTAGAAATCTGCTATGTGATGTTCAAAGGTCGAGTCATCGCTCTAGAGACGGTTAATACCGGGTCTCTAAACTAAGTTCCTCACTTAGTATGTTAGGAGTTGTTTACTCTCACACGATAGTATCCAGAGTCTCTCCCGAAAGTTCATACACAATTAGGGTGATAATCAGTATCACATGTCCGAACAACGTACGCGCACAGTTAATAAACGCTTTGACGATCGGTAAATAAACGCACATAAACACAAGCACAACATCATTTATCTAACATGCAAGCACACAATTATGTCCGGAACCCAAGGAAACCCTTAGGGCTTTCAGACCACACATTCACATACCGTTCACCGACAATAACGCTAAGGTGGTGAGTCACGCCTGTCCACTAGTGCTCCCGAGCTCGTAACTAGTAGTCTGTATCTCTGTAATATGTTATTCTAACGTTAGTGTCTATATCATGAGACTGTCTAACTAGTACAGGTAGGTTCTAGCCTTTATCTCGTAGTTAACCCCTTAGTTGGTTGTTCGTTTAACTCGGTTTGTTATTAATTCTCGGGATTACAGTTTCATGACAATTTACAGTTTATGTATAGATAGTATTCGATACTGTAATAATATCTAGTACGTAGGACTTATTCTCCTAATACTCTTGTATGGTTATTTGTTTTACATGTTTACGTACACACACTTACATGCGTGCATGTCTAATCATATACACTTATTTATGCATACATAGAATATGGTTTATTACCGTGACTCATTAAGCCAAGTTATATCTCCACTTACAGTAGTATAATATCTTGTGTGTGTTGGTTAATTAATTTACTTGGCTAAGTTGTGTTGGTTGGTCAACGTAGTTTGACTTGGTCAACGTTTCAAGTCAATATTTCATAATAGTCGATATTTATTTATCGTTTTATACCACATTACCTTGTATTATAAATTCATAATATAAGAATTATAAAGTTTCCCACAATGAATTTAATTCTTTATTCTTTGTTAGACACACTTGAACTTAATTGTGTTATATACTCACAAACCTTCTACCAAGGATTCACCTTAATATTGTACAAGGTATTTTATACATTGTCATAGCCCTTATTTTATAAGGTTTCTAACCATGTGTTATACTCCCCAACTTTCTAATTTAATTCCATCATTTTTATGTGATTGTTTATAAGGTATATGTATACCATAATAATGCCCTTGTAATATACTCTCTTATACTTTAATATAATGTCACATTATATCATTTTAACCTTATAATATTTGTTCATTGTTTCTGAAAATTCCAAGCTAACCATATACTTTCGGTATTTTAATTTCCTACCCTTTCATTTTGATTATTTACAAAACCACCCCAAATATTATTTATTGTTACTTTTTCTTTCATTATTTAATTTATAAACTAAGATTCCAATACCTTATAATATACAAACATATGTACATATATATATATATATATATCCAATTTGAATAGTAACCCCCTTCTTTCCTAGATTTAAACCATTACCCACAACTTTTTTCTTATTATTACATATTACCCCTTTTATTTTTGTAAACTTACAATTTAATACCTAAAACTTAATATTATGCATATTAACTTATTTAATTCCAAAATTCCCAAAATAGTATTGTAAATTTCTGAACAGACCCTAGGTTGTTCCAATATTATTTTCCACCCCTAAGTTTCGGTTATTTACATAATAACCCCATAAGTTTTATAAATGTTACATTTAACACTTAAACTATATATTATAACCCTTAGTTTATTAAATTACCAAAATCAACCTAAAATTCACCAAAATTATTTACAGACCCCTACTGGTCATATTAACCTCATTGCAGCCCTTAACTTTCAAAATTACATAAACGCCCCAAATAGTTTTATAATTTTCATTTTTAACTTAATACTTTATTTAAGTTACCAAATCAATTACTTATTTTTTTCCAACTTGGTCAAACACCATCTATGGTCAAGGTTGACCCTCCAAACACTCCTTTGACCAACATTTATCTGTAATTACGAAAATACCCCTATTATCTCTCTAGTTTTACAATTAAGTGTTTAAACTTTATAAAATTACATTTTATGTTTTCAAAATTCCTAAACAACCCCCATTCAGTTTTATTTATTATTTAGCACCCTAAACTTTTTTATGTACGGTTTTACCCACTTGGCAAGTCTTATGTTCATTTTTACATTTATAAAGTTTATAAACCATAATATAACTTTATATTTAATTTATGTTACACCTAAATTCGTCATTATTCATCCAAAATGTTCCTAGGTGAATATCTTCACTAAAATTACATCTTTGCACCAGAAACTTTAATATTACATTAATCACTCAAAACTTAATAAATAATATTTAAAGCCTTTAATAACTATAATAAAAATGGCCTAAACACATGGCCTTAAACATAACATAAAAATAGTCATAAAATGACATTAAAATGCCCAAAAACTATATATTATACACGACCTGTTACAGATTTTTCTCTTAACTCTTAAAAATCATTTTTCTTTCACTTTTAACTTATAAACTTGACTTTAATAAGTCATTAGCACCTAGATTCACCAACCAAACATATAACCATTATTTTATACACATTTACAAGGTTTAAACAGCACCTATACCATTACATGTTTTCGACCATAACATGTGTTACAAGATAATAACCTTTTTTAAGCTTTAAGATGGTTTTAAGAGTTCTTACCTTGTATTAAATCAACCAAGGAGTCCAAACAGCTCATATATGCTCTCGGTACTGTATGTATACAGACCTTATGTTAGATTTTATTTCATGACATTTTGCTTAACCATGAACAAGTTTTAAAGTTTAATAAGGAGTTTACCTCTTTGAACTTTGTTTTTTCCTCTTGGAAATTCACCCAGAACTTAATGGGCAGCACAAGGACCATTCGTCCATATATAAACCATGAACAAGAGTTTAGTTAGTGATTTTTCCCAAATGACAAGTTTATGGAGTTTTTAAGCAAGATTATAGAGAGATTTTACCTTGAAATTTTGGGAGGTTCTATGTATGGTTCTCGGCCACCTAATACAGTAGTAATAACTTTAGTTTCTGTAGGAAAAATGATGGAAGAGATTAAGGCTTGAAAAGCCATGGAAATCCATGATTTTACCTTGATTTGAAGCCCTTTTTTAGGTGGGTTTTGGAGCAACTCTTTGGCTAAATGAAGGGGCTGGAAACACTATTCAAATGGGTGTCAAAATGTGTAGAAAAATAGGTAAGTATAAGTTTATTTTTGGACTTAATATTGAGAGAGGTAAAATGTGTTTTAAGGCATTTTTCCTTACCTTAAGGTTCTTAGGAGGTTTCCCTAGCCCTTGGGTTGGTCTTGGACGTGGATTCGGTCCTACAAGAGTGTGTTGGTGCCTTAGATACAGTAGGAAGCATTAATTTCGGCCATAGACACAAATAAAAGAAGGAAGGTGTCTTAGAGCACATTTTTCTTACCTTTGCTTACCAATATGATTCTCCTGGGTTTCAACCCTTCAATGGTCCATACTCTCTTATAAAATCATTTAGAATGATATAGGAAGAGTGGGTGGTGATTTTGGTGCAAGTAATTGAATTTTGGAGGTGAAATGAGCCTTGAAACTCTATTAGAGCTTAATGTGTGTTAATGGAGGTTGAAGGTGGTGAAGGAGGAGGATGAGCTCGGCTGAGAGAGGGAGAAGAGAGTGGGAGTATGGGAAAGAGAATGGGGATGGATGACTTGGGGTATTAGTATGGAAAAAGCTTCCTTAGGTAATTTGGGTGTGTAAGAGATATTTGTCTCTTTTGTTGCTTTCTTCTTATTGTATCTGTCTTCTAATGTCATGGTCTGATTCCTATGTTCCCTTACCAGCATATACTGCCGTGGGGTGCAGGAATGGTTGGGAATATATTTGTTTTGTGTGAGAGAGATGAGAGGAAGAGTGTGAGAAAGGTGTTTTTACTTTTTTCCTCTTTGGGACATGCCTTGTCATCCTTTGTCTTTTGTCCCTTGTAGCTTAATTCTGATTGTTCCAAGCCCTTCATCATCCGCCACACACATGAAGGGGGGACCATTTACAATGCTAACTTAATATTACAACCTTATGTTTGTACATTTGTGACTTAATTTATATGTTAGGCGGTAACATGTGTTATTATGGTATTAAGGTCTGTATATAGGTGGTTGTCGTGTTTAATAATTTTTTTTATATAAAATGTTTATATATATATATATATATATTAATGAGTGATATTTATAATATTAGTACATGCACTAATGTGTTCATGTAGTATTGACTTTAGGAGTTGGTTTCTCCTTAATAATGTTCTCTTTTTGACTAGAGATTTAATGTATAGTTTGGTGTCCATCTTGGACTATATGTTTATATACTAATGTTGATAATGATTATTACTCATTAGATAGATATTTGATTTAATTCCTTATTAATTAAGGTAATTAATGTTTGGGGTATTTCATCTCCAAAGATGAACTTTCTAAGGCTTGATTTCCCTCACCCCTTGATCAATATCCGATCCATGTTTGAAAAGAGCATTTCGGTACAGATTTTGACATGGAAAGAAAATATCAAATTATATCTTTGAAAGGCTTAAGAACATAAGGAACTTTAAGGCATTAAAATGGCCTTAAGAGGTTCAAGCTTTTACCTTGGTGTTCCAAGGTAGATTTTTACTTCAAAATCTCGGCCTCCTTGAAGAAAAAATACTAAGGATCAGACCTCTCATGAACTAAGGATATAAACACTTAGAACACTTAAAAACCTTAAAGAAAGATGAAATACCCCAAAATTTAAAACAGTGATTAATTAGGCTAATTAAGATTTTAGAAGCTTAATTACGCCAAAATAATCATGAGGGAACAAATCCTGAAGAAAACAGATCCTTAAAACGCGATATTAAAAACACAAACGAACCTTAAAGCGCGTTTTTTAAGGAAACCAGGAAAACACGACTTTAAGTGGGTTAAATAGGACCCGTAATAATTTTATTCACTAAATAGTCATTATTAAACCATAATGAAGGTCTAGAACCAATAAAATTAATTAGACGAGAAAATCCGGAAAACGGGGTTTCGAGAGTGAATAGTACAAAACGGAAAGTTGTGGGGGTGTAAATGTAATAAAGCAAAATTAACTCCCCCTCTTGTAAATAAAAATCAGAACTTGTATTTGTGTGTGTACACGTTTTTTTAGCCAACACACCCCCTCACTCACAAAAAGCCAAACTAGTAAAAAGTAAAACAAAAAGTAAAAAGCACCTTTAATTCTCTTCCTCCCCATTTCTTCATTTCTCCCGTACTCACTTCCCCTCTCTGATTTCTTTCTTCTTCCTTGGAGCCAGCCATGGCGATTTTAACCCCCCCCCCCCCACAGCACCTCCCTCTTTTCTTAGGTTGAACACCCAAATCAACTCCAAATTCCACAAAAACGCCACCGTTGAACTCCTCTCTCTTGAGCTTCCTTTTCCACCTTTTAAAAAAAAAAACCAAAAATCTCACACTTCTTCACCATGGCTGTAGCGGATTTTGGAGCTTGAAGACCCCCATTGTGATCCCCTCATCTCCATATTATTTCAAGGTTAAAATGGTCTTCAAAAGTTCATCTTTTTTCAACTTTTATGCAAATGAAAATCTGAGGGGAGCCTTGCTTTCCCTCTCTTTTAGCCGGTTTTGGTGACTGATTTTGGAGCTGGAAATCACCTCTTCTTGCTGTCCAAAAGTTCCTCTAAGAGCCTAAGGTAATATCCCTATGTGAACCCTAACTTGTATTAAGTGTGAGATTAGTTTAAGGAATGGTTTTTCTAAGTGGTATGGTGTGTGGTGGATGGCTGTAACTAACCGGTTTTTGTGAGGATAGAACAAGAGTAAGAAATCAAGAAACAAAGAAGAAGGAAGAAGGAGAGAGAAGGAAGGAAAGGAAAAGCTAGAAAACACCAGGTAGAGCCACTTACCTTGAGCTAGTTTTGAGTGTTTGTTTGTAACAGATTTTAATGTCTAAAAGGAGGAATTTGAGTGGCTTGAATAATGGGTATGTGTGGTATGATGAGGAAGAGAGTTAGACTGTTTTAGAATGGTTTGGATAATGTTTGAGAACTTGGAAACCAAGGAAAAATAAGGGGTGCTTGTGCAGGGAAATATATGTGAGTTATTGAATAGATTTTGTGTTGTTGGATCCCTTAAGGGATTTGGTAGCAATTGATGATAGGAACTGAAAAATAATGCTTGGGTAATGTCTAGAAATGTAGGGAAACTATGGAAAATTTTCTGTAGCAATTTAAGTGACTTAAGTGTCTTAAGGAGAAGAAATAACCTAGGTTGAACTAGTTGTGTTTGGAGTTTGATGGAGTAGTTAATCACCTTGGAAACTAGATTTGGAAGGAAGGTCGTATTGGATAAGGCTTGGGATGAACGTAATGGAAAATAATGCAATGAAAGAACCATTGGGATAATGAAGAGAAGAAGAGAAAAATCTGTAACAGAGGGCTTATGAGCATAACAGTGGGAAAATGATGTAAGGAAAACAAGAAATGGGTGATGAGTTTAAGGGATGAGTTAAGGAGGTTTAGAGTGCCTAATTGGTGTAAAAACATGTTAGATTACACGGGGAAAGATTAGGAAAGGATTTGAGTATGAATTATGGGTTGAAAAGAGGCTTAAAAATTGCAAATTAATGTGTAACAGGGATGGTCAGGTTTACAAACCGGTACACAAACCCGACCACCCCCAAAAACGCACTAGAAACTCAAAACAGGGAGTGGTCCGGGTTGTATCCCGGTACACAAACCCGGACCATAGCAAAAAATAAGGGCAGAATGTGTTTCTCGGATTGGTCCGGGTTTGTAACCCGAACACAAACCCGGACCACCCAAACTTCACCAGAATGTGTTTTAATGCATTCTAATGATGGGGATTTGAATGATAATGATATTATAAGATTGTTAAGACTTAATTAATGACATATAAAGGTCATTAGGAGTGTAAACAAGCTGAGAAGTCATGAGAAGTAATGAGAAGTTAGTAACTTAGGTGAATGAATTTGATTTGTAAGGAATTAGTGAGTATAAACCGGGAAACATTAGAAACAATAAGAAGATAATTATGGATAATCAACCACCCGACTCTATGTATGTGATAGGATTCGAATAGTCGAACACCGAAGGAGAGGAGGTCGGTTGAGTCCAAGGACCACGGTGACGTATGATTTCTTCATGCCTGTATCCTAACGAGGTTACCTTGACTTATTTGTTGTGTGCCTTGTATTATCACCTAAACAAGATAAAAAACACGAATCAGAATTATTGTATTTCCTTATGTTTGTATTACAAATAAACTTGTTGGATTGTATTGGGATGTGAAGATGTATACTCCTGACTATATATGTGATTGTGGATGAAGATTTGGATGTGAAGTGTGCACTTCTCACTAGTGAGAGTGTGATGCCTTGGTTGGAATTGTGGCTGTATTGGAAGGTTGTGATTGAAAGTGAAGTTTTGTTGATGGTTATGATGACCTTGATTGAATCGTGTTTGATGTGGAAGCTTGATTGTTGTTGTTGGCTTCTCACTAACTCCCTAACCATCTAAACCCTCTAAAATTGAGAATTGGGAATTGAGTACTTAGAAGAAGCCGATTATGTTTCGGCCACGCGTGAGGATGAGGTTGCAAGAGAGATTGTTAAACCGATTCCGACTCTTTTCCACAGTCTCAACCCCTAAATGGGTAGCAACCTGGTTAAGTGGGCCACTTTAAGCCTAGTGGTGGGATAGCCTTATCCCTGCCGGAGGTCATACCGACTTAACATTGAGAATTGGCAAGAGAAGGGAAAATTCATTGAGGATGACTTGGACTTGTTTGAATTGATGATCTTGAGTATTGAGATAATGACATCCATTTAACCGGATGGTAATTGGGCTAAACCCATTGTGAAGTTGATTGAGGGTGAACCTTGGTTGATGATTGGGAATTTGTGCTTGTGGATTGATATGCCTTGTATGATTATTGCCATGCATGCTTGTGAATTTAATTGTCTAGCATGTGTTTTATATAAAACGAACCGCATGTTGGCGACCAATTAGTTGGCGTACCCTCGCTAGTACGCGGGGTATGTGGAAGTCATATTGCAGCTATGTTGAGCCCCTAGGGGCACCGTTTTATTTCAGGTACCGACAAAGCTACGAGGCCGAGTGTGTGAGATCGGGTTGTCGTGCTTAGTTAGCTAGGGATTTCCTTAGATAGTGAATTGTTGTACACGGGCTTGTAGGCCATTTAAATGTTGGTGTACCAAGTGGTGCACCCTCGTGTACTTGAGAACATGTAGACGTGTGAGAACATGGGTAAGAGGTTAGATACTGATAAGTTGTATAAGCTCGTGAGGAGCATTATATTGGATTTGTACCTTAGGAACTCGGTATCTCGGATTGTAAACTAAGTACGGTTTGAGTGGAGAATCAGTATATTTGTTTTGGAATTGGAGTTAGGATTGTATTGTGTGTACTCGGTTATTCTGGTCCATCAAACCGATGCGTATTGGTAGTAGTAGGCCTTGTTAGTCACGACCCGTTGTTATGTATGGATTATCCGCTGCATTTGTATAGAAGTTGGGATGATTAGACGGTATAACGAGATTAGCAGAAGGGGGTGTGTTACAAAAGACTTACTATTGGAATCTCATGGAAGATGATTTCTTGGTGGGTTGGCTCAAACAAATGGAGCTAGAACATCCTTCATTTCATGTGTGAAAATATGAATAAAAAATCAGTTTAAGATCTTACACAAATTGTCCAAAAATTGGAATAGGAAGAAGGGAAAATGGCTTAAGGCACCTTTTATACCTTAAGACTGGGAAGGACGTTCCTTTCTCGATGGACTTGTAATGGCCAAAAGTGTCTGTCATATTCCTAAACCGCTACTGGTCATATTAACCTCATTGCAGCCCTTAACTTTCAAAAATTACATAAACGCCCCAAATAGTTTTATAATTTTCATTTTTAACTTAATACTTTATTTAAGTTACCAAATCAATTACTTATTTTTTTCCAACTTGGTCAAACACCATCTATGGTCAAGGTTGACCCTCCAAAACACTCCTTTGACCAACATTTATCTGTAATTACGAAAATACCCCTATTATCTCTCTAGTTTTACAATTAAGTGTTAAACTTTATAAAAATTACATTTTATGTTTTCAAAATTCCTAAACAACCCCCATTCAGTTTTATTTATTATTTAGCACCCTAAACTTTTTTTATGTACGGTTTTACCCACTTGGCAAGTCTTATGTTCATTTTTACATTTATAAAGTTATAAACCATAATATAACTTTATATTTAATTTATGTTACACCTAAATTCGTCATTATTCATCCAAAATGTTCCTAGGTGAATATCTTCACTAAAATTACATCTTTGCACCAGAAACTTTAATATTACATTTAATCACTCAAAAACTTAATAAATAATATTTAAAGCCTTTAATAACTATAATAAAATGGCCTAAACACATGGCCTTAAACATAACATAAAAATAGTCATAAAATGACATTAAAATGCCCAAAAAACTATATATATACACGACCTGTTACAGATTTTTCTCTTAACTCTTAAAAATCATTTTTCTTTCACTTTTAACTTATAAACTTGACTTTAATAAGTCATTAGCACCTAGATTCACCAACCAAACATATAACCATTATTTTATACACATTTACAAGGTTTAAACAGCACCTATACCATTACATGTTTTCGACCATAACATGTGTTACAAGATAATAACCTTTTTAAGCTTTAAGATGGTTTTAAGAGTTCTTACCTTATTAAATCAACCAAGGAGTCCAAACAGCTCATATATGCTCTCGGTACTGTATGTATACAGACCTTATGTTAGATTTTATTTCATGACATTTTGCTTAACCATGAACAAGTTTTTAAAGTTTAATTAAGGAGTTTACCTCTTTGAACTTTGTTTTTCCTCTTGGAAATTCACCCAGAACTTAATGGGCAGCACAAGGACCATTCGTCCATATATAAACCATGAACAAGAGTTTAGTTAGTGATTTTTCCCAAATGACAAGTTTATGGAGTTTTTAAGCAAGATTATAGAGAGATTTTACCTTGAAATTTTGGGAGGTTCTATGTATGGTTCTCGGCCACCTAATACAGTAGTAATAACTTTAGTTTCTGTAGGAAAAATGATGGAAGAGATTAAGGCTTGAAAAGCCATGGAAATCCATGATTTTACCTTGATTTGAAGCCCTTTTTAGGTGGGTTTTGGAGCAACTCTTTGGCTAAATGAAGGGGGCTGGAAACACTATTCAAATGGGTGTCAAAATGTGTAGAAAAAATAGGTAAGTATAAGTTTATTTTTGGACTTAATATTGAGAGAGGTAAAAATGTGTTTTAAGGCATCATTTTCCTTACCTTAAGGTTCTTAGGAGGTTTCCCTAGCCCTTGGGTTGGTCTTGGACGTGGATTCGGTCCTACAAGAGTGTGTTGGTGCCTTAGATACAGTAGGAAGCATTAATTTCGGCCATAGACACAAATAAAAGAAGGAAGGTGTCTTAGAGCACATTTTTCTTACCTTGCTTACCAATATGATTCTCCTGGGTTTCAACCCTTCAATGGTCCATACTCTCTTATAAAATCATTTAGAATGATATAGGAAGAGTGGGTGGTGATTTTGGTGCAAGTAAATTGAATTTTGGAGGTGAAATGAGCCTTGAAACTCTATTAGAGCTTAATGTGTGTTAATGGAGGTTGAAGGTGGTGAAGGAGGAGGATGAGCTCGGCTGAGAGAGGGAGAAGAGAGTGGGAGTATGGGAAAAGAGAATGGGGATGGATGACTTGGGGTATTAGTATGGAAAAAGCTTCCTTAGGTAATTGGGTGTGTAAGAGATATTTGTCTCTTTTGTTGCTTTCTTCTTATTGTATCTGTCTTCTAATGTCATGGTCTGATTCCTATGTTCCCTTACCAGCATATACTGCCGTGGGGTGCAGGAATGGTTGGGAATATTTGTTTTGTGTGAGAGAGATGAGAGGAAGAGTGTGAGAAAGGTGTTTTTACTTTTTTCCTCTTTGGGACATGCCTTGTCATCCTTTGTCTTTTGTCCCTTGTAGCTTAATTCTGATTGTTCCAAGCCCTTCATCCGGCCACACACATGAAGGGGGACCATTTACAATGCTAACTTAATATTACAACCTTATGTTTGTACATTTGTGACTTAATTTATATGTTAGGCGGTAACATGTGTTATTATGGTATTAAGGTCTGTATATAGGTGGTTGTCGTGTTTAATAATTTTTTTTCTATATAAAATGTTTTATATATATATATATATATATATATTAATGAGTGATATTTATAATATTTAGTACATGCACTAATGTGTTACATGTAGTATTGACTTTAGGAGTTGGTTTCTCCTTAATAATGTTCTCTTTTTGACTAGAGATTTAATGTATAGTTTGGTGTCCATCTTGGACTATATGTTTATATACTAATGTTGATAATGATTATTACTCATTAGATAGATATTTGATTTAATTCCTTATTAATTAAGGTAATTAATGTTTGGGGTATTTCATCTCCAAAGATGAACTTTCTAAGGCTTGATTTCCACCCCTTGATCAATATCCGATCCATGTTTGAAAAGAGCATTTCGGTACAGATTTTGACATGGAAAGAAAATATCAAATTATATCTTTGAAAGGCTTAAGAACATAAGGAACTTTAAGGCATTAAAATGGCCTTAAGAGGTTCAAGCTTTACCTTGGTGTTCCAAGGTAGATTTTTACTTCAAAATCTCGGCCTCCTTGAAGAAAAATTACTAAGGATCAGACCTCTCATGAACTAAGGATATATAACACTTAGAACACTTAAAAACCTTAAAGAAAGATGAAATACCCCAAAATTTAAAACAGTGATTAATTAGGCTAATTAAGATTTTAGAAGCTTAATTACGCCAAAATAATCATGAGGGAACAAATCCTGAAGAAAACAGATCCTTAAAACGGATTAAAAACACAAACGAACCTTAAAGCGCGTTTTTTAAGGAAACCAGGAAAACACGACTTTAAGTGGGTTAAATAGACCCGTAATAATTTTATTCAACTAAATAGTCATTATTAAACCATAATGAAGGTCTAGAACCAATAAAATTAATTAGACGAGAAAATTCCGGAAAACGGGTTTCGAGAGTGAATAGTACAAAAACGGAAAGTTGTGGGGTGTAAATGTAATAAAGCAAAATTAACTCCCCCTCTTGTAAATAAAAATCAGAACTTGTATTTGTGTGTGTACACGTTTTTTTTAGCCAACACACACCCCCTCACTCACAAAAAGCAAACTAGTAAAAAGTAAACAAAAAGTAAAAAGCACCTTTAATTCTCTTTCCTCCCCATTTCTCTCATTTCTCCCGTACTCACTTCCCCTCTCTGATTTCTTCTTCTTCCTTTGGAGCCAGCCATGGCGATTTTAACACCCCCCCCCACAGCACCTCCCTTCTTTCTTAGGTTGAACACCCAAATCAACTCCAAATTCCACAAAAACGCCACCGTTGAACTCCTCTCTTCTTGAGCTTCCTTTTCACCTTTTAAAAAAAACCAAAAATCTCACACTTCTTCACCATGGCTGTAGCGGATTTTGGAGCTTGAAGACCCCCATTGTGATCCCCTTCATCTCCATATTATTTCAAGGTAAAAATGGTCTTCAAAAGTTCATCTTTTTTCAACTTTTTATGCAAAATGAAAATCTGAGTGGAGCCTTGCTTTCCCTCTTCTTTTAGCCGGTTTTGGTGACTGATTTTGGAGCTGGAAATCACCTCTTCTTGCTGTCCAAAAGTTCCTCTAAGAGCCTAAGGTAATATCCCTATGTGAACCCTAACTTGTATTAAGTGTGAGATTAGTTTAAGGAATGGTTTTTCTAAGTGGTATGGTGTGTGGTGGATGGCTGTAACTAACCGGTTTTTGTGAGGATAGAACAAGAGTAAGAAATCAAGAAACAAAGAAGAAGGAAGAAGGAGAGAGAAGGAAGGAAAGGAAAAGCTAGAAAACACCAGGTAGAGCCACTTACCTTGAGCTAGTTTTGAGTGTTTGTTTGTAACAGATTTTAATGTCTAAAAGGAGGAATTTGAGTGGCTTGAATAATGGGTTATGTTGTGGTATGATGAGGAAGAGAGTTAGACTGTTTTAGAATGGTTTGGATAATGTTTGAGAACTTGGAAACCAAGGAAAAATAATGGGTGCTTGTGCAGGGAAATATATGTGAGTTATTGAATAGATTTGTGTTGTTGGTATCCCTTAAGGGATTTGGTTAGCAATTGATGATAGGAACTGAAAAATAATGCTTGGGTAATGTCTAGAAATGTAGGGAAACTATGGAAAATTTTCTGTAGCAATTTAAGTGACTTAAGTGTCTTAAGGAGAAGAAATAACCTAGGTTGAACTAGTTGTGTTTTGGAGTTTGATGGAGTAGTTAATCACCTTGGAAACTAGATTTGGAAGGAAGGTCGTATTGGATAAGGCTTGGGATGAACGTAATGGAAAATAATGCAATGAAAGAACCATTGGGATAATGAGAGAAGAGAGAAAAATCTGTAACAGAGGGCTTATGAGCATTAACAGTGGGAAAATGATGTAAGGAAAACAAGAAATGGGTGATGAGTTTAAGGGATGAGTTAAGGAGGTTTAGAGTGCCTAATTGGTGTAAAAACATGTTAGATTACACGGGGAAAGATTAGGAAAGGATTGAGTATGAATTATGGGTTGAAAAGAGGCTTAAAAATTGCAAATTAATGTGTAACAGGGATGGTCCAGGTTTACAAACCGGTACACAAACCGGACCACCCCAAAAACGCACTAGAAACTCAAAACAGGGAGTGGTCCGGGTTTGTATCCCGGTACACAAACCCGGACCATAGCAAAAATAAGGCAGAATGTTGTTTCTCGGATTGGTCCGGGTTTGTAACCCGAACACAAACCCGGACCACCCCAAACTTCACCAGAATGTGTTTTAATGCATTCTAATGATGGGGATTTGAATGATAATGATATTATAAGATTGTTAAGACTTAATTAATGACATATAAAGGTCATTAGGAGTGTAAACAAGCTTGAGAAGTCATGAGAAGTAATGAGAAGTTAGTAACTTAGGTGAATGAATTTGATTTGTAAGGAATTAGTGAGTATAAACCGGGAAACATTAGAAACGTAATAAGTAAGATTAATTATGGATAATCAACCACCCGACTCTATGTATGTGATAGGATTCGAATAGTCGAACACCGAAGGAGAGTCGGTGAGTCCAAGGACCACGGTGAACAGTATGATTTCTTCATGCCCTGTATCCTAACGAGGTTACCTTGACTTATTTGTTGTGTGCCTTGTATTATCACCTAAACAAGATAAAACACACGAATCAGAATTATTGTATTTCCTTATGTTTGTATTACAAATAAACTTGTTGGATTGTATTGGGATGTGAAGATGTATACTCCTGATATATATGTGATTGTGGATGAAGATTTGGATGTGAATGTGCACTTCTCACTAGTTGAGAGTGTGATGCCTTGGTTGAATTGTGGCTGTATTGGAAGGTTGTGATTGAAAGTGAAGTTTTGTTTGATTGGTTATGATGACCTTGATTGAATCGTTGTTTGATTGTGGAAGCTTGATTGTTGTTGTTGGCTTCTCACTAACTCCCTAACCATCTAACCCTCTAACATTGAGAATTGGGAATTGAGTACTTTAGAAGAAGCCCGATATAGTTTCGGCCACGCGTGAGGATGAGGTTGCAAGAGAGATTGTTAACCGATTCCTGACTCTTTTCCACAGTCTCAACCCCTTAAATGGGTAGCAACCTGGTTAAGTGGGCCAACTTTAAGCCTAGTGGTGGGATAGCCTTATCCCTGCCGGAGGTCATACCGACTTAACATTGAGAATTGGCAAGAGAAGGAAAATTCATTGAGGATGACTTGGACTTGTTTGAATTGATGATCTTGAGTATTGAGATAATGACATCCATTTAACCCGGATGGTAATTGGGCTAACCCATTGTGAAGTTTGATTGAGGTTGAACCTTGGTTGATGATTGGGAATTTTGTGCTTGTTGGATTGATATGCCTTGTATGATTATTGCCATGCATGCTTGTGAATTTAATTGTCTTAGCATGTTGTTTATATAAAACGAACCGCATGTTGGCGACCAATTAGTTGGCGTACCCTCGCTAGTACGCGGGGTATGTGGAAGTCATATGCAGCTATGTTGAGCCCCTAGGGGCACCGTTTTTATTTCAGGTACCCGACAAAGCTACGAGGCCGAGTGTGAGATCGGGTTGTCGTGCTTAGTTAGCTAGGGATTTCCTTAGATAGTGAATTGTTGTACACGGGCTTGTAGGCCATTTAAATTGTTGGTGTACCAAGTGGTGCACCCTCGTGTACTTGAGAACATGTAGACGTGTGAGAACATGGGTAAGAGGTTAGATACTTGATAAGTTGTATAAGCTCGTGAGGAGCATTATTTGGATTTGTACCTTAGGAACTCGGTATCTCGGATTGTAAACTTAAGTACGGTTTGAGTGGAGAATCATGTATATTTGTTTTGGACTTGGAGTTAGGATTGTATTGTGTGTACTCGGTTATTCTGGTCCATCAAACCGATGCTGTATTGGTAGTAGGCCTTGTTAGTCACGACCCGTTGTTATGTATGGATTATCCGCTGCATTTGTATAGAAGTTTGGGATGATTAGACGGTAATAACGAGATTAGCAGACGGGGTGTTACAAAAGACTTACTATTGGAATCTCATGGAAGATGATTTCTTGGTGGGTTTTGGCTCAACAAATGGAGCTAGAACATCCTTCATTTCATGTGTGAAAATATGAATAAAAATCAGTTTAAGATCTTACACAAATTGTCCAAAAATTGGAAGAAGGGGAAAATGGCTTAAGGCACCTTTTATACCTTAAGACTGGGAAGGACTTTCCTTTCTCGATGGACTTGTAATGGCCAAAAATTATACTTGAAAAACTCTTGATTCCAGTCTTCGTTGAATAAAGGAAGTGGCTGGAATGATTCCTTAGGTGTTTTGGAGTAGAAAGGAAGTGATTTTAAGGCTTTTTGGTGTATAGATTTTAATCTACCATGGAAGACTTAGTTTTCTTGGTGTTTTTGGCTGAAGAACAAGGGAAGAACAGATGGTGAAGAAGGGAAGAGAAATTGGCAGTAAGGAGAGATGAGGGAGCAAAGAGAATGAAGATATTTTACAAATTTAAGTGAATAGGCTGGCAAGTTATGTGAGTCACCATGTGTTGCTTCCGCCTCCAATAGATATTTTAGGGTGTCATTTGACCATTGACCAGGCTAGGTAAGATTAAGGCCTTGTTTGGCACTATTTGAGTACTATTTACATTGGTGCCATATTTTTGATTTTTTTTGTAAATTCTTTGAATTAGACTTCCTAATGTGATAATAAATAGCATACATGTTGGTTGAGGTGTATACAAGGCTAATTAGCCACCCAAAGTTAATTTTTGATCACTTTCATATAAATGAGTCCTAAGGAGTTTTAGAGCTCCTTTTTGTGTTTTAACTCATTCTAGAGTTTGTTTTGCTTTGGTAATGGTTTTATTATGTTTGTACCTTATTTATAAAGCTTAGGAATCCACTTTGGACCCTAATCAAGGTTACACAATCCTCAAGGTTTCTTAGAACACAAATTTTGCCCTAAGTGATTTTTAAGCATGTATTTACTTGTTTTTGATCTTGGATTGTTACCCAGTATTGTTAAGGTATATTTTAGCCTTAATAAATCATTAATAGGTGTTTTAATCATAATTTATTAGTTAGGGGTATTTCAACTAATAAAGTTGATGTAACATGTAACATATCAATACATGAACTAAGAGACAAATCATGTGAGAAAATTATGTGACATACATTATATAGGCACAATGAATATAGTAAAGTACACTAATCACTCAAAAACACAAAGGAATACACCTCAGGACAAGATAATCACATGACTTACAAACCTAACACATGAAACTAGTCCAAATGTACAACATGTAAGTCCTAATATTATAAGACACAATATGACAAAAACAAATCCCACAAATATCTCCTTGGCTGGTTTTTGAAGGGAATGGGGGGCTTCAAAAAGCATTTATACTTTTAAGGAGGAAGTTTCCTAAATCACTAAAGGGATCTCTCCTAGGGAACTCCAACTCTGTAACACCCCTGCCGTTAATCCAACCATTAACTCCTAACCCGTCTCATTTACAGTCATCAAGCAGCGGAATCAAACTACCAACGGTGGGTATTACAATGCCGTTAGTCACCCACGTGACTAACAAGGCCAAACTCAACACAACAAATCAAATACAATATCGGTCTGATGGGTCATTATACCGAGTACACTATACAAATGATACATCCATTACTTAATCAACTCTTAAATGAATACAACCTTCAATTCCAATAAATACAAATACATTCTCATTTCCGTTCTATACCGAGTATCTACAATCCACAAGTCTATCAATGACCTTTCGGTCTTACAATTCCATAATACAACAAATACAATTTCTTAACAGCTACCCATGTTTATTAATAACCCGTCCTACTCTCGAACGGTGATCATCTTCAATGTTCCTGTAAAATAAAAATGATGCCCCTAGGGGCTCAGTAAAAATTGCTTTATATGACTTCCGCATACCCCGCATATTAGCGAGGGTACGCCAACTAATTGGTCGAGAGCATGCGATTATTTTAGTTCACACAACATGCAAAACAACATACATTATATATGTACACTCACAATCAAAGCTCAACATTGAACACAAAAAACTAACACACACATCAGGAGGTTAGTTTAATATTTTCTATACTTAGGCTTGAGGGTTTCTACCTCACTATGCCTTACTCATGTGCTCATAGTCTTACCCACTCTCTTGGGCACTCTTACTCACAACCTCAACAATTCCTACAATGATCAACTCAATTCTCCACTCATCTCAAATTCTCAAGTTTCTCAATCCATACTCATTACTTAAGGATATATGTTAAGTCATTCTCATGACCTCCAGGCAGGGTCATACACAAGACCCACCACCGGGCTTACAACTACAAAAGGGGCTATGCATTTAGCTCCTCAAGTCCACCAATGTCCAGTTCTCTACCAGACTACTCAGATTCCCAAACTCCTCTCTCGGAGTCATTTCACAATCTCAAGGATTAGCCTAGCTAGAAGTATCTCTCTCGACAACATCTAATGGCTTGGGGAATTCTCAATGTCTAGTATTATAAGATTTAGGGTTTTACCCAACTTATTGAATACTCTCATGTTCGGGAAATTATTCAATTTAGTCAGTTCCTCTCATTGGGTCCGACTATCTCTCAAAGGGGTTTGGTGATCCCTTGCCATGCTTTACTTTACTCAAGGTTCATATGAGAACAGTTATCAATCCTCTAGTTTGAGGTTACTCATCTACTTTCACTATTATTTATTGTGTGGATTAATCAACTCCGTTATCTAACCTTTACCGGGAGTTTACTATTCCCGTTTACTTTCTCACATTCTAGTGAGTTCATAGGTTTATGTTATCGTTTCTTCGTTCAATAGTTTTACAGTGTTCCCACATTTTATTATTTTGCACTTGACTCTTCCTATGAGTCACTACTCAAACAAGACCCAACTATAGGTCGCACTACAATACATAATCACATGCAAGCAACTCATTCACCATTCATCCATTTCATGAATTATACAAACTTTAGTTTAAATCCAATCCAACAAAAAACGATACCATACAAACACTAATAAGTGCAAAAACCGATTCGTGCATTTATCTTGTTAGGTGATCACACAATCAAACAAACACACAAATCGGGTAACCAAGTTAGGATACATAGCATGAGGAAATCATACCTTTCACTAGGGTTAACTTTACCGGGTGTTCTCATGTTCCTCGGTTCACACTTGTTCCACGTGTCTTACTCTTGAACCACTAATTACATGTCAAATGGTTCAATTAATATTAAAGCATTACGGTAGGTACATATTTGCTACTCCCGTACTTACCCCGTTATCCCGTTATTTCAGCTTAACTTTGTGTACTTAAACTCACAACTTTCTCAATCACTTCCAACCCTTGTTTATACTTCTTAGGGCCTTTAAAGGTCACCAAACAACTCCTATACATCATCTAAAACCAATACCATCCAATCCCCATGTTTTAAAGCCTTAAAAACACTTTTTGTGCATTTCTGGGGGTGGTCCGAGACCTGGTCCGGACCCAAGGTCCCGGACCAATGCAGAGATCAACTTTCGGCCTATTTTTACTTGTGGTCCGGACTTGGTCCTGGACTTGGTCCTGGACTTAAGTCCCGGACCAATTCCTGCATTCGCTCTCGGCATGTTTTTTGATGTGGTCCGGGACTTGGTACATATCCTAAGTCCCGGACCCTGCTAAAAACTGCTATTAAGGTGATTTTTCACCCCCTAATCAACCTTAAACCACCCTCAAACTTTCCCTAATCTTTCCACAAGTTTTCTACATAATTAATCACCCCTAAACATGCTCTAAACCACTCCAAATCCTTGGTTTAATCCACCACCCAATTCTTGCTTAAATTCAACAAATCCAAATTCTCAAATTTTGCATTTTGCACTCTTATGCATTTCTAACTTCTTCTTGCTTGTTTTTACCTCCTACCAACCTCACCAAATCCATCAATGACCATTACAAATCATTCCTACATAAATGCACTTCTAATGCCCATATTCACTCCTTGTTTCACAAGTTATAAACACTAACTCTTTTTCTAAAATTCCAAGTTTCTCACATGCTATTTGCTACAGATTTTGTACACTCTCTAATCCATCCTCCATTCACCATTCCCAGGTCACTAAACATCTCTACTCAATCCCCAACTACACACATAAGCTTCTCCCATTGCCCAAGTCACCTAAAACACTTATTTTCTACCGAAATTTCACCATAACCTCCCCATAAACCTAACACATCTCAATCCATCAATTCACACCAATTTACATTCCTAATCTAGCCACACCCATAAGGGTCCTACCAGCACATAATATATCCTCAAAATTATCCAAACAACAATATAGCTCCAAATTCAAATGCATTGGCACTTAGGCCCTTAAATCAACACAAGTTCACTATTATCTCTAAAATCAACTATACACATTCTCCCACATAGCTTTCAATCATAATTTGGGTTCATTAATTTAATTACCCATCCCAAATCCTAAATCAATTTAAAACAAGCCTTAAGGTGGGTTTCTTACCTTAATCCACAAATCTCTCCTTAATTCTCCTCTTGCTCCTCCTCTTCTCAAATTTGGTCAAGTGGGAATGGAGTTGCCAAACTCCATCCCAACACCCAAGGAACACAAAATAAGTTCAATTAAAATTCTAAACCCTTAGAATCACTCAAATTCAATGGAAGGGCTTAGAGCACAAAGTTAGGGTTTTACCTTTGGAGCTTTTAAGAGGGGTTCTCACCCTTGAATCAAAAGGGAAATTCCACCACCATTGGAGGGTTAAATTGAAGCTCAAAAACAAGGTATCAAAAGAGGGGAAAAATCGGTCACCAAGGGAGAAGGAAGAAAAATGAGTTTTTCTTGGAGATTTTTACCTTGGAGGAGAGAGAAGACTCCAAGCTACCCATTTATGCCAATTTCTCTTCAAATGGGGAAAACCCATGGAGATGAACTTCTTCATTTTTTTGATTTTGAAAAGAGAGGAAGATAGAGAATGATGAGAGGATGAAGAATATGTATTTGTTTTGTGATTGGAGCTTTAATCAAGCTTGGGCATGAGGTTGAAGTTGGAGTAGCCATGGAAGGAGCTCAAAAACGTTCAAACCAGAGGGGAGGGATAAATAGGCTGGGAGGAAGAAAGAGAGGAAAGAGAAAAGGAAAAGAAGGAAATGGAGGAGAGAGGGGGAAAAGGTAGTTTTATACTTTTTGCTTTTGCTTTTCTTTCTTTCTTTTCTTTCTAGATTATTAGTGTGTGTGAGGGGGCTGTTTAATCTTTTAAAAAACCGGCCCCACATATTTGTACAAGCTGGAGCGTTTTTCGTCTTTTACAGAAAACACTCGTTTATTTACCCGGTTTAGCACTATTCACTAACCGGGCCCGTTTTCTGGAATTTTCCCGTTTCTTTAATTTTAATGGTTATTATACTCCCATTAATGTTTATTTATAGTTATTTAATGAACTATAATTTTTACGGGTTCATTTGACCACTTAAAGTCACGTTTTTGGGTTTTCTCGAAAAACGTGCGCTAAAGCTTTATTAGCGTTTTAATGCATTATTTGGATCCGTTTTCTTCGGGAATTGTTCCCACATATCATTTAGGCCTTATTAAGCCTTTAAAATTCATTTAATGCTCTTTTCGAGGTCGTATTCCTCTTAGGGTCACTTAACACTCAATTTAGCGTTTTTTGCTTTTTAAGTGTTTTTCTTGTTTCTTTGGATTTATTCTTTTTACCAAAATTCATTAGGCACTAATAGGCCCTCAATATCTTATTTGAGTAATTTAATCACCCTAATTAAGTCTGGGGTATTTCAAACTCACAATCATCTCACACTCTCTCACCCACTCTTCCTTTTGCTCCCTATGCTGTCGAAGCTCTCTCCATCCCTTGGCTGAAAGTGCTGATTCTTCTACCTCAAGCTTCCTCCATTGATGCTCCATGGAAGAACACTTATGTTCTTGACAAACACTACTCATAAACCCTTGTTTTCCTTTTAAATCTTCTTCTTTCTTCATGAAGAACAACACCACTCTTCTTCCTTTCCTTCCTTGGCCAAAAATCTACAAGTTTTAAGGCAAGAAAATCAGAAATAAAACAAGGGAAGCTTGGTTAAGTTCAACAAAGATAAAGGTAAGAAATATGCTCTAAGACTCCAAGTTCCTTTCTTCCATATAGAGATCCGAAATCTTACATACTCTAGCTCATTTTATTCTGTTCTTTACTATGAAACTTGAACTCCTTGAACTCCTTGTCATGGCCAAAAATCTCAAAAGGAACAAGCTCTAAACTAGAGTAATATTCAACCAATGGTAAGCCTTAAAATTAAGGTTAGAGTGCCTAAATCATCTTCTACCCTAGAACTATCAAAGATCTAACATTCTACCTCCTATTCTAGTCTTGGCCGAAAGTTGGAGTACAAAAAACTCATCATTGAGCTTGAAGGTAAAATCTTACTCATTTTGGTGCTTTAAGCCTTAGATCTACTTATGACCTTGTTTAAGAGTCTAAATGGCCCTAACTTTGATCCTTTTCCTCTTCTCAATGTGGTAGAAAATGGAGCCTCTTAAGTCTAGTTGTTGGCAAACAAATGGGGACAAGGTGGGAGAAACTGGAGGAAAAACAAGGCTAAATTTTAATCTAAAACTCTAGTGCTTAAATCTATCAATGAACCCTTGGATTAGAAAATTAATGTTCCCCTTAATATCCAAGCCTTAAGACGTATTTTTATGTTTTAAGTTGTTTAATGTTGGCTGTTGATTATGGCCGAGAATAAGGTTTTGAAAATGGTTTAATTTGACCTAAGAATGGATATTAATCTACATAAAATATTTGGTTATGTTAATTAATGACTTAAGGACTTAAATGTCATTTTTACGAAGTTTAAGTGGATAATATGTAATAACGAAACTTGGGTAGTAAGGGTATTTATTTGGCCGAAAATAAGCTTTTTAAAACATAAATTTTGGTGCATTAAAAGTGTATAATATGACTTAATACTATGACCAAAACTTTAGGCTAGTTTTACGAACATTTTGGTAGTTTAATGCTTTCAAAAGTTAAGTGTAAATATCTAGTTGTTTGAGTGTTGTTGGAGTAATAAAAAGAATTCAAAAATATGGTGGGAAAGGCTAAGAAAATTAGGAAGTGTTTGGAAGAAGTTTGGACAAACTTTGGTTAAAACTGTTATTAGGAGTTTATGAAATGATTTTGTAATTAATGGAGTAAAGAAAGGCTGGTTAATGCAAAGGAAATAAAAGTTGGAGTGTGAAATAGTAATATGGTCAAAAGTTAGGCTTAAGTTGGGTTATTGATAAGTGCGAATATATATACTTTTAGGGCTTTAATTCTTCATATTTTTATAACAATTTATGCTATATTTCTCACTTATCATACCCTGTTTCTAATATTTATATTTAAAAATAAGCTGATATATTTTATATGTTAAACACAGGAAAAAGTCTAGAATTTACATTCACCATGGCATAAGGATTACAATATATATATATCACGGCTTGCACCATATATTCACATCAACATCAAGAATACGTGCATTAGTCATGTGATTTGCCATATCATGGTTGTAGTACGTACTGGTGTATTCAAAGCCATGCACTTTTCACGACAGATTTTTGCACTCAAGTGGACCAACACCGGACAACATGATGAACAGAATGGAACGATGCGTTCCAGTAAAGAAGAGATAAAAATTCTCCTCAATCGTTGTAGGTATTTAAGAAAAGGATGAGGGTTTACGCTGGGAGGATTCACGCCTACGCGGCTGCACACAACAGAAGAGAGGCTTCGGCCTCCTCTTTCAAACACACAACAATTCCACCATTGTTACCACTTCACACTTTTGACAGATAATGTAGAAACATGTGATGACAGAAAGCGGAGCGGGAATCTTCTTAACAGAGTTTCTTCTTCCCTTTTTATCTAATTTGTCAATGTGTTATTCCTTTGTTGTTTTTGTTATTTTTAGAGTCATGTTTGAGTAGTTAGACTAGTTCCCCGGATTGGGGTAGCAAACCAGATCTTTACATTTATTTTGTAATCTTTTCTCGAATTCATTATTGCAATAGTTTAATTCCTGTTCTTCATGTGCTTTAATTCTCTAGCTAATTATTAAAGCATATTTGTAGTTTTCTGATCAAAATGCGGCGCTGAGATTAGTTAAAAAGACATAGGAAGTTAAACCGGATTAACGACTAGAAGCATGGTTTGCTATAGGTTAATCTGTCTCCAATAGGAATTGTGTTTAATGCTATTAACTTGATAACTTGGGCATGGTTTGCGGCTTGTTATTTCAGTTAGTTAGGGTTCGTTGTACAGGGAACCGGTCAACAAAACTATTTATAATTCTTGAGTTTATTGCAGAATTAGGGAAGAAGAGTAGTTTATTGTAGATAATATAGTGAAGGTTGCAGAACAATAATCCGGGGTGCTTCTTTAGATTCAATCTTTATTTCTTTATTTAGTTTATTTTTATCTTTTTACTGTTTCATTATTTTATGTTAGTTTGTTTAGTCATTCTTTTTATTAAATTAAGTAAAACCTGAAAAAAGTGACATTTCCTGTTTTCTTAGTTTAGTTTTCTCGGTTAGTAAATAAATTGTCAGTTAATTGAACGAGGTCCCTGAGATCGACAACCCCACTCAATTCACTATTCCGCAAAACGATAGGTACACTGCCTAGGTAGAGATAGTAACATATTTCTGCTAACAAGTTTTTGACGCCGTTGCCGGGGACCTCTGACACGGTTAATTGACATTTTTATTTAATTTGATTGAGATTTTAGTTTAGTATTTCTTCTTTATTTTCAGATTATTTTAATTTTTGTTGACTTCTTACGTATACAAATTTTTGGTTGAAATTCAATTTTGTTAAGTTGTACGTAGTTACTAGTTACGATTTTGATTCGTACTAGGCTGAAGTTGTTTTACGTTTTGGTTAATAATATTTGACTTCGTTCGTTAGTTACTGTTCTAGGTTAGTTACCATTCGTTCAGTTTTTTTTTAATAGTTACCGGTAGTTTGTTTAATAGTTTAGTTTTTAATTTTATTTATTTCAGTTTTTATTTCGATCACCGTTTTTCTTTTCTATTTAGTTAATTTTATTTTTGTGTTTCTTTTCTATTTTTAGTTCTATTTTATTTTTTATTTTTGTTTTTGTTAGGCAAAGATGGGAGATAACATGGATGAATTGAGGAGAGTGCTGACGCAGTTGGAGACGACGGTTGCGATAATGAACATAGAGCAAAATTTGAACAGGTATAATCAGCCGGGTACTCAAAGTTACAACCAGTTCAGGCGACAAGATTATTACCAGCCACAACAATCGTCTTATCGACAGCCTTATTGGTGGGAAGGTGAGCAGACTAGAATGCAGATGGAGGAAGGAAACAAATTCTACGCTTATCAGGAACCTCCTAAGGAGGATACGAGCAGGATAGAGAGTATGCTGGAGGAGCTCCTGGAGCAAAGAAAAGCCACTAATGCTAAATTGGCTGAAATTGAATCTAGGTATGATGCTAAGTTTGCAGAGCAGGCAGCCAGATATGCTGATCAGGGCTCTATTAATCAGAATTTTGAGAGACAGATGAGCCAGCTTGCAGAGCAGCTAGCACAGGAGCAAGTGGAATTCTACCATAACCAAAGTTATTCGGACCTTGTGGACCAATCTCAAGTAGAGACTTTGATGGGTGAAGACCATTCCAAGCCTATAATTTATGAAACTGAAGATGAGTCTGATGAAGAGGTTGAGCGACATGCTGAAGAGTTCTATTGCCCTCCCTCCCCAACCTCGACTCAACTCGACTATCCAGGGGATGAACATATTTTGTCTGAGCCAGTCTGCGAGCTAGAAGAGGATTTTCCTATGGAGCCTCACCAACGGGAGAGGATGCTTGTATCCTCAAATCTGAGGAGGAAACACCGCTACCACCATGTCATCAACAACTCCCGCTTTGCCTCCAAAAGCCTCAACAACAGAAGGAGGATGTTTACATCCTCCAATTTGAGGAAGAAAAGCCATTCACACCTGGTCTTCTGACTGAGCAGCGTTACCGGCAGTATCTCCTCAAACATCAGGTTTTGTGGAGTATTCATTTTCCTATTTTATTTGCCGGAAGTAATGCTTTGTTTTGATCCAGGTGGTTTGCTTTTAATTACTGCCTATTTCGTTTTCCTGGCAAGGCTGTTGTCTACTTTTATTTTTGATCCAGGATAACGAAGCGGGAGTCTAGCCAAAGACTATAAAGACGGGCAGCTTACTGGGAGGCAACCCAGTGGTTAAATTTATGTTTTATTTTTGTTTTCTAGTTTTATTTTTGTTTTTCTTTCATTCAGAGATGGCAATGGTGTCTATGCTTTTAATGCAACGCTTTCAGCGTTTTTGTGGTAGTTGTGAGTGTGTGCAGGTGAAATTTTTATCATGGTGTTTGGTGTACCCCAAGGATGGACACTTGCTTGAACGTAAGTGTGAGGAACGCTACCCCTTGTTCAAGCTTAAGTGTGAGGAAGGGAACCTTCCTCAATCTACGATATCAGGGGAGTTTCAGGTTCTCCTTATTTTTAATGTTTATGTTCAGCATATCATGACTTTTATTATTTTTATATCAGTCATTATTGTCTTGAATGAAATCCTTGATGAGTTTGCAATATTTAGAAAGTCATTTTCTTGGTTTTAATTTGTGAACAATGAGGACATTGCTCCTCTTAAGTGTGAGGAAGCAGGGGTACTTTCTAAATACTGACAATTGCACTTAATGCCACATTTGTTTTTGTTTGTCCTCTTAATTTGAAAGGATTGCTTCTTTTAAGCGCCAATAAATATTGAATCTCCAGGTGAAAATTTTTGTTGAGGTTTTGAAAACAAGCCTGGTGGCCACCTCAAGAATCTTTCTGCTTTTGGCTGTTTGTATGTATAGTTTTATCCGAACTGAATCTATTTTCACTGAAATTTTATGGATTAGCTGATTATGAAAACTGAATTAGTCTGGTTTGGGATTTTGGGAATGATAAGAAAGTTTGGTATGAAAGGATAAGGCAAGGTACTCCGCTGATCTGAATTGAAATTTATTTCTGAACCAAAACAGGCCTCTTCATTCGGTTATTAAGTCCTTGGGGTGCTTCATCACCCATCTACCTAAGGTCTTGTGATCTGGGATAGAAGGCCCAAAGCCGCTACAAGGGTGAAGAGAAAAGTCTGAGGGGATGAATTAAATGTGCAAATGAAAGAATAAAATGTTGGAAAAAAAAAGAACTTTGAAAAGTTAAACGTGTAATTCAATTTTGCTTATTCTGATCATGAGTATGTGGTGTTGAAAGGTATCGCGGAATAAGGTGTTACTTCACACCCCTTGTCATCCAAAGGTTAGAAGAAAGAAATGGTGGAATATCCCAAACTATTCTATGTTCAATTTTCATAATCTAACTTCTTCATGCTTTTAACTCTACTCTTTTTCACTGTTTGCGAAAACCTACAACAAATAGCAGAATTATTCTTTTGATTGTCATTTTGCTTGTTTTCCTTCGGCACTTGTTTATTCCTGAGTTTCGATACTACAGTGCTTAAAAGTAGACATATTCTATATTTGCTTGAGGACAAGCAAAAGTTAAGTGTGAGGAAGTTTGATAAGTGCGAAATATATATACTTTTAGGGCTTTAATTCTTCATATTTTTATAACAATTTATGCTATATTTCTCACTTATCATACCCTGTTTCTAATATTTATATTAAATAAGAGCTGCTGATATATTTTATATGTTAAACACAGGAAAAAGTCTAGAATTTACATTCACCATGGCATAAGGATTACATATATATATATATATCACGGCTGCACCATATATTCACATCAACATCAAGAATACGTGCATTAGTCATGTGATTTGCCATATCATGGTTGTAGTACGTACTGGTGTATTCAAAGCCATGCACTTTTCACGACAGATTTTTGCACTCAAGTGGACCAACACCGGACAACATGATGAACAGAATGGAACGATGCGTTCCAGTAAAGAAGAGATAAAAATTCTCCTCAATCGTTGTAGGTATTTAAGAAAAGGATGAGGGTTTACGCTGGGAGGATTCACGCCTACGCCGCTGCACACAACAGAAGAGAGGCTTCGGCCTCCTCTTTCAAACACACAACAATTCCACCATTGTTACCACTTCACACTTTTGACAGATGATTAATGTAGAAACATGTGATGACAGAAAGCGGAGCGGGAATCTTCTTAACAGAGTTTCTTCTTCCTTTTTATCTAATTTGTCAATGTGTTATTCCTTTGTTGTTTTTGTTATTTTTAGAGTCATGTTTGAGTAGTTAGACTAGTTCCCCGGATTGGGGTAGCAAACCAGATCTTTACATTTATTTTGTAATCTTTTCTCGAATTCATTATTGCAATAGTTTAATTCCTGTTCTTCATGTGCTTTAATTCTCTAGCTAATTATTAAAGCAATATTTGTAGTTTTCTGATCAAAATGCGGCGCTGAGATTAGTTAACAAGACATAGGAAGTTAAACCGGATTAACGACTAGAAGCATGGTTTGCCTATAGGTAATCTGTCTCCAATAGGAATTGTGTTTAATGCTATTAACTTGATAACTTGGGCATGGTTTGCGGCTTGTATTTCAGTTAGTTAGGGTTCGTTGTACAGGGACCGGTCAACGAACTATTTATAATTCTTGAGTTTATTGCAGAATTAGGGAAGAGTTTATTGATAGATTAATAAAGTGAAGGTTTGCAGAACAATCCGGGGTGCTTCTTTAGATTCAATCTTTATTTCTTTATTTAGTTTATTTTTATCTTTTTACTGTTTCATTATTTTATGTTAGTTTGTTTAGTCATTCTTTTTATTAAATTAAGTAAAACCTGAAAAAAGTGACATTTCCTGTTTTCTTAGTTTAGTTTTCTCGGTTAGTAAATAAATTGTCAGTTAATTGAACGAGGTCCCTGAGATCGACAACCCCACTCAATTCACTATTCCGCAAAACGATAGGTACACTGCCTAGGTAGAGATAGTAACATATTTCTGCTAACAGTTATGAATGAAAAATATAAATTAAAGTAAGAATTGAGAGTAATGTAAAGTTTGGAAAACTTTAGGGTCTAACTGTAATTTATAAAAAGTATGGGTATGGAAGAATAATTACGGTCAACCTAGGTAGGATTAGGGTGTTGACCAAAATTAGAAAGAAATGATTGACAATATGAGTTAAGTAAGAATTAGTGTATATTAGTAAGTTTATATGAAATACCCCGAACTTAAATATAGGATTAAAATTAATCTAATAGGTATTTAAGGGCCTAATGACGCCTAATTAATATTGGTAAGGATAAATAAATCCAAAAGAAATAAAGAAACGCTTAAAAAGCGGGAAACTCTAAATAAGCGTTAAATAACCGTAGGAGGTATGAGACCTCGGTTAGAGTATTATATGGATTCTGAAAGTTTAATAAGACCTAAATAATATATGGGAACAAACTCCCGAAGAAAACGGATCCAAATAATGCATTAAAACACTAACGAACCTTAAAGCGCGTTTTTTCGAGGAAACCGGGAAAACATGACTTTAAGCGGGTCAAATAGACTCGTAACAATATTGGTCAACTAAATAATTAATAAACATTAGCGAAGGTTTAGAACCAATAAAATCAATAAAACGAGGAAACGAGGAAATAGTAAAACTGTCAAAAACAGGAAGTTGTGGGGTGGTAAAAGTGTAAATAAAATAAACTAGTGTGTCCACTATTAGAAATAAAAATCAAAATCTGTAGAAAGAGATGAGGGGGGGGGGACCGATTTTATATGCTCTCTCTCTCACTCTTTTAATCTTCCTAATGCACTAGTGGACAAATTAATAAGTAAGCCCCACCCTCACTTTTACCTCTCTCCTATACTCTCATTTCCTCACTCAGTGCACACCCTTCTCCCTCACTCTCTATTTTCTTCTCTCCCCCAAGCAAGCAGCAGCAATGGCAATTTGCCATTTCCCACACCAACACCCACTTCTCTCCTCTTGTTAACCCATCAAACCTTCACCAAAAATCACAAAAAGTATACCATTGTGTTCCTCTCATCAAGGAGAGGAGAGCACTATCCTCTTTTCAAAATTCGAAAACAAGCATTTTCGTTCCATGGGTATTCTCCATTTGAAGGTTTGAGATCACCATTAGAAGCTCCTCCTTCACCTTGTTACCTTGAGGTAAAAAGAAATCCGAAAATCCCTCATTTCTAGCTCTCATTTGCATTATAAATTTTCCAGATTTTGAATGCTTTGTACCTTGTACTCCAGCCGAATTTGGCTTCTCCATTGGGCTAGAAATCTCACTCTCTTGCTAACCAAGGACCCCATTCATGGTTGGAAGGTAATACTTTTTCTAAACCCTAAAAACATCTAAATTCTAGGGTTAGTTAAGATTGAATGCTAAGTTAGAAATTGTGCATTGGTATGGGTTGTAGCATTGGAGTGTGGACTCCATTTGGAACCGAGAACAAGAAGGAAATGAGGAAAAGAAAGAAGAAAGGAAGAGAAGGGGGGAGAAAGAAAGAGGAACTAAAATCACAGGTAAATGCATTACCTTGAGCTAGTTTTTGCATTGTGTAGTGTAACAAATTTTAGGTATTGGAAATGTGTAAAGTATATGGTAATGAGTAGTAAGTATATTGTAGTATAATGAGAAGAGAATGTAACAGTTTTGGGAGTCTAAAAGAGGTTTAAAGACTTGGGAAAACATTGGTAATGTATGTGTATGTGCAGGAAAAATGTTGTGGTATATTGAGTAGAATGATGTGTGACTTGATGTGGGCATTTGAATGAATGTGTGAGCTGAGAATGTGTGTGGGCAATGTTAAAATATAGGGGAACCTCTGACCAAATTTGTATAGAAATTGGAGGACTTAGTGTGTAAGAAGAGGAAACAACCTAGTAGTAACAAGGTGTGTAGGAACTAGTGTAGTGGAGCTTAACTTAAAGTGTGTGTTAACCACTTTGTAACAGATTTGAAAAGGATCTAAGTAAGGAGAAGAACTAGGATGTAAAGTAATGCATTTTGAATTCTAGGAGTAGCATAGTTGAAGGAATGTTGGAGGATGGAGGATAGAAGTTAAGGTGAAAATCTGTAGCATAAGAGGGTAAACAAAATCTGTAGCAAGAGGTATTGGATTTCATTGGAGGAATTAGGAAGAATGAGAGTACAAGACTAGTAAAATGAATGTTGGACTTGGCTATAGATGTTGTAATTGCTTGGGAATGTATTTGGGATGCTAGTAATGGTAAGTAGAAGTATTGGATGGGAGAATTGAGTTTAAAATCTGTAGCATAAGTGTAGCAAAAACTGTTACATGTGTTGGAAAAGAAATGAAGGAATTGTGTAAGTTGTTTGATGGAATTAGTAATGGATTTGGTGGATGAATTAAGGTGATTTAGAGGGCTTAAATTAGTGTTAAAACATGTGGGATCACATGTAGGAAGATTGGGGAAGAAATGGGTAAGAAGGGTAAGAAATGGGTAAGAAAAGAAATGAAAACAAAATCTGTAGGTAGGTTCTAGACCCGTCCGACCCAGAGGTTGGGGAGGACGGTGGGTCGGACGGAACCAGACCACAGGACCAAAATCTACTGGAATGGTCCGACCCAGAGGTGTGTGGGTCGGACGGAACAGTTCTGGGTAGGACGGGACAATTTCAGGAGTCGGAAAACTTACTGGAATCGTCCGACCCAGATGTTGGGTCGGACGGCCCATAACTTACAAAAAAAATGTTTTATTATATGAATATAGTAGTCATATGTATGTATATGTATGCCTATACACATATATGCATATGTATGTAGTAATACACCATTAATGAAGGTAATAATGGTAAGAAAGTAAAGAAATGAGTAAGGAAACAAGTTTAAGAAGTAGTAAAGAAAAGAAAGCTTTCATAATCAAGTAAGAAAGTAATGGGGTAGTAGAAGTATACCTTAGAAGTAAGACGTAACAAACTTCCAGCCTAGTACAGAGTTTTTCACACCTGGTCTTCTGACTGAGCAGCGTTACCGGCAGTATCTCCTCAAACATCAGGTTTTGTGGAGTATTCATTTTCCTATTTTATTTGCCGAAGTAATGCTTTGTTTTGATCCAGGTGGTTTGCTTTTAATTACTGCCTATTTCGTTTTCCTGGCAAGGCTGTTGTCTACTTTTATTTTTGATCCAGGATAACGAAGCGGGAGTCTAGCCAAAGACTATAAAGACGGGCAGCTTACTGGGAGGCAACCCAGTGGTTAATTTATGTTTTATTTTTGTTTTCTAGTTTTATTTTTGTTTTTCTTTCATTCAGAGATGGCAATGGTGTCTATGCTTTAATACAACGCTTTCAGCGTTTTGTGGTAGTTGTGAGTGTGTGCAGGTGAAATTTTTATCATGGTGTTTGGTGTACCCCAAGGATGGACACTTGCTTGAACGTAAGTGTGAGGAACGCTACCCCTTGTTCAAGCTTAAGTGTGAGGAAGGGAACCTTCCTCAATCTACGATATCAGGGGAGTTTCAGGTTCTCCTTATTTTTAATGTTTATGTTCAGCATATCATGACTTTTATTATTTTTATATCAGTCATTATTGTCTTGAATGAAATCCTTGATGAGTTTGCAATATTTAGAAAGTCATTTTCTTGGTTTTAATTTGTGAACAATGAGGACATTGCTCCTCTTAAGTGTGAGGAAGCAGGGGTACTTTCTAAATACTGACAATTGCACTTAATGCCACATTTGTTTTTGTTTGTCCTCTTAATTTGAAAGGATTGCTTCTTTTAAGCGCCAATAAATATTGAATCTCCAGGTGAAAATTTTTGTTGAGGTTTTGAAAACAAGCCTGGTGGCCACCTCAAGAATCTTTCTGCTTTTGGCTGTTTGTATGTATAGTTTTATCCGAACTGAATCTATTTTCACTGAAATTTTATGGATTAGCTGATTATGAAAACTGAATTAGTCTAGTTTGGGATTTTGGGAATGATAAGAAAGTTTGGTATGAAAGGATAAGGCAAGGTACTCCGCTGATCTGAATTGAAATTTATTTCTGAACCAAAACAGGCCTCTTCATTCGGTTATTAAGTCCTTGGGGTGCTTCATCACCCATCTACCTAAGGTCTTGTGATCTGGGATAGAAGGCCCAAAGCCGCTACAAGGGTGAAGAGAAAAGTCTGAGGGGATGAATTAAATGTGCAAATGAAAGAATAAAATGTTGGAAAAAAAAAGAACTTTGAAAAGTTAAACGTGTAATTCAATTTTGCTTATTCTGATCATGAGTATGTGGTGTTGAAAGGTATCGCGGAATAAGGTGTTACTTCACACCCCTTGTCATCCAAAGGTTAGAAGAAAGAAATGGTGGAATATCCCAAACTATTCTATGTTCAATTTTCATAATCTAACTTCTTCATGCTTTTAACTCTACTCTTTTTCACTGTTTGCGAAAACCTACAACAAATAGCAGAATTATTCTTTTGATTGTCATTTTGCTTGTTTTCCTTCGGCACTTGTTTATTCCTGAGTTTCGATACTACAGTGCTTAAAAGTAGACATATTCTATATTTGCTTGAGGACAAGCAAAAGTTAAGTGTGAGGAAGTTTGATAAGTGCGAAATATATATACTTTTAGGGCTTTAATTCTTCATATTTTTATAACAATTTATGCTATATTTCTCACTTATCATACCCTGTTTCTAATATTTATATTTAAAATAAGAGCTGATATATTTTATATGTTAAACACAGGAAAAAGTCTAGAATTTACATTCACCATGGCATAAGGATTACAATATATATATATATATATATCACGGCTGCACCATATATTCACATCAACATCAAGAATACGTGCATTAGTCATGTGATTTGCCATATCATGGTTGTAGTACGTACTGGTGTATTCAAAGCCATGCACTTTTCACGACAGATTTTTGCACTCAAGTGGACCAACATCGGACAACATGATGAACAGAATGGAACGATGCGTTCCAGTAAAGAAGAGATAAAAATTCTCCTCAATCGTTGTAGGTATTTAAGAAAAGGATGAGGGTTTACGCTGGGAGGATTCACGCCTACGCCGCTGCACACAACAGAAGAGAGGCTTCGGCCTCCTCTTTCAAACACACAACAATTCCACCATTGTTACCACTTCACACTTTTGACAGATGATTAATGTAGAAACATGTGATGACAGAAAGCGGAGCGGGAATCTTCTTAACAGAGTTTCTTCTTCCCTTTTTATCTAATTTGTCAATGTGTTATTCCTTTGTTGTTTTTGTTATTTTTAGAGTCATGTTTGAGTAGTTAGACTAGTTCCCCGGATTGGGGTAGCAAACCAGATCTTTACATTTATTTTGTAATCTTTTCTCGAATTCATTATTGCAATAGTTTAATTCCTGTTCTTCATGTGCTTTAATTCTCTAGCTAATTATTAAAGCAATATTTGTAGTTTTCTGATCAAAATGCGGCGCTGAGATTAGTTAACAAGACATAGGAAGTTAAACCGGATTAACGACTAGAAGCATGGTTTGCCTATAGGTTAATCTGTCTCCAATAGGAATTGTGTTTAATGCTATTAACTTGATAACTTGGGCATGGTTTGCGGCTTGTTATTTCAGTTAGTTAGGGTTCGTTGTACAGGGACCGGTCAACGAACTATTTATAATTCTTGAGTTTATTGCAGAATTAGGGAAGAGTTTATTGATAGATTAATAAAGTGAAGGTTTGCAGAACAATCCGGGGTGCTTCTTTAGATTCAATCTTTATTTCTTTATTTAGTTTATTTTTATCTTTTTACTGTTTCATTATTTTATGTTAGTTTGTTTAGTCATTCTTTTTATTAAATTAAGTAAAACCTGAAAAAAGTGACATTTCCTGTTTTCTTAGTTTAGTTTTCTCGGTTAGTAAATAAATTGTCAGTTAATTGAACGAGGTCCCTGAGATCGACAACCCCACTCAATTCACTATTCCGCAAAACGATAGGTACACTGCCTAGGTAGAGATAGTAACATATTTCTGCTAACAGTTATGAATGAAAAATATAAATTAAAGTAAGAATTGAGAGTAATTTGTAAAGTTTGGAAAACTTTAGGGTCTAAACTGTAATTTATAAAAAGTATGGGTATGGAAGAATAATTACGGTCAACCTAGGTAGGATTAGGGTGTTGACCAAAATTAAGAAAGAAATGATTGACAATATGAGTTAAGTAAGAATTAGTGTATATTAGTAAGTTTATATGAAATACCCCGAACTTAAATATAGGGATTAAAATTAATCTAATAGGTATTTAAGGGCCTAATGACGCCTAATTAATATTGGTAAGGATAAATAAATCCAAAAGAAATAAAGAAACGCTTAAAAAGCGGGAAACTCTAAATAAGCGTTAAATAACCGTAGGAGGTATGAGACCTCGGTTAGAGTATTATATGAATTCTGAAAGTTTAATAAGACCTAAATAATATATGGGAACAACTCCCGAAGAAAACGGATCCAAATAATGCATTAAAACACTAACGAACCTTAAAGCGCGTTTTTCGAGGAAACCGGGAAAACATGACTTTAAGCGGGTCAAATAGACTCGTAACAATATTGGTCAACTAAATAATTAATAAACATTAGCGAAGGTTTAGAACCAATAAAATCAATAAAACGAGGAAATAGTAAAAACTGTCAAAAACAGGAAGTTGTGGGGTAAAAGTGTAAATAAAATAAACTAGTGTGTCCACTATTAGAAATAAAAATCAAAATCTGTAGAAAGAGATGAGGGGGGGGGGGACCGATTTTATATGCTCTCTCTCTCACTCTTTTAATCTTCCTAATGCACTAGTGGACAAATTATAAGTAGCCCCACCCTCACTTTTACTCTCTCTCCTACTCATTTCCCTCACTCACGTGCACACCCTTCTCCCTCACTCTCTATTTTCTTCTTCCTCCCCAAGCAAGCAGCAGCAATGGCAATTTGCCATTTCCCACACCAACACCCACTTCTCTCCTCTTGTTAACCCATCAAACCTTCACCAAAAATCACAAAAAGTATACCATTGTGTTCCTCTCATCAAGGAGAGCACTATCCTCTTTTCAAAATTTGAAAACAAGCATTTTCGTTTCCATGGGTATTCTCCATTTGAAGGTTTGAGATCACCATTAGAAGCTCCTCCTTCACCTTGTTACCTTGAGGTAAAAAGAAATCCGAAAATCCCTCATTTCTAGCTCTCATTTGCATTATAAAATTTTCCAGATTTTGAATGCTTTGTACCTTGTACTCCAGCCGAATTTGGCTTCTCCATTGGGCTAGAAATCTCACTCTCTTGCTAACCAAGGACCCCATTCATTGGTTGGAAGGTAATACTTTTTCTAAACCCTAAAAACATCTAAATTCTAGGGTTAGTTAAGATTGAATGCTAAGTTAGAAATTGTGCATTGGTATGGGTTGTAGCATTGGAGTGTGGACTCCATTTGGAACCGAGAACAAGAAGGAAATGAAGGAAAAGAAAAAGAAAGGAAGAAGGGGGAGAAAAAAGAACTAAAATCACAAGGTAAATGCATTACCTTGAGCTAGTTTTTGCATTGTGTAGTGTAACAAATTTTAGGTATTGGAAATGTGTAAAGTATATGGTAATGAGTAGTAAGTATATTGTAGTATAATGAGGAAGAGAATGTAACAGTTTTGGGAGTCTAAAAGAGGTTTAAAGACTTGGGAAAACATTGGGTAATGTATTTGTATGTGCAGGAAAAATGTTGTGGTATATTGAGTAGAATGATGTGTGACTTGATGTGGGCATTTGAATGAATGTGTGAGCTGAGAATGTGTGTGGGCAATGTTAAAAATTAGGGGAACCTCTGCCCAAATTTGTATAGAAATTGGAGGACTTAGTTGTGTAAGAAGAGGAAACAACCTAGGTAGTAACAAGGTGTGCTAGGAGAGCTTAAAGTGTGTAGTTAACCACTTTGTAACAGATTTGAAAAGGATCTAAGTAAGGAGAAGAACTAGGATGTAAAGTAATGCATTTTGAATTCTAGGAGTAGCATTAGTTGAAGGAATGTTGGAGGATAGAAGTTAAGGGTGAAAATCTGTAGCATAAGAGGGTAAACAAAATCTGTAGCAAGAGGTATTGGATTTCATTGGAGGAATTAGGAAGAATGAGAGTACAAGACTTAGTAAAATGAATGTTGGACTTGGCTATAGATGTTGTAATTGCTTGGGAATGTATTTGGGATGCTAGTAATGGTATTGGTAGTAGAAGTATTGGATGGGAGAATTGAGTTTTAAAATCTGTAGCATAAGTGTAGCAAAAACTGTTACATGTGTTGGAAAAGAAATGAAGGAATTGTGTAAGTTGTTTGATGGAATTAGTAATGGATTTGGTGGATGAATTAAGGTGATTTAGAGGGCTTAATTAGTGTTAAAACATGTGGGATCACATGTAGGAAGATTGGGGAAGAAATGGGTAAGAAATGGGTAAGAAAAGAAATGAAAAACAAAATCTGTAGGTAGGTTCTGGACCCGTCCGACCCAGAGGTTGGGGAGGACGGTGGGTCGGACGGAACCAGACCACAGGACCAAAATCTACTGGAATGGTCCGACCCAGAGGTGTATGGGTCGGACGGAACAGTTCTGGGTCGGACGGGACAATTTCAGGAGTCGGAAAACTTACTGGAATCGTCCGACCCAGATGTTGGGTCGGACGGCCCATAACTTACAAAAAAAATGTTTTATTATATGAATATAGTAGTCATATGTATGTATATGTATGCCTATACACATATATGCATATGTATGTAGTAATACACCATTAATGAAGGTAATAATGGTAAGAAAGTAAGTAAATGAGTAAGGAAACAAGTTTAAGAAGTAGTAAAGAAAAGAAAGCTTTCATAATCAAGTAAGAAAGTAATGGGGTAGTAAGTATACCTTAGAAGTAACAATGAAGGAGTAAGTTAGATCAATAATAGATCATTGATCATACTACTTCATGTATGTATAGGAATCCAATAGTTGATCATCAAAGGACCCGGTAGTATGAAAACGACGGTGTACGGTATGATTTCTTCATGCCCTGTATCCTAATATGGTTACCCCGATTTGTGTGCTTATTTGATCACCTAAATAAGATAAATGCATGAATCGGACTATATTGCACTTACCTGTGCTTGGCTTATGTTGTTCTCGATATTTATTGTCTTGAGCACTAGTTTGTATAATTCATGAAATGTATGAATGATGATGACTTGTATTCGGATCTTGTATGGTACTTATGTATTGTATTGTATTTTGTATAAATGGGTATTGAGCATAGTAATGGTGTATGTGGCTTGTATGAATGACTTCTGCTAATTCCTAACTACCTAACTCCTAACTTAAGTGAATAAACCGGAATGAGTAGAAGTCCGATATAGCTTCGGCCACGCGTGAGGATGCGGAGTCACAAGAGGTTGGCTGCGATTCCTGACTCTTAAACTGGTCCGCGGCCCAAATCCCTTAAATGGGTAGCATCCCGGATTGGTGAGTCAAGTAAATCCCGGAGGTGGGACGGAGTAGTCCCCAGGGCCGGAGGTCCCGACGACTTAACTTGAGTATGAGTAAGAGTAAGTAAGTATGGATCCGTAAGTATGTATGAGTATGAGTATGTATGCGTATGTATGAAGTAACGAGTAAAAGAGTAATCTCCACCCGATTAACCCGGGTGGACCAATGAAGCTAACAAGAATTGTATGTTGCGTATGTAATGTGTATGTGTAATTCGGAAGAAGGTAAGTATGTATGGAATGGTTTATGTTGTACTTCTTGCATGTAATGAAGTGTATGTAGGTGTGTATGTCTTGCGTAATGTATTGCAATATTATGTATAAGAGCATGTATGCATGTATGTTTGAATGAAATCAACCGCATGTATACGACCAAGTGGTCGGCGTACCCTCACTAGTACGCGGGGTATGCGGTTATCATGCGCAGCGAAAGCTGACCCCCTAGGGGAACGTTTTTAGTGTGCAGGTACCGAAGCGGATGTGGTCAAGGTAAGAGACCGGCGGCACACCCTTGTACTTAGAAAGTAAGTAGTTGTGAGGAATGGGTAGATGTAGACTCTTAGTGAGTATGTATGAGCTTGGAAGGGACATATAATTGTATAAGGATCCTAGTAGACTCGGTTAAGTACATTGTATTGTATGGATTATGAAGGAGTAAGTATTGAATGGAGCATTGTTGTATTTGATTGATGAATGGAGTATGTATTATAGATGTGTAATACTCGGGATTCCGGTCCATCAGACCGATACTGTATGTAGTAGCAGTAGCCTTGTTAGTCACGTGGGTGACTAACGGCTTTGTATCACCCACATTATGTAAATATGTATCCGCTGCGTGTATCTGATGTATAAGGAGATTGGACGGTAAGCATTGTATTAATGGTAGGGGTGTTACAAAAAGTGGTATCAGAGCGAAGTATCGCTCTGATGACTGGAAATACCGAGTTAGGAATTAGAAGCTTAGGGCTAAGGGCTGAGTGTTAGCATTAGAGATATGCTAGTTAGGAACTACCGGTGAGTACCGGATACCTACAATACCAGACCCGCCCTCCACTAACCCTATTGCATAACTTGGGGAAGTACACCAGAGAGAAGGAAAGACCTCTCATACTCGGGAAAACCCGATCTGGCAGTAGTGAGATAATCCTACAAGAGGAAAGGACTTGACACACAGTCGATTCCAAAAATTGGAAGTCCCGGAAATGGATTCCGGTTGAACAACAGTACCCGCACTTAATGGCGGTAGGATGGACACTCCAACCACGAGGAGGCTACAACTTACCACAGCATGGGGCGACGTGCTTTGCAGTCGTGAAACCTAGCTAGTCAACCAACAGCAGGAAAGAAGCACTCACCGTGCAACGGAATGGAAAAGGGAGCAGCAACGGAACCCGAGACACAAGTCTACGGGATAGTAATACTTGTATAATACCACCAACGGTATGCTAGCTGACTAAGGACATAGTCGGAAGCGGTTAACTCTAAAGCTACAACGCCACTAAGGTTGCAATACCTGGCCAATATAGCTCGGACAACTACAAGAACCACCATGAGATATAAACTAATAGGACTACGAGAGTAGTGCCTAAACAAGGAAGGCTCAGTAACCACCACAGATGTGTGGGAACGAGCCACAAGGAACGACACTACACCAAATAGAGTGGGAATCTCCAAGGATTGGAGAAGTACCCAGATCTACGACAGCCATGTCTAGACCACCAAGAAGCTACCTAAGGGATCGAGTAACCAATTATAGATCAATAAGATCGAGGGAAGAGTCCGCAAGACTATCAAGTACCAGTGAAAACCATACCGTGACCGGTGTAGGTTTACCCAAAAACCACCAATACCACGCACTTGCCATGACAAGTGCAGTAAAGACAGAGATATGTAAAGGAACACTAACACGTCACAAGTACATAGTAATGTACGTGACCGTAACGAAACAACCACAGGATCACACATCCTAAAAACCAGACGTATGGAACCTTGGAAAGGCCTAACGGCCCAACCACAGTATTTAGAACATACCAGTCAGCGAGAAGCTAGACTTGGTCAAGACCCCAACATGGCTATGCCATGCAGAACATCTTTTAACACCGAACCATTATTTCAAACCAAGTTTTCTTCCAAACCAAAACCTTCTTTTAAAACCCTTGGATTTAAAAACCGAACCAACATGATTATGGTGAGTATCATAGAATGATACAAGAGGAGTTGGCAACAGAATACTTCACCTAGGCGTGTGACGAACACTACGAGTGTACCCGTTACGGTGTGGGACAACCGCACTCCGAAGGAGCTTGCGGGCCCGACATATAGTTGGGTAAGTGGTAACGTATCAATATGGTACCCCACGTATGTATAATGTAGTGGGCGACACACGGGAGTAGCCTAACCCGTTCTACGGACCATGAGTGAGTTCAATCAGAAACAGCTGGACACCTCAGACGACCAAGTATCAAGGAACTCAGAGAATCCATCTGAAGATGAAGAATAAGAACTAGGAAGTGCAAAGAGCACATACTAGTAAGTATAGACATTGGATATGTCTCAAATAATCCAAGCAATTACCTGACAGCTGGATGGTATACCCAGCCTAAACACTGTAAGGCAGTTGCCTACGTGAACACCACAATGCTCAACAAACGGGACAGAACTCCCAAGAGCAATCACAAGATTACTACGAAGCACAATCCATAATCGGAGAGGATATTTAAACCTAGTCTCAAGCACTGGGAGCAAGTACAGACGGTCTACCCAACGACAGGAGACGTTATAACCCAAAAAGGGACCACTCAAGTACAATACCACAAGACGGTACAGTGGACAACATATCATAAACGTTAGCCGAACGTAATGGCATAATCTAACAACACCCAGGAGCAATCCTTGAGTGCGACTGGACTAACAACAGTCAAACAAAACGCCAAGACAAGAATACAGGAGCTGGAACGAGCACTCGGTTAAGACACCGAAGGGATTCCATTTGACAGGAAATACCCTAGTCTACAAAAGGCACTGATCAGCACCAGATTGCCTAAGAGTCTCCTACGAATGGAAGCGTGATGTCACGACTTGCCATGGAGCCCAGCAATATCTCCATCCTATGATAGTATACAAGGAGTGGAAACATGCATAAGCAGCTTGCAAGGAGCATAGCTCGCAGCAATACGGCTTAAAAGCCATCAACCAACTACGTTGTGTAACCTTAAACGGTTGCAAAACCCACACCATTTGATAACAAGACTTGCAAGAGATATTGTCTCATACGACAAGAAATCAACAACTGGACCATCAGTTCAAACCCAACTCTGAGTGGCTTGGAGTAATGGCCAACTCAATGTCACTGTCACTAGAGCATTAGCCTAGTATACAATTGACGGAGTTCTTAATTACCGCTATGCCTTCTGTAGCAATGGTAGCACAGAGGCATGAGAATCATGATAATGCCAACATTGGCCTAGTCCACACTTGGACACTACGAGAAACCCAAGGGAAGGTACCCCTCGTAACCGAAGGCCACTAATGCGGTGATGATGTGAACCCTTAGAAAAGACTTCCATCTACTATAACAATAAAACCACGCAATAGATATTGCCAAGGGATGATGGGATAAGGAAATGAGATTTCCAAACCATTACGACTTAAGGGAGTAAGCATACTCCATATGCACCCAAACATGTGGTGGGCCATTGTGTAAACACCAACATAGTAAACCTTGTTATTAGACCTATGAGTGGAGACAAACCCCTCAACAAGAACTTTCATTTATCAGTAATAGAATACTCTCAATTGGAGAACGGGACCAGAAAACCCTTGAAGTATCTTGGGACGTCCCGGTGATATGCATACAAGAATAAACCGCACAGCTAGAGCCTATAACCAATGCTCAGCACTGGAAGACAATAATTGTCAAACAATCTATGTGAATACACATTGAACACCACGAATGACTAACGCTCAAGAGAGCTTATGACCCGATGAGTTATCTCATCCTTGGTCAACCAAGATACTTGGTAAATTGTATCACAAATGACGACGGAATAAGAGGTAAGCTAACCTACACACGAAACCTAAAATGGAAGAACATCTCCACATTGGGAAGATATTAATATTGTGGTATGCTACGACAACCGTCATACACACGAACATTGGAAACCCCAGGGTACACATACCATAAGGGAATGGTGCCAATGACAATGGCAATGAGTAAAGAGAAACTATCACAGTAACAGAAACAGTAAAAACGGTGTTGTATAATGAGTAAGAATACGGTGCGCAACAAGCGACCACCATGAGGAAGTAGCAGATAACAACACGGAGTATAGGTATGAAATGACAGGAAGAAATATTCTTTCCTATCACATAAGTGACTTACTGTCAAGCGTTTACGCCTCTGCACTCTGTATGACTGAGTGTTTTGGCATTGCACTTGTTCAGCTAATGACCTAATGAGATGGCAAGGGATATGGAGAATGTAAACCGTACTAAATCTTTCCTTTCACCACAAACATGGCATAAGCCAGTCAAGCAAGCTTAACAACATACAGTGCGGCCTAAGGCCAAAGAAGCACGAAGAGTGTACAACACACTAATAATCATAAGATGTGAATTCCATTGGAATATAAGGTGAAAGGAGATACAAGGAAGTCACTAGGACCAACGCATAGAAAATGCAAGGTCATACAAGTAAAGAACACTTGTACCGAACCAGAAGAACTGGTATAACTTGGAAACTAGTGACAACAGAGGAAGTACTACAACTAAGTAGTGACTTAACCTCGCCCGACAATAAGTCGGAGGAGCTTAATGAATAATCGTGGAAGCATAAATAGCGTGTGCAGTAGATTACCAGAGAGCTGGTTATAAATCCTAAACTCGTTGAGTTCAAGCACGGTAAAAGAATACAGCATTTGTTTAGTAAACCTTATTCCCATAATAGATGGATAAGAAGGTGATGTATAGCGCATTAATGATAACACAAAGGGTAAGTAACCCAAGTTATCAGGGTCGTGCAGCAGAAGCTAGTGGGCCCTAACTAGGAGATTAATGTACCTAGTGAGCATAATACAATGGCTATTAATGCCTTGAAGCCGATTAGGCTAGAACCGAATTAATTATGAGTTAAATAAACTCATACAGGAATTCTTGGTGCAAAGACTAAACCATTGGTATGGTTAAGACCCTTTGACCAGAGCATAGTATATAGCATACTGTAGTGAAGCTAAACGCTTCGGATTGCCCGAATTAAATAACCAATGTTTAATATTAACATATGGGTGATTACGTGGGCGTAATCCCTTTTAAGGGGGGTAGAGCGAAAACCGCTTAATGTAAGTTTTGTGAATAAAACACATAAACCGTAATGTGCATAGCACAAATGAGAATCAAATTGATGATTGATATTATGTTAAATAAACATAAGTACTCATTCATATTGAAATTATGGTAATTAGGAACGAGAGATGCAAATACCTTAGGGCAAATATACCCATCTTGTAACCCAGTGTAAGAGTATTAGTAAGGAAGAGTAATGAGTAGTGGACGGAGCTCCACAAGTATTGTAGCCTTTGAAAGTAGTACGAAATGAATGAGAGCAGTAGATGAATGAAGTCTAGGTGTAGTGTACACCTGGGTAAATCATTGGAAGTAAATGGAGGATGAATGAATTCCATAAGTATTGTAATTCTTAGTAGATTATTTGAGATGATGGAGAGTAATGGAGGAAAGTAGCGAAAGTCAATGAAATGAGGTAGTAGGCATTGAATCTCGGAGTAAAGTATTTGGGATGTAGAGTGAGGATGATTAATGGATTAAATTCCATCCCTTGGAGATGTGTGAATTTGTATGTATGACTAGAAGAGTAAAAGATAGAAAATGGACTTAATCAAATTATTTGGTTGTTTGAAACTGATGTGGGAAGTCGAACTTGATCCTGATCAGATCAAGGGAAACCGAACACAAATTGGGGTGGAAAGATAGTTCAACACTGATGCTGATCACATCAGGGTCGAATGATTCTTGAAGCTCCCCTTAAGTGGTCACAAGAATCACACTTAGGATAGAAGTAATGAATATAAATTGGAATTTGGAGTTGTATGCTTTAGAAAGATTTCTAATTAGTAGTTGTAAAAGGATTTTCCCTAGACTGGAGAGTAAGTAATTGTTGGAAGCTTATACCGGAGAATGACAGTGGGTAGCATATTGTATTATTCCAAGGGCAGCGGGACATAGAGGAGTCCTGTGTCGAGATGACCTGAGTGCCTGCGGGATTGTGATGTGTATTGCATTGCTTTGGGGACAGCTTTGCACTGTATGTATGTATAAATTTTGTAATGAGGAATCGGATGGTTGATAGTAATATGGATTGGAGTAACTATTGTACATTGGTATGGTATGTAAAGGAGAAACATTGAGTAACGAATTTGGGAATGGTAAGTAGGAGGAATGTATGGCTTCGGTATTAGGCAAGTATAAATGAGTAAGTATAGTAATCCCATAACCTCGAACAACTTTGAGGACAAAGTTCTTAAGGGGGGTAGATTGAAATACCCCGAACTTAAATATAGGGATTAAAATTAATCTAATAGGAATTTAAGGGCCTAATGACGCCTAATTAATATTGGTAAGGATAAATAAATCCAAAAGAAATAAAGAAACGCTTAAAAAGCGGGAAACTCTAAATAAGCGTTAAATAACCGTAGGAGGTATGAGACCTCGGTTAGAGTATTATATGGATTCTGAAGGTTTAATAAGACCTAAATAATATATGGGAACAACTCCCGAAGAAAACGGATCCAAATAATGCATTAAAACACTAACGAACCTTAAAGCGCGTTTTTTGAGGAAACCGGGAAAACGTGACTTTAAGCGGGTCAAATAGACTCGTAACAATATTGGTCAACTAAATAGTCATTAATAAACATTAGTGAAGGTTTAGAACCAATAAAATCAATAAAACGAGGAAATAGTAAAAACTGTCAAAAACGGGAAGTTGTGGGGTAAAAGTGTAAATAAAATAAACTAGTGTGTCCACTATTAGAAATAAAAATCAAAATCTGTAGAAAGAGATGAGGGGGGGGGGACCGATTTTATATGCTCTCTCTCTCACTCTTTTAATCTTCCTAATGCACTAGTGGACAAATTAATAAGTAAACCCCACCCTCACTTTTACTCTCTCTCCTATACTCTCATTTCCCTCACTCACGTACACACCCTTCTCCCTCACTCTCTATTTTCTTCTTCCTCCCCATGCAAGCAGCAGCAATGGCGATTTGCCATTTCCCACACCAACACCCACTTCTCTCCTCTTGTTAACCCATCAAACCTTCACCAAAAATCACAAAAAGTATACCATTGTGTTCCTCTCATCAAGGAGAGCACTATCCTCTTTTCAAAATTCGAAAACAAGCATTTTCGTTTCCATGGGTATTCTCCATTTGAAGGTTTGAGACCACCATTAGAAGCTCCTCCTTCACCTTGTTACCTTGAGGTAAAAAGAAATCCGAAAATCCCTCATTTCTAGCTCTCATTTGCATTATAAAATTTTCCAGATTTTGAATGCTTTGTGCCTTGTACTCCAGCCGAATTTGGCTTCTCCATTGGGCTAGAAATCTCACTCTCTTGCTAACCAAGGACCCCATTCATTGGTTGGAAGGTAATACTTTTTCTAAACCCTAAAAACATCTAAATTCTAGGGTTAGTTAAGATTGAATGCTAAGTTAGAAATTGTGCATTGGTATGGGTTGTAGCATTGGAGTGTGGACTCCATTTGGAACCGAGAACAAGAAGGAAATGAAGGAAAAGAAAGAAGAAAGGAAGAGAAGGGGGAGAAAGAAAGAGGAACTAAAATCACAAGGTAAATGCATTACCTTGAGCTAGTTTTTGCATTGTGTAGTGTAACAAATTTTGGGTATTGGAAATGTGTAAAGTATATGGTAATGAGTAGTAAGTATATTGTAGTATAATGAGGAAGAGAATGTAACAGTTTTGGGAGTCTAAAAGAGGTTTAAAGACTTGGGAAAACATTGGGTAATGTATTTGTATGTGCAGGAAAAATGTTGTGGTATATTGAGTAGAATGATGTGTGACTTGATGTGGGCATTTGAATGAATGTGTGAGCTGAGAATGTGTGTGGGCAATGTTAAAAATATAGGGGAACCTCTGCCCAAATTTGTATAGAAATTGGAGGACTTAGTTGTGTAAGAAGAGGAAACAACCTAGGTAGTAACAAGGTGTGCTAGGAGAGCTTAAAGTGTGTAGTTAACCACTTTGTAACAGATTTGAAAAGGATCTAAGTAAGGAGAAGAACTAGGATGTAAAGTAATGCCTTTTGAATGCTAGGAGTAGCATTAGTTGAAGGAATGTTGGAGGATAGAAGTTAAGGTGAAAATCTGTAGCATAAGAGGGTAAACAAAATCTGTAGCAAGAGGTATTGGATTTCATTGGAGGAATTAGGAAGAATGAGAGTACAAGACTTAGTAAAATGAATGTTGGACTTGGGTATAGATGTTGTAATTGCTTGGGAATATATTTGGGATACTAGTAATGGTATTGGTAGTAGAAGTATTGGATGGGAGAATTGAGTTTTAAAATCTGTAGCATAAGTGTAGCAAAAACTGTTACATGTGTTGGAAAAGAAATGAAGGAATTGTGTAAGTTGTTTGATGGAATTAGTAATGGATTTGTGGATGAATTAAGGTGATTTAGAGGGCTTAATTAGTGTTAAAACATGTGGGATCACATGTAGGAAGATTGGGGAAGAAATGGGTAAGAAAAGAAATGAAAAACAAAATCTGTAGGTAGGTTCTGGACCCGTCCGACCCAGAGGTTGGGGAGGACGGTGGGTCGGACGGAACCAGACCACAGGACCAAAATCTACTGGAATGGTCCGACCCAGAGGTGTATGGGTCGGACGGAACAGTTCTGGGTCGGACGGGACAATTTCAGGAGTCGGAAAGCTTACTGGAATCGTCCGACCCAGATGTTGGGTCGGACGGTGGGTCGGACGGCCCATAACTTACAAAAAAAAATGTTTTATTATATGAATATAGTAGTCATATGTATGTATATGTATGCTTATACACATATATGCATATGTATGTAGTAATACACCATTAATGAAGGTAATAATGGTAAGAAAGTAAGTAAATGAGTAAGGAAACAAGTTTAAGAAGTAGTAAAGAAAAGAATGGTTTCATAATCAAGTAAGAAAGTAATGGGGTAGTAAGTATACCTTAGAAGTAACAATGAAGGAGTAAGTTATATTAATAATAGATCATTGATCATACTACTTCATGTATGTATAGGAATCCAATAGTTGATCATCAAAGGACCCGGTAGTACGAAAACGACGATGTACGGTATGATTTCTTCATGCCTTGTATCCTAATCTGGTTACCCCGATTTGTGTGCTTATTTGATCACCAAAATAAGATAAATGCATGAATCGGACTATATTGCACTTACCTGTGCTTGACTTATGTTGTTCTCGATATTTATTGTCTTGAGCACTAGTTTATATAATTCATGAAATGTATGAATGATGATGACTTGTATTCGGATCTTGTATGGTACTATTATGTATTGTATTGTATTTTGTATAAATGGGTATTGAGCATAGTAATGGTGTATGTGGCTTGTATGAATGACTTCTGCTAATTCCTAACTACCTAACTCCTAACTTAAGTGAGTAAACCGGAATGAGTAGAAGTCCGATATAGCTTCGGCCACGCGTGAGGATGCGGAGTCACAAGAGGTTGGCTGCGATTCCTGACTCTTAAACTGGTCCGTGGCCCAAATCCCTTAAATGGGTAGCATCCCGGATTGGTGAGTCAAGTAAATCCCGAGGTGGGACGGAGTAGTCCCCAGGGCCGGAGGTCCCGACGACTTAACTTGAGTATGAGTAAGAGTAAGTAAGTATGGATCCGTAAGTATGTATGAGTATGAGTATGTATGCGTATGTATGAAGTAACGAGTAAAAGAGTAATCTCCACCCGATTAACCCGGGTGGACCAATGAAGCTAACAAGAATTGTATGTTGCGTATGTAATGTGTATGTGTAATTCGGAAGAAGGTAAGTATGTATGGAATGGTTTATGTTGTACTTCTTGCATGTAATGAAGTGTATGTAGGTGTGTATGTCTTGCGTAATGTATTGCAATATTATGTATAAGAGCATGTATGCATGTATGTTTGAATGAAATCAACCGCATGTATACGACCAAGTGGTCGGCGTACCCTCACTAGTACGCGGGGTATGCGGTTATCATGCGCAGCGAAAGCTGACCCCCTAGGGGGAACGTTTTTAGTGTGCAGGTACCGAAGCGGATGTGGTCAAGGTAAGAGACCGGCGGCACACCCTTGTACTTAGAAAGTAAGTAGTTGTGAGGAATGGGTAGATGTAGACTCTTAGTGAGTATGTATGAGCTTGGAAGAGACATATAATTGTATAAGGATCCTAGTAGACTCGGTTAAGTACATTGTATTGTATGGATTATGAAGGAGTAAGTATTGAATGGAGCATTGTTGTATTTGATTGATGAATGGAGTATGTATTATAGATGTGTAATACTCGGGATTCCGGTCCATCAGACCGATACTGTATGTAGTAGCAGTAGCCTTGTTAGTCACGTGGGTGACTAACGGCTTTGTATCACCCACATTATGTAAATATGTATCCGCTGCGTGTATCTGATGTATAAGGAGATTGGACGGTAAGCATTGTATTAATGGTAGGGGTGTTACATTATAGAACTTGTGGGGTAAAACCATAAATTTAGGAAAATTAATATAGGAATTGAAAATAACTTAGGGTTCTGTTTAGGATTTATGAGAATTGAGGTATAGATTTGGAAATAATTAAGTGAAGGGTGGAAATCAAAAGTTAATTAGGATTTGTGGTCAATTATGAAGTTTAGGAAATTTATGAGGGTCATACCCACTGTGTTGGATCATCTTGTTTGAGTATATGTTATTACATGTTGGCATGTTGAATATTTATTTTACTTCTTCAAGATTATTGAATTAAAATCAATCGCATGTTCATTTGACAAGTAGTCGTGTGTAGCCCGGTAGCTCACGAGTTACACGTTATCATACTCAGTAAGTTGTGCTGAGCCCGTTGTGGTCAAACCATTTCAGGATCATGATTGAAGATGTTATCTATTCGGAGTATAGAACATAGTAGACACGTGTTGGATATTTTGGGATTGATATATTTTGAGATTGATTATATTTTGGGAGTTTTATAAACTCATGTGTACTTATGGGTGAAGTGGAGAATTGAACTTGTATTTGACTTTTGGATATTAGAATGAACTCGGTAATATATGTGATGATGTATTTAAGTCGGATTTATTCCAGTCCATCAAACCGTAGTAGTTATAATTTAGTAGGCCTTGTCAGTTACGTGGGTGACTGGCGGCGGTAATACCCGGAGTATGGGATTTTCCGCTGTAATTTGTTGAAAGTTGGTTAGTAGTTTAAGACGCTAATTATACGATTAAGAGTTGGGGTGTTACAAAAATACTCTTATTGTACGATTTGTTAGGTGTGATTCCTCTCTCTGGTCCTTCTTTGGTTCGGGAGGAAACTATGTCCTTCTTTGATTATTTGCAACACCCTTTCAAATCTGTTTAAATGATGCAGGGCTAGGTTGAAATATTTAGATTGTAAATCTTGGAAATCTTGTTATAGCCGCGGGGCTACGTTAAAATATTGAGAATACTAATCTAGGAAATCTTGTTATTGCTGCGGGGCAGCTGTTGAGGGCTAACTGTTGACGGTGCCCATGTGAGATTAGTTTGGGCATGTTCTCAAGAACTTTCAGCCGTTTGATTACAATTTCCATTTTTAACAATTAATCCAGACTGTGAATACTTTTGACTGCTTATTAATTGGTTTTGTATGAAAACCAACGAAATAATTATACAAAAGGGTTTTGTGGACTTTTATAATTGAAATTTCAATAACTGTTTTTAACCTATAGCCCCATTGCCATTGAAATATTAAAATGAAAAACATCCGATATTCATGCATCCATTATTCGCTTACTCCTTTATTTATTTTAAGGTGTCGTGTAAAAAGATATTCTAATTTGTTAGTTTTTAGGAAAATAGTTTCTTATCTACTTAGATCGCTAGAATATATAATCATGTCTAATATTGCTTGCTTGGTGAAAGTGTAGATATTAAACTAAAAGAATATATATTTATATGTAAATGTAGATTAGTTTGATAAAATTATAGATTTTTAAGTTAGATTATATAATTTATTAAATAATAAGTGTGATTTATTTTATTTGATGGTGAGTAACTATTAAGTAATAAACAAATTCAACCCACAAGTTATAGTCATATTTATCTGAAGGGGTCATGTCAAAGATTTTCTAATTTGTTATTTTAAAGGAAAATAGTTTGTTTAAAATGTGAGATCTTTGTACTTTCTTTTCAAATTTAATTTCCCATTTCCATTTCAATAAAAAAATATTGCTATGGAGACTTTATCTTTTACTTTTCAAAATAAATGAAAAAAATATATCACGTCTAATATTACTTCCCCATTTAAATAAAAATTGTAGATATCTAAGTAAAAAAATATAACTTTTGAAATGAAAGTGTAGATTTGTGTAATAGAAGTATAGATTCTTAAATTGGAGCACATAATTTATTAAATGAAAGTGCAGATTTGATAGTTTTTTCAAAATGTAGGTCTAGATTTGTTTTATAGTAGTATAGATTCTTAATAATTTCTCATCTAACTGAAAATGTAAATATTTCAGTAAAATGATAGATTTTTTAAAATGTAGGTGTAGATTTGTTTTGAAGAAGTTTAGATTTATATTAATTTCTTATTTAATTGAAAGTGTAGATAAAAATGATAGATTTTTTAAAATGTAAATGTAGATTTGTGCTATAGAAGTTTAATTTTTTTTATTAATTACTCATCTAAGTGAGAGGGTAGATATTTGAGTAAATTGATAGATTTTTCAAAATGTAGGTGTAGATTTGTTTTATAGTAAAAGTTTAGTTTTTATTAATTCTCATCTAACTAAAAGTGTAGATATTTAAGTAGAATGATAGATGTTTTAAAATATAGGTGTAGATTTTTTTATAGAAGTTTAATTTTTTATTAATTCCTGATCTAACTTAAAGTGTAGGTATTTTAGTAAAATGATAGATTTTTCTGGTGTAGATTTGTTTAATTTAGAGCACATATTTTATTAAACAAAAGTGTAGATTTATTATTAGTTAATGGTAAACTTTTATTAAGTAATACAAATGGTACGTATATTTATTTGACTTTTCAAGCTAGATGGTGGAAAATACTTAACCACCTTTACTATTACTTTCCCTTTATGTAAAATATTTAAATATTTATGTAAAACAATAGAATGTGTGAAATGATGGTGTAGATTTGTTTGATAAAAGTGCAAATTTTAAATTTCAACAATACAATTTTTAAAATGAAAGAGGGGATTGGTTTTTATTTGATCGAATTATTTTTATATTTATTTTTAAGGAGTCTAGTCAACAGATTTTTAAATTTGTTATTTTTGAATAAGTTTTTTTGCTCAAAACTTGGGATTTTTTTTGGAATTACTACTTCATTTCAATTTCAGTTAATTGTTACAAATTGTGGGAATATTTATTAGGATTGATGGTTTTTTCATCTGAAACTAGATCGTGGAATACACATCCAATATTTTTTCTTTATTTCTCAAATTATAAATTAACATCTATACCCCTATAATAAAAATTTGAATCTACACCATTAATTTTTTTTTGAGATCCAATGGTCATTATATAATTGAGCACCATGCTCAAAATTTATTTTGGGCACCTTTCCTCTCGGTCATATATGAACAAATGGTACATTTTGTTTTACTTTCTTCTCCCCAAACCTCTCGTGTGTTTCAGCCGCTTCTTCTAGGGTTACATAACATCTCCTCCTCATTATGAAGCAATGTTTTTAGAGCTTTTTGGTGGGTGCAGTGTGTGGGCAAACGTGCACTAAGCTTTACTCTTCTTCATCGCAATCATCATTAAGCTCTTTTTCTTTGTTTTCTCAATTGCAAATCTAGGGATTATGTTTGATATCTTTGGTTTCATCTCTTGTCCAATTTTATATGTATTTTTATTTCCAATTTCCTTTGATGATTCACACCTAAACCAATAGCATGAGTACATATTGCTCTTGAACATATAATGTGGTTTATTAAATAAAAAAATTGTGTTTGCCAAAACTTCTGGTGCAGCTGACTTCAAAAGGAGCAGCGGATAGCATTTGATATGCTCTATTTTGTTACATGTATCCTATTGGATTTTGATAAATATCATGTCAAAATTTGATACCCTGGGGGACACTTTTGAAACCACTTCAACACTATCATGTGACAATTCTATGCTTGACATGGAAGAAGGTGCGAGAGGAGATACTGCTAGTGTCTCTACCATGAAAGGTCAAGCCGATCAGGTTTCCAGCGATATTTTTGCGGCTAATGGTAAACATATCTATAAGGAGGATATTGTGAGGCGCTTTGACAACAATATGATTGGAGTTGTGGCTGAAGTTGTGGGGGATTTAGATTCTGAAAGTGATGACGATGATAATGTTGATGAGAGTGACAGGGATAAGGATGATGCTAATGATAATGAGTCCAAAAATGAGAGTGTCGCAGAAGAGGACTGGAAGGATGAGGCGGCGGGAAGAAACGCGGGAAGGGTGAAGAAGAAAGCAAAGAAGAGAGTGAAGGCTTTGTTATTGGAAATAAGGAATCTGACAAGCTAAAAAACGGTGGTAATAATGATGATGAAAACAAAGTAAATAATGACACCAGAAGAGAGTCCCTCCCAGTTGATCAGGTTCGAGTACTCTGGTTCTACTCTAAGTCTGAGCATCACTTCAGTGAATTAACCGTTGTTGACAAAGGTTTTTCCATCGGGATAATGTTGTCTCTACAGTGGGTGTCCAAAACAGCATATTTTGGGGTGTATTTCATAAGCTTTATCTACACTTTTCATGCTTATTTCTCTATTTTAGCAAGTTTTTCTCTAATTTTATGTTTTATCAGTGTTTCTACACATGTAATGCTTAAACAGTGGAATAACATAGCTAAGAGCAAAATAGACAAAGAGAGGAACACGTGGGTGCAAACGGATCCAAAATCAGATCTAAAACGCAAAACATAAAGCGTTTTAAAGACGACCTTCCCTTTTTTGTCAGAAGGGTTCTTAGTGGGAAGGAAAAGAGAAATGCTTAAGGATGTATGATCGTAAACAATTTATGTTTTTTCTTGGAATAGTCATGTTTTGTTTTTGTTGGACAAGTTATGCTTTTTTTCTTGACAAGTTATGTTTTATTTTCCTTTGAAAAATTATGTTTTTACATTAGAGCAAGGAGATTCTAGTTATTTCATAAATTTGTATGCATTGATTTGGTTATGTACATGTAAAGTTTTAAAGTCAATCTCGATTTAACGTGAATGACTCATCTGCTAGTGTGCGTGAAAAAGAAGAGGTTGATCAAAAGAATAAAGTGTTACAAAAACTCCTTGCTTTGGAAGGTATAACTCCTGACCAAGCATACGATGTGGTTGAGATTTTATTGTAGAACCACACAAGCTTAATCATTTTTTTGTTCAGAGTCCTGATGATGTGAAACATTTTTTTTGTCAAAAGGGTTCTTAGTGGGAAGGAAAAGAGAAATGCTTAAGGATGTATGATCATAAACAATATATACCTTTTTCTTGGGATAGTCATGTTTTGTTTTTGTTGGACAAATTATGTTTTTTTTTTTTGACAAGTTATGTTTTATCTTCCTTTGAAAAATTATGCTTTTTGTTAGACAAGTTTCGTTATTGAACAATTGGTTGTATTCAGCTTTTGGTGACAAATGATAATTTCATCAAAATTATGCTTTATTCTTATGTTCATTTGTAATCTTTGTTGGCGTGTTTTTTTTTGTTAAAAAAAGGGACGTTATATTAGTGAGAAGTGATAATCAAGTTTATTGATCATTTATATGACATTGAACAACTACATTACGTTAACATGTTCATTTTACTGGATAAACACTTTTTCAACTATTTCTAGAGCCAAACAACAACAAAGGGAATTAGGGGTAATCAATTCCGTTTCCGGTACAGAGCCAAACATCCAAGAAAATTTTGAGGAATTCTATTTCATTCCCCATCCATTCCGTTTCCTGATTCTATTCTGTTTCGCTTGCACGATCCAAACGCCCCCTTAGTGTTTATGAACTTGAAGTGTATCAACGTTATGATTACTGTTATGGGGATATAGTTGTGCGCTTGTTTCCGGCATCCAATCTTGAAGAAACAACTTGTCAAGATTTTGTGGAGGAACAAAGTCAGACAACTAGATCTAACTCAGATAAGTGTGATTGGAAAAGTGGGATTGCAGATAGTAAAATTGATGCAGCACCTGCTGAGGAAGCTTTCACTGATCCATCTTTTGGAAATACTACTAGTCTTTGAAATGGAGACATTGAAGTTACTTCGGTAGATGGGATGGTTTCCATTGTAGGTTTATAGCTAAGAGTTGGTTTCGGTGCTCTTATATTACGTGCACTATTATATCCATTTGAGTTTGGAGTATCTTGATGCAGTATTTTGTGTATTTGAGGTGTTCGATTTTTTATTAGGGTACCTATCCTCCTCTTATTACTAGATCTGCTCTAGTTTCTTCTCTTGCAGCTACAGTGCACAAAGTCACTCATATAGTGAATAGTGTTTCAATCATTTATTCTCAGAGGTCTTCCTCAAGACTATGATGCAGTTGTGACTAATATTATTATTAGATCTGATTTATGCACACCTCAGTAGATCTACAATTTTTTGCTCACTTAATTAAAGTATTCTAAATCAGAAGAATAAGGCTATTACAAAAACTGTTTGTTTAAACACTAGGTTTCTCCTTGTTTACTTACTAATCATAACTTCCTTTCGACCGATCATGATGAGAGTGTTCACGCATACAATCAATTTCAGTACTTAGACTTATAAATTAGCATACTATAAACACACAACAAATGCATCTATAATTTCAAAAATAAAAATTTAAAATTATAACGGTTCAATTTACTAATGAAAAACAAATTTTCAGTATTATTTTTCTATTAATTAATTCTTAATAAAAGAATTATTAATTATTTAGTCTCTACTAAAGACAATCTAGACAAACTAGATTCATTAAATTATTTGAACAATTTATGTTCTAAAGATTATATTGTTTGGTGTACACTGAAGACAATTTAGACAAACTAGATTAATTAAAATCCTTGGAACAACTTATTTTCAATTTTAAGCAACAACATCATTATTTATAAAATAAAAGAATAATAATTACTCTTAATTTATGGAACAATAATATTCATCACAAAAACGAACTAAAATGATAATCTTAAAACTATAAGAATTTAATATTATAGATACATTTATGCAACTTCTACATGCTACCCAAACATATGTATTTATAGTATTATATAACTACTATTATGTGACTGATTACATATCCCCAATAGACTCGATATTATTACGTGTTAGAATCTGATAAAATATATAACATTGAAATTTGTCACAAAGGGACTAAACACATCCCGCAATAATGACCATAATATTGATCTAAATATAATAATATATCTTCAACCTTAATACAAATTAGGATTTAATCTACTAAATCCTAAATATTGATATGCATACAATTATAGCAATATTTATCACAATTAAATCCATCGATTAGAATATTGTCAACCAACACATATTAACCACCATACACAGTCAAATCTTACTATCGGTATGCTATCAATCAACAAATATTAACTCAGGTGCTAACAAATTTTACAAGATTGAATAAGGTCTCCACAACAACAAATTCAAAGCAAAGACCCCCTTTTAATATATAATGCTATGCAAGCATATATTACCTGTGATAATGGATCATACCCTTTTTTTTGTCACCAATTCATGCACACTAGTAGATGAAGTCAAACACAGTAAATCGAGATTGACTTTAAAGCATTACATGTACTTAACCAAATCAATGCATACAAATATTTATGAAATAACTAGAATCTTCTTGCTTTATTTGTAGCATTGAGAAACTAATATTATAATCACACTTATTTGGTGTCCACTAAGTCAATCTAGACAAACTAGATTAATTAAATTCCTTGGAACTACTTATGTTCAATTTTAAGCAACAAAATCATTATTCATAAAAGACAAGAATAACAATTACTCTAAAAATATGGAACAATAATATTTGTCAAAAATAACCAACAAAAATGTTAATCTTAAAACTACAAGAATTTAATGTTACAAAAAGATTAAAGCGACCTCTGGATGTTACAAAAAACATGTATTTATAGTATTATATTAATACTAGTATGATATTATCAAACTTATTACATATCCCAAATAGACTGGATATTATTATGTGCTAGAATTTATTAAAATATATAATATTGCAATTGCTCTTAAAGAGACCAAACACATCACACAAATAATAACCATAATATGGATCTATAATATAATAATATATCTTGAGCTTAATCTAAATTAGGATTTAATCTACAATATTTTTACTCATATAATTAGAGCAATATTTATCACAATTAAATCCAACTATCGAAATATTGTCAACCAACACATATTACCCACCGTACACAGTCAAATCCTATTATCAGAATGTTGTCAATCAACTTTTCTTAACTCAGATGCTAACAAATTTAACAAGATTGAAACAACATCTCCACAACAAAAAATTCACAGCAAACCCTCCCCTTTTAATATATTATGCTCTACAAGCATATACAACATGTGATAATGGATCACACTCCCTTTTTTGGTCACCAATTCACGATCACTAGCGGATGAAATCAATCATAGTAAATCGAGATCGACTTTGAAGCTTTACACGTACATAACCAAATCAATGTGTTCAAATATTTATGAAATAAGTAGAATCAAGTTGCTTTATTTATAGCATTGAGAAACCGATATTAGAATTCATGCTTATGAGGAGCACGAGAATACTTCTCGGCAAAGCAAATCAATACGCAAATTATGATATATATTAAACCCTAGCAACGTGGACACGGGCACCAATGTTCTACAAAAGAACCGCTCCCAATTGAACACGAATGACGATGTTGTTGACTTAAAAAAAGCAAGTAATTTCATATTGAGAATATCATAACTAGTTGTGTTAACGATACTAATTGCCACTGTTATAGTTAGTTAGTTTGCAACATGTAACACCCCAACTCGTGCAATCGTGATTATCGCAAAAACTTACTAACATATATAACAATATCGCAGCGGAGTCATAAAACAACACCCAGCACCTTGCTACGGTCTGAAACACCAGAATACACCGAACTTAAATATTTACAACACTTATCAAAAAATACCGATCGTGTTTCAAGTATTCTCAAAGTCTAACAAATTTCCATAACTTTAATATCAACAGACGGGTGTACATGCACAACCCGTACTCAAAATAAAACCCATCCTAAGTCTACCCGCTCCTACTCTCGAGGTGGGTCTTCTGAGGCCTCTTTCCTGCAAAAATTAATATAGATGCCCCGAGGGGCTCAGCACCTTCGCTGGTACGATTAACTTATAGCCCCCAAGCTAACGGGACTACGACGACTACTTGTCGATAACATGTGGTTGATTATCAATACAACATAAATAAGAAATACAATAAACACCACACCAAATATGAACAAATTATAGTTCAAACACAATGAACGACTTAAAAGCGTTCCTTAAGTAAGTGAGTTAGATTTTAACTCCTTAAGTCAATACTTCCCTTATTCTCATATCCACTCTTATCTCAATGTACCAATCTTTCTTTAATTAGAATTGGTTATTTCTTATCTCAATGTTTATCTTTGTCTAGTCAAAAGCAACCCTAGCCGATGAGCTATTAACTCCATTGGTTAAATAAACAACTTATCTTAAATTTGGGATTTAGGTGATCCCACCGCACCATATTAATCTGGCCTCCCACCTTGAACTATAATCCAAGGTGGTCGAGTCTATATGTCGACTCTAGGCGACAATTCAAAGACGAGTCTCAATGGAAGTCAAATCTGATTCAGATACCGACCCCCTTTTCTTAACATGCATGACCGGAGTCAGTCCCGGATTCCTCACACCCCCTAAGTTCCAGTTAGTAGAAGTCTCAAAGACGAAAGTGTTAGTTAAACCTTTCACGGGTTTTAACCAACCAATATAAGAGAGGGTGTTCTTAACTCATACCATTGTTACTAAGCGTTGTTAGTAAATAATCTCAAAGTCAAGTGTGTCAGTACAATGCAAACACACAAGGGCACAATATTCCGGTTGCATGCTTTATCTTGTTTTAGTCGGAACACACAAACAAATAGCACACAAGCCGAGGGACACCTCGTTAGCAAGCAGGCTACAAGAAAACCATACCGTTCACCGTCGGCGGTTGTTTGTCTAACTTCCTTCTGAGTCCGAATTCTCTAATCCTAAAACATTCACCCAATTTGGTTTATTAATTACTTTCAATTAACCTAGCTTACTTAGCCACTAAAGATTCCCGACTAATAACCACTAAGTCCTTGTAGTTTTAACCTTAAACACTTAAATCATTTCATTTAACTTAATCTCTTAAGTCCTATAGGTTTATCTTTCTAAACATCATTACTTCCTAATGGTGGACTACTAATGCCACTTATCATTCTTAAAATTTAATTTTTTTTATAAGGGCCGGCCGACCTTGCAGGGTAGGTCCCAAGGTCAGTCGGAGTTAGTGTGCTCCCCAGTTTAAAAATTTCAACCTGACCGACCTTGCCAAGGTCAGTCCTAAGGTCGGTCAAAGTTAGAAGACATCACCGGTGGAAAATTCTAGCCCGACCGACCTTGCCAAGGTCGGTCGAAGTCAGAAAGCTTCCTGGATGGGTAATTTTAGCCCGACCGACCTTGCCAAGGTCGGTCCTAAGGTAGGTCGAAGTCAGACCCTTGTTTCTAAGTGCTTATTTCACTCCAAACCTTTCCATAAGTGTCATAGTATGTTCTAACATCATGTTGGCACTTTAATACACTCTTAAATCATCCACCAAACTCCTTAATCCACCCACAATCAAACTCCTTAATCATTTACTCAAATTCTTACTAAATCCTTAACACTTAGAACTTAATTCCTTACACTTCCAACTTGTAAATTTTGCCTAAGACTTCAACTAACCAAAGTGTTTCCTTTCAACCAATATAACTACTCCTCAAGCATTATTACTCATTCCCATTCCCTTTACTCAAAATTCCCAAGGTCATATACTCTAGTTCATGCTTATATCCTTACAAGACTTAATACCTTATTTTCTTCAAACTTTGCACAAGTATTCATAACTTCTCTTATCATGGTTTTGGTACCTTAAATTCACCATTGTAACCTCTAGTTCCTCCTAGACATTCCTAGGTCATCCTAATACTCAAGAACTCCTTAGTTTATCCATTTTCACCAATTTAACCTTTAATGTTCACTAGTACATCCTTGGTTATAAAATCTCCTTAAAACATATAGTTTCTCCACCAAATTTTGACATAGCTTCCCTAGTATATTCTTATACCCAAACACTTAGGTTTTCATCCTTAAACAACCAAGAACACTCAAATCCTCAATAAACATTCTTTACACACAACTACAACCAAACTACACTACATCATAATATAGTGCATAAACTTAAATTGCTTGGCACTTAGGCCCTTAAATGACATGGCTCTTAGGCCCTTAAATGACATAAATTTAAACACTGAATTTCCCACATATAATAGCCTTCAACCTGCAAATACACACATCAATGCTCCCATGGCAATATAAGTGTTCTTGTAATTCACCTTATGATTGTTTTACTAACTCAATTCCCATTTGCTCCTTAGTCACAAGTTCACAAATACGATCATGTTGTTTGTCCTAGGTTTTATAGCCCATCACATAATGTAAGATCTAAGCTACATTTAGTATCTATCTAAATCCCATCCCTTAAAGCATTAAACCACCTTAAGGTAAGTAATTTACCTTGTTTTTCTCAAGCTTCTCTCACTATCCTCCTTGAGTTTTCTTGATTGATTTTTGGCAAACAACTTTAGTTCCCTTGCCAATGTTCAAATCAATATTGCATAATCTAATGAGTACTAAGTAACATGCCTAAACTCATAGAATTTACTCTTAGGTTAAAAAGTGTTTTAAGGCATTAAAAATGGATGATTACCTTGGAGTCTCAAGATGGACTTGGTAATGAATCAGAGAGGACCTCCACTAGTCCCTTGGAGATTAAAACAAGCTAGTTCAAGGAGTAAAACAAAGCTCCATAAGAAGTCAATTTTCGGACATTAATGAGAAATGGAGGAAAGTTGATTTTTCTTTCACTTTTCTTACCTTGAATATAAGGAGATGAAATGGAGCTCTTAAAACTGAATTTTCCTTCTTCAATGGAGTTTTTCCATGGCACCAAACTTGAGCTTTTGAAGTTTTGAAAAGATAGGATTGAAGGGCTTGCTCCAACTAACACTAATCTAAGCTTAGTTTTTGATTTGGAGCAACATTGAGTATTTGGTGAGCAAGTGAAGATAGAGAAGGGATGGAGCTGAAACTTACGGTTTCTTAGGGAGGAAGAAGAAGAAGAAGAATATGGTGGAAGAAAGGGATAATGAAGAAAGAAGAGGAGAGAGGTTAGTTTGTAAGATATTTTCCTTTTAAAAGCAAATAATATTTTTCTTACTTTCCTTCTTCTTTCCTTAAAAGGCTAAAGCCTTATGGTGAGTCACCACCTTCAAAAACCGGTCCCCTTGCTTTATTTAGGATATTTATGGCCTATTTTGACCAATTAATTAAGTAAAGTTGACTTAAGTCTAATTTGAGCACTATTTGGTTACTATTCACAATTAGTGCACATATTTGTGAAATTTTTGGTTTCCCATTGATTTAGGCTTCCTAATATGATACTAAGTATTACACAAGTTGTTTAAGGTGTAATCATGGGCATGTAGCCACTCAAAACCCCTTTCTAAGACAATTTTTCAAAAATGTGCTTTAAGAATCCTTAAAGCATAATTTATGTTTTAACTTGTTTTTGAGCTTTGTTTTCTTTGTTAATTGATTTAACATGTCCATTAGCATGTTAATAAGGTCTAATAATGATCTTTGGGTCCTACTCAAGCTCACACCAAGTCTAGAGCATGTTTTTGCTTAAATTTACTTTATGGTGTTTCCTTGTGTTTTCTATGGTTTAAATTGTTTACTAATGTTTCTAAGGCATGTTTTAGTCTTATCATATCTTAGTTTAATATCTAACCACCTTAGCTAGGTTTGGGGTATTTCACAATAGTTAAGTGATTTCGGGTTGTATTTCAACTGTATATAAAAGCCCTTGTATCGTAGTATCGACAATAACAAAAACCATTCTTGTAAAATCTCAATATGAATGTAGAACAATAAGAATTTTCCTTCTAATTTTGAAATGGTATCAGAGCAAGCATACGCTCAATAACCCCTTTCTTGTTATGTATACTAATAAAGAGTATGATTTGTTACTGCAACTGTTATTTGCTTAGTTGTAAGTTATAGTATGTAACGTTGACTTGTTTTAGTTGGTTAATAACGTTATTATCGTTAGGTTAGTAACATTAGCAAGGCAGGGGTGTTAAAACGGACAAGATTAGGAATAGGGATGTCAACGGGTCGGGTGACGCTCCACCCGACCCGTCACCCGTTTTCACCCGCATCACCCGACCCGACCCGACACCCGAAAAATCACCACCCGTCACCCGTTTCACCGTCACCCTCGGGTGAAACGGGTGAATCCGTCACCCGTTTTTTTTCAACATGTATTTCTCATCCGTTTCACCCGCGTTTCACCCGTATTTCACCCGTTTCACCCGCATTTCACCCGCGTTTCACTAGTCACCCGCGGGTGAACCCGTCACCCATTTTTTTTCCAGCATATATTTTTATTTTGTAACACCTATATAAGCTTAGTTCTTTGCTAAAAAACATCCATATTTGTTAATAAGACATACCATATCAACTAATGTCAACAACATACTCAAAACATAGAGAATGAACCATGAAATAAGTATTTTTTATAAAATATATATGTATACGGGTGACAGGTCGGGTGAACGGGTGAAAATTTTTAACCCGTCACCCGAACCCGTTTCGCCCGTCACCCGTTTTTCACCCGTTTTTATGGGTTTTTCACCCGTTTTAGTGGGTCAGGTGATCGGGTGAAACGTGCACCCGTTACCCATTGCCATCCCTAATTAGGAAGGAATGTATTATCGAGTACTTTACTGTGCTCCTCTATGGTTTTTAGACTTCTTCTCTAGTTTTCTCCTTTCGGTAATGGCATAGAGTTGAGTTTTGCTTCTATGAGTTCTGTAAATCTTTCATGGTATCAGAGCATCGATCATGGGATCTAGCTCTTGATGGTTTGCCTTCCAAATTCTTCGTTCTCCCTTTTTCACGCCTCTTCGCCAGAATTTTGTAGTTCCTCTTCGTTGCCTTGTTCATGCTTCTACCCTTTTCTTCGCCCCTCACTGTCGTTCGGCTTTGATTCCCTTTTCCTTCTTGTTTTCGGGTGAGTCTTTCCACTCCTAAATTCTTCGAGTCTTGTCTGATTTGCGGTCATGGCTGGAGCCAACGAGAAAGAAGGAAACCTTAACCCAGAAGACAAAGGTAAGGGCATTTTCCAGGACGAGATGGGGAGCAGTGCCAACGCCCAAATTAAGGTTGGAGATCCTCTGTACTAGTCCAGCTCCGACCACCCAGGCCTTTCCCTAGCGACAAAATTTCACAGCGGCCCTAGCTTCCTGCGGTGGAAACATCAGGTCAAGATAGCGTTAAGATCGAAGAACAAGCTCGGATGTGTGGATGGTTCTCTTCTGAAGCCCTTTGAAACTCGCAAGCGCTCCTGATGCGTCCCCGACATGTCGTGGACATATCGTGGACTCTTAATAAAACTTGATAGATGAGAGAACTTTTAAACTGGAAAACACATTTTGATTGAGAATTTACACACATGAAATTCACTCAACCTCCCTTGCCCCACACATGGACTCCCGGGACAGTTTCAACTTTACCCCTAAAGTGGTCAACCCTCTCTTGACTATCGGCCTATGGTTCACCAACCGTTCCCCGACCTGTCGTCCTATCAAATACCCAATGTATTGATACTCTAACCCAATCCCCCCTAGCTCACCAACTCTCTAGCACTTACACACACTTCTAAGTCTGATCCACACTTGCCCAGATTATCTCTATCTTTTCTCTCGTACAGGGCTTTTCTTACAAGGAACATTAATGCACCTATTTATACAAGTTAGTTGAGATGCCAACTAACAACCTAAGAGTTGTTGACTCTAACAGTAGTATACTCATTCTTCTACCAATATAATAGCCGCACCCTACTGCAGATTTTCTCCCAACTTGATCTGGAGCCTCCAGCACACGCGTTGCCTTGTGAATGGGCAAGTTGGTGGCGCGTCTCCCAAGTGGTCGGTCTGCACTTGCACACTTCAACTTGTCTGCTCATTAATGCTCATAAATGCTCTCTTTTGAAGTATTTAGGCTATGTCATGATGTTCATTAATAGCCTTTGTTTATCTTGTTATCTTATACATTAATGAGATACACCTTTTGTCGTGAGTTTGTCATGAGCAAGTTGCTTGTGTGGTTATGAATAATCTGAGTGAGTTTGTCGACGTTGCTAACTCCATTTGGTCCTTGTTCAATGTCTGATGAAAGAGATATGTAATGGTGTGGTTTTTGACTGCTTGTGTCTTGCTAGAAGTTCTTCGGAGCTCTCGCCGACAGATGCCCGACTAGTAGAGCACATGTCGTGAATTGAGCGCGCTTGCAACCTTGCGTTCTAAGCCACTCATGACTTAAGTGTGCTTGCAACCTTGCGTGCTAAGCCACTTATTCACCTGTCTATCTGAAATCATGAATCTTGACAAATGCATTAGATAGACAACACAAGGTTTGCTATCATCAAAACTAAAGGATCTTGTCTTAACAATTTCCCCCTTTTTGATGATGGCAACCTATACACTTATATGTACTTGGCAAACAAAAATTGAGAGGTTCCCCCTAAGAAGGATTCCCCCTGAGTTTATTAAGGGTTTTAAGAATGAATTTTTTTTAACAAATGATAGCAATAAGTGACAGCTTTTATGTTATATTATAGATAAAGTTTCATTCAGATGATACAAAATACAAGGATGATAGAGATAGTCACAGGTACTCTCACAAAGTACATATACTTTTCTTTCCCCCTTTGCCATACAACAAAATATGGAGCAACTACATGACATAAGATGTTGTAAAGGCCATGACATTACAAAGATTACAAATTGAAAAATATGTTCAGGATAATCTAGATGGAGTGACGTAGTTGGGGATCCCATTCATAATCCTCTGAGCAAGTAGGCTCTTCCTCCGAAAAACCGGCTTTGATCCAAGAAGGTTTGGCTTTGGTTGTGTTAATCAAAGGTGATTCAGCTGTGGTAGAAAGGTCAGACTCATCAGAATCTATGGAGAACTCCATGCAGTGTGGAGAACGTGATTGTGATAGAGTGATACTTAAGGTGATAGACCAAGCTGTAAGGGAGTCGAAGTCTGGTTGAACATAGCTTTGGGCGACGTATTTCTTTGGGTGTTTGGTGGTCATAAACTTACGAATGGTGGAGTGAATGGTTTGCTCATTCGAGTTGGATGAGCTTTGTGGGTATTGAGCCATTTCGTGAGATGATTGTGAGTGGTAAAAGGGGTAAGCAAGTTTTATAGACACTTTGGATATGCTCAATGACTGATCAGTGAGCGGCATTTAATGAGGTGCTACGTCTTGTGGGCTATGTTTATAGGCTTTTTAGTTGTCAAGGTCAGAGTTTGGATTAATGGAATGGAAAGGGCTAAATATCTCAGATCATTTTGTAATTTTTAATCAAGGAAGAAGCAGCCAAGATAATAAATTATTTCGTACCCATCATAAGCATTCAATTAACAAAAATCAGTTACATTTTCATTGATACTTTGAAACAAATAGTCAACGGCAGATAAAACATTTGATGGAAAATAAAAATCTATTCCTAACTCTAACTCCCACAGTCTCACTCGAGTCTCTAGGAGACAAAGAACGCTCAGGCTATGTGGGAGTCTATAAAATCTATTGTTCCTTGAACCATGTGATGAACACTTGGTTCGATGGAGACAGCCTGCACAGCGGTAAGAGTGACTCTTACACGCTGAAGAACGTCCCGAGTTGAAGTATCCAGACTGGTCCCCGACCTGTCACGGACCGGTGAGAGACTTCTCCTCCTTTTGATTCCTGAAGCTCTTGCCGTCGGTCTAGGATTTGACCTTGCATCTTCACTCTTTGTGAGCTTCTGGACAGCCACGAGCTTATCTCCCTTAGTCTTTATCCCCATTTTGGATAGCATCTCAGAGCAGATGCAGTCCTGAGCGGTGCGCGCGCACTCGTGGAACCTGTCGGTGTCCACTCCACTCTCTACAAGTGCCGCGGTGACCACTCCCCCGTGCACCAGACCTTGGTTTACTTGATGACTCTCCTTGGTCTTGAGCGCGAACAGCAGCCTTACATCCCGAGCATTGATAATATGGGTGTGCTGGTTCCTTGGTGTACCTAATCGTTTTGCGGAATAGTGGAAAGGTGGGTTGTCGTACTCTTGGGGACCTCGCTGTGGATAACTGATAGTGTAGTAAATTGACTGAGATTTCTATAAACAGATTTTATCTTTTTGAGGGAAATGATTATCAGCTAAATAATAAGACAATAATAATAACAATTAATTAAAACAGAAAAGAAATAGAAATTATAAAACTTTTTGGTTTTAAAGAAGCATCCCGGGTTGTTCTGCTTACCTATTTTATTTAACTATATTAATATAACTTTCCCACTTTAACAATAAACTCAAAAATCTTAATTAGTTTATTGACCGTTCCCTGTCTAATAAACCCTGATTAATTTAAACAACAAGCGCAATTCCTTGTTCAAGTTATAATAAATTAATCGCATTAGTAACAATTCCTATTGGAGATAGATTAACCTATACGGCGAGGATATCGCTTCTAGCGTTAACCCATTTGACTTCCTGTGTCTAGAACCTTGTCTCAGCACTGCATTTTGACAAAGAACTACAAATATCACTTTAATAATTGTACAAGAGAATTAAAGCGCATTAAGGAGAGGAATCAAAATACTGTTTAGATAAATTATACTGGAAAGCTTATATAACACAATTATATAAAATAGGCTTGCTTCTAAACCCGGGAAGCTAGATTTATTAATCACACATAATTATGAAAACAACATAATAAATAAGATAGACAGACAGAACGAAGAAGAACGACGGTACGCGGATACAGATCAGGATATGGACTGGTTTTGTGCAGATCGTCTTCTTCGTTGGCTGTCTGGAAAATAACAGCGTAAGTTTAATGAACTTTGGATGGAAGATGTGGTGAACTGTGGTCTGTCGTGGTTTGAACGGTGGTGTTTGGATTTTGAGGAAGGGAGTAATTATTTTTGAGCAGAAAGCTCGTAGAATTTATAGAAGAAGGAGAAGGAGAGGAAGGAAGAAAGGTTGGAGCACGCGTGACCAAGTGGCCAAGTTGAGGAGTAGATGGATTGGGTTTGCAGAAGATTGGGGTTGCAGACGCGTGAGGACTGTCGGTAGGCGCTGAGATAAGTGTCGGTAGGCGCCGCGAAGAAGGAAGAAGAAAACGCCGCGAAAAACGAAGAAGAAAACTGTTTCGCGTTGATTTTAGTCACGTCCGCCTGCGCGTCCGCCTGGTTTGTGCGCGGACGTCTCTGCCTTGTCCGCGAGGCGGACGCCTGTGTGTTGTCCGCGAGATAAGATGCGGACGTCTCTGTTCCGTCCGCGAGGCGGACGCCTGTGTGTTGTCCGCGCCTTAACCAGGCGGACGTGTATGTTGTGGGTACACGAGTGTAGTCTAATCTTCAATTGGCTCCAGATTCTTCGTTATAAGTCCGTTTGACTCGCCGTTTGTTGCGTTGGAAAGCTCATGAGATTATCTATCCATTAACATGGCTTTTTCCTACATTTAACACATAAAATATATCAGTCCATATCAAGACATAAATCTTAGGAAAAACATACGATAAGTGAGAAATATTATTCTGAAAGTGCACAAGTATAAGGTAAATTAAACCCTTAAATATCTATGTATTTCTCACTTATCAAACTCCCCCACACTTATCTTTTGCTTGTCCTCAAGCAAATCTTTCTGACATAATGTTTAAACAAGTTAAACAGACAATAATCAAGTAAGGAGAGCACAGAAGAGGTAATTGCCAATCTTTTCAGATTTTTAAAAGGGTACTAACAACATTAATTTTATTAGATATATCTCTCTATTTCTGAGAATAACTCTGAAGTCCTGCAAAAAGAAAGAGAAGCAGTACCATGAAAATTCTGCTTTTAACCCTGAGCCAATCCACCATTTTCTTTCACAATTCCTTGAACGACAAGGGGCATGAAGTAAAATCTTATTCCATTATACCTTTCAATGCCACATACTCTTGATCCTTAATGACGTTTTTTTTTTAGTACCGAATGCACTGATACTTCAATTTTGAAGTTCATTTTTCTTTCACCTCAGACTTTTCTCTCCACCCTTGTAGCGGTTTTGGGTCTACTATCCCAGATACCGAGTACCTTAGGTAGCCGGGTGATAAAGCACCCCTAAGAACTTAATAACCGAGTGGACGAGGCCTGTTTAGGATCAGAATATGCCTGTTTGGATCAGAGGAGTACCTTGCCTTGTTCTTTTTCCATCATTTCTTTCCAAATCAAATCCAGGCTCAAAGTCAAAACAAAATTCAAATGATAATTTCCTCAGAATTTTTTAAGTAAGGAGCAGAGTGTTTTTTTTTTGTGTACCCTTTAAACCTGTTAATACCAGCATTACTCCCTCTATGGCTCATTCTTTGATTATTAATCACTTAACAAATTTAAACACAGTGTCGAAAAAGAAAACTTAAGAGCAAGCTTTTGATTATTATCTCTCCCCCACACTTGAACCAAAGCAATGCCCTCATTGCATATAAAGAATTAAAATAACAGGGCATGCAAATTATCTGGGTAATGATCAAAAAGCATGGTAATAAGAGATATTTAAATTTAAAGAGCAAGGTATGGATAGTGTACTCCCCTGTTTTCATGCAGAAAATGTAGAGTAGCTCCCCCACACTTGAGTTCAGCTGCAGAATGACGGAATATTTATCTGGAAGAAATATTCTAAACAGCCAGAAGAACTCAAGTTAATTTTCCTCGTTCTCTCTTCTTTCCTTTTTTTTTATTTAATAAAAACATATATAGGAATAACGTGGAAAACAAAACATAAAACAAGAATAGTAGGGAAATAATATTTAACCACTGGGTTGCCTCCCAGTAAGCTGCCCGTATTTATAGTCTTTGGCTAGACTCCCACTTCGTTATCCTGGATCAAATATAAAAGTAGACAACAACTTCGCCAGGAAAACGAAGTTAGTAGTGATTAAGAGCAAACCACCTGGATCAAAACAGAACGTTAAGTCGGCAAATAAAATAGGAAAATGTATACTCCACAAAACCTGGTGTTTGAGGAGGTACTGCCGGTAACGTAGTTCTAACAGGAGACCAGGTGGTGATGAATTTTCTTCCTCAAATTGGAGGATGTAAACATCCTCTCTTTGTTGTTGAGGCTTACGGAGGCAGGGTGAGAGTTTATGAGAGACTGGTGGTAGTGCTTTCTCCTCAGATTCGAGAATATAAATATCCTCTTCTGGTTGATGAGGCTCACACAAAATATCTTCAAATTTTAATTGCTCCTCTTGTGCTGGGGATGGAGATGGAGGAGAATTGTAACTTTTAGACATTTGCTCCAACTCAGCGTTAGAGAAAAATGTTCTGATAAGTTTCTTTATCTCCTCATCAGAACTTGTAGCTTCAATAATATCTGGCTCGAATCGATCTTCACTCATTGGACTCACCACTAGAATCTCTTCTAGCGGCTCGGTTTGACTCGGGAGAAATTCGTCTGGCCCTTGTGTAGATTGCTGTTCATTCTGATTAAAGTAGCAGTATCCCAACTGAGCTTCTTGGTACTGTGTATTAGCCTGGTCGACTTCCCACCAATACGGCTCTCGATTTGACTGTTGAGGTGATTGATAATCCTTGACCAACCTTTGATATGAGGACATCTCCTCTTGCATGTGAGTCCATTCCAAATTGATCAATAATCTCTTCACCTCATCGTCGCCGCTCTCCATAATCAGTAACTATCCTACAAAAACAAAAAAAATAAAAATAAAAATACCAAGTAGAATAGAACTAAAAATAGAAAATAAACACAAGAACGGAAATTAACTAAATAGAGAAAACAAATATGAAACAAAACAGAGATAAAATAAAACTGCTAAAATAAAATATATATATAAAAAAAAACGGTATGTAAAATTACATAAAACAAAAACAAAAATAAAATTAAACAAATATAACAGAAAATTTACACAATTAAAATATTAGCAGAATAATAGAAACAAAATATAACAGAAACAAAAATTAAAGAGAAGCAAAATATATCACAAATTTATAAACAGTAAACTCAGAAAAACTAAAAACTACCAATTAACCTTGCCGGAGGTCCCCGGCAACGGCGCCAAAAACTTGTTGTAGAAATATGTGACTACTTCTTCAACCTAGGCAGTGTACCTAATCGTTTTGCGGAATAGTGGAAAGGTGGGTTGTCGTACTCTTGGGGACCTCGCTGTGGATAACTGATAGTGTAGTAAATTGACTGAGATTTCTATAAACAGATTTTATCTTTTTGAGGGAAATGATTATCAGCTAAATAATAAGACAATAATAAAAACAATTAATTAAAACAGAAAAGAAATAGAAATTATAAAACATTTTGGTTTTAAAGAAGCATCCCGGGTTGTTCTGCTTACCTATTTTATTTAACTATATTAATATAACTTTCCCACTTTAACAATAAACTCAAGAATCTTAATTAGTTTATTGACCGTTCCCTGTCTAATAAACCCTGATTAATTTAAACAACAAGCGCAATTCCTTGTTCAAGTTATTAATTTAATCGCATTAGTAACAATTCCTATTGGAGATAGATTAACCTATACGGCGAGGAATATCGCTTCTAGTCGTTAACCCATTTGACTTCCTGTGTCTAGAACCTTGTCTCAGCACTGCATTTTGACAAAGAACTACAATATCACTTTAATAATTGTACAAGAGAATTAAAGCGCATTAAGGAGAGGAATCAAAATACTGTTTAGATAAATTATACTGGAAAGCTTATATAACACAATTATATAAAAGGCTTGCTTCTAAACCCGGGAAGCTAGATTTATTAATCACACATAATTATGAAAACAACATAATAAATAAGATAGACAGACAGAACGAAGAAGAACGACGGTACGCGGATACAGATCAGGATATGGACTGGTTTTGTGCAGATCGTCTTCTTCGTTGGCTGTCTGGAAAATAACAGCGTAAGTTTAATGAACTTTGGATGGAAGATTGTGGTGAACTGTGGTCTGTCGTGGTTTGAACGGTGGTGTTTGGATTTTGAGGAAGGGAGTAATTATTTTTGAGCAGAAAGCTCGTAGAATTTATAGAAGAAGGAGAAGGAGAGGAAGGAAGGAGAAGGTTGGAGCACGCGTGACCAAGTGGCCAAGTTGAGGAGTAGATGGATTGGGTTTGCAGAAGATTGGGGTTGCAGACGCGTGAGGACTGTCGGTAGGCGCTGAGATAAGTGTCGGTAGGCGCCGCGAAGAAGGAAGAAGAAAACGCCGCGAAAAACGAAGAAGAAAACTGTTTCGCGTTGATTTTAGTCACGTCCGCCTGCGCGTCCGCCTGGTTTGTGCGCGGACGTCTCTGCCTTGTCCGCGAGGCGGACGCCTGTGTGTTGTCCGCGAGATAAGATGCGGACGTCTCTGTTCCGTCCGCGAGGCGGACGCCTGTGTGTTGTCCGCGCCTTAACCAGGCGGACGTGTATGTTGTGGGTACACGAGTGTAGTCTAATCTTCAATGGGCTCAAGATTCTTCGTTATAAGTCCGTTTGACTCGCCGTTTGTTGTGTTGGAAAGCTCATGAGATTATCTATCCATTAACATGGCTTTTTCCTACATTTAACACATAAAATATATCAGTCCATATCAAGACATAAATCTTAGGAAAAACATACGATAAGTGAGAAATATTATTCTGAAAGTGCACAAGTATAAGGTAAATTAAACCCTTAAATATCTATGTATTTCTCACTTATCACTTGGGGTGGTGTTGTGGGTGACTAAGTTGAAGAGGACTCTATCGGTGATGGACATGTCCACGACATTGAAGTTTTTCATCATTGCTCCTTTGTTGAGCAGGTTGACCATCTTTCCTCCTTGGTGCCTAAGTCATGCCAAGTTGTATCCTTGGGGATGATCAGACCTTCTGGCTTTAGGTTGAAGGTCTTGCAAATCCAAGACTTGGAGACACTAACTTGAGCCGTTCGGACCGTTGAGTTGAGGTAGTCGTCATCTTCATCACTTTGGAGTGGTCCAAGATATCTCATATGCTCCTTGAGCAACTACGTGTAGACAGGGATATGCTCCCGATTCTACCCATCCTTGGAACTCCACCAGCTCGATGATCTCTCCTAGACCCATATTCTTCATCCACTCTATGTCCAACGTCTTTGGTAAGACTGGACAGGAGCGGTCATTGACGTCCTCGGCCTTGATCAATGGAGGCTCTAGTTCTTCGAGCCTTTTCAGTCGCTTCTGGGACGGTGGAGGTTGGGACTTGGCAGCTGATTTTTTGGCGTGAGCAAGCTCCTCGACCTCCTTGATACTAGAAGAAGTGCCCATCTTCCTTTTTCCCTTTGCTTTCTCCAAGTGAGCACGCTCCTCGAGCGTGTAAATAATAGGTGATGACGATTCTGTGTCGCTATCACTGGTTTTATGTTGTCGCTGAGGTGTTGGAGACCTATCGACAACTGGTTCTCCGACAGCGGCTATTAGATTTGCCTCATCTTCTGAGTCAGGTGCAGTTACACCTTCCTCCTGACTTTTCTCTTCTACTGAGGCTTCCTTTTGTGATGGTTCGTCACTTTGAACCTCCTCTTCCTACAATGACTACTTCTTTGACGATAGCTGAAGGAGAGGCTTCTTCTTCCGCGGTGAAGTGTAACCGACGTGTTGTTTTCTCTGGTGTTGAGTGGGATTTTTGTGGAGCTGTTTGTTTTTGGGCGCACCTAGATGCACGAGTTACATGACTAGTGGTGGCGGTTGAATGGCCTTTGGACTTTGATTGTTTAGCTTTGGATTTCTTTGTGGTGTTTTTGGAGGTTTTAGGTGAGGGGGCAGGAGAAGAAATTTTTGGTTCTTGTGTGGGAGTAGGATCAGGAATGATAGTGGGTTTGAAAGTGCCGAATTCGATGAGGTGGTAGGTTTTGGGAATGTGGGACTTTATGTACTCTACCTCACCGGTGAGAAGGTTTCCTTCTTCTATTACTTTAACCGTAAGCTCATTTTCCTTCTCCCTTGTCAGACGAGTTGGAGATTCTGTCTGCTGGATGTCGACCACTTATTGCATGGAATCTTCTATGAGGATGGCTTTAGCTTTTGATCGTAGAGCAGTCTTGGGTGCCATTTTCAGTGTAGAGGATTTTGTACTAGAATTTAGAAATTTTTGCTCGGGTGTTCTTTAACGGCAGTGAGGCAAGGGATTTTTGCTCTAAATCTCGCAGGAAATTTTGTGAGAGAGAAGAGAATATGCTTTGATCTCTTAGAGAGATTAGAGAGAGTGAGGGCAATAGTGTGACAGGAGTAAAACTCCTATCACCCTTTTATAGATATCGAGTAATGGTCGGCGACCGCTCCTCGTCTGCTCGCTGACATGTCCTAACGGTACTATTCATAACAAGCAGCAGTCGTGACGGTTGTCAGCGATCCGTTGAAGAGTTTTCCGTTTCTATCCGTTGGACTGTCTCTAACTTAATCTCACTTTTGTGGAAAATGACATATCTGCTTCAAGTAGTCGTTTGAGATGTTTTCTACGCATTAAACTGATCGTTGACTACTAAACGACAATATAACAGGTGTTGCTCACATGTCGTTGACCGATCGTAGGAAATAAATATAGTTTAACTGTGATTAATGAATATCATACCAAGATCATGAACAATCTTAGTAAACCTTTCGCTACATAATGGCTTAGTAAAAATGTCAGCTAGTTGGTTCTCAGTAGAAATATACTTTAAACCGACTAATTTCTTTTCACAACAATCTCTAAGAAAGTGATGTCTAATGTCAATATGTTTGGTACGAGAATGATGCACAGGTTTTTTGGAAATAGATATTGCACTTGTATTATCACACATAATTGGTAGAGTACCTATTTTGACGCCATAATCATCAATTTGTTGCTTAAGCCATAAGAGTTGAGCACAGCAGCTTGCCGGATCAATGTATTCAGATTCAGCTGTTGAGATTGCAACACTTTGTTGTTTCTTTGATCCCCATGCAATCATACATGATCTAACAAAGAAAGTTTTCCCTGAAGTGATCTTTCTATCGGTGATAGATCCTCTATAGTCTGCATCTGAAAATCCTACAACGTTACAGTTATTGAACTTAGGATAAAAGAGACCAAAATTTATGGTTCCTTTTAAGTAACGTAGGATTCTTTTTACAACTGTGAGGTGACTTTCTCTTGGATCTGCTTGAAACCTGACACATAAGCAAACGCTATACATGATGTCAGGTCTACTAGCAGTTAAATATAGTAGAGAACCAATCATCTCTCTGTAAGATCGCTGGTCGACCGGTCGGTCACCAGTCACGATACCCATCTTGGTGCCAACTGCCATTGGTGTGTCAAACGTCTTACATCCCTCCATTCCAAATTTCTTCAGCAAGTCTTTTACGTACTTTTCTTGGGATATGATGGTCCCTTCACCATTCTGCTTGACTTGAAGTCCTAGGAAGAACTTCAATTCTCCCAGATCACTCATCTCAAATTCCTTTTTCATCAATGCTTCAAACTTTTTGCAATATTTCTCATCAGAGGCTCCAAAAATTATATCATCAACATATACTTGCATAATTAGGAAATATCTTTTGTTGTTGTAAACAAATAGAGTTTTGTCTACTTTACCTCTTTTAAAGTGGTTTTCCAATAGATAGAAGGACAGGCGATCATACCATGATATTGGTGCTTGTTTGGCCCGTAAAGAGCTTTGTCAAGTTTGAGTACCATGTCTTTTGCTTCTTGTGTCTCAAAACCTGGAGGTTGTTCAACATACACTTCCTCTTTGACGTACCCATTTAGGAAGGCACTCTTGATGTCAAGTTGGAAGAGTTTGATTCCTTTGTGCGCAGCAAATGCAATTAGTCATCTGATAGATTCCATCCTTGCTACTGGAGTGAAGGTTTCTTGGAAGTCTATTCCTTTTTGTTGACGATATCCTTGAGCTACCAGACGAGCTTTATTCCTGACAACTTCTCCCATTTCATTTAGTCTTGTTTCTAAAGACCCATTTGGTGCCAAGTACTCCTTGATGAGTAGGATGAGGCACTAGATGCCAGACTTTGCATCTTTCAAACTAGTTTAGTTCTTGCATTGCATTGATCCAGTCTGAGTCTCGAAGAGCTTCCTTGATGTTCTTGGGTTCGATGGGTGAAACTGTCGTTGAGAAGGCTAGAAGGTCTCGAGTTTATGCTCTTGTTTGAGTTCCTTTGGATATATCTGATATGATATTCTCCAATGGATTATTTTTGTACAAAGCACGAGATTGATGAATGGTTGATGGAGAGAGAGGATCCTCGGCATCATTGTTTCCTTTGTCAACTTGTTGTTGACCTGTCACTGACCCGTCGAGCAAGTTTTCTTCAGTCGGTGATTCATCTTTGGGATTATCTATGTGATCTTGATCAGCTAGATTGAATCCAAGTTCTTTATCTTCATCAGATTCCTTGACCTTGTGTACGTCAGCCTCATCAAAGACTACGTGCACACTTTCCTTCACCTTCAGTGTGCTTTTGTTGTATACTTTGTATGCTCGGCTTCTTTGAGAGTATCCAAAGAAGATGGCCACATCACTTCTGGCATCAAACTTTCCAAGGGGACTCTTTTCATTGTTGTGGACATAACATTTGCAACCAAATGTTCTGAAGTGACTTATGTTTGGTCTTCTTCCCTTGATTAACTCATAGGGAGTTTTGTTGAGGATCGGTCGTATGAGTGTTCTATTTGTGACACTTCTGCCCAGAAGACCTGAGGAAGACTGCTCCCCAATAGCATGGCCCTGGCTACCTCTTGTAGTGTTATGTTTTTTCGCTCAACTACCCCATTTTGTTGGGGTGTTCTTGGTGCTGAATATGTGTGACTAATCCCATGTTGTTTACACATATCCATGAATTGTTGATTCTCCAATTCTGACCCATGATCAGACCGAAGAGTCTTGATCTTGAGGTTGAGTTGTACTTGGACTTTTCCTGCAAAGGCTTGAAATTTCTCAAAGACTTGGTCTTTGGAAGCAATAAAGAGTGTCCAAACAAACCGTGAGTAATCATCAAAATTACAAACACATACCAATTTCCTCTAAAACTTTTGACTCTCATAGGTCCACATAAGTCCATGTGAAGTAATTCAGGTGGCTTGGATGTACTAACTGAGTTCTTTGATTTAAAAGAAGCCTTGGTCTGTTTGCTTCTAACACAAGCATCACAAAGATTGGTCTCAGATTCTTTAATCTTAGGAAGACCTCTTACCAACTGTTTCTTGACAAGTTTTAAAGAAGTGCTAACATGCCCTAGTCTTCTGTGCCATAGTGTAGAGTCATCTATTGAAGCAGACAAACATGGAAGATTTGGACTGCCAATATCCTCTAAGCTTGTTACATAAATATTTTTCCATATTTTTCCCTTTAACAACTCTTTGCCATTGTTCTGACTTACTATGCTACAATGTGTAGGATAGAAGTGAACTGAATTCCCTTTGTCACAAATTTGAGAAACACTAAGCAAGTTGAATTTAAACCATGAACTAGATTTACACTATCTATGACATAGTCAGATGTAATACCAACCTTACCTACACCGATGATTTTTCCTTTCTTGTTGTTGCCAAAGGAAACGGTTCCTTGGCTTCCTGGTTCGAGTGAGAAGAACTTCTTCTTGTCTCCTGTCATGTGTTTAGAGCACCCACTGTCGACGTACCAGCAAGGGTCCATTCTCACTCGACTTTGCACTTAACACGTTAGTGGTGTGGGGTTAGGGTCCATAGAAAGGTTGGACCCATTTCCACCATTTATTACTCTAAGATCATTTTTGACTACCCATTTTAGTCCTAGTTTCTTGAGTTGCCAATGCCTCATAAAACTCGTTTTATGGCAACTGGATTCATGATGACCGGGTTGTCTGCATAAGCTGCAGACATCTCTACCACTGGTCTTTGACCGGCATCCGACCTGTAGTTTGCTTTTCCTCATGGGTGTCTTAGAAACAACATCTATCTTAGAATATTTTTCTTTGATGGTAGCTAGTTCCTTTTCTTTAGTGTTAAGAGCAACAATAAATTCATCGATTTCAGGTTGTTTTTCATGCTTCAACTTTTCATGAACGGTGAGAATTTCACTATAATCTCTTTGTAATTTCATGAGTGCCCTCATTAGATTATCTACCTTGTTTTTGTCCGAGGTTTTTCTCAATTTTTCATTTTCTTCCAAAAGTTCATCGTTTTCAGTTTCTAATGCCTCTAGATGATCAACTAATATAAGAGAAAATTTCTAAGTCCTAGAAGTTCAGCCTTTTGAATTCTCCTTCTAAGTTTAGAATAGTTTACCTCATGTTGTTGTTCTTCTCCTTCTGATTCTCAGACATCATTGCCTTGTGCCATCAAGCACACATCTTCAAGGCATAGGTGAGCCTTCTCCTCTTCTGAGGTGTCACTGTCTGAGGTTTGATTGTCATCACTCTGTTTAGAATCTCCCTATGCGGCAACGAAGGCTTCCTTCTTTGGTCCTTTGTTGAAAGATCGTCGGACAGGCTTCTTGACCCTGTCGTTGTCCTCTTGTGATCGCTGAGGGCAGTCTTTGATATGATGTCCGCATTTTGAACACCCAAAACACTTGTCATTGCTCTTCCTCTGATCATCCGACTCCTTGGACTCCTTGCCTTTCCTCATTTTATTTCTTATGAACTTTCGAACGTACCTCTTAGCATAGAGGACCATTTCATCATTGTCATCTCCTGACTAAGACCTTTCATTTTCAGCTACTTGAAGGGCTATGCCTTTCCCTCTATCTCTAGATGAGCTTTCTGAGTTTCTGTGTTGTAGTTTTAACTCGAAAGCCATTAGAGATCCTAGCATGTCTGCCAAAGACATCTTGGAGAGATCATGCACTTCTTGCATGGCATTGACTTTGCTATCAAAGTAGGCAGGAAGAGACCTGAGGAACTTTCAAATTTGATCCTCGTTAGAGATTGTTCTTTCAAGCACCAACATTTCGTTGATCAGCTTAGTGAACCTTGCATGCATTTCAAAAATGCTCTCCTTTTCTTCCTTCTTGAATAGCTCCCAGTGAGTGAGTAGCAGCTCAATGCGAGTCTTTTTGATCTCATCATTCCCTTCATAGGTGACCTCAAGAGTTTTCCAAATCTCTTGGGCTGTTTTAGCTGAAGCAATCTTTGAATATTGCTCACGTAGTAGTGCACAGTGAAGTATTCTTACAGCTCAAGCGTTGAATACCAGCTTCTTGATTTGCTCATCCGTCATGCTGTTGATAGATATGTCTTGTCCTTAAGGATTCCAGAAGGTGTACTCTCCATGAGTTTTCACCCTTTACATTCTTGGATCGTCAGACTTGATATGAAACTCCATCTTGTTCTTCCAGTTATTGTAGTTGTCTCCATTGAAGAGTGGTGGTCAATTCGGTGCAGAACCTTCTTCTGCTGCTAGAATGCTTGCATGAGACATCTTTGATCGTCTTCCAAAGTAGTTAGCTTTCTAGAAAAGACATGCTCTGATACCAATTGAAACTCACAAGCGCTCCTAATGCGTCCCCAATGTGTCGTGGATGTATTGTGGACTCTTAATAAAACTTGATAGACGAGAGAACTTTTAAACTGGAAAACACATTTCGATTGAGAATTTACACACACAAAATTCACTCAACCTCCCTTGCCCCACACACAGACTCCTGGGATAGTTTCGACTTTACCCCTAAAGTCGTCAACCCTCTCTTGACTATCGGCATACGGTTCACCGATCGTTCCCCGACCTGTCGTCCTATCAAATACCCTATGTATTGTTACTCTAACCCAGTCCTCCCTAGCTCACCAACTCTCTAGCACTTACACACACTCCTAAGTCTGATCCACACTTGCCCAGATTATCTCTATCTTTTCTCTCGTACAGGGCTTGTCTTACAAGGAACATTAATGCACCTATTTATACAAGTTAGTTGAGATGCCAACTAACAACCTAGGAGTTGTAGACTCTAAGAGTAGTATACTCATTCTTCTATGAATATAATAGCCGCACCCTACTGCAGATTTTCTCCCAACTTGATCTAGAGCCACCAGCACACGCGTTGCCTTGTGAATGGGCAAGTTGGCGGCGCGTCTCCCAAGTGGTCGGTCACCACTTGCACACTTCAACTTGACTGAACTTGTCTGCTCATAAATGCTCTCTTATGAAGTATTACGGCTATGTTATGATGTTCATTAATAGCCTTTGTTTATCTTGTTATCTTATACATTAATGAGATACACCTTTTGTCGTGAGTTTGTCATGAGCAAGTTGCTTGTGTGGTTGTGAATAATCTGAGTGAATTTGTCGACGTTGCTAACTTCGTTTGGTCCTTGTTCAATGTTTGATGAAAGAGATATGTGATGGTGTGGTTCTTGACTGCTTGTGTCTTGCTACAAGTTCTTCGGAGCTCTCGCCGACAGGTGCCCGACTGGTGGAGCACATGTCGTGGATTGAGCTCGCTTGCAACCTTGCGTGCTAAGCCACTCATGACTTAAGTGCACTTGCAACCTTGCGTTCTAAGCCACTTATTCACCTGTCTATCTGAAATCATGAGTTTTGACAAACGCATTAGATAGACAACACAAGGTTTGCAATCATCAAAACTAAAGGATCTTGTCTTAACACCCTTGAACCATGACATTCGCGTTCGAGCCTGGTGTCACTGCGACAACATGGTCCACTCCTAGATCTAGATGAGCTTGGAGAAACGCATCACCAAGACAGTGTTGTTTCGCTCGTCAGCAGCCAAGATCTAGGAAGATCTATGTGCCCTTACAACCAGGTTGATGTGACGCGAGTGTTTGACCTAGAACGAAGACTGGTAAATATTGCAAGCAAACAACTCTGTCGGTGATTATTTTACCAAGTTAAGAGGTCTTTGAGATGAGATCGGCGCCACTACATCCTTACCAGCATGCTCTTGTGCATCTGACAGAGCTTTCAAGGAATACATCAAGAAACAGAGGCTAATAAATTTTTTAATGGGCCTTAGTGACAAGTATTATGCGCCTAAAGAAAATATCCTCGTGATCTCCCCCAGTCAGCCATCGAGCAAGCTTCCTTGATACTAATTCAAAAAGAGAGGAAAAAAAAACCTAGTCGCTACTATGCCTAGCACTGATCTTGAGGCTCCTGTTGCTTTCTCAGTGAGTCAAGGAAGAAGATCTTACAACCGTGGTCAGGCTGGTGGAGGAAGACGACCAATCCAATGTACCTACTACCATAAGAATGGGCATTCGGAAGAGGGATGTTACCAGAAACATGGGTTCCTGGCTGGATGGGGAGGTTCAAGGGAGAAGAAACATCAAGCCAACTCTTCTTCTGAGCAGAAGGATGAAGAATGTAAATATTGTTTTGGAGGAACCCTCGGTACAGAGCAAATAAATCAGTTGCTGAACTACATCAGCAAGTCTCGGGTTGGAGCAAAGGAATCACAAAGCGGCTCTGAATCCAATTATGGCTTCGTTGGTAAGCCTCCTTTTCATAATCAAGTTAGTTGCACTTGCAGTATTTATAAGATTATAAATGCATCTGATGGTAATGACTATAATAGAACTGACTGGATAATAGATAGTGGGGCATCCGATCATATGTGTGGTAATTTATCCATGTTTTGTGAAGTTACTTTTCGTGATAAGGTCCATAGTGTTGGTATGCCTGATGGGCACCCATAAATGGTTAAGATAATCAGAAAAGTTAGAATTAATCATTTGATTACCTTTAAAGATGTTTTATTTGTACCTAGTTTTAGGTTTGGGTTAATTTTAGTAAGTAAACTGTGTAACCAGATGAATGCTAAATTAAGTTTCAGTCCAACATGTTGCATTTACCTGGGTTATGAGACCAAGGAAGAGGTGGAGATTGGTCAGGTTCAAAGAGGGCTTTATGTGCTTGACAGAGAATGTGATCGAAAGGACAGAAATTGTTTAAGTTTACAGGTTCATAGGAGGAGTTCCTTTGGGTCAGGACATGACTGTGAGAGTTTTGTAGGGTTATAGCATTGTAAGCTTAGCCATCTTCCAAGGGAAAAGTTGTTAAAGCTAGGCCTAGTTAAAGGATCTGACCTGCATAAACCATTCTTGTGTGAACCATATAGTAGAGCTAAAAGTCATAGAATTCCATTCCCTTCAAGTTCAATAAAAACTAAAGATTTGTTTGAACTTATACATGTTTATCTTTCGGGGCATACAATTTGGAAACACATGATGGCTTTTCTTATTTTTTGGAAACACATGATGGCTTTTCTTATTTTTTTACCATTGTTGAAGATAAGAGTCGTGTCACTTAGACATATTTATGTAGCCACAAATCTGATTCTTTTGATCTCATAGTTAGCTTCATTAATATGGTAGAAAAACGGTTTGACAAGAAGGTAAAATTTGTTAGATCAGACAATGCATATGAACTTGGAACTGGAACAGTGGGGACTAATTATTTAAGGCTAAGGGAATTAAACATTAAACTAGCTGCTCTTACACACCACAACAAAATGGTGTAGCTGAAAGGAAACATAGACATATATTAAAAACTGCTAGGGCACTTATGTTTCATTCTTCTTTGCCTAAGAAATTTGGGGGGAGAGTATCCTCACTGCCACCTACTTAATTAATAGAATGCCTCTTGCCTTTGTTGAAAATATAACCCCTTTTGAAATAATATATATTCCGGAACCAGATTATTCTACTCTTAAGAGATTTGGGTATCTCTGTTTTGCTAACATTAATAAGAGACAATATGACAAGTTTTCTTCTAGATCTATGAAATGTATGTTTCTTGGTTATGGGTACAACAAAAAGGGATATAAGCTTTACAATATGGATAATGATGAAGTAATTTACAATAGAGATGTGATCTTTCATGAGCAAGTGTATCCTTTTAGGAAGGATAAAACTAACTTTATAGAGGTTGTACCCACTGTTACACTTGAGGTAACAGAAGGTGATTTACATGGGGATGATCCTTTTACTACTGTTGTTGGTAACCCAAATGAGAAGAGTGAAAGGCAGAGGGGTCAAGAGTCTTACAGCAAGGAAGAAGAAGAAAATAGAGAGATTCAAGGTGCAGAAGATTTTGAGGATGAGACCACAGGAACTCATGTCCCTGAAGATGTTACAGTAGTAGAGGAATTGCATTCACAAGACAGAGAGGTGGAGGATATATGAAACTGTGTGTAGTGTCCTAATCCAATTCGATCTGATTTACTATCCTACGTTACCTGGTCTCGATCACAAAATCTCGTAGGGGGGGAAGAGAGGAGAGAGAGAGAGAGAGAAGAGAGAGACGAGAGGAGAGGGAGAGAGAGAGAGAGAGAGAGAGGAGAGAGGAGGAGACGAGAATGGAGAGAGAGCGGGGGAGGAGAGGAGAGAGAGAGGAGAGAGAGAGAGAGAGAGAGAGGAGAGAGAGAGAGAGAGAGAGTTTGTTAGAATCAAGCTTAAGTCTGATTGTCCCAATGTTACATGTCTTATTTCATGGGGGTACACCCCTACTTATAGAGTTTTTGGGCCTGGTCTCATGTTGTCAGCCTGTATTTTACATGTATAAGTACGGCTTTGCCCCTTCTTAGCATCTTTGGCCGACCACAGACGGCCGGCCATACTACACTTTGTGCTGCCTAAGTCCCACTTTCGTCCAGCCAGAGACGACCGGATGCTTTATGCACTCCTATTTCCATCCGGCTTGAGACAGTCGGATGCTCCATGTGTCTTGTTTGACTTGGTACCATTTCTTCCCTTCTCATCAGTCCCACAAGTTCTATCTTTCTGAATTTTCGGTGAAGAAAATAGAACTTCTATGTCTCGTGCTTCGGCGAAAAATTTTACGACTGCGGCCAACTCTGAGGCTCTTTGGTCTGTCTGTGCTTCGTCTTTTCCTTATCCCAGTCCCACAAGTTCTTTTTCTTCATACCTGGAGAGAAAGAACTTCTTATCGGCCATGTGTGAAGCTCGTGACTCGAACCTGTTCTGTACCGCTTTTTTTGAATTTTGTCGCCTGTTTCCAGTGTGGAATACGTAGGGTCCCTCTTCTGACTAATCGTCGGAACCATCTTTAGGAAGCATGTGGCCCTTTCTTTTTCCTGTAAAAAGGTGTTTTTTGTTTGGTCATATATATGTATTATTTATTTGAGCGGGAGAAAACTTCCCTTAAAGTCCGAGTTTTTGAGCTTCCTCTTCATTCCTCCTCTGCCTTCTCGCTTTGACCGTCTTCGTCTCTCGCCACTCTGTTATCGTGCTCTGCCTTCCCTTTCGTTGTCGCTACCTTTTGTCTTCATGCCAAGCTCATCAATGTCGACCTCCGCTGCAAAAAAGAGTAAACTTGCTGCGAAATTTCCGCCTGCCATCGAGGCGATTCAGGGCTCTCGCTCCCCCAATGGCTTTCGCCCCACGCTCCTGAAGCCTTCGAAGCCCTTTTTGTCCGGGCGCGAGCCCTCTCCTTCTTCTCTCGACTTCTCCACCCTTTGTGATTGTCTTAGAGACGTCGAAGCTCCACTTGGAACCCAAATTTACCTACCATCCCCCGATTCTCACCCCAACGACGACTTTGGCCTTGGGTATGTGGTCTACGCCAATTTTTTCCGCTCCGGCCTGACTATTCCCCCACACCCTTTTGTGTTGGGCTTCCTGCTTCGCCGTTGCTGCTCTCTCTCTCTCATCTTCACCCGAACGCCATTTCGCATCTCCACGCCTTTGTTTCCCTTTGTGAAGAAAACAAGATTCGGCCGAAAGGTACTGACTTTGCTCGGTTCTTCACGGTTAGGGTTGATCCTGACAGCTTAACCCTAATCGCAAAAGCCGGATACTCCCTTTTTTACTACAAGAAGGTTCATGAGTGGAGTTCGCGGTGGTTCATCATCGTTCCTCCACTCGGCCGCTGCCTGGGCGTCCCATACTGTGCGGAAATCGCCAAAGGCCAGTTGATCTATCCCCCAATTCCTCCGGCCGAGCTGCCCATCTCGAAGATCCTGAGGACACTAAACAAAAAGCCGCCGACTGTCGAGGCATTTTTTACAAATGAACGCTTATCTTTTCTGAAGACTTACCATAGTAAGCGTTTTAATTTTTAGCACAAATTTTGCTGTCTCTGTTGGTTCTCTTATCACTTTGGTGTGTTGTATGTAGATTTCTTCCAGAAGGGGGACAAGATCGGTCCCTTCTGTAGCTGGAACTTCGTCACCTTCAAGAATGGGGACGAGAAAATTAATTACTACGACACAATGGATGTGGCTGTTGATGCGGCTCAGCAACTCCTGGGAGACACTCCCCTTCTTACAAAGCGCTCCAGGCAAGAAGCCGGAGATGGCCAGGCTGGTCACTCGAAGAAAAAGAAAAGGCTGGAATCTCCCGAAGGTGCTAACGCCAGATTGCCAGGTACATGGCACGTGAGCCCCGAATCCGGGCGTCGTGTCTTTCTTCCTCTCACCCCTGGTTCGGGTCTAGACCTTGGTTCTCGCCTGGGGCGGGAGTCTGGTCATCCGACCCCAATTTGCGAGCAGTTTCCTGAATTGTCGGGCTACTTTTCTTCAGATCCTGCCCGAGAGAACACTTTGGAGATCACAGGGCTCCGCACTGACCCTCCAGCCGAACAAGGTTTTGATCGATTCCCCATTCTTCCTTTGCTCTTTTGCCTTTTATAGTGCCTTCCTGTTTCTGGCTTTGTATGTGCTTGAATCTTTGGGTAATGGAATTACATCTTGTTTTTCTATTACTGCGGTAGTCTCTGTTCCTAGGGCTAGCAATTTCAACACGACCCGTTTGACAAACACGAACCCGACACGAAATTTACGGGTTTGGGTTTTATAATTTGACACGATTAAATAAACGGGTCGTGTCCGGGTTGACCCGTTTAATAATCGGGTCGGGTTCGGGTTTAACTAGTGTAACCCGCCAACCCGTTTAACTTTAAAGTTGAAATTATATATATATATTTATATATCCAAACCCATTACCAATTAAAATTACAACACCTACACTCTCTTTTATCCAACCACACAGCCAAACACCCAAATCGGCACATGATGACATCCCAATTCCCATTGAATTTTAATTTTTTTACTCAACCCATTGAATTTTAATTTTTTTTACTCAACCCATTGAATTTTAAATTATATTGTTGTAATAGTGCTCTTTAATCTTTATGGCAAGGAAAACTAATATGTCAAAATTCAAACCATATTTGGATTTTGAATTTTGAATTGAGAGAATAGCTGCACGTAAATATCAGATTAGTCGTGTTCTACTAGGTTAATCAGGTTGACACGAAAAACTAATCGTGTTAAACGGGTCGGGTCGGGTTAAAGTATATTCGTGTTCGGGTTGATGTACATGACACGATTAATTAAATGGGTCGTGTTCGTGTCGACCCGTTTATTAATCGTGTCGTGTTCGGGTTAAGCTCAACCCGACCCGCCAACCCGTTTTGCCAGCCCTATCTGTTCCTGTCAAACAAAGACTAAAGAAGAAAACTACGTCAAAGCCAAAGGCTCCACAGCCAGGAACATCAGTAGAAGAACAAACCTCCGACAACCCTGGGGCCTCGGCCCCATTCTCCATTGATGTGGCTGCAGCCAAGGATGCAGCGTGGGAAAGAGCGGCGGAATATCGGCAGGTGCCCGAAGACCCCGAGCTTCGGAGCAAGCAAAGAGAGGACATCATGGCCTCTTCTTCTTCCTCGCCTCCTCCCCCTGCCCAGGAATCTTTTACCGGTCCTTCTCAGAAGGAAGGATGGTTTTACCACTGCGGGCAGCCTCTTCCCTTGATCTCTTGTGAGTCCGTCAAGTATTCTGCTGTCTGGAAGGAGGCAATAAAGAGATCCGATCATCCAGACGGGATCTTCGCCCCTCCAGCAACTGTTACCGCTACCAAGGAAAGGTTGCGGCGGGGAGATGGGGGAGAAGATGCCATCATGCGGCACTCCCTCCCAATAAAAGATGTGTTCGACTTCATGTGGGAGGGCATTTTTCGGGTTGGCGTACATTCCTTTTAAGTGTCCTTTGCTTTCCTTTTTTGATTTGTCTTGCTTTCTTCCTAACTTTGTGAACTGTGCTACTTGTTCTAGGTGATGTCCATGGCCCAAAGTGCTGAGGTTCACTCCGGCAACCTCCAGTACAGGCTCCGCTATGAGAAGAGCCGAGCTGATAATGCTCGAGAGGAACTAAAGCGGAGCCGCTCCTCCCATGAAGCTTATATCAACCAGGTCCATTACGAGATTGACCGCAAGGTGAAGGAGAGGACTGAGGCAATAAACAGGGATCTGCAGCTGTCTCGGCAGGAATGCACCCGTCAGCGCGACGAATATGAGCTGCAACTGAAGAAACTTCGAGAAGAAAATTTTTCTTTAAGAAGCCGGATCCTGCATGCTGATGATACTTTGATAGAGGTACGGAACCGTCTTGTTTTTGGAAAAGATGAGCTGGCTCGGGCCTTGTCTGATCTAGACGTTTTGCTGAATCAGGTGCGCACGGCTCATCAGAATGAGGTGGCTTCCCTCCAGGCCGATAAGGCCTTCTTCTATGAGGAGAGGAACTCTTTCAAGCAGGAAGTTGAGGCGCTTGAACTGGAGAAGCAGGCCCTTCAACGAGAGAATGAGGCCCTTGTAGAGGAGAAGGGAAAGCTCATGCAGGAGCTTAACTGCTCGTCGGAAGAAAAGGCCGCACTGGAAGAGCAGTCAAGGGCTTCTTTCGAACAAGAGAAGCAGTCTATGCTCCGGGATTTTGCTACCCTAGAAGAGGAGAAGAAGTCCCTTGCCGCAGAAAAAGTTACCTTGGCAAATGAGAAAACCAGGCTGGAGGAGAGGGTGAAAGAGTTGGAGGGAACCATGTCTCGCCCTCAAGTCGAGAATGCTGAGTCGTCGAATCAAGGTAAATCTTCAGATCTTCAGACTTTGATTCTTTTTTTGCTTCTTCCTTTTTCTCATTTATTTCTTACCTTTCTTGTGCTCCAGTCAGGCTTGAGCTTTGCCAACCTTCTGAAGCATGTCCGGCAGCTGAACAGTCGGGTAATTAGTGCTAAGGAGGAGCTGTCTCTGGCCAATTCTGAATGTGATAAATATCGAGCCCAAGTCCTTACCCTTGAGTCCCAAGTGGCCAGGTTCATGTCATTTCACGGCAATCTCAAGAGGAGATACAGAAGCAAGGCACCATTAATGCTCATCTAAAGGAATCCTTCGCCTCTCAGTGCCGCAGGATATTCAATATCTGTCAGCAGATTGTCTCGGAGTATTTTCTTGAGAAAGGGAGTTATTGGACGATGACCTGTACAATAAGCTGGAATTTAAAGCTGTTACCCAGAAGTCTAACTTCTTCGAGGAGCTCGAGAGATTCTGCCGTAGTCCTGGAGAGACATGCTTTGGGCCTGGCCAAGCTTCTTTCCTTCCTGCCGGTTGCAACATCCAGCCATCCGCCGGAGGGGTGCAGCGTCTTACAAGGAGGTCAAAATCTTCTGAAAGTGTGGCTGGAAGTGGCGATAAGTTAGTTCCAGAAAAATAGAGTGGGGGTTCCTTTTTTTTTTTTTTGAGGTCGTTTGGGCATGTATCTTTTGAGCTTGTCGAATTTTTCGTAATGATTACACTCTTGTGACTGCCTTTACCCCACTCTTGGGAGGAATATAAATTACGTTCTTTAAACTTTGTTCAATCTCGCTTGCCGGAGCTGCCGGTCTCTTATTATGCTATTGCCTTTATTTTTTAGCCAATTCGCCGACTGCTGGGTTATTTCCTCCTTTCGAATGTCGCATATATGATTATCTTTACGCGAACCTAGTTAACTAAGTGCCTATCCTTACAAAACAAAAAGCTCTGCGGTTTAGTGACCAAATCTCCTTTTTTGCCGAATCTTTTCTTTTTTTTTTGAGATGCCGGTTTTATTTTTTTTTAAGGCAAGACAGCCTGCGGCTTGTCGGCCGGAGCTTATTTTCAAGGCATAACAGCTTGTGGCTCGTTGGCCGGTGCTTACTTTCAAGGCATGATAGCCTGCGGCACGTTGGCCGGTGCTTTCTTTCACTTTCAAGGCATGATAGCCTGCGGCTCGTTGGCCGGTGCTTTCTTTTACTTTCAAGGCATGATAGCCTGTGGCTCGTTGGCCGGTGCTTTCTTTTACTTTCAAGGCATGATAGCCTGCGGCTCGTTGGCCGATGCTTTCTTTTACTTTCAAGGCATGATAGCCTGCGGCTCGTTGGCCGGTGCTTTCTTATACTTTCAAGGCATGATAGCCTGTGGCTCGTTGGCCGATGCTTTCTTTTACTTTCAAGGCATGATAGCCTGCGGCTCGTTGGCCGGTGCTTTCTTTTACTTTCAAGGCATGATAGCCTGCGGCTCGTTGGCCGGTGCTTTCTTTTACTTTCAAGGCATGATAGCCTACGACTCGTTGGCCGGTGCTTTCTTTTACTTTCAAGGCATGATAGCCTGTGGCTCGTTGGCCGGTGCTTTCTTTTACTCTTTTCTTTGAAAAACAATACCTCTTTATTGAAGAACCATGAATTTTATACATAGAATTTTTTCAAACATTCTCCATGCCATGAATGTGGCAATTCGTACCCCTCGCCATTTTTCAGGCGATATGAAGCCCGCCCCGTCCTCTGGTGTATGATATACGGTCCTTCCCATGGCTCTAGTTTTTTAGGTTGTTTAACTTCCCGGAGGACCAACTCTCCTGGAGCAAAACTCCGCTCTCTTATCCTTTGATTGAAATATCGTTCCACTTTGGACTTGTCTTTCGCCATCCTTATTGCGGCGGCCACCCTGGTTTCCTCAAGGAGATCTAGATGGTCTTGTATTCCCTGACTGTTGACATCTTCATCGTATGATTCCCACCTTACCGATGGTACCACAATCTCTGCCGGAATGACAGCCTCTAAACCATATGTTAGTCTGTAGGGTGTTTCTCCTGTTGGCCCCCTTTCTGTTGTTCTATACGACCAGAGGACCTGGGGTAGCAGCTCTGCCCACTTTCCCTTTCTTTCATCGAGTTTTCAATTTATTGCTTTTACTATCTGACCATTCACATTCTCGACTTGCCCATTTGCTTGAGGGTGCGCCACTGATGCGAATCTTAAGTCAATCTTCCACTCTTCACAGAATTCCCGGAAGCTCTCGCAATTGAACTGCATTCGGTTATCAGTTATTATCGCTTTCGGTATACCAAACCTGCATACCACATATTTCCAGATGAATTCTTGTGATTTTCTGGCTGTGATGGAGATAGTAGGCATTGCCTCGACCCACTTTGTGAAATAGTCGATGGCGACATATATGAATTTGAACCTCCCTGGCGAAGCTTCTGGGAATGGTCCCACAATATCTAATCCCCACATAACAAAGGGGATTAGGCAGAGGATAGATTTTCGTTATGCTGGAGGATTGTGTATTTTGTTTCCGTGCTCTTGACACTTGAGACACTTTTGAATGTATTCTTTGCAATGTTCCATCATTTTTGGCCAAAAGTATCTGAGCCTCAAGATTTTGTGTGTTGTGGTTCTTTCTCCTTGATGATTTCCACAGAGTTCGTCATGCACCTCTTTTATTAGCTTTGTCCCTTCGGCTATGGTAACACACTTCAGTGCCGGTCTCGCGAAAGATTGCTAATATAGCTGGTTATTCTCAATGAAGAATGATGCAGCCCGCCTTTTTATTGTCCTAGCCTCCCTCTCCTCTTCCGGCAACTTTCCTTGTCGTATGTACTCTATGATTGGAGTCATCCAGGATTCTGCCTTATCATTTGACTCTATTGTAAATACCTGAGCCTCATCTATGCTTGACGTAGTTTTGACTTCTAGCCAGATTTCATTGGGTACTCTTTCGGCCATACTTGCCAATTTCGCCAAGGCATCTGCCTCGACATTCTCTTCACAAGGAAGGTGTTTTAGTTCGCATCTTTGGAAATTTGCTTTTAGCTCCTGGACCTTGAGCAAGTACCTCCACAGTTTTTCCTCTTTGACTTCATAGATGTTGTCGTTTTGTCTTGCTACCAACATAGAGTCTGAGTATACCTCTAATTCTGCGAAAAGTTATATTTTATAAGCTTCATTTCCAACAGGATTTTATAAGAAGGAAAGAATAGAGAGGGTATCTTCCTATAAAACCTGTCGCCCCTAGGGCAGTAGCCACCTCCAAACCCTGGATAAGGGCTTTGTATTCGGCTTCGTTGTTGGTAACGTCAAAGTCTAGCCGGAAGGCGTAGTTCAAGCTTTGTCCGTCTGGCGCTTGCACTACTATTCCGGCGCCTGCCCCACTTTTGCATCGGGCTCCGTCAACCAAGATGACGTATGGATTCTGGGGCTGTTTTTCTTCTTTCGCAAAGTTTGCTTCTGTTATGAAGTCTGCCAAGGCTTGGGCTTTAATCGCTGTTCTGGGCAAGAAGTGAATTTCATATTGCGTTAGCTCTACTGTCCAGCTTACCATCCAGCCGGAAGCATTTGGATTGTTCGCTATTTGCTTGAGCGGCCAATTGGTCCTGACAAATATCCGGTGTGACTGAAAATAGGGCCGTAATTTCATTGATGCCACCACTAATGCAAACAAGACTTTCTCTATGTTAGTATACCGTCCTTCTGTTGGGCTCAAAATTTTACCGGTATAGTAGACTGGTACCTCCCTTTTCTCTTCCATGATCAAGACAGCCGCAACCGCCCAATCTGTTGCGGACAAATAAAGGTAGAGGTCTTGGCCAGGGGCAGGCACGCCCAATTTAGGCAGATCCCGAAGCATTTCCTTGATCTTTTCGAATGCGTCTATACACTCTTTCCCCCACTGGAATTTGCTGTTCTTCCTTAGAATATTGAAGAACGGGATTGACTTTTCCTGAAGCTTGGAACAAAACCTGCTTAATGTCGTGAGTCTCCCGTTCAGGGCTTGGACATCTTTGATATTTTTCGGAGGAGAAAGGTTGAGAATTGCTTGACTTTTTTTCGGATCGACTTTGATACCTCTCTGTCCAACAATGAAGCCGAGAAACCTTCCTTTAGTCACACCAAATACACACTTCTCCGGATTCAGCTTGATCTGATATTTGTCCAGAGTATCGAATGTTTCCTCTAAATCTCTCATGTGTTGCTCTTTTGATGGGCTTTTTACGACTATATCGTCAACATAAGCTTCCACATTCCGGGCAAGTTGTTGACAAAATACCTTGTCAATCATTCGCTGAAAGGTCGCCCCTGCGTTCTTCAGACCAAAAGGCATTACTTTATAATAGAATGTTCCGGCCGAAGTGATAAAGGATGTTTTTTCCGAATCTTCTTCTTTCATTTTTATCTGATTATAGCCGGAGAAAGCATCTAGAAAACTTAACACAGAGCTCTGAGTAGTTGAAACCACCAATCTATCTATCGATGGTAGGAGATAGAAATCTTTAGGACATGCCTTATTTAAATCTGTGAAATCCACACACATTCTCCACTTTCCGTTTGCTTTTTTTTACCATGACAACGTTAGCCACTCATCGTGGGTATGCTACCTCCCTGATGAATCCAGCCTTGAGGAGCTTCTGAACCTCGGTTCGTGCAGCCAAATCTCTTTCTTCCCCTATTACCCTTTTCCTTTGCCTAACCGCCGGATGCCTTGGGTCTACCCTGAGCTCATGCTAGATAACACTTGGGTCAATTCCAGGCATTTCGTCCATGCTCCAGGCAAATGTCGTCCTTCTTTTTTCCAGGAACCTCATTAAGTGAGTTTGCTCTCCTCTGTCAAACGCAGTTCCTATATTAAAAAATTTAGAAGGGTCAAATTTTAAATGTACCTCTCTGGGGGGTCTTGAGTTGTTTGACGCCCTTCCTTTTCTTGACTTGGCTCTGGGGAAGAATGTAACTTTCCCTTAAACTCCTTTTGTGATCCTACAGTTTTGACCATCTCCTCGCTAGGAAGACTGTCCATGATGCGGACTTCACACATCCGGGCCATCTTTTGGCTTCCCCTTATCATAACCACCTTTCCGTTTGTGGTTAAATATTTCAATTTCAAGTGATGAGTGCTGTGTATGGCTTTGAAAGCATTGATTCCTGGCCTTCCGAGATACATGTTATATCCAGACAGACCCGGCACAATAAAAGTTGTGAGTTTCTCCGTTCTCCTTTCATCCCCTTGACCCAGTGTCATTGTAAAGTCTATACTGCCGGAGGACGTGGTAGAGACCCCTCCTACAAATCCTCCTAGAACCACCGAATATGGCTTGATCCGGTCCTCAGGCACTTCCAATCTTTTAACCGCTTTGGCTGATATGACATTCGCCCCGGCTCCACTATCAATCAGGATTCCCTCCATCATTCGATCATTTACTTGTGCACGAATGACAAGTGGATCGTTGTGTGGGTATAGCACTCCATCTTCATCTTCGTCAGAGAAGAAAATTGGAGGAAAGCTTTCTCTTTTGGCAATCTTCCTTTCCGGGAGTTCCTGATGTACTTGATGAATGTGCCTTTTTCTTTCATTAGGGGTTAGTGGTCCTACCTCCGAAAAAAGTCCTGTGATTTTTCTTAGAGAAAGTTTTTGTTAGCCTTCTTGTTGTAAACCAAAATGCAAAAAATGAAAAAAAAAAGAAAAATCCATTTCTCTTATTCCGTAATGCGGTGCCTGTCAAGGTTTATGCCTACACATTCAATTTTAGAGAAACGATCTATGACCAGACTCTTTTTGAGAAGCTTTTTTCCTAAAGGAAAGAAAGAAAAAAAACTTTTATCTTCCTTCCTTTATAGACCTGTTATCATACCAACCGACTTGCCAGGGTCAAGCCTGGGGTGAACTTCCTCTTCCTGCCGGCCTCGTGGTGCATTCTGGGCGTTGCCCTGCTGACCGCCGTATTGCCTTTGTGCTCCAGCTTGTGGCTTTCCCTTCTTCTTATTCTCCTCAATGACTCGGAGTTCTTTGGCCAGGGTAGCACAGTTTACAGTCCAGTGGCTGCGGTTTCCATGGTATTCGCAGAATGCAACTGGAATTTCTCCTTGCGGCGGCTTTCTCGGCTGAGGGAGGTATCCCTCTCTCACTGCGGCAGCATACTTTCCTGGGTCGATGTAGACAACGGTCCTCGCCCCCTGATGATGTGGCCCCTGAGAGGAAGATCCGGCGGTTGACTTGTAATAATATGGTTTGTATCTTGATCCCCCTCTTCCGGCATTTCCACCTTGCCCCTCTTTCTTTTCCGATGCTGTTGTATTTTTGAAGCTATCTGCTAGCCCCTTAGCCTTGTTTTCTGCTATCTCAGATTTCAAGAAATCATGGATCATTTCAGTTAATTCTCCATGAGTTTTTGGTGCTTTTGTTGCAATTTTTCCAGTGAGCCGAGGCTGAGCCAAGCCATTTCCAAAGGCCTTAATCAAGATTTTCTCATCGACATCATCAATTTCTACAACCTTCTTATGGAAGTGTTCACTATACTCCTTCACAGTTTCTCCCTTTCGCTGCTTGACGTCCATTAACTCTATTGTTTCCTTCTTAACCCTCTTGCTTGCGGTGAAGTATTGTTGAAATTCTTTAGTCAGCTGTTTGAAGCTGGTGATGGACTGCGGCGGCCTTGTGGAGATCCATCCCAATGCTCTCTTTGTAAGCGTTCCAGGGAATAAATTGCAGAGAGCGAGAGAGTTGATCCCCTGAGTATTCATGGCAAACATGAATTTTTTAATATGTTGGCGGGATCTCCCGTCCCATCATATTTCTCAATCGCCAGAGCAACGAAATGCGGCGGGAGCTTTGCTTTCCTTATCCTCTCCGAGAAGGGGTACAAGCTCATGTCTATCTGGTCGTCTTCTTCCATTTCTTCCTCACTAACGACTGTATTGTGCTTCCGATCCTTACTCTCTTCGCCATTACTGCCTCTAGAATCCTTGTTTCTCAACTGCTCTATGGCCTCGGTCATTTCGTCCCACTTCCTCTGATATTCCTCATCTCTTTGCATTAATTCTTGGTGCAGAGTCTCGTTTCCCTCCACAATCTTCTCGTCAATCGATCTGACTAGTCCCTTCAGCATATCCTCGAGATCTTTCTTGGAGATGGCTTCTGGCATCTCAGAACTCATTTCCTCTTCAACTTGATTGTTATCCTCAGTAGTGTTCTTTGGTGTTTTCTTGGATCTTGGAGCCATTTCCCGTATTCAGATCCTGCAAAAAATACCATTAGTCATTTCAGGATTTTCCCTACGAATGTCAAAGATCACTTCCCTGCTTCTATGTGGTCTCGTGGTTGCTTCTTGTTGTTCGTTTCCCACAGACGGCGCCAAATGAAACTGTGTGTAGTGTCCTAATCCAATTCGATCTAATTTACTATCCTACGTTACCTGGTCTCGATCACAAAATCTCGTAGGGGGGAAGAGAGAGAGCCTTTTGAGCCTTTTGTTAGAATCAAGCTTAAGTTTGATTGTCCCAATGTTACATGTCTTATTTCATGGGGGTACACCCCTATTTATAGAGTTTTTGGGCCTGGTCTCATGTTGTCAGCCTGTATTTTACATGTATAAGTACGGTTTTGCCCCTTCCTAACATCTTTGGCCGACCACAGACAGCCGGCCATACTACACTTTGTGCTGCCTAAGTCCCACTTTCGTCCGGCAGGAGACGGCCGGATGCTTTATGCACTCCTATTTCCATCCGGCTAAAGACAGCCGGATGCTCCATATGTCTTGTTTGACTTGGTACCATTTCTTCCCTTCTCAATATACCTTCACAAGAAGAGGAGCAAGGACTCGGAAGATCAAGAAGGACCCAAAACATGCCCAGACATCTGAGTGACTATTTGGTTGGATTCTCACGCGTAGAAAAAGATAACTTTATTCTTAATCCCACTCTTGATTGTTTTACTCAAATTCTGGATAAAGTGACTGCAACAAGCTTTGTTGGTAGTTATGTGATGAATTGTAACTCTGAGGTGTTTAGCTTGCATGATAACAACAGTATAATTGATAGTAATGATATGCAACAAAGTGTTTGGATTATTCTTACTTAGAGGAATAAACACTGTTGTTTCCATGCTGACGCAAATAAAACTTTTGAACCTAGCTGTTATGAGGAAGATATTATGGATAAAAGATGGAAGAAAGCAATGGATGATAAGTATTTGGCCCTTGAAAGAAACAACACATGGGATCTGGTTGAACAACCACAAGGTGTTAAACGAGTGAAATGTTAATGGGTTAATAAGATTAAGCGCAGGGCAGATGGTAGTGTGGAAAGATTTAAGGCTAGGTTAGTGGCTAAGGGATTCACACAGAGGTATGGCATAGACTACTTAGATACTTTTTCTCCAGTAGTTAAATTCACCACAATTAAAGCCTTAATCATTATTGCAACTAAGAGGAATTGGTTAATAAGTCGGTTGGGCATTAACAATGCCATCTTGCATGGTGACTTAGAGGAAGATGTTTACAACACATTCCCTAAGGTCACAAGCAAGAAGCATTGGAGAAAATATTTAAGCTAAATAAATCTCTCTATGGCCTTAAATAGGCTTCTAGACAGTGGCGTCACAAAGAGAGTGTTTTTTCTTAAATCTCTTGGCTTCATCCAATCTCTTAATGATTATTCTTTATTTATCAGTTCAAGGGAAAATAATGTCTGTTATTTGGTAGTTTATGTGGATGACATACTGATAACATGAAGTGATTTTGCACTCATAGAATCTGTTAAGAGTGGGTTAAATAAGAAATTCAAGATTAAAGACTTATGTAGGATAAACTTCTTCTTGGGTATGCAACATCTGCACACAAACAGAAGGATTTATCCTTACACAGAAGCAGTACTGTGAGGATTTGTTGAGGGAATTTGATTGTATAAATGGGAAGTCATTTGTTAGTCCTTTAGATACTAGTCTTAAGTTACTAAAGGATCAAGGAAGGCCCTTAAATGATCTTTTTTATTGTACAGAAGACTAGTAGGTAAGATTAGCTATTTAGCACTCAGTCTACCAGACTTTAGCTTTACAATCCCGATTCTGAATCAGTTTCTCAGTTCACCTACTGATCTGCATTATAAGGTTGATGTCCATGTTTTAAGTTACATTAAGGGTACTTTGAATTATGCTTTATTATTCAACTCCATAAATGACTTTACAATAACAAATTTTTGTGATTCGGATTGGGCAGGGTGTCCCAATACCAGAAGATCCATTAGTGGGTATTTTATTCAGCAGGGAGGATGTTCATTGTCATGGAAGTCAAAGAAACGAACAACAGTGATGTTATCATCTGCAAAAGCAGAATATCATTCAATGAGAAATGTGACCGCGGAGCTTAGTTGGATCACAAGGCTCTTATGCGAGTTGGGGTGGATAATATTTTACCGGTTCCTGTCAAGTCAGATAGTCAGACATCAGTTTATATTGCTAGGAACCCTGTGTAGCATGAGAGGACAAAGCATATAGAGCTTGACATCCATTTTGTAAGGCAAAAGTTGTAAGAGGGAATAATCGTGGTAGAATTTGTCAGCTCCCAGAAGCAGATTGCTGATGTTTTGACGAAGTTGCTTCCAGGATGAGCTTATCCTTTGCAAATGAAGAAAATGGGTCTCAAGCTTGATATGTGTTAGCTCGTCCATCTTTATTCCCTGCTATAGTTTGGTATTTGCAAACCTGATAAGGTTGTCACCTTCCCAAGTTTGAAGGGGGGCGGGGTGTTATGTATACTAATAAAGAGTGTGATTTGTTACTGCAGCTGTTATTTGCTTAGTTGTAAGTTATAGTATGTAACATTCAGCTGTTTCAGTTGGTTAATAACATTAGGGAAAATTACATCCCCCACCCATGACGTTTGGTGAAATTACACACCCCACCCACGAGGTTTCAAAAATTACTTTGCCCACCTATGTGGTTTCCTTTATTTTACATCCATCAACTTTTCTAATATTTGATCAACTTAAAAGATGCTTAAATGTTGTCTAAAATTGATAAAACTTTACATGGATGATGCTAAGGTGTTATATTTTTGTCCAATACCAATTCCAAAGTTTTTAAAGCTCATATATGACCCATGGGACCCATTGAAAACACGTTGACATGTCACATGTTTCATTGGGTCCCACGGATCACATATGAGCTTAAAGAACTATAGATTTCACGCTAGACCAAAATATAACACCTTAGCATCATCCATATAAAGTTTCATCAATTTTGGACAACATTTAAGCATCTTCTAAGTTGATCAAATATTAGAAAAGTTGCTGGATGTAAAATAAAAGGAAACCACATGGGTGGGCAAAGTAATTTTTGAAACCTCATGGGTGGGATGTGTAATTTCACCAAACGTCATGGGTGGGGGATGTAATTTTCCCATAACATTATTATTGTTAGGTTAGTAGCATTAGCAGAGCGGGGGGTGTTAAAATAGACAAGATTAGAAAGGAGCGTGTTATCGAGTACTCTACTATGCTCCTCTCTAGTTTTTGGACTTCTTCTCTGGTTTTCTCCCTTCAGTAATGGCATAGAGATGTGTTTTACTTTTCTGAGTTCTGTAATCTTTCATTTCTTGATTTTCATTCTCTTCCTTATATCATCAAGAAAATCGATTATGGCGGATATAGAGAAAGGAACGACAGCTAGTGAGGCCAAGACAGGAACAAAGATTGAGGCAGAAAACCCACTCTATCTACACCCAAGTGACCATCCTTACATGGTCATTGCACCTATCTTCGCCGCTAAAGGCTTTAGAGGATGGAAAAGAAAAGTGACAGTGGCGATGAAGGCAAAGAACAAATTTGGTCTTCTCGACAGAACGCTGCAACCACGAAAACATGATGATTCAAGATTCAGTGAATGGGAAGAAATAACCACATGATTATTGTAACGCCCCGGTTTACCACCACCATTACACTTAGCCATTTTTTTTCTCGATTCCTTTAGGACATGCTATAACTGAAATAATAACTTATACATTAGTTTATATTATACATGCATCAGTTTTTACAAAAGGTCCCCTACTAACACCACCGGGGGTTACCGCCACACTTACTAAAGGCTAGCAAGTGTAAGGCTACATACCACCACCACTCCTATGTTAGCTTATCTTACATCGCTATTCTATTTCCAAAAGAGTGACACAACCAACCCGTCACTTTCACCTTAGTACCAAAATAACCCCTTCCCAGCCAACTGCTATGTTAGCTCCTACTCCTATTTTACACCAAAATGTAAAGGGGTATCAAAAGACTATTACATAACTAGTGTCTAACAAGGGACCACTTCCATATACTCGTAAATAGTGGAAACTTCATGAGTAATGGATTGCCTGCTGCCATTCTCTGGGTGCCTAAATCCTTGTATCTTCTTATTCCACTCCTCGAAAACTATCTCGGTGAGCCCAGGCTGAATACATCTACGATAGGTGACAAACATGAAAATATACAAGGTGTCGGTGGACTCATCCTCAGTGCAGAGAAGGTGACCATCCCAGTTACCCTGAACTCACAGAGTTCATATACACACAAGAGAATACAAACAAATAAAATCAGTAAAAATTGAGTTACACTACCACAACCCGTAAAAACTTATTTTCTCTTTAAAAAAACCTTTATTGCAAGTCAATAATAACAATCATAAGGCATAGCAGATCAGAAAAGATCACACACCATTTACTTGTACCAAGAACCATCAAGAGATAAATAATATCATATACAACATATTTCCAAATGAAGTCCACCACCACCCACCCGCCCACCCTATGTCCTTAAGTGTGCACACCCCCTATTGAAAACTTCTGCCCAATAGGAGTAGATCATAGTGGCAGCTCCACTTCATTAGTAGGAGCTTATATTGTTGCCGGAACATCGGCTTGGCCTTAAAGGCTCTCACAAGAGGCATAGTCTTAGGATAACCATGTTATCAACATCACACAATACTTTCCACCACCATCATAAGAGGTTATCCTTAAACACACTTGCAAACCATGAGTAAGATATCATAAACAAGCTTAAACACAAGCAACACAAGTAGTAATTCACACATCAAGCTCACACACTTGTAAAATAACCTTTCTAACATCATAACAAGACCATTTAAGCTTCACTAAATTAGAGAATCACACAATTTCCAAGAAACCACCATAGAAAGCTTAAAAACTCATTTTTGACCAAAATCACTTCTTACCAACTTAAATATTTTCCCAAAGAATTTTCGGCCTAAAATTTTAACCATGTTACTATCTCCATAACACAAGTAACCTCACAAAAGTGAAACTCAAGATCAGTTCTGGAACTCATTTAACCATTCAGAAATGCTTAAAACACATTTTCTCATTTCTAGCTTCCTTACCATGTCTAACCGACTTAAATAACTCCATTCGACTTTATGTTTCAACCACAACCATATAATCACTATTCAAGACAACCCTCAAAATATCAGCTCAAAAACATGTCGGAAACTCAACTAAAAATTTCCTAAAGCTTAAAGCTTATTTTCCCCCATTTTCAAATTTTCTTAGGGTTTTCCTACTTCCCAACCTTATTTCGACTTGATTTGCTAGTATAATCACTAAGTCTCCATCCCAATTTTACTGTTAAAATATTAAGAAAATAGGAGAAGGGATTCGTAGGTAACCAAATAGAATGACTTAAGAAAGAAAATAAGCTTTAAAGGAGAAATTGATGTGCATAGATGTTACCTGTCCTCTCTTAACCATTTTGGTGTTTCTCTACCTTGATTATATGATTATTGAACTCAAAATCTCCACCAAAAAAGTCTCTCACCTTGGAGTTTGGCTTCCACTCCTTAAACTTGCCTTTTTCCTTGATTTTAGCTAAGTTACCACCTTAAATTTGTATTTCTAATGGGAGAGTGTTGTTGCCTAAGATCCAATGGTGTTTCCTAGCTTGATAATGACAGGGTAATTGAAGAAGAATGGTCACCTTGCTCACCTCCCATGGCCGCTTCACCCCCTCCTATTTATACTAATTTCCATCCTTATCTTTAAACTTGTAATCATTAGTTCTAGAATTCTCCTAAGCCATTGATTTGTGCCAAGTGTCCAAAACTAACCCTAACCATTGATATGTAACCGCCTTTAATTGGATAAGGAGGGAGCAAGTTGGATTTGTAATCATTAGCAAATAGTAAGGAGGTTATGAATAGTAAGGAGGTTGTGAATAGTACCCGAGATATTTTCTTCTTCTTCCTTGTGATATTTTCGGCCACCACCATAGGCCATGTTTGGCTTGAGCTTGTCATGGGTATTAAGGCTATATATGTAGGTATGTTAATACTAGTATGGGTTATCAAGTTTGAGGAATTTCCTCGGGTCACTTCTGAGCTCTTCCGAAGCCTCGTTTGCCCAGAACCACTAAATACTGAAAAATGTAACTAGTTTGTCTTATATTAAAGGAAGAAAGATATGATTGTTTCTTACCTCAAAACACTCTTAAAAATATCTAACACACTTCCTAAGGTTTATAACCACTCTCAGTTCCTGAGGAATTAGTAATTTTCAGGAATTTCAGGAATCCTGCAAAACTAAGGTTTACCGGGTGATTTCCGGGAAACTAGGGTTTCTAATGTTCACCATGCACTTCCAACTAATTATAACCTTCTCCATCCTTAGAAATTAGGGTTTCCTAAGGTTTACTGTTAAGTAAGGCCCTAATCATAGTTTAAGAATTTGGGGTATTACAATTATTTCTTGGCTCTCACAAATCGTGAACAAGGACATAGCGGAAACGGTAGTGAACTTCAACACTGCAGCTAGCGCATGGGATTCTCTTCGCAAGAGGAATGAGCAGAACAATGCTGCCTAGATTTATGGATTGAAGAAAGAATTGGGGAAATTAGAGCAAGGGAATGATTCGGTTCAAACGTATTATAGAAAGTTAACAAGAGTTTGGGATGAACTTAGCCAAATGGATGGAAAGCTGAATTGTAGCTCTACCACAAGAGAGGAGTATGAGAAGAAATTTCAGAAGGAACGAACAATGCAGTTCCTTATAGCTCTAAATGATACCTATTCCAGTGTCAAGTGCAATATACTCTTGTAGAGCCCCTCACTCAGCATAGAGGAGGCTTACTCCTTAGTCATTCAAGAAGAAAGGCAGAGGCAAGTCAATGGCAGAAGACACTCCTGAGCGAGAAACTCTAGCTCTCTCTATCGACAAAGGTAGGATCCTACAAGCTTAACAACAAAAGAAGAAGGGAAAATACCCTAGCAGACATAATCTAATCTACAGTAAATGTTAGAAAAGAGGGCACCTTAGGGGAAATTGCTTTAAAGTGATTGGTAACCCAGAGAGGGGAAAACTAAAGTAGCAACCAACATCGTGTCATAAGAAGCAAATTACCTTGGGAGTTCTATGTCTTCTGAATCGGTTGGTCTTAACCTCCAACAATTGAACAATCTGATGAACTTGCTACAAAAGAGCAAGAATGATTTGGAATTAAAATAAATTGGGCGCAACTTCACAGGTATCACTAACACTACTCTTCCTTCAAATTTCTGTCTTACAAGCAAAATAGCCAATAAACTACTGGAACTTCGATAATAGACACAGGTGCCTCAGGGCATATGTGTGAAAAGGAAGAAATGATTGTTGAATTGCATAGCTCAAAAGACAACCGTGAAATAACAATGCCTGATGGACATGTTCAACTCGTCAAGAATTATAGAACAGTCAAGTTGCAAGATAGTTTTGTTCTTTATGATATTCCGTTGGTTAGGCCTTTTAAATTCAATCTAGTTTATGTTAGGAAACTTATGAAACAGCTTGGTCAGCCAAATGTATTCCATGAAAGCTTTTTCTTTATGCAGGAACGTGAAAACAAGAGAGATTTGTCCATTGACAACGTTGTGAATGGATTATACATCTTGAATCATGAAGTATTGGACGATATTAGAAATATAAATCATGCTGAATTTAATATTGTAACCTATCATAATACGTTTGCAAAATGTAGTGATTCTTGGTTGTGGTATAACAGAATAAGGCTCATTCCTTTTCAAAAACTGAATACTCTAGGACTGGTAAAAAACAGATGCTTTAAAGCGTGTTGCTTGTGATATATGCCATAAAGCTAGGGCTGTATAAACTAACTCCACACTTTAACATTTTAATTCATGTTATCATTTCATGTAATAATATATATTAGTTATACATTACCTTATTAAGTAATTTCTCTTCATAAATATACCCTTTAATTTTAAGGTATATTTATAACTCAATTATTTACTTATTACCTTTCCTCTGAATTATCTAGGGTCTAATAAACCCTTTGTACTATATATTTATTTATAAGTACAATTAAGGTGTGTAAATCCTTAAATTATACAATTATTTATATAATCTATTACTAAGACTCATTGGCATAATAAATGCTTTAATTAGGCATTAATTATTTAATTAACTCTAGGATGTTTCAGTCATAAAATAAAAACTTTCAATGGAAGATTCTTTACTGATCATACTATATTGAATAGTTCACTTACCAAAAATGAAATATACAATGGTAGATAATTTTGAGAGAGTTATGTCAAATGATTATTCAAAGATCAATATATCACATAAAAAGATAATTATTTGAAGCTATAAAAATACATTAAAGATCTCATTCTCATTTTAATGTGATTTCTACTTTTGCTCAGAGCTTCTCTTATTTCATAAAGAAAGGTGAAGAGCTCTATAAACATGTATCAAGTTTTCCTCTTTTTCTTTGTGACATATTTCTTCATTTGTTTTCCACCAATCAAAGATTGATACTTTCTTTCATAATATAAAAACTAGTGCAATTTATACATGTTGTATAACAAATATAAAAGAAAGATAAGGTTTTTAATTTAAAAACTTATATTTAAAAATGTATAAATTATTTTGAGTTGTGTCTGGCTTACCTGCTTGTTAATATAATTATGCCGATAAAATTGATTAAACTTACTTACACCTTTTGCATTCAGTAGAGTATACATTAAATGCGGCTTCAACATAGAAACTCTTCGGTAGCACAGAATCATGACAACGCAGAGGGATTTCAAATATGATTGAAGATAAACAATAACTATCATTTGAAAAATGGCAGTGAGGAAAACGACTCAATATCTTTGTCGATAGTGTACGGTAGAGCGAAGAATCTTTTAGTAGGTCTATTGTGATGATAACATGTTATACAATTGAGAGATAAGAGAGTATAGGAGACAAGGAAGAAGAAAATATGCTCACTCCTTGCATTCCATTATATAGCATTATATAGTACATGATCTCATCTTTTACTCAGCGTTTGAGTGACCTATTAGAATACAAAACATTAAAGATTTCTAATAGTTACGAAGACTTTAAAGATATTTCAAGAGTTACAAAAATGAAGGGTCTAAGATAGACCAAAATACATGTGCATCACACACCAAATATACTTTATACAAAACAAGACTATATTTGTAATTAATAAAAATATGCATTAACATGTGCTTATGCTTCTGATAAATCTTATAAATGGTGTGTATTTTATTTTTTATTAAAAAGGGTGTAAAATTACCGCTACAGCTCCAGCGCAAATTCGTATGTACGGAACAGTCGTGCCTTATACCGTGCGAACCATGTGATATGGCAATCCCAGTCAGCAGCTGACTGGGTAGTTTTGCTGACTGGGATATTTTTTTTATTATATTAACTTTAAATGCTTGTAACTTTTAATATATAAGTCCAAAATAAATAAAAATTATATCATTGTTCATCTAAATTCAAGCTCTTCAAAACAAGACCAGTCATGGATATGTTTTGACAACTTTGAAAAAAACTTATTTTTACATGTGTATGATGATACACTAAAATCATATATGATTCATTAGTTTTGATATATGATTCATTAACCAATAAGTAGTGAATTAGATTACAAATTTCGAACCCAATAAAACTCATTATTGTTTTGTAGTGTATTATTATTGTTGTATGGTGTATTTTAAACCTTATATGGTGAATCATGTAATTTTTTATGTATCAATTTTTTTTGTGTTGTATTATTATTTTAGAAAAATTCTTTTTATATGTGATTGATTCACTAAAATGATGTTATGATTCATTAAACTTGATATTACGATTCATTGAAATTGTTGTGTCATGATTCAATAACTAATAAGTGGTGAATTAGATAACAAACTCCGGAACCGATAAAAAATCATTATTATTTTTAGTGTATTATTATTGTTGTATGGTGTATTTTAAACCTTATATGATGAATCATGTATTTTTTATACATACCATATATTGTTTTGTATTATATTTTGTTTAAAATTTTTATTTTTATATGTTTACTATGATACAATAAAATGAAGATATTGATTCACTAATTTTAATATTATGACTCATTAAAATTGATATTATGATTCATTAACTAATAAATGGTGAATTAGATAATAAACTTCGGAACCGATAAAAATCATTATTGTTTTGTAGTGTATTATTATTGTTGTATGATGTATTTTAAACCTTATATGGTGAATCACGTATTTTTCGTAAATATCAAATATTATTTTGTGTTGTATTATTGTGTAATTTTTTTATTATTATATGTTTGCGATGATACACTGAAATGACAATATGATTCATTAATTTTGATATTATGATTCATTAAAAGTGATATTATGATACACTAAGATGATGTTATGAATCATAAGTCTCATTGATATATATATATATATATATATATATATACATGTAAATAATATAAATTTAAAAGTTGTCAAAACATATTCATGTCTGGTCTTGTTTTGAAGAGCTTGAATTTAGATGAATAATGATATATATTTTTTTATTTTGGACTTATATTTTAAAAATTACAACCAATTGAAGTTAATAGAATAAAAGACAACCCAATCAACAAAACAGTCCAGTCACCTGCTGACCGGACTGCCAAATAGACAAGACTGTACACTCTTCGGTGTGGGCGTCCCGCGGCGTAGTCTACCTACTGCAGCTCCAGATAGGCGAGATATCCCAAAAAAAAAATGCGTCAAAGAAAGTAAGAAACCATACTCCGTCCGTACGCGTCTTCGTAACCGCCGCAAGGTCTTGCCCAACAAATTCCGCTCCCGCCAAGAGTAACCCCTGTCTCCCCGCGTACCCAAGGTTTCGCGCCAAACGCCTCTACCTCACTCCTCTCCTTCAATTCACTGTGTCCCCCACCAGAGGATAGTATAAACTCCTCCGAGCTTCCAGCCTTTCTAGAGCCTAATTCTTCCATCTCCTCTCATCTCCTTCGTTCTCTCTACCTCGGATCAGCCATGGCTCCAGCTACCAGGCGTAGGAGAACCGAAGCACCAAATCCATCAGAGAGGCCGTGGCGCTCTACAGTCGAGGGCCAAGATGTGGAAGAAGACGACATTCATTGCGAGGAATGCAGATCCGGTGACGACGCCGAGGAGCTGCTTCTCTGCGATAAATGCGATGGAGGCTACCACTTATACTGTCTGAAGCCCATTCTCGCCGCGGTACCTAAAGGGTCTTGGTTTTGCCCCAAGTGCTCTCGTCACAAGAAGCTCGACAGTATGAAATCTGTTTTTTCTAGTAATTTTATCGGTTCTGCTTGTTTATCAGATCTGAAATGCCTCTCTATTTCTACGCACATTTTCACGAGTGAAATCATATCGGATTTTGTGTTCTATGCACCGGTTGCGAGTTCATTCCCTAATTGTCCGGCTATTGATAATGTATTAGATCAGATTAGCCGCTTGGTTTGTTATAATTGATTTGGAGTTAGGAGAATGTCAAAGTCCGCAAAATGGCAATATAGCTGAGCTTGTAAATCTCAATTTCACCTCTGCTAAATCTGAATAAGAGAAGACTTCAGATTTGCTTTAATAAGCCCTATTTCCTCAATGATTTATTTGAGTTTATCCACCCGTCCAGAGGGATAGACATTTTCAATTCAAGTCCAAATAAATACTATTTCATTTGTCCGGTTCCGAATTTACCTGCTAAGGTGTGATTTGTTTTCGTTCCCAATTTCTTACTTTCTCAAAATCACATGCAGGATTTCCCTTGATCCAAACGAAAATCATTGAATTCTTCCGCATTCAGAAGAGCGGAGAAGTGCCCCAGGAGCACGTTTCAGGTATAGTACATCAATAAATATCGATGCCGTTGACACGCTCCCGTATCTACTCTCGCCAAAGCTGTCATTTCTCAGCTGGGCGGTGTTTGCTCAAGACCTAATTATTTTTAACTGTCGATAGATAACCGAAAGCGAAGGAAGAGGTCGACCAGCCTGTCCCCATCAAAGAAGAAGAGGAGACTTCTGCCATTCAGTCCGAGCGATGATAAAGTGAAGAGAATGGAGCAAATGGCGTCTTTAGCCACAGCTTTAAAAGACGCGAATGCCGAATTTAGCAATGAGCTAACTTACAGGCCTGGGATGGCTCCAAAATCAGCTAATTGTCCTAATCTCGAAAAGAATGGAATGCAGGTAATATAAATGAGATGGAGTCAACTGTAGATATCTTTTCTCGACTAGATTGCTTGGGTGAAGGGCTATTTTAGAGCTTTGCGTTATTAAATTGTATATATTTCTAGCTGATTGAAACTTTTTCTTGCCGAAGTAATCTTGGGGCATCCAATTTGTGTTAAATATACCATCCGTATGAAGTAAAATAGAAACCGAGATGCTGCTTGTGTGTATGGAGTCGATCTCCAAGCAAGGGAAACACAAGTTTCTAATCGTTGCCGGGGAAACAGATAAGGAGATTCATTAGGATTATCAAGTACATATAGACTTATCATGTTTTGTAAATATTGGAATATAAGTTATAAACCACTCTCTATGCTGCTCTCCAGTCTCGATGACTCAGTCTTACCTCAGACCTTTTTTTTCTCTTTTGGAATATGGATGAGATGTCTGTTGCTGCATAAGAATCCTAACTTGGTATGGTTTGATGCAACTTGAAGCAGTGTCAGCTTTTATTGTCGATAATCTTTATGTTGGTGAACAGATTTGTGCTGTGTCAGTTTGGTGATTGTATAGGTTTGATATGATGCATTATCATTAATCAAACAATATAGTCAACTTAGCCAAGTATGATAAATTTAGCTATGCCCCTGCTTATGGAGAAAAGGATGTTACATCTCATGCTTGCCCTGTTATGCTCCAATCCAATATGACCAATTCTTGTTACTCTTCAGATTTTGTCAATGGAAGATACTGAAACCTTGAACTTGTGCAAGAGAATGATGGATAAGGGGGAATGCCCACCTCTCATGGTTGTATTTGATCCCAAGGAAGGGTGAGTAAAATTATATCCAGTGCTTTTGTATTCTACTGAGGTTTATTGATTTGAGCTCAAGTAATTATTACGTTTGTACAAACAGGTTTACCGTGGAAGCAGATAAGTTTATAAAAGACTGGACGTTGATTACAGAGTACGTAGGAGATGTAGATTACCTGAAGAACAGAGAGAATGATGATGGAGATAGCATGATGACCTTGCTTTTAGCTACGAATCCTTCCAAGAGCCTTGTGATATGCCCTGACAAGCGTAGCAATATTGCTCGGTTCATTAATGGAATCAACAACCATACGCCGTAAGTTTTCTGATCTGTGTGATTTTTGTTTGGCGTAGCGGTAATTGATATTACATGGAACTTTGTGGACTGATATTGACAAGCAGCTAAAATCTGTTAGTCGTAGATGGATAATAATGCCATTCTCTTTTCCTTTGGTGAGGAAATTCTGAGCCTTTTCCCCTTGTATCTTGAGCATTTAAAACTGAAGTTGCTGCTTTGAACATTTTACAAACCAAAAGGCATTGAATACTTGCCCAAAACCTTTATTTATCAGGCTATTTCTTTTGTGACTGTCTTGTGGCATTGATATTGCTCATCGTCTCCTTCAATCAAGTAATTATATGATTTAACTTGTTCATATTTTGAATGATTTGAGGTAGTCTGAAAGATATATTTGAATAAGTTATTCAGTATAGCTTTTGCATGATTTCAATCAAGAGAAGTCATTCAATTATCAGATGAAGTATTAGACTATATGATTCCCATGTCTACTGCTAGTACATTATTTATAGGTTAATTCTAATGATTGATGAATCAGCGACAAAATGATGTTGTGTATAGATAAGAATTACAGTATATGTTTATAATCAAGTATGATAAGAATTTGAAATGTTCCAACTGCAGGGAAGGGAAGAAGAAGCAGAATGTGAAGTGCGTAAGGTTCAATGTCAATGGTGAATGCCGAGTTTTACTAGTTGCAAATAGAGATATAAGAAAAGGGGAGAGGCTTTATTATGATTACAATGCCTACGAGAATGAATACCCAACGGAGCATTTTGTCTAGATTTCTCTTGCCAAGTTTTGGAAGTTCAATTGATAATAGTAGAATTGAAGAAATTGCCTGTAATTAAAAGGTTTAGGGTTTGAAGCTCTGCACTACTCGAACGATAAAGAGAAAGGATCAAGTGAGGTTGATAATGTAAAAAACCTTGAGTAGCAGTAGAAAGTAATTTTCTCATGAGACGGAATTGTTAAGTCAAATGGAGAACATGGATAATATGATTGACTATAGAATATTCGAATTCATTTACTCTATGGTTCTCAAGTTTTGTAATAGTTTGGTTATAAGTTTAATAGCATCTTTAATAGAAAGTCAGCTTGATTCAATCCCTAACAATAAGACAAAATAAGGAAAATGTTGGTGTGGGAGAAAAAGTAGCAGAGTATTAACCACAAAAGTGGGTTAAGTAGACCATCGTGTATACTATGCAAACCCTTGAAATTGGATTTGCAATTTTTTTATCATCTATCCTACTTTAACTTCTTATTGTAGTTTGTAACAAGTTTTTTTATCTATCAACTCGGCTTGAGGATATTTCAAAAAAAAAAAAATCAACTCGGCTTGAGGTTGGGTGATGACTTCACCAATTCACCTTTCCGTAATGTTCTTGTAGACCAAGACATTTTCGCGTGGTTTTTATCATCTAATGTCTAATTGGAGATGCTAAGCCTAACTCTACCAACAACGCTAACATCAAGTTCCCTAAGTGATGCAATGTGGAATGAAAGTGGGCAAGGTAGGTCTTACATAGTATATTTTATCATGTCTCTATTTTGTTGTAGATCAAGTGTGAGTCTCACATTGGAAAAATTATATAGCTATAGCCTATGAGTTACTCCATCTAATACCAATTGGTTTTAGGATGGAATCTCATGAATTATTGGACCTTACTAGTCTATATGAGTATTTTATATAATTCCCTCTGTCATTGGGTCTATTCCTCTCCCACAATATTTCTAACAAGAATGAAACCCAAAGATGAACCAGTAGTAATAAACAGAGATAAAAATGAAATCATTAGGCTTAGAGATAAGTAGATACCAACTCCTCTTAACCAATGAATCTTACGGACAAAGATGTGATCTCTAGTAGTAATATGAAACCCTTTATCAACAATAGAAGATCATCCTAAATATGAAGAAACACGTGTTTACATCAATTCTTTAAACTAGAGATTACTTAGACATGACATTCATTATCAACACAATAGGAAAGGTAGAAATAACAGAGATAGGGAAGAAGAATTCTACAATTTGGTGTAGGTGATAAGCTCACAATCTCTCCTTTAAGTCACCTCATGTTTGATCTCTCAAACTCACCATTGGACACAAATTCTCTTTTTTTTGCCAGAGCAGTGCGTTCAGCAATAGCTATAGTTTGATTGAAATCTGGGTTTGAGTCACTAACTCAAAGAAAGAGACCTTAGCTCCAATTTGGGGTTCGTTCTTTCAGGATTTTTTTTAGATTAAGGCGACATGTGCCACCTATTTATTGGGTTACTTTTACCTTTTGGCCCACCAAATTTGAAATACTCTACCCTCATTGGTTAACCACTGTGACATTAATCATAAAGCTTCAAAACCGAGCTTTTTGTTTGTAACTCCAAATGCACCCTTCAAGAGAATTTGCAGGCTAAAAAATAAGTGAGCAAGTTAGTAGAAGTCCAAAATTTTAATGTATGAATTCCTGGAAGAAAAAAAAACTCATCCAGACACACCCTGGGCAACAACATCTCTTTCAAACAACATGTGTTAGACATACACACGGAGACGTGTAACACAAGCAAACAAGCAACATTCATTCACACGTTAACTATGTCAAGCTAGTCGTTTGACAAGCCTTTAGGTAATATAACCAAGTGCTTGACGATGTGGCACACAACTATCCCGTCAGGTGCATCACTCGCAACCCATAAGGATGAGAGTGGACTTGTACCACCCTTAGTAGACAAGCTCTCTAGCTGTCTCAAATTCCTCAACATCAATGTGTCAAGGGCAAAGGGGATCCGCACATCACTTGGGACTCCTACCCAAATGCGCAACCCAGGTATGAGTACCACTGCTACCTGGCTTTCAAAAGAGTGTCTCGCATGAAGGCAATTATGGCACCGACAACCGGAGTGAGAGAGTGATGGGTGAACACAAACACACTTAATAAAACACGATGAAGGTAACAAAACCTGCTAGAAGCGGAGAGAAAATGCCAGTCACTTTCAAGACATTCTCTTAAGAGAAAGGCGGGTGTTTATAAAATATGTCTTCAACTTTGAAGGGTTTGAGATCATTTAGTACTTCTCCCATCTTTGCTTGATCTTGTTTGTCATGATCAAGAGTTTCCTAGAGAAATGAGCAGTGAAGTGGCACACTCTCTCTTAGGTAGTGACCAGAAGGGGGACAACAATGAACCAATTTTTAAGCCAACCTCTCTTGCACCGCTCAAATGCTTGAAAAGCATAAGAGGAATTTCTAGAATTAGGAAGACCTTTCGTATTGTCTTTAATATTGAAGAAAGATAGGAGAAGGGTTACAGTTGGACAAACTCCCTTCTCCTTGTAAAAAATTATGAAACCATGAATGAAGCTAAGGAATATATGGGTGAAGATGAGCAAAATAAATCAAACTACAATTAAAAAACTCGAGGACGAACTGGTGGGGAGGAGGGATGGACATGCCACATGTGAAAAACGTAGAATACACAATACACCAATGGTAAAGTTTTACGAGTCGGAATCATCCAAGATGAGATTGTTGGCACAGAGTAATTAATTCCACCTTAACCATGTCATTAGCAGGGCTAATAATGCTTCATCCTCTATGATCACATGTACCCATCCGAGGAGCCAACAATCAGGACGTTAGAATCCTGCCCCAGCTATCAATCATCAAGCCGGCCTTGCCACACCTCAAAATTGGCTGGAATATACCAAGAAAGGAAGCCAAGCCCCCAACAAAGGAGAGTCAGGTTCCCTTGTCACAAAGAAGCCCTCATGATTCAGTACTCGCGGCCTGTCTTATCAATCCCATCGGCCAACCCGTCATTACCAACTCATACACCCATGGTTACCAAATCGCACATTGATCAGTGAACAAATGAGCATGTTTTATGGGTGTATTTTATGTGCTTCATCGACACTTATCATGCTCATTTCTCCTCTTCAGATAGCTTTCCTTCAGTATCATGTTTTATTGATGTTCTTACATATTTATTGCTTAAACACGAGGAAGCCTTTTTGGAAGCTCCTCTTCAACCTCCCATGGCTATATATTTTTCTTTATTATGCTCTAATGAATGAATAACCTCCTTGTACCTTGGTATAACACCCCTACTTCGTAATCTTAACTTAATCTGACCCCTAGCATAAACAAGTAATTCAAAAGCAGCGGAAATGGATACAACTGTCTTCTTCATGGGTGTTACCGCTATTACTCACCCATATGAGTAACAAGACTTCCTAATGCATGTATAATACAACGATATGATGACCGAGAGATAATCTAATTCAAAATACACAACTCTTAAACAATTTACACGTGAGCAATCTAATTTACACCAAATTTGTATAACCAAATGTATAACCCACCTATTACAATCCAACTATGTTCACAAGGGTAGTACTCAACTAACTACCCATTCCCGCACTCCAACGACGTCTTCCGTTGTGTACCTTAAATATGGTTAGGTCATAACGGGTTCAACACAACTTGTTGAGTATGATAATGTACAACCCATGAGCTACCGGGTTACACAAGACTAATTGGTCAAGTGAACACGCGATTGAGTAATTTCAACATATATGAAGAATACAATAAACACTCAGCATGCCAACATATAATAACATATTTTCAAATAAAAAGAACCAACACAAGTGGATCATTACATCATATAATTGAGTTAGTCCTTTTTCCATTTCTTAGGTCTTGAGAAGTTAATTGATTCTCGTGTACGACCTTAGTTATTTGTCAATACAATCTTATTGGGATTGTTTCTTTTCCATCCTGAATTATCAAGTAGGTCCGGGTATGTTCGAACCCTATAAAATGAGTGTTAATCTCAATAAAACCATCCACCATCAAAGTGACGTACCATCAAAATCCCCCCATCAATGATCATAGGCCAAAGACGCTGAGTCGTTCTCTTGACTCTGGGATGACCAAGTCCGTAAACGAGATCTACAGAAGTCGAAATCGATGTAGATGCCACCTTCTGATCCAAATATGCTGCGCCGGAACCATCCCGGATTTCTCTCTCCCCTAAGTAACCAAGTTGGTTAGAAGTATATTAGGAACATACGTCCTACTTCTAGTATGTTAGTTCGGATCATCTTGATTCGGATGTTGACTAAATGTTCAGGGAATTAGTAAGAAGTTCTCAAATGTTATCCACGGTTAGATATCTCAAGTATTCAAGTGTCTACAGTTCTCTAATCCTTATCGTATGTACTCTATGTGAGTTTTCATCTACTAGTCTCATAGTTAGTAATGCATCACACAGTAGGTCAAGGTTAAACAGATACGCATAAATAGAACAATATAATAATCCGTATTCCATGCATTTATCTTATTGGTCATACAAAGAACACATAGCACACAAGCCGAGGTAAACCTCGGTAAAACACAGGTTAAAAGAAACCATACCATACACCGACGAGGGAGACAGACTGTAATCCTGTGCCCGTCCTCAATTGATAAGTGGTGAAATAATGCTATTTTAAGGTCTTTATTCACCTTCATTTTACTTGGTGCATAACCTATTTCACCACTTAATAGAGTATTTTTGTTATTAATAGTGAACTTATATAGTTTGATCTATTGATATGTAAAAGCTCATTTTGAGCATACTTTTGGGTTCTTTTATAGCAAGTGGAGTGCATTAACAGATCCTCTATCTTTCAAGATTTCCAATGCTGCAAACGGGGAGAAATTCCGAGCCACAAAGAAGATTCTAGTCCCCACACAAGTTGGAGAAAATCACTACTGGTCCCGACCAACCCAGGGTGGGTCGGTCGGAAGTTCCGGAGGCTGGAATTGCTAATTCCAGGGGCGGAAAGCTACTGGAATTGACCAACCCTGGGACCGACCCTTCCTAGGGTCGGTCGGGTCGAAAAACACACACGTGATTTCTTTACCAGAGGGCTGACCGACCCACGGACCAACCCTATATCTAGTTTTGCTTAAGGACAAGCAAATAGATAAGTGGTGAAATAATGCTAATTTAAGGTCTTTATTCACCTTTATTTTACTTGGTGCATAACTTATTTCACCACTTAATAGAGTGTTTTTCTGATTAATAGTGAACTTATATAGTTTGATCTATTGATAGGTAAAATCTCATTTTGAGCATACTTTTGGGTTCTTTTAGAGCTAGTGGAGTGCATCAATAGATCCCCCATCTTTCAAGCTTTCCAACACCGCAAACGGGGAGCAATTCTGAGCCAAACGAAGATTCTAGGCCCCGCACAAGTTAGAGAAAATCACTACTGGTCCCGACCAACCCTAGGACCGACCCAGGGTTGGTCGGTCGGAAGTTATGGAGGCTAGAATTGCTAATTCTAGGGGCCGAAAGCTACTGGAATCGACCGACCCTTCCTAGGGTCGGTTGGGTCGAAAAGCGCACATGTGATTTCTTTACCAGAGGGCCGAACGACCCATGGACCGACCCTAGGGTGGGTCGATTGGACGGAAAATTTTGCCCAGTTTAGTGTTTTAAAAAGCTGGATTTGGGGCATTCTTTCTGATTATTCAATACACACGACACCAACTAGAAAGAGAGGAGAGAGAGGCGAAAACAAGGGAGAAAAGAAGAGGAGAAAAGAAGAGAAGAAGAGGAGGAAGAAGAGATTGAAGAATTCTACCTCCATTGAAGCTCTAGAGCTCCTCCCATGGCTAATTCTCCATCTTTCCTTCTCTTTCCTATATTAATGGTTGAGTAGTCTCATTTGTATTCTAGGATGGGGCTTTACTCTATTTTTGATCATTGAATGCTAGAAACCTAACTCATTTAATGCTCTTGGTTTATTCCCTTCAATATCAATAATGTTTTAAATTGATCTCTTATTGCATTTATGGTGGTTGTGAGCCTCGATTGTTGAACCACTACCCTATGTTAATTAGAGTTGATTAGGGTCTGATCGGGTTCTAGGTCCACTTATAACCTAAGCTTAATAACTATGTCATAAAACATTAATTATTAAATCCTAAGTTAGCTCATTGGAACCTGTTATGAGTCGCCACCTAATTTTGACCTAGATTAAATTAGGAAAGGAGAGTCCGGGTTCGAGGGCTTGGTATACGACTTATTTAGGGTTCAAATTACATTCATTACCCCTCCTAGGTCATTTTTCCTCTACTTGGTTTAATTACGGCTTATTACGAAGTCGTTTTAACCTAAGTGCGCAAGTTTATGATTTTTTTGGATTTTTATCATTTTTTGACCGAAATTTAAAGTGAGAACTGAAGTTACCTAAACTAGGGTTTCGGAGGCAGAACTAGGCCAAATTTCTTTCTGTCTGTGGCCACGGGCCTACTATCCGAGCCCACGGACCCCAGTTAACCTAGTTGTACAAAAAAGTCGAATTTAAAAGAAAACAAAATTTTGACAAGTCTAGGGCCACAGACAAGACGTCTGTGGGCCCGAACATTGTTTAGAAAACCCTAATTTTTGAAAAATTTGAAATCCCGCCGCCGCCCGAGGGTGTCCGTGGCCATGGACTTCCTGTCCGTGGGCCTGGACACAGGGTCCGGGGCTACGGACCACCCATGGACAGTGGATTTTAGGTGGTTCCCGTCGGTGTTTTAAGTTCAAAATTTATGGTTGCATGGCCTGAGAAATTTCTAAGATGTTAGTAATCAAAAATTTACAATTTGAAGTCGAATTAAACACGAAACTTGGTAAACAAGTTAAAAGGTAGAAACTGAAACAAATACCAATTCGGGGGCTGTAAAAGATTAGTTTGCACCCAAAATTCAATAGAAGGTTAATGAAGTCACAGGGTTTTGAAATATCCATTTAGAAACCTTGTTTACCTTTTGGATTATGATGATCCTTCACGTCGGGATACTTCGGGTGCCTCGTTGATGGCGGATCCGAAAGAACTTCAAACCGAGCTTCTGACCTCTAGTTGTTTTTGACATTCTTCACGTTTTGATGGCGTTTTGGTGGGATTTTGATGATGGTTGATGTTGTGGGAGTTGGATAACGTGTTTTGGTGTTGATTTTGGAAGGATTTTGGTATGATTTCGGGGCCCAGGAGTGTAAAAACGAGAGAGACTTAAGACGGCCGTGTTGGCTGATGTTCTAGGGCTTGAGAGCTTCTGATTTGATCAAGGGTTAAGGTTCCTTATATAGGCTTTCTTAAAGATAGAAAAATCTAGTAAAAACTAAGATTTTACCGACACTTTAGTTTAAGAGTTTCCAAAACGAATTTGACCTTGAAATTTTAACCATGTGTAAAGGATGATATTTCTAATTTTTCCAAGGTGGAATCGAATTTTTTGGATGTTGGAATATTTTTAAATTCAATTTCACTCCATATTCAATCAGAAATTACTAGAAAATTATAGGAAATTCAAAAAATCAAAATTCCAAATCCATCATGCTCAAAATGTCATCCTCCATCATGGGTTAAAATTTGAAAGCATTTCGAGTTGATTTAAGCCGTCTTTGGAGGGGAGAGAAAGCTTATAGAGGGCTTAGGGGCCTTGAAAATTTACGAAAGCGCCCTTGAAGATGACTAAGCTGTCCCTTGCACTTTGGAATGTGCCGATTGAACTGGGAATCCTTGCTACTTGACCAAGCTACCCTTTAGAACCTACATCCCAAGAGACTCCCTTCCGGGGGTTAAAATTTTGGGTATAACAGTTGTTCCATTCAACATTTGAGTTTGAGTGTGGAATTTGACTAAAAGGGGGATAAACCCTAACTTTTGCTCTCTTGATTTTGGGGGTAAAATCTTAGGGCTATTATTTAAGAGTTTTTGCTTAATGCTACTGTACGGTATGAAACTGAAATACCCCAAATCTAAATGATATTATTAAATCATTATTTATTGGAATATAATCCAAACATAAATCAGTTCACGTACGCATGCAAACCCATGCATAAAAACGTTACGTAAAAACAGTCGTTTCACCATAAACGCTAAAACGCCTTAAAAGCATATGGTCAAACATGACCTTGTATGACCCTCTAATATTCAAACTAAATGGTCATACAATTATTATATGAATATACAAATATATTTCCTAAGCCATATTCAGTCAAATACGCAAAATGCTCGGGAGTGCTCACACCCGCTCCTTAAAGCACGAAAAGTCCGGAGGAGTGCCGAGGTGGCACGAACTCCTATAAAATTAATTCCTAGAGTTCCTAACATCATTATTTATCATTCTAAAGAGAACCCACGAAGTGGTTTCTCAAAATTCAGCAAAAACCAAAGGAGGATTTCTTAGCGCTCCTTTTGGCCCGGGAGTGTCCCGATGGCCCGTAAATTATGTCACGGGTTGATATAACCCCATATAACTCAATGTAACATCTTAGTATATGTTTATTTACTATAATAAGTGTTTACAAACACTTGGAACTCATAAAAACAATTTGTTTCCCAAAATTTCCTTAGAGCACAAAAACACACCTTCGGGTGTCACGAAAACGCGTTTTACGCAATTGCCTTGTAGTTTTTGACATACCACGAATTGGTAATCTTAAAAAGGGTTAAAATTACCTTCTAAATAAGTTGGTGTGACTAGTCAACAAGGTGCTCTATAGGGGCCGATTTTAAGGGCAAAAACTAGTATAAAATTTGCTTTAAAAATTTATAAAAGGCTTAAAACATGATGACTCATCATCCCATGTGTTATATTACTTAATGCCAAAGTGTATAGGTCTCATTTGACCTTATAGCTGTCGAAAATCAGACATTGAGCAAGCACATGTGAGCTAGGAAGAAAACAAATGCAAAAAGGCAAAAGTAGATCTAAGATTCCTTCTTTTTGCTTTTCTTACAAACTAAGCTATCTTCCATGTTCTTCCTTGGCTCTTCATGGCCGGTTTTTGAGCTCCATTCAGACCTTAAATTCGTGACCTACATGAAGGAGAAGACAAGCCATGTGACATTGAAAAATCAAAGAATAAACTCACCTTTTCTCACCTTGTCTTCTAGCCAAAATAATTGTCTTGCCAACTCTTGCCTTGTCACACCTCACATGCCCTATAACATGGCCGGTTTTTATTGCTGGAAAGGAGTCATTTATTGAGCCAATCAACCATGGATTAAACTAAGGAAAAGAATTGTCAAATGACATTAAAAATTTGACAAAAGAAAATCAAATTCCAATTGCCCTCTTTCATTTACGTGAGCCAAGCCTCATTTGCTTCCTTGCCCTATTCTTGCACGGCTTGGTAAGCTTCTCCCTTCTCTCTTCTAGCTTCATCTTCTTCCTTTGAAGCTCTTAAGTCCATTAATGGAGTTTTAACTTCTATCTTCATCTTAAGGTAATTTCCTAGCATTTCTTGGCAAGTCTTGAAGCAAAACTCTTCCTAGCATATCAAGGTGGGTTCGGCCACATTTAGTTCTCCAAGGGGATTGTCCAAACCAATATTAAACCAAGGAGCATCTCAAGGTTATCTTAAGGTAGGTTTTAAAGCTTGGAAATCCTTAAAACACATTTTTGTGTGTAACCAAGTTCTACCTCTTCTAAGTCTCTTTTCTTCTTCATTTTAATGAAGGAAAACTTGTTCTTCATCTACCTTAGGAGTGGCGAATTTATAAGGAGAAAAGTCTAAGGTAAAGTCTTGTAAAACTACTTCCAAATCTACTTAAGATCTTTATTCAAGATCTAACTCCTAAACACCTTCACCTCTTGCATAAAACCGAAGAGGAGCATCAAGTTTACCTAAGAGAAAGCTTGGAGATTCAAGAAGAAGTTCAAGCACTTAACCACCTTTGTTAAGAAGTAAGTTTACTAAGTAAATCTTTATGTTATAAGCTTTGTTAAGCTTCTAAAAATTGTACAAAAATTATGTTCACCTCCTAGGTTAATTAATACCGAAACTACTTGGTTTTATATGCCAAAAATATAATCTATAACATATATAGAAAATGTTTACCTTAAGACACATTTTTGTGTCACAAAATTTATTTATGCTACAAATTAATTAAGGCCGAAATGTCTTGGGCAAAAATGCTTATTTTTGAGCTAAGAATAAATATAAGACATTACAATAATTTATACATGAGTTATATGACTCATATGAATTTATGTACATTTATTATGACATATAAATCCACTTTTATATACTATATGGTCACTAAATAAATATGGCCGAATTACCTTAGTGTTAAATAGGAATTAATGACCTACTTAGGTATATAAACTTATATCATAAAGTTTTGTGAGTTAAAAATACTTTATTAGAGCTTAAATGGCTAATTAATTAAGTTATGTGGCTTAAGTATAATTTTTACAAAGTTTAGTGGGTTTAGTATAAAAACCGAGAGCTAAAGGGGTACTTAGTGTAATTATGAAATAATATAAGGTTAAGAATTAAGTTTGAATTTTAGATAAATTAAACAAGTGTTAAGATAACTTTTTATAAAGTTTTGGGCTATTATGTAATTTATAAAAGTTGAGATGTAAGTTTATAAATTATTAGTGGGCGAATTGATAATTAAGAGAATCATTGAGTTCACTTTCGAAATTTTGAAGGATTAAATATTTAGGCTTTAGATTATAAGTTATTAAGATACTAATATAAAGTTTTGGGGTGAAATGTAATTAATGGAAAGTTCAAGACCAAAGCCGAATTCTTTGGGGTTAGTTTGGTAATTTAAGAATTTATATATATATATTCGGCATTTATGGAGAATTAAAATTAAACTATAGTTTACATGACATTATGTAAAAGTTATAAGATTTTGTGGTTAGATTGTGATTATAAGAAATAAATTATTAAAGCCGAGAATTTAAGGGGCTAAGTTTGATTTTTGAGAGTTATAATATTTAAAAGCTATATACCAAAATATTAGGGATGGCTTTGCAATTTAGCTAAATAAGAAGTTAAAACTCTATAATATAAAGAGATTAGAATTTAATATAAAGTTTATAAATTTATGTGGTTGTTCTGTAAATAACCGAAAAATAAGAGTAAGAATTTAGATTAAAATAAATATAGGTCCTACATGGATATTTGGAGGAATTTAGAAGAAAGAATTTTGATTAAAGGAATTATGGAATTAAAACTATGACTTACATGGTTATAAGGAATTAAAAGAAAAACAATAAATATTATTTATGGTTAAAAAGGAGAATAATAAGACTATAAGAATTTTATGTCTAAGTATGACATATAAATAGTAAAGGAATTATAGGTTTTTGTCACCTAGACAAATAAAATAAACAACAAATGCAATAAACACATATATGTGCATTAAGGGATTTATAAATAAATCAAAAGGATAACGAATGAGTAATACATAAAATCATGAGGTGATTAAAAGGAATAAACCTCACATGAAATAACAATATGAGATTTGTTAAAAGATCCAATAGAATTATTATATAAGGGTAACATAAATTAACCCTCTCAGTTAATCCTATTCTAGGACTTTGTTTGACCAGACGTTGACCAGGGTATAATCAACTGCAACCTACGGTGAACGGTATGGGATTCTTGCAACCTGTTTTCTAACGGATTACACCGGCTTGTGTGCTATCTGTTGTTTGAAATAACGACCAAGATAATTAATGCAAAATGTTGTTTTACTCTTGTGCACTGTTGTATTATTTCATGTGCGTGATTGTTGCTGACTACAACGTGTATGTCCCACGCATACAAACACTACTATACCAGTGGATTAAATACCTGCGTTTCAGTATACCGAGGACTTGTACTCAAGTCTCTCACTAACTTCACTTTATAACAAACGTCATTATCCTAAACGTGATAATTGACAATACACATTGTGTTTTGTTTAATGTCTCTATATGACACTTAACAAATATATACTTCGAGAATGAGGAGCCCAGTTGGATCTGGCCATGCATGCTACGGGAGTTGTACCTGTCTCAGGTCGTCTCCTACTACGTCGCGACGGAACATTCAGTTGGGAGGAAGACTTTATTCCTTCCGGGATTCAAATGCCCTTCAGTTCGAGGAAGACTTTATTCCTCTAGTGGGTTCTTATTTCCCACGCCATTCAGTTCAGGGTTTGACTACGTCATCTCCTGGGGTTTTTATACCCAACCTTTCTTTATAACGAGGTCACTATACCTCCACTATTTCAGATATTCAGTTATAACTGTCAGTCCCATTGTGTGGACCGACTATCAGTAAAGAATTTCAGTTCAGCTAACTCGACCTTCTATGTCTTGTTCTATGTGACATTATTGTCCTTGCATGGATACTTGTTATCATCAGACTATGCTTGTTTACAGCTTTATAAAAATGAACTGCATGTGTTCGACAAAGTAGTTGGTGTGGCCCGGTAGACGATGGGCTGCACGTTTTCCATACCAGCATTGTTTGCTGAGCCCCTTTGGGGGCACCCCCATTTTTCAGGTACCTGAAGTTTAAGAAGATTCACCACACTGAGTGTAGGTGGGTTAGACCAAGCTTGTGGGATCTACTATAGTTAATTAATTTATTTCAGTATTTTACTTGAGTTTGATTCCTAGTATCTCGGGTTGTATCTGTATTCCAGACCGTGACATTTGAGGATTGTATTTGGACTTAGCCTTGTTGGTCACAAGGGTGGCCAACGGCATTGTAATACCGCCCGGTTGTTGTATTTATTTCCGCTGCAGTTGTATTTTATTTGGGAGTGATCGCCGTTCAGTTTATTGGATTTCGGGTTGGGGTATTACAAAAATGGTATCAGAGCGTAGTTACGCTCTGGATACAAGGATACACCGAGATTAGGATATCTAATACTTAGGTTAAGGGTTGAGAGATAGTATTGAAAGGAGTTTAAGTTAGTTTTACTTAGACTACTATCCAAGACCGAGTTTTGACCACAGTGCCTAATATACCTCAACATCCTGCAGATGTCAGGAAGAGGAGGACGACGTGGACAGGCTGATGAGGAGCCAAACATCAGGTGGCAGACATTGCCACCTTAATTGCTCAGGCATTTGCACAGGCGGGGGTTGCACAGCAGCAGCAGCTACCTCCACCACCACCACCCAGGGAGAGACTGGGTGAAGAGTTTGGCTGATCTGAGGCCAACTGCATTCAAGGGGCAGACTGACCCTGCTCACTTAGACCTACATCATGGAGATGGAGACAGCGTTCGAGACGCTTGCAGTCCCAGCTAGGGAAAAAGTAAGACTTGCTGCCTTTTATCTGAAGGATGCAGCTAGAGATTGGTGGAACATGGTGAAAGCCGACCACCTGGATGACCCAGCTTTTACTTGGGGACATTACACTGCATTACTTAGGGGCAAATACTACCCGGCCCACACCAGGATGGTGAAGACTCGGGAGTTTGACGCCTTGGAGCAGACGGGGAAGATGTCAGTGGATGAGTACTATGCGAAGTTCACTTCGCTACTCAGACTATTACCCGGCATAGGATACTCGGACCAGGTGTTGGTCGACCGATTCTACGGGGGACTGAGCCCTCGACTTCAGTTTGGGATGGGACCAATCATCCCCACCAGTTTGCAGGAATGCTACCATGCTGCTTCCGTAGTGGAGATCACTTGTAAGAGAAGGGATGCTTTGAGCTCCCAAAAGAGGAAGGACGGACCTGGTGGCGAAGATGCCAAGCAGGGGAACTCCAACAGAAGGAACAAACCTTATCAGAAGGGACAGGGGTCCTACTAAGGGAAGGGGACCCAAACTACTGGGAACCCCCAGTCGGGAACCCACGGAGCAGCAACTACACAGAAAACCTACCCATCTAAGGGTTCCGGACATGGCTCAAACACGGGCCAGAAGTATGTCCGCCGTTTCAACTGTAAGCAATGCGGAAAGGACCACCCCGGTGTTGACTGCCAAGGGGAGAAAGTCATGTGCCGCTACTGTCAGATACTCGGGCATCGTGCCTTCGAGTGTATCCGAAACCCGGAGAGCAGGAACTACCGCCCGGGAGCAAAGCCAAACCCGGCCAAAAGAATGGAGCTAGCGATACTCGCCCTCCACCAACAAACCAACTCAGGGGTACAAGGGCAAAGGCCCAGCATCGGGACCCGCCCTGCATGTCATGGACCGCTCAGATGAGGCTGGTCCTTCTACTAACCCAGGTATTTCTAAACCGTGAACCTATTATCGAGCAATGGATGATGTGAATGAGTGCTTGCATGCCTTGATTGCCTAATTGAGTAGGAAAGAATTAGTAAGACTCACTAGTAAAAATTTAAACCACGTAGGAAGCTATAAGATATGCTTTCCTATCCCCTCACCGCCCTCCCTGGAGGAAAACATTATCAAAGTACAAGAACCAGGGAACGAACAATGTAAGGTTATCCAACCAGGTTTGATATTACTCAAAGGATACCTAACACCGGAGACACAAATTGCAATCATTAGAAAGTGTCAAGAATTGGGAGCAGGACCAGGAGGGTTCTACACTCCAGAATTTCCAGGAGGATCAAAAATGAAGCTGAAAATGATGTGCTTGGGAAAGGATTGGAATCCTTATACCAAGAATTACCAGGATACAAGAAATGGAGATGGAGCTCAAGTGCCAAAGATTCCAGAAGAATTTTTACAAATTGTGGAACAAGCAGTTACTACCGCTCAGCAGATGGAAGAAGATCCAGTTCCCAACTTAAGGGCTGATCTATGTATCATCAACTTCTATGAAGAAGGAGGCCGTTTAGGGCTACACCAGGACAATGATGAAACAAAAGGGTCCCTTGAACAGGGGATACCAGTATTATCTTTGTCTATTGGAGATGACGCAGAGTTCCTTTATTGCGAGCAGAAGCGTGTGGACCTTGCAAAGAAAAATATTGAGTTCAGGAGATGTTTTAATAATGGGTGGAAAGTCAAGGTTGCTATACCATGGAATTAAGAGGGTTAAGCTAAACACACCTTCGACAGTGATAAACACCACTCACATGAGACCAGGAAGATTAAGTTTGACTTTTAGAAAGTATTAGTGTTGTAATTTGTTTTTGGACTTCAGAAAGGAGATCATCTCATCAATGAAGCATTATTGTTTGTGAAAGTGAATGTCTTTAGACCCCATCATGTATCAAAGTACTTACTCAGATTCTGTTATTAGGTTGTGCTAAGGAGACGGAAGGTGCCTTAAGTATACTTACTGAGGAGGAGGCCCGCAAGGGCGGCTCGATTCTCACTGGTACCTTTCCGGTTAATGGAGTGGATGCATTAGTACTGTTCGACTCCGGAGCCTCACATACTTTCGTTTCGCCTACGCTTGCGGGGAAGTTGGGGCTAGACGCAGTAGAGTTACCTGACTTTAAGGTGGCACTCCCGTCTAAGGAGAAGATCAGTTGCACTCGTCTTTATAGAGGAGCCACTATCAGTATTAAGGAGGAGGAATTTCCTATTGACCTTATTGAGTTCAAAGGTCTAGGATTCGATGTTATAGCCGGGATGGACTGGCTGGGGCGGCACAGAGGCCGCATTCTTTGTGCAGAGCGCAGACTGTTGCTTAAGAGCCCATCAGGAGTGACAGTATCTTACCGTCAGAGCCCTAGAGCACCATCTATAAAAGTTATATCTGCTATGTCCATGTACAAGCACGTCAGGAAGCAGAAGGAATATCTATGTTATTCAGATGTAGAGCATGACCCTGATTTTGATCCAGCTATGCCAGTGGTGTCGGAATTTCCAGATATTTTTCCAAAGGAACTACCAGGCTTACCGCCATCTAGAGAGGTAGAGTTCTCCATCGAATTACTACCAGGTACCGGTCCCATAGCTAAGGCACCATACCGTATGGCACCAGCAGAGATGGCTGAGCTAAAGGAGCAGCTAAAAGATTTATTGGACAAGGGATACATACGACCTAGCGTATCTCCTTGGGGAGCACCAGTCCTATTTGTGAAGAAGAAGGATGGAAGCCTTCGTTTGTGTATTGATTACAAGAGCTTAATGCAGTATCGGTGAAGAACAAATACCCACTACCACGGATTGACGATTTGTTTGATCAGTTGAGAGGAGCAAAAGTATTTTCGAAGATCGATTTGAGATCAGGCTACCATCAGATACCTATCAGGGAGCAAGACATAGAAAAGACAGCATTCAGAACACGGTATGGCCACTACGAGTTTACGGTCATGCCTTTTGGCTTGTCAAATGCACCTGCAGTCTTCATGGATTTGATGAACAGGTTATTCAGAGAGCAGTTGGATAAGACCGTGGTTGTATTCATCGATGACATCCTAATTACTCAAAGTCTAGAGAAGAGCATGAGAGTCACCTCCGACATGTACTTGAGATCCTAAGGGAGAACCAGCTTTATGCTAAGTTCTCCAAATGTGAGTTTTGGTTGGACAGAGTTTCCTTTTTAGGACATGTTATCTCAGATGCTGGTATCGCAGATCCAGCAAAGATAGAAGCAGTTCGCACTTGGCCTAGGCCAAAGACAGTTACGGACATCAGGAGTTTCCTTGGTTTAGCAGGTTACTACAGAAGGTTTGTCAGAGACTTCTCCAAAATAGCCAAACCTATGACCAGCTTAATGAAGAAGGATGCACCTTTCACATGGACTACTGAATGTGAGACCTCATTCGAGCTTCTGAAGAATGCCTTGACATCAGCACCAGTTTTGACTATACCTGAAGGCACAGAGGGTTATGAAGTTTACTGTGATGCATCAGGTAGGGGATTAGGGTGTACTCATGCAGAATGGGAAGGTAGTCGCCTACGCTTCCCGACAGTTGAAGAAACATGAGGAAAACTATCCCACACATGACTTGGAGCTTGGAGCTATTGTTTTTGCTTTGAAGATCTGGCGCCACTACCTGTATGGTGTCCAGATGACCGTATATTCGGATCACAAGAGTTTGAAGTATGTATTCACCCAAAAGGAGTTAAACATGAGACAAAAAGATGGGTTGAATTTCTTAAGGACTATGATATTGATTTGCAGTACAAGGAAGGGAAAGCTAATGTTGTAGCAGACGCACTGAGTCGACGAGCACATTCCTTAAATGCCATTGTGGCTAGCTCGAGTCTTATGGACGACATACGTAGAGCACAGCAGAGTGATCAGCGAATGATGGAGATCAGTCAGAAGTTGTCTGACGGTACATTTGAAGGTGGAAGTATGAGTTCCAGTTACATGATGATGGACTCATCAGATTGAAGGGAGATTGTGTATTCCCAGAGACAGCACAGATATTAAGGAGCATATTCTTCGAGAGTCCCACACTTCTACCACATCTGTCCATCCAGGAGCTTCTAAGATGTACAAAGATCTAAAGAGGTATTTCTGGTGGAGTGGTATGAAGGGCGACGTGACAGAGTATGTGATTCGATGTCTCACTTGTCAGAAAGTGAAATTCGAACATAGACGACCAGGAGGTATGGTACAGTCTATGCCAGTTCCAGAGTGGAAGTTTTATGACATTTCTATGGACTTCGTGGTGGGACTACCACCTACGAGAGGAGGATTAAATATGATTTGGGTTGTTGTTGATCGACTGACTAAGGTTGCTAGGTTTATTCCGATGAAAGACACTTGGAAAGTGCCTAAGTTAGCAGAGCTATTTGAGACAGAGATTATCAGACATCATGGAGTACCTAAGACTATTGTTTCAGATCGAGACACTAGATTTCTCTCACGATACTGGCGAGCTACTCGCGAGGCACTTGGCACTGAATTAAGCTTAGCACACAGCATTTCATCCTCAGACAGATGGTCAGTCAGAGAGGACTATTCAGACCTTAGAGGACATGCTACGAGCATGTGCCTTGGATTTTCAGGGCAGCTGGATAGATAGATTACATCTCATCGAGTTTGCTTACAATAACAGCTATCACGCCTCTATACAGATGTCACCTTTTCAGGCTTTATATGGCAGACCATGCCGCACACCTTTGTGCTGGGACGAGTCTAGTGAGACCGTCATCATTGGGCCTGAGTACTTGGAGCAAGTCCAGGCAGAAGTTCAGCAGATCAGAAACTATGAAAGCACAGGACAGACAGAAATCATATGCTGATGAGAGGCGACGAGACCTTGAGTTCGCAGTTGGCGACCAGGTATTTCTACGAGTTTCACCCATGAAGGGTGTATTCAGATTTGGTCAGAAGGGCAAGCTAAGCCCGAAATTTGTAGGACCCTACGCTATCATAGAGCGGGTGGGCCTAGTGGCATATCGACTTGATTTGCCAGCCGAGTTGGGCAAAGTACACAATGTTTTTCACGTGTCTCAGCTTAAGAAATACATGCCTCATCCTTCTCAATGTTCTACAACCAGAGACACTCTCTTTAGAACCAACAATGCGGTATGTGGAAACACCGCAAAGAATCTTAGATAGAAGACACGAGAGACTCGAAACAAGTCTGTGAGCCTCGTGAAGGTTCTTTGGTCGAACCACGATGTGGAAGAGGCCACATGGGAACTCGAAGCTGATATGCGAGCGAAGTTTCCCTCATTATTTACCGACTAGGCACTTTAGTCTAGGGTACGGGGGCGTACCCCTTCTTTTTGGGGGGTAGAGCCTTTTTCATTTTTGAGTTTAGTGTGCACTTTGTTGCACCTTTGTGCATTGCATTTGTTGCTTTTGTGCATTTCAGTTGTTGCACTTTTGTGCATTTCAGTTGTTGCACTTTTGTGCATTTCAGTTGTTGCACTTTTGTGCATTTCAGTTTGCACTTTTGTGCATTTCAGTGACACCTTGTCTTGTATGTGTTCTTGTGTAACACTGTGTTTGAATGTACCTTGTACTTCTACTTGATTGTGTGTACTTCATTACACTACAATGGAAATATTATATGCACTACGTTGCACCATTTGAAATGAAAAGTGATTGTGTTCACTACCTTGCTTTACACTGCAAGTATATGTTATGACATTCCAAGTATTCTGTTGTACTTGATATACACTATGAACTTAGGGATATAGAGACTTGGGACTTGATCCCTAAAAATTAGATTGAGTTGTGGATACTTAGTGGAACTTGATTCCCCCACAACCTTATACTTTAGATATGAGACTTCGGGGCGAAGTCCTTTTTAAGGGGGGTAGATTGAAATACCCCAAATCTAAATAATATTATTTAATCATTATTTATTGGAATATAATCCAAATATCATTTCACGTACGCATGCAAACCCATGCATGAAAACGTTACGTAAAAACAGTCGTTTCACCATAAACGCTAAAACGCCTTAGAAGCATATGGTCAAACATGACCTTGTATGACCCTCTAATATTCAAACTAAATGGTCATACAATTATTATATGAATATACAAATATATTCCCTAAGCTATATTCAGTCAAATACGCAAAATGCTCGGGAGTGCTCACACCCGCTCCTTAAAGCACGAAAAGTCCGGAGGAGTGCCGAGGTGGCACGAACTCCTATAAAATTAATTCCTAGAGTTCCTAACATCATTATTTATCATTCTAAAGAGAACCCACGAAGTGGTTTCTCAAAATTCAGCAAAAACCAAAGGAGGATTTCTTAGCGCTCCTTTTTGGCCCGGGAGTGTCCCGATGGCCCGTAAATTATGTCACGGGTTGATATAACCCCATATAACTCAATGTAACATCTTAGTATATGTTTATTTACTATAATAAGTGTTTACAAACACTTGGAACTCATAAGAACAATTGGTTTCCCAAAATTTCCTTAGAGCACAAAAACACACCTTCGGGTGTCACGAAAATGCGTTTTACGCAATTACCTTGTAGTTTTTGACATGCCACGAATTGGTAATCTTAAAAAGGGTTAAAATGACCTTCTAAATCAGTTGGTGTGACTAGTCAACAAGGTCTCTATAGGGGCCGATTTTAAGGGCAAAAACTAGTATAAAATTTGCTTTAAAAATTTATAAAAGGCTTAAAACATGATGACTCATCATCCCATGTGTTATATTACTTAATGTCTAAGTATGTAGGTCTCATTTGACCAGAGCTGTCGAAATTAGGCATACAAGGCCATGTGAGCTAGAACAAAACAAATGCAAAAAGGCAAAAGTAGATCTAAGATTCCTTCTTTTCTTTTCTTACATAAGTATCTTCCATGCTTCCTTGGCTCTTCATGGCCGGTTTTTGAGCTCCATTCAGACCTTAATTCGTGACCTACATGAAGGAAGAAGACAAGCCTTGACATTGAAAAATCAAAGAATAACTCACCCTTTTCTCCTTGTCTTCTAGCCAAATAATTGTCTTCCAACTCTTGCCTTGTCACACCTCACATGGCCGGTTTTATGCTGGAAAGGAGGCATTTATTGAGCCAATCAACATGAATAAACTAAGGAAAAATTGTCAAATGACATTAAAAATTGACAAAAAAATCAATTCCAATTGCCTCTTTCATTTACGTGAGCTAGCTCATTTCTCCTTGCACATTCTCACGGTTTGGTAAGCTCTCCTCCTCTCTCTTCTAGCTTCATCTTCTTCCTTTGAAGCTCTTAAGTCCATTAATGGAGTTTTAACTTCTATCTTCATCTTAAGGTAATTTCCTAGCATTTCTTGGCAAGTCTTGAAGCAAAACTCTTCCTAGCATATCAAGGTGGGTTCGGCCACATTTAGTTCTCCAAGGGATTGTCCAAACCAACATTAAACCAAGGAGCATCTCAAGGTTATCTTAAGGTAGGTTTTAAAGCTTGAAATCCTTAAAACACATTTTTGTGTAACCAAGTTCTACCTCTTCTAAGTCTCTTTTCTTCTTCATTTTGATGAAGGAAAACTTGTTCTTCATCTACCTTAGGAGTGGCCGAATTTAAGGAGAAAAGTCTAAGGTAAAGTCTTGTAAAAACTACAAACTACTTCCAAATCTACTTAAGATCTTTATTCAAGATCTAACTCCTAAACACCTTCACCTCTTGCATAAAACCGAAGAGGAGCATCAAGTTTACCTAGGAGAAAGCTTGGAGATTCAAGAAGAAGTTCAAGCACTTAACCACCTTTGTTAAGAAGTAAGTTTACTAAGTAAATCCTTTATTTATAAGCTTTGTTAAGCTTCTAAAAATTGTACAAAAATTATGTACACCTCTAGGTTAATTAATACCGAAACTATTGGTTTTATATGCCAAAAATATAATCTATAACATATATAGAAAATATTTACCTTAAGACACATTTTTGTGTCACAAAAATTTATTTATGTTACAAATTAATTAAGGCCGAAATGTCTTGGGCAAAAATGCTTATTTTGAGCTAAGAATAATAAGACATTACAATAATTTATACATGAGTTATATGACTCCTATGAATTTATGTACATTATTAGACATATAAATCCACTTTTATATACTATATGGTCACAAAATATATGGCCGAATTACTTGTTAAATAGGATTAATGACCTACTTAGGTATATAAACTTATATCATAAAGTTTGGTGAGTTAAAAATATTTATTAGAGTTAAATGGCTAATTAATTAAGTTATGTGGCTTAAATGTAATTTTTACAAAGTTTAGTGTTTTATAAAAACCGAGAGCTAAGGGGTCTTGTGTAATTATAAATAATATAAGGTTAGGAATTAAGTTTATGAATTTTAGATAATTTAAACAAGCTTTAAATAACTTTTTATAAAGTTTTGGGCTATTATGTAATTTATAAAAGTTGATGAAAGTTTAGAATATTATAGTGGGCGAATTCATAATTAAGAAATTAGTTCACTTTCGAAATTTTGAAGTTAAATATTTAGACTTAGTTTATAAGTTATTAAGTACTATTATAAGTTTTGGGGTGAAAATGTAATTAATGGAAAGTTCAAGACCAAAGCCGAATTCTTTGGGGTTAGTTTGGTAATTTAAGAATTTATATATATATTCGGCATTTATGGAGAATTAAAATTAAAACTATAGTTTACATGACATTATGTAAAAGTTATAAGATTTTGTGGTTAGATTGTAATTATAAGAAATAATTATTGCCGAGAATTTAAGGGGCTAAGTTGTAATTTTTGAGAGTTATAATATTTAAAAGCTATATACCAAAATATTAGGGTGGCTTTGTAATTTAGCTAAATAAGAATTAAAACTCTATAATATAAAGAGATTAGAATTTAATATAAAGTTTATGAATTATGTGGTTGTTTTGTAAATAACCGAAATAAAGTAAGAATTTAGATTAAATAAATATAGGTCCATGGATATTTGGAGGAATTAGAAGAAAGAATTTTGATTAAAGGAATTATGGAATTAAACTATGACTTATGTTATAAGGAATTAAAAGAAAACATAATATTATTTATGGTTAAAGGAGAATAATAAACTATAAGAATTTTTGTCTGTGACATATAAATAGTTAAGATTATAAGTTGTTATGTCACCTAGACAATAAAATAAACAACAAATGCAATAAACACATATATGTGCATTAAAGGATTTATAAATAAATCAAAAGGAATAACAAAGTTATACATAAATCATGAGGTAATTAAAAGAAATAAACCTCACATGAAATAACAATATGAGATTTGTTAAAAGATCCAATAGAATTATTATATAAGGGTAACATAAATTAACCCTCTCAGTTAATCCTATTCTAGGACTTTGTTTGACCAGACGTTGACCGGGAATACAACTCACTACGGTGAACGGTATGGGATTCTTGCAACCTGTTTTCTAACGGATTACACTGGCTTGTGTGCTATCTGTTGTTTGAAATAACGACCAAGATAATTAATGTAAACTGTTGTTTTACTCTTGCACACTGTGGTATTATTTATGTGCGTGATTGTTGCTGACTACAACGTGTATGTCCCACGCATACAAACACTACTATACCAGTGGATTAAATACCTGCGTTTCAGTATACCGAGGACTTGTACTCAAGTCTCTCACTAACTTCACTTTATAACAACGTCATTATCCTAAACGTGATAATTGACAATACACATTGTGTTCTTGTTTAACGTCTTTATATGACACTTAACAATTATATACTTCGAGATGAGGAGCCCAGTTGGATCTGGCCATGCATGCTACGGGAGTTGTACCTGTCTCAGGTCGTCTCCTACTACGTCGCGACGGAACATTCAGTTGGGAGGAAGACTTTATTCCTTCCGGGATTCAAATGCCCTTCAGTTCGAGGAAGACTTTATTCCTCTAGTGGGTTCTTATTTCCCACGCCATTCAGTTCAGGGTTTGACTACGTCATCTCCTGGGGTTTTTATACCCAACCTTTCTTTATAACGAGGTCACTATACCTCCACTATTTCAGATATTCAGTTATAACGTCAGTCCCATTGTGTGGACCGACTATCAGTAAAGAATTTCAGTTCAGCTAACTCGACCTTCTGTGTCTTGTTCTATGTGACATTATTGTCCTTGTATGGATACTTGTTATTATCAGACTATGCTTGTTTACAGCTTTATAAAAATGAACTGCATGTATTCGACAAAGTAGTTGGTGTGGCCCGGTAGACGATGGGCTGCACGTTTTCCATACCAGCATTGTTTGCTGAGCCCCTTTGGGGGCACCCCCATTTTTCAGGTACCTGAAGTTGAGAAGATTCACCACTGAGTGTAGGTGGGGTAGACCAAGCTTTGGGAGTCTACTATTAGTTATTTTTTATTTCAGTATTTACTTTGAGTTTGATTCCTAGTATCTCGGGTTGTATCTGTATTCCAGACCGTGACATTTGAGGATTGTATTTGGACTTAGCCTTGTTGGTCACAAGGGTGGCCAACGGCATTGTAATACCGCCCGGTTGTTGTATTTATTTCCGCTGCAGTTGTGTTTTATTTGGGAGTGATCGCCGTTCAGTTTATTGGATTTCGGGTTGGGGTATTACAGAAACGTATTATCAGCAAGTGCACTGGTCTGTCGTAGCAAGTTTTCCTAGGTAGTATTCTCTAGGTTATCGAACCAAAGGAGGCGGTGTCTAGTTTGAGTCTTTAATCTAACTAACTAAAAACTAAAGAAAGATAACAATAATAAATTAGGGGGTTTGATTATAGAAATAAAATAATTAACTAACACAAAAGCAATTAAAAGTGTGAGTTTCTAATAAATCTAAGAAGTGAATCCTGGTTTACTACTTCTCCCTAGTTTATCAATTCCCTTCATGAGTGTTTTCTAAATTCTAGATTGCAACCTCGGATCTAAATTAATCTAAAACCGGTCTCCCGCAAGATAGATTCTTACTAGCAATTCCCAAATCCTAACTCTCGTTACGAATTTACAAATTAACTAGTAGCATTAACAAGTCATCTGGTTTCTAGTCAGCTAATCCCCAAAAATTGTCATCTGTAGTTTCACTGGTAATATTCCTAAGGTCTAATGAACGCCGCAGTTCTCACTTGTAAGCAATCCATACCAAATAAACCCAAGCAATAATTAATTACAAGAGAATTCAATAATAAGCAAGGAATAAAACTACAATCTGTATAGAATTTGTATTTAACAACTCAGGAAGCAAAATAATAAACTAGTTGTCCATAACAAACCAGAATCCTAACGACTACTCAGACATCGGAGACAAAGAAATCATAATAATGTTAAAGATTTTAGAAAACATCATCTAATTGGAGAACTCATAATCCGGTCTCTGCCTTCTGCTCCGGTCTATCAGAACTATATGTTGTTTCCTTCTTTTGTTAGTGACTGGTACAACGGCTTGTGTCTCTTCCGTATGCCACGGTTTCGAATTCCTCTGTTCGTCTTCTGTCGAATATATATATATATATATATATATGTATCCATATGCTGCTCTCGTCTCTTTAATTTTTTTTATCCAAATTCGTATATGTGTGAATGACTCCATGTGCTGCCGTATTAATGTGCATGTGCTGTTTTGCTCTCCACCATGAGCTATTTAGTAACCAGAATTTAAGCCCATAATTATCTCCACGTGCACCTGCATTAGCCCATAAATAATGATGATTTCTTCAATGATTGTTGGCCAAAGAAAACAAGAATGCATACGGATATCTTATGGCTGTTACGGTCTTGTGTTTGTAGTACTACAAACCCGGAGCATGACACAAATTGTATAGAAGGTATTGTTCGAGGATGGTCCCGTCTTGATTGTTAAATTCTTGACATGCGCTCTTAAGCCTTTTTTTTCAGTATTTTAACCCGTTTTAGCATAAAAACCACAAGTAGGGGGAGTTCTTCCAATATAATATAAAATAACATATAACTAAGGAATTTATCATATAAAACAATAAAATATTAATCACATGAAGCGTAGAAATATAGATAAATTCTGCACTTATCAACTACCCCACACTTAGCTTTTGCTTGTCCTCTAGCAAATAAAGAATATAACTACTCCAAACCGAAACATTAAACTCCAGGATCAAACATAAGCAGAAGGAAAACAAGCAAAATGACAATCAGAAAAATCAATCTGCTCTAAGCTATCAGTTTTCACAAACAGTGAAAAGGAATAATTTTAACAAAAGCATGAAATAAACTGAATTGTAGAAACAGAAACACAGATTAGCTTAGGACCTTCCACCAATTTCATTCCATTACCCTTTGGATGACAAGGGGTGTGAAGTAATGCATTCTTCCGTAATACGTTTCAACACCACGCACTCATGATCATAAACTAAAAAAAAACTACAATTAAATCTTTCGCATGCAAAAACTTTTCTTCTTCAAGAAATAAAAACAAACGATTTATTTAATTAATTGTATAGTTGTTCCTTCACCCAGACTTTTCTCTTTATCCATGTAACGGCTTTGGGCCAACTATCCCAGATCACAAGACCTTAGGTAGATAGGTGATGAAGCACCCCGAGGACTTAATAACCAGATAAAAGTGGCCTGATTCGGTTTAGGAAATTTTTTATCAGAGGAGTACCTTGCCTTGTCCTTTCATTTCAAACATTCATATCATTCCCAAGATCCAAAGCTAAACGCATTTAGTCTCCACAATCAGCCAATCCATCAAATTTCAGTGAAAATAGAGTAGCTTTGAGAAAATTTTTAAGGTTGTCATCAGGCTCAATTTCAAACTTTCATAGATATTATCACCCAAAATTCAACATTTAACGACAAAGAGAAGCATATTATTTATCACTCGAAAAACAATCAAAAACTAGTGGCCTGAAGTGATAACTGAAGGTCACTCCCTACCCCACACTTAAATTAAACAATGTCCTCATTGTGTGACAAGGCAGGAGTGAAAAACTCAAAGCTCGCAAAAAAACATTTATGTCCGAAGGAAACAGACAATAGAGTAGTCATTAACAAAAATTAAAACTAAAAGAAAACAAACTGAAACTAGAACTCCCCTTAATTGTGTTGTTGCTTCGTATGTAGAACGACCTCACCCCACACTTGAGCTTTGCTCAAGTGTTGTAGCCTGGTTGCAGTATCACCATGAAAAATTCATCTGAAAAGAAAAACATCAGAAGCAACCAAAACTACAAAACAGAGTAAAAAAAATAATAGACAACAAAACCAGGAAGAATAACTATAAAAATTAATTAAAACTAAAATTAAAAACTAATAAATAAAACATAACGCTGGGTTGCCTCCCAGCCAGCTGCCCTTCTTTAACGTCTTTGGCTAGACTATACCTCCCTAAGGTCAACCAGGATTAAAAATGAATGTCGATGTGGGCTTCAAAGGGTGGGCGAGGTGGGCATTATATAGCTTCATAAAACGACCCCGGTCAAATGGAAAGGTAACCTCAACACTCCAAATGTAAAAGTGTAAACTCCACCGATCATGCAGTAGGTGATTGTGTTGAGATGGGTGATCCTCGATGTGAAGATCACACTGTGGCTGGTCATCCTTCTCAAATTTAAGGATATAGGCATCCTTATCGTCTGGTGGAAGCTCAAAGGATGAACCAACAGGAACATCAACTTCAACAGGAATCAGGGGCTCCTTGAAGTCGATGAGGTAACTATGCTCTGATGGCTCATTAGCAGGTGCAGGAAGGAAGTCAACTGGAAGACTCTCTGGCTCAGGTACGGGTGGTGAGGAAATAGACCGGGCAGCTTCACGAATTAGATCATTCTCTAACTCTATAGATTCATCAGATTGCTCAATCTCTAGCTCTGGTCTCTTCATGATCTCCACCTCAGGTGTGTCTGCAACTTCAGCGATCGAATGATCAACCTGCGTATCACTCCACTCAGCTACTGCAGTAGGTTGTTCGATCTCAGGAACCGGTTCACATCCAAGCTTTTGTGATATTTCTTCTAGATGGGCTAAAATTCTAGTATTACTTTCCCGTATCTCCTTCATATCCATCCTGAAGGACTCATGCCAACTGGGGTATGATTCGCCATGTTTTTTGTTAAAATATGCAAGAACAGCTTTCAAGCTAGTTAGATTACTTTGACATTGTGAACTCTCATGATCCCCTCCACATGTCTGGCAGATAACCCACTGGTTGTAACTTTGTGCGGGATAATAGTGTTCAGGAGACGGCCGTGCTTCAGGAGGGCTAGACAATATAAAATTTCTTAAAGCATCCTCCAAACTAGAAGAAACAACTGGACAATAAGCACGCTCGTGGTCTCCCCCACACCTTTCGCATACAACCCATTGGTTATAATATCCAGGCCAACCTCCTGGCGGATTGTAATATCCAGCCATCAAATCAAAGTACCTCGAAAGAAAAAGAAAAATTAATTATATACATAAAGAAAAAAATGTACATAATAATAAAATAAATAAATACAACAATAAACGAAACGGTAAATAAAATCAAACTAAACAAAATCCTATAAATCAAAAATCAAAGAAATAGAAACAAAACAAAAAAAACTATAATAAAACAAAATCAAAATAAAGAGAACGGAAACAAATAAAAAAAACTAAACTAAACTAAGCAGAAAATTAAACTAATATGACAAAGTTGAAATCTCAGAAATAAAAATAAACTAAGATAAGCCTAAACAAATACTAATCCTAAAAACAAAACGACTATAAAAATAAAATCAATCAAACGAACAAAATTAAATATCAACTTATTAAAAACTAATAAACAAACTAACAAAAAATAAAACTAAACTAAAAATAAATTAAACAAACAAAACAGAACAAAAATAAAAAATAAAAGAAAAAAATAGAATAAAGACTAAACTAAATAACCGTGCCTCCCCGGTAATGGCGCCAAAAACTTGTACGGTATGAAACGTATTATCAGCAAGTGTACTGGTCTGTCGTAGCAAGTTTTCCTAGGTAGTATTCTCTAGGTTATCGAACCAAAGGAGGAGGTGTCTAGTTTGAGTCTTTAATCTAACTAACTAAAAACTAAAGAAAGATAACAATAATAAATGGGGGGGGGTTTGATTGTAGAAATTAAATAATTAACTAACACAAAAACAATTAAAAGTGTGAGTTTCTAATAAATCTAAGAAGCAAATCCTGGTTTACTACTTCTGCCTAGTTTATCAATTCCATTCATGAGTGTTTTCTAAATTCTAGATTGCAACCTCAGATCTAAATTAATCTAAAATCGGTCTCCCGCGAAATAGATTCTTACTAGCAATTCCCAAATCCTAACTCTCGTTACAAATTTACAAATTAACTAGTAGCATTAACAAGTCATCTGGTTTCTAGTCAGCTAATCCCCAGGAATTGCCATCTGTAGTTTCACTGGTAATATTCCTAAGGTCTAATAAACGCCGCAGTTCTCACTTGTAAGCAATCCATACCAAATAAACCCAAGCAATAATTAATTACAAGAGAATTCAATAATAAGCAAGGAATAAAACTACAATCTGTATAGAATTTGTATTTAACAACTCAGGAAGCAAAATAATAAACTAGTTGTCCATAACAAACCAGAATCCTAACGACTACTCAGACATCGGAGACAAAGAAATAATAATAATTTTAAAGATTTTAGAAAACATCATCTAATTGGAGAACGATGATGAATCCGGTCTCTGCCTTCTGCTTCGGTCTATCAGAACTATCTGTTGTTTCCTTTTTCTGTCAGTGACTGGTACGGCGGCCTCTGTCTCTTCTGTATGCTAGGGTTTCGAATTCCTCTTGTGAATTACTAGATGTCGGTGCTGAGTCTGCAACTCAGAATGTGTCGATGGTCTGAGTTCAGAACTGACGACGAACGGGGAGAAAGAAGGGAAGACCAGAATAGCATAAAGGTAGAACCTTTATTATAATCACGTATAACAATGGTTACATAATCACGTATTCAATACGAATACAAACCCTCACGTCAAGAACACTATCTTAACATAACTCACACGTAACTTGAGTAGTGAACTCAAGTTACTTACAACGAAATCAGCAACAAAACTCTCATGGGATTGACTCTACAATCTCACTCTCTCTCTGTTTCTCTCTATATTCGCCCTTACTATTATTCCCCACAAATTACCTTGTATTTCTGTTTTTCTCTTTGCGTTCCTCTTCATCTCTTTTGACCTAGACTTTCTTCCACTTATATAGATACAGAGGCAGGGTGAGAATCTATCGTTCAAGATTTTATCTTTAACAACTAGATAAAATCTTGTTAAATATTCTATCTTCTTCTCTGTTCGTCAGTTCAAGACTGACAGACTTCGCTTCAGGCTGGTCTTAAAACGGGCTTTAGTATTGAACTAAGTTTGCCGATCAAAATAACATCAACAGTTTCCCCCTTTTTGATGCGGCAAACTCTGTAAGTCTTGAACTTATTGAACTGATGAATGTTCCCCCTGAATCGTTGTAAACTCTATAAGTCTTGAACTGATGAATGTTCCCCCTGAGTTATAGAGTATGTTCAAGACCACTTTCCCCCTTTTGCCAAATCAAAAAGGAATTAAGTCATAAACCTTATGAATTGGGGATAGTGATGCATCATGGTCAGATCACTAGGAAGGAGATGATAATTCTAAAGGAGGTGAAGTGCCTTCTTGACGAGTCTGGTAGGGCTGACTTGACTTTGGTACCCAAACTTGTTTGATCTCAATTGTAGACTCAGACTTAAAGTGATTGATAGGAACCCACCTTTTGATTTCGAATGAGTTCTGTCTTGATGATTTTTCACGCAATTGTTTTCTCAACAATTTGGGACACCATCTAACCTTGTGTCCTTGCTGGTGGCAATATCGGCATGAGTGTAATCTTGGCTGATGTCTCGCAGTTACAGTCTGTAACTTCTCAGTCGTAGGCTGAGAGAATGTCTCGGACTTATATCCCAAACCGCATTTGTCTGAGTTATTATTCTGCATCATTTGCTTCAAATTCGTCTTCCCGGTATACCAAGTTGGATTAGTAGGAGTCTAAAGTTCTAACTTTCGATTTGCCTTGGCTACCATGTCTGAAAGTGTTTCGCATTCTCTTCTTAGCGATTTGTTGCTATCCAAAAGAGAATTTATCTCTTTCTGTGCCCAACAAGGAAGAGTGATAATCCTAGTTTCCAAAGGACTTACAAAGTTAATCCTTGGCTTATATAGACTCTCAATGACACGATTTTTGCTTTCAGTCGTAGACTGACTCAAACTTTTCACCTTAGCCCTGAGTTCTTTAATCTCAGTATCATACTGATTCTTCAAGAATTTTATCTCAAAAAGTGAAGAGGTTAGCTGAATAAATATCTCTTCTTTCCCAAGAGTATCCTTCCAGATTTCCTTCTCTTTTATGTTATACCCAGTATTGATGTCATCATCTTCGTGAGCAACTGCCGTCAAACACATCTGCGCGTACTCCCCGGGTTCTGAGTCTGTATCTGAGATATCCTGTTCCCATTTGGCTGCAGCTGTATCTGTGTGTTTCTTAATCTTCTTCTGAGAGTTTTCCTTCTGCTGGAGAGGACAATCCTTGACAATATGACCAGGCTTGTTACACCTAAAACATGTATTTTGTCCCTTCTTTGCCTTACTCTGTTGGTTTGACTTTTGTTTTCTACTACTCAGCCTCTGTATTATGTTCATAATCTTTGTGATTTCCTTATCTACGTCACAATCCTCATCTTCTGATATTGTGGTAATATCACGTGCGTTTAGAGCCAGATCCTTAGTTTGAGTAACAATGTCACCTCTCATCTTACCTTCATACACCGTGAGTTCTGATCCCAGCTCTTCGAAAGACAACTTGGATAAATCCTTTGTGGACTCCAAAAGTGTAGTAAAGTTTAGCCAAGCTTTACATAGACTATCAAGAAACCTTTCATTAACCACATTGTTATCGAGAACCACTCCAACAGTCTTGAACTCACACAGTATCTTATCAAATCTTTCAAGTGTTTCTGAAATTGTTTCTAATTCTGACATCTTAAAGTTGTCAAACTCCTCTTGAGCTGTTTGCCTTTAGTTTTTTTGACAAAGTCTGATCCAGCGTATGCTATTTTGAGAAACTCCCAAACCTCCTTGGCAGTGCGCAAACCTAACACTTTCTGTTGGTCTGAGTCTGATAGTGATGATATGATAATCCTTCGAGCTTGTCTGTTCTTACTTATCAACTTATTATCGCTCTCACTCCAACTGGATCTTGGTTTTTTTTGGTGACGCCACCCTCCTCAATTTTTGGCTTCAGGTCACCTTCAGTCACTACATCCCATAACTGCAGATCAATAGAGATTAATTGATCCTCCATCTGTTCACACCAACTGGTGTAGTTGAACTTTGTCAGCTTTGGAGGTTTAACATAGTAGGAATTCATCACGATCAACCCTGAAGAAGTTTCTTCTGCGTCTAGGGTTACCTAGCTCTGATACCAATTGTGAATTACTAGATGTCGGTGCTGAGTCTGCAACTCAGAATGTGTCGATGGTCTGAGTTCAGAACTGATGACGAACGGGGAGAAAGAAGGGAAGACCAGAATAGCATAAAGGTAGAACCTTTATTATAATCACGTATAACAATGGTTACATAATCACGTATTCAATACGAATACAAACCCTCACGTCAAGAACACTATCTTAACATAACTCACACGTAACTTGAGTTCTGAACTCAAGTTACTTACAACGAAATCAGCAACAAAACTCTCATGGGATTGACTCTACAATCTCACACACTCTCTCTCTGTTTCTCTCTATATTCGCCCTTACTATTATTCCCCACAAATTACCTTGTATTTCCATTTTTCTCTTTGCGTTCCTCTTCATCTCTTTTGACCTAGACTTTCTTCCACTTATATAGATACAGAGGCAGGGTGAGAATCTATCGTTCAAGACTTTATCTTTAACAACTAGATAAAATCTTGTTAAATATTCTATCTTCTTCTCTGTTCGTCAGTTCAAGACTGACAGACTTCGCTTCAGGCTGGTCTTAAAACGGGCTTCAGTATTGAACTGAGTTTGCCGATCAAAATAACATTAACACCTCTGTTCGTCTTCTGTCGAATACATATATATATATGTATCCATATGCTGCTCTCGTCTCTTTAATTAATTTTTTTTATCCAAATTCGTATATGTGTGAATGACTCCATGTGCTGCCGTATTAATGTGCATGGGCTGTTTTGCTCTCCACCGTGAGCTATTTAGTAACCAGAATTTAAGCCCATAATTATCTCCAGGTGCGCCAGCATTAGCCCATAAATAATGATGATTTCTTCAATGATTGTTGGCCCAAAGAAAACAAGAATGCATACGGATATCTTATGGCTGTTACGGTCTTGTGTTTGTAGTACTACAAACCCGGACCATGACACAAATTGTACAGAAGGTATTGTTCGAGGATGGTCCCGTCTTGATTGGTAAATTCTTGACATGCACTCTTAAGCCTTTTTTTCAGTATTTTAACCTGTTTTATCATAAAAACCACAAGTAGGGGGAGTTCTTCCAATATAATATAAAATAACATATAAGTAAGGAATTTATCGTATAAACCAATAAAATATTAATCACATGAAGCGTAGAAATATAGATAAATTCCGCACTTATCAGCTACTTAGTGACTTAAACCTCCTTTAATTAAGGGGTTTGACTAATTAGGTAAGAATTAGGTTTCCCATGATTTGGGGATTCATGAGTTGAGCTCTAATAGACAATGAGTTAATGATTTATGGTTATAAGATTCTTTGGGTGATTTAGGTGATTCCCCACTATCTTAGGGTACTTTTCCACCCATTCCATCAAACAAACAATTTACTGTTTTTATTGTTTTTCCATTTACAAACAACTAAGCTTGCCTCTGGCTAAACCTCCGTTACAGTTTTTATTTGCATTTTACTAAAGTACCGAAGCTTGGGATTTAGAAACCAATTTCCTTGTGGATACGACACTTGTTATATTGTAACGAATTGGGTGCACTTGCCCGTTTAGCTAGGTTTAATTACTTATGTTAGTAATTTTCCCAATGTCAATCCTTAGCTCTTGAATACGATGCTAAGTATTAGTATTCTATAATCCTTTAAACCATTTTGGTACCTCTTGGAATGACTAATCCCTTGTAATTAACCCCGATATTTACCATTCATTTTTGTTCTGGTTTTTACATAAAGTATATGGATCCGGGGTTAGCTGGTTTATCCTCCAACGTTGTTAATATTTAACATGTTGCATCACTCATACAACTTTAGTGTTATAGTCTTGTAAATTCCCTCCTTTAATCATACACATATATACACTCATATAGATTTCATTTACTATATGGTGTTAATCTATTTGACCTTAAATATTAATGGACTTAGGTCTTATAATTCTCATGTAGTTTAATGAGTTGGTCAACTTAGTTTATTAGGTCAACGTGGTCAACATATTAATTGGTCAACATAGTCAACACTTCTAAGGACCTTATAATTTCTTAGGTTGAATAACCTCTCTAATTAACAATCTTTTAACCATTTATGTAATAGTTGATATACAACTTTAAACCTTATACTCATGACTCAGGTTTATATTTCTAACCATTCTCATACATAATTTATTTCCCTAATCTTAGTATATAATTCCACATATTCTAAGAATTCTTATTATTTCATGTCGATTATAGAGCTCCTTAAGTTGTTTACCAACTTTGACCTCTACATTAAGATGCTTATAATTAATGTAACATATGTTATAACCCCCAATTATCTCAACTTTATTCTTAACTCTCGTAATACTCATCCATACTCCAATTTTATTTAATACTACACTTGCCACCAAGCTTTTCCTAACACAATTTCCTTCACATCTTATACTTAGCTTATAACCTCAACTTCTAACTTAATTATTTCAAGGTTTTAATCTTAATCCTTCATATTATCAAATAGTCCCAAATCAGCCTAATTCTGATTTGACCCAAAACTTCTCATATTTATGGTTTGACCCTCATGAATTTCCTAAACTTTACAATTGACCACTAATTCCAATTGTCTTTTAATTTTCAATCCTCCACTTAATTAATTCCAAGTTTAATCCTTAATTTTCAGAAATACCAAACATACCCCTTTCTGCCTATTTTAATTCACCACCTAAACTTCCTCAAATTTATGGGTTTACTCCCTTGATTTTCTTAAACTTTATAGTTAAACCCTAATCCCTAATTATTTCTTAATGTCTACTCTTTATTCAATTAATTCCAAAGTTCCAACCCTATTTTCTCAATCTCCGAACAGACCCCTTTGTTGTCTACTTTGATTTACAACCCAATATCTTCTTGTATTTACGGTTTCTACCCTACAAGTTTCATAAACTTACAAATACACTATATCATACTATTTCAATAATTTCTTTTACAATTTTGGTCAACACTCTAATCCCTCTTAGGTTGACCGTATTTATTCGTTCCTACACCATATTTTCAAGAAATTACAATTTGGCCCCAAAGTCTTTCATGAATTTACAAATTATTCCCAAATTCACTTAAACTTATAATTTTCATTTCTATTCCAAATGAAGCCTAACTTTCGGCCCTAATACCATTTCACACTCCAATTTTTATATCTTTTACATTCACCAACCTTTCTTTGACCCATTAATTACCAAATCATTTAAATAAACTTCAATATACTTTTAAAACCAGTTTTGTCTCTAATCGTTTCCAAACCCAACTTAATTTTTGTACGTATTTTAGCCCCCAAAATTTGAAGTCTTTTAAATCACCGAATTGCCCTTTCAATTCCAGATTTTTACTCCTAACCACATACTAATATAACCTATGCTTTATAAAGCATTAACTTCACCAAAATGCTTATAAAACTAGCATTAACCTTTGGCCATCACCCATACCTTATTATAAACTTTTAATACATCAAAATACTCATAATAACCCTCTGGAATTTCGGCAAAATTGATATCCATACCTCAAAGTTTCGGTAATTGCACTAAAGTCACTCAAACTTTGTAAAATTGGCATTTAAGCCCTTAAGTCATCAGATAATATAACCTAATGTTTTTATGTATCTTTATACACGTTTCGTGGTCACATTATACCATTTTAACCTATCCATATTGGCCATAATTAATCCTTAATATAGAACAACTTAAAACATCAATTTAAGCTAAAGGTTTGAACATTAACCTTTTGTTCCAAAACTAGCTTTTTCCCTTTTGTTCTCTTCAAGACTTTAGGTCCTATAATAACATGAGGTAGGACCTTAAGTTTCTTTAAATATTCAAAGGTTTAACAAGTTTTTTAAACACCATAGCTTAGATTAAATACTTACCCTCTTTAATGTTGATTTTCTTCTTGTTTTCCTCCTTTGTTTTCAGTCAACAAGCAAGGCTTTAGGGGCTCCATTCGGCCATGGTTACAAGATGAAAATAAGGTTCAAGTTACGGTCTTTAAGACTCCTAGATAAGATCAAAAGAAGGTCTTAAGCTTAAAGCACAAAAATGAGCCTTAAGAGTAGATTTTTACCTTTGTTGTCCCAAGTTGGGTTTTGGCACTCCAATCTCGGCCAAGTATAGTTTAAGATGTCAATAGTTAGATCATTGGTAGATCTAATGATAGAAGATGATTTAATCACTTAAAAACCTTATTTCTAGCCTTACCTTAAGGTTGATTCTCCTCTTATTTAGAGTACCATTTTCGGCTGGCATGCGGAGTTGGAGAGCTCCAGCTTTTGTAGGAAAATAAGGAAGAAAATGAGACAGGGATAGCTTGGAATTTTTGGCCATTAAGAGATCAAAGGAAGGATTTAAGTTTAAAGTACATTTTTACCTTTATATTGGTGGAACTTAGCCTAGCTCTTCCATGGCTTGCTTTTGCTGATTTTGGCCTTCAAAATGTGTATTATTTTCAGCCAGCACAAGAGGGAGTGGTGTTTGGTTTGCTCTTTCTTTTTAAGTTAAGATAAAGAAGAAGAAAGTAAGTGTTTAGGACTTAGGACTCGAGTTCTACCATTGGAGCATTAATGGGGAGCTTGATGAAGAAGATGATTTACATTCAGCCAAGGAGGGAGTTAATTTTGGCAGCATCAAGGGGAGCAAATGAGGAGTGGGTGAGAGAGAGTATAAGATGAGCGTGAGTTGTAGTTCCCTAGGAGAGAAGACTTTAGACTTTAGGAAGCTTTCTCTTAAAGTAAAAGTTGCTTTTTGATGTGTCCTATTCCCTCCAAAACCAGCCAGCTATTTGTGGTGGGGTTATTTTGAAATTTTGTGTCTTATAATATTATGACATACATGTTATACATTTTGGACTTGTTCCATATGTTAGGTTGTAACTTGTGTAATTACCTTGTTCTAAGGTGTATACCATTGTGTATAAGTGTATTCCTTTGTGTTTTGATTGATTAGTATACTTTACTCTTCATTGTGACTACATAATGTATATTACATAATCATTTCACATGATTTGTGTTCTTAGTTCATGTATTGATACGTTACATGTTACATCAACTTTATTAGTTGAATTATCCTTATAATTGTTTTCTCTTTAGTCCAATATTTCATGTGGGTTTTAGTACCCATTTTGGACTATAGATATTCATTTATGTATATGTTTGGAGGCTATATAATTCCTTGATGAACTAGGGCTCATTAGTCTTTACAAATTAATGACTAGCCCTTGATTAACCTCTTCAATTTAATTAATTTACTATTATTTAGGTTAATTAAGGTTAGGGGTATTTCACTTGGGATGGGAACTTTGCCCCAAAATCCCTATAAAATCCATTGTTGAATCTTGAACTCTTTTTTATGCTTTATTTTTTATTCTTGATCTTAATGAAAGTATATTATTGAGTATTTATGGTCTTAAACTTGTTGCTCATGGTTTGATTATTTTTTTAGGGTTTTCATTTTTTTTAATATGTGGGTTTCTATGGATGGGTTTGTAGAAGTAGAAATCAAAACCGTGGGGGTTAAATCAGTGTATCCATCGACGGGTACTAAGATAATTTCATTACAACTTAGCGGGAACTCATGCTTAATGATGTCAATGGAATCGGGTTCTCGAACAACCTACAGGTTCCTATCATATTTGGTTAGGACTAGTAAACCAGATTTTGGTTGCTAGTTAATTAAGTGTTTTCGTTGTTTAGCTGTGAGTTGAAGACTCGACAATCGGTAATAAAGGGTGATGGGTGCAAAAAATCTATCCCAGGGTACATCTACTTAAGATTAGTTAGTTTAGTTTTATTGTTTTTCTTTATTTTAATTATCAACCCAAACAACCAAACCCCCAACACATTTAATGCATTTTATCCATTTTGCATATTTGAGTTTGTACATTACTAACTTGTTAAGAAGCTAGATAGTTGTGAAATCTCTGGGGATACGACCTTGTTGTACTACTGCGATTGGTTCACTGCCTATAGTTATCAAGGTATATTCATTTATATTTTGCACAACAAGTTTTTGGCATCGTTGTCGGGGACTTCGATCCAACTATCTGTTTAGTTTTTGTGCATATTTTCATTTCTTATTTTGCCCCCTTTTGTGTATAAATTTTTGTTTCTTTTATCACCATAAGGTGGCTCTCATGGGAAATTTCATCTCATCCATCAAGCGTATGTACCAACCCAATCGGGAGAGACCAACCAGGTTGAAGAACTATTATGACAAATCACAAGACATTGATTAACCAATGAATTGTGTGCCACGAGTGTGGATGGAGAAGACCACGAGAGTTCTCATTGTCTTGTGATCACGATAGAGCATATCTTAACAAAAAATGCTCAAATTGCTACATTAAACACCTTCAACATGAACCAGTAGAAAAGCAATGCCAGAATTCTAGCTAAGCTATAATACGTAAAGCAACAACTAAATGAAGCAGTTCATGAGAAGGAGCAACCTACTGAGAACTTATGCTACTCTTCTTATCTTCCTCTATTTGACCAGCAAGTCGACCACCACTTTTCCCCCTGTCTGAGTACGTTGATAATTCATCGGAGGACGACACCACCATCAACTTCACAGAATCCTTTTCTTACTCTAAAGTTTACCAATATGTCTCCTCCTATGTGCTTCATCTAGACATTGAGGATGCCAAAATCCTCAACTTTGATAAGGAGGAGCGCCATCATCTCTTATTGATTCATAAGAGGAAAGTGTCACAATCGACTTTAAGGAACCACCTGCCTCTGAAGTTGATTTCCATCAAGGCTCTTCCTATGAGTTTCACCCTAAAGATGAGGATTTCTACATCCTTGAAATTGAGGAGGAGGAGGAGCCATCACCTTTTGATTTTCACCCGAAGGATCAAGACCATCACCACCAGTGCACCAATGATGTAAGGTGGAAGCCCGACTTTCACCCACTATATATGTGAAGGCCACATTCCTATTTGATCTATGACCAGAGTGCGAAGACAAAGTCCACCCCGGAGTTCAGTGCTCCGATCAATGAAGATAAGGATTCCTACATCCTTAAGTTAGAAGAGGAGGATCCACCACAATATGATTCTCCCACCAATGATCGTCAACATCAATATCCAGGTTGTTCTTTACAAATAAGAGCATAACCCAATCCCAGTGAAAATGTATATTAGGCCCATTTACGTTTCAGCCCACTCACACATTCTGATTTTGTCAGCTGTCTCATAGCAGGATTACCTCTTGATTTTGAATTTGTTAAAGTTGATCTTGTGCTAAGAACTGAGGTTGTCACTCCAGATGTTCTATAAGGGCAACTTCTCACATATGAAGCTCATCTTGCTCAGCAAACATCTGCAGTCCTGGCTAACACACACCTTACTGCTAATTACACTCAGATTCAGCAAAACTCTACTGGTGGAGGAAATTCTTACAGAGGTAAAGGAACTAGAGGTGGAAAATCCAATAGAAGAGGAAATTACTATAGAGGAGGAAAAAACTCATCTAGAGGGGGAAGATCTACTCAAACCTAAAACAATCACCTCTCAGGCAAGAGTGACCCTAGAATACAGTACCAAGTCTGCAGTAAATTCGGTCACTCTACAGCCTCTTGCTATCATAGATATGATCATACATATCAAGCTAACCCTCCCACCAACTTCACAGCCCATTATACCACTACTGATCCTACCTGGTACCTAGACAGTTGTGCATCCAACCACTTTACTCATGATTTTCCAATCTCAGCCTTAATCATCAGACAACAAATGGATTAGAAGAAGTAAGTTTTGGTAATGGGGGCTCTCTACCAGTGAAAGGACAAGGGACTGGTCTGCTGCCCACTCCAACTGGTCAATTCACTCTCCCTCATTTATTGTATGTTCCTAACTTAAACAAGAATCTGGTTTCAGTTAGAAAATTCACCTCTGAGCATGATGTAATATTTGAATTTCACCTAACTTGTTTTCTAATAAAGGATATCACTACGGGGAGAATTATGCTCAAGGGAGGAACTAAGAATGGGCTATAAAGTTTTCCAGATGTCTTGGAGTTTCAAAAGCACATCAAACCACAAGCCCATATCACTTAGAAGACTAGAGCAAATGAGTGGCACCAACGGTTGGGTCACCCTTCCTCAAATGTCACTCATCTTACTATAAACAAATTTCAGCTTCCTGTTTTGTCTAAACATTTCAATAAAGCAGACTGTAAGGGTTGTCACATGGGTAAGCTTCATGCTTTACCTCACCCCATCTCACACTATCTCTACTGAGGCTTTTGAACTACTTTTTCTGGATGTCTGGGGTCCATCACATGTGCTAGCTTTAAATGGCAGCAAATACTATCTTTCTATTGTGGATGATTATAACAAATTCATTTGGATCTTTCCTATGAATGCAAAATCAGAGATTACTACTATTTTCTGCACTTTTATCAATCTGGTTTGCAATTATTTTAATGCTACTGTCAAGGGTGTTCAAGTTGATGGGGGTGCTGAATTTAAGCCCCTAAGAACAATTTTTTAGTAGAAAGGTATTCTCCTACGTGGGACTTGTCCCTATTCTCATCAACAGAATGGGACTGTTGAATCAAGGCACAAAACAATTGTTGAAAAAGGGTTATCTCTTCTCTCTCATGCCTCTCTCCCTCTTGAATTCTGGGAAAAAGCCTTCATGGAAGCTGTTTATCTCATGAACATAACCCCAACACCTCTCCTATCGAACTCTACCCCATATGAGAAACTGTTTCATACAACTCTAGATTATTCTCTCCTAAGGTCTTTGGTTGTCAATGCTGGCCAAATATGAGACCCTATAATACACACAAGCTAAGTTTTAGATCCATTCCATGTGTCTTTATAGGCTATGCTCCCAATCACAAAAGGGTATCTCTGTTTTGACCCTATAACTTGTAAGATCTACACATCCAGAGATGTTCTATTTACTGAAACTGTCTTTCCCTATAATCTCTTACCTCTACCTACCTCAATACCTATTACAACCACCTTCATATCAAACTCCACACCTCATGAAACACCTACACAAAACATCTCCAGCAATCCTGTTACATCACACACTCCAATTCCTCTTAATCAAGATTCTGCCTCTCCGTCAAACTCTCCCACTCTCACACCTTCCTCTAGCACCAACACTCCTGCATCCTCTCCCTCACCAAGTTATTCTCAACCTGAACCTCCAAGACATCCCATGACAACGTGAAGGAGAGATAACATCAGGAAACCCTTGATAAGAACGGATGAAACTATATCCTGGCCTAACATAAATATGACAGAGGTTATTCCTGAAGAACCCACATTCAAATAGGCCATTCAATATCCCCAGTGGCGTGAAGCCATGTTAAACGAGGTTCAAGCTCTGCACAAGACTCAAACCTGAACCCTAGTTCCTCCCCCTCACAGTGTAACTCCTCTGGGAGTTAAATGGATCCTAAGAACTAAGAAAAACAAAGATGGCACAGTGCAGAGAAGGAAGGCAAGACTGGTTGCCAGGGGTTACACTCAGACAGCAGGTCTTGACTATGCTGAAACTTTCAGTCCAGTTATTAAACCTAATATTGTTAGACTTGTTCTAGCAATTGTTGTTACAAAAATGTGGCCTATTCACCAGATTGACATCGACAATGCTTTTCTCCATGGTGATTTGGAAGAAAAAATCTACATGACTCAACCCCTGGCTTTGTTCACCCTTATCTACCAAATCATGTCTGCCTATTACACAGATCTATCTATGGCTTAAAACAGGCTCCCCGTGCCTCGTTTTCTAAACTGAGTGACTCCCTCATCAGCATAGGTTTTACAGCTTCCAAGGCTGACAACTCTCTCTTTTTATACAACTACCAAGGTGATATTCTCTACATCCTAATATATGTAGACGATATCATTATCACAGGATCTTCACCCAACATACTTCAACATTTCATTAATAAACTCTCATCACAGTTTCCAGTCAAATATCTAGGTTCTCTTCACTATTTCCTAGGCATTGAAGTTCATAGAAATCACTCAGGCCTCCATCTCAACCAACAAAACTACATCCAAAATATCCTAACCAGAGTAAATATGTCTCAGTGCCGCCCTGTTTCTACCCCCATGAGCCTCTCAACTGCCAACCTCACAGACACATCTACACCATTTGAAAACCCAACCTTGTTCAAAAGTCTTCTTGGAGCCCTCTAATACCTAACCCTAACTCGCCCTCATATAAACTACTTAGTGATTAAAATTTGTCAGTTTATGCACTCTCCCACCACATCACATTTGTGAAATCTGAAACACATTCTGCGTTATCTCAAATCATCTATCAATCTTTCATTTCACATTCCGAACAATTCCCCTTCTATTCTAAAAGGAGTTCTCAGACGTGGACTGGGCTACTGATACTCTTGACAGAAGATCCAAAACTAGCTACTGCATTTATTTTGGCAAAACCCTAATTTCGTGGCAATCTAAGAAACAACCAACGGTAGCTCGATCCACTACCGAGGCTGAATATCGGGCTATGGCTCATGTAACATGCGAATTAATTTGGCTACAAAATTTAATCGGTGAATTAGCGTTACGATTACCTCAAGCCCCCATCCTCTGGTGCGACAACCTTGGGGAACCTTATTTAACGGTGAACCACATCTTCCATGCTCGTGCGAAGCATATTGGCTTGGATTTTCATTTTGTTCGCGAGCGGGTTCACAATCGCTCACTGTAGATCTGCTTCATCCATGGTGTTGACCAAGTCACAGACGCCTTGACCAAGCCGTTTCCCTCACCGTGGTTCTCTGATCTCCGCTCCAGATTGGGTTTACACCCCATTGGAGCGCGGGGGCATGCAAACAAGACCATAACCTGAGCCAGTGAAAATGTATATTAGGCCCATTTACGTTTCAGCCCACTCACACACAGATCAAACACTGTACTTAGTGAAACACACACTTATATCTTTACACTTTCAGTATATAAATAGACACACTAGATACTGTACATTCACGACAAAACATACAAATCAATGAATGTCTTGGGATTATAGCCGTCACCGTTCCATTGCTATACCGAGTAAATGCAGTGTTGCCTCTTCTAGTATTCTTTAAGGATAAATGATGCCTCCAACCTACTCATTCAATGTTGGGGGACTTCAAGGTGGTATGGTATAGCAAAGACCTTAAACATGGAAAGCTTCATGGGAGGCAACCAAGATGAAATTTATTTTATTTTCTTTTTCATTTTTAAGTTCTTCTTTGATTTTTGTTTTGCTAACTCTTAACCCTGTGTGTAGTTTGGTTGCTTCTAGTGTCTTATGTAGGTGCAATTTCATGTCTACTCCGCAACCAAGATACACTACTGTGAGGCTAACGGTCAAGTGTGGGGGATTTCTTACAATGCCAGCAATAACAATCTTAAGGGAGTACTAGTTTCTTTATTTTGTATCTTTCACTTATTTTCTTTCATTTTGTTTATGTCTGAATCTGCCAGTGGGAATTGTTTTGTGCTTAATTGCTAGTTTGTGTCATTTATGTTTTCTCTCTTGTTTACTTACCGAAAAGGTATTCTAACTCCTTAAAATACCCCAAGTTAGGAAAAAAACCCTTATTCCCAGAAGTCCTGGAAACGATAGAAACCCTAATTCCTGGAAGTCCCGGAAGTCCCAAAAATGCTAGTTCCTGAAAATCCCGGAAGTCTTGGAAAGCCTGTAAATAACCTTAAAAACTTTAGGAAAGCCTTGGAAACTTAATAAGACCCTAGAAAACCCTGATAACCAGAGATGGAAAGCCTTATAAAATTCTATAAGTCCCAGTAAAATTCTAGCAGCCGGAAATGCCCCCATAGCTAGTTTTACCCCATCATAATCACTTTTCTCCTTATAAAACACCTTAAGAAGCTTGGTAAGATGAGGTGGAGACCTAGTTGAGGTAAGCACGAGGTGGTGAGCTAGTTGGTAGGAAGCATGAGGTGGCAACCTAGTTAACCTAAGCACGAGGTGTCACGAAATGATTGGTTAAAAGTTGTCCACACAAGCTAGCAAGCAAGTAGGGAGGTGAATCAAGCTATTAGGAGGTGTCACAAGGTAATTAGCTAGATATCAAGCCAAAGTAAAACAACATGCTCCTAATTTGCTCTTAAAACACCTTAGTTAAACATTAATGTCATTTATTACATATTATCATTATTTTTCAGCCCATGATGGCTCCTCTATTGGCTGACCACGTCCCAGACTTGTCACCACTTATGTGTCATGTTTAAACAAAGCCAAACGAATAGCCAATAAGAGAAGGATGGGTGTTAAGCTAGGTGTCACTCTTATAAGCCTTTCCTTTGCCTTAAGACTTATCCTCTTCTACCTATAAGTAAGGGGCCACGCCCAGGCCTTCCAACACACAGCACACATCTTCTCCTACCTCAGTAAACCCATAAAAACACAAATTATAAGGTAAAGCAAGCCAGCCACCCAAGAACACCAAAACAGAAGCCAATTTCCTTCCCAATGCAGAAGTCGTGTAAAGGTGAGAGGATTCGGAGGTCTTTCCAGGTGAATCTTGGAGAGTTCTTTGTATCCTGATTTATCTATTTGAAGTATATAACTCATGGTGAAGAGATATGGCAAGAAGGAGTCAGGTAGTTCTCGTGCTCCACCATTCTTTCCCCATGTGTCAATTCTGGCGACGCTTTCTATGTGTGCTATTTTCGGAAGCTTATGCTGCGTATCTCTTCTAAATATTTTCATGATGCGAAAGTAGACTCTTAAATGGTGATTTTGATGTATAATAAACCCCGAGAAGTTCTGGGAAACGTGGTAAACAAACCTTGAAATTTTGATGTCAGTTTTTGTGAATTTGGTGCTTTAACCTGAAGCCAGCTTGGTGTGTGATTTTCGTGAATAACTACCATGGGTTTTTTGCTAAAAATGATGAGTAATTATCCCTTTACAATATTATAGTTCGTGGGTAAGTTCTCCAGTTGAGTTTTTATGAGTTAAAGATAAGACAAGACCTAACAACGTGCTTTAAGATCTTTCTGGTCTCTATTCAAATTATGAAGGGGGTTTTGAAGGTTTCTTGCTTTGGTTTCATGAACAAATACTCATAAGATGTTTACATTGAACTGGTTAAAAAACAAGGAGTTGTTTTAAAGGTATTTTCAAGGTGTTTATGATGTGTTCTAACTTAGTTTTTGTTTGGTTAATGGTGGCTATGTGCTTTGATTCTTCTTGGTATGATGTGTGGATGTTTTATTAAGGTTAAGGACGTGGTGGAACAGCCTGAACTCTTGGTAAGGACTATGGTACTTTGTATTACAAAGTGTTGTGCCCTCGGAGGCCAGACACTGATTTTTCCCCACTACTAATGAATTGTGGGTAAGCCATCATAACCTACTCTATGGGCTGATGACTCATAGGGGGTGTGCACACTTAAGGACATGGGGTGAGGTAGAGAGGTTAGACTCTATAAATCTGGGCATACGACCATTGGAAGAGGTTGGACTCTATAAATCTGGGCATACGACCATTGTTTTTGTGGATGTTGAACTTGTGGTGGAACTTGGTATTCATCATGGAAATTGATGGATCTTGATATGATAATGCTTATTACACGTGTGTTGTTATGGTATTGTATACTTGAAGGTAAAATGTATTTTATAGGTGGTGAAGAAGGTTCTGATGTGATGTGTTTAATCTTGTGGTTATTACATGATATTTTGTGAGTGTATACTTATGCACTTTGGTAATATTTGTTGTGGTTTCTGGTGATATATGTTGGTGTGGTTGTTTGATGTTACATATGATTTCTTAAAGATTTTTATAAGCTAAATGTATTTTACATGTGGTGACAAGAATTACTCAGCTTTGGTGACGTTTGTTTTCTGGCATGTGCCCTGTGGTCTTTTCTCTGTGATTGTATGACTTATCACAAGAACAGGTTAAGAAGTTACGTAAGAGAGAGGAGCTAAAGGGACTATATTGGCTGCATTCAAAGGTTTCACATTGCATCAAATAGGCGTTAAGACAACCTTCCTTCGTGGCTATATTGATAGAGAAGTCTATGTTGAGCAACCCCCATGGTTCACTGACTCATTTCATCCCGATTATGTTTACAAACTTTGTAAGGCTCTCCACGGAGTCAAGCAAGCTCTGTGTGCATGGTATGAGGTTTCACATTGTATCAAATGGACGTTAAGACAACCTTCCTTCGTGGCTATATTGATAGAGAAGTCTATGTTGAGCAACCCCCAGGGTTCACTGACTCATTTCATCCCGATTATGTTTACAAACTTTGTAAAGCTCTCCACGGAGTCAAGCAAGCTCTGCGTGCATGGTATGAACGACTCTCTTCATATCTCTTACAAAATGGCTTATCTAGAGGTAATGTGAACAATACACTTTCATACTTCATTCATCGCATGACTTACTGTTAGTGCAAGTTTATGTTGATGCATTATTTATGGATCTACATGTAACACCCTTTGTGAACATTTTACTAATCTAATGAAGAAAGAATTTTCTATGAATGAGTTAGGCGAACTTTGGTTCTTTCTTGGACTTCAAATTCAACAGGAGAAATATGGGATCAAGATCCATCAACAAAAGTACATCAAGGAACGCCTCGTCAAGTACAAACTTTCCAATGTCAAAAGCATATCCATTCCTAGCTGCACTACTGCCAAACAACACCCTGACGATGATGGAGTCGGTGTCAATACTACAGAATATAGAGGAATGATAGGGTCTCTCCTTTACCTCATTGCTAGTTTTCCAGACATCCTTCATTCAGTCTGTCTTTGCGCCCGCTTTCAAGTAGCACCAAAACAGTCCCATCTTAAGGCAGTCAAGCAAATCTTTTGATATCTCAAAGGCACAAGTCAACTTTATCTATGGTACCCTCATTCCCCTACTTTTGTTCTATCTAGTTTTAGTGATTCTGATTGGGCTGGTTCCCTTCAAGATTGAAAGATTACTTCAGGTAATGCATAATTTCTTGGTCTTTGCTTAGTTTCACGGTCTTCTAAAAAGCAAGACTCTGTTGCTCTTTCCACAGCTAAGGCAGAGTATGTCTCTGCCACAACATGTTGCTCCCAACTTCTTTGGATGAAACAACAATTGCAAGACTACCACATCACTCAAGACCAAATTCCAATTTTCTGCGATAATAAAAGCACCATTAAGATCTCTGAAAACCCAATCCAACATTCCAGAACCAAACTCATTGAAATCTGTTTCCATTTCTTGAAGGACTGTGTCGAGAAAAAGCTAATCCAACTTGATTTTGTTCTAACAGAAGATCAAATAGTAGATATCTTTCTCAAACCACTTCTCACAACAAGGTTTGAAGCGCTTCAATCAGCAATTGGAATGACTCAATCTGGAATACCCCTAAATTTTAAAATACATATATTATACAGTTTATGTGTATATTATATAGTTTGAAAATGTATTATATAGAATCTGTGTGCATTATATAATTTACAGGCATATAAACTAGATTACGATTATACATTATAGTTTGATAGTATACTAATTATCTTACAAGTATACATAATAGTTCACAAATATACTAGATATCTTACGAGTACATATATTATGTATGTTATGAGTATATTATTTACTAAAGAGAATTCATTTTAATAAATAGCGTTGTTAGATTGAGTCGGTCGGTGTTTAGATTGTTCCACAGACTATGTCGTACTTGCATCTATATGTATTCTATTTTCCACTTAATTGCACATGCCAGCGATCTTTAACTTTCCAAGATCTCCAACCTTCATCCTCGCCACTCCGTTACGCGCGCCTCTTATTTAGCCTGACACACGCAATCTCTGTACCTTCCACAAAGCCCATTACCCTCCTGCCTATAATTGTCTTTTACTCTCTACATTCCCGTCATTCCAAGCTCCACATGAAAACAAAACCAAAAAACACCATGGCTGATATCAACTTCAACGACATTAAAATCCTAGCCGAGATTTTTAATAATCCCCTCCGCCTCCAAGCCTTCTTCCAAGCCAATGCCACTACCACCTCCACCAAAACTCCGACTCCCTCACCCACCAAAACTCCGACTCCCTCACCCACCAAAACTCCGACTCCCTCACCCACAAAAACTTCAACTCCCTTACCCACAAAAGCTACCACTTCATCACCACCAGCCAAAATGTCCTCGCCACAACAAACAACCCCCCACCTCCGTCGCGACTACTGAAATAATTGATACAAAGGTAGAGCAAACTCCCATACAAACGATCCCACCGTCAAAGAAATCCTTAACACCACCACCCCAATCCTCCAACCCTGATCTCGAAACCCATCCCTCCACAGAAACTCAAAACCCTAACCATCCACAAGAAGAAATCACTAATCCGGCAAAATCTTTGACCCCCTCCATCGCCACCTCCCAAACCAAAATCAAGAAAACATCCTTCCTCCACCGCCCCCAACCCCGGCCCCAAACGAGTCCTTCGATCTCATCAGAAGGCTCCACCTGCACTACCTAACACTGTTTCATCCGAGACCAATAAGTCATCTTCGGTCCCAACTAAGCAACTGGTCAAGGTTTCAAACCACGACACATCTACTGGTGCTACGTCCACCCGTTCCCATAGACGTTCTCTTAAAACAACAAGAAGAATGGCACAAATAGACATCTTTGCCTAGAGGTACTTCATCTCAAATTTAGCTTCTGAACGCCCTTGACCTCTCTTGAGCTGCTGCAAATCACTTGGGAGAGTTGGTGAGTCTGTTGGAAGTATAGGGCTGGACTCATTTGTTATTTGAGCTTTCTGAATAGTTTTTGTAGGAGTGTTGATTTTTATCAAAATTTGGTAATCCGCAATGGTTCTGCCTAAAGTCTTGTCAACTCCACCCCCATTTTCTATGATTCATCCAAACTATCTGAAATCCTCAAAATCCCAAACACTGGCCTGACCTTCTATGACAAGCGAGTCAATCTGGAGATCCCCGGTGTCAACCCCAAAAATATCTACCGATTCTTCTCCTCAAAAAGAAGGGTTGGTTCCCCTATTCCACGGGCTGATCTCTTTGTTCTTCACCAACTCGTTCATGTCATTATCATAAAAAACATAGTCCCATGAAAAGAAGGAAATCAAACGGCCAACTCTCTCGATCTTTCCATCATGTACTGCATACTTCACCGTCACAACCTGAACCTAGCTTTTATCATTCTAAATCATATGGCCTATTCCGTAGACACCTCGAGACATTCTCTAGGTTATACATCCTGGCTTCCCAGGATTTTTAAGTATTTTCAGGTTCCGCTGGAACAACCATAGGCTGAGTCTGTCGAGGAGGTCGACACAATAAATCACAAGTATTTCAATAGACTCACTTCAATCGACAAGACTCAACTACTCCCTCCACCAGTTCTAGTGGCCTTTCCTCAAGTAGCTCCATCAACCTCATCTGCCGATCACGAAAGACTGCTCCGTCTTGAAGAAAAGATGGACCGACTCATCCAACTGGAGGGAAAATTAGCAGTAAGTGACCAAAAGGTGATGGAAAGACTCGGTGATCTGGAGACAGTAGTGTCAACAATGCAGGTCGAGCTACTAGATGTGTCAGCATCCTAAAGCCCAACCCATGAAGACCACTAACCCTAGACTGATGTGTGTGTGTGTGTGGTGTTAGAACTTAGGCCCGTTGTAAGTTCTAAACACTCTCTGTGGATCTTTTTTAGTATTGCACTAACTTTTTTGATTCTGTGAGCTTCCCTCTGATGAAAGTAAAAATGAGAAGCGGTGAATCCTGTCTGGTGTACAGGCTACTTTGACTGCTTCTTGGATTGCTACTTTTTTTGCCACGTTTTAAGTGTTTTGCTATCTACTATGTTGCTTCACAATTTATGTTTCTTAGCCTGTTTTCATCTGATTTATGCATACTCAATTGTAATTTGCCTGAAGTACACTCTCTGATTCAGGGGGAACTCCAAGAGAGTCACTTGATCTTTTATGCTTCGTTTAAGGGGGACCTTAGACAGGGTCGGTTCCCCTAGTTTCTTGTGTCTGTCTTGTATTATAGGATTGACTCACTCAGGATTCACGTCGAAGGTTTTTACTATCATCAACAACAAGGGGGAAATTGTTAGAGCATGAAGATGTTGCTGAGATAGTCAATCACACCAACAGATGGCCTCAAAACTAGCTCGGTTTTGGCGTTGTGACATGGTTGCTAGTTAATTAATTGTTCCCGTTGTTTAGTTGTGAGTTAAGACTCAACAATCGGTAGTAAAGGGTGATGGGTGCAAAGATCCATCCCGGAGTATATGTATCCCAGATTCATTAGTTTAGTATTATTGCTTTTCTTTATGTTAATTATCGCCCCAAACAACAAAACCTCTAAACCTTTACTGCACTTTATCATATTTGTATATTTGAGTTTGTACATTACTAAACTATTAAGAAGCTAGATAGTTTCAAAAAATTCATCAACCATCCCGACATCAAAGCCAATCTCAAAAAATAAAACACGAAACTCAACCCATAAAAGTGCATCTTTGGGCTAACACGGGAAACTTTCTCGGTTTCATCATCGGCCAGCATGACATTGAAGCCAACCTGAGCAACGTTCAAAATGGATTAGATATGACGATGCCTTGAAAGATCAAGGACGTCCATGCACTGAACGGGATGCTCACAACACTCAGCCGTTTTTGTGCAAAGTTGGCGGAGAAGAGTCAACCCTTCTTCTAGGTGCTCAGGAAAAACACCAAGTTCCAGTGGGATAAAGAGCACAACCAAGCGTTCAAAGAGATCAAGAAGGAAATAGCCAACCTACCCCGACACAGCATCCTGCTCTCAAGGGAGACCCTCGTATTGTACCTCTCCGTGACAGATTGTGCCCTAGCCTCCGCACTCGTCAAAGATGACAAGAAACTCGAGGTCCCAGTTCACTTCACCAACAAGACCCTGCTCGACATTGAGACTCGATATCCTCACATGAAGAAGGTGACCCTCACGCTAGTCATCACTGTCCAAAAGCTACGACCATACTTTTGGGCTCACCAAATCGTCGTCCGCACAAACTATGGCGTTCAAATAGATAATCCAAAAGTCAGACCGATCTGATCGTCTAGTCAAGTGGGCAGTCAAGCTGTCCAAGTTTGACATCACCTTCCAACCACGCCCATCCATCAAAGGTCAGGCCCTTGCAAACTTCCTAACGAAGACCAACTTCAGGATTGCTCCGCACCACGGGTCCAGTCAAAAAGCCGATTGCAGCACCGACATCCTAATTAAGTCGCCAAATGGGCACACTATAAGGTACACAATTCGACTTGGATTCATGGCTACCAGGAATGCAGCCAAATATGAAGCGCTCATCACCGGTTTGGAACTATGTCTCACCCTCAACGCCAACCACGTCCGGGTATACAACGACTCCAAGATGGTCACCAAGTAGTTGCCAATGGTTTCAAGGCTAAAGATGAAGAAATCCAGAAGTACCTGGCCTAAGCCATGACACTCAAAGACACATTCCACTCCTTCAAGATAAACCACGTGTAAATGAGATAATCTAGAGGATGACGCCCTCTCCAAGATAGTCAGCTCATGCGGAGGTGTGACCGCTTAAAACTACCTAGTGGTAGTTGCGCCAGTATAATTCGTGGTGAGCAGACAAAGCCGATGACCCCAATCATGGATTACCTCATCGATGACAAACTCCTGGAAGACGAAGCCGAGGAAAAAAATGTTAAGATCCAAGCTAACAACTTTTGCCTACTACAAAGCGAACTCTATAAGAGGAGCTTCTTCGAACCAGTCGTCCGGTGTGTGCTCCTTGAAGTTGGCACCCGCCTAATCGAGGAGATTCACTCTAGAGTTTATGAAAATCACCTAGGACACTGGGCCTTAGACAAGAAGATCACCCGCGTTAGCTACTTCTAGCCGACCCTCATCCGAGACTGTGAACGCCATGTGCAAGCACCACCTCCGAGGTCCATGCCAAAAGGATAAACACCCTATCCACGGAGCTGCAACCCATTCTCAGCCCATGCCCCTCCACACAATGGGGAATCAACATAGTAGGTCGCTTACTAACCGCCTCGCTGAGGGGATTCCAATTCATAGTTATCGTAATCGACTACTTCACCAAATGGATCAAGGCCGCCCGTCCCCTTCCATAATGACAAAACGTATCGAGGACTTTGAATGGAAAAGCATACTATGCTGAATCGGAGTTCCCTAGGTCATTGTCTATGACAACGACCTGCAATTCAACTATAAGTTGTTCATCAAATTTTGTGAAATTTTCACCATTGACCTCAGGTTCGCCTCCATCGCACACCCACAAGTAAACGGCCAGGTCGAGTACACGAACCGCAAGCTCATGTTAGACCCAAAGAAACCACTCTCGGGAAGCAAAGGCGTACGGGTCGAGCTCCAGCTTGAAGTGCTTTGGTCATATTGCACCAATGAGTGAAAGCCAACCGGGGAAACTCCCTTCATGTTGGTATACGATACCGAAGCTGTCTTCTCGACCAAATTCATGGTCGTCAGCGCATGGGTCCAAAACTTCGATGAGTAAAGCAACGATGACCTAATCTGGGCCGAGCTATATCTCATAGACGAGACACAGAACATCACGCTCATACGGCTACAACATGACAAGCATCAGGTGGCCCGATACTACATACAAGGGTTAAACCTAGGGAGTTGCACAGGGGGACTTAGTCATACGAATGGTCGACAACTCCTCCAACCTACAACCCAAGTGGGACGGCCCATACATCATCTTCGAATGAGTCATCTTCAACTCTTGGCACACCGAACGGCTCAAGAAGTCCTACCCCTGGGTAACTCTACATACTAGAACATTTGTATTTCAGTCCTACTATTTGGCTTAAGCACCATCAATAAATTCAAAACTAACCTTTCTGTAACACCCCAACCGCTAATCCTTCCATTATCCTCTAATCATCTCCATACTTACTCCTACACGCAGCAGATACATACTTACTTCCGGTGGGTGATACAACGCCGTTAGTCATTCCAAGACTAACAAGGCTACTACTACATGCTGTAACGGTCTGAAGATTAAGATATACCGAGTAATTAAATACTTACAATACAATTCCAATACTTGCTTACATTCTAAGATTATCGAGTATCCAAAATATTTGAATTACATTCCAAGTCTACAAGTCTATTCAAAAAATTATGAATTTACACAACTACTCATCCTTTCCAAATTCACAATTTCAATTCTCCAAAAGGGTGTACCACATGGTACACCGGCTACTCAAAAGGGCGTCAAGCCGTGTACAACTTGGTACACCATTCAAATCCACTAACTACTCAAAAGGAATTCATCACGGTCTCATCACGACCTTCAATTCTCACAAGTACCTGTAAAATAAAAACAGTGCCCCAAGGGTCTCAGCTAACGCTACATATGAAATCCGCATACCCCGCATACTAGCGAGAGTACGCCGACTATTTACTCGAATACTTGCTGTTCATTTTATTCATACATACATACATGCTCTTATACCATACAACACATTCATATTACAAAGCATACATACATTCACTACATACATGGAAGACATTACAAGTCAACCATCCATACTTACCGGAATACGGAGTTACATTTCTCCAATTCATATACAAGGCTTGTTAGCTTCTTTACACACCCGGGTTAATCGGGTGTACTTTACTCTTTTACTCGTGGTCAATGACTTACACTAGCCAAGACCATTACTCATACAAATACTTTACTTACTTACTCAAGTCAAGTTGGTATGACCTCCGGGCAGGGACTACTATATCCCACCACCGGGCTTTAGGGTGGCTCACCAATCCAGGATGCTACCCATTTAAGGGGTTTGGTCCACGGAAAGGATTAAGGCCAGGATTCGGATCCAACCTCTTGTGTTTCCTTATCCTCACGCGTGGCCGAAACTATATCGGACTTCTACTCATTCCATTTTACTCATTACTCAAGTTAGGAGTTAGGTGGTTAGGAATTAGTAGAAGTCATTACTTCCATACCATAGGTTAATACATTACACAAGTACACAAACACTTCATTCTCATCCATTCATTTCATAAATTATACAAACTGAGTGTTCAAGACATTATCACAAGAACAATATAATACAAGCACAAGTAAGCGCATTAAAATCCGATTCGTGCATTTATCTTATTTAGGTGATCAAATAAGCACACAAATCAGAGTAACCAAGTTAGGATACAAGGCATGAGGAAATCATACCGTTCACCGTCGTACTTGTACTTCCGGTTTCCCTTTGGAACACAACTATCCAAGTCCTATAACATACATGGAGTTGTATGGTCAATAATCTATTATTGACTTACCTATTTCTTCTTTAACACTTCTAATGTATACTTACTAGTTCTTTACATTCCATATTTGATTATAAAAATCATTCTTTCCTTACTACTTCTTAAACTTGCTTCCTTACTTACACATACTTACTTTCTTACCATTATTACTCCATTAAGGGTGTGCTACTATATTTTTAGAGTCTCCCCTATATTTTTAACATTGCCCACACATTGTTTCAGCTCACATTCATTCACATCCACCACATCTTTCTACATACTATAACACAACATATTTTTCCTACACTTACACATTTATTCCCCATGGTTTTCCCAAGCTTTTAAATCATCATTCAAAACTTTCAAAATAGTTTATTCTCTTCTTCATCATACTACAATATAGCTACTACTCAAACTACATACATTACTCATTTTAAATACACAAAATCTGCTACACTACAATACCTAAAACCAACTCAAGGTAAGAGCATTTACCTTGTGATTTTAGTTTCTCCTTTCTTTCCTTCCTTTCCTTTCTTATTTTTTTCTCTCTTTCTTGTTCTCGGTTTCTTGTTCACGAAATGGGGCAATGCTACCGCCCTTCCAAAACAACATTACCGTTTCAATACTAACCCTTAATCAACCTAAAGCTTAGAACATGTTTTTCGGGTTTAGGAAAAAGCATTACCTTCCAACCAATGAATGAAGTTCTTGGCTAGCAAAGGGACAAGATTTCTAGCCCACGAGTGAAGCCAAAACCGGCTGAGGAACAAGGAACAAGAACATCAAAATTTGGAAATTCTTATAATGTAAATGAGAGCTAGAAATGAGAGACTTTCGGATTTCTTTTTACCTCAAGATATCAAGGTGAAGGAGGAGCTTCTAATGGTGGTCTCAATATTTAATAAGGAGAATACCCATGGAGATTAAAGTGGGTGTTTTCGATTTTTAAAAAGAGGGAGATGCTCTCCTTGACAAGGGGATTCCAATGGTGTGATTTTTATAATTTTTGGACAAGATTTGGGTGTTCAAAAATGGAGAGGAAGATGGAGGCTGGTTTGGTCTCTTCAAATCGCCGTTAGAGGAGTGCTTGGGGGAGAAGAAAATCAGAGAGGAGGGAGCAATACGTGAGAGAGAGGTGAGGATAGGAGAGAGAGTTTACTTTTGTGTATTTTATTTGTTTGTCCTTTTGCTACTAAAAGCAAAAAAGAAGGGAGTTAAGAGAGGAGGGTGTAAGTGAGCCGGCCCCATATACACACACACAGATTTTTGATTTTTATTTGCAAAAGTGGACACACTAGTTTTGTTTATTTACACTCTCACCCCACAACTTATCGGTTTTTACAGTTTTTACTAACCGGAACCCGTTTTCCGGAATTTTCTCGTTTAATTAATTTTATTGCTTCTAGACCTTCATTAATGTTTATTAATGACTATTTGGTTGACCAAAATCATTATGAGTCTATTTGCCCCGCTTAAAGTCGTGTTTTCCCGGTTTCCTCGAAAAACACGCTTTAAAGTTCGTTTGTGCTTTTAATCCGTTTTAAAGGTCCGTTTTCTTCTGGATTTGTTCCCTCATGTTTATTTAGATGTAATTAAGTCTTTAAAATCATAATTAGCCAAATTAATCATCATTTTTTAATTACGGGGTATTTCAATCTACCCCCTTAAGGAACTTTGCCCTCAAAGTTGCTCAAGGTTTACGGTTTACTATGTATACTCATTTGGCAAACCAATTGCCACAATGCACTTTACTACCACCTTACAAGGTGTTTACAATACCTACACTGTAAGCACATACAATCCAAATACAATACATAATTCAATTCACACATTCCACAATACATTTCACAATACCATTCATAATACATTCCACATTACCATTCGTGTCATATACCGTACAACACAAATGCATTACACATACACATACCATACACATTGTACAACATACCGAGCACTACACTGTGCCAAACAAAATACAATTAGCACTACATGTGCCAACAAAATGTACTACAATACATACATACTATGTAATGCTAACCCGAAGCAATGCAAAAGCAAATGGCTCTACCCCCCTCAAAAGGGGTACGCCCCGTACCCTCCATACCATACGGATACTAGACATCTAGTCTACAAATAAATTTGGGTACTTCGCCTTCATAGTGTCTTCTAATTCTCAAGTCGCTTCCTCGACATCGTGGTTAGACCACAAGACCTTCACCATTCGTACAGATTTATGGCGAGTGTCTCTAGTCTTCGTATCAAGGATTAGTAATGGAGTCTCGACATATCTCATCGTTGGCTCTAGGGATAGCTGCTCGGGTTCTAATACATGAGAGGGATCGGCTATGTATTTCTTGAGTTGTGATACATGAAAGACATCATGAACACGCCCCAATTTTTCAGGTAATGCTAGCCTATAAGCCACAGCTCCAATCCTCTCGGTAATCGTGTACGGGCCTACAAATTTTGGGCTCAGCTTGCCCTTCTGGCCAAATCGAAAGACGCCCTTCATAGGTGAAACGCGCAACAACACTTGGTCGCCCACGGCGAACTCAAGGTCGCGTTGTCGCACATCCGCATAGGATTTCTGTCTATCTTGGGCTGCTTTCATATTTGCTCGGATTTGCTGAAATTCAGCTTGTACTTGCTCAAGATACTCGGGTGCAATTATGACCGCTTCGCTTGACTCATCCCAACACAACGGGGTACGGCAGGGTCTACCATACAAAGCTTGGAAAGTCGACATCTTAATCGAAGCATGATAGCTATTATTATACGAGAATTCGATAAGATGAAGCTTATCAATCCAGCTCCCCTGGAAGTCTAAGGCACATGCTCTAAGCATGTCCTCTAGTGTCTGGATGGTCCTTTCTGTCTGACCGTCGGTCTGTGGATGGAAGGCGGTGCTCAGCTTCAGCTCAGTACCAAGCGCTTCCCGTGTTGCTCTCCGGTATCTCGAAAGAAATCTGGTGTCGCGGTCAGATACTATGGTTTTCGGGACTCCGTGGTGTCGAATGATCTCCTTGTCGAATAGCTCCGCGAGCTTCTCCACCGTCCAGGTGTCCTTCATCGGTATGAATCGGGTAACCTTGGTGAGGCGATCGACTAGTACCCAGATCATGTTGAGTCCTCCCCTGGCAGGTGGGAGTCCTACAACAAAATCCATGGAGATATCGTGGAATTTCCACTCCGGAATTGGCATAGATTGTACCATTCCTCCCGGTCTTCGGTGCTCAAATTTCACCTTCTGGCATGTGAGACACCTCAGAACATACTCAGTCACATCGAATTTCATTCCTGACCACCAGAAGTACCTCTTCATGTCTTTGTACATTTTGGAGGCTCCCGGATGGACATGCAATGTGGAACAATGTGACTCTCGCAGAATGCGACCCCTTAGCTCAACATTGCTTCGGGGGATGCATAATCTGCCATTCAATCGGATCAGACCATCTTCATGCAATTTGAAGTCGTACTTCAGGTTCTCGAAGGTACCCTCTGTGATTTTCTGTCTGATCTCTGTAAAGTAAGGGTCGCTCAACGGAGCGTCTCGCACCTCGTCAACCAAGCTAGAAGAAGCGAGTAGCGAATGGAGCGAGTGTGCTCGACGACTCAGGGTGTCGGCTACAACGTTTGCCTTCCCTTCTTTATATTACAGGTTGATGTCGTAATCTGATAGGAACTCCATCCACTTCCTCTGTCTTAGATTCAATTCTTTCTGTGTGAATACATACTGTAAGCTTTTGTGGTCGGAGTAGATGGTGATGATTACCCCATAGAGATAGTGTCGTCATATCTTCAAGGCGAAGACAATGGCTCCTAACTCTAGATCGTGTGTCGGGTAATTCTCCTCATGCTTTTTTAGCTGGCGAGAGGCGTAGGCTACTACCTTGCCATGCTGCATGAGTACGCATCCCATTCCCTTGCCCGATGCATCACAATACACCTCAAATCCCTCTGTGCCCTTTAGAAGAGTGAGAATTGGCACTGAGGTCAATGAGTCTTTCAGGCTCTGGAAGGATACCTCACACTCGTCTGTCCACACGAACGGTGCATCTTTCTTCATCAATGACGTCATGGGCTTTACGACTTTAGAAATGTCCTTTACAAACCTCTGGTAATAACCGGCTAGACCAAGAAAGCTCCGGATGTCGGTAACAGTCTTAGGTCTAGGCCATGATCGTACTGCTTCGATTTTCGATGGATCAACTGAGATACCCGTGCTCGAGATGACATGACCGAGGAAAGATACCTGATCTAGCCAAAACTCGCATTTGGAGAACTTCGCATACAGCTGGTTCTCGCGTAGTGTCGAAAGTACTCTTCTCAGATGGTTTTCGTGTTCTTCTACTGACTTCGAATACACGAGAATGTCGTCGATGAATACTACTACAGAAGTGTCCAGATGATCACTGAATAACCGATTCATTAAGTCTATGAATTTTGCTGGTACGTTAGACAAACCGAATGGCATCACCGTAAATTCGTAGTGGCCATATCTCGTTCGGAATGTTGTTTTCTCAATATCTTGCTCTTTGCTAGCAATCTGGTGATATCCGAATCGGAGGTCAATCTTCGAGAAGACTGAAGCTCCCTTTAATTGATCGAACAGATCATTGATGCGTGGTAGTGGATACTTGTTCTTTACAGTGACCGCATTCAATTTGCGGTAGTCGATGCAGAGTCGGAGGCTACCGCCCTTCTTCTTCACGAAGAGGACTGGTGCTCCCCAGGGTGATACGCTCGGGCGTATAAACCCATTGTCGAGTAAATCACGCAATTGCTCCTTGAGCTCTGTCATTTCTGCAGGTGCCATACGGTATGGTGCCCTAGCAATGGGACCAGTACTAGGTACGAGGTCGATTTCGAACTCAAATGCTCTTTGTGGTGGCATGCCACACAACACTTTCGGGAATACATCGGGGAATTCTGATACAACTGATACGTTGGTGTTGAATTCTGGATCTCTTTCTAGATCTTGCACATGGCATAAATACACATCATGTCCTTTCCTGAGGTCCCGGTACATAGCCATAGCGGAGATGACTGTAGTCAAAGGATCTCTCAGCCTCTGGCAGTATGAAACGGTAACCCCAGACGGACTCTTGAGCACAGTTTATGCTCGGCGCAGAGGATTCGCCCCTTGTGCCGCTCCAACCAATTCATCCCGACTATCAAGTCGAATCCCAACCCATTGAATTCGATGAAGGAGATGGGAAACTCTTCGCCTTTGATTCGAATTGTGGCGGTTCGGTAATACTTAGTACATCTTACTCGCTCCTTCGACGGGAGAGTAACCAAGAAGTTTGGTAACTCATCTGCGTCTAGCCCCAACCTCTTCGCGAATGATGGCGATACAAAGGTGTGAGAGGCGCAGAAGTCGAATAATACAGAGGCATCAATGCCGTTTACTGGGAAGGTTCCCGTTAAAATGGTGCCGCTCTTATCGGCTTGTGCTTCAGGTGAGGATACTCAGGTTACCTTCGGTACCGAGTCCACAACCTATTGATTCATAAAACTTATAAGAATTGGTGGTATCACGCATGTGGAATTTAATAACCAACACTGCTTTTATTGAATAAACCAACCATCATACATACTGTGTCTCTAATACACGTTACTATTGTGTTACATGCTACTACAAGATTAATACTTTCTAAAAGTAAGGTTCATGCGTCCTGGTTTCATGTGTGTGGCATTGATTATTGCCGGTGGTGCCGTATTCAACTTGATCTTCTTGATCCCGTGATACAGCAACCTTGATTTTCCACCCATGATCGAGGCATCTCCTGATTTCAACACTAATTTCTCCGCGAGGTCCACACGCTTCTGCTCGTTATACAAAAATACGGCGTCATCACCAATGGACCAAGACACTACGGGCACTCCTTGTTCAAGAGATTCCGTTGTCTCGTCCTTATCTTGGTGTAAGTCAGTCTCCTCTTTCTCATAGAAGTTGACGATAATAAGTATCTGCTTCAAGTGCAGGGATTGGTTTCATTTCTCATTGTGTTGCAAGTTCTACAGCTTGTGCGACAAGCGTCTGAAATTCAGTGGGTATTGATGGAGGTGTTGCTCCATCTCTTGCTCGTGTCTTCTAGTATGTCTTGGTATAAGGGTTCCAATCCTTTCCCAAGCACATCATCTTCAGCTTCATGGTTGCTCCACCGGGAAATTCGGGTGTATAAAATCCTCCTTGACCCGTCCCTAGTTCATTGCATCGTCGAATGATCGAAATTTGTGCTTCGGGTGTCAGGTATCCTTTTAATAAAATCATACCTGGGCGGAAAACCTGACACTGCTCGTCGGTGTAGTGGTGAGTGGTGATGTCAACTTCTTCATGAAGTGGGTTTGAAGGTATTGGGTAACAGATATTGAATCTCCCTAAGGTGGTAAATTTCATCTACGTAAGTTCTAGTTTCAACTAGTTCGTTTCATGCTCAAATACATACTTCGGTTTTACTTACTCATGCTTAAATTCACACTTCGAGTACTTACGCATTCATGCATTCACTCATACACGTAATTCTATACTTGAGACATGCTCTTCAAGGATTAAAGGTTATAGTTAATACCTAGGCCGGACTTAGTACCGGTCCCGTCACGGTCAATGATGTGCAAGGCCGGCTGCCTTTGAGGTGCGCCCTTTTGCGGTCCTCGAGACCCCTGTCCTTGTGAGGTATGCTGAGCCTGAGCATCGCCAGATGCAACCTCCTTGCCTTCATGCTGCTTGTAGCCCTGGTAGTTGCCCTTGGGCTTTTAGTTCTCCGAGCATACATTAGCACGGTGCCCCGGCTTCTAGCAGTTGTAGCATCGGATCTCCCTTCCTTGGCAATCGGTGCCAGGATGATCCTTGTTGCAGTTTCGGCACACATAGCTTCGACTATCATTTTGGCTCTTGCCATAGCCAGTACCAGAACTTGTAGCTTCTATGTTACCAAGGTTCAGTATACTTACACCAATTCATGTACATACTAATTCACAAGCATACTATTTCGGTTTCGGGTTCTTACCCTTGTAGGGCTGAGACCTCAGTGGCTTCGCTGCCACTGGTGCAGTGTAGGCGAGCTATAACGGCTCAGCTGCCTTGCCGTTCTCAGCATGGGCACTGCTGTCTCCTGAGGGGTTCTTCTGGTGCTGCTGGGTGTATTTCCCCTTCTTCTTCTTCCATGGCGTGTTCTGATTTGGTTCATCAGAGTTGTTACCTTTGCTGCTCACCTTGAGCTTCAGCGCTTGCTCTTCATCTCTCAGCTGGCAGGTGATTTCAACTCGAGATGCAGCGTGGTAACACTCCTGAAGTATTCGGGCATTAGGTTACGCATTTACATACGGGGATACTAATTCGCATTGATTTTTGCATCTAAGGGTTTAACAATGTTTACTTGAAGGGAGGTAAACCGTGTGAATCCCATGCCATACCGGAGTCGATGGCTCAATCCGCCGTAGAAGCGGTCGACCAAGACTTGGCCGGTGTACCCAAGGTCAGGTAGAAGTCTGAGAATTGAAATACCCCGAACTTAATTATGGTGATTAAATTGTTCTAATATGGTATTTAAGGGCCTAATAGTGCCTAAGTAATTTTGGTAAGGAAAATAAATCCAAAAGAAATGAGAAAACGCTTAAAAAGCGAAAAACGCTAAAATAAGTGTTATATAACCGTATGAGGTACGAGACCTCGGTTAGAGTATTATAAGGATTCCTAAGGCTTATTCATGCCTAATTGATGTACGGGAACAATTCCTGAAGAAAACGGATCCAAATAATGAGTTAAAACGCTAATAAAACTTTATCGCATGTTTTTCGAGAAAACCCAAAAACGTGACTTTGAGTGGTCAAATGAACCCGTAAAAATTATAGTCAACCAAATAACTATAATTAAACATTAATGAAAGCTTAAGAACCATTAAAATTAAAGAAACGAGAAAATTCCGGAAAATGGGCCCGGTTAGTGAATAGTGCTAAAACCGGGTAAACTAACAAATGTTTTCTGTAAAAGACGAAAAATGCTCCAGTTTGTATATATTAATGGGCCAGTTTTTACTAATGTAATCAGCCCCCTCACATGACTAGCTAGCTAATAAAGAAATCAAAAAGCAAAAGTAGAAAAGTACAAAAAAGTAAGTAAACCCTCTCTCTCTTCACTTTTCTCTTCTCTCTCTCTTTCCCTCCTCTCTTCCACCGTATTCTCCCTCCTCCCTCTCCCCATTCTGGTGATTTTAGAGCTCCTCACAACCTCCAATGGCAGCCTTTCTTCTTCTCCATGCTCAAGCTCCATTTGAACTCCAAATGTAAAAATAACCACATATTTGAACTCCCCTCCTCAAGCTCTACACTTCCCTCTTTTTAGAATTTCAAAATGATGAAATTCATTTCCATGGGTTTTGCCCATTTTAAGAGGAAATGGTACCAAATCGAAGCTTGGAGTCTCCTCTTTCCATTAAGATAAAAATTTCAAAGAAAGAACTCATTTTCTTCCTTCTCTCCTTGTAGCCGATTTTTCCCGCATTGTAATGCTCTGTTTTTCTCTCTCTCTTGTAAGCATCATTCCAACCTTCCAATGGTGGTGGGATCACCTTCTTGAATCAAGGGTTAAAACCCCTCTTAAAAGACTCCAAAGGTAAACCCTAAACTTGGTGTTTTTAAGCATTTCAATGAATTAGTATTATCCCACGGGTTGGGATTTTAATTACACTTATTTTGTGTTCCTTGGGTGATGGTAATGGAGTTTGGCAACTCCATTGCCCACTTGACCGAATTTGAGAAGAGGAAGAACAAGAGGAGATTGGAAAAAAGAAAGAAGAAATTATGATCTTAAGGTAAGAAAACCTTCTTAATGCTAATTTTAATGCATTAGAATGTTGGGAATGGGTAAATTAATGAATGAACCTAAAATGTTGTACTAGGAATGTAGTTGGTGGAAGTTTGAGAGTATTTGTGAATTGATGTTTGGATTGAAGGCCTTAGTGTAACACCCCTCTCAATAATGTCGTAATAATCGCTCACGAGAACAGAAAATAAATACGTCTCACAGCGGAAGAATTGACAGTAATAAAACTCACATGGGTGTTACTTGCCATCCCTCGCCCATACGAGTGATGTAGCAATACAACGACTTAACAAAATGAAAACATAATAATACAACCCGCGGTGACAATGAGATACCGCCTACACGTCCATCTAAGTCCCAAAAGCACATCTACAGTGAGCGTCTAGATATACTCCAAAGCTTACAACCGATTTCAGTAAAACAACTTAATACATAACAAGGTTCGTACGGAAATTCCAAAATCCAAAACATCCTAACTACCCGGCCCCGCATTCCGGCTTCGTCCGTGATCATCAACCTGCATAAAGCCATAAAGGCTCAGCGATAAACGCTGAGTATGCCGATTCTGGACCCTAATGGTCAATTAAGTCGTATTAACCGTCTTTTTATTAGGTTCGTTACATGCAACACCGGTTTACAGAGTATAGCGGGAAACTGTAAAACATAATTAAGCATGCAACAAACATCACAGGCATACACAGAACAGCAGCACATCATACAATACAATAGCATCGATAAGTCACCCGCTGTTCTTAGTTTCCACATCATCACGTATCACAACGCTCGGCCCCCCGGGCCCTCACATATCGTTTGATTTGGTTAGCACTGTCGGGAGTCAGTTAGGACATCCCGAAATATATTCACTTGGACAGTAGTCCCACGTACACACAAGGTGCTCACTGCCCTGATCATCCGAAGACTCCGGGACTATTTCACTTTGCCTTTGTAAGGGCGTCCATTTAGGTGGCCAAGGGCCTGGTGCCAACGGTAGCACACTCCGCCTGACGATCTATCTAGGTTCGTTCAGGATTAACTAGGGAAAACCCGACACAGGTTAACCCAAGAGATCTCTACGCGCGACCAGCAGCCAATGACTGTCTGGATTAAGGTTCACATCACTTTCAATCACACTCCACTGTTAACTTCGTTAGTTAGTAATTCAGTTACAGTTTTAAATATGGAGAACATCACTTATTTTTGGCTGCCCTGTGGGTCTTACGCATGCCTAGAATGATTCTAGGTAGTACTTATGTTTGAGTCGAAGCTCTAAGGACCGACAATGTCGTGTCCCGTTCCTAAGTGTTTTACTTAGGTTATAACTACATACTTGTAATACTCGGTGTATTAGATCAGACAACAGTAATCACAGTCACACAACTCGTATATGTAGTTTCATATAAGCCGATCTATAGTTGACATAGTATTAGTCCCGTAGGACGTTCGTGCATAAATAAATAATGCAGTAAACACGTATATACATCACACACATAGTCACACATGTTATCAATCAAATCCGAGCCCGAGGAATTCCTCAGGACAACTCAGATCAAACTCCTTTACATACCGTACACCGTGTCTAGGTTCGCGCAGTGCAGACCACTATAGCTTTCGAGCGCGTACGTCGGAAGGGCGATCTAGAAATACAAGGAACGCTAAGCGTCAACCACATGACAGTATGATTCGGTATTTCCGAATAACGTTTGAAATCCCAGAATTTCGCCCTCAGATTTTTCAACTGTTATTAGTTAGAGTATTTTTTTCTTAAAAACTCCATACTCGTCGAGTGAGTTAATATTCGGTTTTCATTAAGGTATGAAACCTTACGTTATATACTTGTGATACTTCGTTAGGGATTTATGTATCATACCAAGGTTATATACTGACCTTAATGTTTTACGTCATTATATACTATAGCTTATGTCTTTATTCTTGACATGCATTTATATATGTATGTATGCGTTTAGCATAATAGTTTTAATAAACTATATGTATTTTTTTCTTACCACATAATATTGTTTAGTGCTATGTTTATTTCATGATGTTATATAGTATGGTCTTTTACATGTCATTAGACTTCATAGTATATGGTTTGGTAGCTTTATGTACCTACCACAAGTAATATTCTCGTATGATACACTTGAGCTTCCTTATTATATAATTCTCCTTAATCATAATATAACCACATAACTTATATTATGTTGGAAGTATCTAATCTTATAACATCAAAACTTTGTAGTAAAATACCACCAAAGTTTTATAAGCTCACTTAGGTATGTTGGAGATGTTTTAGGTTCTTTAATAACTCTATATCACCCTCTGTAACATGGTGGTACAGAAGCTCACATATTATCAGCATCTGAACAACAACCTCTATATTCCTTCCTATTTCTTGTTTCTAGTTAGTCCAAGTGTTGTTTAATTTTTCCTTACTGTACCTACCTAACCATCTATGGTGTTATTGATGTTTTAACCCAAGATTGAACACTAAAACATTCTCCTAGCTTCTACACTTAATTGTACAGAGACCGCCCCTAGTGAACTCTGAACCCAAAGATCAGAAAACAGAAAACAAAAACCTGTGTATCACCTCTTCCATGAATCTCTCAACCCAACTGAGTGTATTAGTAACAATTCGGTTTGATTATTTACCAGACACCACCCCATTAACGCATCTGTATTTTAGTTATACAGAGAACAATCGTAACAGGAACTGAAACAACCTACATTACTGAAAGTATAACTGTTGCGTTTCTCTTCTGTTTTTTTTCTTTTCTATTTGATATAAATCTGTCTTTCTATCTAGGCCTAAGCACTTACTTGTTTAGTCCAGTGTTCCACCCATGTTTCGAATTTAAAAGGGGTAACCCAAGCAACTCGATCAACACCACTGCTTTATCCCTCTACTGAAGTACAAAAATCTATAGAAACTGATATCAGGAACTGATGCAGTTCTTGTCTTATTGTTGCCTTTCTGTTTTTGTATTCTGTTTTGATTCTTTCCTAAGGTGTCAATATCGTGCTTGAGTGCATTAGGTAAGTTTTAGGTTATTTACCCACACAATGTAACCCTTATAAACCCTTGAAGTAAGATTCCACAGCAGGGACAGATTTGTGCAACCTGAAACCACGTTTTTGGTGAACTTCCAATTGACTTAATAGTTTATGCACTAACCTGTCTTCTGAATCTTTCCATGTCATTTACAATCTTATCTGAGTGTGTCAGCTAGGTTTGAGGCTTATTATCAAGTCAATACAACACCCTTTACATTCTCTGAAATTCAGTTATACAGAAAACACGAAAAACTGAGATTTAAGGTTAATCCCAAAACTGATTAAAAAAAAACTGAGATGTGGTCTGGTTCTATTTTGTCTTTCCTTTCAGTTCCCTACTTGAGTTCCTATTTCCCAGTCTATTTAGCCCCTTAGTTAAGTGTTAAGTTCCTAGACAGACTCCAGGCGATGAGGGCCACATTCCTGAAAAAGAAATCTGTTACACAAATCTAGAAACTGAAAACTGAAAAGAAAGTCTGAAATCTCCCAAAACCTGATAACTCACTCCCTTCCTTTCTGTCAATTCGTGAATTTCTTTTTCATCACAAGGCACTCTCTGACTTGATTAGGTATTCCAGCTATGTCTTAATCCAAGACTATCTAGACAGTCCTTTCAACCACTGAGGCATTTTAGTGTACTGAAACAGAAGGAGAATTTACAAACTGGAATCTGTTACATATTTTTTCTTCCTCTTCTATTTTTTACTCACGAGTTGCTCATCAGTTTCCTCTCAATACCAGTTCTGGTAGCTTAGGATGTGATAGTTTTTAAGTTCCAAAGATTCAAAATAGATCTACCGCCCCATTGTTTAAGCTCCTGAGAGTTATTATAAAGAAAAGGTTAGGATGATAGAAACTGAACTCTAATCTGCTAAATTCTCTTATCTTTTTCCTTTATGTTTATTTATAGTGGCTTACAGTTTCTTTTTCTTCTAGAATACTTACATACCTAGTTAAGTGGGTTGATAATGTTTTAAGTTCTTGAACTACTCAATGCCACCCCTTATACTCTCTGTAACATTATTATACAGAAACAGGAAATTCTTGAGACTGCAACTAAAACAGAAACTGCTATATGTTCTTACTGGTTTTCTCTGTCGGTTTTCTAGATCAACCTACACCTCCTCCCAATTACTCACCCATTTTAGTTAAGGTTTTATCAAGCTTTTACTTGAGCACAGACCCAAGGCAACTCTACTAATGCCACTGGAACTTGCGTATACAGAAGACAGACTGCAGACAGTGAATCTGAAACAGATATACTTACTCTTCCATTCCCTTTCCCTCTGTTAGTTCACGAGTTTGATTTCCAATTATTTCCAAGTTGTTGTCCCAGTTACTTAAGTGTGTTATCGAGCTTCCAACCCAAACCAAACCCAAAACAACCTTGTTACAGACACATAAATAGCCAGAACTGAACTGGTAAGAAACTGAAACTAAAACAAGATTGTAGTCTGAAATTGGTGCTTCTTTATTCTTCTGATTTGCCTTTCTTGCTTACTCATTTGACCCTCATTCCTTTCCTAATTGCTTAGCTCTAGATAAGGGTGTTTTTAAGTCTTAACTTCGAAACAACCCACTACAGTATGGGTTAGCTACCTAAGTTGTAACAGAAACAGAAATTATATCAGATGCATCTGTTTCTGTCTTTCTAGTTGCTAGTCGTGTGTAGTTTTTTTTTATCAAAGGCTCAGTTAGAGATAGCTCACCACTTAAGCTTCTTGGTTGTTTTCCCTTGGTTGTTTTGGCACACATAGGACTTACAGCACCTTGATCATCTTGACTACACTGGAACAGTTTACTCAGAGATCAAGATTATGCTAAATCAGAGGAAAGGACATAGTTGGATTAAACTGAGACAGGTATGGTCTTTACCTTGTTTCCTTTTTTTCACCGAGAATGGTACAGCAAGGGAGATTGCTTGGTCTTGCTCCTTCACCAAGTACTGCGGCCTATTCACTGGTCTTCTACGTGAGGAAGGACAGGAAGAAAGATAAGAAGAGCTCAGGATTAGCCATGGTTATAACCGGTACAACAGTGGAAAAAAAAAAGTGGTGAAGCTCACGTAAGGAAGCAGAGAACAATAGGCTTAGTGCATGCGTGGGGTTTGTTACCAAAATAGAGGAGGAGTTCAAGCTGGGTTTATGCGGTTTTACCTTGAGAAAACAAAGGAGCTAGCTTCCCTTCCTTCTCTGTTTTTAGCCGATACTTCCCACTGCTCTAGCTCCCAACTCGGTCCTTGCTGCTGGGTGGAAATGATCACGGTTTAGCTCTTTGAAGAGAGGGAAATCATAGGAGAAAGGTGAGCATGTTTTAGTCTTGGAGACTTACCTAACTATCGAGCAACAACCATGGAAGTTGTGGGCAGCTCTCGGTGGAAGTTGGAGAAGGTGAAGGTACTGGAAAGAGGAGGGAAAGCGATGATAGTGTGATAGATGTAGGCAATTGTCGCATGGGAATTTCCTCTAATCGAAGTGGTTAGTTCCTAGGTGGCTGGGGTTGTCGGTTGAGACAAGAAGGGATGATGTATGATATGCCATACTCCAGGTACGTGCTGTGTGTTTTTTATTTTTATTTTGTTCGAGCAGTGCTAAATCCAGGAAAAAGAAGGAATCGGTAAGGCATGTTTGGTCCTTTCTTTGTAATTACAGTGATAGCATACTACTAGTCTTAATTCGTTGGTATACATTACCGAATTCGAGCACAGCTCAACTGGTTAAGGCTTTGGGAATGGTACGAAAGGTCTCAAGTTCGAATCTCGGCTAGAGCATGTTTGCTCCTTTTTTTTGTTTCAGCATTATTTATGCTTATTTCTTGTATACATGCGACTGTATTAACATGTCGCGTTATTAGTTGTATGTACATATATATATACGACTATTTTGTTATGTCACGTTATTAATTATACCCATATACGGGTACGACTATTTTATTTGTCGTGTTTTAGTTATATGATTTCGGTCACAAGTACCCATGCGACTATATCATCATGCCGCGTTACTAGTTATGTGTACAACGTTATAATATTGTAACGTTATATACGTATGTATATAAGTGTGTGACCGTATTACTATTAAACTGCTTGTTTATACCTTAATGTAGTAAATTATATATTTAAATAACGTTTAATTATTTAGGGGTATTTCAGTCTACCCCCCTTAAAGACTTCGTCCCGAAGTCGTCTTTCTCGAATGATTTATAGCAACTACCCATATAGCCATGGTGCACATCTATTTGATGTGACGGTATCTAAGTGATACAGTATGAACTGAATTCATAAGGGAGTACCACACACACATATATATATTTATCAATCATCAAACCATTCATACATCCGAGTATCTTATAGGATACTTACATACATGTTCACAACATACACATGTGCGCAATGTAATTGCGCAAACAAACCACCAACAAGACAAAACACGTATGCCCCGCATACAAACACACATACAAACATGCAAAACTTGAGGCTCTACCCCCCTTAAAAGGGGTTACGCCCCCGTACCCCACAAGTACTCACAGACACTACTCGAAAAGCGCTGGGTACTTGGCTCTCATCGAATCCTCTAATTCCCAAGTGGCCTCTTCGACCTCGTGGTTTGACCAAAGAATCTTGACCATGTGGACGGTCTTGTTCCTGGTCTCCCGTGTCTTCGTATCTAGAATACGTAGTGGAGTTTCTTCGTAACTAAGATTCGGGTCTAGTTCCAAATGCTCTGGCTGTAACACATGCGAGGGGTGAGGGATGTATTTCTTTAGCTGAGATACATGGAATACATCATGCACTCTCCCGAGCTCAGCAGGTAAGTCTAACCTGTAAGCTAACGGGCCCACTCGCTCCGTAATGCGATACAGACCAACATACTTCGGGCTTAACTTGCCCTTCTGTCCAAAATGAAAGATGTCCTTCATAGGTGACACTCTGAGGAAGACTCGGTCGTCGACTACGAACTCAGATCTCTCCGTCTGACGTCTGCATATGACTTCTGTCTATCTTGGACAGCCTTCATATTTCTACGGATCTGTAGGACAACCTCTTTCACCTGCTCTAAGTACTCGGGTCCAAGGAATGTGTTCTCGCTAGGCTCGTCCCAACAGAGAGGTGTCCTACATGGTCTACCATATAAAGCTTGGAATGGTGGCATCTGAATCAACGCGTGGTAGCTGTTACTATAGGCAAATTCAATTAGATGCAATCGATCAACCCAACTCTCCTGAAAATCTAGGGCACATGCTCGGAGCATGTCCTCCAATGTCTGGATGGTCCTCTCACTCTGACCATCCGTTTCAGGTGAAAGGCGGTACTTAGCTTCAGCTTGGTACCTAAAGCTTCCTGAACTTGCCCCCAAAACCGTGATAGGAATCGAGGGTTTCTATCTGGAAAGATCCGCTAGTTTGGGAACTTTCCATGTGTCTTGGATCGGAATAAACTTAGCCACTTTCGTCAATCTGTCGACGATCACCCAAATAGTGTTCGCACCTCCCTTAGTCGGTGGAAGGCCGACAACAAAATCCATGGATAGATCTTCAAACTTCCAGTACGGAATGGGCATAGGCTGCACCAAACCTCCTGGTCTCTGTGCTCAAACTTGACTTTCTGACAAGTCAAGCAGCGGGTAACAAACTCTGTTACATCCTTTTTCATACCACTCCACCAAAAGTGATTCTTCAGGTCTTTGTACATCTTCGATGATCCCGGGTATAGACAAGGAAGAACAATGAGCTTCACTAAGTATCTTCTCTTTCAACTCTGGGCTGGACTCTGGAATGCACAATCTGCCATTCAATCTGATCAGTCCATCATCACTGAGTGTGAAATCGTATTTCTGCCTCTCGAATATGCCGTCAACTAACTGCTGCCTGATGGTCTGTATGTACTGGTCGCTCTCCTGAGCACAGCGTACTTCTTCGACTAGGCTACTGTTTGCTGACATGGCATATAAGGAGTGAGCTCTCCGGCTCAGGGCATCGGCTACTATGTTTGCCTTCCCCTCCTTGTACTTGAGGTCGATGTCGTAGTCCTTCAAGAACTCGACCCATCGCCTCTGCCTCATATTCAGATCTTTCTGGGTGAATAGATACTGAAGGCTTTTGTGATCAGAGTATATCGTCACTGTCACACCATACAAGTAATGTCTCCATATCTTCAAAGCAAAAACCACCGCTCCCAGCTCCAAATCATGTGTCGGGTAGTTCTCCTCATGTTTCTTCAGCTGTCGGGAGGCGTAGGCTACGACCTTCCCGTGCTGCATGAGTACACACCCTAGCCCCGTACCTGAGGCATCACAGTACACTTCAAACCCGTCGGTCCCTTCAGGAATGGTGAGTACGGGAGCCGACGTCAGAAGGTCCTTCAGTGTTTGAAAGGAACGCTCGCAATCCACAGTCCATACAAACTGAGCGTCCTTCTTCATCAAATTAGTCATAGGCTTGGCTACTTTGGAGAAGTCTTTCACAAAACGCCTGTAGTATCCAGCCAACCCCAGAAACTGCGGATATCGGTCACTGTTTTCGGTCTTGGCCAGCTCTTGACTGTCTCTATCTTCGCAGGGTCGACTGATATGCCGCTGGCTGAAATGATGTGCCCCAAGAATGCCACGCTATCTAGCCAAAACTCACACCTTTGAGAGCTTGGCATATAGCTGGTTCTCTCTCATAATCTGTAGAACTCGCCTAAGGTGTGCTTCATGGTCTTCCTTAGTCTTAGAGTAGATTAAGATGTCGTCGATGAATACTACTACTGATGAGTCGAGCTGCTCTCTGAACAGACGGTTCATGAGGTCCATGAATACTGCAGGTGCATTTGACAATCCAAATGGCATCATGGTAAACTCGTAGTGACCTTAGCGTGTTCTGAACGTTGTTTCTCTATGTCTCTTTCGCAATGCGAATCTGATGGTAGCCTGACCTCAGTCGATTTTGGAGAACACTGCTGCGCCTCTGAGCTGATCAAACAACATCGATGCGTGGAAAAGGGTATTTGTTTTTGACTGAAACGGCATTTAACTCCCTGTAGTCGATGCAGAGTCTCATACTCCCATCTTTCTTCTTGACAAACAACACTGGCACTCCCCATGGAGAGACGCTCGGTCTGATAAAGCCCTTGTCCAGTAGGTCTTCTAACTGAACCTTTAACTCTTTCATTTCTGCAGGCGCCATTCGGTAGGGTGCCTTGGCAATAGGCCCCGTGCCTGGCATAAGATCAATGGCGAACTCCACCTCTCGTACTGGTGGCATGCCTGGTAACTCCTCAGGAAACAGATCAGGGAATTCGGATACTACTGGTATGTCCAAATCCATCTGCTCCTCTTGCCTCGTATCGTGGACATAACATATATATGCGGTGTGGCCCTTCCTCACTTCTTTCATTAGGGTCAAGGTAGATACAATTTTGATGGTGGGTTCCTTCGGCACACTACGGTGGGAAATAGCCTTGCCCCCCGGGCTTTTGGTAACAGTCGGTGCTCGGCACAATGTATCCGGCCCTTGTGTCTCTGCAGCCAATCCATACCGATGATGACGTCAAAACCCAACCCTTTGAATTCGGTCAAGTCGACGGGGAAAGTCTCGTCCCGTATAACAATTTGCAAGTCGCAGTAGCGTCCTGTGCATCGCACTCTCTCCCTACATGGTAACATGACGGTGAAGTCGGAGAGGTGCTCCGGGGTCAGTCCCAACTTCTGTGCAAAAGAAGAGGAAACGAAGGAGTGGGATGCCCCTGAGTCAAATAAGACTGATGCATCAGTGCCGTTCACAGGGAAGGTACCTGTAGCATTTTGGTTTACATTAGTACGTGGCTATAAAGGTTAAATTCATTAGTTTTGGCTGGTCCCTAGCCTTACCAGTGATGACGTTGCCAATCTCTTGGCTTGTGCCGCATTTAGAATGTTGAGGTTTCCTCCTTTCTCAGATTCATGGCATGGATTAACGAGTCGTATAAGGATAAGACTGATAACAATTGTACGAAAGAACTTCGAAACTCCACTTTTATTTATTTCACAAATCATTACATTATACTTGCATACGAAGCTAGTAGCTCAACATTACATCAATACTTTTAAAGTCAAGTTTAAACGTCTCGGTTTGATGTGGGTAGTGTTTACTAAAGCTAGTGGTGCGGTGTTTAACTTAATCTGCTTGATTCCGTGATACACTAATCTCGAATCTCCACCGAATACCAAAACATCTCCAATATGAGGACTAGCTTCTTAGCTAGATCCATTCTCTTTTGGTCGCCATACAAGAATTTGCTTCATCACCAATGGAGAACGACACTACGGTAATACCCTTTGCAATGGACTTGGGTGTCTCATCCCGGTCCTGGTGTAATCCCAGTCGCCCATTTTGTTCGTAGAAGTTTACAACTCAGACGTCAGCATCAATGTCGGGTACTGGTTTGTCTTCAAGATGCTGCGCGGTCTCCACCGCCTTCCGTGCTAAGGTCTTGAATCTCTCGGGTATCCTAGGTACTCTCGCCCCATCTAGTTTCCTCACTTTCTGGTATGTCCTAGTCTGTGGATCCCAATCCCTACCTAGGCACATCATGTGTAGCCTCATCTTCGAACCGCTCGTAAAACCCACCTAGTTCTCTACCCAAGGCTCTACATCTTCTATCATGTCGGTTTGCTCATCTAAGGTTAGGAATTCTCTAAGCAGAATCATGCCTGGTCGGATGACTTGACTATTCTCTCTTGGATGTTCCCGTCTTTCGGCTACGGGTCTTGGCGATCTCGGTCTCGTAGATAGGGGGTAGCAAATGTCGAAACTACCTAAGATGTGGAAGTTTTCCTATGGTAAGTCATTACTTAAGGTCGTAACACACATACATGGGTCATGCTTTAAAGCGTTTAACACACATCATGGTTCAGTCGGGTATTAGAATTACCTGTAGTGCGCTGGGCGCCCGCCTCAGCGCCTGAGGTTCCCGATGAATTAAGGGTGGTGCGTCCCTGGTCGACTCCTTTTCCCTTCTGAAAACGCATGTTGGTGGACGTCTGGCCCCCTTGGCCACCCCGTGGCCCTCCTGATCCTCCAACAGTGGGCTTCTAGCAGTCTTCGTCCCCTGGTAATTTCGGCCGGCAGGGTTAGAGTAGCATTCAAAGTCGCGGTGCCCCATCTTCCCAGTATCGGCATTCCACCTTGTTGCCGCTGCAGTCCACACCTGGGTGGTCCTTCCCACAGCGCTTACAGTAGTAATGGCGCCGGGGTCTACCGGTGCCTGTTGCAACCGTAATTTAGGTTAACACGAGTCATGTACAGTATTAGGATTAACAAATAGTTTGACAACTAACATTATGAGGAGGGTATTCTCACCCCTGAGAGGTGCCGATCTGAGTGGCTGGGCATCAATGGGTGGGCCGGTCAGCCTTGGCACGGAATCTTTCCCCTTGAAACCCTGTTGACTCTGTTGCCCCTGTGTTATACCCAAAATTTTGACCCCCCTGGTTAGGGTCTACGAGGTTTTGATGTTGTGGGGGACGTTTCAATCAAGTAATGAGGGATTCCGGCTCGATCGGCGCATTCCAGGGCATGAGGAGCAGTTTCGTCATTGTCAGGGGCGTTTTCATAATTTTTAAGGCTTCTGAGACCTCCTATAGGCTTTCTCTCTCCTCCGAAAGATGCCCAAATCAGCTTGAAATGCTTTGATATTTTAACCCATGATAGAGGATGACATTCTAAGCATAATGGCGTGGAATTTTGATTTTTCGAATTTCCAATAATTTTCTAGCAATTTCTGACTGAATCTGATGAGAAATTAAATTTAAAAATATTCCAACATTTAAAAAATCCGATTCCACTTCAGAAAATTCATAATTGTCATCCTTGACATGTGGTTAAAATTTCACAGCAAAATTCCTTTGGGAAGTCACTTAATTAAAATATCAAAAAATCTTACTTTTACTAGATTTTCTTTATCTTTAAGAAAGTCTATATAAAGGATAGTTTTTTTAGATAAAATCAGGATGGGATATGCTCAAGAACCCTAGGGAGTCAGAAAACACAGCCTCCTATCTCTCTCTCACGTTTTCCAACACCCGGCCACCCGAATCATACCGAAAATCCCCCGAAATCACCATCTAAACACGTTTTCCAATCCCCAAAGCACCAATAATCATCAAAACCTCACAAAAACACTTCCAAAACGTGAAGAACAGCAAGAACAACCAACAACCAGAAGCTTGGTTCGAAATCCTTTCAGTTCTGCCATCAATGGAGCACTCGACGAATCCCGGTGTGAAGAATCATCTGGAATCCGAAGGTAAAACAGGTATAAATTTCACTTTCCCAACTCCCCTTGATATTATCAGTCTTGCCTCAAAATTTGGGCTTAAACTAACTCTTTTTCGCTTCTGTATCGCTAATTGTTTTAGCTACTGCCTTGTTACTTGTTTGCTAAGTTTCGTACTTATTTTGATGTCAAATTGAGTTCTTTCAGTTACTAACGTGTTTAAAATCTTTCAGGCTACACACCCATAAAATTTGAGCTCAAAACACCCTCGGGAACCATCGAAAACCCACGGTCCATGGGTTGTCCGTGACCTCGGACTCATTGTCTGGGACCACGGACGGGTTTCGTGACCACGGACGGGTTGTCCGTGACCACGGACACCCACGGACGGTGGTGGGATTTTATATTTTTCAATTTTTCAAAATTTAGGGTTTCTGTCAATACATGTCCGTGGCCCCGGACTTTTCAAGTTTGCGTTTTTATTTTAGTTCTGTTTTCGAAATCACTTAATTCAACTGGGGTCCGTGGTCTCGGACATTAGGTCCGTGGCCACGGACGTAATTAAAATTTGACCTAATTCTGCCTTCGAAACCCTAATTTAGGTAACTTTCAATTTTACTTTAACTTTCTGTGAAAAAACGTCAAAAAATAAAAAAAAACAGAAGCGCACACCTAGGTTAAAAGCAACTTTGTAGAAAGCCGTAAATAAACCAAGTAGAGGAAAAACGACCTAGGAAGGGTAATGAAAGTAATTTGAACCCTAAATAAGTCGAATACCAAGCCCCCGAACCCGAACTCTCCTTTCCTAATTTGATCTAGGTTAAAATTAGGTGGCGACTCACAATAGGTTCCAGTGAGCTAGCTTAGGTTTTAATAATTATTGTTATATGACATAGTTATAATCTTAGGTTATAAGTGGACCTAAAACCCGGTTAGATCCTAATCAGCTTTAATCAACATAGGATAGGGTTTAAAATCGAGGCTCACAGACTGGCGACTCTGCTGGGGACAACTTCTTAATTTTAAGAAAGAGGGCTTAACTTGAAAATGTTTATTTATGGATTTTATTACATTGTTTGTTTACCTTTGTGCGCGCTTTAATTCCTGCACCTTTGCATCATATGAGAGCGAGGGTCCACACAAACCGATTTCACTCTGGGACCCGTTTGAGGGTCCCCTGTCAGGGACTCACACCTTTTAGGTGATGTGAATTAGTGGGGGAAAAGAGGAGGGTGTCGCTAACCACACCCCCTTAATACCTGGGCTTTAGCCCCAAGCATTTTCTTGGCAGTACCCTTACATAGCCCATTGTTTGGTCAGTCAAAGACCCAACCGTAGACGCACACCTTCAGGTGATGCGAAAAAAGTGGGGAAGCCCAAAGAGAATAGTGTGCAAGCCCTATTCCTTTGTGGTGACCTGGGCTAGCGCCCCAAGCACCTCTCCGGCTGATCCATACCCATTAATCAAGGTCGTCGGGTGAGGACATTTTGAATTTGTGTGGAACCTTGTTTGCTCTTGTGATTGACCCGACTAGACTTAGAACGGATAGGGAACCATCCCATAGTTGGCCCAGCCCAGTTCGAAGTCCTAGTTGTTTGTGGCCCATAAGCAAAGTTGAGTGCTGATTGATACCCTGTATGTGTTTTCTTTTCTTAATAACAGCAAAGAAGGAGTTCATGGCCCACTGCTTCGAATTCAACCAGTCCTGTGACAAAACTATGAAAGATGTGTTCAACTGGTCAAAGAAGGTCAATAAGTTGTCTATCCTCCACACTCTGGCATATTTATCCCAGACGCGATTGCACGAAGATTTCCTGAGAGCGGCTATTAACCATTGGGATCCGGTTGAGCATCTTTTCAAGTTTGGAGATAACGAGCTAACTTTACTGCCTGAGGAGTTTGACGCACTGCTAGGGGCCAATACCCTAGCTAGTCCAGTAGTACTGAACTTGACACCCTCACCGGTCGAGGCCCATTCCCATTTACTTGGGCTAAGTCCGACCCAGTTGCTAGGAATGGTAGGGCCCGAGGGATTGCCAGTGGAAACTCTTTCAAACTTCATTACCTCTGAGATCTCCTTGGAGCACAAGAGGAATTTTCTTGATCTTGCGTTGCTAGCGATCTACCTCTTCAGAACCCCGTACATGGCCATACACCAAAAAGTTTTCCCTTTGCTTCCGCAGGTTCAAGCTGGTTTCGCCTTGGGACCATTGATAGTTGCACAAATTATTCAGAGCCTGGATTCATGGCCCAAATCAACGGATACCCCTTACTTCTTCGAATGAGGCATTCATCTTCTGCAAGTTTGGCTTCTCGGGCGGCTCAAGCTGATTCCCGAGTACAACCAAATGTTCATGATTCAGCATCTTCCTAGAAGACGTACCCCCGAGGAGCCGGTTGGTGGGTGGCCGGCCTTTTTGAACTCCATACGGCAGGGACATCAAGTCCGATGGATGGTCTCAGCTTGGAAAATTGAAGGAGTTCGAATGTGTGGAGGTTATTACGGAGGGATCTCGTTACCCGGTTTTGAGAACTTTCATGTCATCCACCCGTGGCGTTCCAGCCGTCAGATTGGGCGAGCCCAGAGCCGACCCAAGGGTTCGTTATATGAAGCACCAAGGAAAGCATACGATCATGAGGCTCTTCATGCGATCATGATGGATTGACTCGAAGAGGAAGTTCAAGTGGTGAAGCCCCTAGCACTTGAAGACTTGGAGCTCTCAGCAAGTTATCGGAAATGGCTATACGGTCGAAAGGAGGAGGTAGACGCATTCAAACGAAAAAAGGAGGGGGTAGCCGAGCCAAGAGTTGTCAAGAGGAAGCTTGCATTTTAGACATTTAATCCTAGGCATTTTCTGTTTTCTTAGAACTCTTTAAATTGTTCTTCTTTTAATTTCAAGATGAATAAAGAGAATATTTTGTTTTGCTTAGTTTTCTTTTAAATTAACCAATTAATTTTCAGAAAAAAGAAAAAAAAGAGGGCGTCCGTGACCCCGGACGCGCCGTCCGTGGCCCCGGACGTTGACTCGGACACGTCCGTTTGACCGCCAAACGGCGCCGTTTCGATTAGTGGCTTTACTCACCCGATTCAAATCGGGATTTCTCCCCAAATTCACCATTTTTGTTTCAGCAAACTCCATTCTCAAACCCTTAATTTCTCTCCTCCATATCTCGCTCGTTTCTTGGCCAAATCACTCCATTCCACCGCCATTTTGCTCACAAAACATTCCTCTTTCGATTCTAAGCATTTCCATACCAAGATCTCCCCATTTTGAGCACTTACGAGGGCGGAAACTCGCGTCCGAAGTCCAGTCCGAGGCGGACCTTCGAGGACCAGATTTGTGTAGCGCTAAACTTCCAATCAGAAATATTCTTCCACCATTGCATTTAGGTAAATTGTCTCTACATTTTGACTACTCAATTGTCCATTTTGGTGAAGAAGAAACGAGAAAAACAAAATTTGGAGCTAGGAAGAAGACGACAATGGTGGTTCTCGGGTCAAATTTTTGAAGTTTGATTTTTTATGTTTTAAATGGCCAACTAGCTTTAAAAGGACATTTTAAAACGTGAAAAGTTCGTTTGGAAGGTTAAAACTGCTTGTAACTGCCAAGAGTCCCGTTTTAGTTTAGTGCGTTTTAAGTGCGAAATGAGGTTCCTCACGTTTCTAGCTCGTAGAATGTTTAAAATTTGCATGAGTGGTAGATCCTAGGACTGATTATATGGTGTGGAGTGCATTTGAAAGCACGGGATTCATGAAAATTTAGGGGAAACTCTGCCAAAATTCTTGCAGAATTATATGTCTTTTATTTTTGTTGAATCCTTAGGCATATCATGGAAGGTCGCAGGAGTTCCCGTAGGGTAGCTGAGGCTGGGGCATCAGGCTCTCAGCCACGTCGCAAACGCCGCAGAGAGACATCCCCTGCCTATGACCATACCCGCTTCAGGGGAGCTCGGTAGGAGCGCTGGTTTTATGAGAATTAGGATATTTCCATCCAGCAGGAGCATCTCTTCAGCGATGAGGTAATCACCACTTTCGATCTCGATCACCTGCTTAGCACCTTCACTGGGTGGGGTTGCTTACCTACCCGAGGAGTTACATCAGGGAGTTAGTCATAGAGTTCTATGCTAACTTGGACCAGGATGAGACCGGGGCCATTGTATCCTATGTGCGTGGTCAGCCCATCACTGTAGGCTTAGAGGATTTTGTGCACTTTTACGGCCTGCATCCTAGTGACCCTGAGCATAGAGGGTTCGAGATGATAGCAGCGTCAGAGAGTGAGGCGCGCCAGTTTTATCTACAGCACTCCACCTTGTCAGAGCGTGTTCGTTCTTCTACGAGGGATCAGCCGAGGAAGCAGGTGATCCTTCCCTCTGCTCTACCCACCGCTTTAGACAGGGTACTCCTAGAGGTTCTGACCCATAACGTGCTGCCAAAAGCACGCAATGATGTCTCTGCCCGCTATTGCTTCCTCATGAGATACATTCAGCACCCACCCGATTCAGAGGAGGGTTTGATCCCACTGTCGGTCTTGGTGAGAGACCATCTGATGGTGGCAGCTCGGGTTGGACGCCATGCATTAGTCTACCCGAGTTTCATCTAGTGGCTATGCGAGTGCGCACAGGTCCCGATGGGGGATGACGATTGGGAGCCTCTATATCCTACCTACACCATGGAGATGCTGAGGTCCCTTGGCTACTCAGCCGATCAGGGTTGGGCCTTCCCACAGCAGGCCAGAGTCTTTTCTCAGAGACCAGTCCGGCCCAGGCAGAGGCAGCAGGCACCGGAGCCCGAGGACATCCCACACCACGAGGACCCGTCAGGAGGATACACCTACCAGGGTGAGGGGTCGAGCTACATGGGCACCGAGTACCCTACACCACTCTCCTCCTACTACGCCCTACCGCCTCCACCACCGCAGCCGGCTACGCTTGAGAGCTTGCAGAGGGATATCAGATCTCTTCACATTACTCAGGGTCGTATGGAGCGTAGGCAGATACGCATGGAGGGCCGTATGGACGATTTCATGACTCATATGTACTCGGCCTTCCCACGTCCACCTCCTCCACAGCCGTAGTTTTAGGACTTCATATTTTCTCTATGTATTTTATGATTAGGATGCTGTCTTTTCTTTTAGCTGTATTGCCTGACATGAGCTCTCTTTCGATGTTTTTGTGCTTTGACATTTGCTGCATGTTTCGTTTAGTGTTATTCGAGAAATCTCTTGCATGTAGAAAATCATTGTCCGTTATTACAAGTTAGGTATGCATCTTTGTTGTCAAAACAAGAGTCATCTCATCATTCCACCCACCCTCATCATAACCCTCATATGTGTCTCGCCAATCCGCTTTCTCAACATTTCACCAAATACATAAAGCCAAAAATTTGTTGTTACAAAATCACCCTTCACCTCTTCACAGGAATATCTCATCACCATTACACGCACAGCCATCGTCCACTAATAACTTGGGTATCCAAAAGGTTTGTTAAGTAAACCCCACAACAATACTGGGGGCAATCTGAGTTAGGGAACGACAATGTTTAAATATGCAAACAAGTCTCTGAGTGAACATTTCGCGAGAGTGCCTTGAGCGGTAAAACCAAGAGCGAAAGAGCATGTCATTTTTACACGACTCCAGAGAGGTCACATTCAAAGGTGAGGTAAATGGCATGACTCCAACCGAAGGAGACAATTTGTAAATTTATGCTTAAACCTATGAAAAGTAACAAAGAACGGATACACAACTATCAGGAATGCCGAAGCACCTAGGTACAGCACCACACAGCCAAAAGCTTGTGAACCCTGACATTACACCCTAGGCACCCTCGCTGAGATTTTTGTATACATCCTCTTTTACAACACTATAAGCCCCACAAAATAAGCCAGCCAGTGATGAATAACCAACCCGGTGACCAAAGGAAGCAAGGAGCCCGACTTCCGAACAGCAACTTCACAAGTCCAAAGAAGCAAAACTGCTACCAGCATGACGAAGCGATCCACAAATGGCCCCAAAGTGGCACAGGGTCCAAATGAGCTAACATCAAAAACAGCTCTCAAAGTTCAAAACCGGGAAACACAAGAACCCCGAAGAAAAGAAAAGATTCAAAGAAAGGCAAACCTGAAGAGCCTTGAAGCAATCTAAAATCAGGAAAAGAGGGAAGGTGCAACTCAAAAGTCCCAAGTTCCAAGCTCATAAGCAAAGTCATCACGAAGTAGCCAAACGACTTCAAGACAAAGAAAGAAAGCCCGGGAGAAGGTGCAAGTTGCAGCTTTGGTCACCCTTATAGCCCCACATATCCTAAACATTCCTCCATCATCCATTTGTCTTTCATTACACCCCATAGCCACGTTATAAGCTCAAAAGACTTCCGACCTAGTAGTTGTGTATCCAATCACGTGAAAGTAACAGGTTGAACGCGTAAATCTAACAAATGTCAAATTCAATGGTCGAGATGTCTTGACTAAAAGGTGGGCACGAGTGCAAACATCAAACACTTTGAGAGTAGGATAGAAGGCACCACATCAAAATAAACCCTGACCTTGTGAGGTTGAAATTTGTTTTTGCGCAATTAATCAAAGAAAATACTGGGGGCAATCGATATTCCGATCGATTGCCATAAAGTCCTGAAAACTCAGATTGCCTTAAGGGAGAATACTAGGGGCAATTGTTGGTCCCAACAATTGCAACAACGACACCGATGGAGGCCCAAAAAACCCGAAACCCAAAGGTTTTAAAACCCTCTCATTCAAATATCCACAGGCCCGTCCTAAGCCCTTCCTCCACATTCAAATATCCACAGGCTCGTCCTAAGCCCTTCCTCCACTTTCAAACATCCTCAGGCCCGTCATAAGCCCTACCATCTCCGGGTTTGCCTTAAGCCTTAATCCTTCTACATTCATCGTACACCTAACACATTTTCACTTAGAACCATCCTTAGGCTCGTCATAAGACCTAGATCCATCTTTAGGCCCGTCATAAGACCTAGAACCATCTTTAGGCGCGTCATAAGACCTAGATCCGTCTTTAGGCCCGTCATAAGACCTAGATCCAACTTTAGGCCCGTCATAAGACCTAGAACCATCCTTAGCTTGTCATAAGACCTAGATCCATCTTTAGGCCCGTCATAAGACCAAGATCCATCTTTAGGCTCATCATAAGACCTAGAACCATCCTTTAGGCTCGTCATAAGACCTAGTTGCATTCCCTTAGGCTCGTAGTAAGACCTAGCATTACCCTTTAGTTTACCCACTCTCATCAAACACATTGCATTCATCTCATTCATATAGGCTCGTCATAAGACCTAGTTGCATTATCTAGGCGTGTCACAAGACCTGGCGACAGAAAGTTGGCGAGGTGATGGCAATAAATCCTCTTTTGGCGATGTCAACTTATTTTTGGGATCAACGAATGGTGGGCAAAGGCAATAAGTCCCCAGGGTTTTTACCAGGAGTTATCCCCGCACACCGGCTTGGGGGGCGATGGCAATAAGTCCACATTGGGTCCAGCCAGGAGCATTGGCATGGGTTTCGGTCCCCATAAGCATCCGAGCATCATCAACATCATCAGCATCATCATCATCAGCAGCATCAGCATCATTAGCATTGTTAGCATTTCAGCATTCTTGCATTTGCATACAAGTTTTCACATCCTAGGTAGTCAACGCCTTAGAATAGCTTGACACATTTTCACTTATAGGTAGTCAGCGCCTTAGAGCAACTCGACAACGTTTTGTTGCTTAGGTAGTCAGGGCCTCCAAATAGCTGGACGTGGTCAATACGGTTTCGCACAACATGGAGGATTCTGTGGAGTCCAAAATTTTGGGGGCTCACTCAAGCATCAACCAGACTTTTCACATAAATTACAAAGTCTAGTTGACGGGGGGCAATCTGTTATACCCAAAATTTTGACCCCTGGTTAGGGTCTACGAGGTTTTGATGTTGTGGGGGACGTTTCAATCAAGTAATGAGGGATTCCGGCTCGATCGGCGCATTCCAGGGCATGAGGAGCTGTTTTGTCATTGTCAGGGGCATTTTCGTAATTTTTAAGGCTCCTAAGACCTCCTATAGGCTTTCTCTCTCCTCCGAAAGATGCCCAAATCAGCTTGAAATGATTTGATATTTTAACCCATGATAGAGGATGACATTCTAAGCATAATGGCGTTGAAATTTTGATTTTTTGAATTTCTAATAATTTTCTAGCAATTTCTGACTGAATCTGACGAGAAATTAAATTTAAAAATATTCCAACATTTAAAAAATCCGATTCCACTTCAGAAAATTCATAATTGTCATCCTTGAAATGTGGTTAAAATTTCACAGCAAAATTCCTTTGGGAAGTCACTTAATTAAAATATCAAAAAATCTTACTTTTACTAGATTTTCTTTATCTTTAAGAAAGTCTATATAAAGGATAGTTTTTTTAGATAAAATCAGGATGGGATATGCTCAAGAACCCTAGGGAGTCAGAAAACACAGTCTCCTATCTCTCTCTCTCACGTTTTCCAACACCCGGCCACCCGAATCATACCGAAAATCCCCCGAAATCACCATCTAAACACGTTTTCCAATCCCCAAAGCACCAATAATCATCAAAACCTCACAAAAACACTTCCAAAACATGAAGAACATCAAGAACAACCAACAACCAGAAGCTTGGTTCGAAATCCTTTCGGTTCTGCCATCAACGGAGCACTCGACGAATCCCGGTGTGAAGAATCATCAGGAATCCAAAGGTAAAATAGGTAGAAATTTCACTTTCCCAACTCCCCACGATATTATCAGTCTTGCCTCAAAATTTGGGCTTAAACTAACTCTTTTTCGCTTCTGTATCGCTAATTGTTTTAGCTACTGCCTTGTTACTTGTTTGCTAAGTTTCGTACTTATTTTGATGTCAAATTGAGTTCTTTCAGTTACTAACGTGTTTAAAATCTTTCAGGCTACACACCCATAAAATTTGAGCTCAAAACACCCTCGGGAACCATCGAAAACCCACTGTCCGTGGGTTGTCCGTGACCTCGGACTCATTGTCTGGGACCACGGACGGGTTGTTCGTGACCACGGACACCCACGGACGGTGGCGGGATTTTATATTTTTCAATTTTTCAAAATTTAGGGTTTCTGTCAATACATTTCCGAGTCCACGGACACCCTGTCCGTGGCCCCGAACTTTTCAAGTTTGCGTTTTTATTTTAGTTCTGTTTTCGAAATCACTTAATTCAACTGGGGTCCGTGGTCTCGGACATTAGGTCCGTGGCCACGGACGTAATTAAAATTTGACTTAATTCTACCTTCGAAACCCTAATTTAGGTAACTTTCAGTTTCACTTTAACTTTCTGTTAAAAAACGTCAAAAATAAAAAAAAACAGAAGCGCGCACCTAGGTTAAAAGCAACTTTGTAGAAAGCCGTAAATAAACCAAGTAGAGGAAAAACGACCTAGGAAGGGTAATGAAAGTAATTTGAACCCTAAATAAGTCGAATACCAAGCCCCCGAACCCGAACTCTCCTTTCCTAATTTGATCTAGGTTAAAATTAGGTGGCGACTCACAATAGGTTCCAGTGAGCTAGCTTAGGTTTTAATAATTATTGTTATATGACATAGTTATTAATCTAAGGTTATAAGTGGACCCAAAACCCGGTTAGATCCTAATCAGCTTTAATCAACATAGGATAGGGTTTAAAATCGAGGCTCACACCCTGCTGCCCCTGCTTTCCCTTCTTTTTAAAGAAGCCTCTGTCAAAAAGATTTGGGGTCAGCACACATGATAATCAATTAATGATTAAATCAACAAATGCAAATATTTCCTTACTTTCCCTTCTTTGAGCCCTCGCCTCGGTTCACTCCCCCGTCCTCAGACTCCTTCTCGGGCTTCTTCCTCTTCTTCTGGCCCAGAGTCTCATCCCGGGTATGGAGAATCAGCTCCGTCCTCGAGGCAGCATCATAACATTCCTGGAATTTAAACTAGTGATTCTTCATACATTCACTATAATTGGATATGTAGAACATTAATAAGAATTAACGGTGTTTAGATTTACTTGTATGGTAGTATAGAGAGTGGCGCCCATGGCTGCCTAGATACGGAATAGAAGACCCCCCCGGAACTTCTCGACCTTAACGGTCTCAGAGTAGTCAACTCCGGGGATGAAGTCAAGAAGACCGATAAAACGAGCGTAGTACTCGTCCACGGACAGACTCCCTGGGTCAGCGTCTCAAACTCCCGACGCTTCTTTTGCTTGAGGTGAGCAGGATAGTACTTCCCTCGCAAGATCTCCACGAACATAGCCCATGAGAAGTTGGGCGTCGCTAAGTGCTGGTCCTTCACAAGTCTCCACCAGGTACTGGCTGCGTTCTTCAAATTGAATGCAGCAATTGTGACTTTCTGATCCCCTGGCACTCGCAAGGCCTCGAAGGCCTTCTCATGCTCCACGATGTAGCGCTCCAAGGCAATGGGGTCCGGCTCCCCTAAGTAGGTCGGTGGTCATGTCTCAGACACCGCCTTCAGCCAATTCGTCTCACGGGGCTGCGGTGGGTGGGGTATAGCGCCTCCGATCTGGGTAAGTATAGCAGCAACTGCTTCATTAACGCCTGGGATACCGGTGTCGCCACCGGCCCCTCTGCCGGCTCCGCGCCCTCTAGGTCTACCAGCCATCTGTTGTACAGACTGTCGTATTATAATTTGGTATATATATATACCGTGAACACATAGAGGATATTAAGTTGCCTTAGCGGTTTAATAAGTACACGCGTAGTGCGTAATCTTTACTTAAGTTCACTAAATAAGTTGTCCCGTACCTCACAGACGTATCCCGGGTTTCCCAAATCCTAGGGTCACTGTTTAATTCTAGTATCTCGTCATCAGAGCGGTACTCCGCTCTGATACCACTTTTTGTAACACCCCTCTCAATAATGTCGTAATAATCGCTCACGAGAACAGAAAATAAATACGTCTCACAGCGGAAGAATTTACAGTAATAAAACTCACATGGGTGTTACTTGCCATCCCTCGCCCATACGAGTGATGTAGCAATACAACGACTTAACAAAATGAAAACATAATAATACAACCCGCGGTGACAACGAGATACCGCCTACACATCCATCTAAGTCCCAAAAGCACATCTACAGTGAGCGTCTAGATATACTCCAAAGCTTACAACCGATTTCAGTAAAACAACTTAATACATAACAAGGTTCGTACGGAAATTCCAAAATCCAAAACATCCTAACTACCCGGCCCCGCACTCCGGCTTCGTCCGTGATCATCAACCTGCATAAAGCCATAAAGGCTCAGCGATAAACGCTGAGTATGCCGAGTCTGGACCCTAATGATCAATTAAGTCGTATTAACCTTCTTTTTATTAGGTTCGTTACATGCAACACCGGTTTACAGAGTATAGCGGGAAACTGTAAAACATAATTAAGCATGCAACAAACATCACAGGTATACACAGAACAGCAGCACGTCATACAATACAATAGCAATAAGTCACACACTGTTCTTAGTTTCCACATCATCACGTATCACAACGCTCGGCCCCCCGGGCCCTCACATATCGTTTGATTTGGTTAGCACTGTCGGGAGTCAGTTAGGACATCCCAAAATATATTCACTTGGACAGTAGTTCCACATACACACAAGGTGCTCACTGCCTTGATCATCTGAAGACTCCGGGACTATTTCACTTTGCCTTTGTAAGGACGTCCATTTAGGTGGCCAAGGGACTGGTGCCAACGGTAGCACACTCCGCCTGACGATCTATCTAGGTTCGTTCAGGATTAACTAGGGAAAACCCGACACAGGTTAACCCAAGAGATCTCTACGCGCGACCAGCAGCCAACTTTCAATCACACTCCACTGTTAACTTCGTTAGTTAGTAATTCAGTTACAGTTTTAAATATGGAGAACATCACTTATTCGTTGGCTGCCCTGTGGGTCTTACGCATGCCTAGAATGATTCTAGGTAGTACTTATGTTTGAGTCGAAGCTCTAGGGACCGACAATGTCGTGTCCCGTTCCTAAGTGTTTTACTTAGGTTATAACTACATACTTGTAATACTCGGTGTATTAGGTCAGGCAACGGTAATCACATTCACACAACTCGTATATGTAGTTTCATATAAGCCGATCTATAGTCGACATAGTATAAGTCCCATAGGACGTTCGTGCATTAATAAATAATGCAGTAAACACGTATATACATCACACACATAGTCACACATGTTATCAATCAAATCCGAGCCCGAGGAATTCCTTAGGACAACTCAGATCAAACTCCTTTACATACCATACACCGTGTCTAGGTTCGCGCAGTGCAGACCACTATAGCTTTCGAGCGCGTACGTCGGAAGGGCGATCTAGAAATACAAGGAACGCTAAGCGTCAATCCACATGACAGTATGATTCGGTATTTCCGAATAACGTTTGAAATCCCAGAATTTTGCCCCCAGATTTTTCAACTGTTATTAGTTAGAGTATTGTTTTCTTAAAAACTCCATACTCGTCGTGTGAGTTAATATTCGGTTTTCATTAAGGTATGAAACCTTACGTTATATACTTGTGATACTTCGTTTGGGATTTATGTATCATACCAAGGTTATATACTGACCTTAATGTTTTACATCATTATATACTATAGCTTATGGCTTTATTCTTGACATGCATTTATATATGTATGTATGCGTTTAGCATAATAGTTTTAATAAACTATATGTATTTTTTTCTTACCACATAATATTGTTTAGTGCTACTTTTATTTCATGATGTTATATAGTATTGTCTTTTACATGTCATTAGACTTCATAGTATATGGTTTGGTAGCTTTATGTACCTACCGCAAGTAATATTCTCATATGATACACTTGAGCTCCCTTATTATATAATTCTCCTTAATCATAATATAACCACATAACTTATATTATGTTGTAAGTATCTAATCTTATAACATCAAAACTTTGTAGTAAAATACCACCCAAAGTTTTATAAGCTCACTTAGGTATGTTGGAGATGTTTTAGGTTCTTTAATAACTCTATATCACCCTCTGTAACATGGTGGTATAGAAGCTCACATATTATCAGCATCTGAACAGCAACCTCTATATTCCTTCCTATTTCTTGTTTCTAGTTAGTCCAAGTGCTGTTTAATTTTTCCTTACTGTACCTACCTAACCATCTATGGTGTTATTGATGTTTTAACCCAAGATTGAACCACTAAAACATTCTCCTAGCTTCTACACTTAATTGTACAGAGACCGCCCCTTGTGAACTCTGAACCCAAAGATCAGAAAACAGAAAACAAAAACCTGTGTATCACCTATTCCATGAATCTCTCAACCCAACTGAGTGTATTAGTAACAATTCGGTTTGATTATTTACCAGACACCACCCCAGTAACGCATTTGTATATTAGTTATACAGAGAACAATCGTAACAGGAACTGAAACAACCTACATTACTGAAAGTATAACTGCTGCGTTTCTCTTCTATTTTTTTTGTTTCTGTTTGATATAAATCTGTCTTTCTATCTAGGCCTAAGCACTTACTTGTTTAGTCCAGTGTTCCACCCATGTTTCGAATTTAAAAGGGGTAACCCAAGCAACTCGATCAACACCACAGCTTTATCCCTCTACTGAAGTACAAAAATCTACAGAAACTGATATCAGGAACTGATGCAGTTCTTGTCTTATTGTTGCCTTTCTGTTTTTGTATTCTGTTTTGATTCTTTCCTAAGGTGTCAATATCGTGCTTGAGTGCATTAGGTATGTTTTAGGTTATTTACCCACACAATGTAACCCTTATAAACCCTTGAAGTAAGATTCCACAGCAGGGACAGATTGGTGCAACCTGAAACCACGTTTTTGGTGAACTTCCAATGGACTTAACAGTTTATGCACTAACCTGTCTTCTGAATCTTTCCATGTCGTTTACAATCCTATCTGAGTGTGTCAGCTAGGTTTGAGGCTTATTATCAAGTCAATACAACACCCTTTACATTCTCTGAAATTCAGTTATACAGAAAACACGAAAAACTGAGATTTAAGGCTAATCCCAAAACTGATTAACAAAAACAGAGATGTGGTCTGGTTCTATTTTGTCTTTCCTTTCAGTTCCCTACTTGAGTTCCTATTTCCCAGTCTATTTAGCCCCTTAGTTAAGTGTTAAGTTCCTAGACAGACTCCAGGCGATGAGGGCCACATTCCTGAAAAAGAAATCTGTTACACAGAATCTAGAAACTGAAAACTGAAAAGAAAGTCTGAAATCTCCCAAAACCTGATAACTCACTCCCTTCCTTTCCTGTCAATTCGTGAATTTCTTTTTCATCACAAGGCACTCTCTGACTTGATTAGGTATTCCAGCTATGTCTTAATCCAAGACTATCTAGACAGTCCTTTCAACCACTGAGGCATTTTAGTGTACTGAAACAGAAGGAGAATTTACAAACTGGAATCTGTTACATATTTTTCTTCCTCTTCTATTTTCCTTTCTGTTTTTTACTGACAAGTTGCTCTTCAGTTTCCTCTCAATACCAGTTCTGGTAGCTTAGGATGTGATAGTTTTTAAGTTCCAAAGATTCAAAATAGATCTACCGCCCCATTGTTTAAGCTCCTGAGAGTTATTATACATAAAAGGTTAGGATGATAGAAACTGAACTCTAATCTGCTAAATTCTCTTATCTGTTTCCTTTCTGTTTATTTACATTGGCTTACAGTTTCTTTTCTTCTAGAATACTTACATACCTAGTTAAGTGGGTTGGTAATGTTTTAAGTTCTTGAACTACTCAATGCCACCCCTTATACTCTCTGTAACATTATTATATAGAAACAGGAAATTCTTGAGACTGCAACTAAAACAGAAACTGCTATATGTTCTTACTGTTTTTCTCTGTCGGTTTTCTAGATCAACCTACACCTCCTCCCAATTACTCACCCATTTTAGTTAAGGTTTTATCAAGCTTTTACTTGAGCACAGACCCAAGGCAACTCTACTAAAGCCACTGGAACTTGCGTATACAGAAGACAGACTACAGACAGTGAATCTGAAACAGATATACTTACTCTTCCATTCCCTTTCCCTCTGTTAGTTCACGAGTTTGATTTCCAATTATTTCCAAGTTGTTGTCCCAGTTACTTAAGTGTGTTATCGAGCTTCCAACCCAAACCAAACCCAAAACAACCTTGTTACAGACACATAAATAGCCAGAACTGAACTGGTAAGAAACTGAAACTAAAACAAGATTGCAGTATGAAATTGGTGCTTCTTTATTCTTCTGATTTGCCTTTCTTGCTTACTCATTTGACCCTCATTCCTTTCCTAATTGCTTAGCTATCTAGATAAGTGTGTTTTTAAATCTTAACTTCGAAACAACCCACAACAGTATGGGTTAGCTACCTAAGTTGTAACAGAAACAGAAATTATATCAGATGCATCTGTTTCTGTCTTTCTAGTTGCTAGTCGTGTGTGTGTTTTTTATCAAAGGCTCAGTTAGAGATAGCTCACCACTTAAGCTTCTTGGTTGTTTTCCCCTGGGTTGTTCTTGGCGCACATGGGACTTACAGCACCTTGATCATCTTGCCTACACTGGAACAGTTTACTCAGAGATCAAGATTATGCTAACTCAGAGGAAAGGACATAGTTGGATTAAACTGAGACAGGTATGGTCTTTACCTTGTTTCCCTTTTTTTCACCGAGAATGGTACAGCAAGGGAGATTGCTTGGTCTTGCTCCTTCACCAAGTACTGAGGCCTATTCACTGGTCTTCTACGTGAGGAAGGACAGGAAGATAGATAAGAAGAGCTCAGGATCAGCCATAGTTATAACCGGTACAACAGTGGAAAAAATGTGGTGAAGCTCACGTAAAGAAGCAGAGAACCAAAGACTTAGTGCATGCTGGGGTTTGTTACCGAAATGGAGGAGGAGTTCAAGCTGGGTTTATGCGGTTTTACCTTGAGAAAACAAAGGAGCTAGCTTCCCTTCCTTCTCTGTTTTTAGCCGATACTTCCCACTGCTCTAGCTCCCAACTCGGTCCTTGCTGCTGGGTGGAAATGATCACGGTTTAGCTCTTTGAAGAGAGGGAAATCATAGGAGAAAGGTGAGCATGTTTTAGTCTTGGAGACTTACCTAACTATCGAGAAGCAACCATGGAAGTTGTGGGCAGCTCTCGGTGGAAGTTGGAGAAGGTGAAGGTACTGGAAAGAGGAGGGAAAGCGATGATAGTGTGATAGATGTAGGCAATTGTCGCATGGGAATTTCCTCTAATCGAAGTGGTTAGTTCCTAGGTGGCAGGGGTTGTCGGTTGAGACAAGAAGGGATGGTGTATATTGATATGCCATACTCCAGGTACGTGTTGTGTGTGTGTTTTTTTTTATTTTGTTCGAGTAGTGCTGAATCCAGGAAGAAGAAGGAATCGGTAAGGCATGTTTGGTCCTTTCTTTGTAATTACAGTGATAGCATACTACTAGTCTTAATTCGTTGGTATACATTACCGAATTCGAGCACAGCTCAACCGGTTAAGGCTTCGGGAATGGTACGAAAGGTCTTGGGTTCGAATCTCGGCTAGAGCATGTTTGCTCCTTTTTTTGTTTCAGCATTATTTATGCTTATTTCTTGTATACATGCGACTGTATTAACATGACGCGTTATTAGTTGTATGTACATATATATACGACTATTTTGTTATGTCACGTTATTAATTATACCCATATACGGGTACGACTATTTTATTTGTCGTGTTTAGTTATATGATTTCGGTCACAAGTACCCATGCAACTATATCATCATGTCGCGTTACTAGTTATGTGTACAACGTTATAATATTGTAACGTTATATATACATACATATATACGTATGTATATAAGTGCGTGACCGTATTAATATTAAACTGCTCGTTTATACCTTAATGTAGTAAATTATTATATTTAAATAACGTTTAATTATTTAGGGGTATTTCACTTGGTGCCAAGTAATTTGAGTATGTGTATTGGTATTGTTGTTTGAGGAAGTTTGGTAAATTATGATTGCTTTGAGTGCTGGTAGGACCCTTGTATGGGTGTGGCTAGTTTAAGATCGATTTTGGTGAGAATGGATGAATGTGGATATGTTAGATTTGTGGGCAAACTATGGCAAAATTTTAGTAGGAAAATAAGCATTTTTGGATGACTTGGTGAATGGCAGAACCAAGGTGTGTATTGGGTTGAGTAGAGATGCTTGGTAACCATGGAATGGTAGTTGGAGGATGAGAATGAAGTGTGTAAAAAATCTGTAGCAAGGAGTGTTGAAATGTATTGGAAAAACTAGGAAAGAACTAGTGTGCAAGACTTAGGAAAATGAGTGTTGGACTTGGGTATAGATAGTGCATATGTTTAGGAATGAATTGGAATGGTGAAATGGAGTTAGGACAAAGTGCAAAGAGAAGTGTAGAAATGCACAAGTGTGCAAATTGTAAAAATGAGAATGGAAATTTGTTGAAATTGAGCAAGAAGTTGAGTAAGGATTGGACCAAGGATTTAAGGAGTTTTAAGGAGTGTTTAAGTGTGTTTAAACATGTATAAAACATGTGGAAAGATTATGGAATGATTAGAGATGGATTAAGGGTTGATTTGGGGTTGAAAAATCACCTAAGTAGCAGTTTTTAGCAGGGTCCGGGACCTAGGTTGGGTACCAAGTCCCGGACCGCATCAAAAATGAAGTCGGGAGTTAAAACTGCAAGTGGTCCGGGACCTAGGTCCAGGACCAAGTCCCGGACCAATCGTAAAAATAGGCCGAGAGTGACTTTCTTGATTGGTCCGGGACCTTGGGTGAGTAATGAACAGAGTAATGAGTAAGGTAACGAGGAAGTAATGAGTGAGTAACTAACACGAACGGTTGACTGACGAATTGTCTTCCTTAGTAAGTATCGAACCTTGTATATGTATGTAAGTATTGATGCTTGTATTGTCGTAGTATTAGTATGAATGTATGCATGTAAAACGAACACCATGTATATTCGACCAAAAGTGGTCGGCGTACCCCGGTTAGCACGCGGGGTATGCGAATTTCATATGCAGCAATTTGCTGAGCCCTTAGGGGCACCGTTTTATTTATAGGTACTTCGAAGTTGACCACCATTCGAGAGCGTAGGACGAGGTTGCTGTATAAGCACGGGTAGTTGAGTAATAGGAACTGTATTTGTATTGTAATGTGAAACTGTAAGTCCAAATTGTATCGGTAATTTGAGGATTGTAGTAAACTCGGTATGGTATTGTATTGGAGTTTGTATTTGGGATTATGAATTGCGTATGAAATGGAAAGTAATGTATTGTGTAGAGCACTCGGTATGTTCAAGTTCATCAGACCGATAGTATGTAGTATTGTAACTGGCCTTGTTAGTCACGTGGGTGACTAACGGCATTGTACACCCGCCGTTGTGTATGTAATATCCGTTGTGAAGGTATGTAATTGTAAGGTAATGACAGGATTAGCGGTAGGAGTGTTACAAAAAGTGGTATCAGAGCGAAGTATCGCTCTGATGGATGAAATACCGAGTTTAGGAAAATACCGAGTTAGGAATTAGAGACTTAGGGCTAAGGGTTGAGTGTTAGCGTGTGAGGTACGCTAGATAGGAACTTCCCGTGTGACCTGGATACCTACATAACCAATCCCTCCATCCACGTCCCCCATTATAAAGTTGGGACAAGAACGCCAGAGAGATGGAAAGACCTCTCACACTCGGGTAAAACCCGATCTGGCAGTTGCAAAAAAATAAACCTTATAAGAAAAGGAACCTGTCATACGGTAGATCCCGAGAACCGGAAATCCCAAAGACGGTTCCCGTTGGAACAACAATAACTGCATTTAATGACCGTAGATCGAAGATCCTAAACATAGGATAATGAAAGTTACGTGTAACACCCCTACCGCTAATACCGTCATTACCGTCCAATTACTTCCTACTTACATACCTTCGCAACGGATACTTACTTACACAACGGTGGGTGATACAATGCTGTCAGCCACCCACGTGACTAACAAGGCTTACTACTACTACTTACAGCATCGGTCTGATGGACCGGAATATCCGAGTACTACACAACTACTATACATACTCCCATTACCAACCGGGTATTACAATTCTCCAATCAATTCAATACTCCAAATACATTACTTTACAACACACCGGGTTTACTAAGATCCAAATACAAATATAATAAATCCTTCAAGTTTACACATACTCACTAAGAGTTTAACATCTACCCCTTCCTCACAACTACATACTTGTAATTTACATGATGGTGTACCCCTTCGTACACTTCTACATATAGGGCTACAAGCCTTTTTTCGACTCCCTACTAACTACAATTCATCCTAGCTATCTAAGCGTAGTCGCCGGTCTCTTACTGTGACCATCTCCGCTTCGGTACCTGCACACTAAAAACATTGCCCCTAGGGGCTCAGCTTACGCTGCATATGACTTCCGCATACCCCGCGTACTAGCGAGGGTACGCCGACCACTTGTTCGAATACATGCAATTCATTTTACAATACATACATACATACATGCTTCATTCATAATGTTACAATGCTACATAAGGAATACATACATACACTTCAATGCATACAAGGTAGACCATACAAGCCAACCGATACTTACTTACCTTTTTCCGAAATACGCATACACAATACATACACAATACACAATACTTGTTAGCTCCATTTGTCCACCCGGGTTAATCGGGTGGAGATTACTCTTTTACTCGGGGTCAATGACTTACACCAGCCAAGACCGTTACTCATACAATACTTTACTTACTTACTACTTACTCAAGTCAAGTCGTCGGGACCTCCGGCCTGGGGACTACACCGTCCCACCACCGGGATTTACTTGGCTCACTAATTCAGGATGCTACCCATTTAAGGGGTTTGGGCCGTGGAAAAGTTTAAGAACCAGGAATCGGATCCAACCTCTTGTGTCTCCTCATCCTCACGCGTGGCCGAAACTATATCGGACTTCTACTCATTCCAATTTACTCAATACTTACGTTAGGAGTTAGGTAGTTAGAAATTAGTAGAAGTCATTCATATCCAAGCTACACAATGATTCAATACTCCCATACACATACATACAAGGTATAATACATTACACAAATACACTACAAGGTACATACACACTTCATCATCATCCATTCATTTCATGAATTATACAAACTAAATGTTCAAGACAAATATATCAAGAACAATTTAAACAAGCACAAGTAAGTGCAATAAAGTCCGATTCATGCATTTATCTTATTTAGGTGATCAAATAAGCACACAAATCGGGGTAACCAGGTTAGGATACTGATAAGTGTCCAAATGAGCATGATTTATAGGTGTATTTCATATATAATATTAGCACTTTTCTTGCTCATTTCTCCACTTCAGTTAGTTTTCCTCTAGTTTATGTTTTATTGTTTATCTCACGAATTTATTGGTTTAAACATGAGGAAAACCAAGCTGGGAGTAAAGTAGATAAAGAGACGAACACATAGACGCAAACGGCTCAGAAAACGGAGTCCAAACGAAGAATCTAGAGCCGGTAGAAGAAAGTCACGCGACGAGCACACAACAGAGGTATGTCCGCCCCTGCAACAGCCCTAGGAACCGCCTGATTCACAGGCGGACAAGAGAGCACAATGCAACCGCGCCACTCACAGGCGGTTGTGCAGGCGGACGGCCAGGAGGACGGCGGGACTCGCGGGCACAATGCAACCGCCTTGTTCCTGGGCGGTTATGCAGGCGGACGTCAGGCGCAGAGCAAAGGCAACCGCCTCCCAGACAGGCGGACGCTGAGGCGGACACGTGTAAAATCCAGATCTGAAATTAACGCGAGCGAGCTTATCTTCTTCGCCCGTCGTCGTCTCCAACTTGCCTAGCCGACTCTCTGCAACTCGTCCACTGTCTGCTTATCCATCTACTCTGCACGCTCTGTCCCCTGCAATAAATGAGAGCAATCAATTGAGCAATCAACTGGCACCTCCTTATCTTCACGCGTGATCCAGCCTTTCTCCTTCCTTCCTCTTCTTCCCTTCTCTATATAAACCCACGCCCTCTGCTCAAATAAATTCATTCCCTTCCTCACAATCCAAAGCAGTAGACGTATCATCCCATCCAGTAAATAAACCATCGCTCACTCCCACGATCCATTCCATCCTCTTATCTCCCATTTCTCCATTTTAGTTTTATTCTTCATTCCACCACGAAGCAGAAACACGATAAGAAGAACAGAAGAAAGGGAGGGAGCTGGAGCAGAAGCAAATCGCAGTCCAGTCTCCGCCGGCAGTCTCCAAATTAATGGCTATTTCTGTGTCCTTTTTATTACTGTTAATGTCTGAGTGATTTTACTCGTATCCTAGGATGGGGTTTGACCTTAAATAATTCAGACTTATTATTAATACCAAGTTTGCTTATAAATATTTGTTTTGTCTCTCTAAATTATTAAATGCTTAAGAACTGATCATTTTTTATTTCCGGTTTCTCTTATTTCAATGATTTTGTAAATCTGAGAATAGACCACAAAGAGAGATAAACGTTAGATATTATTCTCCTTGATTAGCAGATAAAATCCATCGCTGTTATAAAAAGAATTCTTGCTTAAAGCTAATTAATGATTTTTAGACTTCTTCTGATTGCAAGAGTCTATTGAATTAATTAAGAGTTGTCCTTATCTATGATTTAGGAAGGCCACAAGATAAATTCTTAAACAGACAAATAAGAGCAAATTAGGATTATAATTATTGTCTGTACTTAAATAAATAATTATCACCTGTTCACTTATTAAACTTGTTTTAATTCCTTTCAGCAAATATTGTTAAATGCTTATTCTGACAAAATACTGCATTTATCTGGTAGCTATCAATATATGATTTTGAGATAGTCAAAGTACCACAAAGGAATTAATCTTGGTATTTACACTCCGGATTGAGCAGGAAAATACTAAGGCTATTAATAGGAGTTCGTAACTGACAATTATTAACTCTAATAGGCAATAAATATTTGAGACAGGATTATAAATTGTTTAAGTAATTTAGGAAATTCCCCCGCTATCCTAGGATACCCTTTTCATCCATTTACTTTATTTCACTGTTTTTATTATTTCTGTACTAATCCTAAAACCAAGCTTGCCTCCGGCTAAACCCCAATTTACTTTTTATGCACTTTAATTTATCTTTTTGTACATTTACTAAACTGAATAATTAATTAGACAGTTGCGAAGTCTCTGTGGATACGACCTTGTTGTACTACAAAGATTGGGTTCACTGCCCATAATTAGGAAGATAGTTTAACTACTATTTTGCCCAACAAGTTTTTGGCGCCGTTGCCGGGGACTTCGGTCCAACTATCTGATTTATTATCTGTTTAGTTTTTCTTTTATTTTTCGTTATTTGCCACTTTTGTGTATAATTTTTTTTTTGTTTTGTTTTTAAAGGTACTTAATTCTGATGGATAGTCACTACGATCAAGCAGGAGATTGGTATGGTTACCCCTATGGCGCAGAGGACTACAATCAATGGAGTGTCTGTCAAAGGTGCGGAGAGTACCATGAAAGCCCCCAATGTTCAGACCCGAATGCTGAATTGAGAGCTCTCTTGGAGGATTACAAGTCATCTCTCAAGCCTATCCCCATCTTTGTGTGCCAAGAGTGTGGAGGAGACCATGAAAGTTCCCATTGTCCTATGGTTGCAATAGAGAGAGACAACGCCATTTTAAGAGAAATGATGGCAAATTTTACCTCAACGTTTGAAAGGAACCAGCAAAAAACGCTAGATCAGATCGAACGCATGGATCAACCGCTTCAACAACTAAATGAAGTGGTTCATGAGGAGGAACAACCTGTTGAGGACGTAAGCTACTCTCCACCTCCTCCCCTATTCGAATTAGAGAATCCATCACCAAACAACCACCAGCTTGATTATGGAGACAACCCCTCAGAAGAGAGTTTCTCCTTGGACTTCATGGAGTTTCCTCCCTCTGAAGTCAACTACTATTTCCCCTCCTTCTCCGTATTCTACCCAGAAGATGAAGGTGGACACATCCTCAACCTTGAGAAGGAGGAGATACCGCCTCCCTTCGAGCCATCAGAAGAGAGTGCTATAATCAATTTCAAGGAGCCACTTCCCTCTGACGTTGATTACCATAAGCCTCAACAACAAGAGAAGGATTTTTACATCTTCCCATTTGTGGAAGCAAAGCCAATCACACCTGGTCTCCTGTTAGAACTACGCTACCGGCAGTACCTCCTCAAACACCAGGTTTTGTGGAGTATTCATTTTCCTATTATTTTGCCGAAGTAACGTTCTGTTTTGATCCAGGTGGTTTGTTATTAATTACTGTCAACTTCGTTTTTCTGGCAGAATTATTGTCTACTTATATTTTTGATCCAGGATAACGAAGTGGGCGTCTAGCCAAAGACGTTAAAGAAGGGCAGCTTCCCGGGAGGCAACCCGGATGAACTTTTATTTCATTTTATTGCTCTTTTAATTTTCAGGTTCTCTTTTAATTTTATTTTTGCTAACTCTTAACCCCGTTTGTAGTATGGTTGCTTCTAGTGTCTTAAGCAGATGCAATTTCATGTTTACACTGCAACCAAGCTACGCTACTTGAGGCTGAAGCTCAAGTGTGGGGGAACTCTTATAACGCTAGCAAAAATAATCTCAGGGGAGTACCAGTTTCTTTAATTATGCTTTTAATTAAATAAAACTGCAGAGGAGCGTTTATGTGCTTAAATGTTTAAATGTGACCTGTGTGATATCTCTATTTTATCTACTTACCGAAAAGGTCTTCTGAAACCTTCCCTTGTTTTTCTGGTGAACAATGAGGACATTGTTCAATTTAAGTGTGGGGGAGTGTGCCCTTTTCGGTGACATTTTGTGCTTAAATGTTTAATCTCTCTCCTTATCATGCGTTTGTCTAATTCAAATATTATGGACCCTTTTATGTAGGTTGTTCTCTTTAAGAATAAATATTGTTATGAATTGTAGGATAAATGGTAGAAATTTTAAATTTTTGATTACTTTTGAGGAGCATTTTATATGCGGTGTGACCAAATAATCTGCAAATGGGTGGATTTTATTGCTCAGGGTTTCTTTCTGTCTTCTCTCTTAGGGATTGCTAAGGGGTGCTTCTCTGTTTAAAAAAAAAACAGAAAAGAATAGAAAAATAATAAAGGACTTGCGAGACACCATTGGTAACCAACAAAAGAGAGTTGAGTGTTCTTAAATACAAAGGCGTTATGCCTACATTTTCTCATCTCTTATGCAAAAGTGAAACAAATGCATAAATCTATTTTTCCTTTTGTTTTCTCCTCAATGCCCAATCTTGAGAGAAGTTGGCCATGGTAAAGTTCTCAGAGTCCCCTAAAAGAAACATTGAAGTACCTTGGATCATAACCCGAAACTCTATATTTTATTTTTACCCTGAGCACACCTATGCCACCAGCAGTTAATTTTTCACACTCCTCAATAAGTTAAAAAAGATCATGTTTATCCTACCCTTCATAATAATATTTGTTAGTATTGAGCATTCCCTACTTGGGTACGTAGTTTTGCTTGAGGACAAGCAAAAAGATAAGTGTGGGGGTGTGATAAGTGTCCAAATGAGCATGATTTATAGGTGTATTTCATATAATATTAGCACTTTTCTTGCTCATTTCTCCACTTCAGTTAGTTTTCCTCTAGTTTATGTTTTATTGTTTATCTCACGAATTTATTGGTTTAAACATGAGGAAAACCAAGCTGGGAGTAAAGTAGATAAAGAGACGAACACATAGACGCAAACGGCTCAGAAAACGGAGTCCAAACGAAGAATCTAGAGCCGGTAGAAGAAAGTCACGCGACGAGCACACAACAGAGGTATGTCCGCCCCTGCAACAGCCCTAGGAACCGCCTGATTCACAGGCGGACAAGAGAGCACAATGCAACGCCCTCTCACAGGCGGTTGTGCAGGCGGACGGAGGAGGACGGGGGACGCGGGCACAATAAACCGCCTTGTTCCTGGGCGGTTATGCAGGCGGACGTCAGGCGCAGAGCAAAGGCAACCGCCTCCCAGAGGCGGACGCTGAGGCGGACACGTGTAAAATCCAGATCTGAAATTAACGCGAGCGAGCTTATCTTTCGCCCGTCGTCGTCTCCAACTTTCCTAGCCGACTCTCTGCAACTCGTCCACTGTCTGCTTATCCATCTACTCTGCACGCTCTGTCCCCTGCAATAAATGAGAGCAATCAATTGAGCAATCAATTGAGCAATCAACTGGCACCTCCTTATCTTCACGCGTGATCCAGCCTTTCTCCTTCCTTCCTCTTCTTCCCTTCTCTATATAAACCCACGCCCTCTGCTCAAATAAATTCATTCCCTTCCTCACAATCCAAAGCAGTAGACGTATCATCCCATCCAGTAAATAAACCATCGCTCACTCCCACGATCCATTCCATCCTCTTATCTCCCATTTCTCCATTTTAGTTTTATTCTTCATTCCACCACGAAGCAGAAACACGATAAGAAGAACAGAAGAAAAGGGAGCTGGAGCAGAAGCAAATCGCAGTCCAGTCTCCGCCGGCAGTCTCCAAATTAATGGCTATTTCTGTTTCCTTTTTATTACTGTTAATGTCTGAGTGATTTTACTCGTATCCTAGGATGGGGTTTGACCTTAAATAATTCAGACTTATTATTAATACCAAGTTTGCTTATAAATATTTGTTTTGTCTCTCTAAATTATTAAATGCTTAAGAACTGATCATTTTTATGCATTTCCGGTTTCTCTTATTTCAATGATTTTGTAAATCTGAGAATAGACCACAAAGAGAGATAAACGTTAGATATTATTCTCCTTGATTAGCAGATAAAATCCATCGCTGTTATAAAAAGAATTCTTGCTTAAAGCTAATTAATGATTTTAGACTTCTTCTGATTGCAAGAGTCTATTGAATTAATTAAGAGTTGTCCTTATCTATGATTTAGGAAGGCCACAAGATAAATTCTTAAACAGACAAATAAGAGCAAATTAGGATTATAATTATTGTCTGTACTTAAATAAATAATTATCACCTGTTCACTTATTAAACTTGTTTTAATTCCTTTCAGCAAATATTGTTAAATGCTTATTCTGACAAAATACTGCATTTATCTGGTAGCTATCAATATATGATTTTGAGATAGTCAAAGTACCACAAAGGAATTAATCTTGGTATTTACACTCCGGATTGAGCAGGAAAATACTAAGGCTATTAATAGGAGTTCGTAACTGACAATTATTAACTCTAATAGGCAATAAATATTTGAGACAGGATTATAATTGTTTAAGTAATTTAGGAAAATTCCCCCGCTATCCTAGGATACCCTTTTCATCCATTTACTTTATTTCACTGTTTTTTTATTTCTGTACTAATCCTAAAACCAAGCTTGCCTCCGGCTAAACCCCAATTTACTTTTTATGCACTTTAATTTATCTTTTTGTACATTTACTAAACTGAATAATTAATTAGACAGTTGCGAAGTCTCTGTGGATACGACCTTGTTGTACTACAAAGATTAGGTTCACTGCCCATAATTAGGAAGATAGTTTAACTACTATTTTGCCCAACAGATACAGAGCGTGAAGAAATCATACCTTTCCATTGATTCCCATTCACTCACACAACCGTCTTCGGTGTTCGACTAATCAAATCCTAACATATACATAGATTTGGGTGGTTAATTATCCATAATTAACCTTGCTCATTACTTTCCCTAATGTTTCCCAGTTTATACTTACTAACTCATTATCACTCAATACCTTTACTTATGTTACTTACTTAAGATTATTTCCTGAGCTTGTTTATAGCCTTAATGACCATTAAACATCATTAATCATGTCTTAATTACCTTATAATATCATTACCATTCAAATCCCCACCATCAGAACGCATTAAAACACATTCTGGTGACTTTTTGGGGTGGTCCAGGTTGTGTCCGGGGATACAAACCCGGACCAAGCCTTTTGGATCAGTTTCTGGACAAGTTTTTATGGTCCGGGTATGTGTACCGGGATACAAACCCGGACCATGCCCTGGAATGAGTTTCTGGAGTGTTTTCGGGGTGGTCCGGGTTTGTGTACCGGTTTGTAAACCCGGACCATCCCTGTTACACATTAAAATGTAGTTTTTAAGCCTCCTTTCAACCCCTAATTCATACTTAATCCTTTCCTAATCTTTCCACATGTAGTCTAACATGTTTTTACACCATTTAGGCACACTAAACCTCCTTATTCCAACCACTATACTCCTCTGTTAACTCACACGTTTTTCACTGCTAATTTCCTCCTGTTACAGTTTTCCTTCCTCATTTGCTGCTACAGATTTTTCCTTCATTCTTCCCACTAGCTAAATGGTTCCTCATCTAGCATAACCTAGTTAAACACTTCCCATTACACCATTTCCAATTCTCTTCCAAGCAATTACACTACCTATACCCAAGTCCAACACCCTTTTTACTAAATCTTGCACACTAGTTCTTCCTAGATTTTACAATACACTACTACACTTCTTGCTACAGATTTTGGTTTCTTCCTTTCTTCACTAACCCAATGGTTCTTTCATTGCCCTTCCTTCATCCCAAGTCTTACCCAATACAACACTCCTTCCAAATCTAGTTCTCAAGCTGATTAACTACTCAATCAAACCGCAATCATACCTAGTGCATCCTAGGTTATTTCTTCTCATAAAACACACAAGTCTTCTAGTTTTCCCATAGAAATTTTGACAGAGGTTCCCTACAATTCTTCACATTCCCAAAGCATTATTTTCATCCCATTAAACCTACTAAACTAGCCGTATCCCTAATGGATACTAATAGCACATAATTCCTGCACATTCTCAACAATAATCTCATTGTGCATAAACCTTAAATACTTGGCTCCAAGGCCCTAAAACATTAGTATACACAACACCAATATAATCCATTTCCTTTCTTATCATTGCAGTAGCATTACACCATCCTAAAGTAAGATAGTTACTCATACACAACCACTAAAAATCTGTACAAAGGTAGATTCATTACCTTGGTGCTACTAGTTTTTTTTTCTTCCTTTCTTTCTTCCTTTCTCCTTCTTTCTTTCTTATTTTCCTTTCCTTGTTCTTGGTTCACCAATTAGGCAATGCTACAGCCCATATCCAAGACACTAATAACTAATAAGTATCTAATTTAACACTTAAACCCTAGAAATTTACCTTAGAGCTTAGGAGCATATATTTAGGGTTTAGGAGTGACTTTACCTTTCACTCACTAGATAGAGTTCTTGCTTAGCAAGAAGACAATATTTCCAGCTCCAAAAGGAAGCCAAAACGGCTGGAACAACAAGGAACAAAAGCTCACATTTTTAGGAATTCTTGAAATGCAATTAGAAGCTAGAAATGAGAGATTTTCGGATTCTTTTTACCTCAAACCAACAAAATGAAGGAGAGGCTTCCAATGGTGGTTTCAAACCTTCGAATGAGGAATACCTATGGACATGAAGTTGGGTATTTTTCAAATTTGGAAAAGATAAAAATGTGCTCCAAGAAGAGGGGAATCCAACGGTGTAATTTTTGTGGCATTTGGACTTTGTTTGAGTGTTCAAATGTAGGAGAGAAGAGAGGTGCTGAATGTTCTCTTTGCAAATCACCATTGGAGTTCTGGTTGGGGAAGAAGAAAAAGAGAGAGAGGTGCAGTACGTGAGGGATGGGAGGAAATGAGGGGGAGTAGGAGAGAGAAGGTAAAAAGGTGAGTTTTACTTTTTGCCTTTATTTACTTTTTGCCTTTTGCAAGTAAGGGGTAATAAGAGAATGAGAGGGGGAGCAACAATCGGCTCACACAGCCCCCACAAGGGTTTTAAAATTTATTTTTCAAAAGTGGACACACTAGTTTATTTTATTTACATTCTCACCCCACAACTTCTCGATTTTTACAGTTTTTACTATTTTCTCGTTTAATTGATTTTATTGGTTCTAGACCTTCATTAATGTTTATTAATGACTATTTGGTTGACCAAAATTGTTACAAGTCTATTTAACCCGCTTAAAGTCGTGTTTTCCCGGTTTTCTCGAAAAACACACTTTAAGGTTCGTTTGTGGTTTTAATCCATTTTATGGATCCATTTTCTTCGGAAGTTGCTCCTATATATTATTTAGGTCTTATTAAGCCCTTAGAATCCATATAATACGCTAACCGAGGTCTCATACCTCCTATGGTTATTTAATGCTTATTTAGCGTTTTTCACTTTTTAAGCGTTTATTCATTTCTTTTGGATTTATTTTTTCTTTCCAATTTTACTTAGGCGTTATTAGGCCCTTAAATACATATTAGAATTATTTTAATAGCTATATTTAAGTTTGGGGTATTTCAATCTACCTCCCTTAAGAACTTTGTCCTCAAAGTTGCTCAAGGTTATAGGATTACGATACTTGCTCATTCATACCTATCTATGCCAAAGTCATACATTCCTCATCCTTACAATTCCTAAATCCATTACTCAAGGTCTCTACATACCATACCATGTCAATATACTACAATCACTCCAATCCACATTATAAAATTTATATATACATACAATGCAAGCTATCCCCAAAGCAATGCAATACACATTACAATCCCGCAGGCACTCCGGTCATCTAGACACAGGACTCCTCTATGTCCTGTTGCCCTTGGAATAATACAATATGATATACTACCACCGTTCTCCTGTATAAACTTCCAACAAGTTCTCAATCCCCAGTCTAAGGGCAATTCCTTCACAACTACTAATTAGAAATCTTTCTAAAACACACAACTCCAAATTCCAATTTATATTCCTTACTTCTATCCTATGTGTGATTCTTGTGACCACTTGAGGGGAGCTTCAAGAATCATTCGACCCTGATGTGATCAGCACCAGTGTCGAACTATCTTTCCACCCCAATTTGTGTTCGGTTTCCCTTGATCTGATCAGGATCAAGTTCGACTTCCCATATCAGTTTCAAACAATCAAATAATTCAATTATTTTCATTTTCTATCTTTTTACTCTTCCTAGTCATAATTACGATTCATACATCTCCAAAGGATGGAATTCCGTCCATCAATCATCCCCACTCTACTTCCAAATACTTTACTTCGAGATTCAATGCCTAAGTGCTCATTCCATCGACCTTCGTTACTTTCATCCATTACTCTCAATCATCACAAATATTCTAGCTAAGAATTACAATACTTGTAGATTTCAGTCATCCTCAATTTGCTTCCAATAATTTACCTATGAATACACTACTCATGAACTTCATTCGTCAACTACTCTCAATCATTCCGTACTATTTCTTTAAGGGATACAATGCTTGTGGAGCTCCGTCCACTACTCATACTCAATTCTCAAAACAATCGCCTAGGGAACTCAATTCCCTCTAGGTTCTACATTGGTTTTATACCGACTCATGTTATGGTATTTGCATCTCTTGTGCCTAATTACCACAATTACAATATGAATGAATACGTATGTTTATTTAACATAAGTACCAATCATCAATTCGATTCTCGTTTGAGCTATGCACATTATAGTTTATGTGTTTTATTCATGAAACTTACATTAAGCGGTTTTCGCTCTACCCCCCTTAAAAGGGATTACGCCCACGTAATCTACCATATGTTATTATTGAACATTGGTTCATTCGATTCGGGCACTCTGAAGCATTTTAGCTTCTGTACGGTTTATTATATAATATACTCCGGTCAAAGGGTCTTAACCATACTAATGGTTTAGTCCTTGCACAAAGAATTCCTATATGAGTTTATTTAACTCATAATTAATTCAGTTCTAGCCTATTAGGCTTCAAGGCATTGATAGCCATTCTCTCATACTTACTAGCTACATTAAATTTCTTAGCTAGGGCCCACTAGCTTCTGCTGCGCGACCCTGATAATCTTAGTGCTTCATTCGCTCTTTGGTTATTCTAGATGTGCTACTCATCGCCTTTTATCCCACTATTGTAGAAATAAGGTTTACTAACAAGTGTGGTGTTCATTTACCATGTTTGAACTCAATGAGTTTTAGATTGTAACCAGCTCTCTGGTAATCTATTATACCTACTATTCATACTCCCACGATTATTCGCTAAGTTCCTTCGACTTATTGTCGGGCGAGGTTAAGTCACTACTTAGTTGTAGTGCTCCCTCTGTTGTCAGTAGCTTCTGGATTATACCAGTTCTTTTGGTTCAGTACAAGTGTTCTTTACTTGTATGACCTTGCATTTTCGATGCGTCGGTTCTAGTGACTTTCTTAAGTCTTCTTTCCCCTTTTATTCCAATGAAATTCACATCTTGTGATTGTTAGTGTGTTTTACACTCTTCGTGCTTCTTTGGCCTTAGGCCGCACGGTTGTTTCTAAGCTTTTGCTTAACTGGCTTATGCCATGTTCGTTGGTGAAAAGGAAGGTTTACTACTATTTACATTTTCCATATTCCTCACTATCCCACTAGATCATTATCTACACAAGTGCAATACCAAAACACTCAGTCATACAGAGTGCAGAGGCGTAAACACTTGACAGTAACTCTCTTATGTGATAGGAGTGAATATTTCTGCCTGTCATCCCATACTTACAACTTCGTGTCATTATGTACTACTTCCTCATAGCGGTTGCTTGTTACGCATCAAATTCTTACTCATTATACAACATCATTCTTACGCTCCCTGTTACTGTGGTAGCTTATCTTTACTCATTGCCGTTGTCGTTGGCACCATTTCCTTATGGTGTGAATACACCGAGGATTTCCTGTGTTCGTGTGTATGACGGTTGTCGTAGCATACCGCAAAGTTACTATCTTCCAAATGTGGAGATGTTTCATTTCAATTCAGGTTTCATGTGTAGGTTGGCTTACCTCACATTATTTCATAACTTATGATACAATTTACCAAGCGTCGTGGTTGACAATGGATGAAGTATTTTATCGGGTTACAAGCTCTCTTGAGCGTTGGTCATTCGTGGTGTCCAATGTGCATTCATATTGATTGTTTTTGACAATTACTGTCTCCCAGTGCTGAGCATTGGTTATAGGCTCTAGCTGTGCAGTTTTATTTTTGTATGTACACCACCGGGACAACCCAAGAAACTTCAAGGGTTTTCTGGTCCCGCTCTCCAATTGGAGAGTATTCTATCACTGATAAATGAAAGTTCTTGTTGAGAGGTTTGTTTCCACTCATAGGTCTCATGATAAGATTACTAGGTTAGTGTCTGTTTATGTGCTGCATATGGAGTATACTTACTCCTTCAAGTATTTATGCTCTTTGAGCTATGTGCTTCTACAGTCCACATTATACCCATTCTGGGTTCGCTTCTAAACCGATCCATCTCGGTTCTCACAGTTGTTCTCAAGCCTCTTTGTAGGCGTAGTGGTTTGGAAGTCTCATTTCCTTATTCGAATGTTTCTTGGCATTAACTACATGCACGAGCTCTGTTGTTATAGTAGGTGGAAGCCCTTTCCTAAGGGTTCACATCTTCACCACTTTAGTGGTCTCCGGTTAACGTGAGGTACCTTTCCTCGAGTTTCTTGTAGTGTCCATGTGTGGACTAGAACAGTGTACTATGCCTCTGTGCTACCATTGCGACAAGAGGCATGAAGAGCAATTAAAAGTTTCATCAACTGTATACTAGACTGATGCTCTAGTGACAGTGACACTGAGATGGCCATTACTCCAAGCCACTCATTATGCTGAGTTCAAATTGGGTGGTTCAGTTGTCGATCTGTTTGTCATATGAAGCAATATCTCTTGTAATTATTGTTATTAAATGGTGTGGGTTTTGCAACCGTTAAAGTTTACATAATGTAGTTGATTCATGGCTTTTAAGCCTTATTGCTGCAAGCTATGCTCTTTGCAAGCTGCTTATACATGTTTCCACTCCTTGTATACCTCATAGGTTGGAGGTATTACTGGGCTCCATGGCAAGTCGTGACATCACGCTTCCGTTCATAGGAGGCCCTTTGGGCATTCTGGTGTTAATCAGTGCCTTTCAGTGGTTGGGGCTATTTCTTGTTAAGTGAAATCCCTTTGGTGTCCTAACCGAGTGTTTGTTCTAGCTCCTGTGCTCTTATCATGACGCTTTGATCGATTGTTGTTAATCCAGACACCCTTCAAGGATTGCTCCTGGGTGTTGTTGGTTACGCCGTTACATCCGACTAATGTTTATGACCTGTTGTGTCCACTATACTGCCTTGTGGTATTGCATTGAGCTATCCCCTTTTGGGTTATAACGTCTCCCGTTCGTGGGTAGACTGTTTATACTTTGTCCTAGTGCTTAAGACTAGGTTTAATATCCTCTTCGATGACGGGTTATGCTCCCTGGTAGTTTTGTATTTGTCCTTGGGATCTCCGTCCCGTTTGTTAGACATTGTGGTGTTCACGTTAGGCATTCGCCTTATTGTATTAGGCTGGATATCTCTTCCAGTTGTCATATATTGCTTGAAGTGTTTGAGACATATCCAATGTCTATACTTACTAGTCTGTGCTCCTTGCACTTCCTAATTCCCGTTCCTTATCTTCAGATGGTTTCTCTAAGTTCTTTATCCTTACTTCTTATATGAGCTCCTTCTCCTTGATCGTCTGAGGTGTCCAGCTGTTCTGGTTTGAACTTACTCATGGTCCGTAGAACGGAGTTGACTACTTCCCGTGTTTTGTACACTACATGTATTCCTACGTGGGGTACCTTACTGATACGTTGCCACTTGCCCGACTATCTGTCAGGCCCACAAGCTCCTTCGGAGTGCGGTCGTCCCACATCCCATATTTTGGTACACTCGTAGTGCTCGTCACACACCTAGGTGAAGTATTCTATTGTCAACTCCTCTTGTATCATTCTATGATACTCACCGTAATTCTGTTGGTTTGGTTTTAAAATCCAAGGTTTTAAAAGAAGGGTTGTGGTTTTGAAAGAAAAGCTTTGGGCTTAAAAAAATGTAGTTCGGTGTTAAAAGAAGTTCTTCATGGCATGGCCATGTCTGAGGTCTTGACCAAGTCCAGCATCTCGCTGACTGGTATGTCCTTAATACAATGGTCAGGCCATTAGGCCTTTCCAAGGTTTCTTTCTTCCAGTTGTTAGGATATGTGGTCCTGTAGTCACTTCATTGCGGTCATGTTACATTATTATGTACGTGTGGTGTGTTAGGGTTCCTCTACAGGTTCCTGTTCTTACTGCACTTGCCGTGGCAAGTGCGTGGTATTGGTGGTTTTTGGGTAAACCTATACCGGTCAAGGTACGGTGAAATACCCCTACCCTTAAAAACTTAATTAAATGATCTGTTAATGATCTAAGATGGTTAATAAACATCTAAATACCATTGGGGAACAATCTAAAAGATCTCAACAAGGCAAAACATGCTTTAAGATCGGTAAAGCCAAAAATGTGCTTTAAAGCACCATAAAGATTGTATGACCTCAAAAAGGATCCAAAGTGGATTCCTAAGTATTATAATGAAGTAAGGAACACAACAAAACTGTTCTCAAAGAAAACTAAGCTCAGAAACACCCTGTGACACAAAATGTGCACTAAAGCACCTTAAAGCACGTTTTTGTGTATGAGCTCTAAGATAATGACTTTTTGTCATTTTAAAGACTGGAGTATATCATTTATATCATTAATTTGACATGATAGACTATATTATAAAGTCTAAATCAAAGTTTGAAAATAAAAATCAAAATATGACATTTATTTGTGAATAGTAACCCAAATAGTGCATTTTTAAGCAAATTGACCAAGTTTGGTCAATGGTCAAATAATTGACCCTTCTAACCCTTAGGCTGTCGGCAGGCAAGGAGGAAGGAAGACAGCACACACAGCATTAATGCTAAATATCTTCCTAAAGTGATGAATCACCTTGTTACTATTCCTTTTAATACATTTTAACCATTTAAACACCTTTCCTCTCATTCTCTTGCCTCTTGTCCCATTCCAGCCAAGCCATCAACCCTTCCAAACCCTCTCAAGCTGTGTTCTTGAGTGTGGAAGACAAATCAATCTCTTCAGCACCTAAGGTAATGGTTTAAGGCATATTTTAGCTCTTTTTCTTTATCTCTTCATTACCTACACTTGGAGCTCATGATCTACCACTTTCCATGGCTCGTTCCCAGTGTTTTAAGGCTAGAACAAACACCAATCTCGGCTGAAGCAAGTATAGGGACCAAGGTTTCCAAAATTTGCATTTTAAGGTAAAAACATACCTTAAGCATCTCCTTTCTTCATACGGTTTTCTTCTCTTGATTATTATGAGTTTATACACTCATAATCTTCATATTTACATGTTCATTCAGTTGGTTAACCATTTGGAGCAAGGGTGGCCGAAATTCAAAGGAAATACCATTCTTTAAGGCATTTTGCCAAGGTAAAACCTATTACCATAGCAGCTTGTTGTTGTCTAGCTATTTCCTATGTTTATATGATGAATTTAACACCATGTGGTGTGTTTAATTCAGGCCGAAATCATTTGGAAACTTCCTTGCATTTTTAAGGTGATTTTTGCCTTAAATCTTACATTAATTGTTCCTTATGGTTAAGCTCATGCTTGGAGTATAACCATATCTTATTTTGGTTTATTAAACATGTCTAAATGATGTGATGATTTTTCCTCCAAGCTGCCGAGTTGTTACAAGGATAAATCAAGGTATAAACACCTTAAACTTATGATTTTTATGATTTCTTAGCATATATATTTATTATGCCGAGAGTGGAGTTAAATATATGGGTTATATTAACCTAAGTATGGAAAAAAATGACTAAGATAAATTAAGCTAGTCATTTAAGTGATTTAATTAACATAATGGTCAAATTATAACATTATGTGGAAAAATAACTAAACTACAGCAAGTGTAACACCCCTACCATTAATACATACTTACCGTCCAATCTCCTTACACGTCAGATACACGCAGCGGATATTTACTTACATACTATGGGTGATACAATGCCGTTAACCACCCACGTGGCTAACAAGGCTACTACTACTGCTTACGGCATCGGTCTGATGGACCGGAATCCCGAGTATTACATATCTACCATATATATTTCATATACCAATACACGCTACATTCTTCCATTCGATACAATACTTCAAATACCATACAATATAATCCACATACCGAGTTTACTAAGATCCTTATACAAATATACTACCTCTTCAAAGTTCATACGTACTCACTACGAGGCTACTTACTACCCGTTCCTCACAAACTACTTACTCCTAATTACAAGGGTGTGCCTCCGGTCTCTTCCTCGACCATATTCTCTTCGGGTACCTGCACACTAAAAAAATGTCCCCCGAAGGGGTCAGCTTTCGCCGAGCATGATAACCGCATACCCCGCGTACTAGTGAGGGTACGCCGACCACTTGGTCGAATACATGCGGTTCATTTTCATACAAGCATACATGCATACATGCTCTTACACACAGTACAATAATACTTACACAATATACACACATACAATTCATTACATACAAGGATTACGATATAACCATTCAATACTCACTTACCTTCTTCCGAATACACATACTTACTACATACACAAAGTACAGTTCTTGTTAGCTTCATTGTTCCACCCGGGTTAATCGGGTGGAGATTACTCTTTTACTCGTTACTTCATACATACGCATACATACTCATACATACTTACGGATCCATACTTACTTACTCTTACTCTTACTCAAGTTAAGTCGTCGGGACCTCCGGCCCTGGGGACTACACCGTCCCACCTCCGGGATTTACTTGACTCACCAATCCGGGATGCTACCCATTTAAGGGGTTTGGGCCGTGGACCAGTTTAAGAGTCAGGATTTGCAGCCAACCTCTTGTGACTCCGCACCCTCACGCGTGGCCGAAGCTATATCGGACTTGTACTCATTCCAATTTACTCACTTAAGTTAGGAGTTAGATAGTTAGGAATTAGCACAAGTCAACATCCAAGCCACAATAATACAATACGCATATACACATACATACGAGGTACAATACATTACAAGTACAATACGAGGTTCAAATACCATTCATCATCATTCATATATTTCATGAATTATACAAACTAGTGCTCAAGACAATAAATATCAAGCACAACATAAGTCAAGCACAGGTAAGTGCAATATAGTCCGATTCGTGCAATTATCTTATTTAGGTGGACAAATAAGCACATAAATCGGGGTAACCAGATTAGGATACAGGGCATGAAGAAATCATACCTTTCACCGTTGTAATTGTATCCCAACGTTCCTCCGGTATCCACAATTCACATCCTATGATGTACATACAATCGAATAATTAATCTAACTATCATTAATTTAATTCGGTTATCCTTACGCTTCCTAACTCATACTTACTAAGTCTTCACATCCTTATACTTACATTTTATTTACTTACTTTTAATTACTCAACAATGGTTTGCTTACATATATATGCACATATGTATAGGTGGGTATACATATACATACATACATATACTAACCATAGTCTTATAGTTTTTTTTTTTGTAAGTTTTGACCCGACCGAACTTGCGACCGACCTTGCAAGTTCGGTCCGAGTCAGTAGGTTACATTAGGTGAAAATTCCAGGGCCGACCGACCTTGCAAGTCCGGTCCCAAGGTCGGTCCATTCCAGTAAGTTACTCAACGGAAAAATTTTAGCCCGACCGACCTTGCAACCGACCTTGCAAGTCCGTCGCAAGGTCGGTCCATTCCAGTAGCTTACAAAACGGAAACATTTCAGATCGACCGATCTGCAGTCCGGTCGCAAGGTTGGTCCATTCCAGTAAGTTACAAGACGGAAAAATTTTGCGTCGACCGACCTTGTAAGTCCGGTCGCAAGGTCGGTCCATTCCAGTAGGTTACAGACGGGAGAATTTCTCTGGTCCGACCGAACTTGCAAGTCCGGTCGCAAGTCCGGTCGATTCCAGAAGCTTTCCCGTCTTTGTAAATCTGGGCTCGACCGACCTTGCAAGTTCGGTCCTAAGGTCGGTCCGGCCCAGTATTTGCATTTTAATTTCTGTTTTCAGTTCTAACCTTTACCCATTGTTTCCCCAATCTTCCCACATGTAATCCCACATGTTTTAACACTACCTAGGCCCTCAAATTGCCTTAGTTCACCCACCAAATGCTTTACTAAATCCATTAATCCACTTACACAATTTCATTACTTCCCTTCCACACTTACAACAGTTTTTCGTCCTCCAATGCTACAGATTTTTGCTCCTATTTCCCCCATGCATATTCTCATCTCCTAATGCCATCTTACCATTCCAATTCATTTCCAAGCAACTATAATATCCATACCCAAGTCCAACACTCTTTTTACCAATTCTTACTCACTAATTTTTCCTAACCTCCCAGTGCATTTTTATGCATCTTGCTACAGATTTTGTACTCAACTTCTAACCTCCATTACATCCCCAACCAATGCCACTCCTAGTATCCAAAATACACCCAATCACTTCCTAATTACCTCCCATTAACAAATCATACCCAAATCTGTTACGAGCTACTAAACACTCCCATTATATTCTCCAAATACTTCCTCTTCTTAGACCACTTAAGTCCTCTCAATTCCTACACAAAATTTGACATGGTCTCCCCTATATTATTAGCATTCTCCACATGGTTTTACTCACCCTATGGATCCATACCACCTGTTCACAACCAATACCAATATACTCATTCTCATATACAAAATACCATGCTAAACAACCTTAAATTCCTGCACTCAACATCTCATTCCCAATCCAATTTGTAACAGTTTTTGAAACTGTTGTTAAAGCTTCAAATACATATATTCTCCTACACATTACACTACTAATACACTACCATCTACATACATATTTTCATTACCAAAAATCTGTTACATGCTTATCCACAAAGACAAACAAGGGTTAGTATAATTACCTGTTATCTCACAAGCTTCTCCTTTCCTCCTCCTTCCTCTTTCCTTCTTCTCCCCACCGGTTTGTAAACCGAATTCAAACACTACATCCCATTCACATATACATTTCAATACCCCACTTTAATACACAATCTAACCTTAACCATTATGAAAGTTCTAATACACATTCTAGGGTTTAGAATTTATTTTACCTTCCAAGGGTGCAAATGGGGCTTGGGGTGGCTCAAGAACAATATTTCCACCAACAAGCCAAAATCGGCTAGAACAAGAGGGAGAACAAGGGTTTAGTTCATGAATCTCGTTTTGCCTTTGAGGCTAGAAAAAGATGGAGTTTTCGAAATATTTTTACCTTAGAAGAACAAGGAGAAGGAGGGCCTTCTAATGGTGGTGTTGAAGCTCCAAATGGGACATACCCATGAAAACGAAAATCGTTGTTTTCGAATTTTGGAAAGATGAAAATGTAGCTCTTGGTGAGAGGATTACAATGGTGGTATTTTTATAATTTTTGGAAGAGTTTGGAGAGAGTTACAAGGAAAGAAGTAAGAGTTTGTGGGTGTTTTCTTCAAGCCTCCATGGAAATCGGCTAGAGGTTGGAGGAGAAGAAAAGAGAGAGTGAGGGGGAGTGAGTACGTGGGTGTTGTGAGGAAATGGGAGATAGGAGAGAGAATTGTGAGTGTGAGAGTAATATGTTACTTTTTGCCTTTTTAATGTTTTTGTCCTTGTGAGTAAAAGGAAGAAATAAGAGAGGTGTGAGGGCTTGCAATCGGACAGCATACAGAACCCACATGGGTTTTAAAATTTTTTTGCAATATTGGACACACTAGTTTGTGTTAATTATGTTTCTACCCCACAACTTCCCGTTTTTGACAGTTTTTACTAATCTCTTGTTTTATTGATTTTATTCACTAATATTCATTAATGATTATTTAGTTGACCAAAATTGTTACAAGCCTATTTGACCCGCTTAAAGACACGTTTTCCCGGTTACCTCGAAAAATGCGCTTTAAGGTTCGTTAGTGCTTTTAATCCGTTTTAAGGATCCGTTTTCTTCGGGATTTTTTCCCTAATAATTATTTATACTTAATTAAGCTTCTAAAATACTTATTAGCCTAATTAATCACTATTTTTAATTACGGGGTATTTCAGCAATGCCGTGAGTTTATTGTATAAATTGAGCTATTTATGTGTAATTTTATGTTATAAAGCAAAGTTGTAATAAGGCCATGTCATTAGGCCATTTTAATTTAAGTTTAAAGCTTATTTAGTTTAATTTATGCTTATATTAAGTTTGGGGTCAAATGGTAATTACTAGTAAAATATAAAGTTGTGGGCTTATTTTAGAGGAGTTTAGGGTTTTTAAATGAATTTAATAAAAATTATAACATTTTATAAAGTTTTGGGTCAAAATTGTAAAAATAGAAAACTATGGGGTATAACTAGTAATTACCAAAAGTTTGGTTCCCATTTGGCATTAGAAGTCAAAGTTGACTATATAGGAGACTTTGACCAAGTTTGGAGAATTTAAGAAATTAAAATACTACCTTATATTAAGATAGTCATTAAATTGTAAAAGATTTATAAGAGATGGGGTTATATTGTAATTTCCGAAAACTTGGGGTGCTAAATAGAATTTAGAATAGACCTTAGGTTATTAGGAATTTTTAGAAGTTTATTTGGTTAAATTTAGAGTTTATATGAATTATATAAGTATAATATATGATATTTCATAACATTGTTACAAATGGGTAACATATGGGCAAAACCAAGAATTATAGAAAGTATAAGGTTAGGAATAATATTTATAACCTTTTGGTATAGTTTGGGAATTTTTGGAGTTATATACAAGGTTTTACAAAGATATATGTATAATATATAGTTTAATGACATTAGAAAACTATGTATTATAAATTGGGTTATATTTGTGATTTATAGAAGTTTAGTGGTAGAAAATAAAAGCCGAAAGTTTAATGGGTTGGTTGGTATTTATTAATGCTATATAACTATAGGTTATAATTGTTTTGATGACATAAATGTCATAATATATGTTATATAACTATAATATAACAATATATAAAATATGTGGTGGATTTTGTAAATATTTAAGAAAATAGGTGCTGATCGGTAATATGGGCATTTTTAAATAAAAATTTATAATATGGTTTTAATGTTATAAGGGTGTAACATTTATAATATAAGAAATGTTCATTAAAGAGAATGAATATATTATAAAGACTTACCATATAATAAATAGTCCCATAATACATGTATATAAATAAATATATGTTATGGAGTGGAAAAATGTAATATGGTTTAATAACTATATATTATGATAATTAAAATGGTATAAGATAAAGAGGAAAGAATTACAAACATTAGATATGGAAATTCTCATGTTAGGAGTATACATGAAATAATAAGGATGTATATATAATCCAAAGTATTTTTACATATGAATTATACTACATTGAACTTGGAAAAACAAACCTTAGTAAAATAAATACTAAGGTGAAATGTATAATATATGATAAGAATTATACATGCAATATAGAAACAAACTAAATAATATACAAGGGTATATTAAGTTACATGCGATGACAAAGTTCAAACATTAAGTATATTAATATACAAGACAAGACTACGCATGTAATATAACGTTTTTCCAAATCCCGAGTTAAGCCGAAAACCGACAAACGTTGACAGTTAATAACCGGGAGGTATTAGTGACGGTACGGGGTACCGTAGAGTTGTGTTGTTATACGGGATTCTAATCAGTAGCGTTATGTTTTATTAGACTACTAGAGACGACACGGGGAGCATCGGATCTAGCTGATTCATACTCCACGGTTATACATTCCGGGTGTACGGTATGTTGTTACGTGTCTCTGATTGTCTCTGAGGACTTCCTCAGTTCAGACTTCTGTGTGATCTGTGATAAGATTGTTTGCCTGAATGTGTGAATAGATATGCATGAACTGTATATTTATAGCTGCTTATTATTTACTGTTGCTGCGTTAACAGTATTGGTTCGTATATATGAACCTATATATATAAAACAAACTAGCGGCCATGGTGCTATCTTATATGCAATATAAGGATCGTCAGAACAACGTTGTAGCACTAGGATAATAAGATATACATATTATCCGAGACTTTAATACGGAGCATTGGCCTTTCTAAACGCCGCTCTCGTATCTAACACTGGATCCCGAGTTTACAGACTCCGGATTGGACTAATGACCTTGGTCTACTGTGTTAGAAAAATTGGTAATGTGATGCGATGGTATAATTAATAAACATAACAAAGCCAAGAGGATGTGGCTCTTGGTGCGCGTTGTGATCACAAAAAACGATACTAGGATGTCCGCGTACGGGTCCGCAAGTATCAAGAAAATTTCCCGTGAGCTAGGATGGCTCGTTGGTCGGAGACTCTACCGCTGGAGTGGCTATTGCCGTGGGTGACCCGCCATAGTATATGGGTAAATTAGAGACACGTCGTTTTAACGAGACGTTGTCACTAGGCATAACTGAATATTTATTACAATTGAGACTTGTACATTGGAGAACAATATTGGTTTCTATACCAAGGACGGGAGTTAATACTTGTTTATTAATCTCGTTGTTTCGCCTTGTTGTTCACCGGTTATACTGTGTGGTTTATATTATGTGTATTGATGGTTGTGTTATTGTATGGATATTACTGTTAATTGTTTTACAGTTTAAATATAAAAAGGGTATTGCATGTAACGAATCTCATGCTCTCGACCATTTAATTGAGGGGTTTGAGGAGGCATGACGGGGCATGTGATAACATACTCAGCAGGGGCTGATTCCATACCACAAACCATTTTTATTTCAGGAGACTAGCTGGTGGGTCGACGCGGGGCGCGACAGTTGTGGTTACTTTTGTTTAGACTTGGTACGGTACACTGGTGCGGCGCGAGTCAAAAGAGACGGTTCAAACTGTCTAAAAATGACGGTTTTGAACCGTCTCTTATACCGGCGTAGTTTATTCTATATTATCTTAAACGACGGTTCAGAACCGTCATTTAAGAGCATAACAGGCGCGCGGGTTGGGGACTTTAAATGACGGTTTCCATAAACCGTCGTTTATAAACATCACTAGACGCGCCCGAAATTGATTATAAACGACGGTTTTGTCACAGAACCGTCGTTTATTGTGTTAGTATAAAAGACGGTTTTGTGTCAAAACTGTCTTTTATCAATTTCGCGGTCGCGCCAATATTACTATATGAGACGGTTTCTTGTGAACCGTCTTTTATAATCAATTTCTCGGTCGCGCCAATAATACTATATGAGACGGTTTCTTGTGAACCGTCTTTTATAGTATTTTTTTTTAAATTTTTTTTCTGTATTTTTCATTCACTCTGTAATCACAAATGATTACATCCATAAAACCTGCATAATAGCAGCATTATAAAACAATCATATCTCACCAAAATATGTGTTGTGTGACACACTTTTTCATTCCCTCATCCACCAAACCTGCATAATAGCAGCACTGTACAACAACCATATTTCACCAAAATATGTAATGTGTGGCATACTTCACACACAGATTGCCATTGCAATTTTAAAAGCTACAACACAACAATGACAGCAGCTGGCCCAGCAGTTTAATCGATATTTTGTACACAAATTTAACCAAAAGTGTGAAGTAAAAACACACAAGACAACATGAAATCATTTTCCTCCTTTAAGCTTCCTCTGTCATTGCTGCCACCGTTGACGAGGATCTACAAAGATGTAGAAGGAAAGACATGTAAACTTAGAGAGTCAATTATCTCATGATCCCAACTGTTTCATCAATATCAAATAGTTACACAAGAATTATAAGAAGTCATAGATACGTACTCTATTTCTTGAAACACTTGATGATGAACAAACACAGCTGCTAACAAATTGCAGATCTTTGACCGCGTAAGTTTTGCCCGAGTTCTTGAAATGTTCTCGAACCTGTAGAGAACAAGATAACAAATATGTATGTAAAGACACATATGTATTCGTTTTAAACAAAGATGATAGACAGATTTAGAAAATGTATATGTAATGGAAAGTATATTAATATACCTCATCATCTTTTGTGAGCTTCTCTATGTTAAACAATTTCAAACATGTATCACATTACATAGTAACCACAACTCTTAGAGTCCTTTTGCTTTGGACACTGACAAGTATATAGAAAACAAAAAACAAAAAGTCAAAATAGCAAATTACGACTAACACAATAGTGATTAATAACTGTACCTCAAGATGAACAATTGAAAGGTTGTCAAACTGATGAAGAACCGTCTTCATATAAGCACTGTTAAGTTCAAAAATTAATCATTAATTCTGGTTCATCATATTATATAGACAAAAACTAAGTTGCATTAATTAACTAACACTTACGCTTTGAACAAGTCGTCGATTTGCAAGTCACGATACATTCGTAATGGGTCAAGCACAAGTAATTGTGATGTTGCGATGGAGAACAGAAGGAGTACCCATGGTTGCTACGATTGTAATTTTGAAAAGAGTTATCATATAATAATACAAAAAGTCACAAACTTAACAAACGAATTAAATGCAAGAGGGAGAGTAATACGCACGTCTGATGGAAAGGTATCATCACGTATCTACTACTGTTTTGAACAGCCTTCGTTATACCATGAGACACATAGTTCTTGTATCCTATCGGGTCTCTGTTTGCAGCATCTAGCGATGTTGTTTCAGGGCATAAGAATGTCACAACATCTCCAAGTTTTTGATGACGCAATCTAGCTTTCAGATACCTTCAACAAAAAATAATAACAATTAAAGGTGGAATAACAAAACAAAAAAATAACAAGGAAGTCATTAAATTATAACTTATTTTATTCAAATGTATTTTCGAATGTAAGAAACAAAAAGTAACACTTACAGGGAATATGCTTGGATGATAGATATATTCAACAAATCTCTGCACAACATCTCTTTGATGTCCTCAAAATTTATTATTGTTCTTTGATCCCCTTCGTAATGGAAAAGCCACTCAGGTAACAACACTGACATGTGAGTCATATGCATACCCTTTTGCAATATCATTTCATACACTATCTTCTCATACTTCGCGAAATGATTGATCACAAAGGAGGGACACTCAAACTTCTTTCGCTGAGCTTCAGTAGTTACCTCTGTCTGCATAGGTTCTTTCCCCTTGGATTGCTGGTTGCCCTTAGCCAACTGTGTGTTCTCTTGATCAACATTCATTGATTGGTTGATCTCTTCATCACGGTTTCCCAATCTTCTCGTTTGATCAGGGATCTAACCAATCATATTTAATACAAAGAACAAAGAAGTTAAATCAATGTATACATTAAAGGGAAAACAATTCATAAAAGATTTAGACATACCTCATCAGTGATGACAATAAAAGCGACTGGCCATGGTACAATAGCACCCTTCCCATCAATTAGTGTGACTTTGCCATCAATATCCATGGGAAGAAAAGCATTCTCAAATCCATCAATGATGGTCTGCAGGATTACTCTAGCATAGAATGGGGGAAGACGCTTGAGATTAAACAATGTAGTTTGTGATGACTGTAGCACAGTACCGTATGCAGCATCCACAGGATAACCATCAAGCGTGATTTGTAGACGACATGTTTTTTGTTCCTTAAATAAGTAAAGTTACAATTTAAATGTGAATAAGGCTAGTATTTTTACAGTTATACATTTACCATGACGAACAAGATTATTAGAGACATACTAACCTTCAGATTAGCAAACGGATACGGATCAGAAGGGGCGGTACAACTAGCTGAAGAAGTCGGTCGGGTTAGATCAGTTTGTTGGTTTTGTCCAACCAAACCCTTAGAAACAAGAGCATTCACTCTTCGATCTACAATTGCAGACACCTCATGCTCCGTCAGAATTTTTGAGGTGGACTTTTGAAATACAAATTTCTGACGCACTTGTCCCCCGAAACCTCTAACCCTTCCAGGATGATCCTTTAATCCAAGAAGTTGATTCAGCGGATCATTTTGACTCGGTGGAGCAAATATATCTATCTCCCCTCGCTGAGAGGCTTCAGCCTAGTAAGATTATCCACAAAATAAGCAATAAGTTATTAATTTATAAAAAAAAACTTTTAAACAAAACTGTTATTATTGAACAAGTTAAACACTTACAATCTTAGCAGCCAACTCGGCTGTCTCTGGTCTCGGTGTACTACCTTCCCATCCTTATCTACTTTTGAGTGACCCAAAACGTAGAGCTGAGCTCGGTTGGCTTCATACACAGTGTCGATGGGAACTTCAACGCCATCGTCATTCTTTTTTGTGAGCAAACCGGCATCTTTCCACTTGGGAATGCTACCAGTGTATCCCTTCCGGCCCATATACTGTTGATATTTATTTTTTGCTCGGTTTGCCCTTGCTTTTTCTTGAACCTCCTATCAATACAAATCATTAAACTATTCATTAAAAGAATATATATACATGTTAACATTTGTGTTATACAAATTTTGATTCAAACATAATTATAGATTCATTAAATCAATGTATACCTTGAATTGCTCCGACGTGTGAAACTTCTCAAACTCTTCCCATTCTTCCTGTGTGATCATGCCATCATAAAATTTCCATGGTGGCACGTCACGTGATTTCCTGATCCAGTTCGCCACCAAGAAAGATCTGAACTGCCTCGCCCGTGCACCTATAAGTGAAAGAACCGTCGTCCGCGCTTCATCTGGTATTTTGTACCGTTCTTGTACTTGCTGCCACATTGATTCTTTCACTTCTTCCTCCTCGTGCTTCCAATATTTATTAATTGAGCAACGGGACTTCGCAAGATTTCCTAACATGCTTGCGAACTCAGCTTTACAGTCTCCCCAGCTTCTGAAGTATTTATCCCAAATTAGATCAATATCTGCATCTTTCTTCAACCTCACCCCTCTGCTCGGCCCCCTACCCTTTCTTTTTGACGATTTTTGCTGTGGCTGTGCTGTGGTTGCTGTTGTGGCTGCTGCTGCTGTGGTGCTGTGTGGCTGCTGTGTGCTGGCTGCTGCTGTGTGGCTGCTGCTGTGGCTGCTGTGATGGTTCATAGTCCATCAAACCCGCACCCTCATCACAACATAAGTCTAGATCATCCATATCGATGTCCATTTTGATTCCTGCATGCAATATAAATAGAAGATTTAGATAATTAACAAGTAAATGAAACTAAGAAATTATAAATACGGAAACAAAACTATCAATAAATGTAGACATAAATAAACTATTCAATGTCATTGATGGACGAAAGAAATAATAAATAAGCTCACATTAATCAATCCACATTCCTTCGTCATGGTCTGACCGCACAAAATTTGTAATATGGTCCAACTCTGGTAATTGAATCGAAAGGCTTGGTATTTCATCTTGCATGTCGTATTCATCCTCATCGACCACACCATCCACACCAACTATTCCTCTTTTTCCTTGAAGTACAAAGGACCATCTAGGATTAGATTGGTCAGAAATGTAATATACCTGTTTCGCCTTAGTTGCAACAACAAACGGCTCAACTGTGGGTGTTGCACCATCAAGATGAACTAGTTTCATACCATGTTTCTCCTCACGGTAACCATGTCTGTTGTCAATCCAGTTGCACCGAAACACACAAGTCTCATATGCGGTATAATCTAGAACCCAAATATCTTGTACAATACCGTAATAGGATTGTTTCAACTCCACTGGATTTTGACCCATACCTCTGACATTGTACGTACTCTGGTAAGCAACCACATTGATGCCACTATTTTGATTCATTGATTTTTGATCTTGTCGTTCCGTATAAAAACTGAAGCCATTTACGTCATACCCTTCGTATGAAACAACGTCAAGATTTGGACCAATTGCCAACGTCTTCACTAATGCTGGCACTGTAGTTGACTGGTTCGAAAAAACTTTATCCTTGAACCATTTCACAAACGTATTATTCTGCTCCTTTTTCAGCCTAATCTCACTCATTGTTGGATTTTGTGCTGCAAGCAGGGACAGGTGCATTTCAAAATACGGTTCTACAATTTCAAGGTGACTCAACACAACTAAGTGAGCTTTGTTAAGGGTTTCAATATCAATTCTCTTCATTTTTCTCCCAACGGTACCGTGTCCCTGGAGTCTTCCTTCATGTCTAGATCTAGGAAGACCAATGGATTCAACATCTTCCAGATAGTGAGTACAAAAATCAACAACTTCCTCTGTTATATATCCCTCTACAATACTTCCTTCCGGACGACGACGATTCTTCATTTTTTTCTTCAGTATACCCATGTATCTTTCAAAAGGATACATATAACGAAGATATACAGGCCCACACTCTTTAATCTCTCTGACCAAATGAACCAATAAATGAACCATGATGTCGAAGAATGAAGGCGGAAAATACATCTCCAACTGACACATCGTGACAACAAGATCAGCTTGTAATTTGTCTAGATTATCCACATCGTGAACTTTAGCTGATACTGCTTTGAGAAACACGCAAAGGTTGGTGATTGCGTTTCTCACCGCATCAGGTAGGATCCCACGAATTGCGACGGGTAAAAAATCTTGCATTAATACATGATAATCATGGGATTTCATTCCAACTAATTTCAGATCAGACATGAAACAAGTTTTCTTATGTTAGACGAATACCCTGATGGCACCTTGATATTGTGGAGGATATTGCACAGACTATGTCTCTCTTGTTTTGACAATGTGTGACATGCAGGAGGCAAGAACATGCGTTTTCCACGTTCTTGTGGCCAAAGATCTTCCCTTATTTTCAAATAAATCAAATCTCTTCTCCCCTTTATGTGATCTTTGGTCTTGCCTGGTATGTTCAAGAGGGTTCCGGTAACACTTTCTCCAACATTTTTTTCTACATGCATTGCATCAATACAATGTCTGACATTTAAATGTTGCCAATACTCAAGTTCCCAAAAGATTGACTTTTTTTTCCATACACTTTTCTCGACGTTTCTGGTCGAAGGACCAAAGTTGTTGACAATATTTTGCACCTTTTTATACACCTCTGAACCTGTTAAAGGAGGACGAGACACACTGTGATCAGTCTTTCCGTCAAATTCAATCGACATCTTGCGATATCTGTGGCCCTTTGGAAGCATTTTTCGATGACCCATGTAAACATTCTTACCACTATGCTTCAAGCGGATATTTGATGTCAGCTCACCACAAATAGGACATGCACATGCACCTTTGACTGTGTAACCAGAAAGATTACCATACGCAGGAAAGTCATTGATTGTGCAATATAACATAGCACGCAAGTTAAAATTCTCTTTTCCAAATGAGTCATACACCATGACCCCTTCATGCCACAAGAGTTGTAGGTCATCTATCAATGGTTGTAGAAAAACATCTATTTTGTTGCCCGGTTGTTTTGGACCAGATATCAAAAGTGACAACAAAATGTTTCTAGGTTTCATACACAACCACGGGGGAAGATTGTAGATCATCAATAATACCGGCCACGTGCTGTGTATGCTACTTAATGTACCGTAAGGGTTCATCCCATCAGTACACAGACCTAGTCTCAAGTTTCTTGGCTCGCTGGCAAATTGAGGAAATTTCATGTCAATGTTTTTCCACTGGGACGCATCAGCCGGATGTCTCAATTTTCCATCATTTTTTCTGTGAGTCGAATGCCACCTTAGATTCTCCGCATCTTTTTCAACTGCAAATAGACGCTTCAATCGTGGTATTATGGGCAAATACCACAACACTTTAGCAGGGGATGCCACCTTACGACGATCAGTGCATTCATTTTGGTTTTTCCTCGTATAACGTGATTCCCCACATTCTGGACACTTATCAGCAAATTCATTAGCCTTCCAGTACAAAATACAACCAGATGGACAAGCGTGGATCTTTTTGTACCCCATACCCATTGGACACATCAACTTTTTTGCTTCATAAGTCGATGTTGGTAAAACATTATCCTTAGGTAGTATTGTGCTGTTCATCATCTGTAAGAGAGCAGTGAAACTCACATCACTCCAACCAAATTTCGATTTTAGATTGAAGAGTTTCAAGACTGCGCTCAATTTACTCAATTTGGTAGGATCACACCCCGAATACAGCGGTGTTTTGGATGAATCCAGCAAAGTCTCATAGATGTCTGGCCTATTGTAAAACTCTTGTTCAACATCTTCCAGCATTGCAGCAATGTCATCGTAATCTAGTTCATTGTCTACTATGTCATGGTCATCTACCACAATTGTTTGATTATCTTCAACTTCCTCTTGTTCATTACACATGACATCTACCGCCCTCTGACCATGCCACCGGACTATATCTGAATAGTCTTTTGTAAAACCACGACGAATCAAATGTTCCTTTATTTTTTCTATCCCTTTATACTTCAAATAGTTTTTGCAGTCCACGCAAGGACAAAATATGTATCCCTTATTAGCAGGAGTCAGATTATCGACCAGAACATTGCAAAATTTGTCAACTCCCTCAAGAAACTTGTTATCCAATTTTCCGCTGTACATCCATGAGTTTGCCATCTGATATCCTTTAAAATATTGTTTAGCGCCACATGTGAAAAACCAAGGGCAAGTTGAAGAATTAATAAACCAATAATCACGGCAAAAGAATTGTTGTGATGAAGACGATGATATGGACTGTTAAGTTTGTTGACTTTGCATCTTTGTCAGTCACGACGAGGATGAACAAAAGGAAGTCTACTTCATTGTGGAGGGGAATAAGGCGTTCAATGGAAGGTGGGAAGATAAAATGTTATATTTACAAGCTATTCTTTGAATGATAGAAACTAAAGGAGAGAAGATAAAATGTTATATTTGCAAGCTATGCCCTATTAATACTAAATAGTAAAAAGATATATATTTCGAGTGTATAAAAGTATAGAATGAACAGTTTTCAGCCCTTATTGGGACCGTCGAAGATTTTACCCTATTGGGTATATCCTGGACGGGTAATTAACTATATATGTTGCATAAGCATATATTACTTAAGGAAAACATTTTAAATGTACCTTATTCGATGCAGATGATAAGCGTAATAGTTTGGTGATGAACAATTGTCAGAAATCCAATCAGATTAACTCTGTTTAAGAAAATAGAAAGTAACAGTACAAATTATTGTAGTGCAAATGTGATAGTCAAAACATAATAATGCAAACAGCAAAAACAGAGGCGAAGTAGTGCGTTTTAAGAAGGTAAAAATTATTGTAACATACCTTAAAAATGCAGGAGTACAATGGTCAAATTTTCAAAAGTGAAAAGTGGCAGCAGTTTTCCAGCAGCAGTTCTTCATCAACAGTAAATTAGGAGCAAATCAGCAACAAATAAGAATAGCATTAACAAATCATCAAGTGCAGGTAACAATCAAAAGATAGAAAATTTCACAAGAAAATTTCACAAGAAAATTTCGGCATGGTCTCCCCTGTTTTTCTTTGTTTTCCCGGTTCTAAGAACCTCCACAACTTCTCTCAATAGGATACCATTCAACTCATCAAGCGCATCACTAGCAATTGCAACCAAATAATCTAGTAGCTTAGGCAATTAAGGATCAAAATTGGGCGCACGAGCTTCCTGTATCTTCCATAATGCAACATTAAATGTACCTTATTCAGCAGCCCGGTGAGAATATATGCCACAGAGAAGATGCAGCAGCCCGGTGATTATTATCACTGTAGAGGAGCGGTCAAAATAAGAGAATGAGATTGCAGAGCTTGTGTGTATTCTTAACTGAAACTGAAAAGGACTGGAAAAATTACCAATGGTTGCTACGAACACATATCTGATCGCTCACATACTTGACTGGTTAATCGTACCTGAATGCTGCATTACCGTATACAAAACAAGTCATAAGCCGTATTACTATTTAGTCCATCATGTATCATCAACTTGTAGATTAATAAGCACCAATCAAGATGAGTAGGAGGTATGTTCTGTATGTACTTTCTTGATGTTTGATAGTGAGATTGAATGTAAAGTTTATCTTTCATAATAAAAAAGGATACTTACATCCACTTGATGGATTCGGTTGATTAAGTGTAATTAGTGAAGGACATATTTTATAAAACGTGGATTAATACTCTTTAACTATTCATAAAACCATATAACTACAATAATATGATCACCCGACAACCCATTTATTGTTTCCCCTAAACATCAATATATTAACCCATTAACAACTCGGGTTAATAAGCAGTTGAATTATACCTCCTATCTTAATGTTTTCCAACAGCAGTTCTTCATCAACAGTTAATTAGGAGCAAATCAGCAACAAATAAGAATAGCATTAACAAATCATCAAGTGCAGGTAAAATTCAAAAGATAGAAAATTTCACAAGAAAATTTCAGCATGGTCTCCCCTGTTTTTCTTTGTTTTCCCGGTTCTAAGAACCTCCACAACTTCTCTCAATAGGATACCATTCAACTCATCAAGCGCATCACTAGCAATTGCAACCAAATAATCTAGTAGCTTAGGCAATTAAGGATCAAAATTGGGCGCACGAGCTTCCGGTATCTTCCATAATGCAACATTAAATGTACCTTATTCAGCAGCCCGGTGAGAATATATGCCACAGAGAAGATGCAGCAGCCCGGTGATTATTATCACTGTAGAGTAAGTGTAATTAGTGAAGGACATATTTTATAAAACGTGGATTAATACTCTTCAACTATTCATAAAACCATAAAACTACAATAATATGATCACCCGACAACCCATTTATTGTTTCCCCTAAACATCAATATATTAACCCATTAACAACAAGGGTTAATAAGCTGTTGAACTATACCTCCTATCTTCCCGTATAAACATTTTAACAAACATTTTAACAACCATGTCAATATGATCATTCAGATTCTGTTTACATTAATACAAATGCAAAATTACCAAGAATGTCCACATGTACCATAAAACTTTCTTTAATTACTTAAATGTTCTTAATTGCTGAATATAAACGCTAAGCACTTAATTCACTACACTAAAACTTTCGGTGAACTAATACCAAGACTAAATTAATCACCTTGTTTTCTGTTTTGTCAAAGTTAGTCTCCCACCATCATACAACTTCAGATGCATTATAATCAAGGTTGCGAAAAACGGTACGGGGCTTCAATACGGACCCATCATAATACGAAGTACGGGAGTATCAATACGAGCGAGACGATAGTAATGAAACGGAAGACACATTTACTATATATATAAATACGTTCAACAAAACAGGATAATATATATTGTTGAAATTTAAAAAAAAATTGTTTATACACTATAATATAATCTATTACTCATGTTGTGCAATTATTCAAACTGTAAAACAATTTATACAACCACTTAAATTTAATTAGAATATGTAAATGATTATTAAAATTACTAAAAACAATTTATATTAAATAAAATAATAGCAAAAGTGCATATAGAATAAAATGATACTACAACTCGTACAAATATTAACAATAATTACAATTTATTATCTACATAATCCTCAAAATAAAACAAAAATCACAACAGTTTTAATAAAATAATTATATTCTTCAAAATTATTCCTCATTTTATTAGTGTTGCCATCTGACTAAAAAAAATAAAACCTCTCTCCTTCAACAAATCAAACTTTCTTCCCCACACGGCCACACCAGGCCTCTAATTCCTTTTCTCTCGTACACCACTACCATGCTCAAAATTCTCTTCCCATCATTCAAATCTCGTATGGATACCAAATCTATATAGTGGTTCTTTCATCGATCATTTTCCTTATCAAATTGTGGTTCTGTTATTTTTCTTTCTCCTTATCAATTAGGGTCATTGCTTCAGAGAAATAAGTTTCTGAAAACTGAAGCATCAACTTGTGCAAACTTCCACTAAACCTCCCCTTTTAATGTATTAAATTGCTTTCTAATTCCTCCCAAATTGTTTACCCTCTTAGGTAAATATGTTAGTAAGATTATGAGTAAATTCCCAGACCTACACAACCCTCTCATATCGACTGTACCATAGCTATACAAAAGATAGCAGATTCTGGAAAACAGAAAACCGAAACTGTACATCACCTTTTTCCTCTCGTTTTTAGTTCATTAACCAGCTTTCAAATCTTCCCAAAATTCTTACTCAACTAGATAGTTTTATTAGGAAGGTTTTGAACTCAAACCCAACTCAAAACAACACTGTTAACCCATTCGAAAGTTCATTTTACAGAACCTAATTCTGCAGAAAAACTGAAACATGAAACCGATATATTTTCTTCTATCCTCTTTTCTTTGTTCACTAATCTGCTTCCTAGGTTCCCCCATATTGTCTAGCCACTTAGTTAGGTGTCTTAGTAAGGTTTTAAGATCTTGAACACACCATTATAACTCTGTTAAATTTTCTGAACTCATTTATACAGAAACGTGAAGGCTGCAGTAAAACCGAAACAAAACTGATATGCTCTCTTTTGATTTCTTTGTTTACAGACTGACTACCAATCTCCCCTAATGGTTTAGCTTCTTAGTTGAGTGTTTAATCAAGATTATAAACCTCAAGCAACTCTGCCAATGTTACAAAACCACCCTATACTGAAACAACAACTCCAGACACTGAAAAACAGAACTGAAACGCTAAAACTGATTTACCTTCTTCTATCTCTCTGTTGATTCCTGAATCTGCCCTTAAATTTTTCCTCAACTTGATAGCCCACCTAGTTAAATGTATTACCAGCTTTTAACTTCGACACAGACCCCAAAACCACCTAGGCAAACTCTCTGTACGTTTCTTACAGAAACAGAAACTTCCAAACCTGTTGTTTTTCTTTGGCTTTCTTTCCTGTTACTGAACTTGATTCTTTTCTTTCTAGTTTCCCCAACTTAGTGACGCTGGTTAGTTAGGTGTTTGATTAAGATCTAACTTAAAACAATCCACACAATCCGATTTAACCCACTGCTATGTCTCATATACTGAAACAAGAAATCCAAACTAGGACTGAAACTGATATAAGCTCTTTTCTGTTATATACATCAGATTCCTTCTGTATATTCAAAAATCTGTCTTTGAATTTTCCCTCTATTGGACAACCCACCTGGCTAAATGTATTATCTGGTTTTCTTTCAAATTCTCGAAACAGACCCAACACAATCATGGTTTAGCTACCGAATTGCAACAGGAACAGGAATTGATCACAACATGTAGACTGAAATGGAACTGATAAACTCTCTTCAGTATAATACGAGTTCACCGAAAGTTTTAGCCCTGATCGTTCAGTGAGGGACAATTTTATTTGAAGACAGACGCATCAACAAGGGACAGACGCATCAACAAGGGACAATTTTAGCCCAGATCGGTTCAGTGAGCAACAATGGCGGTTCAGTGAGCAACAATGGCAGAGAAAGAGAGGGGGCGACGAGTATGTTACCGGTTCAGTGAGCAACAATGGCGGAAGACAGCGAGCAGAGAAAGGGAGGGGGCGACGCGCGCGGTGGTGTTGGGCGCAGCTAGAGTGGAGACGGAGTAGAGTGGAGACGGAGTAGGCAGCGACGGTGGAGACGGAGTAGGCAGCGACGGTGGGTGAAATTAATTAGGGCACCAGCAACAATGGCGGAAATCTGGAACAGAGAGCTAGGGAGGTGAAGATTCGACTGAGAGAGAGCTACGGTGCGGGGGTTCGACTGAGGAAATTAATTAGGGCGAGCTAAATTAATTTAGTCTTAGGCGTTTTAAAAGACGGTTTTGTCACAGAACCGTCGTTTAATATGCTATTTAAAAGACGGTTTTTCCAAAACCGTCGTTTAAGATCTACTACCGCGGAACACTTCACACTTTTAAACGACGGTCGACCCAAAACCGTCGTTTATTATCTGTTTTAAAAGACGGTTTATACAAAACCGTCGTTTAACATCTATTACCGCCGAAAGTTTCACACGTTTAAACGACGGTCGACCCAAAACCGTCGTTTATTAGACGTTTAAAACGACGGTTTATAATAGCCGTCTTTAAAACTTAACCGCGCGCACCAAAAATTAATATTTAAGACGGTTTTGTGTAGAACCGTCTCTTATAAGCCGTCATTTTTGATATTTTTTCTACCAGTGGTATGAGACTACTGTTGTTTTGGACTCGGGTTTGTAACCGAGGTGTATGTTGGTTAGACGCTCACGTGTACGGTTTGTAATAACGGTTTGTTGGATTTGTTTTAAATTGTTTTAAGCACTACTATCTATCTCTTGTGGTCACTGCGGGAATACGTTTCGTATGTTGATTATCATGTAACTAGTTATCACCCGTATGGGCGAGTGATAACAGTGACACCATTAGAGCGACAGTCTGTTATTTACCGCTGCGATTTATTTATTAAGTACGACGTTTATATTATAACTAGGAACCAGATTAGTAGGGGTGTTACAAAAGTGGTATCAGAGCGGAGTACCGCTCTGATTACAAGAGATAGTAGTTTAAGTACCGTGAGCCTAGGTTATTCACATACCAGTACCAATGAGGAAGTTGCTAACGATTTGAGTTAGGAGATTGTCGGGGACAATGTGCTCTTGCGCCTTTAGGGCTATGTGAACTTATGATTGAGAAAAGTACGGTATTTTTACCGAGTGTTGACTTTGATTCTGAATTCTTCAGATGTCTTCTGGAAGACGTTCAGCAGGTAGAGGTAGAGGTGGAGGCGGCAGGTCTGGAGAAGGTCCTCTTAAGACCCATGCCGCGGGCATTGCTGAGACGGTAGTTGCCGTCTTTGCTCAGCTAGCCCTGATGGGAGGTGGCCAGATAGGAGCGCCACCCGTAGTCCCACCCGTACCCGCACCGAGAGAGCCAAACTGGCTAAAAAGCGTTGCTGACACGCGAGTACCTACTTATGACGGAGTAGCTGACCCCACCGTCCTGGAGAGATACATTATTGAGCACGAGAAGGCCTTTGATGCCATTCACGTGCCTGCTGAGCACCGGGTCGGTATAGCAGCCTTTCATCTGAGGGACGTCGCCAGCACTTGGTGGAGGTCCGTGAGGGCACACTACATTTCTATAGAGGGTTTCAGTTGGACAGGTTTTGTGGAATTGTTAAGGGAAAAGTACTATCCTGCTCACTTGAAGCAGAGGAAAAGGGAAGAGTTCGAGGCTCTGAGGCAGGGTAGTCTGACAGTAGATCAGTACTACTCCTCGTTCATTGGGCTGTTGGACTTTGTCCCAGGAGTTGTTTATTCTGATACTGTGAAAGTGGAGAAATTTAGAGGCGGACTGCGATATGCTATCAAGGCCGCCATGGGTGCTGCTTTATACCCTACGGTTCAGGTAAAATTAATTGATAATTTATACCTTATAACTTAGTTTGACTTATTACAAGTTTGGGAACTCATTGATGCATTGTAGGAGTGCTATGATGCTGCTTCTCGGACCGAGCTGTTGGTGAATAGCCGGGATGACAGTCAGGGGCAGAAGCGTAAGGCCCCCGAGAAGGAGGCTGAGGTTGTGGCTGGAAGCGGAGGCAGCAAGGGCTGGAAGTAAGAACCGCCTTTAAGTTATTTAATCCATTTAAATTACTTACTTGCTGCCTGCTTTTTACCTGCTATCCCTAACACTTTGACGATCACAGGAAGAAAAAGTTCTCCTGGAGGGAGAAGAAGAAGGAGCAGGCCAGCCAGAAGGGCAAAGAGAAGGTTCCGATGCTGATCGGGCCTACCTATGATGTTCAGCCTCTCAGATCTGCACCCCCTAAGGGTAAGCGATCTAACCTTGAGAATGAGATGTGTGTTACATTATCCATTACCATCCTTGTATTGATCAGATTGTTGTATGATAATAGGTTCTGCACCCCAGCGCCATTTTCACTACAATCGTTGTGGTAAAGACCACCCGGGTGTTGATTGCACCGGGCAAGCTGTGGACTGCCACCACTGTGGGAAGAAAGGCCATAGGTCGTTCGAGTGCTTCGCGAATCCGGAGAGCCGAGTGTACCGCCTGCCGAAGGTGACTCAGAGCGCACCTACTGGAGGAGGTGGAGCTCGAGGTGGCCAGAGGGGGCCAGCGCCCCAAGCCCAGAGTGGGCAACAGCAGCAGAACCAGAGGAACCCGCCGGGCAACCGTGTGCTGAACGCAGCGGGAGCTTCGGGCGCTGGTACTAGTACCCAGCACGATGAAGGTTAGTTTTTGAAACTTTAACCATTGTATGAGAGCATGACTAAGTGTTAAACGCTTACCTTAGCATGAATGTGTGTTTTAATTATCACTCTAGATAAACGACTTATCTAGGAAACCTTTTATCTCTTAGGAGACTTCGATATCTGCTATCCCACACTTACAAGACAAAGATCACCTAGACCCGTGGAAGAAAGACGAGAGTACCCTGGTGAGTTGTGTCATGTGATCAGACCGGGCATGATACTCCTCAGAGAGTTCCTAACCCTAGATGAGCAAATCGCCATAGTAAATGAGTGTAGAGCTTTGGGTACGGGCATGGGAGGATTTTATACCCCCTGTATTTAATAGTGGTTCTAAGATGAAATTGCACATGATGTGCTTAGGAAAAGATTGGGATCCACAAGCTAGGGTTTATCGAGAGATGAGGATGGTAGATGGCGTATCAATACCTAGGATACCTGAGAGTTTCCTAACCTTGGTGAGAAACGCAATGGATGTTGCTCAAGACTGTGACACTTATCCATTACCCGACATGATACCTGAGGTTTGCATCATCAACTACTACGAGCAGGGAGGAAAGCTTGGGATGCACCAGGATCGTGATGAGACGACCGAGTCCATCACCAGCGGAATACCGGTTGTGTCATTCTCCATCGGTGATGATGCTGAGTTCATCTATGGAGACCAGAAGAGGATGGATCTAGCAAGCAAGATCATCCTCAAGTCTGGGGATGTGTTGGTATTTGGTGGAGAGGCGAGGCTTGTATATCATGGAATTAAGAGCATTAAGCTCAATACCGCCCCACCAGCGCTAGTGAATGATACCCACATCCGACCTAGCCGTTTAAATTTGACTTTCAGACAGTACTGATGTAATAGTAGTAGCTAAGTGTGTAACCTTGTATAATACAATGGATGAATGAAATGAGAGTTTTGTACCCTCAAGTGTATGTGTTCAGTTTGTTGATACCGTTTATTCATAACTTCAGGCTATGGACATGGAAAGGAGGGTACCATCTGCATCCTAGATATGGCGCAAGCCAAGGAGTCCGGTAATGTCATCACAGGTATGACTATTACAACCGACAGTAAATTAGTGATTTATTGGGACTCGATGCTAATACGAGAGGTGATCTCAGGTACCTTTCCTGTTGTTGGTGTTAGTGCTTCCGTATTGTTCGACTCAGGGGCTTCACATTCTTTTATTTCCACGGAATTTGCAAAGAAGCTGGGGGCCACCCCCGAACAGCTTTCAGACTTTTCAGTCACCCTTCCTTCGAAGGAGAAAGTAGGTTGCACCAGACAGTACACGGGGTTAGAGATCAGCATTATGACTGAGACCTTTCCCATCGATCTGATCGAGTTCAAGAACTTGGGCTTTGACATTATAGTGGGCATGGATTGGCTGCAGAAGCATAAGGGCCGCCTTCATTGTGCAGAACATCGACTACTACTGAAGGGGCCGAGCGGCAAGACAGTGTCATACCGCAGTGTGAGGAGAGAGCCGACTGTCAAGATCGTGTCAGCATTGTCCCTGATGAAGGACGTTAGGAAGGGCCGACGAGCCTTCCTCTGTTATGTACAAGACACGAGACAGAGCGACGTGATGGACGTAGACATTCCAGTCGTGGTAGATTTTCCCGACTTATTTCCTGATGAGCTGTCAGGCATGCCGCCTGTGCGCGAGGTTGAGTTCGTCGTCGACTTGTTGCCAGGTACGGGCCCTATTGCTAAGGCGCCCTACCATATGGCGCCGGCTGAGATGAGGGAGCTGAAACTACAGCTGGAGGACCTCCTCGACAAGGGATTCATTCGACCTAGTGTTTCTCCTTGGGGTGCTCCAGTACTGTTCGTCAAGAAAAAGGACGGCAGTATGCGACTCTGCATCGACTACCGCGAGCTTAATGCGGTCATGGTCAAGAACAAGTACCCGTTGCCACGGATAGATGACTTATTTGACTAGCTGAGAGGGGTCAGTGTGTTCTCGAAGATAGATCTCAGATCTGGCTACCATCAGATTAGGATTGCAGAGGGTGATATAAAGAAGACAGCTTTCAGGACACGGTATGGACACTACGAGTTCACTGTTATGCCATTCGGATTAATGAATGCGCCAGCCATTTTCATGGATTTGATGAACCGTCTCTTCAGAGAACAGCTTGATAGTTCAGTTGTGGTTTTCATCGACGATATCCTGATCTATTCAAAGACCAAAGAGGATCACGAGTTACATTTGAGGCAGGTTTTGAGTATTATGAGAGAGAACCAGCTGTATGCCAAGCTCTCAAAGTGTGAATTCTGGTTGGACAGCGTGTCATTCCTTGGACACATCATATCAGCCAGCGGGATATCTGTAGACCCTGCTAAGATTGAGGCAGTAAAGAGTTGGCCGAGGCCGAAGACAGTTACAGACGTCCGCAGCTTTCTGGGTTTGGCCGGTTATTATCGAAGGTTCGTGAAAGACTTCTCCAAGGTGGCCAAACCGATGACGAATCTCATGAAGAAGGAGTCCCAGTTCATATGGTCTGCCGAGTGCGAGCAGTCCTTTCAGACACTGAAGGATTGCAAACGGGAAAATTGAAGACAAATAGAAATAACTAAGAAAATTATCCTAGAAAATCTATAAATCTAAAAATGCCCACGGGTTGCAAAAATAAATCCCAGTCAAAGAGTATAGTGAACTAGAAGCTACCGGGGTCGAATCCACGGGGACTTAGTTATTATATTTAATCCTAGAAATTAATAAATTAAAAGGGTTGTCGTTTGTTTTGGTTTAAAAAACTAAAAGTAGCAAGCAAGGAAATTAAATAAAATAGTGTAAAAAGATGAATGAAGCGGAACCTTGGGATCAGGGGAATTCTTTGCTAGCCAGATTAAATAATTAATCACCGGTTAATTGAGACTTGGATTGGCAAATTCTTTTTATCTCTTTAAGACTAAATCCTAGTCAAATTGAGCTCTTCTACCCGTAACACATTAGGCCGAATCACGAACTAATGTCATACAAATAAAAGGATTAAGCGCGAGAATTATTCTTTGCATCTGAAGGTCCAATTAATTAATCTAATCAATTTTTCCACAGATTAACAGGTTGCTATGACCTTTCTATCACTCACCGGTCAGATCCTGATAGAAATTCGCAAAGCTAATAATAAAAATCTGCAGCTTTTATTAAAAGCGTAAATAAAAATAACAACCTGAACAATCCAAATAAATATCTCAATCAACCGGTAAAATAATCATATTATCAGTCTAACTACGAATCCCCATCACCCAAAATTTAGTCCTTTAGCCTAACATAATTAAAGAACAAACACAAGAAAAGAGATTAGAATTCATCTGTGTGTCGGTTTTGAAATTCGCCAGATAAAAGGTTGAACAAACTGGTAGAAACTGGAGTAGAAATCTCTCTCCGGTGTTGAAAATAATCGCGCAGTCTGAGCCTGTTCATGCGTTCTGTTTGCGTGAGTTTTTCTGTCTGTCTCCTCTTCTTTTTATTGTGTCTGTCCCCCTCTCTGTGCGTCCGTCAATCTCTTCTCTGTCTGTCCGATTTCTGTCTATCTAATCCCTCTTTTTTTCTTCTTTTTTTCCTCTCTCTTCTTTATTTTCTTTCTTTATTTTTTTTCTCTTTCTTTTCCTCTGCGCGTCTGACTCCCCCTTCCTTTCTTCTTTTTTTTCTTATTTTTCTTTTCCCTCTCTCTTTTTTTTCATTCCTTTCTTTCTTTTCCTGCGCAAGTCTGCGCTTGCAGACTCTCTTCTTTTTTTGTTTTTTTTTTTTTTTTCTTTACTCATTCCTTCCGCATTATCTTTCTTTTTTTTTATTTTTTTTCCTTCCCCCACTTTCTTTTATATTTCCATTATCCCCCTACTGTTTTTCAATCCTTTCACGGCAATCTCGTACAAATATATATATACATATATAAATATATCGCACCAGACACAACTTTGACAGGGTCTAAATTCTTCATATGAGCTCCGATTTGTTCCCCGTTTGCGGCGTTGGAAAGCTTGTGAGGAGATCTATGCATTTCTATCATCATTTCCTGCTTTAAACATATAAATTGGCATCAGTTCTTTCCCAAAGTAAGAGTCATGAAAAGCATAGGATAAATGTGAAAAAGCACATAAAAAGGTTGCATAAATAAGAATTTAGCACCTAAAAAACCATATCAAATTCACACTTATCAAATCACCCCACACTTAGCCTTTTGCTTGTCCCCAAGCAAAACTCTCAAGCACAAGTAAAGCCACGCTAATAAAACTCAACAGGAAAGGAAGAGCACAGAAGAAAGGAATTGCTAGCTTTACCAATCAAGGGGGCAATTCAAACTATTCAAAACAATTTATTCTTTCCAAAAACATGAAGTCATTCGGAGCTAACAAATGAGAAACAAACCATAAGATTCTTGCCTTTAACCTTGAGCCAATCCACCTTTTTCCTTCACAATCCATAGAAACGACAAGGGGCATGAAGTAAGATCATATTCCATCATACCTTTCAATGCCACATACTCTTGATCCATAAGAGAAATTAATCTGTATTTAGCATAGCATTTACATAAATATTTCAATTAGAGCGCTTTCAATTTCTTTCACCACAGACTTTTCTCTCCACCCATGTAGCGGCCTTGGGTCAACTATCCCAGATCACAAGGACCTTAGGTAGCTAGGTGATAAAGCACCCCAAAGGACTTAATAACCAAGTGGACGAGGCCTGATTTTGGATCAGAATTAAAATTAGCATGCTTAGGATCAGCGGAGTACCTTGCCTTGTTCTTTTCCAACCATTTCAATCCAGTTCATTCCAAGGCTCAAAGCTAAAAGCAAGGTTCAGATGGAGAATATTCTCATTTGTTTCAGCACTTTCAAAACAAAGACTTCAATTTAGCAATTTAAAAACCAGAAAAATTTCAAAATTTTGCACCCCAAGATCAGCTAACCAACTAAACTTCCTCTATGGCTTCCTTCCAAGTTGAGCAATCACAGCAAGACTTTAACAAATGCAAGAGAAAAGAGCTTAGAGACGCACAAAAAAACAAGCGGCGAAGGAGCTTACCCCACCCCACACTTAGAGTGAAGCAATGTCCTCATTGCTTAGGAAGAATTTAAAATTGCGCAAGCAATCCAACGGGGGAAACAAAATCGCACACAGCGGATCAGAAGGGAGCATGTAAAATTTGCAAGAGAAGAAAAGGTAAGAATACTCCCCAGAGTCCGCTCAGGGTGTGTAGCAAGTCCAACCCCACACTTGAGTTCAGCTAAGCGACAAAGTAAGCAAGCTGAGAAATATAATCTGCAAAGCCAGAAGAACTCAAGTGGAACCAGACAAAACCATCTGTAGAAAAATAAGAGCCAAGGCTCTTGCAATAAGCATAACATCAGTGAACACACCACAAACTAAAAGAAAATAGTAAAATAAACAACTAAACTAAGAAAGTGAAAAGAGATACAAACCGGTGGGTTGCCTCCCACCAAGCTGCCCGGAGTTAAAGTCTCTGGCTAGACTTCACAAGATAGCATCAAGGAGGGCCGTCACAGCAGCTAGCAAGGGCTTTCTTCAGTCGGAAACGCCATTGCAAGCGCGGCTTCTTCAAAGATTCAGAATTCGGTGCTGGAGTAACATCAGAAACAACAGTAGAAACAGGAGTAGGAGAAGAGGAACTCTCAATCAAGGATACTCCAGGTGCAGAAGGCTGAGCAAAAGCAGAGCCAAGGTACTTCTTCAGACGAGCACCATTCACCTTGAAGACCTCTCCGGACTTGTTCTCTAGCTCGTAGGCACCATAGGAAGTGACTCCCACAACCTTGAATGGGCCGGCCCAGTGGGACTTGAGCTTCCCAGGGAAGAGACGGAGCCTAGAGTTATATAAGAGAACCAAGTCACCAACCTTAAAATCTCTCCGTAGGATCATCTGGTCATGAATCCTCTTAGAACGCTCCTTGTAGATCCTGGAGCTATCATAAGCTTGCTCCCGTAACTCCTCCAGCTCAGACAATTGAAATTTGCGCTTCTCACCAGCAGCATTCAGATCAAAATTGAGGGCTTTCAAAGCCCAATAAGCTTTATGCTCTAGCTCAACTGGGAGATGACAAGACTTCCCATACACCAACTTAAAAGGAGACATCCCAATGGGAGTCTTGAATGCAGTTCTATAAGCCCACAGAGCATCATCAAGCTTGACAGACCAATCCTTCCTGGAGGAGTTGACTGTCTTTTGAAGAATCCATTTTAGCTCTCGGTTACTCACTTCTGCTTGACCATTAGTTTGGGGATGATAAGGCAAAGCAACCTTATGAGTCACCCCATACTTAGACATCAAGGAATCAAAGGCCCTGTTGCAAAAGTGAGAACCACCATCACTGATGATAGCTCTGGGCACACCAAATCTAGTAAAGATGTTCTTCTTCAAAAATTTAACCACAGTTTTAGCGTCAGCAGAAGGGCAGGGGATTGCTTCGACCCACTTGGAAACATAATCTACAGCAACAAGGATGTAGTGGTTTCCATGAGAAGAAGGAAATGGGCCAGCAAAGTCAATGCCCCAAACATCAAACAACTCTACTTCAAGAATTCCCTTTTGAGGCATCTCATGCCTTCTTGAAATGTTCCCCATCCTCTGGCAATTATCACAGTGAGAGCAGAAGCGGTGGACATCCTTATGTAGAGTGGGCCAGTAGAAACCACACTCTAACACCTTAGCAGATGTCCTAGTAGGACCATGGTGACCACCTGCCTCTCGAGAATGGCAGAACTCAATCACACTTTCAACTTCTTCATCGGGAAGACACCTTCTAATCAAACCATCAGCACACACCCTAAAGAGATAGGGGTCCTCCCAAACATAATGACGGGCTTCGGACAGAAATTTCTTCCTCTGGTTGTAGCTTAGATCATGAGGAATCAAACCAGAGGTAAGATAATTAGCCAGGTCTGCATACCATGGCTCTTTAACCTTCCCAATCACAAAGATTGTCTCATCAGGGAAAAATTCATTTATGGGGACCCCATCATCTGGAGTCTCAAGCCTAGACAGATGATCTGTAACTCCATTCTGCTTTCCTTGCTTATCAACAACTTCCAAGTCAAATTCTTGGAGAAGCAAGATCCATCTCAGGAGTCTGGGCTTAGAATCATTCTTTTGGAATAGGTACTTCAAAGCAGAGTGATCGGTATGAGCAATTACCTTACTTCCCAGCAAATAGGACCTGAACTTATCAAGAGCAAACACCACAGCAAGTAGCTCCTTTTCAGTAGTGGTGTAATTCTTTTGAGCTTCAGATAGAGTCTTACTTGCATAAGTGATAACCCTCAGAATTTTGTCCTTCCTCTGACACAGTGCAGCACCAACAGCATAATCACTGGCATCTGTCATGATCTCAAAAGGAAGAGACCAATCAGGAGGAACCACAATAGGAGCAGAAATGAGCTTACTCTTGATAGTTTGAAAAGCTTTCAAACACTCCTCCGAGAACTGAAATTTCACATCTTTCTGCAGAAGATCAGACAAGGGCTTGGCAATTTTGGAAAAGTCCTGGATGAACCTCCTATAGAACCCTGTGTGACCCAGAAAAGATCTAACACCCTTAACTGAAGTGGGAGGAGGCAACTTCTCAATGACCTCCACCTTAGCCTTGTCCACCTGAATACCATCTTTGGAGACCCTGTGACCAAGCACTATACCTTCCTGTACCATGAAATGGCACTTCTCCCAATTCAAAACCAGATGGGTCTCCTCACATCGGCCAAGTATCTGATCCAGCTGATCAAGACACACATCAAAACTCTGGCCATACACAGAAAAGTCATCCATGAAAACTTCTATGCTCTTCTCAATAAAATCATTAAAAATCGCCATCATACATCGCTGAAATGTGGCTGGAGCATTACAAAGACCAAAGGGCATCCTTCTATAGGCAAAAGTACCATAAGGACAGGTGAATGTGGTCTTCTCCTGATCCTCTGGTGCGATGGGATTCTGAAATCAACCACTATACCCATCAAGGAAGCAGTAGAACTCTTGCCCAGCTAACCGCTCTAACATTTGATCAATAAACGGTAGCGGGAAGTGATCCTTCCTTGTGGCTTCATTCAAGCGCTGGTAATCGATGCACATCCTCCAACCATGGTTTGCCTCTGAGGCACCAATTCACCTTTCTCATTGGGCACTGCAACTATTCCCCCTTTCTTGGGAACAACTTGCACAGGAGAAACCCAACGACTATCGGAGATGGGGTAAATGATACCTGCATCCAGAAGCTTCAGCACTTCAGCTTTCACTACTTCTTTCAAGTTTGGATTCAATCTCCTCTAGGGCTGCCTCACTGGCTTGACACTATCTTCCATGTAAATTCTATGAGTGCAGAACCCTGGATTGATCCCTTTAATATCTGCCACTGACCACCCCAAAGCTCCCTTGTGCCTTCTTAGCACCTCCAGAAGTCTGCTTTCCTGCGAAACAGACAAAGATGAAGAAATAATAATAGGCAGGGCGCTACCCTCTGCCAAGAAAGCATACTTAAGATTTGAAGGGAGAGTTTTGAGTTCAAGAGTAGGGGGCTTCTCTATTGAAGGAACGAGCCTCTAAGTAGGCCTGTCCAGTGGCTCCACAGGAGGAGCATAAGGGCGAAAGTAGGATCGACCCTGGTTAAGCTGCTGGACAACAGTAGCTACCTCAGTGCTCTCCTTATCATCCTCAATTGAGTGGCATAATACTTGCTCTAGCAAATCAGAATTCTCAAGCGAGAAAGAAGAGTCATCAGCATTCCTAGCAACAAAAGCATCATAATCATCAGAACAATCAACATCAACTGAAAGCACAACATGAGAAGAAGCATTTGTTCTCATCATCTTAGTGATATCAAAACTGAGTTCCTCATTATTAAACTTAAGAGTGATCTTCCCCTTGTCAACATCAATGACAGTTTTAGCAGTTCGCAGGAAAGGTCTACCCAAAATCAATGGTACTACAACATCCTCATCCATATCAAGAATGACAAAATCAGCAGGGAAGAAGAAGTTACCAACACCTACCACAACATTCTCAACCATACCACGAGGTTTTATTGAAGAACGATCAGCTAATTGCAAGTTAAAATTAATTGGAACAAGCTCACCAGCATGAAGCTTCTTAAACATTGAATACGGCATCAAATTTATACTCGCTCCAAGGTCGCAGAGTCCAAAACCACAGTCCATGTCTCCAATGGTGCAAGGGATGATGGGCTGCCCTGGATCTCCACACTTTGGAGGAAGCTTCTGCTGGATGGCTGCAGAGCATGTCTCTGTCAGCTGAACGATCTCACTCTCCTTAAACTTTCGCTTGTTAGAAATCAAGTCCTTCACAAAACGAGCATAATTAGGCATCTGCTTGATAGCATCAATCAAAGGAATATTGATAGTAAGCTTAGAAAACACATTCAAAAATTTCCCAAATTGATCATCAAGTTCTTTCTCTTTCAATCTATTAGGAAAAGGAAGTTCCTTAGGAACCACCTTACCATTGGAATTTTTAGCAATCAAAGTATGAGAAGGAGAAGAGATAGGAGCCTGGGTCTCCTCAACAACTACCTCAGGAGGGGCTGGAGGCCCTGACGGTGCACCAGTGCTAGAAGAAAGAAGACCAGTCTCTTCGCCAGTTCTGTCCTCAGCCACTTGATCTTTATTTATCAACTGCTTCCCACTTCGAAGACTAACTCCCTGGCAAACCTCTGCTTCATCAACATCTAGGACGGTCACTACCTTCATCTGCTCTCTTTTTGGATTGGGATCCGTTTGAGAAGGTAATGAACCAAGAGTCCTTTGATTCAATAACAACTTAGTCAGTTGTTCCATGTGCTGCTCAAGCTTCTGCTGACCAGCAGTCAGAGTCTGATTGGTGATCATCTGCTGCTCATACTGACTATGCTGCTTGGTTTCCAACTTAGCCAACAAATCTGCAAGATTGGAAGTATTTGAAGAAGAGGGAGGGCCTGATTGTTGGAACTGAGATTGCTGATTCTGATTGTAGGAGGGCCGAGAAAAACCAGGAGGCACTCCCTGAGTAGGCTGCTGAGGCCTCATCTAATATAAGTTCAAGGCATTATTGGGGTTGCCATACCTTAAGTTCGGATGCTGATTCTGAACCCAAGGCTGCCTATTAAAAGATTGACCCACGACATTTGCTTCTTCATTTCTACGCATCTCAGCTATCTCTTGTCCATGGTGTGGGCACTGTCGTAGAAGCTCCTTGAAGCGGTCCCAAGCTTCATAGACTGTCTCAGAACCTGACTGCTTGAAAGTCATCAACCCAGCAATCAACTGACGAGTCCTTGAGATAGGCAAGTACTTCTCATAAAATTTCTCTGTCATCTGATCCCAAGAAGTGATAATACCTGGAGGCAAGCGATGATACCATTTTGATGCCTCTCCTGAAAGGCTGTTCGAAAATAAGCATAATCTTGCATACTCCTCCAAACCAGGAACTAGACCCAGAGTGTCGAGATGAACCAAGAATCGGTGCACATGGTCTAACGCATCTGCAGGGTCTGCTCCAGAGAAACACCCAGCTGGATGATTACGCACAGCAGTTGATTGATGTGAAGGCTTCAGCTTTTGCCACTCAGCAAGCAACTCAGCGGTCAACTGTGGCAGAACAACAGGGCTCCCTCTCGGAGTAGCAGGCGGTCTATTGATTGTACCCATTGTAGCATTATTCTGGCCATTTTCGATTTGAGGAATATTATCAGCCATGTCGAAATCTAGCTGCCTTCTCGCTCTAAGAGCCTGGAGGAAAGTCCTTTCAATCTCAGGATCAAAATTTGCTTCAGGAGGACCAAAGGAACGCGTTCTCCGCATCCACTAGGTACCTGCAATAGCAAAGAAGAAAGAAACAAAAGGAAATGAAATTAGAACTAAATAAAGCAATAGAAAGATAACAAAAAAAACGAAATAGCTAAAACAAATAAACTCAAAATAAATTGAAAATAAAATAAAAACAAAGAAAACAATATAAACTAAGAATAGAATAGAAAACAGAAATAAAAATAAAACAAAAACAAAGAAACTAAACAAAAACTGAAATAAAGTAAAACTACTAAAACAAAACTAGATAGATAAAATAAATAAAAACCAAACACAAAAATAAAGTTATAAATAAATTAAAACAAGAAAAGAAATAAATTATTAAAAAAAAACGAAATAGCTAAAGACAAAATAAACTAAAAATAAATTAGAATAAAAAAAATGAAACAAAACAAATGACAACCAAAGTCAAGGACTAGACAAAAGTCAAGTCCCCGGCAACGGCGCCAATTTGCAAACGGGAAAATTGAAGACAAATAGAAATAACTAAGAAAATTATCCTAGAAAATCTATAAATCTAAAAATGCCCACGGGTTGCAAAAATAAATCCCGGTCAAAGAGTATAGTGAACTAGAAGCTACCGGGGTCGAATCCACGGGGACTTAGTTATTATATCTAATCCTAGAAATTAATAAATTAAAAGGGTTGTCGTTTGTTTTGGTTTAAAAAACTAAAAGTAGCAAGCAAGGAAATTAAATAAAATTGTGTAAAAAGATGAATGAAGCGGAACCTTGGGATCAGGGGAATTCTTTGCTAGCCAGATTAAATAATTAATCACCGGTTAATTGAGACTTGGATTGGCAAATTCTTTTTATCTCTTTAAGACTAAATCCTAGTCAAATTGAGCTCTTCTACCCGTAACACATTAGGCCGAATCACGAACTAATGTCATACAAATAAAAGGATTAAGCGCGAGAATTATTCTTTGCATCTGAAGGTCCAATTAATTAATCTAATCAATTTTTCCACAGATTAACAGGTTGCTATGACCTTTCTATCACTCACCGGTCAGATCCTGATAGAAATTCGCAAAGCTAATAATAAAAATCTGCAGCTTTTATTAAAAGCGTAAATAAAAATAACAACCTGAACAATCCAAATAAATATCTCAATCAACCGGTAAAATAATCATATTATCAGTCTAACTACGAATCCCCATCACCCAAGATTTAGTCATTTAGCCTAACATAATTAAAGAACAAACACAAGAAAAGAGATTAGAATTCATCTGTGTGTTGGTTTTGAAATTCGCCAGATAAAAGGTTGAACAAATTGGTAGAATCTGGAGTAGAAATCTCTCTCCGGTGTTGAAAATAATCGCGCAGTCTGAGCCTGTTCATGCGTTCTGTTTGCGTGAGTTTTTCTGTCTGTCTCCTCTTCTTTTTATTGTGTCTGTCCCCCTCTCTGTGCGTCCGTCAATCTCTTCTCTGTCTGTCCGATTTCTGTCTATCTAATCCCTCTTTTTTTCTTCTTTTTTTTCCTCTCTCTTCTTTATTTTCTTTCTTTATTTTTTTTCTCTTTCTTTTCCTTTGCGCGTCTGACTCCCCCTTCCTTTCTTCTTTTTTTTCTTATTTTTCTTTTCCCTCTCTCTTTTTTTTCATTCATTTCTTTCTTTTCCTGCGCAAGTCTGCGCTTGCAGACTCTCTTCTTTTTTTGTTTTTTTTGTTTTTTTTTCTTTACTCATTCCTTCCGCATTATCTTTCTTTTTTTTTTATTTTTTTTCGTTCCCCCACTTTCTTTTATATTTCCATTATCCCCCTACTGTTTTTCAATCCTTTCACGGCAATCTCGTACAAATATATATATACATATATAAATATATCGCACCAGACACAACTTTGACAGGGTCTAAATTCTTCATATGAGCTCCGATTTGTTCCCCGTTTGCGGCGTTGGAAAGCTTGTGAGGAGATCTATGCATTTCTATCATCATTTCCTGCTTTAAACATATAAATTGGCATCAGTTCTTTCCCAAAGTAAGAGTTATGAAAAGCATAGGATAAATGTGAAAAAGCACATAAAAAGGTTGCATAAATAAGAATTTAGCACCTAAAAAACCATATCAAATTCACACTTATCAAGGATCTCCTGACATCGGCACCCGTTCTTACAATCCCTGAGGGCACCGATGGGTTCGAGGTATACTGTGATGCCTCTGGAACCGGTCTAGGTTGTGTGCTTATGCAGCACGGGAAGGTAGTTGCTTACGCATCCCGACAGCTGAAGAAGCATGAGGTGAATTACCCCACACACGACCTTGAGTTAGACGCAGTAGTCTTCGCTTTGAAGATTTGGCTACATTATTTATACGGTGTGACAGTCACTATCTACTCTGATCACAAGAGTATACAGCATCTCTTCTCTCAGAAGGAGCTGAACATGCGACAGAGAAGATGGGTCAAGTTCTTGAAAGACTACGACATAGACCTGAAATACAAGGAGGGCAAGGCGAATGTAGTAGCCGACGCCCTGAGCCGCAGAGCTCATTCATTGTTTACACTATTAGCGAGCAGCAGTATGATTGATGAGATACGAGCTGAACATGAGAGTGATCAGTATATGGAGAGCATCAGGCAGAAGATGTCAGAGGGTTGTTTTGAGAGTCGAAGTATGACTTCGAACTATGTGATGATGGCATGATTCGACTGAATGGCCATTTGTGTATTCTGGAGTCTTCTCCTGACCTGAAGGAGAAGATACTCCAGGAGGATCATTGCTCGTCCTTATCCGTCCACCCCGGTTCTTCGAAGATGTACAAGGACTTGAAGGTCCATTTCTGGTGGAGCGGGATGAAGAAGGATGTAGCTGACTACGTGGCTAGATGCTTGACCTGTCAGAAGGTTAAATTTTGAGAATAGGAGACCCGGAGGTTTAGTGCAGTCTATGCCTATTCCTTGCTGGAAGTTCGAGGACATCTCGATGGATTTCGTTGTCGGTCTCCCACCGACTAAGGGAGGACTGGACACGATTTGGGTCATTGTGGATCGTCTGACGAAGGTGGCGAAGTTTGTTGCTATGAAAGATACCTGGAAGGTCCCGAAGTTGGCGGACCTGTTCTAGAAGGAGGTGATCCGGCACCATGGTGTGCCAAAGACCATTGTGTCTGATAGGGACCCTCGATTTTTGTCTAGATTCTAGGGTCAGGTTCAGGAAGCCTTGGGTACGAAGTTGAAGCTTAGTATGGCATTCCATCCACAGACCGACGGTCAGACTGAGAGGACCATCCAGACACTGGAGGACATGCTGAGAGCATGTGCCTTGGATTTTCAGGGGAGTTGGTTAAAGCGGCTACACCTGATAGAGTTTGCCTACAACAATAGCTACCACTCCTCGATACAGATGCCACCGTTCCAGGCACTTTATGGTAGACCGTGTAGGACTCCTTTATGTTGGGATGAGGCCAGCGAGACTACGCTTCTAGGACCAGAGTACCTAGAGCAGATTAAGGAGGATGTCCTACAGATTCGTAAGAACATGAGGGCAGCTCAGGACCGGCAGAAATCATATGCAAACACCAGGAGGAGGGACATTGAGTTCACTACCGACGACATGGTATTCCTCAGAGTGTCACCCATGAAGGGGATCTTCCGGTTTGGGCAGAAGGGCAAGTTGAGCCCGAAGTATGTTGGACCTTATGCGATTAGGGAACGAGTGGACCCGTTAGCCTACAGATTGGATTTGCCAGCAGAGCTCAGGAGGGTGCACGACGTCTTTCACGTTTCACAGTTGAAGAGGTATGTGCCCCACCCATCGCACGTTTTACAGCTAGAGACTTTAGAGTTGGACCCCGCTCTACGATATGAGGAAGTACCACTCCGCATTCTCGATACAAAGACGAGGCAGACTAGGAACAAGACCGTTAGCATGGTCAAGGTTCTCTGGTCGAACCATGTGGTGGAGGAGGCTACATGGGAGTTAGAGGACTCCATGAGAGCGAAGTATCCTGCACTCTTCGAGTAGTAGCTGTGATACTTATACGGGTTCGTGGTCAAACCCTTTTTAAGGGGGGTAGACACCACTTGGCTTGCGCATATGTTATGCATTAGGTTTTGTTGTTGTGGTGTGTTTGGTAGTATGCTATGTCATATATGTTTGTTTGGATGATTGTATGTTTGATACATCTTATGTATGTGCCTGTTTGAGAATATATATAGTACCGCTGAGTACTTTTGTTGATGATTTGGATGTGCACCTTGTTTAGTGCTATGATACAAATAAGATTATACCATGAGTTCCGACTATTTGATATGTGCTGTATCAATCATGATACGTATAGACTAGGTCTGAACCTAGTGGGAGTTACTCCCTAGCGATGGTCTGTTTGGTTACTTAATGGAACTTGATTCCTTAGGTGAACTATAGATGAGTAAAGACTTCGGGACGAACCCTTTTTAAGGGGGGTAGACTGAAATACCCCTAACCTTAAAAACTTAATTAAATGATCTGTTAATGATCTAATATGGTTAATAAACATATAAATACCATTGGGGAACAATCTAAAAGATCTCAACAAGGCAATACATGCTTTAAGATCGGTAAAGCCAAAAATGTGCTTTAAAGCACCATAAAGATTGTATGACCTCAAAAAGGATCCAAAGTGGATTCCTAAGTATTATAATGAAGTAAGGAACACAACAAAACTGTTCTCAAAGAAAACTAAGCTCAGAAACACCCTGTGACACAAAATGTGCACTAAAGCACCTTAAAACACGTTTTTGTGTATGAGCTCTAAGATAATGACTTTTTGTCATTTTAAAGACTGGAGTATATCATTTATATCATTAATTTGACATGATAGACTATATTATAAAGTCTAAATCAAAGTTTGAAAATAAAAATCAAAATATGACATTTATTTGTGAATAGTAACCCAAATAGTGCATTTTTAAGCAAATTGACCAAGTTTGGTCAATGGTCAAATAATTGACCCTTCTAACCCTTAGGCTGTCGGCAGGAAAGGAGGAAGGAAGACAGCACACACAGCATTAATGCTAAATATCTTCCTAAAGTGATGAATCACCTTGTTACTATTCCTTTTAATACATTTTAACCATTTAAACACCTTTCCTCTCATTCTCTTGCCTCTTGTCCCATTCCAGCCAAGCCATCAACCCTTCCAAACCCTCTCAAGCCGTGTTCTTGAGTGTGGAAGACAAATCAATCTCTTCAGCACCTAAGGTAATGGTTTAAGGCATATTTTAGCTCTTTTTCTTCATCTCTTCATTACCTACACTTGGAGCTCATGATCTACCACTTTCCATGGCTCATTCCCAGTGTTTTAAGGCTAGAACAAACACCAATCTCGGCTGAAGCAAGTATAGGGACCAAGGTTTCCAAAATTTGCATTTTAAGGTAAAAACATACCTTAAGCATCTCCTTTCTTCATACGGTTTTCTTCTCTTGATTATTATGAGTTTATACACTCATAATCTTCATATTTACATGTTCATTCAGTTGGTTAACCATTTGGAGCAAGGGTGGCCGAAATTCAAAGGAAATACCATTCTTTAAGGCATTTTGCCAAGGTAAAACCTATTACCATAGCAGCTTGTTGTTGTCTAGCTATTTCCTATGTTTAATATGAATTTAACACCATGTGGTGTGTTTAATTCAGGCCGAAATCATTTGGAAACTTCCTTGCATTTTTAAGGTGATTTTTGCCTTAAATCTTACATTAATTGTTCCTTATGGTTAAGCTCATGCTTGGAGTATAACCATATCTTATTTTGGTTTATTAAACATGTCTAAATGATGTGATGATTTTTCCTCCAAGCTGCCGAGTTGTTACAAGGATAAATCAAGGTATAAACACCTTAAACTTATGATTTTTATGATTTCTTAGCATATATATTTATGGGAAAATTACATCGCCCTCCCATGACGTTTGGAGAAATTACACAGCCCACCCACGAGGTTTCAAAAATTACACAGCCCACCCATGTGGTTTCCACAATTTTACATCCAGCAACTTTTTTAATATTTGATCAACTTAAAAGATGGTTAAATGTTGTTCAAAATTGATGAAACTTTACATGGACGATGCTAAGGTGTTATATTTTTGTTCAATGTCAAATCCAAAGTTTTTTAAGGTCATATATGACCTGTGGGACCCAATGAAACATGAGACACGTTCATCGGGTCCCACCGATCATATATGAGCTTAAAAAACGTTGGATTTCATGTTTTACCAAAATATAACACTTTAATATCGTCCATGTAAAGTTTCATCAAATTTGGATATCATTTAACCATCTTTTAAGTTGATCAAATATTAGAAAAGTTGCTGGATGTAAAATTGTGGAAACCACATGGGTGGGCTGTGTAATTTTTGAAACCTTGTGGGTGGGCTGTGCAATTTCGCCAAACGTCATGGGTGGGCGATGTAATTTTCCCTATATTTATTATGCCGAGAGTGGAGTTAAATATATGGGTTATATTAACCTAAGTATGGAAAAAATGACTAAGATAAATTAAGCTAGTCATTTAAGTGATTTAATTAACATAATGGTCAAATTATGACATTATGTGGAAAAATAAATAAACTACAGCAAGGTCATGAGTTTATTGTATAAATTGAGCTATTTATGTGTAATTTTATGTTATAAAGCAAAGTTGTAATAAGGCCATGTCATTAGGCCATTTTAATTTAAGTTTAAAGCTTATTTAGTTTAATTTATGCTTATATAGTTAAGTTTGGGGTCAAATGGTAATTACTAGTAAAATATAAAGCTGTGGGCTTATTTTACAGGAGTTTAGGGTTTTTAAATGAATTTAATAAAAATTATAACATTTTATAAAGTTTTGGGTCAAAATTGTAAAAATAGAAAACTATGGGGTATAACTAGTAATTACCAAAAGTTTGGTTCCCATTTGGCATTAGAAGTCAAAGTTGACTATATAGGAGACTTTGACCAAGTTTGGAGAATTTAAGAAATTAAAATACTACCTTATATTAAGATAGTCATTAAATTGTAAAAGATTTATAAGAGATGGGGTTATATTGTAATTTCCGAAAACTTGGGGTGCTAAATAGAATTTAGAATGACCTTAGGTTTTAGGAATTTTTAGAAGTTTATTTGGTTAAATTTAGAGTTTATATGAATTATATAAGTATAATATATGATATTTCATAACATTGTTACAAATGGGTAACATATGGGCAAAACCAAGAATTATAGAAAGTATAAGGTTAGGAATAATATTTATAACCTTTTGGTATAGTTTGGGAATTTTTGGAGTTATATACAAAGTTTTACAATATATGTATAATATATAGTTTAATGACATTAGAAAACTATGTATTATAAATTGGGTTATATTTGTGATTTATAGAAGTTTAGTGGTAGAAAATAAAAGCCGAAAGTTAATGGGTTGGTTGGTATTTATTAATGCTATATAACTATAGGTTTAATTGTTTTGATGACATAAATGTCATAATATATGTTATATAACTATAATATAAATATATAAAATATGTGGTGGATTTTGTAAATATTTAAGAAAATAGGTGCTGATCGGTAATATGGGCATTTTTAAATAAAAATTTATAATATGGTTTTAATGTTATAAGGGTGTAACATTTATAATATAAGAAATGTTCATTAAAGAGAATGAATATATTATAAAGACTTACCATATAATAAATAGTCCCATAATACATGTATATAAATAAATATATGTTATGGAGTGGAAAAATGTAATATGGTTTAATAACTATATATTATGATAATTAAAATGGTATAAGATAAAGAGGAAAGAATTACAAACATTAGATATGGAAATTCTAATGTTAGGAGTATACATGAAATAATAAGGATGTATATATAATCCAAAGTATTTTTACATATGAATTATACTACATTGAACTTGGAAAAACAAACCTTAGTAAAATAAATACTAAGGTGAAATGTATAATATGATAAGAATTATACATGCATATAGAACAAACTAAATAATATACAAGGGTATATTAAGTTACATGCGATGACAAAGTTCAAACATTAAGTATATTAATATACAAGACGAGACTACGCATGTAATATAACGTTTTTCCAAATCCCGAGTTAAGCCGAAAACCGACAAACGTTGACAGTTAATAACCGGGAGGTATTAGTGACGGTACGGGGTACCGTAGAGTTGTGTTGTTATACGGATTCTAATCAGTAGCGTTATGTTTTATTAGACTACTAGAGACGACACGGGGAGCATCGGATCTAGCTGATTCATACTCCACGGTTATACATTCCGGGTGTACGGTATGTTGTTACGTGTCTCTGATTGTCTCTGAGGACTTCCTCAGTTCAGACTTATGTGTGATCTGTGATAAGATTGTTTGCCTGAATGTGTGAATAGATATGCATGAACTGTATATTTATAGCTGCTTATTATTTACTATTGCTGCGTTAACAGTATTGGTTCGTATATATGAACCTATATATATATAACGAACTAGCGGCCATGGTGTTATCTTATATGCAATATAAGGATCGTCAGAAAAACGTTGTAGCACTAGGATAATAAGATATACATATTATCCGAGACTTTAATACGGAGCATTGGCCTTTCTAAACGCCGCTCTCGTATCTAACACTGGATCCCGAGTTTACAGACTCCGGATTGGACTAATGACCTTGGTCTACTGTGTTAGAAAAATTGGTAATGCGATGCGATGGTATAATTAATAAACATAACAAAGCCAAGAGGATGTGGCTCTTGGTGCGCGCTGTGATCACAAAAAACGATACTAGGATGTCCGCGTACGGATCCGCAAGTATCAAGAAAATTTCCCGTGAGCTAGGATGGCTCGTTGGTCGGAGACTCTACCGCTGGAGTGGCTATTGCCGTGGGTGACCCGCCATAGTATATGGGTAAATTAGAGACACGTCGTTTTAACGAGACGCTGTCACTAGGCATAACTGAACATTTATTACTGTTGAGACTTGTACATTGGTGAACAATATTGGTTTCTATACCAAGGACGGGAGTTAATACTTGTTTATTAATCTCGTTGTTTCGCCTTGTTGTTCACCGGTTATACTGTGTGGTTTATATTATGTGTATTGATGGTTGTGTTATTGTATGGATATTACTGTTAATTGTTTTACAGTTTAAATATAAAAAGGGTATTGCATGTAACGAATCTCATGCTCTCGACCAATTAATTGAGGGGTTTGAGGAGGCATGACGGGGCATGTGATAACATACTCAGCAGGGGCTGATTCCATACCACAAATCATTTTTATTTCAGGAGACTAGTTGGTGGGTCGACGTGGGGTGCGACAGTTGTGGTTACTTTTGTTTAGACTTGGTACGGTATGAGACTACTGTTGTTTTGGACTCGGGTTTGTAAACCGAGGTGTATGTTGGTTAGACGCTCACGTGTACGGTTTGTAATAACGGTTGTTGTTGGATTTGTTTTAAATTGTTTAAGCACTACTATCTATCTCTTGTGGTCACTGCGGGAATACGTTTCGTATGTTGATTATCATGTAACTAGTGATCACCCGTATGGGCGAGTGATAATAGTGACACCATTAGAGCGACAGTCTGTTATTTACCGCTGCGATGTATTTATTAAGTACGACGTTTATATTATAACTAGGAACCGGATTAGTAGGGGTGTTACATACGGTCTCCACTCATATTTAATAGTCTTGTCGACTCTTCCCTTGATCTTATTGATCTATGATTGGGATACTTAATCCTTTAATAACTTCTCAGTGATCTTGACATGACTGTCGTTGATCGTGGTACTTCTCCAATCCTTGGAGATCCTTCTTCATTTGTCTTGTGTTTTTCTTTGTGGCTCGTTCCCACACATTTGTTGTGGTTACTGAGCCTTAGCTTGTTTAGGCACTACTCCTGTAGTCCTGTCAGATTATATCACGTGAATGTTCTTGTAGCTGTAGGAGCTATATTGGCCAGGTATTGTAACCTTCTTGGCGTTGTAGTTTTGAAGTTAACTTCTCCCGACTATGTCCTTAGTCAGCTAGCATACCGTTGGTGGTGTTACTTAGATATTACTGTCCCATAGACTTGTGTCTCGGGTTTTGTTACTGTTCCTTTTTCCGCTCCGTTGCGCTTAGTGCTTCTTTTCCTGCTGCTGGTTGGTTAGCCAGGTTCTGTGACTGCTAAGCATGTCGCCCCATGTTGTTGTAAGTTGTAGCCTCCTTATGGTTGGAGTGCTCATTCTACCGCCATTAAGTGCGGGTATTGTTGTTCAACCGGGATCCATTTCCTGGACTTCCAATTCTTGGAATCTATTGTGTGTCAAGTTCTTTCCTCTTATAGGATTATCTCAATACTGTCAGATCGGGTTTTCCCGAGTATGAGAGGTCTTTCCTTCTCTCTCGCGTACTTTCCCAAGTTATACAAAGGGGTTTGTGGAGGGCGGGTCTGATCTTGTAGGTATCCGGTACTCACCGGGAGCTCCTAACTAGTGTACCTCTAACACTATCACTCAGCCCTTAGCCCTAAGCTTCTAATTCCTAACTCGGTATTTCCTAAACTTGGTATTTCCAGTCATCAGAGCGATACTTCGCTCTGATACCACTTTTTGTAACACCCCTACCGCTAATACCGTCATTACCGTCCAATTACTTCCTACTTACATACCTTCGCAGCGGATACTTACTTACACAACGGTGGGTGATACAATGCCGTCAGCCACCCACGTGACTAACAAGGCTTACTACTACTACTTACAGCATCGGTCTGATGGACCGGAATATCCGAGTACTACACAACTACTATACATACTCCCATTACCAACCGGGTATTACAATTCTCCAATCAATTCAATACTCCAAATACATTACTTTACAACACACCGGGTTTACTAAGATCCAAATACAAATACAATAAATCCTTCAAGTTTACACATACTCACTAAGAGTTTAACATCTACCCCTTCCTCACAACTACATACTTGTAATTTACATGATGGTGTACCCCTTGGTACACTTCTACATACAGGGCTACAAGCCTTTTTTCGACTCCCTACTAACTACAATTCATCCTAGCTATCTAAGCGTAGTCGCCGGTCTCTTACTGTGACCATCTCCGCTTCGGTACCTGCACACTTAAAACGTTGCCCCTAGGGGCTCAGCTTACGCTGCATATGACTTCCGCATACCCCGCGTACTAGCGAGGGTACGCCGACCACTTGGTCGAATACATGCAATTCATTTTACAATACATACATACATACATACATGCTTCATTCATAATGCTACAATGCTACACAAGGAATACATACATACACTTCAATGCATACAAGGTAGACCATACAAGCCAACCGATACTTACTTACCTTTTTTCCGAAATATGCATACACAATACATACACAATACACAATACTTGTTAGCTCCATTTGTCCACCCGGGTTAATCGGGTGGAGATTACTCTTTTACTCGGGGTCAATGACTTACACCAGCCAAAACCATTACTCATACAATACTTTACTTACTTACTACTTACTCAAGTCAAGTCGTCGGGACCTCCGGCCCGGGGACTACACCGTCCCACCACCGAGATTTACTTGGCTCACTAATCCAGGATGCTACCCATTTAAGGGGTTTGGGCCGTGGAAAAGTTTAAGAATCAGGAATCGGATCCAACCTCTTGTGTCTCCTCATCCTCACGCGTGGCCGAAACTATATCGGACTTCTACTCATTCCAATTTACTCAATACCTACGTTAGGAGTTAGGTAGTTAGAAATTAGTAGAAGTCATTCACATCCAAGCCACACAATGATTCAATACTCCCATACACATACATACAAGGTATAATACATTACACAAATACACTACAAGGTACATACACACTTCATCATCATCCATTCATTTCATGAATTATACAAACTAAATGTTCAAGACAAATATATCAAGAACAATTTAAACAAGCACAAGTAAGTGCAATATAGTCCGATTCATGCATTTATCTTAGTTAGGTGATCAAATAAGCACACAAATCGGGGTAACCAAGTTAGGATACAGAGCATGAAGAAATCATACCTTTCACCGTTGATTTGGACTCACCGACTCCTCTTCGGTGTTCGACTAATCAAATCCTAACATATACATAGAGTTGGGTGGTTAATTATCCATAATTAACCTTGCTCATTACTTTCCCTAATGTTTCCCAGTTTATACTTACTAACTCATTGTCACTCAATACCTTTACTTATGTTACTTACTTAAGATTATTTCCTGAGCTTGTTTATAGCCATAATGACCATTAAACATCATTAATCATGTCTTAATTACCTTATAATATCATTACCATTCAAATCCCCATCATTAGAACGCATTAAAACACATTCTGGTGACTTTTTAGGGTGGTCCGGGTTTGTGTCCGGGGATACAAACCCGGACCAAGCCGTGAAATCAGTTTTTGGACAAGTTTTACTATGGTCCGGGTATGTGTACCGGGATACAAACCCGGACCATGCCCTGGAGTGTTTTCGGGGTGGTCCGGGTTTGTGTACCGGTTTGTAAACCCGGACCATCCCTGTTACACATTAAAATGCAGTTTTTAAGCCTCCTTTCAACCCCTAATTCATACTTAATCCTTTCCTAATCTTTCCACATGTAGTCTAACATGTTTTTACACCATTTAGGCACACTAAACCTCCTTATTCCAACCATTGTACTCCTCTGTTAACTCACACGTTTTTCATTGCTAATCTCCTCCTGTTACAGTTTTCCTTCCTCATTTGCTGCTACAGATTTTTCCTTCATTCTTCCCACTAGCTAAATGGTTCCTTATCTAGCATAACCTAGTTAAACACTTCCCATTACACCATTTCCAATTCTCTTCCAAGCAATTACACTACCTATACCCAAGTCCAACACCCTTTTTACTAAATCTTGCACACTAGTTCTTCCTAGATTTTACAATACACCACTACACTTCTTGCTACAGATTTTGGTTTCTTCATTTCTTCACTAACCCAATGGTTCTTTCATTGCCCTTCCTTCATCCCAAGTCTTACCCAATACAACACTCCTTCCAAATCTAGTTCTCAAGCTGATTAACTACTCAATCAAACCCCAAAACATACCTAGTGCATCCTAGGTTATTTCTTCTCATAAAACACACAAGTCTTCTAGTTTTCCCATAGAAATTTTGACAGAGGTTCCCTACAATTCTTCACATTCCCAAAGCATTATTTCATCCCATTAAACCTACTAAACTAGCCATATCCACAATGGATACTAACAACACATAATTCCTGCACATTCTCAACAATAATCCCATTGTGCATAAACCTTAAATACTTGGCTCCAAGGCCCTTAAACATTACTATACACAACACCAATATAATCCCTTTCCCTTTCTTATCATTGCAGTAGCATTACACCATCCTAAAGCAAGATAGTTACTCATACACAACCACTAAAAATCTGTACAAAGGTAGATTCATTACCTTGGTGCTACTAGTTTCTTTTTCTTCCTTTCTTTCTTCCTTTCTCCTTCTTTCTTTCTTCTTTTCCTTTCCTTGTTCTTGGTTCACCAATTAGGCAATGCTACAGCCCATATCCAAGACACTAATAACTAATAAGTATCTAATTTAACACTTAAACCCTAGAAATTTACCTTAGAGCTTAGGAGCATATATTTAGGGTTTAGGAGTGACTTTACCTTTCACTCACTAGATAGAGTTCTTGTTTAGCAAGAAGACAATATTTCCAGCTCCAAAAGGAAGCCACAACGGCTGGAACAACAAGGAACAAAAGCTCACATTTTTAGGAATTCTTAAAATGCAATTAGAAGCTAGAAAGAAGAGATTTTCGGATTTCTTTTTACCTCAAACCAACAAGATGAAGGAGAGGCTTCCAATGGTGGTTTCAAACCTTCGAATGAGGAATACCCATGGAGATGAAGTTGGGTATTTTCGAATTCGGAAAAGATAGAAATGTGCTCCAAGAAGAGGGGAATCCAACGGTGTAATTTTTGTGGCATTTGAACTTTGTTTGAGTGTTCAAACGTAGGAGAGAAGAGAGGTGCTGTATGTTCTCTTTGCAAATCGCCATTGGAGTTCTGGTTGGGGAAGAAGAAAAAGAGAGAGAGGTACAGTACGTGAGGGATGGGAGGAAATGAGGGGGAGTAGGAGAGAGAAGGTAAAAAGGTGAGTTTTACGTTTTGCCTTTATTTACTTTTTGCCTTTTGCAAGTAAGGGGGTAATTAAGAGAATGAGAGGGGGAGCAAAAATCGACTCACACAGCCCCCACAAGGGGTTTTAAAATTTTATTTGCAAAAGTGGACACACTAGTTTATTTTATTTACATTCTCACCCCACAACTTCTCGGTTTTTACAGTTTTTCCTATTTTCTCGTTTAATTGATTTTATTGGTTCTAGACCTTCATTAATGTTTATTATTGACTATTTGGTTGACCAAAATTGTTACGAGTCTATTTAACCCGCTTAAAGTCGCGTTTTCCCGGTTTTCTCGAAAACGCGCTTTAAGGTTCGTTTGTGGTTTTAATCCATTTTATGGATCCGTTTTCTTCGGGAGTTGCTCCCATATATTATTTAGGTCTTATTAAGCCCTTAGAATCCATATAATACGCTAACCGAGGTCTCATACATCCTATGGTTATTTAACGCTTATTTAGCGTTTTTCGCTTTTTAAGCGTTTATTCATTTCTTTTGGATTTATTTTTCCTTTCCAATATTACTTAGGCATTATTAGGCCCTTAAATACATATTAGAATTATTTTAATCGCTATATTTAAGTTCAGGGTATTTCATTACGGCACCATGGGGTGACGTGCTTCACAGTCGCGAGAACCATGAGTAGCCAGCAAGAAGAGGAGCACAACCGCGCAATGAAGCGAGGAAGATAGAATAACAAAACCGAGACAAGAGAGTCTCCGGACTGTAATGTTCGATAATACCAATAACGGTATACAAACCGACTAAGGAATTAGTCGAGGTTGGATTAACACCAAACCTACAAGCTAAGAGGCCGTAATAACCGAACGACATAGTTCAGATAACTATGAAAGTATTTATAGAACATACACCTATAGGACTACAACGTGGTTCCTAAGGATAAGTCAAGTCTCGATAACCACAGTGAAGGTGTGTGACACCCGGATTGACGACAGCCATGTTAAGAAAACACTGAGAAACGACTCAGAAGATTGATCACCAAGGTCAAAGGACCAAAGGAAGATCTAATAAGACCACCAAATATGGATGGAAACGATACCGTAACCGGTATACGTTAACCGAAAAACAACTTATCCGCGCACTTGCCCATGGGAAGTGCAGTAGAGGCAAGATAGTTGGAAGACTTTTGATGAGCAACAAGTACTTACTAAAGTATCGCTATGACTAATGGGGCAAATATAGGATCACAAATCCTAAGAACTTGAAACAGTGAAACCTTGGAAAGGCCTAACGGCCCGACCATCATATTAACGAACATACCAGTCAGCGAGAAGCTAGACTTGGTCAAGACCTCAGACTTGGCAACACCATGGAAATTTTCTTTCAAACTCAAGATCTTTCTTTCAGACACAACCCTTCTTTTAAAACCCAAATATTTCTTTTAACCTTAGATTTTTAAAACCGAACCAAAGGAATTACGGTAAGTATTATAGAGTGATACAAGAGGAGTTGACAATATAATACTTCACCTAGGCGTGTGTCGAGCACTACGAGTGTACCCAAATACGGGATGTGGGACGACCGCACTCTGAAGGAGCTTGCGGGCCTGACAGATAGTCAGGTAAGTGGTAACGTGCCAATAAGGTACCCAACGTATGTATACATGTAGTGTGCGAAACACGGGAAGTAGTCGACTCCGTTCTACGGACTATAAGTAAATTCAAACCAAAACAGTTGGACATCTCGAACGAGCAAAGGAAACCCAGATAAGCTTACAAGCTAAAGGAGTCAAGAACTCACTCCAGGAGAACCATTAAGAGTTAAGAAGTGCGAGAAGCACTGACAATTGAGTAAAGACATTGGATATGTCTCAAGAAATCTTAAAGCAAATATAGGATACTGGAAGGAATACCCAGTCTAAACACTGTAAGGCCAATGCCCAACATTAACACATCAGTGTTCAATGAACGGGATGGAATTCCCAGGACAACTACCACAAACACACATGGTGATCTTATACGGTACCAGAAAATACCATTCACCACCGGAGAGAATATCAACCCGGTCAAAAACATAAGGAAAAACATCAATGGTCTACCCTAAGAACGGGAGACGTTATAACCCTCAACGGGATAACTCAGATCCAGAACCGCAAGGTAGGATAACAAACTGGACATACTCATAAGTATCAGCCGGATGTAATGGCATAATCAACAACACCCAGGAGCAATCCTTGAAGGGTGTCGGAAGCGTGATAAAAGCACAAAAGCTAGAACAGACACCCGGTTAGCACACCGAAGGGATCCCACTTACTAGGAGATTCCCTAAATTAACTAGGACAACAATCAACATCAAAGTACTTATCTCCAAACCAATTGATGGTATAAAAAGAAGCAAAGCTCTTAAACTGCCTAAGATGAGCCGAGCTCTAGGCAATGTGGCTAGTATGCCATAAACATACTACAAGACACAACCCAACGGGTGCAAAAACCAATGTGAACGATATGAAAAGTTGCCTAGAACGGCACCAGTAGAAGGTTAATAACCAACGAGCAAGATACCCCTCGTTATTGTGGTACCGCAAGAGCGGTGAACATACAGATCCCAAAGAAGAGGATACCATCAATAAATGTCTGAAAAATATATTTCTTTCAGAACTACTAGTGTAGTAAAGCATGAGCATACAATTATTGTCAAGCAATGAAAGCAATTATTGGAAACCGAGGAGTAATCGGTTAAGAGAAAACACCGTATGTGGAAATGTGAAGTGGAAAAAAAATCAATAACACCCAAGGAGCTCAGAGATATAAAAGAATGTCATATTCTATAATCAGCCAAGTGAACGGCGAACCATTATATAAATGGTGGAAGCACATGAGCGGAAGCTAATGAAATAGCGGATGCCATGGGAACCAAGGTTGTAAGCAAATACGAACATGGTGCACAGTAAGCGACCAATGTACCTCAGTAATCACACAATGCCATGGAGTTGTTAAATATGAGATGGCAGACAGACCGGGCAACAAGCCAGGAGTCCGCACCAAATGATGAAGTACCTCACAAAGAAGTAATGTTCATTCCTATTGTGATCACATAAGAGATTCACTGCCAAGGGTTTACGCCTCTGCACTCTGTAGGACTGAGTGTTTTGGTATTGCACTTGTACAGTTAATGATCTAGTGGGATAGCTAGGAATATGGGAAAATGTAAATCGTGGTAAATTCTTCTTTTCACCAACGAACATGGCATAAGCCAGTTAAGCAAAAGCTTAGAAACAAACTGTGCGGCCTAAGGCCAAAGAAGCACGAAGAGTGTGAAACACATCAACAATCACAAGATGTGAATTCCATTGGAATAAAAAATGAAAGGAGACTTAAGAAAGTCACTAGGACCGACGCATAGAAAATGCAAGGTCATACAAGTAAAGAACACTTGTACTGAACCAGATGAACTGGCATAATTCAGAAGCTACTGACAATAGAGGAAGTACTACAACTAAGTAGTGGCTCAACCTCAACCGACAATAAGTCGGAGGAACCCAGTAAATAATCATGGGAGTACGAACAATATGTACAATAGATTTTCATAGAGCTGGTTATAAATCTAAAACTCATTGAGTTCGCGTATGGTAAGAAATACCACGCTTGATGGAATAAACCTTATTCCCACAATAAGAGGGATAAAAAGGTGATGTGTAGCACATTAAGGATAACGAGAAGGGCGAACAAACCCCAAGCTATCAGGGTCGCGCAGCAGAAGCTAGTGGGCCCAGAATTCTAAGTGAAATACACCTAGTGAATGGATGGCTAGTTATCAATGCGTTGAAGCCTCCAAGGCTAGAACCGAACCCGGTTAAGAGTTAGATAAACTCCGATGAAAATTCTTGATGTAGGGACTAACCGGTAATACGGTTAAGACCCTTTGATCAAGGAACATTGTATAATAGACCACATGGAAGCTGAACCACTCCATGACGGCTGAATGCCTTCGACCAATGTCCAATGTTGACACATGGTAGATTACGTGGGCGTAATCCCTTTTAAGGGGGATAGAGCGAAAACTGCGAAGTGTAAGTTTTACGTGATAAGTGCGTAAACTACAATGTGCATAGCGCAAAAGTATTTGTTTTGATGATTGATACTTATGTTACATAAACATTTGTATTCACTCATCGTGTAATTGTGGTTATTTAGGGAATAAGAAGTGGAAAGGAGTAGAGAAACTCCAGGGGAATGAGAACCCCGATTGGTAATAGTATGAGGAATGAGTACGTATGGGAGACTTGAGGAGTATAAATCGGTATGGAACTGATGTATTTGATGAGTATAAATCGGAATGAAACCGATGTATTTGAAGAGTATAAATTGGAGGATAGAAAAAAATTAATTGGATATTATACCCTTGAATTTCTTAAGTATAGTAGTTGGAGATGATGTAGTAATAATTGATGAGATGATTAGTAAGCGAGTAAGTGAATTCTAGAAATTGGAAAATGTATATGTGTGATTATGACTAGCAAGATTAAGAACATAGAAAACGAAACAATGTTTGACTATTTGACTGTGTGAATTGAGGTGGGAGGTGGAACTTGATTTGCTAGCGATCAAGGGAAACCGAACACCAAATTGAGGTGGAAGGATAGTTCAACACCAATGCTGATCACATTGGGGTTGAAGGACTCTTGAAGCTCCCTATAAGTGGTCACAGTAATAACACTAGTAATAGGTATAATCATCATAAATGGGATTTGGGAGATGTATACAAGGTTTCAAAATGAATTCCCAAAACTAATTTGGTACAATGTTTTTCTTCAAACTTGAGAATGAGGATCGGTTTTGAAACCGCTCCCACGGGCGCTAGTGGATCTTCCATGACTAGGCACCGGTATCGGGTTGAAACCATGGAGGTGAAGCTAGTTGTGAGTCGGTGGAAGTGATGATTAGTTTTGATACCACTACAACAGACGAGCAACGGTACTAAGTGACCGGTAGGACATTTGTAGTTTGTGTTTTGTATTTTTCCAAGGGCACTGGGACAATGTAGTCCCGCAGTAAGTATGAGTATATGCCTGAGGATCTCTATATATGCAAATGAATTTAATCAGAACCAAAGGACCGTGGCCAGAAAGTGTAAGTGCCATTAGTCATGACGGTTGTGAACCAGAAAGCGTAAGTGTTCAAACGTGACCGGTACCTGAGGGATCACTCGACATGGGAGAGGATGGTACCTTCTTTATCTGCTGATGGAACGGATATTTTTGATTGCTATGCATGCAGTGACATGCTGTTTGGATGTGTAGTATACATCGAGTCAGACATTTGGAGTCTGACAAGTTATATGGAGGTTAAAACCTTAGCCTAGAGTACCTATATGAGTAAAAATATTAGATTCACCAACTTTGAGGGAAAAGTTCTTTAAGGGGGGTAGATTGAAATACCCCAAACTTAATTATGGTGATTAAATTATTCTAATATGGTATTTAAGGGCCTAATAGTGCCTAAGTAATTTTGGTAAGGAAAATAAATCCAAAAGAAATGAGAAAACGCTTAAAAAGCGAAAAACGCTAAAATAAACGTTATATAACCATAGGAGGTACGAGACCTCGGTTAGCGTATTATAAGGATTCCTAAGGCTTATTCATGCCTAATTGGTGTACGGGAACAATTCCCGAAGAAAACGGATCCAAATAATGAGTTAAAACGCTAATAAAACTTTAGCGCACGTTTTTCGAGAAAACCCGAAAACGTGACTTTGAGTGGTCAAATGAACCCGTAAAGATTATAGTCAACCAAATAAATATAATTAAACATTAATGGAAGCTTAAGAACCATTAAAATTAAAGAAACGAGAAAATTCCGGAAAACGGGCCCGGTTAGTGAATATAGCTAAAACTGGGTAAACTAACGAGCGTTTTCTATAAAAGATGAAAAACGCTCCAGTTTGTATATATTAATGGGCTGGTTTTTACTAATGTAATCATCCCCCTCACACATGACTAGCTAGCTAATAAAGAAATCAAAAAGCAAAAGTAGAAAAGTACAAAAAAGTAAGTAAACCCCTTCTCTCTTCACTTTTCTCTTCTCTCTCTCCTTCCCTCCTCTCTTCCACCATATTCTCCCTCCTCCCTCTCCTCATTCTGGTGATTTTGGAGCTCCTCACCAACCTCCAATGGCAGCCTCTCTTCTTCTTCGTGCTCAAGCTCCATTTGAACTCCAAATGCAAAAATAACCACATATTTGAACTCTACACTTCCCTCTTTTTAGAATTTCAAAAATGATGAACTTCATATCCATGGGTTTTGCCCATTTGAAGAGGAAATGGTACCAAATCGAAGCTTGGAGTCTCCTCTTTCCATTAAGGTAAAAAGTTCAAAGAAAGAACTCATTTTCTTCCTTCTCTCCTTGTAGCCGATTTTTCCACCATTGTAATGCTCTGTTTTTCTCTCTCTCTTTCTCTCTTGTGAGCATCATTCCAACCTTCCAATGGTGGTGGGATCACCTTCTTGAATCAAGGGTTAAAACCCCTCTTAAAAGACTCCAAAGGTAAACCCTAGACTTGGTGTTTTTAAGCATTTCAATGAATTAGTATTATCCCAAGGGTTAGGATTTTAATTACACTTATTTTGTGTTCCTTGGGTGATGGGAATGGAGTTTGGCAACTCCATTGCCCACTTGACCGAATTTGAAAAGAGGAAGAGCAAGAGGAGATTGGAAAAAAGAAAGAAGAAATTATGAGTTTAAGGTAAGAAAACCTTCTTAATGCTAATTTTAATGCATTAGAATGTTGGGAATGGGTAAATTAATTAATGAACCCAAAATGTTGTACTAGGAATGTAGTTGGTGGAAGTTTGAGAGTATTTGTGAATTGATGTTTGGATTGAAGGCCTTAGAGCCAAGTAATTTGAGTATGTGTATTGGTATTGTTGTTTGAGGAAGTTTGGTAAATTATGATTGCTTTGAGTGCTGGTAGGACCCTTGTATGGGTGTGGCTAGTTTAGGATCAATTTTGATGAGAATGGATGAATGTTGATATGTTAGATTTGTAGGCAAACTATGGTAAAAATTTAGTAGGAAAATAAACATTTTTGGATGACTTGGTGAATGGGAGAACCAAGGTGTGTATTGGGTTGAGTAGAGATGCTTCGTAACCATGGAATGGTAGTTGGAGGATGAGAATGAAGTGTGTAAAAAATCTGTAGCAAGGAGTGTTGAAATGTATTGGATAAACTAGGAAATAACTAGTGTGCAAGACTTAGGAAAATGAGTGTTGGACTTGGGTATAGATAGTGCATTTGTTTAGGAATGAATTGGAATGGTGAAATGGAGTTAGGACAAAGTGCAAAGAGAAGTGTAGAAATGCACAAGTGTGCAAATTGTAAAAATGAGAATGGAAATTTGTTGAAATTGAGCAAGAAGTTGAGTAAGGATTGGACCAAGGATTTAAGGAGTTTTAAGGAGTGTTTAAGTGTGTTTAAACATGTATAAAACATGTGGAAAGATTATAGAATGATTAGAGGTGGATTAATGGTTGATTTGGGGTTGAAAAATCACCTAAGTAGCAATTTTTAGCAGGGTCCGGGACCTAGGTTGGGTACCAAGTCCCGGACCGCATCAAAAATGAAGTCGAGAGTTAAAACTGCAAGTGGTTCGGGACCTAGGTCCAGGACCAATAGTAAAAATAGGCCGAGAGTGACTTTCTTGATTGGTCCGGGACCTTGGGCCCGGACCAAGTCCCGGACCACCCCTAAAATCTTGCCGAAAGTGGTTTTTAGGGTTTAAAACATGGGGGATTGATTGGTAATGGGTTTATAAGTTGTTAAGGCCTTGTTTGGTGATATGTAAAGGTCCTAAGAAGTGTAAACAAGTGTAGGAAATGAGTGAGAAGTAAGAACATGAATTGAAATGAGTAAAACTAAGTATAACGGGACAACGGGGTAAGCACGGGAGTAGCAATTGTTTACGTACCGTATGAATATAGTATTAATATCAATGTTTGAAACATTATCAGTGGAACAAGTGTGAATCAAGAAACGTGAGAACACACGTTAAAGCTAACCCCGATGAGTCTTGTTGTTTAGTGACTCATAGTAAGAGTCATGTTGTGAATTAACGGAAACGTAGAAACGCACTAAAACTACGAACCAAGAAACGATAACGTAAACCATTGAACTCACTAGAATGTGAGAGAGTGTACGGGATTAGTAAACTCCCGATAACGGTTAGAGAACCGAATCAATTTAATCCACCAAACGATAAATAGTTGAAGTATATAAGTAACCTCTACTAGAGGAATTGATGATGGTGCAAGACATAAATCTTGAGAGTAGTAACGAATGATGAGGGATCTCCAAACCCCTTAGAAAATTAGTCAACCCGTAATGAGAGGACCCGACTAATGAAAACAATGTCCCGAACATGAGAGTATTCGATACGATGGGGAAACCCTTAAATCTGAGAATACTAGACGTTGGTAATTCCCAAAGCTAGTGGAGGTTATCGAGAGAGATACTTCTAGGCTAATCCATGAGATTGTAAGATACTCCGAGAGGGGAGTGTTGGGAATTTGAGTAGTCCGGTAAAAACGGGCATTTGAGTATTTGAGGAGCTAAGTGTATAGCTCCGCTTGTATTTGTAAGCCTGGTGGCGAGTCTTGAGTATGACTCTGCCCGGAGGCTATGAGTATGTATGAGTAAGTATTGAGTATTGAGCAATGAGTATGTACAAGTATAGTAATGAGTATGGAGTAAGGAATGTGTACGAGTAAGGTAATGAGCATCGAGTGATGAGTATGAATGAGTAAAGTAATGAGTATCGAGTAAGGATGTAAGTATGAGTAAAGTAATGAGCACCGAGTGATGAGTAGGTATGAGTAAAGTGATGAGTAACGAGTAAGGAGTAAGTACGAGTAGAGTAATGAATATTGAACAAAGCACGAACAGAGTAATGAGTAAGGTAACGAGGAAGTAATGAGTGAGTAACTAACACGAACGGTTGACTGACGAATTATCTTCCCTAGTAAGTATCGAACCTTGTATATGTATGTAAGTATTGATGCTTGTATTGTCGTAGTATTAGTATGAATGTATGCATGTAAAACGAACTCCATGTATATTCGACCAAAAGTAGTCGGCGTACCCCGGTTAGCACGCAGGGAATGCGAATTTCGTATGCAGCAATTTGCTGAGCTCCTAGGGGCACCGTTTTTATTTACAGGTACTTCGAAGCTGACCACCGTTCGAGAGCATAGGACAGGGTTGCTGTATAAGCACGGGTAGTTGAGTAATAGGAACTGTATTTGTATTGTAATGCGAAAGTATAAGTCCAAATTGTATCGGTAATTTGAGGATTGTAGTAAACTCGGTATGGTATTGTATTGGAGTTTGTATTTGGGATTATGAATTGCGTATGAAATGGAAAGTAATGTATTGTGTAGAGCACTCGGTATGTTCAAGTTCATCAGACCGATAGTATGTAGTATTTTTACTGGCCTTGTTAGTCACATGGGTGACTAACGACATTGTACACCCGCCGTTGTGTATGTAATATCCGCTGCGAAGGTATGTAATTGTAAGGTAATGACGGGATTAGTGGTAGGGGTGTTACAGAGAATAGATGTGAAGGTACGGTAATATTCATCAACCGTCATCTTCTCTGTCATCTTTAGGGCATCGAGCTCAAGCCTCTTCTTGGTCTTGACATGCTCGGGATAGTATTTGGATCGGAGGAGAGAGGTGAATGCTTCCCAACCGAATGTGGGGTCGACAATGTGCTCGGCCTTGACGAGCTTCCACCAGTCCATAGCCGCGTCCTTGAGGTAGTACGCAGCTATCCCCACTCGAACTCCAGCAGGAGTCTCGAGAGTCTCATAAGCCGTCTCCATCTCGGAGATATAGGCCTCGAGCTTGGCGGGGTCGTTCTCGCCTCTAAAGTAGGGAGGTCGGAGGTCGGCGACTGCCTTTACCCAATTGGTTTCACGGGGCTGAGGCGGGTCAGGCTGTTGCTGTTGGTTTTTTTGCACTTGCCGCTGGGCTGCAGTCATTAACTGGGGCATCAGTTGCGCCACAGTGGCGGCGACGATCTCGGCGACCGTGTGCGCACCGGGTCCCTCTGTGGACCCTCCACGGCGTCTGCCGCGACCACTTCCTCTGCCTGACATCTGAACAAGTGTGGATTACATTAGATACTGTGACCATGTGGTCTTGATTACATTAGATACTGTGACCACGGCGGGTGATACAACGCCGCTAGTCATTCCAAGACTAACAAGGCTACTGCTACATACTGTAACGGTCTGAAGATTAAGATATACCGAGTAATTAAATACTTACAATACAATTCCAATACTTGCTTACATTCTAAGATTATCGAGTATCCAAAATATATGAATTACATTCCAAGTCTACAAGTATATTCAAAAAATTATGAGTAGAGCCGATCATGGTCAATATAGCCCAACCGCCCAGCCCGGCCCGCCCTGTATATTAACCCAACGGGTATGGGTGGAAAAAATGACTGGGCGGGTTTGGACAAAAAAATCAGCCCGAATTTTTATACGGGCCGGGTTATGGCTAAAACATTTGCCCAGTTGATGGCCCAGCCCGGCCCGTTATCATAGTTACATTATATTATCAGTTTATTATATATGTTATAACATGGACTTCTCATTTTATGTGCATAATGTTATAAAAAAAATACAAAATAAAAAAAGTGTGCATACTTTCCACGCTCTAGCCAGCCCATGTAAGCAAGCCAACTAAACAAAGTTACAAAGCATCAAAACCCAATCGAGCTGACCATCTCTCATTTTATCTACGTTGCCTAGAAGCTGGAACATTCCATACCCGAAAAAGCTTCCAACAAAATCCAAATTCTTGCCTATCTAGGTCCTACTCTGTTCGCCGGGAAACTCATTCAATCACCCACCTTTTCGGTCTCGTTCCTCTACATTCATCAATATATTAAGTTTCCATTACTCCTCCCAAGTTTTTTCAAATTTCGCTTAGTCTTTTTCCTTTTTTTGTCTTTCTGTTAAGTTTTCATACTCCTCTCGATTTCTACTCCTCATTTTCACCAAGTGAATCTGAAGCGGTGATGGTTGGAACTTTGAAGTATATTACTTGAACAAAGAACTAGTGTGAGTTTTTGAGAAACATTGGGTGCACATTAGGATTATACTATGTAAATGTCATTGATGGTTTATTGTAACTAGTTATGCTAGAGAAATAGATCATTCACTTCGCATTATATTGTAGCACTTTGGTAGTTCTAATCATGCTTGATTTTTAAGAAAACATTTCAGACAAAGAGAAAATTGAGTTAAAACTGGACTGGGCGGGCCGGGCATTGGCACAGGTAGAAAAAAACCGGGCCTGGCCCGAATTTTTCTAAAATGGGTTTGGACAAATTTTTTAGGCCCGACGGGTAGAAAAATCATGATCGGCTCTAATTATGAGTTTACACAACTACTCATCCTTTCCAAATTCACAATTTCAATTCTCCAAAAGGGTGTACCACATGGTACACCGGCTACTCAAAAAGGCGTCAAGCCGTGTACAACTCGGTACACCATTCAAATCCACTAACTACTTAAAAGGAATTCATCATGGTCTCATCACGACCTTCAATTCTCACGAGTACCTGTAAAATAAAAACAGTGCCCCAAGGGGCTCAGCTAACGCTGCATATGAAATCCGCATACCCCGCGTACTAGCGAGAGTACGCCGACTATTTAGTCGAATACATGCTGTTCATTTTATTCATACATACATACATGCTCTTATACTATACAACACATTCATATTACAAAGCATACATACATTCACTGCATACATGGAAGACATTACAAGTCAACCATCCATACTTACCGGAATACGGAGATACATTTCTCCAATTCATACACAAGGCTTGTTAGCTTCTTTACACACCCGGGTTAATTGGGTGTACTTTACTCTTTTACTCGTGGTCAATGACTTACACTAGCCAAGACCATTACTCATACAAATACTTTACTTACTTACTTACTCAAGTCAAGTCGGTATGACCTCCGGGCAGGGACTACTATATCCCACCACCGGGCTTTAGGGTGGCTCACCAATCCAGGATGCTACCCATTTAAGGGGTTTGGTCCATGGAAAGGATTAAGGCCAGGATTCGGATCCAACCTCTTGTGTTTCCTTATCCTCACGCGTGGCCGAAACTATATCAGACTTCTACTCATTCCATTTTACTCATTACTCAAGTTAGGAGTTAGGTGGTTAGGAATTAGTAGAAGTCATTACTTCCATACCATAGGTTAATACATTACACAAGTACACATACACTTCATTCTCATCCATTCATTTCATGAATTATACAAACTGAGTGTTCAAAACATTATCACAATAACAATATAATACAAGCACAAGTAAGCGCATTAAAATCCGATTCGTGCATTTATCTTATTTAGGTGATCAAATAAGCACACAAATCAGAGTAACCAAGTTAGGATACAGGGCATAAGGAAATCATACCGTTCACCGTCGTACTTGTACTTCCGGTTTCCCTTCGGAACTCAACTATCCAAGTCCTATAACATACATGGAGTTGTATGGTCAATAATCTATTATTGACTTACCCATTCCTTCTTTAACACTTTTAATGTATACTTACTAGTTCTTTACATTCCATATTTGATTATAAAAATCATTCTTTCCTTACTACTTCTTAAACTTGCTTCCTTACTTACATACTTACTTTCTTACCATTATTACTCCATTAAGGGTGTGCTACTATATATATATGCATATACATATATATACATATGATTACTATGATCTTTTTTTTTTACTCGACCGACCTTACCCAGGGTCGGACCCAAGGTCGGTCGAAGTCAGTGAGTTACATTACGGGAAAAATTCAGGCCCGACCGACCTTGCAAGTCCGGTCCCAAGGTCGGTCCAAGTCAGTGTGTTCTGGGTTCAAAATTTATGACTCGACCGATGTCCCAAGGTCGGTCGAAGTCAGTAGACTTCTGGGCTTACATTTTTACGACTCGACCGACCTTGTCAAGTTCGGTCCCAAGGTCGGTCGAAGTCAGTAGACTTCCGTCTTTGTAAATTAAGGCTTGACCGACCTTGCAAGTTCGGTCCCAAGGTCGATCCAGCCCAGTACTCTTGTTTCAAAATCTGTTTTCAATTCTTTCTTTGCCCATTGTTTCCCCAATCTTCCTACATGTAATCCCACATGTTTTAACACTACTTAGGCCTCCTAAAACACCTTAGTTCATCCATTAAACTCATTACTAAATCTTTGGTTTCCTTACACAATTTTTCTCATTCTTGTTCTTCCTAAACACTCATGCTACAGATTTTTACCCTATCTTTTACCATTCAATACTCCCTCAACTAATGCCACTCCTAGCATTCTAAGTGCATTACTTTACATCCTAGTTCTTCCTACTACTTAACTCCTTCTTCAAATCTGTTTTAGAAAGCTAACTACCCTCATTAAGCTTCCCTAACACACCTAGTTACTACCTAGGTTACTCCCTCTTCTTACACAACTAAGTCCCCTAATTTTCTAGACAAATTTGGAAAGAGTCTCCCCTATATTTTTAACATTGCCCACACATTGTTTCAGCTCACATTCATTCACATTCACCACATCTTTCTACATACTACAACACAACATATTTTTCCTGCACTTACACATTTATTCCCCATGGTTTTCCCAAGCTTTTAAATCATCATTCAAAACTTTCAAAACAGTTTATTCTCTTCTTCATCATACTACAATATAGCTACTACTCAAACTACATACATTACTCATTTTAAATACACAAAATCTGCTACACTACAATACCTAAAACCAACTCAAGGTAAGAGTATTTACCTTGTGATTTTAGTTTCTCCTTTCTTTCCTTCCTTTCGTTTCTTCTTCCTTTCTCTCTTTCTTGTTCTCGGTTTCTTGTTCACGAAATGGGGCAATGCTACAGCCCTTCCTAAACAACATTACCATTTCAATACTAACCCTTAATCAACCTAAAGCTTAGAACATGTTTTTAGGGTTTAGGAAAAAGCATTACCTTCCAACCAATGAATGGAGTTCTTGGCTAGCAAAGGGACAAGATTTCTAGCCCAAGAGTGAAGCCAAAACCGGCTGAGGAACAAGAACTTCAAAATCTGGAAATTCTTATAATGTAAATGAGAGCTAGAAATGAGAGATTTTCAAATTTCTTTTTACCTCAAGATATCAAGGTGAAGGAGGAGCTTCTAATGGTGGTCTCAATCTTCAAGAAGGAGAATACCCACGGAGATGAAAGTGGGTGTTTTCGATTTTTGAAAAGAGGGAGATGCTCTCCTTGACAAGGGGATTCCAATGGTGTGATTTTTATATTTTTGGACAAGATTTGGGTGTTCAAAAATTGAGAGGAAGATGGAGGCTGGTTTGGTCTATTCAAATCGTCATTAGAGGAGTGCTTGGGGGAGAAGAAAATCAGAGAGGGGGGAGCAATACGTGAGAGAGAGGTGAGGATAGGAGAGAGAGTTTACTTTTGTGTATTTTATTTATTTGTCCTTTTGCTACTAAAAGCAAATAAAGAAGGGAATTAAGAGAGGAGGGAGTAAGTGAGCCGACCCCCATATACACACACACACACACACATATTTTTGATTTTTATTTGCAAAAGTGGACACACTAGTTTTATTTATTTACACTCTCACCCCACAACTTACCGGTTTTTTAAGTTTTTACTAACCGGAACCCGTTTTCCGGAATTTTCTCGTTTAATTAATTTTATTGGTTCTAGACCTTCATTAATGTTTATTAATGACCATTTGGTTGACCAAAATCATTACGAGCCTATTTGACCCGCTTAAAGTCACGTTTTCCCGGTTTCCTCAAAAAACGCGCTTTAAGGTTCATTTGTGCTTTTAATCCGTTTTAAAGGTACGTTTTCTTCGGGATTTGTTCCCTCATGTTTATTTAGATGTAATTAAGTCTTTAAAATCGTAATAGCCTAATTAATCATCATTTTTAATTATGGGGTATTTCACTTTCAGTTCAGTCTCAAAGTTTATATCTCGTCTTGATATCCTATTAGAGTCGGTCAACCTGTCCTCTCAGCTTGCCTCGTCAGCCTAATATCTTTTTCAATAGGATTTGTCAGCCTGACTTCTTAGATTGATCTGTCAGCGTGACCTCACAGTGACACGAACCTGCGGAACGCCCGAGTCTTGTACTATAGCACTCCAAGTGTTCAACACGCGCTCAAAGTCCCCCGGATTAGACCTAATACGTCATTCATCTGTCCAGGTAACCACGTATCCTGAAGGAAAAATACCCCTAACCAGAGGCCCCACAACATGACCCTAGAGTGTTTCCCTACAAAGTAAGTCCCAGACAAAGCTCCTGCACTATCCGGCTGGTCAAAGAGCCATGTTTCCTAAAAAGGTCAGTACTCTTGCCGATTAGCAAAGCTAAGGAGTGCTACCCACAAAAAACTAAGTCCTTGGACAAGCATCCGCACTTTCCGGCTAGCCAGGTAGCCACGCTTCCTGAACGAAGTGCTCCCGCTACACACCGGCTCAAGGGGATACTTCCTTAAAAACCAAGTCCTCAGACAACACCACGCACTATCCAACCACCTCGAAGGCTCCACAGGACACCCAATGAAAGAGAAAGGGGCAAACTTTCTCTTCCCGCATATTTTTTACACATGTCCCCTAATTCTTGATTTATCTCACTATTCTCTCTAATCACCCTAAACCAAATATTTGCTTTGTTTCTTGTTTTTCTTCTTTCACATTCCTTGTTCGATCATTTCATATTGTCTCTTACCTCTAACGTTAGCACTCCTCTAGTCCACTATGACAACGATTGTATCTCCTCAGTTTGATCCTCTTATTCCTTATGATGCTCTAGCTCCACCTCCACAAAATCTCAACCCAAAATTATGCCCTATTTACTTTCTTCCCCGCTTCTCCTGTTGCTACTAATACGAATGTTTGGAATTTTTTTATCATGCCTAGGTAACATAAGTGTGAGCACAGTAAAATTTGAGTCACGAGATTATGTGGTTCAACATATCTTTAACTAGTGAGTTTAAATTTAGGTTTAATGGGGGTAAGGTTAAACAAGATTAAATATGGGGGATTCGCCTTGGTAGGATTTTTGGGGTGAAATACAATTTTGATCTACAATTTTGTTGCTATTATAGGAGGTTAAAATGAGGTTAACCGGGGGTGAATCTCTTAAATTTTGGTTGAGATTGTCATTAACCCTTTACCCCCCACTTGCTAGTTAATATATGTAATGTGAATTAAGGTAAATAAATCACCTTTTTAATCTTATTCAACCTCTTATATTTTGTTCTTAAATAACATGATAAGTTAAGACATTCACCCCTTTTAACCCCAATCCACTTAACTTTGTAAGTTGGTAGATGACGAGGGACATAAATTTCACTATAAAAGAGTGTTAACTATGAGGTACAATTACTACCTAAGCCCAAAGCTCTTATGAACTACTATTGTGTTTCCATTAAAGATGTGACAAACTAAATCTCAAAGGTTAACTCCAAAAGGGTTGAGTAGGATCCTTATATAGGAATGGATCTCATACTATTACCTATCTAAGTCCTAAGGTTCCACCCATCAACATAAAAGTTACAAAGAAATTAGTTAGGAATTTATAACATAAAAATGAGTATAAAAATACCATTTTCAATATGTAACTTTGTCTTTAATTACTGAAATCTAAAGAGTTGTAACAGCTATATCGATAGTCAAAAGTCTCCCTCCCCTTCCCTCTAAAGAGCTATAAATAACGAATTCGAATGCTATGCCACCTGGGCTTAGGTGAAAATAATCTTATACATTTTGCCAACCTATTAAACTTCGATGCTTCTCTCATATGCCCAGGTGTTATAATAGTACACTGCCCCAGGTAAGACCAAAATGTACTTGTTTCTTTGTCTTCACTCGCTCAAACATGAGTGCTTCTCTTCTTGACTTAAGCATTCCATATTGTGGCCCGGATATTGCTCGAGTGAGACATAATCTTCATCTTCAAATTCTCTAACCTTAAACTTGAGTAAGTCAACATCCAAAACTCCCAAAGGACACAATAAAGAATATATGACTATATAAAGATGATGTTTACTGATTATGTTCAATTTATTAAAATATATAATCAATTTTGATTATTCTATGCTTGTATCGTATATACTAATTATATCAATTTAATTTACTTACTATACATAACTTTCTCTAGTTTTTTATTAACAATTTTAGCAATTAGTTTCAAGTTGAAAAATGAACACAACCCTTGTTCTCCTAAATTGAGTGAAATCAAATTTTAAAGGTGAATTTAATGATGGTGAATGAATTTCAAACCCATGACCTTTTCAATCTCAGGTTGAAAAATGAACGCAACCAACTTGTTCTCCTAAATTCACTAAGGCTCTGTTCGGCATGGCTGTTTTGGCAGCATAAATGCAGTATATTTGGCAACAGGAATGCGCTGACATAAATGCAGCATATTTGCTGGTAGGAATGTGCTGGCATAAATGCAGCTGTTTTGAAAACTGCTGTTTGGCAGTGCGGCATATATGTAGCATGTTTGGTTAAGTTAGTTATATGTAGTGCGTTTACCGTTTTCGTATTACAATTACAATTTATTATATTACAGTACGTAACTTTATTTTGTAAAAATAAATAGAAAAATTCACATTTTTATTTTTATTATATTACAGTACGTAACTTTATTTAAGTTACAATAAAAATACTTGAGAAACCAAAGAAAATAAAAATATTTATATAACCAATAAAATTTTTATTTTTATTATTTAAGCAAAACTTGTAACTTCTAAACAATATATTTTTATTATCTAAATTTTATAATTCTTACAAATATAAAAACGTAAAAAAAGAGAACAAGCGTTTCAAATTTTCTGATAATGTTATGTGAATTTATTTAGTGAAATTGTAACTTATAATAATATATAATATTTTTGTAACTTTGTATGTTAATAAATTTATATACATTCATATTTCTATATACTATTTTAATATTTTAATTTATATATCAACAAGTGTGTATATTTATTGTTTTTTTAATTTTATTAATCTATGTGGTATTACAAATAATATATTGTAGATTTGTATTATAAATGTGGTTTTTTTTAATTTGACTAAAGAAGTAGTACTATTTTTGATAAATTATTACTATGTAATTTGTAACAGATAAAGTAACTTGTAATTTTTTTTTTAAATCAATAGTCACAGTAATTGCATTATGAGGTGAGTAAAGAAACGGAAGTGAAAGCACGGAAACAAAAGAATAGCATTTGCTGCGGCATTTATGCTGACATTTATGCTGACATTTATGCTCTTTTAACCGAATAATAAAAACAAATAAAGAAGTCTAAAACAACATATGCAATACATTTATGTTGTCCATTTATACTATGTACTTGTTAGGTTAATAGAATATAAACAATTGAAAATAATTAGATACTTTTCGGAACTTCGTACGTCCTTGTCATCACTTAAACAAAATAAAAAGAAAATTGTATTTTTGGTGGCTAAAAAAGAAAGCCATGTCTAGTTAACCAGGCCATAACTTGTCCCTCTTTTGGGGCGCGTGGGGTGTAACTGGTACAGTGCAGACACCTAGCAAAAGAAGGGAGAGAAACAAAGGGGCGACAGAGAGAGCGCGGCGAGCACTGAGTAGCAGTAGTAGAATCGTTACACGAAGAAGGATTAAAGGGAAGGAGAAAAGGTGGAAGAGGGAAGAGAGACTTGTATATTTTTGGCGCAGCACAGACACAAGAAGCCATTCCAACTCTCCAAATCTCGGTTCTAGGGCCCAATCTTCCCCAACCTCCCTCCCCGTTTCACTAATATCGAGGAAACTTCAGAAAATTTCATTTATTTTTCTGCTTCAGCCTACACATCTACATATCTCACTTTAACCTCTCGCCCCTCTTTTTCTCTCTCTATCTATTTCTCTGGAGTTTTCTGTCTGAATTTATTAATCTTCTCCCAACTACGCATATTTTATACAATAGAGTGGGTTCTGCTCCCCAATTTCTTAATCTGGGTTTAATGGAGAAATTCTGAGGAAAAGGAAAAATTGTTGGATCCACTGAACTGCGCTTTCATGTCTCCAGGTAATCTCAATAGAAACTACAAAGCATTCTCTATCGTACTTTTATGACTCTGTTTCTCTCTGTGTTATGAAATTTGTACAAGGATCATTCCTGTCCATGCGATGTTTTTTTTTGGATGAGGTGTCGGTCGGAGAGTTTTACTTGTAGGAAGTTAATGGTTCGTCAAGCTTCCTGGGCCTAGAATCTTAGTCTACTTGACTACCGGGTTTTGATTTAACACCTATTGTTGGCTGTGATCAATCTTTGGAAATCCCCTAGGGTTCCTCGATTTTAAATTTTTTTCATAACAGATTCAACTTCCGTCTCAAAACTTCAACGTTGTTCTGTTCAGACCCATTTCTTCGCTCTCATTTTTCTTTGTTTAATAAACATTGAAAGTTGATGTGGTGTCAAAAGACCAGGTTGAATGGGTATCTGGATCGGGATCCATGTGGGTTTTCTTGTGTTCTGCAAATTTACTGTTATTTTCTGCGGGCCGGTTTGTCTGGTATCTATTTTAATATTTCTTCTTACTACTATGTTGATCTTGGAATTTGTGTCGTTTTCTTTGATTTTGGTTTTCCACTGCATAGGTGGGAGTTTTCCTTGTCTGGAGGGGATTCCGCCTACTTACCCGAGGATATAAAGAATAAGCTGATTACTTGAGTAGGTGGGGTTCTCTTTTATGGCTTGAGCTATAACCTTATTATGGGTTCCTCTCTTGATGCCGACCAAAACCAATTCTTCGATGCCCATGATAGCATTTTTGTTGGATCGGATTCATCTTCAGATCCAGAGATTGGAGACCAAGGTGTCTACAACAGTGTCCAATTGGATGTATGGGTTCAAAATCCAGGTAGTGTTCAAGAACGAAGAAGCAAATTCTTTGATTGGTTGGGTTTCAATGAGAGTGAGAATTCCTTGATGGACAATTCAGAATGTAGCTCGGGTTTCAATTCACATGTTGATAGGATTACTAGTTCTGGTGGGGCCGTGCTAAGAACTTCAAACATTGAGCATGAGTTCTCTTCAAGTAGATCGTCAATGTCCAGCTGGTCAGAGCAGGAGTCAGAGCCGTCAACCTCTAAGGTGTATTTTGAATGCAGAGGTGGAAATTCAGGTGCTGGAAGAGATTTCATTGAGGATGAATTGGAAGATGATGTGGTCTTGGGGTCCGTTGATCTGCTTAAGCAAACTTCTTTGCTGGCTCCACAGAGGGGAGATAACATGACGGACATAAATAAAACAGATCCAAAGAATTCTAGGGGCTCAACTGAGGGTGCAAAGAAGTGGTGGTTGAGGAAACTAAGAAGCTTCTCATGTGTTATGGAAGAGCAGCAGGAGATTGACAATGCAGATTCAGTTCCAAGGACTAGAATTCAAAGGGTAAAGGTCAGACAGAGTGGAAAACAGTCTAAGGAACTTTCAGCCGTCTACCTAGGTCAGGATATAAAGGCCCATGAGGGCTCAATTCTGACAATGAAGTTTAGCCCAGATGGACAATATTTGGCAAGTTCTGGTGTGGATGGAGTTGTTCGGGTATGGAAAGTGTTGATTGATGAAAGAGTAAATGATGTTGATATTCCTGATCTTGATCCATCCTGTGTCTACTTTACAATGAACCATTCCTCCGAGCTCAAAAGATTATCGTGCATGGAGAAAGAGAAGATGGGTAAAGCACGGAGCTTGAAGAAAAATTCAGATTCAGCATGTGTGATCTTCCCTCCCAAGGTGTTCCGGTTGTTAGAGGAGCCATTGCATGAGCTGAGAGGGCATTGTGGTGAGGTGTTGGATCTTTCATGGTCGAGCAAAAATGTAAGTGATTTTACAATGAAGCTCTAATTTTTATCAGTTCATATTAGCCGACTTTTGGGATAAAATGTCTGCCATTGCTATACAGCTTTTGTTGTCATCATCTGTGGATAAAACTGCTCGGCTGTGGCAAGTGGGGAGTGACCATTGCCTCAGAGTCTTCCCACATAATAATTATGGTGAGCATATTTTGATCCATGTTTTATCTCCTTCAATAATAGTTGTATTAGTTTATCTTTGGATCTAGTTAGATGCATAAATTTTTTTCCATTGATGATTGTAGAACTTTAATGTTGATCATTTGTGTTTTCTTGTATTTGTGGATGCAGTGACATGTGTACAGTTCAATCCTGTGGATGATAATTGCTTCATCAGTGGATCAATAGATGGAAAGGTTCGGGTTTGGGAGATTCCTCAAGGCCAAGTAGTGAGTTGGACTGATATCAGAGATATTGTCTCGGCTGTTACTTATCATCCTGATGGTCAGGTATGTTAATTGGTCGTGTGGGTCGCTGGTGATGTGGAGAAGATTTTACCTACGTTTCCTTGATTTTTTTTGTTATTATCTTCTTTACTTAAATTAATCAGAGATAACTTTGCTGCTGCTTTTTCAGGGAGGTATTGTCGGCTCAATGTCTGGTTGTTGCCGGTTCTTTGATATATCAGGTATTGTGATTGTCTAAGCGCTTGGTCCCCCTAGCAATTCTGAATCTGAATCTTACATTATTGTTTACATAATTTTATGCCTTAAGTAGTGTTCTTGTAAGAATCCTGATGACTATAACCATTATATTCTCCCTCTGCTGTTGAGATTTGAGTAGTCAGTCAGTTTTTAAACCGGAACATTGTCATTCGATTGCATTCTCTAAATGCATAGAGTATTGGTCTGGTCTGGTCAGGTAATCAGCTGGAGCTTGAAGGTCAGATCTGTTTACGTAATAGAAAGAAGTCATCTTGCAAGAGAATAACTTCATTTCAGGTGCATACTGAAAGCTCCTTCTGCTCTGTTGAAATTTGCTTCGCCCCATCAAACTTGTATCTAAAGTTTGGTGTTATTCACAATCATTGAATGTAGTACTTTCCTCAAAACCCGAGCATGGTGATGGTGACTTGCGCTGATTCACAAGTCAGAATTCTCCGAGGAATGACCATTGTTGGCAAATACAAGGGTCAGTCTTGTTTCTTCTATGGAAAGTGTGTGATTAAGTTGTGTTGTTAGCAAACATAATGATTTGTTGTTCTCTGACAACATATTACAGGTGTTCGAAATGGTGGAAGTTATTTGTCAGCATGGTTCACATCTGACGGGAAGCACATAATCTCAGTATGTGAAGACTCAAATGTACATATGTGGAACTTTGCCAACCGAGATAATGAAGACCTCTCCAATGCTAGAAAAGTATCCTCTTGTGAGCAATTCCAATCAGCCTCATCATCACTGGCCATTCCTTGGAGTGGATTGCAGATGAGCGAAAATCGAGAAAACCAGTATCAATTTGCTCCTCTTTTGTTCCCTTCAGCTTCGTATTTGTCTGACCTCAAAGGATCTCATCAGACATGGCCGGAGGAGAATCTTAGTTTAGCTTCTTCCCATCGCAACCTGGTTTCAAGTATGCACAGATCAGAGTTTAAGTTTCTCAGAGATTGTCATCACAGCAGCAGTGGTACGAATGCATGGGGTCTTGTGATTGTGACAGCCGGTTGGGATGGTAGAATCAAGTCGTTTCACAATTATGGATTGCCAAGGCCACATTGAACATCCCAGTCATATCTCATGATATTCAATCACATAGAGTAATGTATGTATAGTGCTCTGTTTGGCACTTGAGTGTATAAAATGTCGACTGCTGAGAAAAATTAGGTCTTAGGTGATATCAATTAATCGTTCATCACCAATAGAGATCATCAAAAAGTTTCAATTTTTTTGGTTGATTGCCATGTGGTCTCTTAAACATCTGCTGTTCTTATTGCTGGTGGTCCACTAAATATCAAATGGGGATTTTGTAAGTGTGGTGGTGGCTTTGATAATCTTGGATTGTGATAGTCTCCTGACAATTTCGCGTCGCTAGCACCACAAAACGAAAGCCATATTTTTGTTGCTTTACAAGTGTATATATCTGAGCATGATTTATGTATATAGTATAAGAAAAGTAAAATTAGTATTTAAATATAAGAGTAGACGATAACCTAGAATTTGGGATTTTTATGTCCCAACTGGACAAGGAGATGGTAGCTGGTTGGGTGAAAGCAGAAACACACTTATCATTCAAAAGCAAAGCAAATGAAAGATGTCTGCTCTCGTGGGGTCTTGTTGCCATTTATCTCTGACCTCTCAAATATTGTTCCGATCTTTTTCCTGGCGTAATGATGCTGTTTCTGGTGGTTGATTGTGTATTGGTTACTTTGTCTGCTATATTAATTCTTCGCCTTCAAGGTAGGGCTGCACAGGTTGGTCCATCTTCTAGGCTTGCCTTTTAGGCTCAGTGGGCACGTTTACTATAGTTATCCCGTGGGACCTTGGTTTGGACGTCTTCATACATTGGAATATGTGTGCTGCAAATTAACTCTATCTTCTCTCTCTAGGATTTTGCTTGAAGTTCTACGCTCCGTTTGGTGTTGGCATAAACGGGGTATATTTGTATGGCTGATTCTTTGGTCATGCAGTCAGTCAGTGGGACGGAATAGGGGTCCTTAATTTTCGGTTTAATTTTTATTTATTTTTTTTAGATTTTTATCATAAAAAATTATATAAGGGTCTAAATTTATCTTGAATGATGAAACATACTTTAACTTTATATTTGAGATATTCAAACATTGTAAAATATAAATGCATAATTTAATTTGATAATTTTTCTATTTATATAATTTTATTTTGTTGGGGCCTCATATTTAGATTTCACGGGACCTCAAAAATTACCGAGACGGCCGTGTATTATTGATGATATAAATATAACATAAAGAGGTGGTCTGGTGTGGGTTATGTGTTTTTCTCTAATAATATATTGACACATGTAAAACAGTCGGATCAAAATTGCTACAAATAGACATATCGAAAAGAGCATGAATAGTGGGAATCTCTTTGGACCCAAAACGTGACATTAGGGTGGAGGTGATTGTAATTTAGTTCACGGTAGCATACCTGGTTTGATAGGATACACGCATGAAGTCTTTGGAGGTATATATAGTACAAATCCAGAATACTATATATTTTCAAATTTAAGAGTTTTCATTACCTTTTTAAACTTGAAAATCAGCATCAATATATATATATATATATAAATACTTTTAATGCTAGATAACTCTCAAAACCAATGGAAGATGCTTCAGCATGAGCAGCAGATGCATCCATTTCTGAACACCTATCAAAGCAAACTCATTTGCACCTCATCAAAACCGCCAGTTCTATTCTAATGTTAACCGTTGAGATGTTCGCCAGATGGATGTTACTAGTACTACACAATTTTTTGGTGAAATCTAACAAGGGACCATGCAAAGACACATGTAGATCAGCAGACTTGAATGTCATAGGTAAGTCATAAGTATGACTTAAAGTTTTCTGTCTGCCTCCATTAGAGACCACCAAAAGAGATCTAAATGTTTCTAGAATCACATAGATAATCCACATGACATTAATAAGCTTTTTACTCCAAAAAGACAGAGCAGTTCAAAAGTAGCCTTGTAAATTACTTTGCCCAACATTACATTTAGAACATAATTAACCATAATCACAGAATTTCAAAGTTCACTAAAACAGCAACATAAGAGAAATAAGTGAGTCATAGTATCCAATCCACCACTGAAAAGTAGAAAGAAAAAACTTAATTCTTTTGGTAAAATTAGCTTGTAAATGGATAATATTTTGAGGAATTTTGCGCTAAAAAGTTTCACTATGATTTTGCAAAGCCTATAGCCCACGATTGTGATGAGAAAATTTAATTACTAAAATACTATTCAGTTTCTTTCTCATAGATGATGTTTTATGTTTTATCATATTTTTTAGCTATAAATGTTTTTGGGCCTTTTTACCTCCCAGGTTCCATTTCTACCTTCTGTTTATTCTAATACTCATAACTCTCCTATACACCATAAAAATCATTGCTAAAATAATAAAAAAAAAATCTCTGAACAAAGAGAGTAACTAATGCTTACAATTTGTTCATTTTAGCATACGGTAGATGTTAGTTTCACAAAATCTTTCACTGGGTGAATAAGTTATCCATAGAATAAATTGGTGGTATTGTCTTTGACCATACCTATCACCTGGTGAGGATTAGGTGACGGACTAAGAATATCCGTCAATTTGACAGACAGCATCCTAACCATTGATTTATAAAGACAAAAGAACTATACGTTTTAAGGGTAGAGATTTTGTGATGGAAACCCAATATTCATGACGCGACGGACAATTTTTTTTTATTAACTAATTATGATGGCTGGAGACAGAAGAAGATTTGTAAGTGTTTGCAATTACCGAAGATGAGGGATATGACTACTATAATACTATACTACGATTTTGTAAAGTTTCTTATACATATAAAAATTTTACGATGATGTTTTATGTTATAATATAACTTTTTTTCTATGTGTCATTTTCTATTTTCTTGACATATTTTTTAGACAATTGAACTATGAAACTGGCTAATAGAGAATTATAAACAACAATTCCTTACTAGTCTTAATAGATAATTTTCTTGCACAATGTATAAAAATGAATGAGACAATTTTTGGACAATTTACCTTTACTTTTCTTCGGGGAATATGAAAGGTGTGGGTATGAGGAGAAAAGTGTGGAATAAAGTGGAAAGTAAGTGTTAGAAAAGATCGAACGAGTCAACTGATTAAAATTAAGAAAATTGGTAATATAAAAAATACCAAGCTAATATTTATATTATTTTTGAATTTTTTTAAAAGTGATGAATAATATTTTTAAAAATATTGCACGTTAATTTTTTAACCTTCATGTTATAAGTTATCGCGTAGTTCATATATAAAAATCAAATGTTAATAAATAGGTAAAGTCGACTCCGACAATTCAGTTTATGTATAATGTTGGAAATATTATGTATAATCATGGCGTGGAAATGTTTATATATAATAATGGAATCATAGAAACATGGAAACGTTTATATAAAAACATGGAAACATTTATATAAACTCGTGGATACGTTTATGCATAATGGTGGATACGTTATACTTGATTGTGGCGTGGAAATGCGTCGTAGAAACATTATATTTAGTTGTGGCATGAAATATATAATTGTGTAAACGTATATATGTAATCATGGCGTGTAAACGTTTATATATAAATCGTAGAAACGTATTGTGGCATGAAAACATTCATATATAATTATTGAAATTTTTATATGTAATCATGTCATGGAAACATTATATACAATCAGGAGTCGTAGAAACGTAGAAACATTTAAATAAAAACGTGGAAACGTATGTATAACAACGTGGAAATGTTTAAATAAAAAGGTGGAAACGTTTAAATTAAAAGGTGGAAACGTAATCTGAACTCGTGGACTCCTTTATGTATAACGGTGGAAACATTATATACAATTGTGTCATGGAAATATCATATATAATTATAAAAAAGTTTATATATAATCATGCAGTGGAAACATTTATATGTAATCGTGGCGTGGAAACGTTATAGACAATCATGGAATTGTAGAAATGTGGAAACGTTTAAAAAACACGTGGAAATGTTTATCTAAATTTGTGGACACCTTTATGTAAAACGTTGGAAACATTATTTATAATTGTGGTGTAGAAATCTGTCGAGTCAGTGATACAAAGTATAGAACGAATTCAAAATAGATTACCCTACACCACAAACCCTAAAAATCACCCTATGAAAGCTAAAAACATTGAAGGGACTTTCAGGGTTTACCCTAAACCCTACACTACAAACCCTGAAAAACTGTCGAGTCAACGACGACAATACAAATTATAGAACAGATTCAAAATAGATTACCCTACACCACACACGCTAAAAACCACCGTAGAAAAGCTAAAAACGTTGAAGGCATTTCAGGGTTTATGGTGTAGGGTTTAGGTTCTAACCACAAACCCTATAAAAATGTCGAGTTTGTAACGACGATATAAAGTGTATAACCAATGCCAAAAATATTACCCAACCCCCAAACACCCTAAAAACCATCCTAGAAATGCTAAAAACATCGAAGGTATTTTTAGAGTTTGTAGTGCAGCGTTTAAGGTATAACGAACTAAACCACAAATCCAAAAAAACTATTGAGTCAGTGACGACAATATAAAGTGTCAAAATAATGCCAAAAAAGATTACCTCCCCCCCCCCCAACCACCCTAGAAAACCTATAGCATCGAAGACATTGTATAATTAAGGAGACAATTTTTGGACAATTGGGAATATGAAAGGTGTGGTATGAGGAGAAAAGTGAGGGATAAAGTGGAAAGTAAGTGTTAGAAACGATCAAAAGCATTATAAAGCATAAAACAAGTGACAACATTATAAAGCATAGAACGAGTTATAAAAGATTACCACCGTATACCCTAAATACCACCCTAGGAGAGCTAAAACATTGAGATTTATTTTAGGGTTTATAGTGGAGGGTATAGGGTCTAAATCCTAAACCACAAACCCTAAAAATATGTTGAGTCAGTGGTGATATTATAAAGTATATAACGAATAAAAAAAGGCTTACCCTACATCACAACCCTAAAACAATCCTAGGATAGGCCGAAGGCTTATTTTAAGATTGGTAGTTTAGGGTTTAGAGTCCGACGACCCTAAACTCTAAATATTTGACTTATTAAAAAATTTTGACTTAGAAATTACGCGATACACTAGTGCCTCAATCTTTTGGTATTGAAAATATAAGTTATTTTTAGGATCCAATTATAATATGCTTCCTTTCATCATTTATAAACACAAAGTTATGGGTTGACTTTATGCCCAAACTAATACTAATTGATTAACAATTCTAAGATTTATTATAGTTTACTCTTTAGTTTAACTTTTTTTTACAGTTATATAGTTAAGTGTTTGAATTTTATTTTTTTAGATTATGTATTTATTGTCATTTTAAACAAAATTTATTAGATAATAAGACTTTTTAAAACGTAAAGAGTGACTCATAATATATGTGCGCTTTTATTTTTTGTGCTAAATCTATATATGTTATAATATATTAAAGAAGTAACACAATAATACTATCATGATTATCAACTGTACAATAAACCACCAAGGCTGCGTTCGGCATGGTTGTTTTGTGGTTGTTTTGGTCTGGCTGTTTTGTGGTTGTTTTATATGTGGCAGTATATTATTGGAGTAGAACGTAGGACCCACGTGGGGACCACCCCCAAAACAACCACAATAACACCACCTCCGAACGCAGCCCAAACGAAAGGCCGGAAGTTCAACGGTGCAATTGGAAGTAATAAAGTCAGATACTAGAGCTGATCAACACTAGAGCTGATCAACACTGATCCGGCCCGGCGGCTCAACCCGGTCCGGTCCGGAAATAAAGTCCGAAAAGTCTGTCCAGAAAAAATTTTAGACGGGTTTGGACAACAAATCAAGTCTGAATGAAAAGTCGGGTAGGGCTTCGATAAAATTTTAGGCCCGCAACTAAGTCTGGCCCGACCGGTTTATTATTATTATTATCATATATAATATAATACTCCCCTTGTTTTCAGTATATAATTTGTTTGATTCTTTCACTAGTTTTAAAATAGAAGATGTTCTAGCCTTTTTTGTGATCCACTTTCCAATTCTACCCTCCCATCTTTTATTTTATAACTCTAATTTTCAAATTATTTCAATTCTCAATGCAAAAAATAAGGATAAAATAGTCTAAATTTTTCCTCTTTAATTCTTACACATAGAGTAAGAAAATAAAGTACTCAAAATGAGCAGAAGATATATAAATTAATTAATATAATACCTTGTATTATTTAAAATATATAATATCTATTAAAATTACATACAAAATATATTCATATTATATTTAATATATATTAATATTATATATAGTCTATATATTTTTCAAAAAAACTAATAATATTATAAAAAAAATATAAAATTGGGCCAGTGAGCCGGACAATGACAAAGATTAAAATAAGTCCTGCCCGGCCCGAAAATTTTAAAAACAGGCTTGGTAAAAAATATAGGCCCATTCAGACCTAGAATTCAATGTCGACCCAGCCCGAACTCGATCCACCCGCCTATTTGATCAGCTCTAATACTACCATATTGTCTCAATACAAAAAACAAGATCCAGATGTTTTTTAACACAAACTGTCCAGATGCAATCCGTCCTAACAAAAAAAATGTTTCCATCACCAAATTCTTTTCACCTTCACACCCGTGAAAATAAACTAGGAATGGGCAATAATTATTGTCTTTTACATATAAATATTTTAAATTGACAGTCATAAATATATAAATATTTTTTTAAACATAAAGCTATTCTTTTATTAATATTATACAATATTTTAAATAATATACCAAAATATATAATATGGAAAGTCTAGAACCGTCCATCACAAGAGAATAAAAAACTATTTAGAACTCATTTGGTTTTTTCTTTTTTAAACCAACCAGAAATGAGCAACAAAATGAATTTCATTCTCTAATTTTTTTCCCAAAACTTGGTCATTTTCCAGTTCAGTAAAAACGAGCCAAATTAAACCATCCATTTTCCAGTTATACTATCTTTTCTTATTTTATATTTTAAAAGACAAAAAAAATGAAAAGGCTTAAAACAACTTATCTTATGGCCTTTAAGGACCATAATAAATTAAGGGTCTCTATACGTTGTTGAGTTTCCAATTCACGTAGTCGAGAAATGATTTTTTTGCCCTTTCTTTAAATGTTTTCAAAATTATAATATTTACCGAAAACTTGTGATATATTATGAACAACACCCAAATGTCATTATATAAGAAAGATGTATACATTATGAATATTCAAATTCAAAAGTCATATAATAATAGTAAGAAAGAGGGGAAATTGGTTTTGAAGACTTTTGAAGAAATTTTTCGGATGGTGGAGCAAAAAGGAAGGAAATAATGAAGGCAATGTTGTAGGGTTCTTGGACGAACATGTAGACGACATTAACCTCGATGAGAACATACGAGAGACTTATTTAGAGGTATTTTTACGCAGTTGTTTTAAGTTAATTTCAGGTAAATATATAGAACTTGAAAACGGTAAAAACATTTAGAAACGTGAAAATAGGGATAATATCTCTGGTATGCGGGCGCCAACACCGACATTGGGGGGCGGTGTCGACACAACGTTATGCTATCAGCGTCTACACATGTTGCACCAGGCGATTCGGCCGGTTTTGACCAGTTTGGGCATGTTTTTTACCACGTTTTGACCGGTTCTGACTTGTTTTGACTGATTTTATGCTGTTGTTGATATGTCAAGACCTTTTTGGAACGCTTCCATGATAATTTGACCCTTTTCGATGAGTTTGTGCTTGATCTGTCTGTTTTTTTTCTTAATTACTTATTCCCATTGTTTATGTTGACCATGTCGGGAGCCTTAATTGACCGCACGTTATTTTGTGTTGTTAAGGGTGAAAACGATGCTGAAATTGATCATAAAGATGTGAGCATAGACCCAGGTTATCTTTTCAGCAAGAGCCAAATATTTGTAGACAGAGAAAAGGCGATTTCTTATGTGATTCGACATGTTGAAAATAACAGCATCTATTTAATCAGACAACTGTTATGGATGATGACGAATTAATGCTGACGTGCGAGAGGTACGACAAGACTAGGTTACAAAATAGCCAGGGTGAATAATCCTCGTCTAGTCAAATGTGGCGTAATACTTCGAAGAAATGTAACTGTCTGTTCCGCTAAAGCATTTGCGGTGGGCCGGTTATTAAGTGGTCCATTCTTGTTGTAACGACCCCAAAACCGGACTAGTTATAAGACCGTTACATGTTACACTTACTACCTAAGATATGCAAGGCTATAATCGAAAGGTTCAGAAACTGAAAGGAAGTGACACTTGCATTAAACTCTTAAAAGCTTCACAATACAAAAATCCTAAGTAAGTACATAACAGCAACAAAGGCTCGTAGGCTACAAAGTAGTCATAAGCGTCTAGCGCCAAAATACTTAAATAATTCAAATAGCAAAAGAAACTAAAACTTCGAAACTGAAGCGAGACCCATCGTTGATCAATCTGCAATGTATATATATTTGTGGAAAGGGGTGAGCAACCACAACTCAGTAAGTAACAACCTTCAACAATGAAGTATGCTATTGGAAGCAGAATATGAAACAATCAGAAGTAAAGTAGAGCGGAGCTTTATAATCAGAGTTATTTTGCAAGGCTGGCAAGCCCTAACAAAACAGAAGTGTTGTTTCAATACACTCAAACCAAACTTTCAGAATCATATCACAAGTGGGACACTAGTAACTAGCTAACACATCAGAAGGGAAACAAGATCCCTTGGATCTGAAGATCCCACAACAGAAGCAGTTAAGACCGCTATTGGACCTGTCTGTCACAAAACATCATAGGGAAACCCGAGGAACAGAAGGGCATCTTGCGCAGCATGCTACGGGATAGCCAGACCCAACCATCCATGACTCAAAAGCTATGTAACTAGATCCCAAGAAAATGAAATACTCAACTCATTGAACAGAAGTGCATAAATATGCATAACATATGAGTAAAACTCTTATTCACACTTAGGGGATCATCCCCCGTAAAAGGAAGTCAAAACAGAGCTCAAATGAACAATTTAGACAAAAACAGAGGCGTGTCCGAACACATGCCGAGAGCGAAAACGTCCGAACTTACGTTCGGACCTACAGATCCGGACAGAAGTCTGAAAAATTATACGAGGTGAAGTCCGGACACATGCCGAGAGTTAAATCATAAAGTACCCAGGTTGTGTCAGGACTTGTGTCCGGGCTTGCAAGTCCGGACATAGGCCAAGACTTAAAACCCAGAACTCGTCCTCGCACTCCGTTTGGACATACAAGTCTGGACGGAAGTCCGGACACGTTCAAACTCGTGAAAAACATAGAGCGACAGACGCACTGTCCGACCATCGTAAAATCAGAAACACAAAAACAGCAAACACCTCACAAATCAAAATCAAATTCCACAATCAAAACCAGAGAAGAATCACAAGGAACCATGGGGGGTTTCACAACTCAAAACCACAACAAATCAGAAGAGGAATCACTCACAAAATAACACAATTCGCAACAATCAAAAACTCAATTTCAGAGCACCCCATGGATGAACATAATCCATCAAATCCATTCACCACCTACCTTAATCGACGAGCAGAAATCGATCAACTGAAATCAAAGCACAACCCAGCAACCACACAGTCCAGGATGAAGGAAACAACCACTGAATTTGAAATCCACAACCGAACCACGAACCAGAAATTGAACTCCCAAAAACAAAACAAAACCACAATCGAACTCATAACCAAACCTGGAATCTGATGAGGGAGCACACAACAGCAAAAAAAGACCGGAAATCCAACACAACCGCATCAATTCACCCCACTTGGAGAAGAAGGACTTGAGGAAGATGGAGAAGAATGAGAGTGCTCAGACAAACCGCAAAAATGACGTGAATAAGGAACGGGAAAAAGAATGAGAGAAAGATAAACCTTATTTCCTTACCTTAATGTAATTAATAATCAAAAGACTTCCTTGCCCCACCTTTTATCCTCAAACCACCACGTGGCCTAAATGTTATAAATCCAACTTAGAAAAAGATACCAAATGACTTAAGGAAAAATCTGGATTATAACATCTTTCCCCACTAAAAAGAAATTTCATCCTCAAAATTCAACATACCTTACTACTCGAAGAGGGAAGGAAACCTAGCACTCAGCTCATCCTCGAGCTCCCACGTCGCCTCACGCTCTGACTGATCTGACCACTGAACCTTAACCATAGGCAGGGTCTTACTCTGGAGTCGACGAACGTCGCGAGCCAAGATACGAACATGAACGGCCTTATAAGAGAAGTCCTCACACAGTTGAAGCGGCCCAAACTCAATCAAATGTGTCGGATCATGGATATACTTCCTCAACATCGACACTTGGAATACATCATGCACTCCTTCTAGAGTTGGTGGCAACGCCAAGCGTTAAGCCACCGGCCCAATCCTCTCAAGCACCCCAAAAGGACCAACAAACTACAGACTAAGCTTGTCGTTCTTCCCAAATCTGACTACTCCTCTGACAGGAGAAACCTTCAGATAAACATGGTCCCCAATCTGAAATTCAAGCAGCTGACACCTCTGATCTGTATAACTCTTCTGCCAGCTTTGAGCAACCAACAGACGCTACTGAATGATCTGGATCTTATCCACTGCTCTCTGCACCTGATCCGGACCTACCAGAACTCTCTCATTCAGGTCATCCCAACAGATGGGAGACTTGCACCTCCTACCATACAACGCTTCAAACGATGCCATGCCATACTATACTGGAAGTTGTTGTTGTAGGCGAACTCAATCATAGTGACAAGTTGATCCCAACTACCACTGAAGTCCATAACACATGCTCTCAACATATCCTCAAGAATCTAGTTAGTCCTCTCCGTCTGATCATCTGACTGAGGTGAAAGCTAATCTCATCCCCAAAGCCTTATGCAGGCTATGCTAAAAGTGGGACACAAACCTCGGATCTCTATCTGAACCTATGGTCGTCAGAACTCCATGCAACCTCACAATCTCAACAATATACAGCCGACCAAGGTGCTCCAGGCTGAAGGTCTTCCTGACCGCCAAAAAATGGGTAGACTTTGTAAGCCAATCAACGATCACCCAAACAACATCAAACCCTGACGAAGTCCTAGGGAGGCCCATCACAAAATCCATCCCTACGCTCTCCCACTTCCACTCAGGAACGAGAAGGGCTGAAGAATACCAGCATGTCTCTGATGCTCAGCCTTCATTTGCTGTCAGGTCTAACATCTAGCCACCAACTCCGAGATCTCCCTCTTCATATTACTCTGCCAGAAAGACACTCTGGGATCCCGGTACATCTTAACACCACCAGGGTGTACTGAATACGGGGCTCCATGTGCCTTCTACATAATCTTTTGTAGTAGGGCATCGTCACTCGGCACACAGACTCTACCCCTGAATCGAAGACAATTGTCGGCGGACACACCGAAGTCTGAATCTAGATCAGCAGACAACCTTTCACGAATCCTACAAAACTCTGCATCCGCCTCCTGACCAGCCTTGATCCGATCGATCAAGGTAGACTGAACCTAGAAAGCAGCCAACATACCGGCCCGATCTAATATGACAATCCAGACACTAGACGTTGCATCTCAAGCACAAACCTCTGAACCCCAAACAAGGCACACACAAGACCAGAAGCACCTCTATGACTCACCGCATCATCCACCACATTCACTCTACTAGGATGGTAGAGGATCTCTAAGTCGTAGTCATGAAGAAAATCCATCCACCTACGGTGTCTCAAGTTCAGCTCCTTCTGAGTGAACAGATACTTGAGACTCTTATGATCCATGTATACCTTACACGACGCACCATAGAGATAGTGCCTCTAGATCTTCAAAGCGAAAACTACAGCCGCCGACTGGAGATCATGGGTTGGTTGTTCTTCTCGTACGGCTTAAGCTGACGAGAGCCATATACAACTACCTTACCATGCTGCATCAGAACACATCCACAATCCTGATGCGAAGCATCACAGAACACCTTTAAATCATCTGCCCCAGATGGTAGAGTCAGAATAGGAGCGAACGTCAACATTCTCTTAAGCTCCTAGAAGCTCTACTCGCAAGCCTCGCTCCACTCATACTGAACGTCCTTCCTCAGAAGGCGGGTCAAAGGAGATATGGTCTTCGAAAATCCCTCCACGAACTTCCTATAGCAATCTGCTAAGCCCAAGAAACTGTGAATCTATGCTACACTCGTGGGCTTCACTCACTCTGTGACAGCCTTAATCTTCTCTGAATCCACATAAGTGCCATCCTTTGAAACAACATGACCCAAGAAGATCACTCAATCAAGCCAAAACTCACACTTCTTCACTTAGCGTACAACTCACGTTCTCTTAAAGTCCGTAGAACAATCCTCAAATGCTCCTCAACACTCTTAGAATACATCAAGATAGCATCTTTGAAAACCACCATAAACTAATCCAAATAAGGCTTGAAGACTCAGTTCATCGTATCCATGAAGATCGAGGGAGCATTCGTCAACCCGAATGGCATAACTAGAAACTCGTAGTGACCATAACAAGTCTTGAAAGCAGACTTAGGCACATCATCAACCTTAATCCTTAACTGATGATACCCATAACGAAGGTCGATCTTTGAGAATACGGTCGCACCAGCCAACTAATCCAAGAGATCATCGATATGGGGAAGCGGATACCGATTCTTTATAATAACCTTATTCAGCTCCCGGTAGTCGATACACAACTTGAAGGTGCCCAAACAAAACCGGCACTCCCCAAGGAGGATACACTAGGGGCCCAAGATGGTCAAGGGAAGATCACACAAGAAGATGCCTAACACCAGAGATAAGTTTGAACATGAACATCTAGGGATTGGGACGCGAGGATCGCCGATGCATCAAAATCAATCTCAACAAGGGCCATCAATGCAGCAAAGTCAATCTCAACGAGGGTCGTCGATGCAGTGAAGTCAATCTCAACGATGGTCGTCAATGCTACAAGGTCAATCTCTACCATCTGAATGGAAATCTATGGCAACATTTCTGTAGCATGATGATTTTCCTCCTGCACTGCTTCCTTATCTTACGGGGAACAAAGAAATACAGGGCGACGAAAATTGTGGGTTTCGAGCTATTGCGGATTGGATATACAATAATTAAAATGACTGGAGAAAGGTCAAGTGGGCATGCATGGTTAGATGAATGGAACCATAAAGCTTAATGGTGGAGACAGCGAGTGCAACCTAAGTGGTGCAAAAAAAGTGTGCTTTCTTCTAGGCTAGTCTGGTGAAGGCTTCGCACCGCTTGACCATAGGATGGAATTTTTAGACATAGGTCTGATCTTGTGTACGGTGTACAATATAGCTCTTTTCAGTTTGGCAATGGATGGGAGCATGATGGGCTTGCCACTACGATATGATGATGGTTTGCTGCAGTCCACAATGAAGGTTTTACATTGGATTCATGAATTACCATTCACACTTTATACGGTTGTCAATTGCCCCATGTCGACTTTGATGCCTATGCAGCGAAAATGATATGACCCTGAAACTACGAACTGTTATGCTCCATATAGGATGAGACGCCCCCACCGGAAGCAGTTGTTTAATGGAAAAACACGGAAGACCACAATTTTCGTAGAAGATTAATGTGCGAATTTCGTTAACTAGAAGGTAATAAAATGTAATTTTACATTGTAACAAAATATTGTCTAACACAATTGCAGATACATATAGCCATAATGTAATTGTACATAGTAGTGAAATATTGTCTAACATAATTTCATATACATATTGTCTAACCACTTTGACGTATATTTTCCTCATTCGGTGATCTAACGAATGAAATTTCTTTTATAGATGCAAGTAAAGCATGAAATAACATATATTGTCTTCATTCGGTGATCTAAACCATGGAATTTCTTTTGTAGATGCAAGCAAAACATGGAATAACATATATTGTCTTTATTCAGTGATCTAGAGCATGAAATTTTTTGTAGATGCAAGTAAAACATGAAATAACATATATTGTCTTCATCGGTGATCTAAAGCATGGAATTTTCTGTAGATGCAAGTACAACATAAAATAACATATATTGTCTTCGTCGGTGATCCACAGCATGGAATTCCTTGAAATAGGAAACAAAAAATGTACTTAATCAAAGGCTTCATTCGTAAAAGAACGACCGTCAAACACGCCCACTTATGATTGAATCATCTATTAGCTGTTCTTCGGGCTTGCCATTGCAAATTATTGACGATTGTAAAGTTGAGTGAGAAGATAATGCTTATGACCTATTTGTAGAATGGTCTAAAGATCAATGTCATGTGTACAATGATGTTTAGTTTACAATGCACATATCCCAAGTTTTTGTAGTACAAACGGAACAAGAATTTTTCACAAAACAAATACAAAATGTCTACTGATCTAATTCCCAAGACCTCCCCCACTACACCCCTGGCTGCTTCCTAGAGGCCTAAGTCCTCTAGTGCATCGACCTATAGTGTGCCACTTCATGCTGGTGGGCTATGTCGCCGGGACGGGTACACGGACGGATACAGGAACGGGTACGGTAAAACGACAATTATTAGAACTTTAGAAAACATCGGTATGGCTGAAGAAATATAAATATGTTAAATATAATAAAAATAAGTCTTATCTAACAATTAATTTTTTACTGTTTTATGTATTTTTTTTATCCAGTTGTTCATTAATCTTGCTAAATCAATTACTACAGTTCTTAAATAAATTACTATATAGTTTCCCCCCTCAAAAAAATTAAAAATAAATAATAACCTACCTCCATCTTCCACCTCCCCTCACGCGTTCATTATCCATCTTCCCTAAGTGTGTAGGGTCGATTATGGTTTGTCAGGCTAAAAAAAATTAGAATGGTGTCCCCATCCGTTTTGTGTGTTCCCCCTTACCCGAAACGTTTCCGGTATGTGGGACATCACCAATCTGCCGTACCTGTGCAACATAGCCAGTGGGAGCTTTGTTCCGATTCGTCGGCCTAGATGTTGTGGTCGGGGTGTTGTTGGCGTGCAGTCTGGTGACGTTGAAGCAACTTCATCACACCAATGTACTGAGACATGTTGCCTAGGCAAAGCTGGTTGTTCTCTGGCGCCATCAACAACTACTTTGGTGCAACCTCAACCCAATACTACAAATAAAATGGTACGTTAGTAATCACAATTAGTAAAAAAAAGGTAATAAATTACATTTATGAGTAATAAGTAAACAAACATACCGACAACCGATCCTCCTACCTCGTAGAAACCCCACCCGTGGGAACTCTAGGGAGCACCGGAGAGTAGGTACGCTCAAGGAGCCACTGCATGTAGCCCAACAACAAATCCCAAGGCTAATGTGCCCGCATTGTATGTAGCCCAGCACCCCGATCCTATTGTTCCAGATGGTGGTCTCAAAATTGTCCGCATAGTTTCGGTCGTGCCAATGGTAGTAATAGAGGTCTGATCGGCTCTAGAGGAATGAACTGAACGTGTCCGAACAGCCTAAGACACCGGTCCAGCATGTAGGGCTCGACGACGTCCAAGTAATATATGGTGTAGTACCATCGTCATTGCCTATTGCACCCTAAAGTACATTGACGCCAAACGACACCCGATCAACATGTGGCATTTGAAAAAAAACATTAAAATGTGTTTAGCCCAACTACATGACGCAACTTTGTAAGACTCCACTAGTAATTCAATCATACCTTGGTTATGGCCATCATGTCCAACCGGCCTCTAATGTAGCGCAACATGTCGTCATCGCTCATATTCCTTGGCAGGCATGGCCACTTCGCCGCTGCTGGGATGGTGTCATCCCAATCCTCAAGTTGATCTGGTCTAAACATGAGGAAGTAGTCATATATCCAGCTCTGCAATCATCATATTTAACCATTATGTCATAGCACTAAAAATTATTATTCGAAGAAGTTCGTCACTCGTTTGAAAGGTGTAACCTGTAGCAACGTCAAACATTCAGCAAGCTGACGTGTCTCTACCTTCGTGCCAATCCTGAGCTACCGGTAGAGCTAAGCAAGTGTTTCCGCTCCTTATTATATGAATATACATGGGCGGGGTCACTGAGGGGCCAACATGAGTACGGTATGACACGATTGTTGCTCTTGTCGATCAGTATCGTGTTTCCCACAAGGTACCATAGGTACACCTTCGCCTTCTAGGCAGCTATGTAGTGCTACTCACCCTTCACAATGTTCTCGGAGCGCTCCATAAGGAACCTGCTTCTTATCTAGAAAATTGCAGTCTAGTAAATCCTTCTTGTAGGTTACCCCAAACAACTGCACAATGTGTGGGATCACAACATTGACAAGAGGTGCATGGCCAGTGGGGAGGACACCAATCACCTCCGGCTCGTACGCCACCACGCCCGTTGATGAGGATCTTCATGATGTGGTAGACGTTGTGAAGAGTAACGGCCATCTCTCCTAATGGCATGTGGAAATAGTTTATGTCCAGCTATCATCTCTCCATGAACGCGGAAATAAGCGTAAGGTCAAAGCTACCATGCGCAATATGGGCCAGGTGTGCAAGCCCAGTCATCTTCACCATCTCCCACGCCTCTTGGTATCTTAAAGCAATTGAAGTCCACAAATCCAGCATCTCCGCCTTAGAGTTGAAGCTAAGCACTAGAGGTGGCCACAGTTCCCATTTTGTCTGGTTTTGGATCTGATTCCACCGGTTCCAGATCTAGAACAAGTATATTCAGATTTGGAACCAGTCAGGGGCGGTTTCGGGACAGTCTGGTTCCTATGGGTGTATTCGGCTTCGGTCAAAACCAGTTCCGACCAGTTTCTTACCGGTTTCGGTACTGGTTCCATATCTATTCCAGATTCAGGTCTCAAAGTGGTCCGGGATATTTCCTATAGTACATACCCAGACCACCCCAAAAAATGGGCAGAGAGTTTCGTGCGCCTATGATCTGGGTTTTGGATCTGATTCCACAGGATCCAGATCTAGAACAAGTATATTCAGATTTGGAACCAGTCAGGGGCGATTTCGGGACAGTCTGGTTCCTATGGGTGTATTCAGCTTCAGTCAAAACCAGTTCCGACCAGTTTCTTACCGGTTTCGGTACTGGTTCTATATCTATTCCAGATTCAGGTCTCAAAGTGGTCCGGGATATTTCCTATAGTACATACCCAAACCACCCCAAAAAATGGGCAGAGAGTCTTGTGCGCCTATGATCTAGGTTTGCACACCTAAAAATAGACCTGAACCACCCTTGAAAATAGGCAGGATACAACGCGGTATATTAGTTCATGAAATACCCCTAAATATTAAACGCATAAAATCATAACACGTTTTATAATACGGACATAAAATAACGTACGAATAATTAAATCTGGTACACATATATGTATATATGTACGAACACGAAAGAACATATGCGTAACGTTACGTTACGAAATTAAGACGTCGTGAATAAGTAACGATGTCGTCACGTAACTTCGTAACAAAATAATAATAATAATAATAACAACACAAAATAATATATAGTCACATATATATAAGTACACACATATAACTTATCCAAATAAAAAGAAAGAAAAAAGGGGAGCAAAGACGCTCCCGTTGAGGCTCGAACCCGAGACCTCTCGTATGCCTTATAGACGCTGTAACCAGTTGAGCTAAGCTCATTTTCGGTAACTAACTCACGCGAACTACAACTAGTATCAACCAACAAGTTAAATACAAAAAAAAGAGAAAGAACTACGGCGCCCTCCCCTTCTCCTTCTCGGTGTAACTACCGATTCGAACAGAAAATTTTGTATAGCCAGAGGAATCCAAACACTGTGACGTTATGAGTTTGTTTATTCGTTCGCCCATACCAGCCTTGTAGATCGAGACAATTCAGACAGATTTCCCTCTGAATCCCTCGCCCTCTCAATCTCAGTAATGTATTCCAATAAAAAAAAAACAAGTGACGATGAATTTGGGCATCTGCAGGGAATGTTCCCTCACTAACCTGTGTAAACGGAAACCAACGTCCTCCACGCTCCATTTCCTTTTTAGCATCGTAAACCTGAAAGACCACTACAACAGACCATGCATCAGGGACAGGGCCGTTTCTGTTTCAGAATCCCATGCATCAGAGCCATGCCTTGCAAACTCCCACGCACTGTCTTTGTCTCCTGTGTCTTATGCCATTTTATTCAAAACCCATGGACCACTCCTTCCCCCCTGCTGTGCATCGGTTATGCACGGGCAGAAGCTCAACTCATTCCCTCTGCTTCTGAAGCACAAGGTAGGTACTACTGTGTTGCAATTCCCTTTTGTTTTTCCTCTTGTCCGAGATTTCCACTCCTGCCAAACTGCCTTCCTTCTCGTCTGTGCATGCGTGGCTAGAGGAGTAAACCAGAGAGTAGAGCCCAGTAGAACAAGCGACTACTGTCACCACCTGCTATAACCTCCATTTTAGACTCAACTCAGGTAGTAATCCAGAGTTGTCTCTATATGCCTATTCTTCTCTGTGCCGATGCTACTGTCTGGAAATTTATAACACAACACTTGGTTCTTTTCACTCTTGAATCCCTCATGCAGTCCCTATCGGTTTTGTCCAAAAGATCTCTGAGAAGGACTGCTAAAAACTCTCCCGAGACTCAACAGAAAGGGGTGAGCTTCCTGAAACAATTCCTCTCTAGTTTCTGTACTATCTTCTCTGATTTATCCAGTCTGATTCCCTAGGAGATTCTTCTTTTCCTCAGCTGCGTATAACCCAGGGTGCAAGAGCCTGCTAGAGTGTCTGGATCAACAAAAAGAACAACTAAACTATCTCTGGTGAGTAATCTTGAACTGGGTTTCAAAATCAGAAAAACAAAAGAAGGAGATCAACCTGTCAAAAAACTGTTAAGTACATTAAATCTGTAACATGCAGTCTCGGTGTGTATACTGTTCTAGTATAGTTTTGAGTTGGTGACACTTTTGCAAACTTATAAGTGCTTCTGACTGGGAACTAATGCATGGGGATGTGAAAGAAGAAAACAAAAGAGAACACGTGTATTGCAACAAAATAACAGATGGAGAAGACATGAGTTGTATTTTCAATTTCACAGTTTCTGAAACTTAGTGCTTCTGTTTTGTAAACTACTCAAAGTGTAGACAGTGTTTTAGGGGGTTGTTTCTGAGTTTAGGACACAGCTAGAACTATAACTAAATACTTAATTAAGTAGTTGAGCAGGTTGGGAAGAAATAGAAAAGAAACTGAAGAAACAGAAAGGAAACAACAACAGAAAGAGTATATCAGGTTTTTTTTTCAGATTCAGTTTTGAAATACTGTTGTGGGTTCTGTCACAGGTGGGGAGGTTTGAGTGTGGTATGGGTTTAAAATGAGGATAAGGAATTCCTAATACATCTACAAGGAAACTTCACGAATTAGAAAAGAATTTAAGGTCAGGCTAGAAAGAAAAGGAAGACGCAACTGAATCAAACTAGACACCAGTTTTCTTATCAGTATGAAATAACTCCTAGTTTCAGTCTGGTGTGAAACTTCTGTTTTCAGAAGAACTGTCTTTATGTTTCTGAGGTATTGAGGGGCTAAAACAGCTAGCAAACACTAACTAAGTAAGTACAACAACAAAGTCGAGATAAAAAGAAAAGAAGAAAGGAAAACAGATGGGGAAAGGATATCAGTTTTAGTGCTTTAGTGATTTAGGTTCTGTGTCTGTAAAACCAGTTCAGGTTGTCTGCTGTTCTGCAACAGTGCAGTTTTTCGTATGATGAATTTTCAGGGGCTTTAGTAAGGTTGTTGTGGGTCTACCTTGAGGACAAAGCTAGGTCAAGACTGTTAACTGAAGCTAAACAAACTGGGAAAAACATAACAACCAGATTAATGAATGAAAGTTAAAACAGAAGGAGGTAAAGATATCTGTTTCAGTTAGTTTTCTGTTTCTAAAACTTTATATGCTGTTGTGTAATAACTGCCCAAAGTAACCTCAACGCTGTAGTAACTGAATGACAGTTCTAAGAGATTACTAAAACTCACCTAATTGAATGAGAACACAAACAAAGGAGATAATGAGAGGAGATTTCAGATTCTGAATTTCAGTTACAAATTCCTGAAACATGGATTTCTGTAACCGTGTGACTGAGGGGGAGTGTAAGAGGTTATACTGAGAGTTCTATGGGCTTAAAGCTTTGCAAATCTATCTAACTCAAGGTGTTAGCATTTTGGAAATTTGGAAGTCGATTCATCAATAGACAAAAAAACTAGAGGGGAGGTAATTAGTCCATGGGTTCTGTTTCTGCTCTCGAACTTCAGTTTTCAACTTCTGGAGTTTTTCTCAGTAGAGTAGGTTCTGTAACGATTGGCAACTTGCTTGGGGTTGATCTGGAGTGAAGAGAAAAAAAAATCTTGCTAAAACACTTTGAGGGAAGTAGTGAGTCAGATCAATAAGCAAACAGAAGAGATGCATCAGTCCCAGTTTTCAGTTTCGCCAGTCTCAGTAATTGGCAGAATCTGAAACATTAACCAAGTGGTTTTGTGTTCAAGCCTTGACAAAAACACTTAATTAGGTACGTGAGTACCTGGGGACGAATTGAAAAACAGATCTATGGTTGACAGAAAGAAAGACAAGGGAAAAAGAAATACATAAGTTTCATAGTTTTAGTTTTCAGTTTTCAATTCTTTTGTCAGTTCTGTATAACTTTGTATTGAACGAAGTTGCTTGGTTCTTTTTTTTATGTGAATGAAACACTTAACTACGTGGGTTAACAATGAAGGATAAATGAAACCAGTCAGCACCTTAAAATAGAAGGTAGAAGTTGGAAGCTGCAGCAACGTAGATTCCTATTCCAAAGGTTGCTGTTTCTGTAAAGGAACTTCAGAGTATAAATCCTGATTCCCTTGGGGTTGGTCTTGGGGTTGAACCGTGACAAACATACACCTAAGTAAGTCTGTCAGAGGAATTGGGAGTCAAATTGGTGAACAAAGAAAAGAAATAGAACAGAGAACAAAATAAGAGAAAACATCAGTTTATGATCTTAGTTTCAGTTCCAGAAGTTTGTGTTCTGTATAACTCTGTTACAAGTGGATAAGAGAGTTGTAATGGGTTGTTCAAGAGCTTAAAACTGTACTAAACCACATAAATGAGTCACTAAACAAGTTAGGGAGATAGGAGATAGGTTTGATAGCAGCAATAAAACAACTGAAAAGGAAAATGCACCAGTACAGTTTTCAGTTTTTCTGTTTTGCATCCAGTTAGTATTCGGATGTTGTTTTTCCTTTCTGTGGCTTCAACAATGTTGTTATGGGGATTAAAGCTATGTCAAAACACATAACAAGGAGGCCAGACAGCTTGGGTTGAGTTGAATGACAGATTGATAACAAATAAAGAAATAACTACTGAAGAGAGTTTATCAGTTCCAGACTTGCAATCTCAGTTTTTCTGTGTAATAACTCTACAGAAGTTTAAATGGTGTGTTGTGAATTTGTTTTGGGGGATTAAAACTATGTTAATACATTCAATCCAGTAGCTAGGTTATCGAGGGAGAGAAACAAAAGAAAAGGAACTGATCTGTAACAGAAGTAATAAAAGAAGTGTTAACAGAAATTGATGTTTCAGGTTGGTGTTTGTTTTCTGAAATTTCTTTTCTGTGTGCTTGGGTACTGAAGCTGGGGTGACTCTGAGTTTGAAACATTCTTAACATTTATAGCCAGATGGGTAATCAAGTTGAGGAAGGATTAAAAATCTGAAGTAAGAAGAAACAAGAAGAAACCAAGAGGAAATGTATGGATTGCTGTTTCAGTTTCGGTAAACTGTAGTTTTCTGTCCAACTGTTTTTACAGAGGTGTAAGGGTGGGATGTTGTCCTGTTAATGAACCCAAAACCCTCCTAACACACTTAACTAAACTTATGGAACATCTTGGGAAGTTTAGACACCCGTAGAGACATTAAAAGTGTTATAATATAAGGTTATGTACAAGAACCTTGTTTCTGTTAGAAACACTTAAGCCTCAGTATAAAAGAGTTATAGAAATAATTGAGGAGTGTTATTGTGTAATTGGTGGGCTTAAGACATAACTATTTAGCTAAGGAGGGGAAAACACATTAGACAAGTTATACCTATTTTATACAAACTCGTTACATAACTAGCGTTTAAAACGCTCTATAACCTTAACTAAGGAAAAAGGATTTGGTTAACGTGTAAAACGAAGATATGAATATCCTGGGGGTATGATAAGCCTAGAATTAATGCATGTGAAGTTCTAGGACTTAATGTAAACTAAGCATCCAATAACATACCCAGGGAATAACTTACGATATAAGGTGTCATCACATAAAATAATAAACTGACACATTGTTTTTAAATTAACGCTAGGGCCGTAGCGAACTCCGACCGGGAACTCCGAGTTTGAGACGACTCGTACTTCTGAATAAGGTATGGACATGTGTGGTTCGTATGTTGCCGTGTTACACAGCTTGTTTGCTGTGTGCCTTGTGTGAAAATGACCACAAGATTTAAAGCATGAAATTGGATTGCTTGTTTATCTTGCTTACATGATTGCTATATCATTGTTGCATATTATGTTGCGCGCACACAGTAGTTTAGTCCCTTCTCGTTTATGAACTTGAGATGAAACACGACGAACTATGCAAACAAAACAAAACAACTATACAAGAAGAAGACTTCTCTTAAACTATAGAGGACTTCTAATGACACCCACTATGGTGTCGAACTTATAACGATAATGAAAAGTAGAAGACCTATTGGTGGAACACATCCTGAAGTCTAGAGATGACCCCGCTTCCTCGACGCACGACGCCGGGAATGGAGGATTAGCTATGAAGAAGACGTTCGTCAACTTGTGGTGATAAGAGAATTCACAAATAACTTTAAAGAAACAAGGGGAAGATTAATACCCACGGGATATGATCACGGGATTTGAACCGTACCCCCAGACCTGGTGCAAGGAAAGAGGAAGAAAATATATTATGGGAACAAGAGAAAAGAAATGAAAACACACAACGCTCGAACGATCCCATAGTGAGGATCATTGGTAAACATACATATGCGCGTGTGTGATGACTTACATAATTGTTGTGTGCCATACTAGCAGCTTGTTGTGCTTGGTTGCGTGTTTTGATGTTGCTATGATGTCAATATGTGATGCTTGGATGCTTGTTACCAAGGTTTTGCTACCTTAAGTGTGCATGATATCATGATGTATTGTGGTGTGCCTTACTGCTTTATTATAGCATGTAATTTGACTTAATCATATTCGACCAAGTAGTCATGTAGCCCGGTAACATGCGGGCTTCACACGTTCATACTCGGCATAGTTTTGCCGAGTCCTTTATTTTACAGGTATGAGACGAGAGGCAGACGGAAGGTAGGCACGGGTGACTACCATAGGGGTAGTCCGTACGGGCAAGACCTTTTAGTAGTGTGTTGTTAATGTATGGGTTAGGACTTTGTATTACTAAACCCTAGTTGTACTCTCGGAGTATGTTGTTGAACTAAGAACTTATGTTGTAGATTTCCGGTACTTGATCTGTAATTTCTGTTGTACTTGGATTTGATTGTGGTTTAGTTCCAGTCATTCGGACCGCAGCTTGGTATTGATATTGTTGTTGTGTCAACCACGTGGGTGGTTGGCGTCTGTGACACCCGAGTAGAAGTTGTGAATCCGCTGTTTAGTCTTGCTAGGTCATCGATGGCGCATCGTTCGGACTATTGATTGGTTAAATCGGGGTGTTACAGAAAGTGGTATCAGAGCGTAGTTGCGCTCTGATGACTGGAACAGAGAAGTACCGAGCATAGGAAAACCTGAATTCGGGGAAACTGGGTTAAGGGTTAGTATGTGAGGCGCGATAGTTAGGATTCTTCCCCAGTAATTACTGGATACCTGACAGACACCTATACCCAACCCCTACGCCCCAAGAGTCCATTTCAAACCATAGAATAAACAAAAAACGCCGGAGAGGTAGAAAGCCTCCTCTTACTCGGGGAAACCCGATCTGGCATCTACTTAATGTTATACAATCAACCTAAGGAGAAAAGACTATACTATACAATCGACATTGCCAAAAGGATAATACCCGTTGAGGGACCAATTTTAGCGTCAACTTGGGTCGACATGCTTAGCAGTCGATAGGACCAACCACACAAGCATGGAGTACCGAAATACCCTAAAATACATGAAATAAATAAAGCTAAAATAAGCGATTAACTAAGCCAAGGATGGGGATGAGATAAACTCTACAATTCGAACACTTGAGAGGGTAATGTAAGAAAACCCCTCGTAAAACCACGAAATGAGAGGATATAGTTCGAGATGAAACTACACCATAAATTTGGTACAATCTATAATGCTTAATAAAGCATGACACAATTTTACACACTAAAGTATAATATTACGGAATTCAATTAATTCCCTACCCCAACACAACGCAAACAGATAAGAAAAAAAAATGGCAATGAATCCGCCACTATGTTCAAACATCTATCGAATATTTTGTTCGAGGACCAAATAAAAGGAGTTGTGGGCCATAGAGAATTAAGTTTCGATCATGGAGGAACAAGTTCCGAAAGAGGAATTGCTAAAAACAACCGCAAGCAATACAACGGTAACCGTGGAATTCAATGCTATAAAAAGATAAACCCTTTGGATCATATGTATATCATTAACTATGGTGATGAAAGAAGTGACCACACCTGCGACGTTATTAAGCATAGCACTCAATGCTCAAGCACTAACGTTATATGATAGTATTACTTAACCATTTGGTATTGTACCATATATTACATGCCACGTTATTCATTTTAATAAACCATACTTTAAATTACACTGTATGACTTGTAGTATATTATCTGTACACTAATGTCATAACACTTGTCAATTACAATTTCATGATATTAAAACCATATTGTATATACTTATGTATATATACATATATTATGGGTTTTACACATATAGTTATATATGCAATTTCTATTGGATTTAATCATATAATATATAGTTGCATGTATTGTGACAGTATTATTTCTTAAACTCCCTCTCAAGGTATAAGTTGGTCAACCTGACCTCTTGGTCAAATTAGTTGACTTAGTCAAGCATGTTGACTTGACCAGTTTATCCAAGTACTTTACTTTACGACATTCATCATAATATACGGTATTAAATAATGCATGTACTTTGTAATATGCTACCCTTGATTGGATAATTTGCAGTTTATCAACTCTATTCACTTATAACACTCATCATTTAATCTTGTATGGTCCTCAACCATATTTTTATACGTATTTTCCTACAAATATTAGTCACGCCTTTATGCACGTACAATATATAACTTATAAAACTCCCTTTATTTGATGTTACATTTCATTATTTTATGTAAGGCGATTATTCTCACTAGTTTGAAATATATTATACAAACTTATATTGAGATTCCTATCTTGATATCATGTAACATTTGTATAATACCATAATAAACTTTTAAAGTTTATTCATTATACTCATTATTTTGTAAGCTCATTTATTCATTATTATCACATTTGTTTTATGTGAATAGTCTTACTTATACACGTATTATATCCACTTTAAAGACCAACTGTATATGTGGAAGTATATATATATACATCTTCTTACTTCAAATGTTTGTCAAGATTAATATTACTTAGCCAAGCAATTTCCAACCCTATGATTCAAATTCAATTATACAATATCGCATAATTTAATTCCTCCTATTTAGTATAACAACCATGACAACAAAAGAGGGGGGGGACAATTACCGAATATAAATCTTGGATTAAGATATAAGTAGCGATAAGAAAATATCACTCATAAAAAGGACAATGACGTGGGCGTTACTATCCTAAGTAACGGTAATACGGTTCTCTAATACAAACATATTCGAACATGCGATGTCCTAGATAAACTCTAGGCATACACTAGGACCTAAAAGGCCTGTATACACTGGACAAATTATTCACTATAACACCTGGGGTTGAACCTAAGGCAAGAAGATTAAGAGAACCTAACCATATGGGGAGATATGAATACGGTGCGGATGGATCACCTATATCCATACTATATCTATGAATACGGTGCGGATGGATCACCGATATCTATACTATATCTATGAATACGGTGCAGATGGATCACCTATATCCATACTTATCTATGAATACGGTGCGGATGGATCACCTATATCCATACTATATCTATGAATACGGTGCGGATGGATCACCTATATCCATACTATATCTATGAATACGGTGCGGATAGATCACCTATATCCATACTATATCTATGAATACGGTGCGGATGGATCACCTATATCCATATCTATAAATACGGTGCGGATGGATCACCTATATCCATACTACATCTCCCTATATGAGAACTTGGAATGAAAAGGAATGATAAGATAAGAAGGGTACGAATGTATGTACCAATATACCATTTAATTAATGGAAACAACCATATGTGCATATTTAAGACAAAATGGTAGTATAATTCAAATACGACCTTGGAACTTATAACACATAAGTATACATATATACAAAAATGAGGTAATGTATATATGTACACATTTAGATATATACATAGTTGGAAAAAAAAAATTTAATTAAATTAATTGAATGATTGTTTGTTGGACGTGAGAGGTTGAACTTAACCCTGGTCAGGTCAAGTGATACTGAGCACAAATTGGGGTGGAAGGATAGTTCAACACTTACGCTGACCACGTAAGGGTTGGATAACTCCCGAAACCTCATACAAGCGAACACATGTAGTACAAAATACGAAGGATGCAATATCGATGTAAATACAAACGGGTAGAATACATTGATACATGATTCGAAATTTAGAGGCTGCAACCACAGAAGCTTCTAACATATATAATTTAGTAACCTTTTGACTGAAACCAATCGAAGTCAACCAATAGGGTCAAAGCCATAATTGGGCTGGAAAATAAAGATACTTAGAGACGAAAGACGTCTAATCGGGTTATAAAAACTAAACATAAGTATGAGCGGTAGTAAAAACTAAACCAATCATGGTAACAGTGACACGTCGATAACATTCAAACCACAAGAACTGAATCATTAACACCCAAAAAGGGCAGCCAGTAACAAAAATCTAGACGCTTAAAAAGGGCGCACCAAAAGCATGAATATCCAGTCTCAAAGGAACTGAATAGACAAAATACAATCCACATAGACCGTGTATAAATTAAATTACCCCATATTAGCCAAGAGACTAGGCGGAAGAAACAATTAAACCATCCACTACCTTGAAAGACTTAGTAAGGGAAAGCTAAACCCGAAGGTAATCAGAGTCGCGCAGCAGAAGCTGGTGGACCATATCGCACATCTTCCAGTTGAGTAACAAGTGACCTATCGGCCAATACCTTAAACCTAGAGAGGCTAAACCCGAATCCGTTTCTAGATCAGTACGACTACCGATAGGAGCCTTTTGGATACAGAGACTAGACCCTTAACATGATCAAGGCCTATGATGAGAGCATGTTGTAAGCTACAATACATAGAAACTAGAATGCTCAATGAGAGTTAAAACATCTTGAACCAAAGTTCTAGGATGGTATAAAAAGGATTACGTGGGCGTAATCCATTTTTAAGGGGGGTAGGCGTGTTTCATTTTTGCTATGTTGTTGCTCGTGTGATGTGCTATGTTTGGATGCTATGTGTGTGAACTGCGTTCGTATACCTGTGGAAATGTTATGTACGTATATGTATGCTCTGTATGAATGAACATTGTGTGTCTTGACTGACACTTTAACATGTTATACTCATTGCTAGCTTCTTGGTCTACTATGAAAACTTGTATGAAGCCACTGACGTGGCATGGTGCTTAGAAGCACTGAGCATTATAGTTATGGACTGGATCCCTAAGATTGCTAGGAGAGAAAATTGTAAGTTAAAGAAGTAAGACTTCGGGACGAAGTCTCTTTTAAGGGGGGTAAGCTGAAATACCCCTAAATATTAAACGCATAAAATCATAACACGTTTTATAATACGGACATAAAATAACGTACGAATAATTAAATCTGGTACACATATATGTATATATGTACGAACACGAAAGAACATATGCGTAACGTTACGTTACGAAATTAAGACGTCGTGAATAAGTAACGATGTCGTCACGTAACTTCGTAACAAAATAATAATAATAATAATAACAACACAAAATAATATATAGTCACATATATATAAGTACACACATATAACTTATCCAAATAAAGAAAGAAAAAAGGGGAGCAAAGACGCTCCCGTTGAGGCTCGAACCCGAGACCTCTCGTATGCCTTATAGACGCTGTAACCAGTTGAGCTAAGCTCATTTTCGGTAACTAACTCACGCGAACTACAACTAGTATCAACCAACAAGTTAAAAAAAAAAAAGAGAAAGAACTACGGCGCCCTCCCCTTCTCCTTCTCGGTGTAACTACCGATTCGAACAGAAAATTTTGTATAGCCAGAGGAATCCAAACACTGTGACGTTATGAGTTTGTTTATTCGTTCGCCCATACCAGCCTTGTAGATCGAGACAATTCAGACAGATTTCCCTCTGAATCCCTCGCCCTCTCAATCTCAGTAATGTATTCCAATAAAAAAAACAAGTGACGATGAATTTGGGCATCTGCAGGGAATGTTCCCTCACTAACCTGTGTAAACGGAAACCAACGTCCTCCACGCTCCATTTCCTTTTTAGCATCGTAAACCTGAAAGACCACTACAACAGACCATGCATCAGGGACAGGGCCGTTTCTGTTTCAGAATCCCATGCATCAGAGCCATGCCTTGCAAACTCCCACGCACTGTCTTTGTCTCCCGTGTCTTATGCCATTTTATTCAAAACCCATGGACCACTCCTTCCCCCCTGCTGTGCATCGGTTATGCACGGGCAGAAGCTCAACGCATTCCCTCTGCTTCTGAAGCACAAGGTAGGTACTACTGTGTTGCAATTCCCTCTTTTGTTTTTCCTCTTGTCCGAGATTTCCACTCCTGCCTAACTGCCTTCCTTCTCGTCTGTGCATGCGTGGCTAGAGGAGTAAACCAGAGAGTAGAGCCCAGTAGAACAAGCGACTACTGTCACCACCTGCTATAACCTCCATTTTAGACTCAACTCAGGTAGTAATTCAGAGTTGTCTCTATATGCCTATTCTTCTCTGTGCCGATGCTACTGTCTGGAAATTTATAACACAACACTTGGTTCTTTTCACTCTTGAATCCCTCATGCAGTCCCTATCGGTTTTGTCCAAAAGATCTCTGAGAAGGACTGCTAAAAACTCTCCTGAGACTCAACAGAAAGGGGTGAGCTTCCTGAAACAATTCCTCTCTAGTTTCTGTACTATCTTCTCTGATTTATCCAGTCTGATTCCCTAGGAGTTCTTTTCCTCAGCTGCGTATAACCCAGGGTGCAAGAGCCTGCTAGAGTGTCTGGATCAACAAAAAGAACAACTAAACTATCTCTGGTGAGTAATCTTGAACTGGGTTTCAAAATCAGAAAAACAAAAGAAGGAGATCAACCTGTCAAAAAACTGTTAAGTACATTAAATCTGTAACATGCAGTCTCGGTGTGTATACTGTTCTAGTATAGTTTTGAGTTGGTGACACTTTTGCAAACTTATAAGTGCTTCTGACTGGGAACTAATGCATGGGGATGTGAAAGAAGAAAACAAAAGAGAACACGCGTATTGCAACAAAATAACAGATGGAGAAGACATGAGTTGTATTTTCAATTTCACAGTTTCTGAAACTTAGTGCTTCTGTTTTGTAAACTACTCAAAGTGTAGACAGTGTTTTAGGGGGTTGTTTCTGAGTTTAGGACACAGCTAGAACTATAACTAAATACTTAATTAAGTAGTTGAGCAGGTTGGGAAGAAATAGAAAAGAAACTGAAGAAACATAAAGGAAACAACAACAGAAAGAGTATATCAGGTTTTTTTTTTCAGATTCAGTTTTGAAATACTGTCGTGGGTTCTGTCACAGGTGGGGAGGTTTGAGTGTGGTATGGGTTTAAAATGAGGATAAGGAATTCCTAATACATCTACAAGGAAACTTCACGAATTGGAAAAGAATTTAAGGTCAGGCTAGAAAGAAAAGGAAGACACAACTGAATCAAACTAGACACCAGTTTTCTTATCAGTATGAAATAACTCCTAGTTTCAGTCTGGTGTGAAACTTCTGTTTTCAGAAGAACTGTCTTTATGTTTCTGAGGTATTGAGGGGCTAAAACAGCTAGCAAACACTAACTAAGTAAGTACAACAACAAAGTCGAGATAAAAAGAAAAGAAGAAAGGAAAACAGATGGGGAAAGGATATCAGTTTTAGTGCTTTAGTGATTTAGGTTCTGTGTCTGTAAAACCAGTTCAGGTTGTCTGCTGTTCTGCAACAGTGCAGTTTTTCGTATGATGAATTTTCAGGGGCTTTAGTAAGGTTGTTGTGGGTCTACCTTGAGGACAAAGCTAGGTCAAGACTGTTAACTGAAGCTAAACAAACTGGGAAAAACATAACAACCAGATTAATGAATGAAAGTTAAAACAGAAGGAGGTAAAGATATCTGTTTCAGTTAGTTTTCTGTTTCTAAAACTTTATATGCTGTTGTGTAATAACTGCCCAAAGTAACCTCAAAGCTGTAGTAACTGAATGACAGTTCTAAGAGATTACTAAAACTCACCTAATTGAATGAGAACACAAACAAAGGAGATAATGAGAGGAGATTTCAGATTCTGAATTTCAGTTACAAATTCCTGAAACATGGATTTCTGTAACCGTGTGACTGAGGGGGAGTGTAAGAGGTTATACTGAGAGTTCTATGGGCTTAAAGCTTTGCAAATCTATCTAACTCAAGGTTTAGCATTTTGGAAATTTGGAAGTCGATTCATCAACAGACAAAAAAACTAGAGGGGAGGTAATTAGTCCATGGGTTCTGTTTCTGCTCTCGAACTTCAGTTTTCAACTTCTGGAGTTTTTCTCAGTAGAGTAGGTTCTGTAACGATTGGAACTTGCTTGGGGTTGATCTGGAGTGAAGAGAAAAAAAAATCTTGCTAAAACACTTTGAGGGAAGTAGTGAGTCAGATCAATAAGCAAACAGAAGAGATGCATCAGTCCCAGTTTTCAGTTTCGCCAGTCTCAGTAATTGGCAGAATCTGAAACATTAACCAAGTGGTTTTGTGTTCAAGCCTTGACAAAAACACTTAATTAGGTACGTGAGTACCTGGGGATGAATTGAAAAACAGATCTATGGTTGACAGAAAAGAAAGACAAGGGAAAAAGAAATACATAAGTTTCATAGTTTTAGTTTTCAGTTTTCAATTCTTTTTGTCAGTTCTGTATAACTTTGTATTGAACGAAGTTGCTTGGTTCTTTTTTTTTATGTGAATGAAACACTTAACTACGTGGGTTAACAATGAAGGATAAATGAAAACCAGTCAGCACCTTAAAATAGAAGGTAGAAGTTGGAAGCTGCAGCAAACGTAGATTCCTATTCCAACAGGTTGCTGTTTCTGCTAAAGGAACTTCAGAGTATAAATCCTGATTCCCTTGGGGTTGGTCTTGGGGTTGTAACCGTGACAAACATACACCTAAGTAAGTCTGTCAGAGGAATTGGGAGTCAAATTGGTGAACAAAGAAAAGAAATAGAACAGAGAACAAAATAAGAGAAAACATCAGTTTATGATCTTAGTTTCAGTTCCAGAAGTTTGTGTTCTGTATAACTCTGTTACAAGTGGATAAGAGAGTTGTAATGGGTTGTTCAAGAGCTTAAAACTGTACTAAACCACATAAATGAGTCACTAAACAAGTTAGGGAGATAGGAGATAGGTTTGATAGCAGCAATAAAACAACTGAAAAGGAAAATGCACCAGTACAGTTTTCAGTTTTTCTGTTTTGCATCCAGTTAGTATTCGGATGTTGTTTTTCCTTTCTGTGGCTTCAACAATGTTGTTCTGGGGATTAAAGCTATGTCAAAACACATAACAAGGAGGTCAGACAGCTTGGGTTGAGTTGAATGACAGATTGATAACAAATAAAGAAATAACTACTGAAGAGAGTTTATCATTCCAGACTTGCAATCTCAGTTTTTCTGTGTAATAACTTCAGAAGTTTAAATGGTGTGTTGTGAATTTGTTTTGGGGGATTAAAACTATGTTAAGACATTCAATCCAGTAGCTAGGTTATCGAGGGAGAGAAACAAAAGAAAAGGAACTGATCTGTAACAGAAGTAATAAAAGAAGTGTTAACAGAAATTGATGTTTCAGGTTGGTGTGTTTTCTGAAATTTCTTTTCTGTGTGCTTGGGTACTGAAGCTGGGGTGACTCTGAGTTTGAAACATTCTTAACATTTATAGCCAGATGGGTAATCAAGTTGAGGAAGGATTAAAAATCTGAAGTAAGAAGAAACAAGAAGAAACCAAGAGGAAATGTATGGATTGCTGTTTCAGTTTCGGTAAACTGTAGTTTTCTGTCCAACTGTTTTTACAGAGGTGTAAGGGTGGGATGTTGTCCTGTTAATGAACCCAAAACCCTCCTAACACACTTAACTAAACTTATGGAACATCTTGGGAAGTTTAGACACCCGTAGAGACATTAAAAGTGTTATAATATAAGGTTATGTACAAGAACCTTGTTTCTGTTAGAAACACTTAAGCCTCAGTATAAAAGAGTTATAGAAATAATTGAGGAGTGTTATTGTGTAATTGGTGGGCTTAAGACATAACTATTTAGCTAAGGAGGGGAAAACACATTAGACAAGTTATACCTATTTTATACAAACTCGTTACATAACTAGCGTTTAAAACGCTCTATAACCTTAACTAAGGAAAAAGGATTTGGTTAACGTGTAAAACGAAGATATGAATATCCTGGGGGTATGATAAGCCTAGAATTAATGCATGTGAAGTTCTAGGACTTAATGTAAACTAAGCATCCAATAACATACCCAGGGAATAACTTACGATATAAGGTGTCATCACATAAAATAATAAACTAACATTGTTTTTAAATTAACGCTAGGGCCGTAGCGAACTCCGACCGGGAACTCCGAGTTTGAGACGACTCGTACTTCTGAATAAGGTATGGACATGTGTGGTTCGTATGTTGCCGTGTTACACGGCTTGTTTGCTGTGTGCCTTGTGTGAAAATGACCACAAGATTTAAAGCATGAAATTGGATTGCTTGTTTATCTTGCTTACATGATTGCTATATCATTGTTGCATATTATGTTGCGCGCACACAGTAGTTTAGTCCCTTCTCGTTTATGAACTTGAGATGAAACACAACGAACTACGCAAACAAAACAAAACAACTATACAAGAAGAAGACTTCTCTTAAACTATAGAGGACTTCTAATGACACCCACTATGGTGTCGAACTTATAACGATAATGAAAAGTAGAAGACCTATTGGTGGAACACATCCTGAAGTCTAGAGATGACCCCGCTTCCTCGACGCACGACGCCGGGAATGGAGGATTAGCTATGAAGAAGACGTTCGTCAACTTGGGTGATAAGAGAATTCACAAATAACTTTAAAGAAACAAGGGGAAGATTAATACCCACGGGATATGATCACGGGATTTGAACCGTACCCCCAGACCTGGTGCAAGGAAAGAGGAAGAAAATATACATTATGGGAACAAGAGAAAAGAAATGAAAACACACAACGCTCGAACGATCCCATAGTGAGGATCATTGGTAAACATACATATGCGCGTGTGTGATGACTTACATAATTGTTGTGTGCCATACTAGCAGCTTGTTGTGCTTGGTTGCGTGTTTTGATGTTGCTATGATGTCAATATGTGATGCTTGGATGCTTGTTACCAAGGTTTTGCTACCTTAAGTGTGCATGATATCATGATGTATTGTGGTGTGCCTTACTGCTTTATTATAGCATGTAATTTGACTTAATATATTCGACCAAGTAGTGTAGCCCGGTAACATGCGGGCTTCACACGTTCATACTCGGCATAGTTTTGCTGAGTCCTTTATTTTACAGGTATGAGGAGAGGCAGACGGAGGGTAGGCACGGGTGACTACCATAGGGGTAGTCCGTACGGGCAAGACCTTTTAGTAGTGTGTTGTTAATGTATGGGTTAGGACTTTGTATTACTAAACCCTAGTTGTACTCTCGGAGTATGTTGTTGAACTAAGAACTTATGTTGTTGATTTCCGGTACTTGGTCTGTAATTTCTGTTGTACTTGGATTTGATTGTGGTTTAGTTCCAGTCATTCGGACCGCAGCTTGGTATTGATATTGTTGTTGTGTCAACCACGTGGGTGGTTGGCGTCTGTGACACCCGAGTAGAAGTTGTGAATCCGCTGTTTAGTCTTGCTAGGTCATCGATGGCGCATCATTCGGACTATTGATTGGTTAAATCGGGGTGTTACAGTTCAGGTCTTTATCCCCGAACACAAACCCAAACCAATCTTGTAATTGGCTTAGATTCTTCCTTTTAGCTCCGATTTGAGATATGTTTGCGCCCACGAGTTGCTCTCTTCATCTACATTGCTTCTAGCTAGATTTTCCTCATGTTTAAGTAATAAATATGTAAGATGACCTATAAAACACAAAACTAAAGGAAAACTAACTAAAGTGGGAAAATGAGCATGACAAATTGAAGGTGTGGATAAATCACACGAAATTTAGACACACAATAAAATACGTTGAATTTATAATTGAATTTGCAACCAAAGAGTAAGGAAAATTTATTAATATGAAATACATTCATTGCCTCGTCAAAACTTATTAGGTAAAACTCCATTGGGAAAACCCTAATAAGGAAAAAGAGTATAGCTAGTAAAGGTTGCATGATTGCAAGTCCTAAATAGATTACATGGAATGAAACTAATACTAATACATTCTAAGAGATTACAAGATAAAAGCCCTGAGTGATGTCTTCTCTATTCATCTTAAACCAATCATCATACCGCCCTTCGTACTACAATGCACGCACTTGGGATTGGGACTTAGTTAGCACTTTTGTCATGAGTATATTTCCAAAATAAAAAAAATTGCTTGGAAGCCAAGTCCAGCAGCATGCATAACATACATATAACAAGCAAGCACACGCATCAAGCATCATGGGACAACATCTAGGCAACCAAACAAACAACATTCATGATCGGCGTCGGACCAAGGCCCGACCAGCCTAACTGAACCAATCCTTATGCCACAAGCATGACTAAGGGTGGTCTTGAACCGCCCTACGGTGAGTTCCCACGTCCTCACACCCCTTCGCTCGAAGGCAAGGATGTGCGAGACACTCCATTGAATGAACACCTTCCCTAGTGGAGTAACCCCAGTGCCAAGGCACCTTCAGTAGGAACGCACTAGCATGGGCCACACAGTGCACTCACCACCACTCGGACCATCTCGGCTATACCGGACACAAGTCCTAACTTAGTGTGTTGCCCCTTGCACTCCCGCACTTGCCTAAGTGTGGAACCAGTCATACGACAAGCGCGCTGGCCTAACTCAATATCAGGGACACCGGTAGATGGGGCAAGGCCCCGTAGCCGTTGGAGCCCACTACCTCAGCTATAGATAGTGGGACATGTCATAAGACGTGTTCTAGGCACTCTCGTGTCTATCCGGGTGCTCTCCAGGCATCCCGGGGTGACTCACGACTAGTTCACCTAGCCACCGCTGTGGGCTGCATGGGCCCAACACCGTAAAGGAGTCCGAGCATCCTGACATCCCCATTTGCGGGGTATAATGTAGCCATTGAGGCCCTCGGGCACTTGGGTGTCCAGCTGGGACATAGCCGGGTAGGCTGCCTGGGGACAGGTCTAGCAGAAACTAACCAGCCCCCTAAAGAGGTTAATGTACCTTTCAGGCCATAATGCACCTGGACATGCCCTTTTGCAGCCAAAACCCGACATAGTCTAGAACAATTCAAAATTTCACTAAAATCATATGCAAGCTTCAATTACCATGAAACTTTGCCAACATCCCTTATTAATCAAGGGTAACCTTTGGCCTTCTTAAGTGCCCAGCAAAGTTATCAAAGTGCCACACGCTTTGAGCCAACTTCACATCGGCTGCAGCAGGGTGCCTACGGACAGTGTCCAGAAGGGCACTGGGTGCCCGCGGCAGTGCCCAGGCACCATCACCCTGCAGGATAAGGCACAGGGCGCCCTAGACAAGGCACACAGCAAGGCTCACGTGGCATCGGCTACGCACAACAAGGGTTGTGTGCTCTCGGCATCACGCCTCTAAACCCGGCCCTCGGGCCAATCCCAAAGAGCTGGGCCGTGTCTATGGTACTTGCACAAGGCACACCAATTTGGATTTCCATCACTCGCAACCAGACAAGTCGAACGACAAAGCATGCCACAGTTTCCAAGCCGTTTGCCCGAAGATGCGCGTGACAAACCCTCCCTGTTGAAGTATTTGTCGTCCTCGGCAAAGTTCTTATGGGAGCATGGTTGTCTTCACTTGGTTCCCTATTCATATCAGTTGGCATTAACTGCCGCGTCCCGCACCAACTTGTGCGGACTGCATTTGAAATACCCCAAACCTTAATATGTTAACTAATTATGTAATTAAGATGTTCTAAGGCTAATTAATTCCTTAAGATCATTGGTGAAGAAATAAAAACCAAAAAGAAAAAGAAAATGTGTAAAAGTCACAAAACGTGACAACGCGTATTTAATTATTTTAGGAGGTATACAATCTTCATTAGGGTTATAAATATATTTTTATACCTTAATTATACACTAAGAACATGTGGGAAAAATTTCCGAAGAAAATGGATCTAAATAACGCGTTAAAACGCTAACGAAGTCTTAAAGCGCGTTTTTCGAAAAAACCCGAAAACGCGACTTTAAATAGTCAAACGACCCCGTAAAAATTGTAGTTGATTATATAACTATAAATAAACATAAATGGGAGCTTAATAACCATTAAAATAAAAGAAACGAGAAAATTCCGGAAAACGGTCCCGGTTAGTGAATAGTGCTAAACCGGGTAAATAAACGAGCGTTTTCTGTAAAAGAAGAAAAATGCTCCAGTGTGTATACATTAGTAGGCCGGTTTTATTAATGTAGACATCCCTCTCACACTCTTGACTAGTTTGCTAATTAATTAAGTCAAAAGAGCCAAAAAGCAAAAAGGGTACAAGTACCCCTTTTTCCCTCTCTCTCCTCCTTTATTTCTTTTCCCCCTCTCTTTCCTCTCTTCTTCCTCCCACCGATTTTCTCCTCCCTCTCTCTCTGGTTTGAACGGTTTTGAGCTCCTCCCATGGCTACTCCCTCTTTCTCTCCATGCTCTAGCTTCATACAAGCTCCAATCACAAAAATAATCACATATTCTTCTTCCTCTCATCCTCCTCTACACTTCTCTCTTTTTAAAATTCCAAAAGGATGAAGTTGACCTCCATGGGTTTTCCTCATTTGAAGAGAAAAGCACATCATCTTGTAGCTTGGAGTCTCCTCTTTCCAACAAGGTAAAAAGTTTCAAGAGAAAACTCATTTTCCCCATTCCCATGCCTTGGCCAATTTTTGCCCATTCTCATGCCTTGTTTCTTCTTGTTTTGGAGCTTCATTGCAACCCTCCAATGGTTGAATAATCCCCTTCTTGATTCAAGGGTGAGAACCCCTCTTAAAAAGCTCCAAAAGGTAAACCCTAACTATGGTGTTCTAAACCTTGCATTGAAATTGTGTTATCTTAAGGGTTAGAATTTTAATTGTGTGCTTTTTGTGTGATTTGGATGTTGGGATGGAGTTTGGTAACTCCATCACCTATTTGACCGAATTGGGAAGAGGGGGAGCAAGAGGAGAATTAAGGAGAGACTTGTGAATTTAAGGTAAGAAAACTACCTTAATAACTATCTTGGTTGTTTAAGAATTTGGGATGGGTTAAATTGAATAATGAACCCAAAATATGGAAAGTAATGTGCTTAGTTGATTTGAGGGATTTGTGGAATTAATTGTTTGAATTGAGGGCCTTGGAGCCAAATGAGTTGAGTTGTGTTTATATTATGGTTTATTGAGATTTTGGAGTTACGTTGTTGTTGATGGACTTTGAGGATTTATTATGTGCTGGTAGGACCCTTGTAAGGGTGTGGCTAGTTTAGGAATGTAAATTGATGTGAATTGATGGTTTGGGAGATGTTAAGTTTATGAGGAGGTTATGGCAAAATTTTGGTAGAAAATGAGTGTTTGATGATGGCTTGGTGAATGGGAGAACCTAGGTGTTTGTAGTGTTGAGTAGAGTGGTTTAATAGCCTTGAAATGGTATTTGGAGAACTAAGAGGAGTAGTACAAAAAGTTGTAGCACAAGTGTTAGAAAAGTCATGGATTTGGCCAAGAATGAATAAGAGTGTTAGGCTTGAGAAACAAAGGATGAACTTGGGTTTTTGAAGTGTATTGATCTAAGAACGTATTGGTGTGGTGAGTAAGAGATTTGGTAAGGTTGGTGGAAGGTTATGAAACATTTGAAGAAGTTTTAAATGCAATGCTGTGCATAATGCAACCGAGGGAATGGAAAAAAAATGTAGGAATGGACAAGGATTAAATGGTGAGTTTGACCAATGATTTAAGGGGTTTAGTGCATGGCTAAAGGTGTGTTGAAGTGCCAAAGGGTGTTAGAACATAATAGGAGGTTTGGGGGAAAGTTTGAAGAAGCTTTGACAAGTTTTGGACATGTTCTGTTGTCGACCGACCTAGGGGACCAACCCTGGCTGGGTCAGTCGGTCTCTGTTAAACCACCCATAAGAGGTTCTGGAATGGACCGACCCAAGTGGTTGGGTCGGTCGGGCTAAAAACGAAGGACAAATAAGTTTCTAGAATGGACCGACCTAGAGGGCTATGGGTCGGTCGGAATAGTGTTGGGTCGGCCGGGCAAAAAAATCAGAGAACCCGAATGTTACTGGAATGGACCGACCCAAGTGGTTGGGTCGGTCAGTGGGTCGGTCGGCCTTTTATAAAAAATAGGGAAATTTCACGATATACCCCTGTTTTCTTTCGTAATTCACAATATACCCCTGTGATTTTAGTAATTTAACTTTAAACATGCTTAAATGTTGTCCAAAATTGATGAAAATTTACATGGACAATGCTAAAGTGTTATATTTTGGTCCAATATCAAATTTGAAGCTTTTTAAGCTCACATGTGACATGTGGGGCCCAATGAATATGTGACTGTTCATTGGGTCCCACAGGTCACATATGAGTTTAAAAAACTTCAAATTTGATATTGGACCAAAATATAACACTTTAGCATCATCCATGTAAAGTTTCATCAATTTTGGACAACATTTAAGCATGTTTAAAGTTAAATTACTAAAATCACAGGGGTATATTGTGAAATACGAAAGAAAACAGGGGTATCTCGTGAATTTTTCCTAAAAAAAATGAAATTTAATTAGATAAATATATATTAATACATATATATATACATATATATACATACATATATATGTGCATGAGTAAGGAGTTAGTGCTAAAGTAAGGAAGGTAAGAAAGTTAAGCACACTAGAGTAAAACTAAAATTAACGTGACAGCGGGGTAAGTACGGGAGTAATAGTAGTTTACATACCGTATAACCATGATGTTGATAAAAACGTTTGAATAATAATACCAATTGTTCCGAAACTACCGGAGGAGCGTGGAGTGACGCGTTAAGAGTAAATCCTCAGGGACACGGTAGAGTAACCCATGGTGTAAGGTATGGTTTTCTTGTAACCTGTGTCCTACCGGGTTACACCGGCTTGTATGCCTATGTGTTTTTCTGTATGTTTTCCACCTTGCAAGATAAAACATGAAACGAGTTTACAATAATTCATTAATGTGGCGCAAATAATTCCGATACCGTTTAACCTTAAATATGCGTTAAACCGTAGCTAACCGACTCTAGGATCACATAAGAGATAGGTATTCGGATTTAACGTCCCAACCTATGGGAACGTTTTAACTACGGCTATCCGTGCGTTAGTTGTATATCGTGGTTATGTGTGATGTGTGTTGCCCTTGATATATCGTTGTTTAACGAATGTTGTTGCCCATGTTTGTCGAATGGGATGCACCTCCCTTGTGTGCGATTAACCAAGCTTGTAAACCCAAATGGTGTATGGATGTGATAAGTTCCATAAAGGAACTTCTAACTAATATGTATATGTTATAGGGGTGAGGAATCTGGTCGTTCCGGTCGCGCGCGTTGTTTGGGAGTTGATGTATATATTTGAATTAACTCCCACTCTGTTATGTTATGGTTGTTTTTCCTTCTTGGATTACAATCACCCACAAGCTTAACCAAGGCTTACCTACCTCATCATTATTGGAGCTAGGGGAAAATTGTGTATAGTGTGATCGGTCCTATATTACGGCCGACACATCTAAGTGATGTAAGTGAGTACGGTGTGCTCGGGCCTATATTTCCTCCGGCACGTCCTAAGTAAAGTGTACGTTCTCTAAGAAGAACGGTATCAAGTTGTGTACATGTTATTAAGTGAAGTATGTTGTTATGTTGTGTACGTTGATCTCCGAAATCAACCCCGTACGAATATAAGAGACAATTAAGTATAACCCGATTAAATGGGTATGTGTCGTCTAACAAGGAATAGCTCCATTAGGGTAGAACCCTCAAGGGACAAAGAACACAATAATGTGATCTAACCAATGTGATGTGTTAATCTTATGTTAGTATCCTGTTCATTGGATGTGTGATTTATCAGAATGATATGTGTGTATAGTTTCATGCATGTTTTAAATATAATTAACCGTATGCTCACCGATAAATAGTTGTGCGTGGCCCGGTAGTATGTGGGCTGCTCGATTACCATACCAACAAAGGTGTTGACCCCTTTTGGGGGGCCCCCATACTTTTCAGGTACGATGGAGCTGGCAGCCGTTCGAGAGTAGGACAGGGTAGTTGTTTATACTTGGATAGTTATTTAGTTATTTATGTAGTTGTAAGGGATGTAAAACCGAAGTTTGATAATCGGTAGCTGAAAGTATGGATTCGGTACAGTTGTAATGTAAATGTATGTATTTTGGTTTGGAAACGGTTGGTAATGTAAAGTGTAGCGCTCGATAATCTTGTCCATCAGACCAGTACACTATGTATGTATTAGCCTTGTTAGCCACATGGGTGGCTAACGGCGTGTAACACCCATGGATTAAGTTAAGTGTTGAGTTGTAATTCCACTGCTAAATGTTGTTAAGTATGGTGTTTGTAGTTGGGGTGTTACAAAAAGTGGTATCAGAGCGAAGTATCGCTCTGATGACTAGAAATACCGAGCTTAGGAAGTACCGAGTTAGGAGTTTAAGACTTGGGGTAAGGGTTGAGTGATAGCGTGAGAAGTACGCTAGTTAGGAATTCCCAATGTGCACTGGATACCTACAACATCCTTCCCGCCCTCCACAAACCCCTGTTTTATAACTCGGGAAAGAACGCCAGAGAGATGGAAAGTCCTCTCATACTCGGGAACAACCTGATCTAGCTGTTATGAATTATTCCTGTAAGAACCAAAACCTATCATATGGTAGATTCTAAGAACTGAGAATCCCAGAGACGGAACCTGTTTGAACACCTTTACCCGCACTTAATAGCGGAAGATTATGAATCCTATCTACAAGAGACTGAAATTTCCGGCGACCTGGGTCGACATGCCTAGCAGTCGAGGAAACCCAGTCAACGAGAAAGAAAGCACTAACTGTGCACAGAGGCGGTCAATGAAGGAGTAACAAACCCGAGACACATGTCTACGGGACCATAATTGTTAAATAATACCGACAATGGCATAGTAACCGACTAAGGAACTTGTCCAGGTTGGATGATTCCAAACCTACAGTGCCAAGGAGGCTGCAATACCCGATCATCATAGTTTAGACCACTATGGGAGTGTTAGTGAAACATACGTCAATAAGACTATGAAGTAATACCTAAACAAGGACCAAGTCTCGGTAACCACGGCAAATGCGTGGGGAGGAACATTAAGGAAGAACACAGAGTTAAGTGAATAGAGGGACACCCTAGTTAATGACTACCATGTCAAGACCAATGAGAGTCGCTCGAATGTTCTATTATCAAAACTGTAAGGTCAAAGGAGGAGCCAACAAGGCTACCGAACACGGTAATGATAAAAAGTAGTACCGAAACCAGTGAGTGTTGAACCGACAACTAGCCAGCATGGCGCACTTGCCATGGCAAGTGCAGCTATAGCGAAGCTATTCGGAAAAATTTTAATGACTATGAAGTACTTAGTGGAGTACCGTATTGGTGAACGAAGTAGTTATAGAATCACGAATCCGAGAAGTTGGAGAGTGAAACCTGGAAGGGCTTAGTGGCCTAACCATTGTATGTGAAGATGTACCAGTCAGCGGGAAGCTAGACTTGGTCGGGCATGAAGACATCTTAAATACCGGGAAGAATTTTCTATTAAACCCAGTTTTCTCTTCTAAACCCAGATTTATTTCTAACCGTTTTCACACCCAAATCTTCTTCCAACTCATAATTATCTCGAACTTTCTTTCAAGCCCAAATTTTTTCTCAAACTTCATATTTTCTTTTAAAAAAAATCAAAACCACAGGACCTACACCGGGCTCAGCGCCACACAGTAGGTAAGTTGTACCCATTTGCTTTCGAGCAACTTTAGAACAACCCTACAACCTGAGTGTATTAACCCGAGGGGAGGGATCCAGTTCATACTAGATACAGACAGTGGACAAATTTCCCTCAATATATAGTTCGGAAAGCACGGAATGCATATTATCATAGGACGATATGAGGGAGTTGACAATAGAATACTTCACCTAGGCGTGTGACGGACACTACGAGTGTACTAACTGAAATGTGAGACGACCGCACTCCGATAGGAGCTTGTGGGCCTGACAGACCTTTTATGGGTTAGTCGGGCAAGTAGCAATGTATCAGTAGGGTACCCCACATATGTATACGAGTGGAGTCTGGAACACGGGAAGTAGTCGACTCCATACTACGGTCAGCAGTAAAAGTTAAACAAGAGCAACGAATTGCCAAGAGTGGTTGAAGTAAAGGAACCCAGTTAAGTTAACGAGACTAAAAGAATTAGTGAATCCATTTCGAGAAAATGTTTATGAGTCAAGAAGTGTGGGACGCAATGACTAGTAAGTAAATACATCACATATGTCTCAAGAATCTCGAGGAATAAAACACGATAGCTGGAACAAATACCCAACCTATACATAGTAAGGCCAATGCTTAATATGGACACGTTAACGTGCAACAAATGGGATGAAACTCCCAGAATGATCACCTAGACTACCAGGGAATATCGATCTTCACTAGAAGAGGATAGTAAACTCAGTAAAGGACGCAAAGCGATGTAGTTAACTAAATGTATACAAGCCAGATGTAATGACATAACCTAGTAACACCCAGGAGCTGTCCTGAAGGGTGCTTGGGTCAACAATTGTTGAACGAAATGTCGTGATAGAAACACAAGAGTTGAAGCTAATACTCAGTTTAAACATAAGTCGTCAGGAGGTAGACGAACATTCGTAAGGGGCATCCAATATAAGGAAGCGTGATGCAACGACCTTGTCTGGGAGCCAATACAACCTCGAAACCATGTAATGTTGTACAGAGAAGTAAATGTGTGTGAACAACCTATAATGAGCAAAGCTCGAGGCAATAAGGCTTATAGGCCACAAAAAAATGTGTCATGTAGATTTAAATTGATTGTGGAAGTTTATGGTATACAAGTAAATAGAGCGGAGAACGAACCACTGTTCTAAGAGTGGGGATACCTCTCGATATTGCGAGACCGCAGGAGCGGTAGTTATGTGAACCAAGTTCAAGAAATATGTTGACGATTGACCACGCGGTTATTGCGGGAGAGCAGTTAGTTAGGTAGCATGTGTGTATAATGTGAAATACCGAGCTGAATAATGCCGACTTGTAACTCGAGTGAGCAACACTCAAGGAGCATAGGAATTCAAAACAATAGTGTATTCAGTGGTCATCCAAATGAATGATGAGCCGTAACACGAATGATGAAGTACATGTGCAGAAGCTAACATGACAGTGGATATCATGTAAGTTATTGTTGTGCAAGAAGTAAGAACACGGTGCGCAATAAGCGACCGTTGTATAAGTATTGTTAAACGATAATATGGCAACTGAGCACAGTTATGAGTTAAACCCAGTGGAGATACAACGGTAAGTGATAGCAAATAAACTAGGCAGTAAGCCAGTAGCCAATACTATGGGATAAGAGTCTTAGTGAAACACAGTGTGAATTCATGTTGCAAACGCATAAGAGATTTACTGCCAAGAGTTCACGCCTCGGCACTCTGTATGACTGAGTGTTTTGGTATTACGCTTGCACGGTAATGATCGAGTGAGATAGCTAGGAAGTTGGGAAGACGTTAATTGTTGTAGAACAACAAAAGACTTATAACGTTATAGGACCGAAGCATAGGAAATGCAAGGTCGTACCATTGAAAGAATACTTGTTCAGAACCTAGTGTGGAGACATGATTAGCAATAAGTGACTACAGTAACTTGGAATACCAAATACCGGTATGCAATATACCTCAAGTGTTGGAAATATCCAAGAGAGCACTACACATTAGGTAGTAGCTCAACCCCAACCGACAGTAAGTTGGAACAAGCAAAGTGAACAGTCATGAAATACATGACAGTACACACAGTAAATTGTCAGAGATGTGGATAGGAAGTTTAATAACTCACCGAATTCACGCACGGTAAGTGATACCACGTGTCGGTTGACAAACTGTTATTATCAGGAGAAAGATGATGGATGAGAGATGTACAATACTTTAAAAATAACGAATGGGGCAAACTAAGCACTAAAGTTATCAGGGTCGCGCAACAGAAGCTAGTAGACCCGTGATTCAAATGTTGAATGTGCATAGTGAATATGAGTAAATGGCTAATTATTAACGCCTAGGAGCCTCACAGGCCAGAACCGAAACCGGTCATGAGTTAAATAAACTCAAATGAGAATTCTTGGCTTAGGGACTAAACCGCCGATATGGTTGAGACCCTCTAACCAGAACGCATTGTATAACAGACCGCGTGGAAGTTAAAACACTTCACGACGGTAGAACATTCTAAACCAATGTTCAGTGATTGATTACGTGTGCGTAATCCCTTTTAAGGGGGGTAGCGCAAAACCGCTTAGTGTGTTTTACCCTACAAGCGTATGTGAACTATGTTGTGCATTGCACAAAATAATTTGATTGATGATTGGTGCGTGTGTTACATAAATATGTGCATTCATTCATGGTTTAATTGTGGTAATTGCGCACAGAAGATGCAGATACCATTGTGATAAGTGTGTCTACTTTGTTAACAGTTGTGTGTGAGAGTACAAGTGTGGGGAGTAAAGAAACTCCCGGGGAACTAAAACCCCGACAGTATATGTTCATATGATACTAAATGTAATATGGTGTATGGTATTTTGATAAAAGTATATATATATATATACAATATTGTGATTTATGAAGAGGTATTTTATCGACATAGAACCTAGTGAGAATTAAATTCCCTAGGTAACTTGATTAAGAGTGAATGGAAATAATTGATGGACAGAGTTCCATCCCTTGGAGATGTAATGATTATGACTAGAAGGACTGGAAGATAGAAAATGGTAAATGTTTGAAGTAGTTTCTTGTTTGAAATTGAAGTGGGAGGTGGAACTTGATTTGCATGCGATCAAGGGAAACTGAACACAAATTGGGGTGGAAAGATAGTTCAGCACTGATGCTGATCACATCAGGGTTGGATGATTCTTGAAACTCCCTATAAGTGGCCACAAATAATAACATTAAGAATAAGATGCAGTTATCAATAATTGGACTTGGAGTGTATTGTGTTTTCAAAAGAATTTTAAATTGGTGCTTTCAAACTTTCAATTGGTATTTTCAAGACTTCAATGAATATTCCAAAAATTCTTAAATGGTGTTTTCAAAGGAAGGATTCCTTTTACTTGACCTTATAGAGGATTTTCAATTAGTATCCTTCCAATAAATGATTTTTTCTACTTAACCGCATAAAGAATATTCTCGTATTACTTGCTCACAAGCTGAGGACGTATGAGCCTTTGTCTTCGGACCGGTGACATGAGAAGTATATTTTAAAAAAAATGCATGTGATTGTTTTGATCTCCCAAAGGAACGGGGACCAGAAGGTGTCCATCGCGACCGGGTTCTGCGGGATCACAATGTATATGTACTCAACATGGGACTCGAGCCCATGAAGAGATGGAAAAGGTATTTCTGTTTGTTATACATGCTAAGACATGTTGTGTGACATGTGTAATAAATATTACCCAGACCTGAGAGTCTGAGGGTTGTTATGTAAGTATGTCATGTGTGGATGTGGATATGTTACCCGGACCGTTAAGTCCGAGGTTGTTATGTAAAAGTGTGTTTTAGTATGAAAGTGGTATCATACAAGTAAATCAGGTATTCTAATTATAGGATGCATGAGAAGTTGTGCACTTTGGGGACAAAGTTCTTTTAAGGGGGGTAGAATGAAATACCCCAAACCTTAATATGTTAACTAATTATGTAATTAAGATGTTCTAAGGCTAATTAAGTCCTTAAGATCATTGGTGAAGAAATAAAAACCAAAAAGAAAAAGAAAATGCGTAAAAGTCACAAAACATGAAAACGCGTGTTTAATTATTTTAGGAGGTATACAACCTTAATTAGGGTTATAAATATATTTTTATACCTTAATTATACACTAAGAACATGTGGGAAAAATTTTCGAAGAAAACGGATCTAAATAACGTGTTAAAACGCTAACGGAGTCTTAAACCGCGTTTTTTGAGAAAACCCGAAAACGCGACTTTAAATAGTCAAACGACCCCGTAAAAATTATAGTTGATTATATAACTATAAATAAACATAAATGGGAGCTTAATAACCATTAAAATAAAAGAATCTAGAAAATTTCGGAAAACGGTCCCGGTTAGTGAATAGTGCTAAACTGGGTAAATAAACGAGCGTTTTCTGTAAAAGACGAAAAACACTCCAGTGTGTATACATTAGTGGGCCAGTTTTATTAATGTAGACAGCCCTCTCACACTCTTGACTAGTTAGCTAAGTCAAAAGAGCCAAAAAGCAAAAAGGGTACAAGTACCCATTTTTCCCTCTCTCTCCTCCTTTATTTCTTTTCCCCCTCTCTTTCCTCTCTTCTTCCTCCCACCGATTTTCTCGTCCCTCTCTCTCTGGTTTGAACGGTTTTGAGCTCCTCCCATGGCTACTCCCTCTTTCTCTCCACGCTCTAGCTTCATACAAGCTCCAATCACAAAAATAATCACATATTCTTCTTCCTCTCATCCTCCTCTACACTTCTCTCTTTTTAAAATTCTAAAAGGATGAAGTTGACCTCCATGGGTTTTCCTCATTTGAAGAGAAAAGAACATCATCTTGTAGCTTGGTGTAACACCCCATCTCTAAATACAATGATCGTCGCCCTAAGTCCATCCTGTACATTAACAACGCAGCGGAAAAGTTCTACTAAATTGGTGTTACCGCCGTTAGTCACCCACGTGACTAACTAGGCCTATTCTCTTAACAAGTCACGGCCTGACTAACTGGATAATTACCCGAGCATCTAAAACGTTACAATTCATAAACCACAACTTATACCGAGTATCTCATATCCTAATACATCATACTAACGTCTCATCAATATACTAAATGAGTGTACATGCACAACTCGTGTAACAAATGTAAAAGCAACCTGAAGTACTCTACCCGCTCCCACTCTCAGGTTGAGTCTTCGTCCGGTACCTACCTGCAAAGTTTAAATCACAGGCCCCAAGGGGCTCAGCATATTGCTGGTATAGAAAACGTGCAGCCCACAAGCTAGCCGGGTCACACACGATTACTTTGTCGTATTCATGCAATTGTTTATTCATACAAATAATAATAAGAAGTACGATAACAAACAACACATTTACGTGACACATTCACAGCTCAAATAAATCGAACGTCGTAATGGACGTCCATTAATGAGTAAGTTAGATTCCTAAATCCCGAGGCCTGAGAATTGATTAGTTCTCGTGTTTGACCATTCCTTATAAGTGTCAACCATTCTCCTATTAGAATTGGTTGTTCTCTAACTGAATTGTTTATTTTGTCGGGTCAAAGTAACCCTAGCCAATGAGTTATTAGCTCCATTGGTTTAATAAACAATAATTCTTAAGTTATGACGGGTGTAGGCTTGACCCTCCTGCGCCTCCTAAAGTTGCCTCCCATCTCGAACTGTTCACTCGAGATGGCCGGGTCAGTTTGTCGACCCTAGGCGGAAGACAGATCTGATGCAGATGCCGACCTCCTAAACCTGAACATGCATGACCGGAGTCAGTCCCGGATTCCTCTCCTCACAAGTTCTAGTTACCTGAAGTCTCTTTGACAATTGGTTAGTTAAACCTCTCTCGGTATTAACCAACTAACAATAAGGGTACTTATAACTTAATACAATTGTTTATTAAACAAAGTTAATGAACAAGCTCTGAATCAAGTAATGTTAGTGTACAATGGACACAATAACAATATAGTAAATCGGTTTCATGCTTAATCTTGTTTGGTCGTATCACAATAACACATAGCACACAAACCGAGGTAGACCTCGTTAGCAAACAAGCTACAAGAATCTCATACCGTACACCGGAGACTGGCTAGCTCTTAATCCCACGTTCGCCTAATCCGCCGAACGTCTCTGACTTATCTAGATCTGTAATCAGAACTAGTATTAGTACCCTGTGTCTTAGAACTAGTTCGGTTCTCTTTTCAACTTAAACATCTTCCTAGGTTAACCCGGGTATAATAGTATACCGTTAAACGGGTTCGTTCATTTAGGAGCGTTTTCGAGCTCAATTCCAATTCATTAACAAACTAACGTCGTTAGCAGTTATTTAGTCGCACAGTTAGCAACTTTAGACTCATACGAACCTTGTATTAGATTTTCGTATTTTTCACTATTCATCGTATTTTACTATTCACCGTATTTTACTATTCACGTATACGTATTTTACTATTCACGTATACTTATTTACTATTCACGTATACGTATTTTACTATTCAAGTATACGTATTTACTATTCACATATATGTATTTTACTATTCACGTATACGTCTCGTATTTGACTGTTCATATATACGTAGTTACTATTCATTTATACGTATTTACTATTCATTTATACGTATTTACTATTCATGTATACGTATTTACTATTCATTTGTACGTATACTATTCATGTATACGAGTACTATTCATGTACACTAAAATTTTTCGTATACGCCCGTATGATACGGAGTATCATACGTATTTATTTCTTTTCCCTATATAACTTGTATTTTCATTAAAATACTTTAAGTATTGATTTTCTCCTATACTTATTAAATTACGGGTATACCCCTCGTATACCTTAATTTATATACGGGTCTCATTTAAACCCGTCTTAACTCTGTTTCTTTTACAACTTGTTTCTAAATTCTTTATTTAATTTCCTTAACCTTCTTAAACACATAAAAATGTGTTATTTATATTACTTACCCATAGTTTTCTCTTAATCTCTATTTTACACTTAATAAGTTCTAAACTTGTTATTTTTATTTCTAATTTCCTCCAAAGTCTTACTTAATTAATTTCTTTTATACCTTTGGTCAATTACCAAAATATACCCAAGTTTGACCAGCCTTTTATGGTCAAACCCCCTAACTTTCCATTATTTACAATGTTACCCTTAAAGTTAGTTTAACTTAACTTTTTATTCTTTTACCCTTTTAATATCTAATCTTTTGCTACAAATTTCATTTTAGCTTTTCTAAACATTTTACAAACTGTCATTGACCAAGTTTGACCACGTTTGACCAAGTTTGACCAGGGAAATTACCATTTTACCCTTGTGGTCTTTTCTTTTATCCTAACTCATTTATTAACCAAATTAACTCTAATTAATTTCTAATTTTCGTAACTAATTTTCCTACAGATTTTTGAACATCAAAAATCATTCTAAACATCTCTAAATCACCAGATTTAATTATCTAATGTTGTAGTATATATATACTATCTTTTATTAACTTTAAATACACCAAAAACCTTATAAATTCTTATAATACTTATAAACTCTTTATAAATGGTAAACTTAACTCTACAATTATTTTCCCATCATCTAAACTTCATAAATTTCATAATAATTCATATACATTTTCGGCAATTACAATATATTACCAAACCTTCACAAAATTTACATATTACACTTAATTATACTAATTCCTTTAATTTAACTTAGTTATATAATTTTTTTCTAACTCACCTAAGTTCCCTTAATTTTCGGCCATACACTAAATTTTAGTATATGAACTTTTCTTATATATTATGATAGCTTATATTAACTGGGTTGCTATTCGCAGTACAAAATTACTAATCACCGCAGTACAAATTTTTTTTAATTCATACTGACGTTGTACACATGTAATGATGTCGTGTTGTAACTTTTGTTTTTTTTAAAAATAATTTCTTTAGCGTAAACAGTAAAAACACTCCGATTGTTACAAAACATTATAAACCCGTATTAATTGCGTCAATATGATTTTAATTGTGAATCCACGTAATTTGGACGATATTTTACGTTATTTTTGACTAAATTACAAACATTGGTACATATTCAGAATGTCGTACTCAATTCATAGTTAAAAACGTCAATTTCGGGTGAAAAATGCTCTAATTGTAATAAAAGACGTTAAACCCTTTTTAATCGCATTTTAACGTTATAATTGTGACTCCACATAAGTTAATGACAATTTATGTTGTGTTTGACTAAATTACAAACATTGTTACACTTTCAGAACGTTGTATTGAAATCGCAGTTGAAAACGTCAATTTCGGGTAAAAAACGCTCATATATATAGCCTAACCTTCCTTGGTTTATTCATTCATTTCTCATTTCCTCACTCTCTCTCCTCTATCTCTCTTCCTTAAGAAGCTCTCTTCTGACTGCCGGAGCCGCCGCCGGAGCCGCCGCCGGAGCGGCCACCTGCCGCCACCAACCACCGCCGGACCACCACCGGAAAAATTTTCCGGTGAGTTTTTCGAATTTTTATTTTGCAACTTATAGATTTGGGTGTCCTGAGTATGAATTCGGTGTTAGTTTTTTGAAATTCAACATCATTTGAGCTAGATCTAGCATGAAAAATTCGAAAATATTAAAAAAAAAAAACCCAGTCGAGCACCACCGCTGCTCTACCCGGAGACAGGCGAGAACCGGCGCTGCTCGCTCCAGACGCTAGCGAGGACTGGTGGTGCTCGAGTTCATCGCCGGCGAGGACCCCTGCTGCTCGCGTCCTCTTCTGCGCGCGCCCGAAGACGGTGCCGAGGACCGCTGCTGCTCGCGTGTGGTGGAGACGAGGACCGGCGCTACTCTTGGCAGGCGACGGCGAGGAGCTGGTCTACTCGACCCAGGCGACGGCGAGGAGCGGGTCTACTCGACCCAGGCGACGGCGAGGAGCTGTGCTCCTCGAACCAATTTTTTTTTTTGAATTCTAATATTTGGAATGATTTTTTAAATGTTTTAATTTGTTTATTTTTTAATTCTAATATTGTGAATGATTTTTAAATGTTTTAATTTGTTATTTTTTTGAATTCTAACTAATATTGTGAATGATTTTTAAATGTTTTAACTTGTTATATTTTTGAATTCTAACTAATATTGGAATGATATGATTATAATGTTTGAATTTTTATGTTATGAATGAGGAATATAACTGTGTGATATTCGTATGCAGTGATGGATCGTCTAAAAAAAGCAGTGAGACATGTCACGAAGAGGAAAATAAAGACCGGGGTGTGCAGCAGGCTATGACGGCCTCGTACCGTCGTCGTGCACATGCTCCTGGTGAAGGGCCGAGTAATCCTGCCCCCCGCATGGAAGCAGCACACCATTCATCTTTCCATCCGGGTCAATCTTCCAACGACCCGGCGTTTCAAGTACCAGCACCACCAATGGTAGCGGAGGATGACTCGGCGGTGTTCAATATACCGAGGGACGCATGCCAGTGTTGTCATCATCCAGTAGTGCTTTTTCTGACAGATCACTGCACAGCTCTAGCTACAATATCTCGGGGGAATCAAGCCACCAGACTGCTCCGTCAGGCGGTGGTAGTTCATCACGTCCACCACGCCCATCACCTGCCCGTGCTGTTGAGGACCATGTGATTACTGAGCGTTCGCCACATGCTGATGACGATGGTCGTGGTGCTGATGATGAGGACTCACCCGACGTGGATGAGGAGCAGGATAAGGAAGATGATGAAGTCATGGATAAGGAGGATGACACTGACGAGGAAGCAGCGCTAGCGATGGTTCCAATCATTCCTACCTCTTGGAAGTTGACAGAGGTGCCAGTTCCTGGAGGTCCACTACTCACTAGTGTTATCACTAGCTTCGGGGGTCATGTAGCGCTTGACTTATGGACCTCGACTAAGGTATGTTCTCTATCTTCTCCTATATTTGATCATTTAATATCATACTACGTTTTGTAAGTGTTAAATATTGGTCATTATGTAGGATCGTGGGGTTTTGAGTTTCAAATCCCGTAGGGTGATGCTTACCTGTTGGCCAAAAGATCAAATTTCCAAACCAAGAACAAGGAAGATGCTTGAGTATCCTGGTATAGAGCACCTACAGGATATTACGATGCCATACAACAATATGTCCCTCATAAGTGCTTTTGTGGAGAGGTGGCAGCCTGATACAAACTCATTCCATATGCCGTTTGGTGAGATGACGATTACCCTGCATGATGTGTGGATGATACTGCAAATCCCCATCGTCGGTCGTCCATTGATAGGGGATCCATCCACCACTGAGTTGAAGGAGGTAATGGCTGATTGTCTTAATTTTGGGGCAGATGTTGAGAGTATGATAGAGGCATTGTGGAATACCGGTGTTGTATCAATTTCAAGCTTGTTGCAGCAATGTAGGGATGAAAATGAAGAGGCAATGAAGCAGGCATGTGGTTGGTTGTATCATCTGATTGGTACCACCATATTAGCTGGAAAATCAAATGGTCGTCTGAGTCCACAGCTGTCATGTTTTGTAGCTCCTGTGAAGAAAGGTACCAAGCTTCGTAAATATGCATGGGGAGCTGGTACTCTTGCATGGTTATATCGCCAGCTAGGGATAGCATCTCGTGCCGGCTCCAGTGGGATAGGTGGTTCTATGATGTTACTTGAGGTATGTGTCCTAATGTGCATCTAGTATATGATAACTCACTGAGTATTAATAATTGGTACTGCTTAATCATTCTAGTGTTTTATATGCACAGTGCTGGATTTATGCGTACTTCCCTAAGCTGGGAGAAACATGAATCGACAATTGATATGGTATCCTACAAGGAGGAAGAACAGAATAGATGGAAAGACATAGCTTCTGAGGTAGCACAGTCAGATGATCCTACTCTGATGGCGAAATGTTACAGTCAAATCCAAAACTTCCTTCACCCAGATCTGGTGTGCCAATTAGGAGAGCCATTGGAACAGGTTGGGATTGGCAGACCTACCGGACCCTCAAGACCAAACCGACGGGAACCTTGGTCTTGGGAGCGTAACCGACCAAGGGCAGGCCAGTCAGAAGGAGCGCCATCAAATAGAAGATCACGTAATAGAGGATCATCAAATCCGAGTCGATTCCAGCCCCTTGACAACTTCCCATACTACCAGGATTTCAACCCCAACCTATATCAATATATGACTGGGTATATTGATGTTCGTGGAGATGGGAATTGTGGTTTCAGGGTCATTGCTGACTACCTATATTCAAACGAAGAGAGGTGGAAAGATGTCCGTGTAGCATTGTACAATCACATGAAGAATCAAGCACCGGCGAATGGACTATACAAGGCCATTTTTAACGAAGGACCGTACAACGACATGTTAAGAGCGCTTCATTGGAATTCAGGAGAGCCAGCACCTCCACAGAAATGGATGCACACGGAAATGGGGTTGGCGATCACGACAAGGTACACTTCGATAGTAGTTTTCTACTCTACTTTCTATGGGGGTGCGGCAAGTGCCACATACCTTCCGCTCGATAATTATACCGATCGTGATAGGCCAAGAGGAGAGATCCACATAGGAATTTGCCCCTAGGGTCATTTCATAAGGTTCGGCATGGTTCATGACTCCCCACTCCCCCCTGTCTATCCGCAGTGGTTCGCTTATAGAGATCCAAACACTGTCAGACCTTGGATTCATCAATTACAATCTAGGTTAGATAGTTGGATCAACGTTGTACCTTAGTTTTTCATTAACTTAGTTGTTGTAACTTAGTCTTTCTTTAACTTAGTGGTTGTAACTTAGTTGTTGTAACTTAGTTTTTCTATAAATTAGTTGTTGTAACTTAGTTTCTCTTTAACTTAGTTGTTGTTTTACTCATATTGACTTAAATTTGGTTATTCAAACATCTATTATTTGAAAAAAAAGTGTCTCCCCGTAACATTCAAACTTATTCAACTAAGTTTGGTGAAAAAAAAATTTGTACTGCGAATAGTAAAGTATTTGCTATTCGTAGTACAAATTAATTTTAAGTCAAATTAATAATATAAACACATAAAAATGTAATATAAACACATAAAAATGTAATCCAACACTTTTTTTTACAAAAAAAGGTTCCTGTATTGATTCCAACAAAAAAGTAACTAGTAAAATTCGCTACTAATCAACTACAAACTACTTTGGTAAATTTACTTACAGATATCATTTTTGGAAAAAAAAACACAGCGACACATCATTACATGTGTACAACGTCAATATGAATTAAAAAAATTTTGTACTGTGGTGATTAGTAATTTTGTACTACGAATAGCAACCCCCTTATATTAAAGCTTATATCATAAGGATTATAGATCTAATTTTAGATTTACAAAACATTAACTTTTAATGTGTTAAAAATTGAATCTAACACATCAATAATTTCGGTAATCCTAAACAAAATAAATAACATATTAGATCATATATAGATCAACAATTAGAACCTTGAAATAGGTAGTTGTAGGATTTACCTTGTATATTAACCATTAGCTTAATATTTAAGCTTGATTTCCTTAGAAATTTTGACAGCAATTTGCTAGAGAAATTCTCTCCAAAATTATACAACAAGATGAAGAATAAGATGGGTTAGCATCCCATGCCAATCGGCTGTAACAAAAAAAGAACAAGAAGTTTTCAAGAAGGCAATGTTTTACCTCGAGAATCAAAGGCACTTCTTCGTGGTTTTTCCTGAGAATCTGGGGGCTCATGAGCTATGGTTGTAAATCTCTTGAAAAGAGGATTCCAACGAGCTATCAAGCTTGGGATTTGGACTTAAGATGAGAAAGTTATGATTTCTACAAGATATGGTGTTCTTTAAGCTCCTAAATGGCAACAATGGAGGTAAACCAAGGTAAGAGAAGGGAGGGAGCTTCTCATTATTGAAGAGCCACGGTTGGGACAGGAGCAAATGCAAGGAATGATAGGCAATCGTTGAATGGGATGAAAAAGAATGAGAAAAGTAAGTGTAATGTAAAGTAATGTTATAATATATAAAGTAACAAAAAGGTCCCCACATTAGGCAAGCTTTTAGAATGATTGATTATGCAAGCTGGCCTTCTCATTATTGTGGCTGCCGACTGGGTTGGTCAAGGATGGTCAATTTTTTGACCATTGACCATTCTTGGTCAACATTTGACTAAATGGGCACTATTTCGGGTTACTATTCACATTAAATATTATATTTGTAAAATTTTTGGTAAAATCTTCAAATTAAATTCCTAATATGATATTAGGTAGTATACATGTATTTTAGTATGTATACAAGGCCAACTAGCCACTCAAAACCAATTTCGAAGACAATTCGCAAAAACACGCTTTAAGAGTTTTCGGGCTCCTTTTTGTGTCTTAACTCTTTTTAGAGTTTGGTTTGCTTTGCAAATAATTTTATTATTTTATTTTAGTACATTCACATATAATCAAGCCTTTAAAACCATCCAAGACTCATTCTTAAGACAATATATCCAAAATATGCTTTAAGGGGTTTTTATGGCATATTTTTGTCTTGAGTTGTTTCTGAGCTTGGTTTTCTTTGGTAATGGTTTCATAATGTTCTTAGCTTGATTATAAGCCTTATGAATTCACTTTGGACCCTTATTGAGATCATGAAATCTCTATGGTTTCTTAAAACACGTTTTCCTTTAAAGCACATTTTTGTGCTCTAAGGTGCATTTTCGGTTTAAACGCTAATTCCGCTTAATGCGTATTACTAATATTAGAGGTATTTCATATTTGAAATCTCTTGGGAATTTATTGGTAGTTCCCTAATTTATTTATACTCTTTAAAACACCTTTTGCTCTAATTGTTCCTAAAGCATGTTTTGGTGTAAATTGCTGTTTAACACTTATTCTAATGTTTCTAAGGCACGTTCTAGCCTTAGTATACCCTAATTAGATAGTTCATTAATATATTAAGGTTTGGGGTATTTCAATCTACCCCCCTTAAAAGAACTTTGTCCCCAAGTTCCTATGTATCTATATCTCTTAGAACACACAGGTAACTTCACACTAAAAGATCATATAGATCACTCAATATCTGTACAGGCATTCTGACTCACAAGGTCTGCCATACGTATATTTATATTTACCACACTTGTCACACAACATGTCTTTTGCATGTTTTAGTATTCAAAATACTTTTTGTATATTCTTTGTTGTATACTCCTCAAGTAACCGGTCCGGAGACAAAGGTTTTCATGTCCTCGAGTTCGTGAGCGAGTAATACCAAAAACACATGTCAACTCCAATTCCACTTTATGCTACCGCATCTACTCTTAACGTGGTTAATTGTGACCACTTGTAGGGAGCTTCAGGAATCATCCGACCCTGATGTGATCAGCATCAGTGTTGAACTATCCTTTCACCCCAATTTGTGTTCAGTTTTCCTTGATCTGGCCAAGATCAAGTTCTACCTCCCACGCCAACTTCAAACAATCAAATAATTATTCATGTAGCATTTTATATCTTTTAGTCCTTCTAGTCATAATCATAAATCAATACATCTCCAAATTATGGAACTCAGTCCATCAGTCATTCTTAATTCACCTCTCAACAATTACTTAGAGAATTTAATTCCTACCAGGTTCTTCATCGGTCTCATACCGATTCATACCTCATAACATTACCATATTTGGTCTCATATCAATACATATCATAGGGATTTTAATTCCCCTGGAGTTTCTACTCCTCTTTTCCTGAATTCTCGCACTGAAGTTAACGAGGTCGTCCTCTAATACATCTGGTATTCGCATTTAGTTGTGCGTAATAACCACAACCACATAAGAATGAATACATGTGTTTATATAACATACGTATCAAACATCACAACTAATTGTATTGTGCTATGCACACTGTAGGTTACGTACTCAATACGTGAAATATATGCTAATCGATTGTACGCTCTACCCCCCTTAAAATGGATTACGCCCACGTAATCAATATTATATCATCCTTGAACATAGGTTCAAGATGTTTAGGTGTCATGGAGCATTCTAGCTCCCATGTAGTCTATCTCACATTATGATTGGGTCAGAGGGTCTTCACCATGGTAATGGCTTAGTCTCTGTATCAAGGATTCTTATTGGTGTTCATACCAATCTTACAACTGTGTTACAGTGTAGTCTCTAAGGCTCCAAAGTATTTGGTAGTTAAATCGTATTTTTTTATTCGACTGGAAGATGTGAGACACATCCTTCCTTCTTCTCTTTTGTTAGGTATATTAAACCTTTAAGATACGGTCCACTAGCTTCTGCTGCGCGACTCTGATAATCTTGGGCTTAGTTTGCCCTTTATCCTCTTCAATATGTTTTAGCTCCTTTGTATCCTTATAATTTAGGAATAAGTTCTCTTAATGGACGCGTGGTATCTTTATCTACACGCCGTCATCTGTTATATCTTGTCTATCCAGTTCTCTGGAGATCTGATGTTCATACTCTTATTATGCCTTCCAGCGTCTGAATTGTTTCCTACTAATTGGCCCTCAGTCTGAGATTTCTATATTATCTGAAGCTGTTGTTCAATGCTTATTGCTCTTCACAGTTTCCTCGAAATTCTTGAGACATATGAACTGTTCATACTTACTAATTAGTGCTTCTCACACTTGATAGCTCTTAATTGTTTCCTCCTGGAATGAGTTCTTTAAGTCTTTTAATCTCATTGGTTTAACTGAGTTCTTCCTCCTCCATTGTTCACGGTAACTTGTTGTTCTGGTGTGAGTTTGCATCTCTGACTATCATATGGAGTCGACTACTTCTCGTGTTCCTTACACTACTCGTTTACATATATGGGGTACCTTACTGATACATTGCCACTTACCCGACTAACTTATAAATAAGTCTATCAGGCCCACAAGCTCCTCTAGAGTGTGGTCGTCCCACATCTCATTTAAGTATACTCGTAGTGTTCGTCACACGCTTAGTTATAGCTAATTTGTGAAGTATTCTGTTGTCGATCCCCTCTTTCATCAATCCATGATAACGCACATGTCGTTCTTCTTGAACTTAATCAAGGAATATCCATCTACTGTTTCATAACTACATTATACCTTCTGTATTTAGTACGAACTCGATCCTTTAGTAATTTGTGGTCTCTTTCCTTAGAGCCTCTTATCTCATTTCTCATGTTGATCTACTAGGAATGCACTCCCAACTCCTTACGGAATGGTCAGTGTGCTTCATGTGAAACCTTTCATCACATGGTCCAGGCTACTGGCGTTACTGCACAGTCTGTCTCCCATTTCATCATCTTACTTACATCGGTTTTTAATTCATAAATCTGATTGTTTTCGTGTCAATATTTGATGGCTTATATAGAGTGGTTGCTTTGCTGTGCACTGTAACTTAATCTACCTGATAGGTATTATTCTCGTGGCCTCCGCTACCGAAGTAGCTTTAGCTGTCTTATATTGCCCATTGATGGCACAATTCTTCAATCGTTTTACTTCAACATCTTGTCTTATATTCAATCCCCTTCATGGTGTAAACAAACTAGAAGTTCTCTAATTTCGATGTTTGGCAGTTGCCGTATCGTGTTGTAAAATGGTTATCTCTTAATATGAAGGTGTTCTACTTCATTCTCAGGTTCGTAAGTAGGCTATTTATCTCACATTCTTTCATCCTTTATGATGTTATTTACCATGTAATTTAACCGGTTACTGAAGAAGTCATCCGTTGAATCACAAGCTCTTTTGAGCGTTGGTCACTTGACGTGCCATACTGCGCACTCACAATGTTTATCTCTGACGATTGCTGATTCTTAAATCCTGGGTGTTGGATATGTGGTCCGTCTCTACAGCCTTCCATATTATTTATGTGTATCTTGAATGTTCTAAGGTAATTTCAAGGTCTAATGTTCCCATTCTCCAATAGAGAGTATTCAATCTCTAAGAAGTGAAAGCCCTTTTTGAGGGGTTTATTCCCATTCATGGCCTCACAACAAGGAGAGGTATCCCCACCCTAAAAGGAATGGTTCGTTCTCCACCCCTGTCAATAGCATTATCTCAACATTCTCATTGGTGCCCTTTCCTGGCAATTCTTCCTCAATTTAGTATAGGTTCTCATAACCACTCGTATGAACGAGTTGTAGTTCATTCATGGCTTAGATAGGCCTTCTATGTTTTCCCGTGCCTCGAGCTCTGATGTATTTAACATCCTTGGCTCGTAGGCCCTTAATGCTTGATTAGTCTAAAGTGATAGCCGGTGTTCGGTTCACTGTTGTATTCTTAATCATCTGTAGGTTATCCACGTAATTCTCTTGTTCTCTGAGCTCTGTCAATGTTGGGTCTCATCATTGGATGTACTGTTGGGTTTGACAATAAGTTGCTGTATCTCGCTTTCTGCTGTGGAAGTTCGGTTAGGTCATCCGATGTTAATCAGTGTCTGTGACAATACCTTCGCTCTCATAGACTTGCGTCTCTTAGCAATTAAGGATTAGTTCTCATTAGGCCTCTGCCTCCAGGTATCTAAGTCGGATATTTACCCTGACTATCATGTGCCGCCATGTCAAAACTTTGTTCAACTTTCGTCGACTACGCCACCCGTTAATGACTAATCATACTTGGGTGTTAATGAGTTTGGCAAACAATACTAACCATTGTTTATGGGTCTTTTCTAGCTCAACTATACCAACTCTATGGTGTAGTCCTTTTGAGGTTCTCTCTTTGTGATTGCACGTCTTTGATCCTAGGTAGGTCATTGCTTAAATTTGTTTTCTCTGATTCCGTTTCTGGGGTTTATCAACATCTTCAATGAACTTAATGGTATTATTCTGGGAGTTCATCCCGTTATTATTGAAAGTTTTTATGTCCTCCATCTTCATTATATGTCGTAGTACCTTCCTTGTAGGTTATTACTTACATCCGGTCCTCTCACATTGTTGAGTGAACTCTTTGGTTCTTCCATTCAAGGTTAGGCTTGGTTTTGGGCTAATGTTCTTACCTGTAGTGTCGGTTATCTGTTGTTGATGCTCACGTCGTTTAGTTTCCTGACCAAGTCCAGCTCCTTGCTGACTGGTGTATTGATTTGGTTGTCATGGTCAGGCCGTCAGGCCCTCCCAATATTTCGCTCTTCTGTCTTAAGGATTTGTAATCCGGTGTTAATATGTATTATACCTGTGGTTTTTACCATTTGGTCTTCACGACTTCCCGTATAGCTTCATTGCGGCAGCACTTGCCAAGGCAAGTGCGCCATGCAAGATGGGCTATCGGTACTGTGTATGTCGGCAATGGTACATTCTCCTAAACTCCATGTAGGTGGTAGTCCATGGGACTCCTTCTTTGCCCTTTTTGGATTTGGTTAGTTGATTATCTGGGCAGCTTCCAGACTGCTTTTGATTGTATAATTACTTATCAGGGTATTCCTCTTTCTGAGGGAACCCCCTTGTTCTTTCACTTTAGCCTTGGTTCTCACTCTCATTTCCACACCTTCGTCGAGGTTATCGAGTATTGACTCTCCTTAGGCACTACGTCGTAGTCTTATCTTGGAGTATGACTTGCATATGCATCCGTAGTCGTCTGAGCCATTGCAGTTAGTTCTTTGCAACCCCTTTTTTGTAGGTTCGGAGTTACCCACTTCATAATTGACTTTTAGGTAGTCCCTATGCTTTTGCGCGGTATTATCCCGTTGTTATTGCTCCCTTGGACTGTTGTCCAGTGTTTTGTCACTTCTCTTGTCCTCTCATTGCACTTGTGTACTTTCCTTCTTACTGGTATGGCGGGGTTATATCGACTGCGTAGCATGTCGACCCATGTTGCCGGTAATTATTATTCTCTCATTGGTAGGATTCCATGGGTAGCGCCTGATTCAACGTTGCGCTCCAATTAGGACCTCCAAGTCTTGAATGGCTATTGCATAACGAGGTGTTTCTCGTATTGCATAATACTAAGTAATTGCCAGATCGGGTTTTCCCGAGTAAGAGAAAGCTTGTCTTCTCTCTGGCGTTCATTTCTGGTATCTTAGAACCAGGGGCGCGGAGGGCGGGTCAGGTATTATAGATATCCGATATACATCGGGAATCCTAACTAACGCACCTCTCGCACTAACACTCAACCCTTATCCCAAAGTCTAAAGTTCCTAACTCGGTAATTCCTAAGCTCGGTAATTTCCAGTCATCAGAGCGTAACTACGCTCTGATACCACTTTTTGTAACACCCCATCTCTAAATACAATGATCGTCGCCCTAAGTCCATCCTGTACATTAACAACGCAGCGGAAAAGTTCTACTAAATTGGTGTTACTCCAGTTAGTCACCCACGTGACTCAACTAGGCCTATTCTCTTAACAAGTCACAGTCTGACTAACCGGATAATTACCCGAGCATCTAAAACGTTACAATTCATAAACCACAACTAATACCGAGTATCTCATATCCTAATACATCATACTAACGTCTCGTCAATATACTAAACGAGTGTACATGCACAACTCGTGTAACAAATGTAAAAGCAACCCGAAGTACTCTACCCGCTCCCACTCTCAGGTTGAGTCTTCGTCCGGTACCTACCTGCAAAGTTTAAATCACAGGCCCCAAGGGGCTCAGCATATTGCTGGTATAGAAAACGTGCAGCCCACAAGCTAGCCGGGTTACACACGACTACTATGTCGAATTCATGCAATTGTTTATTCATACAACATAATAATAAGAAGTACGATAACAAACAACACATTTAGTGAAACATTCACAGCTCAAATAAATCAACGTCGTAATGGACGTCCATTAATGAGTAAGTTAGATTCCTAAATCCTGAGGCCTGAGAATTGTTTAGTTCTCGTGTTTGACCATTCCTTATAAGTGTCAACCATTCTCCTATTAGAATTGGTTGTTCTCTAACTGAATTGTTTATTTTGTCGGGTCAAAGTAACCCAAGCCAATGAGTTATTAGCTCCATTGGTTTAATAAACAATAATTCTTAAGTTATGAGGGATGTAGGCTTGACCCTCCGCCTCCTGAAGTTGCCTCCCATCTCGAACTGTTCACTCGAGATGGCCGGGTCAGTTTGTCGACCCTAGGCGGAAGAAATCTGATGCAGATGCCGACCTCCTAAAACTGAACATGCATGACCGAGTCAGTCCCGGATTCCTCTCCTCACAAGTTCTAGTTAGCTGAAGTCTCTTTGACAATTGGTTAGTTAAACCTCTCTCGGTATTAACCAACTAACAATAAGGGTACTTATAACTTAATACAATTGTTTATTAAACAAAGTTAATGAACAAGCTCTGAATCAAGTAATGTTAGTGTACAATGGACACAATAACAATATAGTAAATCGGTTTCATGCTTAATCTTGTTTGGTCGTATCACAATAACACATAGCACACAAACCGAGGTAGACCTCGTTAGCAAACAAGCTACAAGAATCCCATACCGTACACCGGAGACTGGCTAGCTCTTAATCCCACGTTCGCCTAATCCGCCGAACGCCTCTGACTTATCTAGATCTGTAATCAGAACTAGTATTAGTACCCTGTGTCTTAGAACTAGTTCGGTTCTCTTTTCAACTTAAACATCTTCCTAGGTTAACCCGGGTATAATAGTATACCGTTAAACGGGTTCGTTCATTTAGGAGCGTTTTCGAGCTCAATTCCAATTCATTAACAAACTAATGTCGTTAGCAGTTATTTAGTCGCACAGTTAGCAACTTTAGACTCATACGAACCTTGTATTAGATTTTCGTATTTTTCACTATTCATCGTATTTTACTATTCACCATATTTTACTATTCACGTATACGTATTTTACTATTCACATATACTTATTTACTATTCACGTATACGTATTTTACTATTCAAGTATACGTATTTACTATTCACGTATACTTATTTACTATTCACGTATACGTCTCGTATTTGACTGTTCATATATACGTAGTTACTATTCATTTATCGTATTTACTATTCATGTATACGTATTTACTATTCATTTGTACGTATACTATTCATGTATACGAGTACTATTCATGTACACTAAAATTTTTCGTATACGCCCGTATGATACATACGTATTTATTTCTTTTCCCTATATAACTTGTATTTTCATTAAAATACTTTAAGTATTGATTTCTCCTATACTTATTTACGGGTATACCCCTCGTATACCTTAATTTATATACGGGTCTCATTTAAACCCGTCTTAACTCTGTTTCTTTTACAACTTGTTTCTAAATTATTATTTAATTTCCTTAACCTTCTTAAACACATAAAATGTGTTATTTATATTACTTACCAAAGTTTTCTCTTAATCTCTATTTTACACTTAATAAGTTCTAAACTTGTTATTTTTATTTCTAATTTCTCCAAAGTCTTACTTAATTAATTTCTTTTATACTTTGGTCAATTACCAAAATATACCCAAGTTTGACCAGCCTTTTATGGTCAAACCCCCTAACTTTCCATTATTTACAATGTTACCCTAAAGTTAGTTTAACTTAACTTTTTCTTTTATCCCTTTTAATATCTAATCTTTTGCTACAAATTTCATTTTAGCTTTCTAAACATTTTACAAACTGTCATTGACCAAGTTTGACCACGTTTGACCAAGTTTGACCAGGGAAATTACCATTTTACCCTTGTGGTCTTTTCTTTTATCCTAACTCATTTATTAACCAAATTAACTCTAATTAAAATTTAATTTTCGTAACTAATTTTCCTACAGATTTTTGAACATCAAAAATCATTCTAAACATCTCTAAATCACCAGATTTAATTATCTAATGTGTAGTATGTATATACTATCTTTTATTAACTTTATAACCAAAAACCTTATAAATTCTTATAATACTTATAAACTCTTTATAAATGGTAAACTTAACTCTACAATTATTTTCCCATCATCTAAACTTCAAAAATTTCATAATAATTCATATACATTTTCGGCAATTACAATATATTACCAAACCTTCACAAATTTTACATATTACACTTAATTATACTAATTCCTTTAATTTAACTTAGTTATATAATTTTTTTCTAACTCACCTAAGTTCCCTTAATTTTCGGCCATACACTAAATTTTAGTATATGAACTTTTCTTATATATTATGATAGCTTATATTAACTGGGTTGCTATTCGCAGTACAAAATTACTAATCACCGTAGTACAAATTTTTTTTAATTCATACTAACGTAGTACACATGTAATGATGTCGTGTTGTAACTTTTGTTTTTTTAAAAAATAATTTCTTTAGCGTAAACAGTAAAAAACACTCTGATTGTTACAAAACATTATAAACCCGTATTAATTGCGTCAATATGATTTTAATTGTGAATCCACGTAATTTGGACGACATTTTACGTTTTTTGACTAAATTACAAACATTGGTACATATTCAGAATGCCGTACTCAATTCATAGTTAAAAACGCTAATTTCGGGTGAAAAATGCTCTAATTGTAATAAAAGACGTTAAACCCTTTTTAATCGCATTTAAACGTTATAATTGTGACTCCACATAAGTTAATGACATTTTATGTTGTGTTTGACTAAATTACAAACATTGTTACACTTTCAGAACGTTGTATTGAAATCGCAGTTGAAAACGTCAATTTCGGGTAAAAAACGCTCGTACTATATATAGCCTAACCTTCCTTGGATTATTCATTTCTCACTTCCTCACTCTCTCTCTCTATCTCTCTTCCTTAAGAATCTCTCTTCTGACTGACGCGAGCCGCCGCCGGAGCCGCCACCCGCCGCCACCAACCACCGCCGGACCACCACCGGGAAAATTTTCTGGTGAGTTTTTCGAATTTTTTTTTGCAACTTATAGATTTGGGTGTCCTGAGTATGAATTCGGTGTTAGTTTTTTGAAATTCAACATCATTTGAGCTAGATCTAGCATGAAAAATTCAAAAATATTCAAAAAAAAAACCCAGTCGAGCACCACCGCTGCTCTACCCGGAGACAGGCGAGAACCGGCACTGCTCGCTCCAGACGCTAGCGAGGACTGGTGGTGCTCGAGTTCATCGCCGACGAGGACCCATGGTGCTCGCGTCCTCTTCTGCGCGCGCCCGAAGACGGTGCCGAGGACTGCTGCTGCTCGCGTGTGGTGGAGGAGAGGACCGGCGCTACTCTTGGCAGGCGACGGCGAGGAGCTGGTCTACTCGACCCAGGCGACGGCGAGGAGCTGTGCTCCTCGAACCAATTTTTTTTTTTTTGAATTCTAATATTTGGAATGATTTTTTAAATGTTTTAATTTGTTTATTTTTTTAATTCTAATATTGTGAATGATTTTTAAATGTTTTAATTTGTTATTTTTTTAATTCTAATATTGTGAATGATTTTTAAATGTTTTAATTTGTTATTTTTTGAATTCTAACTAATATTGTGAATGATTTTTAAATGTTTTAATTTGTTATTTTTTTGAATTCTAACTAATATTGTGAATGATATGATTATAAATGTTTGAATTTTTATGTTATGAATGAGGAATATAACTGTGTGATATTCGTATGCAGTGATGGATCGTCTGAAAAAAGCAGTGAGACATGTCACGAAGAGGAAGAATAAAGACCGGGGTGTGCAGCAGGCTATGACGGCCTCGTACCGTCGTCGTGCACATGCTCCTGGTGAAGGGCCGAGTAATCCTGCCCCCCGCATGGAAGCAGCACGCCATTCATCTTTCCATCCGGGTCAATCTTCCAACGACCCGGCGTTTCAAGTACCAGCACCACCAATGGTAGTGGAGGATGACTCGGCGGTGTTCAATATACCGAGGAGACGCATGCCAGTGTTGTCATCATCCAGTAGTGCTTTTTCTGACAGATCACTGCACAGGTCTAGCTACAATATCTCGGGGAATCAAGCCACCAGACTGCTCCGTCAGGCGGTGGTAGTTCATCACGTCCACCACGCCCATCACCTGCCCGTGCTGTTGAGGACCATGTGATGACTGAGCGTTCGCCACATGCTGATGACGATGGTCGTGGTGCTGATGATGAGGACTCACCCGACGTGGATGAGGAGCAGGATAAGGAAGATGATGAAGTCATGGATAAGGAGGATGACACTGACGATGAAGCAGCGCTAGCGATGGTTCCAGTCATTCTTACCTCTTGGAAGTTGACAAAGGTGCCAGTTCCTGGCGGTCCACTACTCACTAGTGTTATCACTAGCTTCGGGGGTCATGTAGCGCTTGACTTATGGACCTCGACTAAGGTATGTTCTTATCTTCTCCTGTATTTGATCATTTAATATCATACTACATTTTGTAAGTGTTAAATATTGGTCATTATGTAGGATCGTGGGGTTTTGAGTTTCAAATCCCGTAGGGTGATGCTTACCTGCTGGCCAAAAGATCAAATTTCCAAACCAAGAACAAGGAAGATGCTTGAGTATTCTGGTATAGAGCACCTACAGGATATTACGATGCCATACAACAATATGTCCCTCATCAGTGCTTTTGTGGAGAGGTGGCAGCCTGATACAAACTCATTCCATATGCCGTTTGGTGAGATGACGATTACCCTGCATGATGTGTGGATGATACTGCAAATCCCCATCGTCGGTCGTCCATTGATAGGGGATCCATCCACCACTGAGTTGAAGGAGGTAATGGCTGATTGTCTTAATTTTGGGGCAGATGTTGAGAGTATGACAGAGGCACTGTGGAATACCGGTGTTGTATCAATTTCGAGCTTGTTGCAGCAATGTAGGGATGAAAATGAAGAGGCAATGAAGCAGGCATGTGGTTGGTTGTATCATCTGATTGGTACCACTATATTAGCTGGAAAATCAAATGGTCGTCTGAGTCCACAGCTGTTTAGTTTAGTAGCTCCTGTGAAGAAAGGTACCAAGCTTCGTAAATATGCATGGGGAGCTGGTACTCTTGCATGGTTATATCGCCAGCTAGGGATAGCATCTCGTGCCGGCTCCAGTGGGATAGGTGGTTCTATGACGTTACTTGAGGTATGTGTCCTAATGTGCATCTAGTATATGATAACTCACTGAGTATTAATAATTGGTACTGCTTAATCATTCTAGTGTTTTATATGCACAGTGCTGGATTTATGCGTACTTCCCTACATTAAGACCAGCGATTAGCCCGGACTGGCGCGCTAATGATGATAGACCTTTGGCTCTAAGATGGGTGAGATCTACCTCTCAAGTGCAGGATCATCGTTCACTGCAAGGATATCGTGAGCATCTAGATGCTTTGATTGCTCTAAATGTAAGTGTTTGTAGTTGCTAACACATTGAACCATTATTATTTTTGTCTTTCTTTTTTGGTTACATTTTACTATTAATGTTCATTGTAGATTGATAGGTTGCCCTACGGTCGAGATAATGTTAATGTTCATGGAGGGCGTACATGGTATAGAGGTAACATACAGGTTTTGGGGTTGAATGAGCCATACATGCCTGGTCGCTGTCTACGCCAGTTTGGTTACATTCAGGATATCCCTGAACCTCCTATTAGACCCAACCCAAGGTCTGAAAAAAGAGGAAAAACCCAACCCTACACCTGTGTATACTCCCCCATGTATTGTTTGTGGGAAAACACTCCTAAATTGCTGGTTCCAGGGTATACGCGCACAAATGCGTGGTTGCATGCTTGTGACCCACTCTACCTAGATTGGTACACCAAGCACACACACCCGAAGATCCTAAACCCTGAGACTTATCAGACCACCCTGGTTCATCGTCCAGATCCCTGTCTAGTAAGTCATATTTTCATAGTACTTCATTACATATCACTTTTATTTTTTATGTGTACTTACCTGACCAAATGTGTTACAGCTACTGTCTGAGGCAAGTGAGCTTGCACGCCCGTACTACCAAGAGAACAATGCATGGGACTGGTCATACTATCGTCAGGGGATGCCAGAAGAAGAACAAAGGGCTGCAACTGGTGGTCTTGTGGATGTGTTCAGCTCTTTATACATATGGGATAGTTACCAGCGCCAGCATGGTGCACCCTAGTGCTTGTCATCTTGGATTTGGATGTAATAAACTTTAGTATCATCTTGGAACTATTTGTTGTCTTTCATTTTTACTTGGTGTGTTAGACGCTAGTACAATTTGTTTGGATGTAGTTTTTTTCTGGTGGACTTGGTGATGGTGGAATTATTGCTGACAATGCTGGTGACCTTGTTGATGATCTGTTGGTTGATTTTGTGGAGGTTCTTAGAACCGGTGGAGATAAGAAAAACAGGGGAGACTATGCCAAAAATTTTCTAGAAATGCATCGTTTCTGCAATGCCAATCTGGGTGGTCTATATTCTTTGTTGGTCGTTGAGTGTTCTCAGGAATTTACTTGGTGTTGAAAAGATCAATGCCAATCTGGGTGGTCTAAATTCTTTGTTGGTCGTTGAGTGTTCTCAGGAAGGATAGTGTCGAAATGAAATATCTAACATGTACCAAAGATTGAATATGTTACGAGAAATGAAATATATCAAAATGTAGAAATTCCTAAAAAGAAAGATGTGTGACCAGCTTCAATCTGAACTTTCCGGAATGCCTTTGTTTCTGTTGTGCTTGCTGCCTGAGAGAAGAAGAATTTGGTAGAAAAGGAAGCCTGAGCTGATTATTATAGCGATGGTGTGAGTGAATCTCAGTTCAGCCATGTTCTAAACATCAAGCTTGACCAAATTATTGAGGCTTGCAAATTTCTGAATGAAAGCTGGAACCCGAAGTTTGTGGTGGATGCCCTGATAATGTCCCTCCCGGTACTGTTATTGATAATACGGTGTGTCACGAGAAATGAAATATATCAAAATGTAGAAATTCCTAAGAAAGAAAAGCCCATGAATTCAAATCTGATGAAGCACATAATTAAAAGTCAATAACTATAACAACAAGTTTATTCCACGTCCAAACATTACTAAAGATTATAAATCCCGAAAATTATAACAACGCGAGAACTTACAAGATCAATTACGCAATAACCAATAACCTAATTATTTCCTAACCTTTGTCTCTCTATTCCCCGTGCTATTACATTACGTCTCATCTCATAAATTGGTTCTTGGTGTTGAAAATCATCATCATCGGGCTCAATAGGATCATAAATAACAAGTAATGGAATATGAGCGATGAAATCATTATACTCCATGTAATTCTCCATCATCCGGCGAACTGATGTATCATTTCGTACATGAATAAAAGTCCACTCGTAGTCGCCCTCCAGCCCCAAATACACCATTGTTGTTATGTTGATTCCGAGGAGGGACTGTAGTGCTCGTATTACTCGTCGTTGTATGTAACACCCCAACTACAACCATACACTTAACAACACATTGCAGCGGAAACTCAACTCATCACATTACTTATTTCAATGGTGTTACACGCCGTTAACCACCCACGTGGCTAACAAGGCTAATACATGTACTTTGTATCGGTCTGATGGACTAGATTCCCGAGCAACTACACGTTACATTAGCTTCCCTTAACAACAACCCATATACTTTATACATTCCAACCGTACCGAGTACTTACAACCTAATGCCGATAACAATTTCGGTCTTACTACGCCTACAATGCTTACGCCATTTAAATGGCTACCCATGTACAAACATCTACCTCGTCCTACTCTCGAACGGCTTCCAGCTCCTTGTACCTGAAATAGAAAAGGAGAGAAAGGGTGGCCCCCAAGGGGCTCAGCACCTTTGCTGGTATGGTAATCCCGCAGCCCACATGCTACCGGGCCACGCACAACTAATTGTCGTCTTAGCATGCAGTTGATTATATTTAAATCATGCATACAAACCATAAACACACAACACTTTGCATACACCCAACAATAGGGCTCAACATATATCCAACACATCCACACTTAACAAATCATCCAATGATTCCTTTAACCCTAGAGGTGCTCTCCTCTAAAACGGAGCTACTTCCTTAATGAACGACACGTACCCATTAATCGGGTTATCCTTAAACGCCTCTTATCACAAATTGGGATTCATTTCCATGATCCACACACTCCATATCCTACAACATATCTCATTCCTCACATAACAAAACATAACAAAACCTTTCTTGTTTCGGCGTACACATGACAACATTGCATTCATTTTAAACACCTAACGTATACATATCATAGCATAGCAGGGGAAATTGCTTAGCACAATAACAACACAAACACCATAAGATCGGTTCACACAAGGAACCTTCCACCATAGTTAGTATATATAGTGAGCCTAGAGATTATTGCCAATCTCGTGCTAAGCTCGTTACCAACCTCGTTACCGTCCAGTTATATCGAACGGATAACTTAAACCCAAGGTGTGTCGGATATAGTAATCCCAAGCACACCGAAACAACATTCGTATGCCCCTGTGGCCCGACGTGAGTCAGTAATTAGCTTTGGATAAGCTAAGGGAAGGTAGAAACCAAATTGGAATACAACCTATACATACACCAAGAGAGCCGAACCGGATATGACATCGACTCCTGTCCATCACACGCGTGGCCGGAACATGACCGGACTCCTCACCCCCCCATCAGTACATATATACTTATAAATAAGTAGTTAGAGATCCATTATGGAGCCTACCACATCCACACACCATACGGTATCATAACCGAGTTAAGCACACAAGGGAGGTTCACACACTTGCATACAACAACAATATCCATCTAACTCACACATAGCCGTGGTTAGAACGTTCCCAAGGTTTGGGCCGTTAACTCCGAATACCGATCACTCATGTGTTCCTAGATTTGATTAGCTAAGGTTTAACACATATTTGAGGTTAAATGGTATCGGAGGCCAAATTCGCCACATAAATGAATTACTATAAACTCATTACATGTTTTAATCTTACAAGGTGGCAAACACTCAGAAAAACATATTGGCATACAAGCCGGTGTAATCCGGTAGGACACAGGTTGCAAGAAAACCATACCTGTCACCGGAGTCCACTTTACCACGTCCACTTATGTTCCTCGAGCAATTCTCGAACAACTGACAACATTACATGTACTTTTATTAACATTGGGGTAACACGTTTGTTTAAAGTCTAATGCTTATAACTTTTCCCCGTTAACTTGGTTAAATAACTTTACATTTTAACATGTTTCACTCTTTCATTTTACTTCAACTTTTCACCCACCAAATTGTGACTATAACTCACCTAACATGTCCTACACAACCTTATAACATCATTATCCATCAATCCCCATCATTAGACATCTTTTAATAACCTAAAACAATGTTTTTATAGTGGTCCGGGACTTGGTCCTCTTCTTAAGTCCCGGACCATATGCTAACTCAAGTCTCGGCCTTTTAAAATGGGGTGGTCCGGGACCTTATACAAGGCCTAAGTCCCGGACCACATCCTTATGTGACTCTCGGCCTATTTTACACCCCTGGTCCGGAACTTTAACCATAACCTAGGTCCCGGACCAAACCTACAGAATTGATAAAATGTCATTTTTCAAATGTTGTTACCTTAGTTCTCCACCTCCATTAATTGTATAACTTTACCAAATGTTCCTAGGTATATTCTCATGTCTAAATATCATCTTAAACACTCCTAATTCCATGTTTGACTTGTTACTCAATTTCCACCCAAAATCTCATAACACTTGTAGCATTTACATTTGGTTTCCTAAGGGGTGTTTCACCTAAATGACCACCATACCAAAATGTTTTCTCACCATCACAACATCATCTCCCAAGCATCTTCTCTTACAAACAAATCTTCTTTTTCACACCTTCTCGAATTCCTTTCTCAAAACCTTACCTAAACATCATTCCCTCCTTATTCATCAACATTACCTAAACCTTAAACAACTTCCTAGGTCACCAAAACTTACTTAAAAACTTAGAACTTCTTACACATTTCCCAAATTTGGCCATAGCTTCTCTTGTATATACTCACATCCAAACACTTAGGTTTTTACCTTATTTCATTCAAGCACCCTAAAATCCATCAAACACATTTTTATATACAAACTTCACACATTTAGCACTACATCACAATATAGTGCATAACTAAATTGCTTGGCACTTAGGCCCTTAAATAACATGGCTCTTAGGCCCTTAAGTTGCTTAAACCATAAACACTGAATTTCCACAATATATAAGCCTTTGACCTGCAATTACACACACCAAGACATATGTTCTTTTACTAGTCTCCTTGAGAACACCTTACTAAGTCATTCACCATTTGCTCTTTAGGTAGTTTTAGCAAGCATTATAAGCTCATTTCTCCTAAGGCATTAAACCACATTAGGTTAGTATATTTACCTCTTTTCCACTCAAACTTCTTTCTTGTTTCCTCTTAAAACCGGTAAGGCATTTCATTCCTTGTCAACTACTAAACAATATACCAACATTGAAAGAGATATAAGCTTTATGCTTCATCTCATTGTAAACCATAGGTTTACATTATTTCAAAACACTTATGTAGTTTTTTACCTTGATCTTTGAAGGGTGTTGAATATCTATGAAGAGAGGACTCCACCTAGTCCTTGAAAGATTCAAATGGAGCTAGAACAAAGCAACACAAAGGGCTCCATCAATGAGTATTTTCGGTCAATGACAAAACATGGAGGAAACTTGATTTTTCTTTGAGATTCCTTACCTAGAAGCAAAGGAGATCAATAATATGTGGAAAGACAAGCTCAAGCTCCTTCAATGGTGGAACTCCATGGCACCGAAATGGGGCTCTTGAAGTTTTGAGAAGATAGAAATGAAGAGCTTGATGAGAGGAAGAGAATGGTGGTGTTTGTTTTTGATTTGGTTAAGTGAGCTAAGAAATATTGGCAATGGAAGATGGCATTTGGTGCTGTTGCTGTAGCATTACCGTGAGAACAGAAAGAAGAGAGGTAGAAGAAAGCTTAGAAACCGTGTGAAATGAAGGAGGAAGGGAGAAATGAGATTGGTTTTGCTTTGAAGATATTTATAACTTAAAGCAAATAGTAACCTATGAGTCACCTTTATTTACTTAACAAGTTAACATGTTTGGTGACTCATTACTACAAAAACCGGCCCCCTTTATATCATTAAGGTATTATAGTCTTTGTTGGTCAATTTAATTACTTATAACAACATATGTTACAACTAGCTTATAAAAATCACTATTCACAAAAACAAGGCACATAGAAGTGAAATTTTTGATTTCCCATTGATATAGCCACCCAAATGTGATACTATATAGTACACATGTTAATTAAAGAGTAATGATGGACATTTAGCCATTCAAAACTCATTTACAAGACAATTTTTCAAAAACGTGCTTTAAGACTCCTTAAAGCACTTTTGTGTCTTAACTTGTTTTCAAGCTTGGTTTTCTTTGGTAATTGATTTAATATGTTCATTAACATATTTATAAGATATAGGTATGACCATTAGGTCTTATACAAATTTATCCCAAGCTTAGAGCACTTTTTAGCCCATATTGACCTTAAGGTATTTATTTATGTTTTGTTTGGTTCCAATGTCTACCAAGGTTTCCTAAGGACTTAATTAGCCTTATAAAATCATAATTGAATATTATTAAGTCTTGGTAGGCTCTTTGGGTCCTAACCAAGTTCACTCCAAGCTTAAAGCACGTTTTTGCTCAAACTGTGTCTTAGTGTTTTATTGTGTTTTACCATGGTTTAAATGGTTCTTTGATGTTTCTAAGGCACTTTTAGCCTTTAAATACCATAGTTTAACATTTACACAACATACCAAGGTTTGGGGTATTTCAATCTACCCCCCTTAAAGAACTTCGTCCTCGACGTTCACATTTCCTCGCATCATTGGATTAGAATACGGGAATTACTTTCGAAATTAACTTCCATTACCAACCACCCTTTACATCCAACCTCGGACTTAACGGACCGGGCAACATATCCACATTATACATAACCATATCGTAACATACTTACATGATAACCTCGGACTCACGGTCCGGGTACCTTAATAACATTACACTTACATCATCAACCCTCAGACTCTCAGGTCTGGGTAACAATACAACAGTTAGACTCATAGGTCTGAATAACATAACACTTCCGAAACTACCACATTAGGACTCAAGGTCTAAAATAATATTTATTACTTATTCCACACAACATGTCTTAGCATGTATATCAAACAGAAATACCTTTTTTCATCTCTCCATGGGCTCCAGTCCCATGTTGAGTACATATACACAGTGATCCCGCAGAACCCGGTCGCGATGGACACCTTCTGGTCCCCGTTTCTTTGGGAGATCAAACATTCACTTAATTTTTAACATATATACTTCTCATGTCACCGGTCCGAAGACAAAGGCTCATGCGTCCTCAGCTCGTGAGCAAGTACTACAAAAATATTCTTTACTAGGTTACGTATAAGAGAATCCTTTATTCAAAATATGAATCGGCTGTTTTGGAAATACCATTTGAAAAACCTTTTTGAAAGCGCAATTCAACTCCAAGTTCAACTCATGCTCCTTGTATCTTTCTTAATGTGGTTGTTTGTGACCACTTACAGGGAGCTTCAAGAGTCATCCAACCCTGATGTGATCAGCATCAGTGTTGAACTATCTTTCCACCCCAATTTGTGTTCGGCTTCCCTTGATCTCATGATAATCAAGTTTCACCTCCCACTTCATTTTCAACCAACAACTAATTCAAGCATATCCCATTTTCTATCTTTAAATCCTTCTAGTCATAATCATTACATCTCCAAGGGATAGAACTCCGTCTACCAATCATCACCCAAATCCAACTTAACTCAAGTTACCTAGGAAATTTAATTCTCACTAGGTTCTATGTCGGTCTCATACCCCTTCATAAATCACAACACTGTATATATATACATATTTTTTTTATCAAAATACAATACATGGTTTACATTTATGCACCGTCGGGGTTTTAGTTCCCCGGGAGTTTCTTTGCTCCCTTCCACTTGTACTCTCACACACCACTGTTACAAAATAAACACACTTCCCACAATGGTATTCGCATCTTCTGTGCACAATTACCACAATTTAACCACGAATGAATGCGTATGTTTGTATAACACACGCGCCAACCATCATAACAAATCATTTTGTGCTATGCACAACATAGTTCACGTACACTTGTACGGTAAAACACACTAAGCGGCTTTGCGCTCTACCCCCCTTAAGAGGGATTACGCCCACGTAATCAGTCACTGAACATTGGCTTTAAATGTTCTGCCGTAATGAAGTGTTTTAACTTCTACGCGGTCTGCTATACAATGCGTTCTGGTTAGAGGATCTTAACCATATCAGCGGTTTAGTCCCTAAGCCAAGAATTCGCATTGGAGTTCTAACTCATAACCGGTTTCGGTCCTGGCTTGTGAGGCTTCTAGGCATTGATGACTAACCATTAATTCATATTCACAATGTATATTCGGTATCTGATGCATGGGCTCACTGGCCTCTGTTGCGCAACTCTGATAATTATAGGGCTAGTTTGCCCCATTCGTTAATGTTACTGTATTGTACATCTCCAATGTATTACCCTTATCTTGGTCATAATGGTTTCTCAACCGACGCATGGTATCTCTTACCCTGAGCGAATTCGGTGAGTTTCGACACTTCCCATCCACTTCTCCAAAAACTTACTGCGTAAACTGCTATGTATTTCACAATGATTGACTTGCTTCTACCGACTTACTGTCGGTTGAGATTGAGCTACTACCTAATGTGTAGTGCACTCTCGGTTATTTCCCACATCTGAGGTATATTTCATACCGACATTTGGTATTTAGTGCCACTGTTATCACTTATTCTTAACCATACCTCCACATTTGGTTTCGTACAAGTACTCTTCCATTGGTATGACCTTGCATTTCTTATGCATTAATCATTATAGTATTATAGGTTTCTTCCTACCTCCACCACAATTAACATTTCCCCAAATCCTAGCTATCCCACTTGATCATTACTGCGCCAGTGCAATACCAAAACACTCAGTCATACAGAGTGCAGAGGCGTAAACTCTTGACAGTAAATCTCTTATGCGATTGCCATAGGAATTTTCACTGTGTTTCACTAAAATTCTTATCACATAACACTTGCTTCCGGCTTACTGCTCGGTTCCTTTGCTATCACTTACTGTTGTGCCTCCACTGGGTTTAACTCATAACTCTGCTCACTCACCATTTTATCATCTAACAATACTCACACAACGGTCGCTTATTGCGCACCGTATCCTTACTCATTATACAACATCAACTTATACTGCATCCGCTATTATATTAGCTTCCGCTATTACGCTGGGTTTATCTGGCCACTTATTTGGCTGATTTTTGAATATACTACTATTTTTCTTGAGCCTTTATGTTCCTTGAGCGTTGTTCGCTACACATTTAGTTTCACACACCTATGGTGATTGCTATCAGACTTATTACTCTTCCTGTGTACACAACTGATACAAACACTTCTTTTCGTATTATTTTATTCAAATCATCCTGGGGTAATAACAACGTGGTCCATCCTCCACATATTTCTTGAACTTGGTCCACACAACTACCGCTCTCGCGGTTTCACAATATCGAGAGGTATCCCCACTCTTAAAGCAGTGGTTCGTTCTCCGCTCTATTTCCTTGTGTAACATATACTTCTGCAACCGATCACATTACATAACACAAGTTGTTGTGGCTTATAAGCCTTACCGTCACGATTCCTTCCAAGTTGTCTCTTTGGCAACTTAGGGTCTTACTGTTAAGTAGGTTATCTTCAGCGTTTAATCCGAGTATTTGTTTCAACTCTTGCGTTTCAATATATTGCTTCATCCAACAATGTTTAATCCAAATACCCCTCAAGGATTGCTCCTGAGTGTTATTAAAATATGCCATTACATTTGGCTTGCACTTATGGGTACTTTCAGTAAACTACGCCTTCTCCAATGTCTTTATATAACAGTCGGTGCACTTCGCACCTCCTGAATATTAAATATTTCCTTGCACACATTCACTGATTCCTTCAGTCTCTTTAATTTAGCTGGGTTCCTTTACTTCAACCATTCATGGTAATCCTTAGCTCTTGTTTGACTTACACTGCTGACCGTAGAACGGAGTCGACTACTTCCTGTGTTCTGGACCCTACTCGTATACATATGTGGGGTACCATACTGATACATTGCTACCTACCCAACTAACCCATAAGCAGGTCTGTCAGGCCCACAGGCTCCTATCGGAGTGCGGTCGTCCCACAACACAGTTGGTACACTTGTAGTGTCCGTCACACGCCTAGGTGAAGTATTCTGTTGTCAACTCCCTTATATTGTCCCGTGACAATATTCATTTCCTTGCTTCCCGAACTTAATCGAGGGAAAGTTTATCCACTGTTGTATCCTTGTCAACTGCCCCTGGTTTTACTGGTTTGGTTTAAAAGAAGGTTGGAAAGAAGTGTTGGTTTGAAAGAAAATCTGGTTTTGGAAAGAAAGGGTTTAGATAAATCTGGGTTTGAAACAAATCTAAGTTTGAAAGAAAATTCTCATGGTCTCACAACATCTTCTTACCTTAGCCAAGTCTAGCTTCTTGCTGACTGGTGCACTTACAATTACAGGGGTTAGGCTAACAGGCCCTTCCACTGTTATGACGATCACACTTAACTTTATGGTACTTTACCAAGTACTCTGTAGTTGTTAAAACTTCCCCGAACAGCCCTGTTATAGCAGCACTTGCCAGGGCAAGTGCGCCATGTTAACTGGCTATCGGTTCAACACATACCGGTTGTGGTATTGTTTTTACCCGCACTATCATCAGTGGCCTTGTTGGCCCTCACTGATCTTACTGTCTTGATAATAACTCCTCTAGGTGACTTCTCACGGTCTTCACATGATAATCATTAACTAGGGTGTTTCCCATTCTGGAAGACCCCTTTTTTTTATTGTTTCCTCTTCGTAGCCCGTTCCACGCATTGTCGTGGTTACTGAGACTTGTCTCTTGTTTGGGCACTACGTTGTAGCTCCGGTGGTATACCGTTGGTGTATCACTTAACAACTGTGGTCCCGTAGACACTTGTCTCGAGTTCCATTAATCCACTTCTTGCCTGTTGCATGGTCGGTGCGTTGCAAGCTGGTTATTCTCGATGCTCGGCATGTCGACCCAGGTTGTCGGAAATTCTATTCTCCCATACACAAGATTCTTCATTCTTTGTTATGAAATGCAGTTAACAATGTTCAGATGGAAACCGTCTCCGGGATTCCCAGTTTTCGGGATCTACCGTATGACAGGTCTTCCGTACTTTAAAGGTATTTAATAACAGCCAGATCGGGTATTCCCGAGTAGGAGTGGACTTCCATCTCTCTGGCGTTGTTTTCCCAAGTTATAAAACAGGGGTTGTGGAGGGCGGGTTGGATATAGTAGGTTTTCAGTATTCACTGGTAGTTCCTAACTAGCGTATCTCTCACGCTATCACTCAACCCTTAACCCCAAGTACTAAAATCCTAACTCGGTACTTCCTAAGCTCGGTAATTCAGTCATCAGAGCGATACTTCGCTCTGATACCACTTTTTGTAACACCCCAACTACAACCATACACTTAACAACACATTGCAGCGGAAACTCAACTCATCACATTACTTATTTCAATGGTGTTACACGCCGTTAACCACCCACGTGGCTAACAAGGCTAATACATGTACTTTGTATCGGTCTGATGGACTAGATTCCCGAGCAACTACACGTTACATTAGCTTCCCTTAACAACAACCCATATACTTTATACATTCCAACCGTACCGAGTACTTACAACCTAATGCCGATAACAATTTCGGTCTTACTACGCCTACAATGCTTACGCCATTTAAATGGCTACCCATGTACAAACATCTACCCCGTCCTACTCTCGAACGGCTTCCAGCTCCTTGTACCTGAAATAGAAAAGGAGAGAAAGGGTGGCCCCCAAGGGGCTCAGCACCTTTGCTGGTATGGTAATCCCGCAGCCCACATGCTACCGGGCCACGCACAACTAATTGTCGTCTTAGCATGCAGTTGATTATATTTAAATCATGCATACAAACCATAAACACACAACACTTTGCATACACCCAACAATAGGGCTCAACATATATCCAACACATCCACACTTAACAAATCATCCAATGATTCCTTTAACCCTAGAGTGGCTCTCCTCTAAAACGGAGCTACTTCCTTAATGAACGACACGTACCCATTAATCGGGTTATCCTTAAACGCCTCTTATCACAAACTGGGATTCATTTCCATGATCCACACACTCTATATCCTACAACATATCTCATTCCTCACATAACAAAACATAACAAAACCTTTCTTGTTTCGGCGTACACATGACAACATCGCATTCATTTTAAACACCTAACGTATACATATCATAGCATAGCAGGGGAAATTGCTTAGCACAATAACAACACAAACACCATAAGATCGGTTCACACAAGGAACCTTCCACCATAGTTAGTATATATAGTGAGCCTAGAGATTATTGCCAATCTCATGCTAAGCTCGTTACCAACCTCGTTACCGTCCAGTTATATCGAACGGTTAACTTAAACCCAAGGTGTGTCGGATATAGTAATCCCAAGCACACCGAAACAACATTCGTATGCCCCTGTGGCCCGACGTGAGTCAGTAATTAGCTTTGGATAAGCTAAGGGAAGGTAGAAACCAAATTGGAATACAACCTATACATACACCAAGAGAGCCGAACCGGATATGACATCGACTCCCGTCCATCACACGCGTGGCCGGAACATGACCGGACTCCTCACCCCCCATTAGTACATATATACTTATAAATAAGTAGTTAGAGATCCATTATGGAGCCTACCACATCCACACACCATACGGTATCATAACCGAGTTAAGCACACAAGGGAGGTTCACACACTTGCATACAACAACAATATCCATCTAACTCACACATAGCCGTGGTTAGAACGTTCCCAAGGTTTGGGCCGTTAACTTCGAATACCGATCACTCATGTGTTCCTAGATTTGATTAGCTAAGGTTTAACACATATTTGAGGTTAAATGGTATCGGCGGCCAAATTCGCCACATAAATGAATTACTATAAACTCATTACATGTTTAATCTTACAAGGTGGCAAACACTCAGAAAAACATATTGGCATACAAGCCGGTGTAATCCGGTAGGACACAGGTTGCAAGAAAACCATACCTGTCACCGGAGTCCACTTTACCACGTCCATTATGTTCCTCGAGCAATTCTCGAACAACTGACAAATTACATGTACTTTTATTAACATGGGGGAACACGTTTGTTTAAAGTCTAATGCTTATAACTTTTCCCCGTTAACTTGGTTAAATAACTTTACATTTTTAACATGTTTCACTCTTTCATTTTACTTCAACTTTTCACCCACCAAATTGTGCTATAACTCCATAACACCTAACATGTCTACACACCTTATAACATCATTATCCATCAATCCCCATCATTAGACATCTTTTAATAACCTAAAACAATGTTTTTATAGTGGTCCGGGACTTGGTCCTCTTCTTAAGTCCCGGACCATATGCTAACTCAAGTCTCGGCCTTTTAAAATGGGGTGGTCCGGGACCTTATACAAGGCCTAAGTCCCGGACCACATCCTTATGTGACTCTCGGCCTATTTTACACCCCTGGTCCGGAACTTTAACCATAACCTAGGTCCCGGACCAAACCTACAGAATTGATAAAATGTCATTTTTCAAATGTTGTTACCTTAGTTCTCCACTCCATTAATTGTATAACTTTACCAAATGTTCCTAGGTATATTCTCATGTCTAAATATCATCTTAAACACTCCTAATTCCATGTTGACTTGTTACTCAATTTCCACCCAAAATCTCATAACACTTGTAGCATTTACATTTGGTTTCCTAAGGGGTGTTTCACCTAAATGACCACCATACCAAAATGTTTTCTCACACATCACAACATCATCTCCCAAGCATCTTCTCTTACAAAACAAATCTTCTTTTTCACACCTTCTCGAATTCCTTTCTCAAAACCTTACCTAAACATCATTCCCTCCTTATTCATCAACATTACCTAAACCTTAAACAACTTCCTAGGTCACCAAAACTTACTTAAAACACTTAGAACTTCTTACACATTTCCCAAATTTGGCCATAGCTTCTCTTGTATATACTCACATCCAAACACTTAGGTTTTTACCTTATTTCATTCAAGCACCCTAAAATCCATCAAACACATTTTTATATACAAACTTCGCACATTTAGCACTACATCACAATATAGTGCATAACTTAAATTGCTTGGCACTTAGGCCCTTAAATAACATGGCTCTTAGGCCCTTAAGTTGCTTAAACCATAAACACTGAATTTCCACATAAATAAGCCTTTGACCTGCAATTACACACACCAAGACATATGTTCTTTTACTAGTCTCCTTGAGAACACCTTACTAAGTCATTCACCATTTGCTCTTTAGGTAGTTTTAGCAAGCATTATAAGCTCATTTCTCCTAAGGCATTAAACCACATTAGGTTAGTATATTTACCTCTTTTCCACTCAAACTTCTTTCTTGTTTCCTCTTAAAACCGGTAAGGCATTTCATTCCTTGTCAACTACTAAACATATACCAACATTGAAATGAGTATATAAGCTTTATGCTTCATCTCATTGTAAACCATAGGTTTACATTATTTCAAAAACACTTATGTAGTTGTTTTACCTTGATCTTTGAAGGGTGTTTGAATATCTATGAAGAGAGGACTCCACCTAGTCCTTGAAAGATTCAAATGGAGCTAGAACAAAGCAACACAAAGGGCTCCATCAATGAGTATTTTCGGTCAATGACAAAACATGGAGGAAACTTGATTTTTCTTTGAGATTCCTTACCTAGAAGCAAAGGAGATCAATAATATGTGGAAAGACAAGCTCAAGCTCCTTCAATGGTGGAACTCCATGGCACCGAAATGGGGCTCTTGAAGTTTTGAGAAGATAGAAATGAAGAGCTTGATGAGAGGAAGAGAATGGTGGTGTTTGTTTTTGATTTGGTTAAGTGAGCTAAGAAATATTGGCAATGGAAGATGGCATTTGGTGCTGTTGCTGTAGCATTACCGTGAGAACAGAAAGAAGAGAGGTAGAAGAAAGCTTAGAAACCGTGTGAAATGAAGGAGGAAGGGAGAAATGAGATTGGTTTTGCTTTTGAAGATATTTATAACTTAAAGCAAATAGTAACCTATGAGTCACCTTTATTTACTTAACAAGTTAACATGTTTGGTGACTCATTACTACAAAAACCGGCCCCCTTTATATCATTAAGGGTATTATAGTCTTTGTTGGTCAATTTAATTACTTATAACAACATATGTTACAACTAGCTTATAAAAATCACTATTCACAAAAACAAGGCACATAGAAGTGAAATTTTTGATTTCCCATTGATATAGCCACCCAAATGTGATACTATATAGTACACATGTTAATTAAAGAGTAATGATGGACATTTAGCCATTCAAAACTCATTTACAAGACAATTTTTCAAAAACGTGCTTTAAGACTCCTTAAAGCACTTTTGTGTCTTAACTTGTTTTCAAGCTTGGTTTTCTTTGGTAATTATTTAATATGTTCATTAACATATTTATAAGATATAGGTATGACCATTAGGTCTTATACAAATTTATCCCAAGCTTAGAGCACTTTTTAGCCCATATTGACCTTAAGGTATTTATTTATGTTTTGTTTGGTTCCAATGTCTACCAAGGTTTCCTAAGGACTTAATTAGCCTTATAAAATCATAATTGAATATTATTAAGTCTTGGTAGGCTCTTTGGGTCCTAACCAAGTTCACTCCAAGCTTAAAGCACGTTTTTGCTCAAACTGTGTCTTAGTGTTTTATTGTGTTTTACCATGGTTTAAATTTCTTTGATGTTTCTAAGGCACTTTTTAGCCTAAATACCATAGTTTAACATTTACACAACATACCAAGGTTTGGGGTATTTCATTGTAGATCCCGGAGATTACTAGGATATGGCATAGTAACTTCTACGCGTCTGTGCCCCATTCTTCTATCAAATTGTGCTCCATGACGACCAAAAGTAGTTACATAATTAACGTGCAAACAGAAAGGAAACTCCATTTGATTTTGAGAGCGAAATGGGAATTAAGGTGTGAAGAGTTCAAGCAAGATGTAATTAGACAGATTCTGAGAGCACGGGTTAAGGAATGAGTATGTTGGGACACTAATACCCACTTTTATGATATTTGAGTAACACTGACATGTCCAATGGCTAGTTCAACGGCTAGTTCAACGACTACTGAAAGGAAGCGTACCAAACACACCATGTGCAGTACAAAGTGAATTCAAAGTTACCATAGGTAATTACTTTTGTCAGGAAAGGTACACGTACCAGGTTACCATTTACAGCACAAAGTGAATTCAAAGTTACCTTAGGTAATTACTTTTGTCAGGTAAGGTACACGTACCAGGTTACCGTTTGCAGTACAAAGTGAATTCAAAGTTACCATAGGTAATTACTTTTGTCAGGAAAGGTACACGTACCAGGTCGCTGTACACGTACCAGGTTACCGTTTGCAGTACAAAGTGAATTCAAAGTTACCATAGGTAATTACTTTTGTCAGGAAAGGTACACGTACCAGGTCGTGTACACGTACCAGGTTACCGTTTGCAGTACAAAGTGAATTCAAATTACCATAGTAATTACTTTTGTCAGGTAAGGTACACGTACCAGGTTACCGTTTGCAGTACAAAGTGAATTCAAAGTTACCATAGGTAATTACTTTTGTCAGGAAAGGTACACGTACCAGGTCGCTGTACACGTACCAGGTTACCGTTTGCAGTACAAAGTGAATTCAAATTACCATAGTAATTACTTTTGTCAGGAAAGGTACACGTACCAGGTTACCGTTTGCAGTACAAAGTGAATTCAAATTACCATAGTAATTACTTTTGTCAGGAAAGGTACACGTACCAGGTTACCGTTTGTAGTACAAAGTGAATTCAAAGTTACCATAGGTAATTACTTTTGTCAGGAAAGGTACACGTACTAGGTCACTGTACACGTACCAGGTTACCGTTTGCAGTACAAAGTGAATTCAAAGTTACCATAGGTAATTACTTTTGTCAGGAAAGGTACACGTACCAGGTCGCTGTACACGTACCAGGTTACCGTTTTTTTAACTTGTAACCTTGTGGCTAGTTCATGACCAACCTCTATATAAGGGATGCCTCCTCCATTTCATCTTCACACACTCTCTCTCCATATTCTCGAAGCTCTCTATTTCCTTACTCTCTTCCAAAAATAATTTCGTAAAACTGTGCAAGCTCTCTCTCTAAACATGAGTCAATCTTAGATTCCGATCATGATATTCCAATATCAAGCCCTGTAAGTATTTAGTTCATTGTCTTTGTTAATCATATTCGCACTAATATTCCATATTTCAATATTCATCTAACATTCTCTCGACCCTTATTGCAGGAAAGTGACTCAACCACTGATTCAGATTGGGATGAATTTGATGAAGGCGTTCCAGATCATAATGCACAGATGGATGACTACATGCAAGAGATGTATAATCGAGCTCCGGTGGTGGACACAGGTTACTTATTTCAAACAAACCAGGCCTTTAGGGGTAAAGAAGAAGCGAAAGCTTGGGTAGATAGTGTTGGCCATCCCAACCATATCTACACCATAATTCAAAGTTCTCGGTCGGGCCAAGATTTCCACATAACATGCGAGAGGTATTGGAAACCACGAAGGACGTCACGACCTGGTGTCATCAACCGGCGCAGATCATCTGGTTCAAGAAATGTGGTTGTCCTTTTAAAATTAAGGGGTATTACACAAGCTACGGGTGTTTCTTGCAAGTGGGTAACGATGGCATAACCATGATCTCGCAGAGTGGGCAGAGGGTCATTTTGTGGGAAAACGCCTGACTGAGGCGGAGGAGATTATGATCGACCAGAGAACCAGAGTCGGTGTGCCCCCCTGTGCAATTTATTCCGAGCTCACAACAATCAACCCAGAAACGTCAGCAACAAGGAAAGACATATACAACCGGATACAAAAACAAAACTAGTAAATAGAGATGGTCGATCTATGGTGCAGACTCTGCTGAGTGAGCTAGACAAAAACAACTACTACTACGATTACACTACAGATCCAAGTAAGTCAACTCAGTATGTCTCAAATAACTTCAATCATTTAGGTTTCATATTAATTTGATAGATAACATGATTATATTTCACAATTTAGGGGATCAAACACGACTTGGGTCCATCTTCTTTGCACACCCTACATCTAGATTACTGCTCCATGCGTTCCCGTATGTCATAGGCATTGATGCTACCTATAAAACAAACATAGCAAAAATGCCTTTGGTTCAGTTCATCGGGATGACGAGTATAGGCAAAAACTTCAGCATTGCCTTCGCCTTTCTTGTATCAGAATCAACAGACATGTATGTGTGGGCACTTCAACAATTAAGGGACCTCCTCGGGCGGACTACAACCTCTACATTTATCACCGACAGATGTCTGGCCCTGATGAATGCCTTAGAAGAGGTATTTCCTGAATCTCATCATCTACTATGTCGGTGGCACATAAGTAGGAACGTTCAGGGGAAAGCCGAGACTTATATGGGTGATAGAGGAAGGGCGGCGGCTGCAGTCCGAATGTGGACTTCGGTTGTCTACTCGAGCACAGAGCAGGACTACAACGAGAGGTACGCACATTTCAAGAATACATACCAAAGCTACCCACGTTTCATTACGTATGTTGCATCAGTCTGGGAGAAATACAAGGAAAAATTTGTGGAGGCTTGGGTCAAGAATGTGTTGCACTTCGGCAACACATCGACAAATAGGTAAAATTGTTAATCTTGTAATGTTTAAGATAATACAGTGATTGTTATAGATCTATAAAACTTACTTAAACATTGATAGGGTGGAGAGCGCACATTCTTCTCTAAAGGCGAGATTAAGGAGTGCTAGACACACTTTGGATGTAATCTTTCCAAAGATTAACGATCATGTGAATACAAGCATCCGGGAGTTAAAAAAGGATTTTGAGGCAGCCAGGACAAAACACAGAAGAGAGCACATGAGGGTTCCAATCGCTGACCTGATCGGGAAGGTTAGTACCCTTTGCTTAGATGAGCTAGTCAAGGAGCTTGGAAGGGCGAATTATGTGCAAATGGACAGCTCAATCTGTGGATGTGACAAGGTAACCTCTCATGGATTACCTTGCGCTTGTAAATTAAACTACATGCTGGATAGTGGTATACTATGCTCGAAGAGGGATATACATCGTTTTTGGTATACCCTAAGCTGGGAGAAACATGAATCGACAATTGATATGGTATCCTACATGGAGGAAGAACAGAATAGATGGCGAGACATAGCTTCTGAGGTAGCACAGTCAGATGATCCTACTCTGATGGCGAAATGTTACAGTCAAATCCAAAACTTCCTTCACCCAGATATGGTGTGCCAATTAGGAGAGCCATTGGAACAGGTTGGGATTGGCAGACCTACCGGGCCCTCAAGACCAAACCGACGGGAACCTTCGTCTTGGGAGCGTAACCGACCAAGGGCAGGCCAGTCACAAGGAGCGCCATCAAATAGAAGATCACGTAATAGAGGATCATCAAATCCGAGTCGATTCCAGCCCCTTGACAACTTCCCATACTACCAGATTTCAACCCCAACCTATATCAATATATGACTGGGTATATTGATGTTCGTGGAGATGGGAATTGTGGTTTCAGGGTCATTGCTGACTACCTATATTCAAACAAAGAGGTGGAAAGATGTCCGTGTAGCATTGTACAATCACATGAAGAATCAAGCACCGGCGAATGGACTATACAAGGCCATTTTTAACGAAGGACCGTACAACGGCATGTTAAGAGCGCTTCATTGGAATTCAGGAGAGCCAGCACCTCCACAGAATGGATGCACACGGAAATGGGGTTGGCGATCGCGACAAGGTACACTTCGATAGTAGTTTTCTACTCTACTTCTATGGGGGTGCGGCAAGTGCCACATACCTTCGCTCGATAATTATACCGATCGTGATAGCCCAAGAGGAGAGATCCACATAGGAATTTGCCCCCAGGGTCATTTCATAAGGTTCGGCATGGTTTGACTCCCCACTCCCCCCTGTCTATCCGCAGTGGTTCGCTTATAGAGATCCAAACATGTCGGACCTTGGATTCATCAATTACAATCTAGGTTAGATAGTTGGATCAACGTTGTACCTTAGTTTTTCTTTAACTTAGTTGTTGTAACTTAGTCTTTCTTTAACTTAGTGGTTGTAACTTAGTTGTTGTAACTTAGTTTTTCTATAAATTAGTTGTTGTAACTTAGTTTCTCTTTAACTTAGTTGTTGTTTTACTCATATTGACTTAAATTTGGTTATTCAAACATCTATTATTTAAAAAAAAGTGTCTCCCCGTAACATTCAAACTTATTCAACTAAGTTTGGTGAAAAAAAAATTTGTACTACGAATAGTAAAGTATTTGCTATTCGCAGTACAAATTAATTTTAAGTCAAATTAATAATATAAACACATAAAAATGTAATATAAACACATAAAAATGTAATCCAACACTTTTTTTTACAAAAAAAAGGTTCCTGTATTGATTCCAACAAAAAAGTAACTAGTAAAATTCGCTACTAATCAACTACAAACTACTTCGGTAAATTTACTTACAGATATCATTTTTGAAAAAAAAAACACAGCGACACATCATTACATGTGTACAACGTCAATATGAATTAAAAAAATTTTGTACTACGGTGATTAGTAATTTTGTACTACGAATAGCAACCCCCTTATATTAAAGCTTATATCATAAGGATTATAGATCTAATTTTAGATTTACAAAACATTAACTTTTAATGTGTTAAAAATTGAATCTAACGCATCAATAATTTCGGTAATCCTAAACAAAATAAATAACATATTAGATCATATATAGATCAACAATTAGAACCTTGAAATAGGTAGTTGTAGGATTTACCGTGTATATTAACCATTAGCTTAATATTTAAGCTTGATTTCCTTAGAAATTTTGACAGAAATTTGCTAGAGAAATTCTCTCCAAAATTATACAACAAGATGAAGAATAAGATGGGTTAGCATCCCATGCCAATCGGCTGTAACAAAAAAAGAACAAGAAGTTTTCAAGAAGGTAATATTTTACCTCGAGAATCAAAGGCACTTCTTCGTGGTTTTTCCTGAGAATCTGGGGGCTCATGAGCTATGGTTGTAAATCTCTTCAAAAGAGGATTCCAACGAGCTATCAAGCTTGTGATTTGGACTTAAGATGAGAAAGTTATGATTTCTACAAGATATGGTGTTCTTTAAGCTCCTAAATGGCAACAATGGAGGTAAACCAAGGTAAGAGAAGGGAGGGGGCTTCTCATTATTGAAGAGCCACGGTTGGGACAGGAGCAAATTCAAGGAATGATAGGCAATCGTTGAATGGGATGAAAAAGAATGAGAAAAGTAAGTATAATGTAAAGTAATGTTATAATATATAAAGTAACAAAAAGGTCCCCACATTAGGCAAGCTTTTAGGATGATTGATTATGCAAGCTGGCCTTCTCATTATTGTGGCTGCCGACTGGGTTGGTCAAGGATGGTCAATTTTTTGACCATTGACCATTCTTGGTCAACGTTTGACTAAATGGGCACTATTTCGGGTTACTATTCACATTAAATATTATATTTGTAAAGTTTTTGGTAAAATATTCAAATTAAATTCCTAATATGATATTAGATAGTATACATGTATTTTAGTATGTATACAAGGCCAACTAGCCACTCAAAACCAAATTCGAAGACAATTCGCAAAAACACGCTTTAAGGAGTTTTCGGGCTCCTTTTTGTGTCTTAACTCTTTTTAGAGTTTGGTTTGCTTTGAAAATTATTTTATTATTTTATTTTAGTACATTCACATATAATCAAGCCTTTAAAACCATCCAAGACTCATTCTTAAGATAATATATCCAAAATATGCTTTAAGGGGTTTTTATGGCATATTTTTGTCTTGAGTTGTTTCTGAGCTTGGTTTTCTTTGGTAATGGTTTCATAATGTTCTTAGCTTGATTATAAGCCTTATGAATTCACTTTGGACCCTTATTGAGGTCATGAAATCTCTATGGTTTCTTAAAACACGTTTTCCTTTAAAGCACATTTTTGTGCTCTAAGGTGCATTTTTGGTTTAAACGCTAATTCCGCTTAATGCGTATTACTAATATTAGAGGTATTTCATATTTGAAATCTCTTGGGAATTTATTGGTAGTTCCCTAATTTATTTATACTCTTTAAAACACCTTTTGCTCTAATTGTTCCTAAAGCATGTTTTGGTGTAAATTGTTGTTTAACACTTATTCTAATGTTTCTAAGGCACGTTCTAGCCTTATTATACCCTAATTAGATAGTTCATTAGTATATTAAGGTTTGGGGTATTTCACTTGGAGTCTCCTCTTTCCAACAAGGTAAAAAGTTTTAAGAGAAACTCATTTTTCCCATTCCCATGCCTTGGCCGATTTTTGCCCATTCTCATGCCTTGTTTCTTCTTGTTTTGGAGCTTCATTGCAACCCTCCAATGGTGGAATAATCCCCTTCTTGATTCAAGGGTGAGAACCCCTCTTAAAAAGCTCCAAAAGGTAAACCCTAACTATGGTGTTCTAAACCTTGCATTGAAATTGTGTTATCTTAAGGGTTAGAATTTTAATTGTGTGCTTTTTGTGTGATTTGGATGTTGGGATGGAGTTTGGTAAGAGGGGGAGCAAGAGGAGAATTAAGGAGAGACTTGTGAATTTAAGGTAAGAAAACTACCTTAATAACTATCTTGGTTGTTTAAGAATTTGGGATGGGTTAAATTGAATAATGAACCCAAAATATGGAAAGTAATGTGCTTAGTTGATTTGAGGGATTTGTGAAATTAATTGTGAATTAATGGTTTGAATTGAGGGCCTTGGAGCCAAATGAGTTGAGTTGTGTTTATATGATGGTTTATTGAGATTTTGGAGTTACGTTGTTGTTGATGGACTTGGAGGATTTATTATGTGCTGGTAGAACCCTTGTAAGGGTGTGGCTAGTTTAGGAATGTAAATTGATGTGAATTGATGGTTTGGGAGATGTTAAGTTTATGGGGAGGTTATGGCGAAATTTTGGTAGAAAATGAGTGTTTGATGATGGCTTGGTGAATGGGAGAACCTAGGTGTTTGTAGTGTTGAGTAGAGTGGTTTAATAGCCTTGAAATGGTACTTGGAGAACTAAGAGGAGTAGTACAAAAAGCTGTAGCACAAGTGTTAGAAAATTCATGGATTTGGCCAAGAATGAATAAGAGTGTTAGGCTTGAGAAACAAAGGATGAACTTGGGTTTTTGAAGTGTATTGGTCTAAGAACGTATTGGTGTGGTGAGTAAGAGATTTGGTAAGATTGGTGGAAGGTTGTGAAACATTTGAGGAAGTTTTAAATGCACTGCTGTGCATAATGCAACAGAGGGAATGGAAAAAAAATTGTAGGAATGGACAAGGATTAAATGGTGAGTTTGACCAATGATTTAAGGGGTTTAGTGCATGGCTAAAGGTGTGTTGAAGTGCCAAAGGGTGTTAGAACATACTAGGAGGTTTGAGGGAAAGTTTGGAGAAGATTTGACAAGTTTTGGACATGCTCTGTTGTCGACCGACCCAGGGGACCGACCCTGGCTGGGTCGGTCGGTCTCTGTTAAACCACCCATAAGAGGTTCTAGAATGGACCGACCCAAGTGGTTGGGTCGGTCGGGCTAAAAACGAAGGACAAATAAGTTTCTGGAATGGACCGACCCAGAGGGGTATGGGTCCATCGGAATAGTGTTGGGTCGGTCGGGCAAAAAATCAGAGAACCCGAATGTTAATGGAATGGACCGACCCAAGTGGTTGGGTCGGTCAGTGGGTCTGTCGGCCTTTTATAAAAAAATGAAATTTAATTAGATTAATATATATTAATACATATATATATATATATATATATGTACACACATATATATACATACATATATATATGTGCATGAGTAAGGCGTTAGTGCTAAAGTAAGGAAGGTAAGAAAGTTAAGCACACTAGAGTAAAACTAAAATTAACGGGACAGCGGGGTAAGTACGGGAGTAATAATAGTTTACATACCGTATAACCATGATGTTGATAAAAACGTTTGAATAATAATACCAGTTGTTCGGAAACTACCGGAGGAGCGTGGAGTGACGCGTTAAGAGTAAATCCTCGGGGACACGGTAGAGTAACCCATGGTGTAGGGTATGGTTTTCTTGCAACTTGTGTCCTACCGGGTTACACCGGCTTGTATGCCTATGTGTTTTTCTGTATGTTTGCCACCTTGCAAGATAAAACATGAAATGAGTTTACAGTAATTCATTAATGTGGCGTAAATAATTCCGATACCGTTTAACCTTAAATATGCGTTAAACGGTAGCTAACCGACTCTAGGATCACATAAGAGATCGGTATTCGGATTTAACGTCCCAACCTACGGGAACGTTTTAACTACTGCTATCCGTGCGTTAGTCGTATATCGTGGTTATGTGTGATGTGTGTTGCCCTTGATATATCGTTGTTTAACGAATGTTGTTGCCCATGTTTGTCGAATGGGATGCACCTCCCTTGTGTGCGATTAACCAAGCTTGTAAACCCAAATGGTGTATGGATGTGATAAGTTCCATAAAGGAACTTCTAACTAATATGTATATGTTATGGGGGGTGAGGAATCCGGTCGTTCCGGTCGCGCACGTTGTTTGGGAGTTGATGTATATATTTGAATTAACTCCCACTCTGTTATGTTATGGTTGTTTTTCCTTCTTGGATTACAATCACCCACAAGCTTAACCAAGGCTTACCTACCTCATCATTATTGGAGCTAGGGGAAATTGTGTATGGTGTGATCGGTCCTATATTACGGCCGACACATCTAAGTGAAGTAAGTGAGTACGGTGTGCTCGGGCCTATATTTCCTCCGGCACGTCCTAAGTAAAGTGTACGTTCTCTAAGAAGAACAGTATCAAGTTGTGTACATGTTATTAAGTGAAGTATGTTGTTACGTTGTGTACGTTGATCTCCGAAATCAACCCCGTACGACTATAAGAGGCAATTAAGTATAACCCGATTAAATGGGTATGTGTCGTCTAACAAGGAATAGCTCCATTAGGGTAGAACCCTCAAGGGACAAAGAACACAATAATGTGATCTAACCAATGTGATGTGTTAATCTTATGTTTGTATCCTGTTCATTTGATGTGTGATTTATAAGAATGATATGTGTGTATAGTTTTATTCATGTTTTAAATATAATTAACCGCATGCTCACCGACAAATAGTTGTGCGTGGCCCGGTAGTATGCGGGCTGCTTGATTACCATACCAGCAAAGGTGCTAACCCCCTTTGGGGGGCCCCCATACTTTTCAGGTACGATGGAGCTTGCAGCCGTTCGAGAGTAGGACAGGGTAGCTGTTTATACTTGGATAGTTATTTAGTTATTTATGTAGTTGTAAGGGATGTAAAACTGAAGTTTGATAATCGATAGCTGAAAGTATGGACTCGGTACAGTTGTAATGTAAATGTATGTATTTCGGTTTGGAAACAGTTGGTAATGTAAAGTGTAGCGCTCGGTAATCTTGTCCATCAGACCGGTACACTATGTATGTATTAGCCTTGTTAGCCACGTGGGTGGCTAACGGCGTGTAACACCCATGGATTAAGTTAAGTGTTGAGTTGTAACTCCGCTGCTAAATGTTGTTAAGTATGGTGTTTGTAGTTGGGGTGTTACAGCATTGACCTAACCTGGTCATGTGTAAGAATTGGGCAACCGGTGCCTTTTCACGCCAACTGGCGTGCTATCGCATCAGCCCACTTGCCTCCGATGCTTAATCATTGATACAGTGCCCTCTTACGCTACTCAGCATGACCTACGCCGACCCTACTCAGTCGCGTATGAAAGTATGTCAACACATGCCATTTCATGCACACATGTTTGACCAGCGTCAACTCTTCTCGATGTGTGCTGATAATCCAACACCATGTGTTGGTTCATGCACCCATGCACGACCAGCATCAGCTTATCCTGCTACATGTTGAAACAACGACATCCACATCTGCCTTACCCGTGGCCAGGGAGATCAAACGTGAACCCACTCGGTTCCCCGTCGCAACTTGGCACCTCGTGCCATCTTGCACACCCTAGCGCATCCAGCATCAGCGCCCCGGCTGCTTGCTGACAACGCGACATCACATGCCGACTCATGCTCACCAGTGTGTTTGACGACAACCCATCCGGTTGCACGTCATTAATTCCGACACCTGGGACATCCTTGTGTACAGCACAATCAGCGTCAACTTACCCACCTATCCAATGGGAAACTACCATCCCGTGCCAAGCCACGCATAACCAGCAAGGCCCGCGCCAATCTACTCGATCACATGCTACAAAAATAGCATCCAATGATACCATTGTGCAAGCACGGTTAGCAAGAGCCCACCTGGCGTCAAGCTGGAAACCGGGCGTCACAAGCCACTCTTGTACTCATGTACCCAATGTGGCCTAACTTTCCCCGTTTTAGCTTTGGTCCAAGTATTTTTCTAATCATGATGTGAAAAGTATTTAAGGATCCAAGAGAAAGTTCATCAGGAACACCATCAATCCATAGCAAATTTCCATTAACATTCAAAAGTCCTTACAATATTTCAGTTGTATTACATGAGCCGATACACAAAAATGGGTACAGTACTTCAAAAAAGGAATACAAGAGTTCAATATTAACAACATATTGACCACCACTACATAACAAACTCTTAGTTTTACACGGTGATCACTCTAAAGTACAAAAATTTCTACTCCTGTAAAACAACTGTCCTCAACTTGGGGGATGCAGGACTGATTCCAGGAAGGTTAGGACATCCATTTTTCAGTGGGTTGGTTGCTCCTTTGGACCAACAAGGGTGTTCACACCCGCATTTGCAACCTATGAGCATTCCCGCCTGAAGTGTGGGACACCGCACCTAAAACAGCTAACGCCCGATTTGGGTTTAGGGAACTCCTCGTTCGCCTCCGAACTTGCACGTTCTTGGGCATCATCTCGGTCATGAAGAAGGGCAGGTCCAAAATCCCTTTCTGGTTTTCCATGATTCCTACCTTTTCTAGCAGAACGACTATCTTTACTGGGTTGCCTTACCCAACTGAAGTCCACTAGACTCTCAGCCGCAATAATTGCTTGTTCGAGGGTGGAAACATCCCTCCTAACAAACTTCTGAATGAGCCCACGGTATCAGACCTTTTATGAAGTTGTACACGTGATCCCCTTCGTGCATATTGGACAAATCGGACATTATGGAGTTAAACTCCCTTATGTAATCTTGAATAGTACCCATCTGCTTTAGGTCACTCAAACAATCGTGGGCTCTATCATCAGCATCCTGAGGAAAGAGTTGGGCCTTCAACGCCCTTTTAAACTCAACCCAGCATCAAATAGGAGTTTGGCCACGTGTGCGGTCACGTTCAACTTTGCACCGCCACCACTTCTTGGCATGGCCCTCCAAAAATGTAACCGCAGGGAAGACCTTCTGACCATCATCAGTATTATATGCTTTGAAATGTTCCTCCATGTTGAAAAAGGAAATCCTTAAGCTTCTCAGAGTCGAAGCTGATGCGGTGGACCCAGAGTTGGATTTGTTAAGTGTTGTCCAAGGATTTGTGAATGACAACAAGTTCCTTAAAGACGTTAATGTGTTGGCCAGTGATGTTGCACAACTCAAAGCGAGATTTGAATATGAAGAGCAAGAAGAAGATTTTGAGGCTCGAGTTGATGAACATGCCTCGCTAGCTAAATAGAATGCTGACCATTCAAAGAAATTGAGCAAAGCGCTTGATGCCTTAGCAAACCGTGGAGTGCCCTTCGATAATTCAAAAGTTAAACCAAGGGATCCAACCCGCTTTGATGGGACCTGTGATGCCGAAGCCGTTGAGAATTTCCTTTACGATATAGAGAACTACTTTGATGCCTCAAGAATAAGAGAAGACCTAACGGTCTCGGTTGCTAAAACCTATCTAGTTGGGCATGCCAAGAAGTGGTAACGTCTGAAGGAAGAGACCGATCGTATTAATGGAAATTTGGTCCCAAGAACTTGGGATGATTTCAGAGGAGCTTTAATGGCACACTTTCTTCCCCTGGACACAACTTATAGGGCAAGGACTCGTCTCCGAGCCCTCAAATAGTCCGGTTCCATTCGAAAGTTTATTGAGGACTTCATCTCGATCATTTATGATCTCCCAACGATGGATGAAGGTGATAAGGCATGCTTTTATTGAAGGTTTAAAACCTTTGGCTCAGAATGAGCTAAGGAGAAGTAGGGTCACAACTGTCTCCCAAGCGATTGAGGTTGTAGAGGGGTTTGTGGATTTCCGATAGGATTCCTCATCTGGAAAGGCTGGTTGTTCTAATCTAAGAAAAAGGGAAATTCCTCCTCATGGAAACGAAAGTGGTCCATGACTCAACTTGGGAGAAAACCTAGCCACTCAGGATCAATGAAAGTAGAGGTGACGGTCCAAGAAAGGGAGTCAAAGCCCTTTAACAAGAAAAAGGAAGAAGACTAAATCAAACTTCACCCGAACTTGTTATTTTTGTGGTTGATGCACATTTTGCTACATCCTGCCCCAAACGAGCAAATATTTTTGCGCTCTTGAATCCCTTCAATGAGGGTGCTCGCAAGGATGTTGTCCCTAAACTTTTACTCCAACACTAGTTTGCCAGCACTAAACATTGACTCAGAATCAACAATTGATGTTGGAACTGATTTATGGCCGTCAACACTACATGCAAAAATAGACCTAAGCTGTTTGATACGAACTTCGGCTCCTGTTCCCGCATTTGTATCTGATTCTAGAGAGGAGTCAGAGAATTCTAGAGAAAGAAAAGTTTTGATAATTTGAAATGAGATTAAGGCTCTGCTTGGCATGGCTTTTTTGCAGTTGTTTTGTAGCTGTTATGGTCTGGTTGTTTTGACTGGTTGTTTTGTAGCGTTTTGTTAGTTGTTCTGTGCTGGTATATATGTGACTCTTTTGAAAACTGCTGTTTGGCAGTGTGGTTGTTTCGTGCGGTGTTTTTGAATATATTAGTTAAGTTAGTTATGTGCGGTGCGCTACCGATTTCTGTTATACAATTACAAATTTTATATTATATTTTTTAAAACAATTTATTGTTAAGTTGTAAATAAAGAAACTACTAACAAATATATAAATTAATATATACATAATTTATTAACTAGGAAGAGAACAAATATTTATTACAATCAATTTTTGTTAACATTTTTATTAAGGTCTATACAAATCATTTCCTATTATCAACCACAATTCTATCACTGGATAACAACAGTTACAACTATACATGGTTTTAGCACACCAGACTACTTGTTCACATTTGAATAAAAGAAAAAATATAATAATTAACTAGTGAACTTTATTAATGTTTACTTCATACAAAAAAATAAACAATTTATTTGTTAAAAAAATATGGCCTATATATTACTATCTGTACATATCATTTTTGTAAAAACAAATAATAAGTGAATTTTTTTAAAATTAGTTAATTTATTCATATCAATCGCTACAATTTCACAACCCTAACTTGTAAACAATAATTTGTACGATATTCATTCTCTTCATGACGGTAATTTTACAAATTATAGTACTCATTCTCTTTGCAGCATAAACTGCTAGCTGTTTTGTGATTGTTTTATGCTGGTATATTTGTGACTGTTTTGAAAACTGTTGTTTGACATGACACATATATATATATCACAAAACTACCATGTCCAAACGAAGCCTAAGAGATAATGGGAGGTGCGAGTCTTACAAATTTTTTTTAAATTAAGAACTCAATTAGTTGTTTGGTATTATATAAATACAACTTCAAGCTAAGAACAACATTATAAAGTTCTTTTATACAGGTTCACTAAAAGTTCACCTGAAAACTATGCTTTATTAAGGAAAAAGGTTTTTATATGTTCCATCTTTTCCTTCATTTGCAGTTAGGTTTTATCAACGGGACGAACTTTGGATATTCTAACTAAATTCATAATAACGAATTCGTAATTTATTATCATAGTTAAAACAATCAAAAATTTGCTATAAATGTCATTTATTGTTTCTAGTAAATTTATAATGACTGGAAATTGTACAAATTAACCTTTGATTTTGTGATCCAGTAACTAAAAAAATTTCTCGCATATTTTATCAAATATTACACGAAGTATTTAAAAACCAACGAGCTTGGAGTAACAAGTCCAATGGATGATAACTGTTTTAGCTAAGCTACTACAATAGTATACAAGAGGCAGAAAAGAAATTATCCGAGAAACACTTCAAAAAGTTGTTTGAGAAGATAGATCCAATGAGAGGACTGCCATACGATAGCACCGTACCACATCTCCTAGACTATATACACACATATGTGAAGTCATCCGTGTCACTAATATACTGCTTCAATATCATGAGCAGTGAAACTTCAATATTTGGCAGACATTCCACATTAAGAGCTTGGACCAAGACTGGGCACCAAGCTACAATGGCTAAAAGAAAAGACTTCATATGTCCTAAGGCAAATAAACATATGCGCTAGCGCACAGGAGCAATGACAATGCCAGCATTGTCCACGAGATAGGTCAACAATCCAGCTAAAACAGCAACATTGGCTCCTGGATTATTGCCAGCAATGAGGAACAAGACATAGTAGTCCATACCAAAATCAAGACATATGCATAGAGGTAGTCAGAAACTTGCAATGTACTGAGTAACTCATAACAAGGAAATCATAAAAATAAATTTGTAGTTCTAACGAACATAATAACCAGTGAACCACTTGCATGGAAATCAGATTCCACAAATGACAATTGTTAACCAAAACTCAATATAGCCTGTGCAAGGACATACTCGAACAAATGCAGTTCACATAAACTTTAGATAAGTTTTCCATCATAAAGATGCTGTCTGTATTCATACATCACCACATACATACAACACTTCTCAATTTCTACGATCTTTAACATGCTTCCAGATATATTAACTTCTTTGATCCTAAAAACAACAAACCAATCAAGTCCAGACACTGCAGTCATTTCACAATACAAGTCAGAACAAACATCCAGTAGATTATATTGGTTTTGTTGCAACTAGTAACAAACAAGGCATGTGAATATGCAACTCAAACAGGAATGAATGATATTCTGCAAGGCCAGATAATGAGCAAATTACACCTAATTGCAAGAAAGATTAATATGTAACAAACAGTGAAGCAATCAGTAGAACTTATCCAATTGTGGTCCTGAGGATGACCAAATTACCATGTACAAAGTTACCTTGTCACGGTACATATGTCCAAACTAGATCGAATCACAGCATAGTTGCTATTAACACCAATTGTGAGGTTCTGACTAAGTCAAAACCATATCAAAGCAAGAACCCCAGAAAAAGAACAAGACAATAACAGATAGATACATATGGTTTTAAAGTAGAGGGCGAGTCAAATCACGATGACCCAACCAATTAACAGCTTCAAACTAATCAGAACATGAAGCCAATAACTCAACGATGTCAAATTTATAAATATCACGACAAAACTTGTGATCACAATAGAAATTTAAGCCCAAATCATTATTTTGCAGCTTGCAGATAAAAGAACACTGTTTAGTATTTAAAGTAGACTCCAAATATACATAATGGTGTATATAATAGCGAACAATCCATCAAATTACAGAAGAACACCATATTACATTTCAAATACCGAACGAAAAAGAAAAAAAAAATGCTCCTTTAACCCCCCAGTTCGTTTAAAGCGTTGCGAAAGCACCACACATAGATTTCACAAGCTGGTAGAATTAATAAAATTAGCCCGTAGAAAAACAACCAAGAAAGAACGAACAAGACAGAAGTCAGGTATTTTCCTTCAGCCGGAGCCAGAGTTATTCCATTCGAGCTCATACCCTAAAAGTGCAGCATACTGAACGATTCTATAAGTTACACGGGGAGACTATCGACAGCGTTAGGGGTTCGAGTGGCAGATGCGAACGCGTGGCGGCCATCGTCATGGCGAGTGGAGTTGCAAAACATAAGGGGGCGATCGTTGGCATCTTCATCATCGTCTAGGTCGGCTGTACTGAGGTTGATGCAGGAACATCGCTCAAGGGAGGTGAAGAAGGCAGACACAACGCTCGCGCCGACATAGTTTGCGACGGTGTATAGCTTATCCGTCGTCGTTAAGCTATTGTTTTCCATTTGGTTGCCGGAGTATGAAAGATATCGGAGATAAGGGATCGCAGATCAGATTTGATTTCGAGACGATAGAGAGATTGGTAAAGTATGTCTTGCTTGACCTTTTCAAGATGACAAATCGAAAAGACGTGTGTGGGACTGTTGGATATGAATATCAGAGTGTCGGTTAGCTCAATTAAATACGTTTGTTGGGCCTCAGTATTTGGGCCGATCAAACCGTAAGAAATAGGCTATTGCGTCGATAAAAGCCCATCTAGCTTATAGTTCCAATTAGGGTGTTTATGGTAGGTTAACCGCATATGCGGTACCGATTAATCAGGTAATACGGTTTTTAAAAAGTTGATACCGCTACTATTTTATTTATGTCGGTTAACCGTATTTAGGTTAATCATTTACAGCGGTACGATAATTCAGGTTAACTGAAACTGGTGTAGATTTTTTTATGTAAATAACCTTGTGTAATGATAACAAACTAGATAAAAGTGAGCAAATAAAAACAATAAAAAAACTAGAAAGTACAAAGCATTCCATATCATGTGTAAGCATTAGTCTATATACGTAACATATAACACAAAAATTGAATCCACCATTATATAATGCTCAATCATCTAACAAATTCATTATATAATATATAACCTGCATATTTATAATCGTAATGATACGAAACAATCCAAGAATATAAGACAAAATCAATTCATGTAGATTTGAACAACATAATTTACAAGCTGTTTTCTTAACTAAGTGATAACAAAATACATCTTAAAAGATTTACAAAACATAATTACAATATACACTATCTATAATGCTTACCTTGCGCTTTAATGCATATAATATATTACGTCATAGGTAAGGAGTATCCTTTTCTAAATTATAGATTATCTTTGTTCAAGTTATCAAAATATAAGTTAAAGGATATACAAAAGACTAGCACATAATAAATAATATTAAAATATTAAAAACCAAAATTGAAGACTATTGTATATATAAATATATAGTTATATAATATAACCGGTTAACCGCGTTTAACCATGATATAAGTCATATACCGTTACCCTAAACCGTATATGTCTAATTATAATGGTACGGTTAACCGGTTAGACGGTACGGTATAAACAGGTTTCGATATGGTAACGGTAACGGTTTTTTTTTGGGAAAATTCACGATATACCCCTGTTTTCTTTTGTAATTCACAATATACCCCTGTGTTTTTGGTAATTCAACTTTAAACATGCTTAAATGTTGTCCAAAATTGATGAAACTTTACATGGACGATGCTAAAGTGTTATATTTTGGTCCAAATCCAAATTTGAAGTTTTTTAAGCTCACATGTGACCTGTAGGACCCAATGAACATGTGGCATATTCATTGGGCCCCACAGGTCACATGTGAGCTTAAAAAATTTCATATTTGATATTGGAGAAAATATAACACTTTAGCATCATCCATGTAAAATTTCATCAATTTTGGACAACATTTAAGCATGTTTAAAGTTGAATTATGAAAAACACAAGGATATATTGTGAATTACGAAAGAAAACAGGGGTATATCGTGAATTTCCCCTTTTTGCACCCCTAGTTCCAATGAACATATGGAAGATAAGAGACAGGTCGCGTAGGATGCCACGTCATATAGAGAGAGGAGGGGATGGAGTTACAAAAGATCCCGCTGGTGACAGCAGCAGCTGGATATGAGTGATGAGTGATGAGTGATGAGTGATGACTGGCGGTAGTTAAAAGAAGCGAGTAGCAACATCACAGAAGAGAGTAAGATGTCGAGCTTTTCCATATCTTTCCCTACTACTTCCTTTGCCTCCTCAACAAAGCACTCGTCGCCGAAACATTTGTCTCGTTTCTCAATCTCATGCTCTGGTAACTCTCTCCCCCTCTCTCTGCATATCGCCAGAAACATTTTGTCGCCAGTTCTAAGTTTGAATTCCGTACAACGGTACAAACTCAGAGTATTAGCATATTTTGATTCAGAATCCACGCTGCAACCTTAAATTAAGCAATCCGATATTTTTAAATTGTGTTACGTACGGCCTGTGGTGCACGTAGTAGACGTAGTTTGTTGCAGGACGGCTTGAGTTGAAGTTGGTAATAGCTTCCTCTCCTGTAAAGTTGCAATGTTGAAAAATCGCCTAAAGGCCCCCTATTACAGAATTCTAATGTTACTGGGGACGGTTTTTGCTAACATATCTGGATTTAGATCTCACTATAATTGTTACGGCAGATATTTTGATTGATCAAACTCAAACTCAGTTACATACTAGGTTGAGTTACAGACTCAAAAGTCGAGTCTTGAACTGATCGACATATTAAACGGCCAAGTGAAATTCTCACTGTACCAAATCAACATTAGGCAGATTATGAACAGATTATATTTTTAACAGATAATTTAGAGAATATCTTTTCTATTTAATATCTGAGTCAGTTGCTAGGATTTTATCTTTAAAGAATTAATATCTTTAAAGATAATGTTTTATGTAAATTAATATCTATATATATAGCAGTCATTAGGTTAAGGAGTGGGGACGTTTTTGAGAGAAAAGAAAGGTGAGAATTGATTATTGCGTCTTGAGAGTAAAATCTCGTGTCTTGTAATTCAATAGGTTTTTGTGAGACTGGATTGAATTACGTGTTTACTCTATTAAGAGCGTGTTCTCTAAGAGTATGAGAGTGTATTGTATTCAATACATGCTAATAAAAGTGAAGGTTCACGTGTGATCATCTGTCTTTTATCCAAATTTCATCTCTTGTTAATTCTGTTCTGGGTGAGCCTGTAACACAGTCACTGAGTTCTTCATGAGTAACTTACTCAAGAAGAACGGTTTAGGAACTTTCAATAATTGAATTCTACCAGTGAAACGGAGTAGTTACCTCCTGCACGACTTGCCTTTTAACATCTATTTGGACTGGAAATGTATAGAGTTGTTTCTTCTAGTGTGATATCTAGGGCAAATGATATCACGGAAGATTGTGACTGCTTTGATGCTATTACTCTGTGCAGGTAATAGAGATGGGAGTAGCTATCCCGAGGGAAATCTGTCTCCACTTAAGAATCTAAAGGGTGTGACTTTGGGTCTTCTGGCGGCTTGTGCTGTTGCAGTAGCATCTCCAGTAATAGCTGCTAATCAGGTGATGGATCAACTCCCATTATGACTTTGTCTGCATCTAGAAAAATCGTATTTAATCAAGTATGGAGTTTACCTCACTGAAGTTGAGATTATCTGATATTCAGGTTTCTGAAAACCATTATTATGTTGGAGGCTTTAGGTGAGTTGATAGATATTTGCAAAAAGATAATATCATCTTGGAGGGTGGGAAAATGAAACCCAGAGAATTGTTTATCGATTCATCCGTTGTTTGTCTTTCATGGGGTAAAAACCTCCACAAGAGTCTTTATCGATAATATTATCAGTGGTGCTTCATCGTGCAACTACTATCACATGTCCAGTATATGTGACTGTATGCAGAATTTTTAATTCTGGAGTATGACTTGCAATAGAAGCTCAGCTACATATCCCAGTACAACACATGTATTACGCTGAAAGCGCTAACTTTGGATAATAAGCATCCAGATCGTCAGTTTGCCTATTCCTGGTCATTATCCTGTCAATACTGCTGTATGATTTATATGCTCATGTACATTGATGGTTTATTGTCTCTGCGCTGCAAACTGGATAGAAGACAACGTCAAAATGCTTGTGAAAATTCCTTTTCTGTTGCATGTTATTGCACTACTTAATATCATTCCTGTTCCAGTTGACATGTCATCTAACTACTACACAAATTCCTTCCCCCAAAACACTTGCAGAGACTGCCTCCTTTGTCCAATGAGCCTGACCGCTGCGAGCGTGCATTTGTTGGAAACACAATAGGCCAGGCAAATGGCGTGTATGATAAGCCCTTAGATTTACGCTTCTGCAACTACAGTAATGAAAAGTCCAACCTCAAGGGGAAGACTCTTTCAGCTGCTCTGATGTCAGATGCTATGTTTGATGGTGCTGACATGTCTGAGGTTGTCATGTCAAAGGCATATGCTGCGGGAGCTAGCTTCAAGGGTATGATCTCTTGTCCTTCTGGTCCTTAACACTACCAGTTTTGAAGTGTGATTTTTATCTTGCACGGGATCTTCACTTTTTCAGTTTGGTGACTTGTGAGCTAAATTGCATTCAATGGCCTGAAGAGATATATTTGGTGTATGATTTATATGTACATCATCTTGTTATCCATCCACCAAAGTGAATTTAGTTGTGTCTAATTTTGGAAATTTAACTCATTGCATTGTAGCCGACCCCAACTCTAATTTTGCCCCAACCTCATATATTGATTCATGTTAGCCGACCCCAATCGTTTAGGGAATAAGGGTTTGATGTTCTTGTTGTTGCAATTCATTGCATGGTATTCTTGTAGGAGGTGAATCCATTAGGAGATGGTTTAAGCCTCCAAATTTTGTCTTCAAAATGTTCAGCTAATAGGAATGGTTCCCCAGTCAAACATTTGGTGGTTTGAAATTTTAAGTCTGTGGGGGAAAGCACATTGATGGTACTTGAAATGTAAGTTGTTGTTTGTTCATGATTATGTTTGATGCAAAATTAAATTTTGAAAGATGAAAAGGAGTTGAGATATTTGAGGAAATGGTCAATATGTTGCTTGAGCATACATTTTGTAATCATAGATGTGGTTGCATAAGGAATATAATTTCTCCAATTTGATTCGAAACCTCTTTTAAGATGAACGGGAGGTGGAGGGATTGCACAACCACTGCGCCAGGGTAGGAAGAGTGAACCAATACACCTGTAGAACCAGTTTCTGGAACAATTATCCATGGAATCCTCATTTTTAAACTCTTGAATCAACCTCCAATATTCTTTTCTTCTTTACTGGTATGATTGTTTGATTGTTATTTTTTCACCCGTATTATGTAACATCCTTGCACACATGGCCATTGCTGAAGCTATTGTAGTTGTTAAAAGTGGTTGATGCAAACAAATTAGAAGGTTTTACCATTGTCACCAAACAAATAATAATAAGGCTCAGATTTTTTATTGCTTTTGGACCTGGAAATATGACCTCCATAGTTAGGGCAAGGATAGCCCAATTGGTGATCATGAAAATAAAATCTGTTTCAGTGTAACCCTCTCACAATAAACCATCATGTTTTTAATTTTGCAGGTGTGGATTTCTCTAATGCAGTGTTGGATCGGGTTAACTTTCAGAAAGCCAATCTCGAAGGAGCTGTGTTCAGAAACACGGTGCTCTCAGGCTCCTCGTTTAATGACGCGGAGCTGAAAGATGCTGTTTTTGAAGACACAATCATAGGCTACATAGATCTTCAAAAGCTCTGTACCAACAAAACAATCACTGAAGAAGGAAGGCTTGTGCTAGGTTGTGAGAAAACAAGAAGTATCTCCTTTGTCTCTGAGTTTATTCTTATTTGCCAATTCTTCTCTACTGGAGAGCGCAGGTGAAATTGTAATATCATTCGTATACTGATTCTGCGGTTGGTGTGAGCAATGGAGAACATGTATGATATAACTATGTACTGAGTTTTGAAGGGAAATTAATTTTGTAGAAAATGCATGTTTTTTAGACTATACATTGTTGCTTCAAGTGTCTAGATGCGTTACATCTCTCTCAAATCAGAATTGCAATCAAACTCAGTGATGGGTCGCAAGAGAAACAATAATCCATACTGAGCAGAGTTAAAGGTGAAAGAGAGGGAAAACACACGACACATAATTATCAGTGCGGGAGGGACGAGCATTGAAGAAATTAATAAATGTGCTAAGTTTGAACACCAAGCGCATCTGGTGTAGTGGTATCATAGTACCCTCCCACGGTACTGACCAGGGTTCGATTCCCTGGATGCGCACTCACCTTTTGATGGGGAAATTAATCGGATCAGAAAGGGGGCGAGATTTCCTTAGCTGAAAGTTGAAGCAAGTTACTTTTTACTTTTCCCCTTTGCAAAGAAAAGCATGTTTTGCACAAACAAGGCATCATATCCAATTCCTTGCCTGTCCTGTCAGCAATGATCTTACTATGTCACACCTGTTTGTGAATTGGTGCAGTCTGAAAACTAATGGTGGCCACCGAATCCGAATCTACCCGGAACCGGCGAATCTACCCGGAACCGATTGGAACGGAACCGGCCGGAACCGGGCCGGAACCGATTCGGAACCGGAACCGCCCCCTTGCGAATCGAATCCGAATACAAGTTTTGAGATTCGGGACCGAACCGGACCGGAACCGGAACCGGAACGCCCGGAACCGCCTGGATGGATTCGCATCGGATTCGGAACCGTGGAACCGGAACCGGAATCGGAATCGGTGGAACCGGAAACCGGAACCGCCGGAACCGGTCAAAGTTACCGATGGAATCACACTTAGGACTTCTATTTTGTATTGTAATCTTTTAGAATGTATTAGTATTACTTTCTTTCATGTAATCTTTAAGACTTCCAAATTGAAATCATGTAACCTATTAGTAGCTGTACTCTTTTTCCTTATTAGGTTTTCCCAATGGGTTTTTACCTAATAGGTTTTAACGAGGCAGTGAATTATATAATAAAATCCGCTTTGCTCTTTAATTTTTGCAAATTCAATACAAAAATTTAAGTCTTTGGTTCTTACACATTTAAGATTATAAACTTGAGGAATATCCTAGCTAGGAGTAAAGTGGACGAAAAGAGCAACGTGTGCGCGCAAACGGATCTAAAATCAGAATTAAACGAAGAAACTGGAGCCGATCGAATCTTTCCAGAACCGGTCGGAACCGCCCCGGAACCGGTCGGAACCGCCCCGGAACCGGTCGGAACCGGAACCGGAACCGGAACCGCTCCGGAACCGGTCGGAACTGTTGATTTGAGCGAATCCGAAGCGAATACAGAGTTCCGGAACCGGAACCGGAACCGCCCCGGAACGACGGCCCAGGACCGGTTCCGAATCCGAATAACATTTTCCGGAACCGGAACCGGTGGAACCGGAACCGGAACCGGTGGAACCGGAAACCGTGGCCACCATTAGTCTGAACGTCCTTACGGTTTCTTTCTAGAGCCGTTTTAGCTTCAAAAGCCTTATAATGGAGAACAGAGGGGTCTCTGCCGTCGTTCATCTGGCGGTAACCTTGATCGGGGTACCAACCGTGATTCTGATATTAGTCGCGACCAATGGTATTGGTAGGTGTTTCGTCTTCTTATTCTTTTTGTAAAACCATTATTTTCTTTTTTGGGTTTTCCAAGTTAGCTCAGAGATGTCAGTTATACACCATTTGCAACAAGTAATACGATTATAAATGATGTAAATGAACTTCATATGTATTCTGTTATTTTTTTCATGTCAAATAGTATCTACAACCGCCCACGCTCGATGTTTAAAAAATTTGTGTTTTTTTATAAATGTTATAAGGTGTTTATATTTTAAAGACCTTTTTCAGAAGAAAAAAAAAACAAAGCTAAAGGTGTTCATCATAGGTTAATAATCTATTTGGTTAGTAGTGTATTTAAATACGCTTATATTTAGTTATTTAATAACGATGAACACAAAATAACTGATTTATGTTGTTATGCATCTTAAGTCTTTAGTGAAAATTATAGTATAGTTTAGCATGCGGGAAACTTATACTGAACTAATGTATTTATAAAAGTAAGTATTTAAGAGGCTGAGTTTTTATTAGATAGAAAATAATTTATTATGGAATAGTCTAGCATGTTGCAGAGTAGAGTATAGATATATTTTATATCAACGAGGTTCAATTACTATAAAAAGTTGGTATATTTTAACTAGTTTTAGTTTGTGGTTATCAGTTAATTTCAATAATTTCGGAATTTATATGAGCATCTCTAATCAATATGAAAAAATGACAACTTTGTAAGATTAGGATATCAAAATTTAAGGTTTTGAGTTTAAATTTTATAGATTTAGGATTATACGGATACTATAGTGTAATTTACAAATTAGAATAGAAAGTACTGAACTTATAGAGTCAAGTGGTTTGATAATTTACTTTTTGTTATCAATGATAACTATTTATTGTTTACAAACAATCAAATGGAACAATTTTCGGTCACTTATCGTAGGGATAAATACATGCACGATCCATACAAATAAGCCACTTACTCTTAGAAATTACTCTAAACCCAATATAATGAGAATATCTCATAATTGTACTTCAACATTTTTCTATCAATTTTCATATAATAAAACTTAATTTAATTTCTGCCTCCTCAAATCTAAAATTCTAAACTTTTTTCCAGACGCGGAGGAAGGAGCAATAGGTATCAACTATGGCAAACTCGGCAGCAACCTGCCACCCCCAACCTCAGTCGCGAGCTTCCTTGCCTCCTCCACAATCTTCACCAACGTCCGTCTCTTCGACACCGACCCAGAAAAAAGCCCTTGCCGCCTTCGCTCACACTGGAATATCCCTCACGGTCACCGTCCCCAACTCCCAAATCCCCTCCCCTCCCTCATTCCCTCATCACTGCCAACAACTTCGTCTCTACCATCCTCGCCCCATCCCTCAGCGCCGGCACCAACATCACCCGCATCTTCGTTGGCAATGAGGTCCTCTCGAGCGGGAACTTCACCCTCATCTTCTCCCTCCTCCCAGCCATGGAATGTCTTCACTCCGCCCTCATCACACATTCTCTCGACAACCGTGTTCAAATCTCCACCCCTCACTCCCTCGGCATCCTCTCCGACTCTAACCCGTCCTCACCACCTTCCGGCGCGAGGTTTCAATCTGGTTACGATACCCACGTGATTGGTCCGATGTTGAGGTTTCTACGGGTAACTAGGTCTCCTTTCGTGGTGAATCCTTATCCGTTCTTCGGTACGGAGGAGTGGAATTTGGGATTCGCGCTGTTTAGAAACGATACACATGGGGTGTTCGATGGAATATCTGGGAAGAATTATAGTAATATGTTTGATGCGCAGATGGATGCGGTGTTCTCCGCGATGAAAGATGTTGGGTTTGAGGAAGTGGAGATTCTTGTAGGGGAGACGGGTTGGCCATCGAGTGGGGATCCTGGGGTGGTCGGGGCAGATCTTGATAGTGCTCAGGAGTATAACCGAAAGTTGATTCATCATGTGCGTTCTGGGTCCGGGACGCCGCTGATGCCGAACCGGACATTTGAGGTTTACTTGTTTGCTTTATTTGATGAGGACCTCAAGCCTGGGCCGACTACTGAGAGGCATTTCGGGCTTTTCAAGCAGGATTTTTCACCGGTTTATGATGCTGGTGTTGTTAGTCGACCGCCGGAGAGTTTAGCTCCTGCGTCTGTGTCACCTTCCGCCGTCGATGGGCTAAGGTGTGACTGGCACTGGGCGATTTTGATATGGGTTTTGTGTGCTCTGGTATGCTGAGCGTTGCTGCTGTTTAGCAGATCCGTGCTTGATGCTTACATGTGCTCATGATCAGGTCAAAAAAATATCATGCTGAATTGATTTGACATATGAGACCATTGCCTAGGACAAGAATTATAGTGAAGCCCTTTAGCTCAATGTCTTATTATTCCTAGTTTTGGTCCATCCACTCATTAATTCCCTAATTTTGTTGAACTCGTTCGTAGTGTTGAGTTTCTAATATTGATACTCAGAATTTTAAAACACTTTATGTAGTTATCCTTAATTATAAATTCATGAAAAAATTATAACGCTATGATTGGTAAAATTACATACTCCACCTATGATGTTTTAAAAATTACTTTCTTCATTCATGTGTTTTTCTCCCGTTTTACATCTGGTAGTTTTTCTAATTTTCTAAGTAAGTTGCTCTTTTCTAATTTTCGCTCAAGTTAGTAGATGCTTAAATGTTGTCTAAAATTACTGAAACTTTATATGGATGATGCTAAAGTGTTATATTTTGATCCTATGTCAAATCTAAAGTTTTTAAAGCTTACATGTGACATTTAGAATTCGATGAAAGCACGTTCAGAGTAAATTTTTTTGCGTCAAAACTCTAGATGAAAATTATTCTGACAAGGACGTACGAGACGCATAATTAGAGGTATTTTTGACACTGTGAAAAATATTGTTTAATATGCTTTGAATATGTTATGCTGCCACTGTATGTAAATTGTCTCATTTTATATTTCGGGCTTATTTATAAACTTAAAGTAGAACAAGTTAAGAAAAATCAGTCAAAAACGTCTCAAAGTGGGGCATCGTCATCAGACACAGGCTCAGCAACGTGGGCGTCTACATGGGCTTGGCAATATGGGTGTCAACGCGGGCTTGGTAACATGGGCGTTGAGGGGCTTGATGACGTGGACATTGACACTGATGTGGGTGTCGACGCTGACACTGGCGTGTGGGCTTCGAGGGTGCGTTATACGTGGACTGTGGTGAGCCAGCGTTAGGCGCCAGGTGAACCGGCCAGATCGTTCTGGTATTGTATGCTCGGTTTTGACTGTTTTTGCCCGGTTTCAGATATTTTTTATAGTTTGTAATAACCTTCGGGTCTATATTGCAGTTTTTATATTTTTTTAAAAGAAGGAAAAAATGGTTCTTTTTCAGACTGCACAAATTGGAAACCCTAATACACGTATTGACCCCCTTTTGCAAAAAATAAACAATAAAAAAACTGAAAAGCTGGTTAACCAACATATGCCACAGCCTACCTGAACAATTGACAATCTTATTGGTGGTGTTTAAGTTCCTGCATAATTAATCAACTCCCCATTGCGTGCTAGCTGAGGAGAAGTGTGTCTAAGGAATTTGTCTCAATGTATCTGTGGACAAAGCAATACTGGGATGTCCAAAGTAGTTGTGGACAAAAGCTTTTCAATCTTTTTAGTTAATTACTACTTCTTCCTTTTGTCAATTGATGATTTTTTAGGTGTTGTCATTTTTTTTCAAAATATAAAACGTGTTGGTCTTTTTTATCACTTACTTTCCATATTTATCCCTTACTTTACTCTTCACAATCACAACTCTTATATTTCTCAAATAAAAGTAAGGGTAAAGTAGTCCAAAATTTGTCTCCTTAATTTCTGTTCATTGTGCTGAAAAATCATCTCTAGAACAAGATGGAATATACTATTTTGATTATTTTGTAACGACCCCAAAACCACCCTCGTTCTGAGACCGTCACACGTCGCTCGCTTATTACCTAAGATATGCAAGGCTACACTCATGATACCCCAAAACAGAATCAAATGCTCTTATATTATACGGTTAGCAGTTACAAAGCTTGTTCAGACAACTCATAAAGCGGAAGCAAATAATTTATAGAGCGGAAGCCAAATACAAAGTGGAAGCTGAAATACAAACGGGCCTCAAAGCCAGCATTACAAATACAAAACCAAACTCAAAACTAATGACAAAAGCTGAAGGCTTCAACCAAAAGCTAAAACCTGCAAATCAGACGGAATATAGGGGTGAACAACCACAGCTCAACAGGTGATAAACTTCATCAGCTGAGCATGCTCAAAACATATTACGAAACATATATATAAGTACGCTTAGCATAGCAGATGCAAAAAATCAAAATAAAAGACCTCTAAAACAAACTAAAGTTCAAAACTGAACGGAGCTAAGCGATGTCAAAGCAGATACTTAAACAGCGGAAGACAATTCAAAAGTCAAAAGCAGATTTTGAACGGAGTCGGAAACCATGATCATAAAACAGAACGGAGATCAGATAGAGTGGTTCATAACATATCACAAAACAGAGGCAGGACCCTAGCTTATAGCACACACGTACAGAAAGTGTTAAGACCTAAGGATCGAAAGATCCATCGACAACGCAGAAATGGTCCGAAGACCAATGGGCCCATTAGCCCCAAAACAGAAATGGTCTGAAGACCAAAGAACCCGTTGGTCCCACAGAAACAGAATGACGTCTACGTAGCATGCTACAGGTTAACCCGGCCCAGTCAACCACGGCTCAGAATGCACATAAACTAAGACCCAAAACAGAAACTTAAACATTAAGAACAAAAGGTGCGGTGAAACACAAACACTAAAGCACCAAGGTGTTAAACATAATGAAATGGAGATCATTGCATAAATAGAAGTCAAAAACCAAGACTAGCAAAACACGAAAAGACGAATGGAAACAAAAGTCGAAATCATACTCATAAAGCCATTCGAAGGTTATAAACAGAACAGAGCACTTTCAAAACTTAAATCCACATAAACACATGCTAAAACATATAATAACAGATTATACACACTTAGGGGATCATAACCCCACAAACGGAAGTCAAAACGAAGCTCAAACGAACATTTTAGGCAAAATTTGAGGTGTGTCCGGACATGTGTCCGAACACACATGTTCGGACGCATGCCGAACCTTAAAATACACATGTTTGGACATGTGTCCTGACATACAAGTCCGGACGCACGTCGGGTTGAGAAAACAGAGGTGTCCGAACATTTGTCCGAACTTACAAGTTCAAACAGAGTCCGAAAGAGGGAAATACAAGTGTCCAAACTAGTGTCTGGGCTTGCATGTTCGAACACAAGTCGAACAGCAATCCAGGACTCGTTCTCGCACCCCGTTGAACTTTCAAGTTCAAACGGAAGTTCAGACATCTCAGAAACCCCCAAATCGGAGGCGTCCGTGCATGCTGTCTGAACTTACAAGTTCGGACACAGCAAAATTCTTAAAATCGAACGCATAAATAGAGGGGAAACAAAGTCCTAAATCACCATTGTTATGGAAAAAATTATACTTATCAAAATTTGCAAATCAAACACTTCCCTCAGGGTTTTGACAGAACAAAATCGTAATTCCAAATCGAAGTCAGAAACACAATGAATTCAGAGTAACAAGCAACACATACCGAAACGAAACAAAAATTAGAAACCCCCGTGGATGAACACACACAACCAAATCCATCTACCACCTACCTCACATCTGAATCATAGCACACTCTACAAACTCCCACAACGTCCTCCTCAAATCCCCACTCGAACTCGACGAACTCGAACTCGACGAACAAATGAACTGAATTTATCAGAATTCGAAACTAAAATTAGAAAGATGAGGGAGTACAACAAAGGACAACTCGAAACCAAATCCCCAACTCAAACTTGATGGGTGACCGTCTGACAAACAGAATTTCATAAAAAAAAACAATTCAAACAATTAGCCATTTGGAGAGGAAGAAGGGAGAAGGAAAGGAGCAAAGGGAGAAGTTACCATAAAAGAGCGGAGCGGGAGGGAAAGAATGAATGTGAAAAAAAAAAAGATAAGGAAGGAGGAAAATGAAGAAATGGAAGTTAGGAAATTCCTTTTCCTAACTCCATAATTATTAACAAAATGAAAAAGGACATTCTTACCCCTCCGTACTTAACAGTTAATGGAATCAATCAGGAATGTCATACTCTCTCTCTCTAACACAAGATAGGAATGTCATAAAACTCCCTTTGCGAATCAGAAACAAAATTAATACATAACAAAACTAGGGCACAACACATTTAATCCATATGATTCAGCTATTTAATTTAGTTTTATAAATATTATTCTGAAAGGATTCAGTTTGTAATAGTTAACTTTTATTTTTGTTAGAAGATGATTTTTTTTTAATCAATAAGATTCATAACCTTAATATTATATCATCCACTCAATTCACAATATTTAACAATAATAATTATACAAGTGGACACATTTATATGATTTTGTTTTCTTTTATATAACTGGTTAAACATGACCAACCGAAGGGTTAATTGTTTTAAAAAAAATTTGAGTGTAATTGAAACTAAGACTTTCATATTTTAAAGTATGTTCTAAAATCATAAATTATATATATAAAAAAAGGCCAGCTTAAATCTGAATCGGAGAATTGCATGGAACATGAAATAGAAACTTTAAAAGAAGCAAGACTTCAAAAAAACTATTAGTTCCAAATGGGCTTTAAACATCAAATAAAAAAATGATAGTTTGGAAGAAATAAAGCACGATTGCTGGTTGGAGGCTTCACTAAAAAATATGGAGTGGACTATTATTATACCATTTCTGCAATTTCTAAGATGACAACCATAAGAACATTGTTAGTTGTTGCTATAAAAGAGGTTGGAACTTTTTTTAAGAAGGTAAGACATACCCCCTTTTGTTCCCAATAGATGATTTTTGGATCCTTTCACTATTTTCAAAAGATAAGATATTCTAACATTTTTTGTCATCTACTTACCAATTTGATCCCTCATCTCTTATTTCACAGCTCTACTTTTTAAATTACTTCAATTCCCAAAGCAAAAAGTAAGGGCGAAACATTCTAACTTTTTTCTCTTTAATTCTTAAGCATAGATCTAGATAATCAAGTATTGAGAACAGGAGAGTGTATGCCATATGGGAAATATAACAAAAATTACAACCTATCGATAAGAGGATTTTACAGAAGAGGGTACTATTTACAAGAAAAAAAATCAAAATTGCACCTATTCAAGAATCTAGGAGTCCTCCATTTCATATCAACCCTTAATGATCGAATTACATGAAGGGGCGCAAATGAATTGATTCCCAAAAACCCAGTTATTCTTAGCAAACAAGATTTTATATATGCAACAAGCTGGTGCTCCACTTGTTCTGCATGTCAACTAACCTTCTCATGCATCTATCAAATTCTCGGGGCACCTTGATATCCCACCAGCTCATAATATCGCCAATCACTTTAAAAGGGAACAGACAAAGGAAAAAACAAATGGTCTCTAGATTCCACATCATTACAGTACCAACATTTGGTATCCCGTCCAATACCCATATTACTCTATCTGTCTTTAGTAGCTAATTTGTTTTTGATAGCTAGCCACCATGTGAGGGAGCATCGGGGAATGTTAATATGATTCTAGATCAATGAAGACCAATTAACCTCCGGAGTGAATACATGAACTTTGCATAAATGACACCTAGGAAAGAACCCCTCTATGTAAGGTTCAAAAATCATCTTTAAATTCTGCTTTAATAATGTCATCTCGAGTCTTGAGAATATTATTCCAACACCAAGAATCAGTGGATTTGTCTTTAACTTCCCAAGTAGAACAATCTCTAAGAATATAAGCATGAATCCACGTAACCCAAGCAGAATCGTAATTATAATGAATTTGTATAATACGCTTTGCAATAGCATCTTTGTTCCAACTTAACAATCTTTGAAACTAAGGCTTCCGTTTTGTTTAGGCTAACAAATATCAGACCAGGCCACGGGATAAGATCTCCTCGTGACATTACGACCACACCAAATAAAGTTTTTGCACAAGCTCTCAATCTAGTGAATCACTCCCTTAAGTAGCAGGAAGATATGACACCAAAATTTCATAATACCAAATAAAACTAACTGGAGAAGCTGGACTCTACTTGCATATGACAACCACTTAGCCCTCCAAGAAGTGATCCTCTTAGTGATGGTAACAATAAGAGGAGCATAATCTTTAATGGAAATCCTGAAAGAAGAAAGAGGAGGATCACGGTATCTAATAGGAAGTTAACCTTCAGAGAAGCCCAATTCATTAATCATCTGAACCTTAGTGTCTTTGTTCATACCAAAGAGGTTGGAAACTGAGCCAATTGGATCTGAAAAACGCATTTCTATATGGAAATTCGCATGAAGATATCTATAAGTGGTTACCAGAAGGAATACAAGTTGAAGGAACTGATAAGAATTACAGACTAAAATGGTCATATGGCTTGTTTCAAGCCATATAGCTAATATAGTCATCTGTCTACATATGGTGTAGCCAAGAATTCTATATATCCTAAAGTATGTAAAAACTTAACTGCTCAAAGTTATAGCTGTGGACGGTGATTTTTCGGTATGAGGGGGGTCTATATAAATATGGTCTGACTGAGAAGCCTAGATCCTAGAAAATGCCATTTTGTGGAGGGTGAAAACCCGTTATTCTGGCAGCCCTCAAATACCTACTAAATCGTCCGTCTTTCCCAGAAAGCATAAAGGGGAGTGCAAGTGTGCACTACACCCGCTCTCGATGGGCTCCACGCGGACTTATGCCTCTATAAGGCGAAGTTGACTAGAGTCGTCACCTAGTTTGACCTAAGGAACTAGGAAGGGAAGAGAAGGGTTCTAAGAACCGTTAATTGACTCTGATGATTTGTTGCCTATGGATCGGACTTATCTGATCATACTAGAGATTCTGTGTGGGTTCGCACTGGGTTACACCCCTTAGAAGTGGCAACGACCACAACTTCGGATTGGTGCCCGAGGAAACATCGGTCTCCAATTGTCGGGATTTCCTTCTTTCAAAACCTTTTTAGAGAGATTCATTAAAGCCAAAGGATAGGATTAGGACAAGAATAGAGAAAGAGAGTGGATGAGGCAAGCTTTTCTGCCAAGCTAGCGCCAAGGGGAGGAGTTGGTGGATGAGTATAGAATGAAGGTTTTGGAAGAGTCTGAGGTTGAGTGAATAGACAAGACTTGGAGTCTGATGGTTTGAAGTTTGTGAGAACTCAAGAAGGTTTGAGAGATATGAGGACCACCTTATAAGGGGAAAATGATTTTTTGTTTGAAATGGGGTCGCACCCTAGATGGGCTGCCTACGTACTCAACTCCCTGTTGAGATCAGACCTTATGCAGTTCACGATATTTTGGATTTTGGGGTTTTGATGTTTGCGGAGCTTGAAGATATTTGTAGTGTTTGAGATTTAGAAGGGTTCGAAGTTTCAAGAAGTTTCGGGTTTTGGGAGGTTAGAGTCTGTGAGACGCCCAGGTCTATGAGACATTGAAATCTCGGAATGATTGAGTCTGTGAGACGCTCGGGTCTGTGGGACATTCAAGTTCGTGAGATATTTGAGTCTATGAGACGCTCGGGCCTATGAGACTTTAGAAGTTTGAATGAAGTTGGAATTTGTAAGAGGATTTGAGTTTGATGCGAGTTGGAGTTTGAATGATGATTTGCGTATGAAGTGATTCGGAGTTTGGATAATGATTTGAGTGTACGAGGCAATTTGGAATTTGGGAAAGATCCTGGGTTTTTTTAGGATCGAGGTTTGAAAATGGTTGAGGAAAATTATTTTGTTGTGAAAGGGTGGATGATCCAAGGGATCACCCTATGTACCCCATCGAGCGCGACACTTAATGAATGGTAAGTGCCGAGGCTCGAAAGATGGGGCAATAAATTTATGTCGAAATACAGGATTTAGAGAGAAGTATCATGAATGGGATACTCTCGGTCAAACCCTAATAACGTCTCTAACTCCCGGGTTTTAAAACATTAAAAATCGAAAACATTGAAATCGGGTGGAAGGGAGTTAGACGATTCTGAAATCCCGGCTGCAAGTAGGAAGGCAGTCACATCCCTAGCACCCCGCCTCGTAAAAATCTAGGCTGCAATTAGAGGAGGTTTGTCACCCTAATGCCCCGCCTAAAGAAATCCAGACTGCGACAAGGGATGTGGCGACCCCAGTGCCCCGCCTCGGATTGTTATTTTGGATGGGAGACAAGTGATGACTAACTAGAGAAAACGTTTTGAAAGTGTTAGACATTTCCTGTTCCCCAAATTTTGAGTTTGAAAACTGAGTTGGAAATCTTTTTGAAGTTGTTCGGAATTCTTGATGAAGAAACACTGATTTTGAGAAATGTTTTAGGAGAAAACTTTCTGTATATGTGAGAAGAAGTTTCTGCATTTGAGAAGAGTTTTCTGTGATGTGAGAAGAGTTTTTCCTTTAAAATTTCACAAAATGGTTTCTTTGAAATACGATGAGATTTGAATAAAATGATTTTTTGAAACTTGAGAAAAGAGATTTTTGGATTTTTAGAGTTTGAACGGGATTCACAATGAGTTTGAATTGAATGCATTAAGTTTGAATTGGATTGGGCCGAATGAATTGGGTTTGGATTGAATTTTGGTTGGGGTTGGAAAACGAGGCGGGTCAAAGTTAGACCGGGTCAAAGTTGGGATAGGTCAAAGTCAAGGGTCAAAGTCGGGATGGGTCAAAGTCAAGGTTCGGATTGGTCAAAGTTGGACCAAGTCAAAGCTGGGTCAAGGTCAAAGTTGGACCAGGTCAAAGTTTGGGTTGGTCAAAGTTAGACGAAGTCAAAGTTCGGATTGGTCAAAGTCGGGCTGAATGGGCCTGATGGGCCAAGTGGGCTTAGTGGGCCGAGTGGGCTTGATGGGCCGAGTGGGCTTGATGGCCTTGTTTGGGCTTTGGCCTCGAAATGGGCTTGGGCCTTGAAATGGGATTTATGAACTGTGGGCTGAAGTGGGTTTTGAATTGGGCCTCAGAGTGGCCTTTTGATTCGGGCTGAAGTGGGATTTGAATTGGGCCTTGGGATTAAATTGGGCCCGTTCTGGGCTTTGTTGGAAATTGGGTTGAAATTTGGACCTTATCTAGAGTTGGGCCGAAAAAAGGGCCTTGCTTGAAGTTGGGCCGCAATTGGGCCTTGTTTGGATTGGCTAAAGTGGCCCCTTTTTTATGTGGGCTTTATTTGTGATTGGGCTGAAAAAATGTTGTTGGGCTGATTTGTGAGATATTAACAAGTGAGAGGAATTGATTTATTGGTTTGATTATTAACTCTTGATTAGGGGTGTGTCGAAGGCAAAGGAGGATTCCACCCACATAAAACGGATGAGAGATCCGCTAGGCATGGGGTGGTTTCGCATCCTAAGCCCTCCTAAAATAGCCTTAAGGGCTTGTTTTTTGAAGTTTTTGTTCTTATATACATATGAGGGTGGTTTGAGTGTTTTCTTAAGTTATAGGAGATTATTGCCCCACGAAACGAATGAGAGACCCGTTAGGTGTGGGGCGATAATACATCCTAAACTTTTCTGTCAGCTTAAAAGGTCCTAAGGGGAATAACTAGGGCTTAAAACATCAATAAGCAATTAGCAAGGGGCATAAATCACAAAGCAGCAACGCAAATATCTCACATGGGATACAAACATGGGAGAAGCAAAATGAAGTGTAAACGTTATGTACAAAAGTTTGGTGATTGAACACCAGCAAAAATCCTATAAGATTTCAAATTAATTTCCAAGCTCAAATCCATATGTAGAAGGGGTAAACTAAGCACTAGAATAACATAACAAAACCAACTAGAGATAACGTGCTGAAATTGTTCACATGCAGAGAATGAATTAAATTACGAAAATAAATAAATCCAAAGACAACCAAAAGTAAGAACAATAAACAAATTACAAATTAATACAAACATAGATAACAATCTTAATTAAAGAGCTGCTATGGGGGGTCGGATCGACGCCGCCTCACTTGAGCTGACAGGATCAGCAAGAAGTGCACCAACCGTTACATATGTTTGAAGCAGAGACCCCGATAATCCAAGTCAAGATCCCGTTCCTTAGTCTTAGGTTAGTTTCCCGTTTCACGAGCATTATGTACATGTCAACAACACAACCAAAAAAGGCAAACTGCATTAGTCAAAGAACGGAAGAGGGTTGGGATGTGTGCAATGGGATCATACGGCCCCTCTCAATGGGAGGAAAGGGGGCAATCTAATCATCTCCCACACCCCAACCAAGAACATAGGAAAGAGTTTCAAGCTGCCAACAAAATGCTAAAATTGTAAGATAAATCAAGCATTGGGGCTGCTACTCAGATTGATTCAACATCTTAGATTATGACTCAAACCAAAGTGTAGTATCAAAGGGGTGAAGTTGTGAGTCATGTGGGATCATACCTAGAAGGGTTTATATCACTTCCCTCTGAGATGGAGAATCAATAAGGACCATCCAGACAAATGAGTGATTCATTGTAACAATTATAGCATGGGGCAACTATAACTCTATTCATGTTCATATCTAAGCGCAATGGGACAAGTAATGCCAGTTTCAACTTAATTTCCAAACTGATGATATCAATGCGCCAGGAGCAATCAGTTAGCAAAGGTAGCTGAAATGCATTAATTAAAATTGAACTGAAATTTCCAAACCCATAGGAAGCTTTAGTGAAGCCCAAAGCGTGAAGCCGAAAGTCATTGGATCAAGTCCAACCCAAGTCGCCCAAGAAGTGTACCAGCCCAAAGTCATCCGATTAAGTCCAGCCCAAATGTCAAGGAAGTGTACCTCATCAGATAACCAAATAAGGGTAATGAATTAGATACAACCGGTAGACATTGATAAAATAAAAAAAATTGAACAGGTCCTTGAGATCAACATCGTTGGAGCCCAAGTCCGACATTGCACGAAGCCTAAAATCTCAACAAGTCCAAAAGGGTGAACTAACAGAAAGGCCGGTAAAGGGCGGGGACCCAAAGAAATGATAATGCGGTTTACATAACCCATGTCGGATAGGTGCTAAATTCGAGTAATGTGCATATCGGCAGAAAATCGAAACCCTCGGAAGCCAATGTTTAGAGTCTAGACATATCTTGGAAGTCAACCAAATGGTTTGTCCCGCACAAGTCACGGATCCAACAGTTAATGAGTCAAATTAAACAGTTCCAATGACCCAGATGGCTTTTTCAAACAAAACAAATCCAAATAGAGAATATACTCAAGTGGCTAGACCTCAGCACCAGGATGATAGCAACCATACAGACGACAATATTGAAATTTGTCAATTGCCAAAGAAGCAAGCCGATAATGGAGGGTCCAGATGCCATAACATGTCAGATTTACACGGCACAATTAAGTAGAAACGGTGTTGAACTGGAATCAACATATTACAGCTAACAAATTCTCAAGTTCGAAATCAGCTTCACGCCAAACAATCACGACTGAAACCCAGTTTCAAAATGAATAGTACCTCAAACTAGATACAACAGTAGCAAGCGTGTGGGTCAAAACATGACCGAGCACCAGAATTTAGCCAAAGATTCAAATGTATCGAACTCGTAAACCAGATTAATCACCAAATTAGCAAACCGACAAGCTTGGATTCACAAAACCACTAACGGATTCCAGGAACAAGGACCAGAACGATAATCTTAACGAAGTCACAAAACGAAGAGATCAGATAGCTCGAACAAAAATAAAAGGAAAACAAGAGTAATGTTACCAAGCTGGAGCGGATTGACGATAGAGAGAGATAGAGAAATCTCAAATCGGGTAAAATTTCATTAGCTACCACCGACACACCCGCTTTTGGCCAGAATCAAATCGTCCACCGCCTCCATCCTCAAGGCCGGTAGAGGAGATAGCGGAGATCATCGTCAGGGGAAATTCGAACAGGCGAACTTGGTAGACACAGTTAAGGATTGAGAAAAATCTTCAAAATAGCCAGCATACTAGGGGAAAGCAGATAAACCCGGGAACAACTTAGCCAAGGAAATATAGATTCGAACAGAAAAACTGGCCTGCAAATCAATGACGAAAAATAGGGTTTGAGGCCATCGACTACGATCGATCTTGGCATCTGGAATTCTGGATGAGCAGGTCGAGGCGTCTGCAAGCGCTCGTGAAGAGATTGCAGGAGGCGAGGGAGCATTGCATTCCCGGGTCGCCAGTTATCCAGAGTGAAGAGAAATAAGAAGACGGTGGGGGGTGTATTCCTTCGTCGTCAGTCGGGTTGCAAATTTACGAGAGTGGAGTGAATAGGAAGCAGAGTATGTATGTTTAATCGCCAGTTTTTTTAAGAAGGAAATGGAAGATGATGAGGGAGATTTTGAGATGGGAGGTGATGAGGAGGCTCTGTCTGTATGGGAGGCGATCGAGAGAATGAAGAAGATGACTGGTGGTTACTGTCGGAATTTCTTTGTGTTCTGGGTTTCTGGATTCGGGAATTATTGACTAGCAACGAATGGAGGGCTCCTGAGACTGGTGAAGACGACTCTGTGCCCTCCTAGGTTTTTGTTGTTGTTTTATATTGAGAAAGGGTGGGTTCTAGGGTTTATGAGTGGGTTTGAGTGGGCTTCTTGAAACCATGGGCTGAAAATAGAGTGGGTTTAAGGAATTGGGCTAGAACTAAGTGTGGATTGAATTTGTAAGATGAAAATGAACATGCATAAATAGAAATGAAAATAAAAATGCTAATGTTAATAGTAGAATAAAATAAAATATAAAAAAGCGGATAGATGAATAAATAAACAAAAGGAACATGAACAAAAATAAAATAGTAAAATAAGTGAATAAACAAAGAGGGATGGTTTTGAAACTGGACTGTCATCGGAAATTCATTTTGAAGAATCTTGTTTTTATGAAATGCTTTGAAAAAGATTATAAATACAATGGTTTTGTTTTGGCACGCACGCTAATACATATTGAGAAAGAAAGGCGACGACCCCCCTTATTTTATTCATTATCTCGGAATTTGCTTTATGGGGTGAGAATTTTTGGTGTCTACAATAGCCCATTGTGATTCTGATGGGACAACTTTCTCAATATCAAATAGTAGTGAAAATAGGCTTGTGTAACTTTATCTTCGGCCAAAGCAAAATAAAGAGCAATAAATAAATTACTTCTCAATTAGCTTTTAAATACCTCAAACATTAATCACCTTAATTAATGAGGGATTAATTAAATTAAAGGGTTTAAACCTAACATTAAACATTAAAGGAAAGGCTCATTAGCCAAATTCATCAAGGAATTTGATAACCTCTAAACTTACACTAGTAGACAAAATGTCTAAAATGACGGTTTATAAGAGACGGTTTATAATAAAACCGTCTTAAATAACTCCTTCCGCGCGCGCCATTGAATTTTAAATACGGTTGAGTATAAACCGTCGTTTAAAGTGGTTTTTTTGGCGGAAAAATGTCTTAAAAGACGGTTGTATAAGAACCGTCGTTTAAAGTATTTTTTTTTGCAGAAAAATATCTTAAAAGACGGTTCTAAAAGAACCGCCGTTTAACGTAATTTTTTTGGCGGAAAAATGTCTTAAAAGACGGTTGTAAAAGAACCGTCTTTTATGATGTGTCTTAAAACCCTCTCTGTTACACCCCACTTTCCTTCTCAGCCCTCTTTCCCCGATACTCTCTCGATCATCAACCTCCCGTCTTCCGGCGCCATAGCTCTTCCACCGCTCCAGTTCGTTGCCTAACTCCACCACCATCACTGCCCGTGTCCTCCTCCAGTCGCGCGCTGTCCCACCGTCGGTCAAGGAACTCTAGTCGCGTGCTGCACCGTCGGTCAAGGAACTCCAGTCGCGCCAGTACACCACCGTCGCCTGCGCCCAACACCATTGTCAACCGCCACCGCAACCGCACCTAACACCACCGTCGCCAGTCGCGCCCAACACCACCGTCACCTGTAACCTCACCCAACACCATCGTTGAGCAAGTATTTCGGCGTCCTGCCCCTTCCGATTCACTAGCTAGAACCGGTAATATACTCACGGTAATTTTTTGTTAATCCATTACAGTTTTAGTATTTTGCATATTGGGACTGTCGAAAATCCATTGTGCATCTTCACTAACTAGTGCCATTGCTTGTAATTACAGTGTTGATTGATTATTCTGGTTGTAATTGATCGATTTTTCTGTGGAGCAAAACTGTTCTGTAATTTTGCATTGATCTACTGAAGAAGAAGTGGATGCTCTTTGCCCGTGATTAAAGTTTTTTGGAACTACACTCAGAAAGGTATTTTTCAATTCTAACCTACATACTCATGCTAATTCTGTAATCAATTGTTATGGTTTCAATTGTCAGTATTAAACATACATGCTACGTGCAATTATGTGTGTTGGCTGAATATGGTGTGGTTTTCTAAACCCTATATACATATATAGAAAGAAACGACAAGATATTTAACTATACATATAAATATATAAGAAAGTAGAGCAAATGTTCGTAAATTAAGCTGATGCTCTCTTCTTAACTATAACTACGTTTGGAGATAGAACCGTATTTTATACTAAGACTATAAAAGACATTTCTCAGTAAACCGTCTCTTATAATCAATTTCGCGCGTCTGGTAATGTTCATAAACGACGGTTTATGCGCGCGGGAACGTGACTATAAACGACGGTTTAATGAGAACCGTCTTTTAAAGTCCCCAATTCGCGCGTCTGTTTATGCTCTTAAACGACGGTTTTGAACCATCGTTTAAGATAATATTGAATAAACTACGACGGTATAAGAGACGGTTCAAAACCGTCATTTTTAGACAGTTTGGACCGTCTCTTTTGACTCACGCCGCACCAGTGTTACCTATATAAACAAATATGTAAAGTCCAAAAATGAGCACTAGGTCTCGCATAAAATAACGGACTAAAGAGGAGATATTAATAAGGAGAAATCTACTCCTAAAGTTAATATAACATGTAATACATCATTACATGAAATAAAAACACCAACTTCAAGAGTGAATCAAAGAATGTATTTTTACTAGTCACAATGAATACTAAAGTATACCAATCACTCAAAAACACAAATTAACATATTTTAGGACAAAGAAATCATATTGGTCACAAACTAACACATGATACAAGTCCAAGTGTACCACATATAAGTCTTGAACATTATAAGACACAACATTACATTATAACACAAAATAAAAAACAAAGGCACCCTTATAAATGCATAGGGCATGCAAACTCCAACATCCCATTGCCACCTTGCATATTTTGAATCAAAATATCTTCTAAAGTAAGCTTAGTCACCAAGTACTAGTCATTACCCATCCTTACTCATTATGACAAAGCAAGTCATCTTTTCTCCTCTCTCATTCCATCCAAGCCAAGCTGCTCTCCCTCTACTCTCTTATGATTTTTCTTCATTCTCCCTCAACACTTCGAACACCAAGAACACTCACATGGAGATTTAAACCCATTCTCACTTTCTACTCAAATCTCTCCTTTTCTTTCACAAACACAGAGAGGACACCAAGACCTCATCTTCTTGAAATACCCCGTAATTAAAATAGTGATTAATTAGGCTAATAAGTATTTTAGAAGCTTAATTATGCATAAATAATCATGAGGGAACAAATCCCAAAGAAAACGGATTAAAAACACAAACGAACCTTAAAGCGCGTTTTTCGAGGAAACCGGGAAAACACGACCTTAAGCGGGTCAAATAGACTCGTAATAATTTTGGTCAACCAAATAGTCATTAATAAACATTAATGAAGGTCTAGAACCAATAAAATCAATTAAACGAGAAAATAGTAAAAACTGTAAAAAACGGGAAGTTGAGGGGTGAGAGTGTAAATAAACTAAACTAGTGTGTCCACTATTAGAAATAAAAACTCAAAATCTGTAAGAGGTGGTGATTGTGGCCGATTTTATGTGCCCTCTCTCACTCTCTTATTTTCCTAATGTGCTAAGAGACAAACTAATAAAGTTGAAAGTACACCCACCCTCACTTTTAGCTCTCTCTCTCCTAGCTCCTCACACTCCCACCGTATTGCTCCCCTCTCTCTCATTTTCTTCTTCCTCTTTGAAGCTCTTCAATGGCGATTTGCATAAACCAAACCATCCACCTCTTTCTCTCCTCTTGTTGAACCCTCAAAGCTTCTCCAAAAATTACATAAATAGTACCATTAGAATCCTCTCATCAAGGAGAGCATTTCCCTCTTTTCCAAATTCGAAAATAACCAACTTCATCTTCATGGGTGTTCTTGGTTTTGAAGATGAAGACCACCATTAGAAGCCTCTCCTTCACCTTATTGGTCTAAGGTAAAAAGAAATCCGAAAAACTAGCATTTCTAGCCCTCATTTGTTAAATAAGAAATTTCAAGTTTTTGAGCTTCTTGTTCCTTGCTTCCAGCCGATTTTTGGCTTCTTTGGTGGAGTGGAAATCTTTCCTTGTTGCTGTTCTAAGCTTCATCTACACCGTTGCAAGGTAAGACATTTTCTAAAGCCTAAAAACATACCTTAAGCCCTATGATGAATTAAGGGTTAGTTAGGAATTAAAATGATTGTATATCATTGGGCTGTAGCATTAGAAGTGTGAGCCTCCATTACCGGTGAGTCAAGAAGAGAGGAAAGGAAATGAAAGGAAGGAAGAAGGAAGGAAGAAAGAAGAAGGAAAGAAAAGCTAGAAAGGAAACAAGGTAAATTACACTCACCTTGTGTAGTTTTGTAATGCTTTATGTAACAGATTTGTAGTAGCTTTAGATGAGTATTGTAAATGGTATTGAGTAGTAGTATAATGTGGAAGAAGACTAAAATGTTTTAAAGCTTTAAAAGATATTTAAAAAACTTGTATAAACCTAGATGGAAATAGATGTTGTGTGCAGGAATTTAATGGGTAACTAATGTCTAGTAATTGCCTTGGGGAGTTGTATATTGAAGTTGTTGATAAACAGGTGTAATTAGTGGTATTGTGTGAGCTAAAACATGTGGTGAGAATGTAAAAATATAGGGGAGACAAATTTTACCTAGAAACTAGAACACTTAAGAGGTTGAACTAGGTGGGAAAAACACTTTGAAAACAGATTTTAAATGGAGCTAAGTTGTGGGTAGGTTGAGAGAGACAGTTAACGCATTATAAGCCTTAGGAAGAGGAACCATGAATGGTAGATGTGAGAACCAAAATCTGTAGCATAACAAGACTAAGAGGAATTTTTACAAGTGCTGAAATGGAGTTTAGGAAAATGAGGTGTGTGAATTGATATAGAAAAGAGTAATGAGTTTAGTAGATGAGTTAAGGAGTGTTTTAAGGTGTCTAAGCATGTAGGAAACTTGTGGAAATGATTAGGAAAAGATTGGGTGTGAATTGAGGAGAATTTGGAGTTCATAATGAGTAATTAAAATAAGTATGCTAGGGTCGGTCGGCCTGAAATCTGCAGTTTCGGAAGCTTCTACATTCGACCGACCCAGGGGACCGACCCTGCCTGGGTCGGTCGAGTTGAAACTTTTAGTCGGGATGCTTCTGCATCCGACCGACCCAAGGGACCGACCCTGGCTGGGTCGGTCGGACTGTAATTTTCTGAAATCGAAGTCTCTGCACCGACCGACCCAGGGGACCGACCCAGGGTGGGTCGGTCGGGTCAAACAAAAAAATGTTAATTACAGTAATCATATGTATATATATATATATATATATATAGAGAGAGAGAGAGAGAGAGAGAGAGAGAGAGCACATCATTGTTGAGTAAGGAAATAAACTTAAAATATGAAATGGGTTCATAACTACTTATGACTTGTAAGAACTAGTAAGTATACATAGGGAAAGGTAATGGAATAAAGAGTTAAATCAATAATAAGTCATTAACCATACAACTCCATGTATGTTATAGGACTTGAATTGTGAACACCGAAGGAAAGTCGGTTTCAAGTACAATGGTGAACGGTATAAACTTCTCATGCCCCGTATGCTACCTTGGCTACTCTGTTTTGTTTGTTTGTGTGCTAATTGACAACCTAAATAAGATAAACGCACGAATCGGAGTTATTATGCTTACTTGTGATTATATGATATTGTTCCTTGTTGAATATTATCTTAAACCCTAGTTTGTATAATTCATGAAATGTATGAATGATAATGAAGTGTGTGTATGCTTGATGTATTGTGTGGTGACCGAATGACATTGTGATGGACTTCTAACAAATTCCTAACAAGCTAACCAACCTAACATAATAAATTGGTAAATTGGAATGAGTAGAAGTCCGATATAGTTTCGGCCACGCGTGAGGAGGCGGAGACACAAGAGGTTGGATCCTATTTCTGGCTTTAATCTTTTCCACGGCCCAAACCCCTTAAATGGGTAGAATCCTGGATTAGGAGCCACCTAAAGCCCGGTGGTGGGACGGTGTAGTCCCTGCCCGGAGGTCATACCGACTTAACATGAGTATAAGTAAGTAAGTAAGAGTAAGTAAGTAAGTATGGAAAAGTAAGCAAGTATTGTATGAGTATGACTGTGTAAGTATTGTGTAACGAGTAAAAGAATTAAGAACATCCGATTAACCCGGATGGGTAACTGGCTAACCCTTGAAGAGGTAAGTATTGTGTATGGTATTGATATACTGGTTGGCTTGTGTATTGCCTTCGGTTGTGTGTATTGTATTGTGTATGAATGTGTTGTATATGTATAGCATGTATGCATGTATAAAAATGAACCGCATGTATAGTCGACCAAGAACAGTCGGCGTACCCTAGTTAGCACGCGGTATATGCGAAGTTTATATGCAGTGTTTTGCTGAGCCCCTTGGGGCACTGTTTTTAATTTTACAGGTGCTCGTGAAGGGTGAAGATGGTAATGGGATCAAGATGATTTCTTTTTGTGTACTGAGTGGACAATGAAAGGTGTACCAAGTTGTACATGGCTATAGGCCTTTTTGTTTAGCCGGTGTACCATGGGGTACACCCTTTTGGATATTGTGGGGATTATGAATTGGTATAGATGAGTAGTTTGTTAAACTCATTATTTTTGTAAACTTGAGAAGGGATGTAAGTAACTCTACTTTTGATACTCGGTAATCCAGCAATGTAAGTAATGGGTATTTGTATTTGGAAAGTAATGTTTAGTAGCTCGGTATTCTCTTGACATCAGACTGTTACGTATGTAGTAAGAGCCTTGCTAGCCGTATGGGCGGTTAGCGGCGTTGTATCACCCGCCGTAGTATTAGTATTTCCGCTGCGAGTAGTAGGATGAACGGGACATTTAGACGGTAAGTAAGGGATTAGCGGTAGGGGTGTTACAAAAAGTGGTATCAGAGCGCTACTTAGAAACCTAACTAGGAATTACCGTTGATAACAACATATACCCTTGACGTCCTTATGGACGATACCTTTGCTTGAATTCAAGACCATTGGTCATGGTGTTACAAAGCCTAATGTAAATGTTACATGTTCAGATGTCAGGACGAGGTCCAGGCCGACCCAGAGGAGGGGCCACTGATGGACCGGGCGCGCAGACGATAGCAGAGATCGTCGCCGCCACGGTAGCACAAATGCTACCTCAAGTAATCACAGTAGTGCAACAAACTCAGCAGAATCAGCAAACTCAAGCGGGACCAATCCCTCCCCCTCCTCCCAGAGAAGCAAACTGGGTAAAATCAGTAGCTGAACTCTGAACTCCATGCTTTCGAGGCGAGAGTGACCCAGCAAAGCTTGAAGCTTACAACTCCGAGATGGAGACAGCCTTTGAAACCCTCGAAGCTCCTGCTGGAGTTCGAGTGAGAGTAGCAGCATACTACCTCAAAGACGCTGCCATGAATTGGTGGAAGTTAGTCAAACAAGAACATGTCAACGACCCTACATTCGACTGGGAGTCCTTCACCGCTCTCCTCCGATCAAAATACTACCCCGAACATGTCAAAACCAAGAAACGTCTAGAGCTTGACGCCTTGAGGATGACAGAGAAAATGTCTGTTGATGAGTACTACCGCACCTTTACTTCTATCCTTCGTCTTCTACCCGACCTTGGGTACACCGGCCAGGTGTTGGTCAATCGCTTCTATGGCGGTCTGAGCCATCGCCTTCGGTACGGTATGGGCTACACCATATTTACCTCCCTTCGGGTAAATATCGGTTGAACCCTTAGTACCATTGCAAATACTTAACGTTTATCTTTATGAGTAAGAACACCATCTAATGCCTGAAAATTCAGGAGTGCTATCACGCGGCATCTCGCGTTGAGATCACTTGTCAATTAAGGGATGAGGAACAGGTGCTTAAGCGCAAGGCCAACAGCAAAAACACCAGTGCTAAGGAGCAGAACCAAGGCAAGAGCTGGAAAAAGAAGAAGGGGAAGTTCTTTCAGCAATCCCAAAAGACCTTCCCTAGTGAGAGCAGTGCCCATGCTGAGAAGGGCAAACCACTTGAGCCTCTTCAGCTAGGTTCTTCTGCGCCGGTGGCTGCGAAGCCACTGAGATCACACCCGCCTAAGGGTAATCTTCTAATCTAAATTCGTATTCGTATAATTACCATAACTAGTATTCCCGCACAAATGTGCTAACACTCTAAGCCTTAGGTTCTGGCTCCGGGTACAACAAAAACTACTCCGACGGCCGCAGCTATGTATGCAGAAGGTGTAATCAGGACCATCCCGGCATGGATTGCCAAGGGAGAGAAATCAGGTGCTACAATTGTCAGAAACCGGGACATCAAGCTAATATGTGCCTAGAAAATGCGAAGCCCAAAGGAAACTTCCAGAGTTATAGGCAGAGGGAAGGCAAGAAGGTTGCATCTGGCGATGCACCAGCCCAGCAGGCCCCGCAGGGACAGGGATCCCGAGGTCCTCAGAAGGGCGCACCCCAGAGGCAGCCCGCCTTGCACATTATCGACCGAGACGGGACCGGTTCTAAGTTCGGCCTATGTAATTAACTGAAACCTTGAATCCTTGTGAAGCATGCCTAAGTATTGGAGTAATTGTTTGAATGGATGCATGAGTAAATGAATTGAAGTATGTATTGAGTATGAAATGAAGTAGTTGAGACTAGAACTCACCGTAGATGAAATTTATAACCATAGGTAGATTTAATATCTGCTACCCGATACCTTCAAACCCAAATCAAGAAGAGACCGACATCACCACTTACTACTACACCAACGATCAATGTCAGGTCATCCGACCAGGTATGATTCTATTAAAGGGATACCTGACACCCGAAGCACAAATTGAAATCATCCGACTATGCAATGAACTAGGGACGGGTCCAGGAGGATTTTATACACCCGAATTCCCCGGTGGAGCGAAGATGAAGCTGAAGATGATGTGCTTGGGAAAGGATTGGAATCCTTATACCAAGACATACCAAAGGACGTGCACACAAGACGGAGCGACACCACCAACAATACCCCCAGAATTTCAGACGCTTGTTACACAAGCTGTAGAACTTGCACAATAATGTGAAGATGATCCGGTCCCCGCACTTGAAGCGGACCTCTGTATCGTCAACTTCTATGAGAAAGAAGGACGACTTGGGTTACACCAAGACAAGGACGAGACAGTGGAATCTCTTGAACAAGGAGTGCCCGTAGTGTCTTGGTCCATTGGTGATGACGCCATATTTTTGTATAGCGAGTAGAAGCGTGTGGACCTCGCAGAGAAATTGGTATTGAGATCAAGAGATGTCCTAATCATGGGTGGAAACTCAAGGATGTTGTATCACAGGATCAAAATGATCAGGTTGAATACGGTACCGCATAATCAATGCCACACACATGAAACCAGGACGCCTGAACCTTACCTTTAGGAAGTATTAAATTTGTAGTATCATGTAACGTATTAGTAACATGTATTAGAGACACGGTATGTATGATGGTTGGTTTATCAATAAAGAGCAGTTTTGATTATTAATTCCACTTGTGTCCACCATCATTACTTATGAACTTGTGAATCCAATAGGTTGTGGACTCGGTACCGAAGGTAACCTGAGTATCCTCACCGAAGCACAAGCCGGTAAAAGCGGCACCATCTTAACGGGAACCTTCCCAGTGAACGACATTGAAGCCTCAGTATTATTCGACTCCGCCGCCTCTCACACCTTTGTATCGCCATCTTTTGCGAAGAGGTTGGGGCTAGATGCGGATGAGCTACCGAACTTCTTGGTTACTCTCCCATCGAAGGAGCGAGTACAGTGTACTAAGTATTACAAGTCAGCCGCGATCCGAATCAAAGGCGAAGAGTTTCCCATCTCCTTCATCGAGTTTAATGGGTTGGGATTCGACCTAATAATCGGGATGAACTGGTTGAAGCGGCACAAGAGGCGAATCCTCTGCGCCGAGCATAGATTACTGCTCAAGAGTCCTTCTAGGGTTACAGTATCTTGCCGTCAGAGACCGAGAGAGCCTTCGACTACAGTCATCTTCGCTATGGCTATGTACCGGGAGCTCAGAAAGGGCAATGATGTGTATCTTTGCTATGTACAAGATCTGGAGAGAGATCCAGAGTTCAATACCGATGTACCGATTGTATCTGAATTCCCAGATGTATTCCCGAAGGATCTACCTGGTATGCCACCTCAGAGAGCAGTAGAGTTTGAAATCGACCTTGTACCTGGTACTGGTCCCATTGCTAGGGCACTGTACCGTATGGCACCAGTAGAAATGACAGAGCTAAAAGAGCAGTTGCGTGATTTACTCGACAAAGGGTTTATACGCCCGAGCGTATCACCCTGGGGAGCACCGGTCCTCTTCGTGAAGAAGAAGGACGGTAGTCTCCGACTTTGTATTGACTACCGCGAATTGAATGCGGTCACCGTAAACAATAAATACCCATTGCCACGCATCGATGACCTATTCGACCAGCTGCAAGGAGCTTCAGTCTTCTCCAAGATTGACCTCTGATCTGGGTATCATCAGATTGCTATCAGAGAGCAAGATATAGAGAAAACGGCATTCCGTACCAGATATGGCCACTATGAATTCACAGTCATGCCATTCGGTTTGTCAAATGCACCAGCAAAGTTCATGGATTTAATGAATCGACTATTCAGTGATCAGTTGGACACTTCTGTTGTAGTCTTCATCGATGACATCCTCGTATACTCTAAATCAGTAGAAGAGCATGAAATTCATTTGACAAAAGTACTTGAGACACTGCGCGAGAACCAGCTGTATGCGAAGTTCTCCAAATGCGAGTTCTGGCTAGATCAGGTATCACTCCTCGGTCATGTCATCTCGAGCACAGGCATTTCCGTTGATCCATCTAAGATTGAAGCTATACGATCATGGCCTAGACCTAAGACTGTTACCGACATTCGGAGCTTTCTTGGTCTAGCCGGTTATTACCGGAGGTTTGTAAAGGACTTCTCGAAAGTCGCTAAGCCCATGACTACTTTGATGAAGAAAGATGCACCGTTTGTATGGATAGACGAGTGCGAGGTATCCTTCCAGAGCCTAAAAGACTCATTGACCTCAGCGCCAATTCTCACACTTCCAGAGGGCACAGAGGGATTTGAGGTATATTGTGATGCATCAGGCAAGGGAATGGGATGCGTACTCATGCAGCATGGCAAGGTTGTAGCTTATGCCTCCCACCAGCTGAAAAAGCATGAGGAGAATTACCCGACACACGACTTAGAGTTAGGAGTCATTGTCTTCGCCTTGAAGATATGGCGACACTATCTCTATGGGGTAAGCATCACCATCTACTCCGACCATAAGAGTTTGCAGTATGTGTTCACACAGAAAGAATTGAATTTGAGACAGAGAAGGTGGATGAAGTTTCTCTCAGACTACGAAATCGACCTGCAGTATAAGGAAGGGAAGGCAAACGTTGTAGCTGACGCCCTGAGCCGTCGAGCACACTCGCTCCATTCGCTACTCGCTTCTTCTAGCTTGGTTGACGAGGTGCGAGACGCTCAGTTGAGCGACCTTTATATGACCGAAATCAGACAGAAGATCACCGACGGTACCTTCGAGAAGAAGAAGTACGACTTCAAGTTACATGAAGATGGTCTGATTCGGCTGAATGGCAGGCTATGCGTCCCCCGAAGCAATGCTGAGCTGAAGGATCGCATCCTGCGAGAGTCACACAGTTCTACATTATCCGTCCATCCAGGAGCCTCCAAGATGTACAAAGACATGAAGAGGTACTTCTGGTGATCTGGAATGAAATCAGATGTGACAGAGTATGTATTGAGATGCTTAACATGCTAGAAGGTGAAGTTTGAACATCGTAGACCGGGTGGAATGGTACAATTGAAGCCAATTCCGGAGTGGAAATTTCACGATATCTCCATGGATTTTGTTGTAGGACTCCCACCTGCTAGGGGAGGACTCAACATGATCTGGGTTGTAGTCGATCGCCTCACCAAGGTTGCCCGATTCATACCGATGAAGGACACCTGGAAGGTAGCGAAGCTCGCAGAGCTTTTCGACAAGGAGATCATCAGAGACCACGGAGTCCCGAAGACTATAATATCTGACCGCGACACCAGATTTCTTTCGAGATACTAGAGAGCCACACGGGAAGCGCTGGGTACAGAATTGAAGCTGAGTACCGCCTTCCATCCACAGACCAACGGTCAGACAGAAAGGACCATCCAGACACTGGAGGACATGCTTAGAGCATGTGCCTTAGACTTTCAGGGGAGTTGGTTAGATAAGCTTCATCTTATCGAGTTTTCATACAATAATAGCTATCATGCTTCGATTAAGATGTCGTCTTTCCAAGCTCTATACGGTAGACCTTGCCTACCCCCTTGTGTTGGGATGAGTCGAGTGAAGCGGTCATCATAGGACCAGAGTATTTAGAACAAGTCCAAGCGGAAGTGCAACAAATTCGAGCTAACATGAAAGCAGCCAAAGATAGACAGAAATCCTATGCGGATGTGCGACGACGCGACCTTGAGTTCTCTGTGGGCGACCAAGTGTTCTTGCGTGTTTCACCTATGAAGGGTGTATTCCGATTTGGCCAGAAGGGCAAGCTGAGCCCGAAATTTGTAGGGCCGTACACTATCACCGAGAGAGTTGGATCTGTAGCCTACAGGTTAGCATTGCCTGAGGACTTGGGGTGTGTCCATGATGTTTTTCATGTGTCACAACTCAAGAAGTATATTGCCGATCCTTCTCATGTCCTAGAGCCCGAGCAGTTATCTATTGAGCCGACCATGAGATATGTCGAGACTCCTGTTAGAATCCTTGATACGAAGACCAGAGACACTCGCCATAAGTCTGTGAGAATGGTGAAGGTCTTATGGTCTAACCATGATGTCGAAGAAGCGACATGGGAGTTAGAAGACGCCATGAAGGCGAAGTACCCACAGTTATTCATAGACTAGATAGTCTAGTACTTAGCGGGTACGGGTACGGGGCGTACCCCTTTTTAAGGGGGGTAGAGCCATTTTGCTTTTGCATTGCTTCGGGTTAGCATTGCATAGTGTGTATGTATTGTAGTATGTTTTGATGGCACAAGTAGTGCGAAGTGTATTGAGTATGTATGTGTAATGTGTAATATATTGGTGTGTATGTACAATGGTAATGTGTATTGTGGAATGATGTGTATGGAAATGGTGTATTGTGTATGTGAATTGCGTATGATGCTTGATTTGTGTACGCTTGTAATGTAGAAGAAGTAAACACCTCGTAGGTGGTAATAAGATGCATTATGGCAATTGGTTTGTCTAATGAGTAGAATTATTAAGCTCTTAACCTTGAGCAACTTTGAGGGCAAAGTTCCTTAAGGGGGTAGATTGAAATACCCCGTAATTAAAAATAGTGATTAATTAGTCTAATAAGTATTTTAGAAGCTTAATTATGCATAAATAATCATGAGGGAACAAATCCCGAAGAAAACGGATCCTTAAAACGGATTAAAAACACAAACGAACCTTAAAGCGCGTTTTTCAAGGAAACCGAGAAAACGCGACCTTAAGCGGGTCAAATAGACTCGTAATAATTTTGGTCAACCAAATAGTCATTAATAAACATTAATGAAAGTCTAGAACCAATAAAATCAATTAAACGATAAAATAGTAAAAACTGTAAAAAAAACGGGAAGTTGTGGGGTGAGAGCGTAAATAAACTAAACTAGTGTGTCCACTATTAGAAATAAAAACTCAAAATTTGTAAGAGGTGGTGAGTGTGGCCGATTTTATGTGCCCTCTCTCACTCTCTTATTTTCCTAATGTGCTAAGAGACAAACTAATAAAGTAGAAAGTACACTCACCCTCACTTTTAGCTCTCTCCCTCCTAGCTCCTCACCGCCCAAACCGTATTGCTCCCCTCTCCATCTGCATTTTACTTCTTCCATCTTTGAAGCTCTTCATAGCGATTTGCATAAACCAAACCATCCACCTCCTTCTCCCTCTTGTTGAACCCTCAAAGCTTCTCCAAAAATTACAAAATAGTACCATTAGAATCCTCTCATCAAGGAGAGCATTTCCCTCTTTTCCAAATTCGAAAACAACCAACTTCATCTCCATGGGTGTTCTTGGTTTTGAAGATGAATACCACCATTAGAAGCCTCTCCTTCACCTTATTGGTCTAAGGTAAAAAGAAATCCAAAAATCTAGCATTTCTAGCCCTCATTTGTTAAATAAGAAATTTCAAGTTTTTGAGCTTCGTTTCCTTGCTTCCAGCCGATTTTTGGCTTCTTTGGTAGAGTGGAAATCTTGCCTTGTTGCTGTTCTAAGCTTCATCTACACCCTTGCAAGGTAAGACATTTTCTAAAACCTAAAAACATACCTTAAGCCCTAGGTTGAATTAAAGGTTAGTTAGGAATTAAAATGATTGTATATCATTGGGCTGTAGCATTAGAAGTGTGAGCCTCCATTACCGGTGAGTCAAAAAGAAAAGGAATGGAATGAAAGGAAGAAGAGAAGAAAAAAGCTAGAAAGGAAACAAGGTAAATTACACTCACCTTGTGTAGTTTTGTAATGCTTTATGTAACAAATTTGTAGTAGCTTTAGATGAGTATTGTAAATGGTATTGAGTAGTAGTATAATGTGGAATAAGACTAAAATGTTTTAAAGCTTTAAAATACATTTAAAAAACTTGTATAAACCTAGATGGAAATAGATGTTGTGTGCTGGAATTTAATGGGTAACTAATGTCTATTAATTGCCTTGGGGAGTTGTATATTGAAGTTGTTGATAAACAGGTGTAATGAGTGGTATTGTGTGAGCTAAAACATGTGGTGAGAATGTAAAAATATAGGGGAGACTATGTCAAATTTTACCTAGAAACTAGCACACTTAAGAGGTTGAAGTAGGTGGGAAAAACACTTTGAAAACAGATTTTAAATGGAGCTAAGTTGTGGGTAGGTTGAGAGAGATAGTTAACGCATTATAAGCCTTAGGAATGGCATTAGGAAGAGGAACCATGAATGGTAGATGTGAGAACCAAAATCTGTAGCACAACAAGACTAAGAGGAATTTTTACAAGTGCTGAAATGGAGTTTAGGAAAATGAGGTGTGTGAATTGATATAGAAAAGAGTAATGAGTTTAGTAGATGAGTTAAGGAGTGTTTTAAGGTGTCTAAGCATGTAGGAAACTTGTATAAATGATTAGGAAAAGATTGGGTGTGAATTGAGGAGAATTTGGAGTTCAAAATGAGTAATTAAAATAAGTACTGGGCTGGACTGACCCTAGCAGGGTCGGTCGGCCTGAAATCTGCAGTTTTGGAAGCTTCTGCATTCGACCGACCCAGGGGACCGACCCTGCTGGGTCGGTCGAGTTGAAACTTTTAGTCGGGATGCTTCTGCATCCGACCGACCCTGGCTGGGACGGTCGGACTGGAATTTTCTGAAATCGAATTCTCTGTACCCGACCAACCCAGGGGACCGACCCAGGGTGGGTCGGTCGGGTCAAACAAAAAAAAATATTAATTACAGTAATCATATGTACATATATATATATGTATATGCAAACACACACACACACACACACACATATATATATATAGCACATCATTGTTGAGTAAGGAAATAAACTTAAAATATGAAATGGGTTCATAACTACTTATGACTTGTAAGAACTAGTAAGTATACATAGGGGAAAGGTAATGGAATAAAGAGTTAAATCAATAATAAGTCATTAACCATACAACTCCATGTATGTTATAGGACTTGAATTGTGAACACCGAAGGAAAGTCGGTTTCAAGTACAACGGTGAACGGTATGAACTTCTCATGCCCCGTATGCTACCTTGGCTACTCTGTTTTGTGTGTTTGTGTGCTAATTGACCACCTAAATAAGATAAACGCACGAATCGGAGTTATTATGCTTACTTGTGATTATATGATATTGTTCCTTGTTGAATATTATCTTAAACCCTAGTTTGTATAATTCATGAAATGTATGAATGATAATGAAGTGTGTGTATGCTTGATGTATTGTGTGGTGACCGAATGACATTGTGATGGACTTCCAACTAATTCCTAACAAGCTAACCAACCTAACATAATAAATTGGTAAATTGGAATGAGTAGAAGTCCGATATAGTTTCGGCCACGCGTGAGGAGGCGAAGACACAAGAGGTTGGATCCAATTCCTGGCTTTAATTTTTTCCACGGCCCAAACCCCTTAAATGGGTAGCATCCTGGATTAGTGAGCCACCTAAAGCCCGGTGGTGGGACGGTGTAGTCCCTGCCCGGAGGTCATACCGACTTAACATGAGTATAAGTAAGTAAGTAAGTATGGAAAAGTAAGCAAGTATTGTATGAGTATGATTGCGCAAGTATTGTGTAACGAGTAAAAGAATTAAGAACATCCGATTAACCCGGATGGGTAACTGGCTAACCCTTGAAGAGGTAAGTATTGTGTATGGTATTGATATACTAGTTGGCTTGTGTATTGCCTTCGGTTGTGTGTATTGTATTGTGTATGAATGTGTTGTATATGTAAAGCATGTATGCATGTCTAAAATGAACCGCATGTATAGTCGACCAAGAACAGTCGACGTACCCTAGTTAGCACGCGGTATATGCGAAGTTTATATGCAGCGTTTTGCTGAGCCCCTTGGGGCACTGTTTTTAATTTTACAGGTGCTCATGAAGGGTAAAGATGGTAATGGGATCAAGATGATTTCTTTTTGTGTACTTAGGTGACTATGAAAGGTGTACCAAGTTGTACATGGCTATAGTCCTTTTTGTTTAGCCGGTGTACCATAGGGTACACCCTTTTGGATATTGTGGGGATTATGAATTGGTATAGATGAGTAGTTTGTTAAACTCATTATTTTTGTAAACTTGAGAAGGGATGTAAGTAACTCTACTTTTGATACTCGGTAATCCAACAATGTAAGTAATGGGTATTTGTATTTGGTAAATAATGTTTAGTAGCTCGGTATTCTCTTGACATCAGACCGTTACGTATGTAGTAAGAGCCTTGCTAGCCGTATGGGCGGTTAGCGGCGTTGTATCACCCGCCGTAGTATTAGTATTTCCACTGCGAGTAGTAGGATGAATGGGACATTTAGACGGTAAGTAAGGGATTAGCGGTAGGGGTGTTACACTTCTATACATTTTAAATCTGTAAACCACACATTTTGGAGCCCCAAATTTTGAGATCAACAGCCCATGGAGCAGCGAAAGACTTAAATCATCTTAAGGTATAATAACAAGCTCTAAAGTCCATCTTTCCTTTCTATAGGCCAAAAATTCCCAGCTTATTTACACACTTTTTGTAATACCCCAACCCGAAATCCAATAAACTGAACGGCGATCACTCCCAAATAAAATACAACTGCAGCGGAAATAAATATAACAACCGGGCGGTATTACAATGCCGTTGGCCACCCTTGTGACCAACAAGGCTAAGTCCAAATACAATCCTCAAATGTCACGGTCTGGAATACAGATACAACCCGAGATACTAGGAATCAAACTCAAAAGTACAATACTGAAATAAAACAAATAACTAATAGTAGACTCCCAAAGCTTGGTCTACCCCACCTACACTCAGTGTAGTGAACTTCTCAATCTTCAGGTACCTGAAAAATGGGGGTGCCCCCAAAGGGGCTCAGCAAACAATGCTGGTATGGAAAACGTGCAGCCCATCGTCTACCGGGCCACACCAACTACTTTGTCGAATACATGCAGTTCATTTTTATAAAGCTGTAAACAAGCATAGTCTGATAATAACAAGTATCCATACAAGGACAATAATGTCACATAGAACAAGACACAGAAGGTCGAGTTAGCTGAACTGAAATTCTTTACTGATAGTCGGTCCACACAATGGGACTGACAGTTATAACTGAATATCTGAAATAGTGGAGGTATAGTGACCTCGTTATAAAGAAAGGTTGGGTATAAAAACCCCAGGAGATGACGTAGTCAAACCCTGAACTGAATGGCGTGGGAAATAAGAACCCACTAGAGGAATAAAGTCTTCCTCGAACTGAAGGGCATTTGAATCCCGGAAGGAATAAAGTCTTCCTCCCAACTGAATGTTCCGTCGCGACGTAGTAGGAGACGACCTGAGACAGGTACAACTCCGTAGCATGCATGGCCAGATCCAACTGGGCTCCTCAATCTCGAAGTATATAATTGTTAAGTGTCATATAAAGACGTTAAACAAGAACACAATGTGTATTGTCAATTATCACGTTTAGGATAATGACGTATGTTATAAAGTGAAGTTAGTGAGAGACTTGAGTACAAGTCCTCGGTATACTGAAACGCAGGTATTTAATCCACTGGTATAGTAGTGTTTGTATGCGTGGGACATACACGTTGTAGTCAGCAACAATCACGCACATAAGATAATACCACAGTGTGCAAGAGTAAACAACAGTTTACATTAATTATCTTGGTCGTTATTTCAAACAACAGATAGCACACAAGCCAGTGTAATCCGTTAGAAAACAGGTTGCAAGAATCCCATACCGTTCACCGTAGACTGTACTTGTAAATTCCCGGTCAACGTCTGGTCAAACAAAGTCCTAGAATAGGATTAACTGAGAGGGTTAATTTATGTTACCCTTATATAATGATCCTATTGGATCTTTCAACAAATCTCTTATTTGTTATTTCATTTGAGGTTTATTTCTTTTTAATTACCTCATGATTTAATGTATAACTTATTTGTTATTCCTTTTTGATTTATTTATAAATCCTTTAATGTACATATATGTATTTATATTTTCATGTACTATATTTGTTGTTTATTCCAATTGTCTAGGTGATATAACAACTTATAATTTTCTTAACAATATTTAAATGTCTTACAATGACATAAAAATCTTATAGTTTTCATTATTCCTCCTTTAACCAAAAGTAATAATCATTGGTTACCCTTAAATTCCTTATAACTATATAAGTCATAGTTTAAACTTCATAACTCCTTTAATCAAAATTCTTTCTTTCTAATTCCTCAAAAATCCATGTAGGACCTATATTTATTTTAATCTAAATTCTTACCCTTGTATTTCGGTTATTTACAAAACAACCACATAAAATCTTAAACCTTATATTAAATTCTAATCTCATTATATTATAGAGTTTTAATTTCTTATTTAGCTAAATTACAAAGCCACCCCTAATATTTTGGTATATAGCTTTTAAATATTATAACTCTCAAAAATTACAACTTAGCCCCTTAAATTTCGGCCAACATATTTATTCCTTATAATTACAATCTAACCACCAAATCTTATAACTTTTACATAATGACATGTAAACTATAGTTTTAATTTTAATTCTCCATAAATGCCGAATGTATATATTTAAATTCTTAAATTACCAAACTAACCCCAAAACAATTCGGCTTTGTCATTGAACTTTCCATTAATTACACTTTCACCCCAAAACTTAATAATAGATATTTAATAACTTATAAACTATAGTTTAAGTATTTAATTCTTCTAAAATTCAAAAGCGCACCTAATAATTTCCTTAATTATGAATTCGCCCCATTTATATTCTAAACTTTCATAACAAATTTTATAAATTACATAATAGCCCAAAACTTTTATAAAAAGTTATTTTCAAGCTTGTTTAAATTATCTAAAATTCTTAAACTTAATTCCTAACCTTATATTATATTATAATTACACCAAACAGCCCCTTAGCTCACGGTTTTATATCAAGCACACTAAACTTTGTAAAAATTACATTTAATCCACATAACTTAATTAATTAGTCATTTGGACACTAATAGAATATTTTTAACTCACCAAACTTTATGATATAAATTTATATACCTAAGTAGCTCATTAAAACTTATTTATCAAGTAGAACATTCGGCCATAATTTAAATGAGACCTTATGTTATATAAAAGTGGATTTATATGTCATAATAGTTATACATAAGTTCATAGGAGTCATATAACTCTTGTATAAATTATTGTAATGTCTTATATAAATTCTAAGCTCAAAATAAAGAACTTTTGCCCTTGGATATTCGGCATGAATTAATTTGTAACATAGGTAAACTTTGTGACACAAAAATGTGTCTTAAGGTAAATATTTTCTATATATGTTATAGGTTATACTTTTGGCATATAAGACCATATATTTTCGGTTTCATATAACCTAGGAGATATAAATAATTTTTGTATAATTTTTAGAAGCTTAACAAAGCTTATAGCATAAAGGTTTATATAGTAAGCTTACTTCTTAACAAGGTGGTTAAGTGCTTGAACTTCTCCTTGAACCTCCAAGCTTTCTCCAAGGTAATTTTTGTTGCTCCTTTTCGGTTTTATGCAAGAGATGAAGGATGTTTAGGAGTTAGATCTTCAACAAAGATCTTAAGTAGTTTTGGAAGTAGTTTTACAAGACTTTACCTTAGATTCTTCCCTTATGATTTCGGCTCACCCCAAAGATAAATGAAGAGTGAGTTTTCCTTCATCAAAATGAAGAAGAAAAAGAGACTTAGAAGAGGTAGAACTTGGTTACACATAAAAATGTGCTTTAAGGATTTTCAAGCTTTGAAACCTACCTTAAGATAACCTTGAGATGCTCCTTGATTTAATGTTGGTTTGGACAACCTTCTTGGAGAACTAAATGTGGCCGAACCCAACTTGATATGCTAGGAAGAGTTTTGCTTCAAGACTTGCCAAGAAATGCTAGGAAATTACCTTAAGATGAAGATAGAAGTTAAAACTCCATTAATGGACTTAAGAGCTTCAAAGGAAGAAGATGAAGCTAGAAGAGAGAAGGGAGAAGCTTACCAAGCCGTGCAAGAATAGGGCAAGGAAGCAAATGAGGCTTGGCTCACGTAAATGAAAGAGGGCAATTGGAATTTGATTTTCTTTTGTCAAATTTTTAATGTCATTTGACAATTCTTTTCCTTAGTTTAATCCATGGTTGATTGGCTCAATAAATGACTCCTTTCCAGCAATAAAAACCGGCCATGTTATAGGGCATGTGAGGTGTGACAAGGCAATAGTTGGCAAGGCAATTATGCTAGCTAGAAGACAAGGTAGAAAAGTGAGTTTATTCCTTTGATTTTTCAATGTCAATTGACTTGTCCTCTTCCTCATTATGTTGCACGATTTTAAGGACTGAATGGGGGTCTCCATCGGTTTTGAAAAGCCAAGGAAGAAGCATGTTAGGTCACATGGTGAAGAAGGAATCAAATAAAGTAGATCTTAGATCTACTTTTTACTTTTTCCATTTGTTTTTGTTCTAGCTCACATGGCCTTATTCCATGGCCTAATTTCGACAGCTATCTGATCAAATGAGACCTACATACTTAGACATTAAGTAATATAACACATGGGATGATGAGTCATCATGTTTTAAGCCTTTTATAAATTTTTAAAGCAAATTTTATACTAGTTTTTGCCCTTAAAATCGGCCCCTATAGAGAGCCTTGTTGACTAGTCACACCAACTTATTTAGAAGGTCATTTTAACCCTTTTTAAGATTACCAATTCGTGGCATGTCAAAAACTACAAGGTAATTGCGTAAAACGCATTTTTTCGTGACACCCGAAGGTGTGTTTTTGTGCTCTAAGGAAATTTTGGGAAACCAATTGTTCTTATGAGTTCCAAGTGTTTGCAAACACTTATTATAGTAAATAAACATATACTAAGATGTTACATTGAGTTATATGGGGTTATATCAACCCGTGACATAATTTACGGGCCATCGGGACACTCCCGGGCCAAAAAGGAGCGCTAAGAAATCCTCCTTTGGTTTTTGCTGAATTTTGAGAAACCACTTCGTGGGTTCTCTTTAGAATGATAATAATGATGTTAGGAACTCTAGGAATTAATTTTATAGGAGTTCGTGCCACCTCGGCACTCCTCCGGACTTTTCGTGCTTTAAGGAGCGGGTGTGAGCACTCCCGAGCATTTTGCGTATTTGACTGAATATAGCTTAGGGAATATATTTGTATATTCATATAATAATTGTATGACCATTTAGTTTGAATATTAGAGGGTCATACAAGGTCATGTTTGACCATATGCTTCTAAGGCGTTTTAGCGTTTATGGTGAAACGACTGTTTTTACGTAACGTTTTCATGCATGGGTTTGCATGCGTACGTGAAATGATTTCTATTTGGATTATATTCCAATAAATAATGATTAAATAATATTATTTAGATTTGGGGTATTTCACTTTTCTTCATATTTTCATACATAAAATGAAGCTCAACTAGCTCCTCTTGTTGGCTGAAAGTCAAGGCAAGAATCAACTTTAAAAGTGACTTCAAGGGAAAGTCATAATATAGTCCTTTTGAACTCTTAAGCTATCTTTTCACCTTGTATCTGTCCTATACAGTATTCTCATCTATTTTTCATTATGTAGCCAAAATTTTGTGGAGAAACTTTTCTTAGAACATCAAAGGTAAACTCATCTTCTTAAAACACATTTTTATGCTTTAAACTCTTTCTATTGTTATGGAGTCTTAAAGACCCTAACAAGCTTCCTTTTCCTTGTGTTTAAATATGTCAAAATGTGGAGCTCAATGTGCTAAAGAGTGGCCGAGAGCTTAAGGGATTTAACCTTGAGAAAAATATCACTTTTGTGAAGGTAAAAACTAATCGAAGTTGTTAAACTCTTGAATAATCATATAAACTAATTTTTGATGAAATAAACTAACTCCCCCTATATAATAAATAAGTCTGTGAGTGGAGAGTTGAGAAAAACAAGCTTGGGGCAACAAGGGTAAGATTCTAGCCTTAAAACACATTTTAAGACGTTAAATTGTTTTTATTGTGGGTAAACAATTATGGCCGAAAGGAATCTGACTAAAATGGTCTGTTAAGACCTAATAATGAACGTAAAATGTTATAAACCCATTTGGATAAGTTGGTGAATGATTTAACGACTTAATTAAAAGTCAAATTTATAAAGAAATGGGGTAAAAATGTAATAAGCAAAAACTATTCTGCCTTGCAAAAATTAGGCCGATAATTTATAGTATTATGGTGCATTTATGACATACTTTAAGCTTATGTTATGATTTTTACATAGCCAAATGTTTAGGCTTGCTTTTGGAGCTTTAATGCACTTTTTATGCTTTAATGGCATAGGTTAATGCTTTAAATTATTTTGGATGATTTTCTGGTTATTTAAGTGTGCCAAGAGTGGTTTGGGTACACTTAGGCAGTTTGGGAAATTGGAAAGTATTTGAAATGATTTAGGGGGTAAAAAGGTCCTTAATGACCTTGGGAGAAATATAATGTAAGCAGGTGAAACCAATGATTGGCTAAAATGGTTAATGAAATAAAGTTGGGTGTATAACATAAATAATTTGGACGAGAGTTAGGAGGTTAATGTGGTGAAATATAGAATTTATAAGTTTAAGGAGTTTAATGTAAATTCTATAACACATTGGGGTCAAATTGTGATTTCTGGAAAATTGTGGTAAAAAATGAGGCTATGGTCAACCTTAGGTGATATATGGACCTTTGACCAAATTAAGAAGAAAAAAGGGCTTAGTTGCAATTTTGGAAGAACTTAGGAGTTATTTGTAAAGTGGGGAACATTTTGGAGTCAAACTATAATTATTAAAAAAATGTGTAACACCCCTACCATTAATACAGTGCTTACCGTCCAATCTCCTTACATATCAGATACACGCAGCGGATATATACTTACATACAATGGGTGATACAATGCCGTTAGTCACCTACGTGACTAACAAGGCTACTACATCTATATACAGCATCGGTCTGATGGACCGGAATCCCGAGTACTACAAATCTACAACACATTCTCCGTTTACCAAATACTACCACAATCTTCATTCAATACAATACTCCAAGTACAATACAATATGATCTACATACCGAGTTACTAAGATCCTTATACAAGTATACTACCTACCAAGTTCATACATACTCTCTAAGAGTCTACATCTACCCATTTCCTCACAACTACTTACTTTCTATGTACAAGGGTGTGCCTCCGGTCTCTTCCTTGGCCATATTCGCTTCGGTACCTGCACACTAAAAAATGTCCCCCGAAGGGGTCAGCTTTCGCCGAGCATGATAACCGCATACCCCGCGTACTAGTGAGGGTACGCCGACCACTTGGTCGAATACATGCGGTTCGTTTTCATACAAACATACATGCATACATGCTCTTATACACGATACAAGACTACTCACACAACGTACATACATACAATTCAGTTCATACAAGGGATACGATATAAACCAACCAATACATACTTACCTCTTCCCGAATTACACACACATCTCATGCACAATATACAATATTGTTAGCTTCATTGGTCCACCCGGGTTAATCGGGTGGAGATTACTCTTTTACTCGTTACTTCATCATACGCATACTCATACATACTTACGGATCCATACTTACTTACTCTTACTCTTACTCAAGTTAAGTCGTCGGGACCTCCGGCCCTGGGGACTACTCCGTCCCACCTCCGGGATTTACTTGACTCACCAATCCGGGATGCTACCCATTTAAGGGATTTGGGCCGCGGACCAGTTAAGAGTCAGGAATTGCAGCCAACCTCTTGTGACTCCGCATCCTCACGCGTGGCCGAAGCTATATCGGACTTCTACTCATTCCGGTTTACTCACTTAAGTTAGGAGTTAGGTAGTTAGGAATTAGCAGAAGTCAACATTCAAGCCACAATAATACGATACACATATATACATACTCACGAAATACATTACAATATACAAGTACACTACAGAATACAATACACTTCATCATCATTCATACATTTCATGAATTATACAAACTAGTTGGCAAATATCAAGAACAATGTAAACAAGCACAAGTAGGTGCAATATAGTCCGATTCATGCATTTATCTTATTAGGTGATCAAATAAGCACACAAATCGGGGTAACCAGATTAGGATACAGGGCATGAAGAAATCATACCTTTCACCGTTGTACTTGTATCCCAACGTTCCTCCGGTATTCACAATTCAAATCCTATGATATACATACAACCGAATAATTAATCTAACTATCATTAATTTAATTCGGTTACCCTCACGCTTTCTAACTCATACTTACTAAGTCTTCACATCCTTATACTTACATTTTATTTACTTACTTTTAATTACTTAACAATGGTTTACTTACATATATAGGCACGTATGTATAGGTGGGTATACATGTACATACATACATATACTAACCATAGTCTTATAGTTTTTTTTTTTGTAAGTTTTGACCCGACCGAACTTGCGACCGACCTTGCAAGTTCGGTCCGAGTCAGTAGGTTACATCGGGTGAAAATTCCAGGGCCGACCGACCTTGCAAGTCCGGTCCCAAGGTCGGTCCATTCCAGTAAGTTACTTAACGGGAAAATTTTAGCCCGACCGACCTTGCAAGTCCGGTCGCAAGGTCGGTCCATTCCAGTAGCTTGCTCGACGGAAATTTTTCTGGCCGACCGAACTTGCATGTCCGGTCGCAAGTCCGGTCGATTCCAGTAGGTTACAGACGGGAGAATTTTTTTCTGGTCCGACCGAACTTGCAAGTCCGGTCGCAAGTCCGGTCGATTCCAGAAGCTTTCCCGTCTTTGTAAATCTGGGCTCGACCGACCTTGCAAGTTCGGTCCTAAGGTCGGTCCGGCCCAGTATTTGCATTTTAATTTCTGTTTTCAGTTCTAACCTTTACCCATTGTTTCCCCAATCTTCCCACATGTAATCCCACATGTTTTAACACTACCTAGGCCCTCAAAATTGCCTTAGTTCATCCCCCAAACCTACTACTCAATTCCTACCTTCACCTACACATTTTTCCTTACTCCTTCTCAACACTTACACTAGTTCTTACTCCTCTAATGCAACAGATTTTTGTTGCCACTTCTACCACTCAATACTCCCTCTATCAATGTCACTCCTAGCATCCCAAATACATCTCCTATTACCATGCCAATTCATTTCTAAGCAATTATACCACCTATGCCCAAGTCCAACATTCTTTTTACCAATTCTTGCACACTAATCTTTCCTAGTTCTTCTATACAATTTGATACCCCTTTGCTACAGATTTTGGTTCCTACTTCCTCCATACATAATTTCCTCTCCTAATGTCATCTCCAAGGCCTACAATGCATTGTCTCACCTCTTCAAGTCCAACACTCATTCCCTAGGTCAAGTACATAAGTTCTCCTAGTTCCTCCAATACCATTCAACAACCCTTGCTACAGATTTTACATTCTTTCATTCTCTTACCACAACTACTACTCATAGTCATTAGACATCTCTACTTACTCCAATACACCCTTGGTTTTGCCATTCACCAATTCATCCCTACATGTACATATTCCTACCAAAATTTTGCCATAGTCCCTCTACATTTCTTACTTCTCCACATATGTTTTCTCATCCAACTCATTCCTAATCTAGCCAAACCACAAGGGTTCTACCAGCACACATACAAAATCTTAGTACACCATTACTTCCTCAATCCACATTACTAATGCACATACACAATACACTTGGCTCTAAGGCCCACAATTCACATACTAGTTCACAAATACTCAAACTTCCTCAATTACATTACTAATACATTATTTGGTTTCTTTAGATTGGTTTACCCATTCCCATTACTCTAATGCACTAAAATTTAACATTAGTAAAGAGCTCTTACCTTGAGCTTATAATTCCTTCTTTCTTTCTCATTTCTCCTCCTTCTTCCTTTCTTGCCCAAATCGGCCATGTGGGGGAATGGAGTTGCCAAACTCCATTCCCATCACCCAATGAACACAAAACACTATAATTAATATACTAATCCCTTAAATTAATGTCAATTCATTGAAGTGTTTGAAATGAAATTTCTAGGGTTTACCTTTGGAGAGTTTTAGAAGGGGTTTTAGCCCTTGGTTCAAGAAGGTGAATCCACCACCATTGCTAGGTTGATATTTTGCTCAAAAGAGAGAGAAAACAAGGTATTACATATGGGTAAAATCGGTTATGAAAGGAAGGTGGAGAGAACATGAGTTTTTCATGTAGATTTTTACCTTGTTGGAAAGAGGAGACTCCAAGCTCCATAATGGTGTGCTTTTCTCTTCAAATGGGGAAAACCCATGGAGATGAAACTCATCCTTTTCGAATTTTGAAAAGAGGGAAATGTAGAGGAGAATGAGGGGAGTTCAAATATGTAAATTTTTGAGTTTGGAGCTTACATGAGGATGGAGCATGAGGTAGAAGGTGGAGTTGCCATGGGAGCTTCTTGAAGCTCTAAAAATCGCAGCCACAAGGGAGAAGAAGAGGGGGAGTACGATGAGGAAGGAGGGAATGGGAGAGAGAGAATAGAAAAGTGAGGTGAGAGAGTAGATAGATAAAGTAGCTTTTACTTTATTGTTTTTCTTTGCTTTTTGGCTCTCTTATTAGTTAGCTAGTTACATGTGTGTGTGAGGGAGTTGTTTGACAGATAAAAACCGGCCCCCCTACAGTTATACCAGCTGGAGCGTTTTTCGTCTTTTACAGAAAACGCTCGTTATTTTACCCGGTTTAGGTACTGTTCACTAACCGGGTCCGTTTTCCGGAATTTTCTCGTTTTATTTTTTTTATTAGTTATTAAGCTTCCATAAATGCTTAATAATTATTATTTAATGATTTATAATTTTTACGGGTCCGTTTGACCACTTAAAGTCACGTTTCCGGGTTTTCTCGAAAAACGTGCTCTAAAGCTCTATTAGCGTTTTAATTCATTATTTGGATCCGTTTTCTTCGGGAGTTGTTCCCATATATTGTTTAGGCCTTATTAAGCCTTTAGAATCCATATAATACGCTAACCGAGGTCTCATACCTCCTATGGTTATTTAACGCTTATTTAGCGTTTTTCGCCTTTTAAGCGTTTCTTTATTTCTTTTGGATTTATTTTTCCTTACTGTTATTAATTAGGTACCATTAGGCCCTTAAATACGTATTAAGTTAATTTTAATCCCTGTATTTAAGTTCGGGGTATTTCAATCTACCCCCCTTAAGAAACTTTGTCCTCAAAGTTGTTCGCGGTTATGGGATTACTATACTTACTCCTTTATACTTGCCTAGTGCCAAAGTCATACATCCTTCCTCCTTACAATTCCCAAAATCCCTCAAGGTTCCTACATACCATACTATACCAATATACAATAGTTACTCCAATCCGCACTACTACTAACTATCCGGTTCCTCATTACAGAGTTCATACATACATACAGTGCAAAGCTATCCCCAAAGCAATGCAATACACATACAATCCCGCAGGCACTCAGGTCATCTCGACACAGGACTCCTCTATGTCCTGCTGCCCTTGGAATAATACCATATGCTACACTACTATCTTCTCCGGTATAAGCTTCTAGCCAAATCCTTATTCTCAGTCTAAGGAAAAATCCTTCCCAACAGCTAATTAGAAATCTTTCTAAAGCATCCAACTCCAAGTTCCAATTTATATTCATTACTTCTATCCTATGTGTGATTCTTGTGACCACTTGAGGGGAGCTTCGAGGATCATTCGACCCTGATGTGATCAGCATCAGTGTTGAACTATCTTTCCACCCCAATTTGTGTTCGGTTTCCCTTGATCTGATCAGGATCAAGTTCGACTTCCCACATCAGGTTCAACCAAGCAATTAATTCAATTATTTCCATGTTTTATCTTTTTACTCTTCCTAGTCATTCATACATCTCCAAAGGATGGAATCAGTCCATCAATCATCCTCACTCTATTTCCCAAATGCTTTACTCCATGGTTCAATCCTAGTGCTCATTTCCTCAACCTTCACTACTTCCATCCATTACTCACCATCATATCCTATATTCTAACTAAGGAATACTACCTTTATAAGATTTAATTGACTACAATTGTTTCAAATATTTTACTTACGATTCCACTACTCATAAACTTCATTCATCTACTATCCTCCTTCATTTCGTACTACTTCTTCAAAGGTTACAATACTTGTGGAGCTCCGTCCACTACTCATTACTTTTCTTTTACTAATACTCTTACACTGGTGTTACAAGATAGGTACATTCCTCCTATGGTATTTGCATGTTTAATGCCTAGTTACCATAATTACAATATGAATGAGTACTTATGTTTATTTAACATAGTACCAATCATCAATTTGATTCTCATTTGTGCTATGCACATTACGGTTTAAGTGTTTTATTCATAAAACTTACATTAAGCGGTTTTCGCTCTACCCCCCTTAAAAGGGATTACGCCCACGTAATCTACCATATGTTATTATTATTAGACATTGGTTTAATCAGTTTGGGCAAACTGAAGCGTTTAGCTTCACTACGGTATACTATAGAATATGCTCTGGTCAAAGGGTCTTAACCATACCAATGGTTTAGTCTTTGCACCAAGAATTCCTATATGAGTTTATCTAACTCATAATTAATTTGGTTCCAGCCTATTAGGCTTCACGGCATTAATAGCCATTCTACTATACTTACTAGGTATAGTATCTCCTAGCTAGGGCCCACTAGCTTCTTGCGCGACCCTGATAACTCGGGTTACTTACCCTTCGTGTTATCCTTAATGTGCTATACATAAGCTTTTATCCGTCTATTATGGAAATAAGGTTTACTGAACAAATTCGGTATTCTTTTACCGCGTTCGAACTCAATGAGTTTAAGATTTTAACCAGCTCTCTGGTAATCTACTGCACATGCTATTCGTGCTTCCAGGGTTATTCACTAAGTTCCTTCGACTTATTGTCGGGCGAGGTTAAGTCACTACTTAGTTGTAGTGCTTCCTCTGGTGTCACTAGCTTCCGAATTCTACCAGTTTCCCTGGTTCAGTACAAGTGTTCTTTACTTGTATGACCTTGCATTGATATGTGTCGGTCCTAGTGACTTTGATATGTCTCCTTTCACCTTTTACTCCAATGGAATTCACATCTTGTGATTATTAGTGTGTTGTACACTCTTCGTGCTTCTTTGGCCTTAGGCCGCACTGTATGTTGCTAAGTTTGCTTGACTGGCTTATGCCATGTTTATGGTGAAAGGAAAGATTTACTACGGTTTACATTCTCCATATCCCAAGCCATCTCATTAGATCATTAGCTGAACAAGTGCAATGCCAAAACACTCAGTCATACAGAGTGCAGAGGCGTAAACGCTTGACAGTAAGTCACTTATGTGATAGGAAGGAATATTTCTGTGTGTCATCTCATACTTATACTCCGTGTTATTGCTTAACTACTCCCTCATAGCGGTCGCCTGTTGCGCACCGTATTCTTACTCATTGTACAACATTGCTTTTACTGTTTCTGTTACTGTGGTAGTTCCTTTTTACTTAGTGACATTGTCCTTGGCACCACTTCCTTATGGTGTAAATACACTAGGAGTTCCCTGTTTTGTGTGTATGACGGTTGTCGTAGAATACTGCACGTTATCATCTTCCCATTGTGGAGATGTTCTGTTTCCAATTAGGTTTCATGTGTAGGTTAGCTTACCTCACATTCTATCATCATTTGTGATACAATTTACCAAGTGTCTTGGTTGACAATGGATGAAGTAATTTATCGGGTTACTAGCTCTCTTGAGCGTTGGTCATTCATGGTTTCAATGTGTATTCACATTGATTGTTTTGACAATTACTGTCTTTCCAGTGCTGAGCACTAATGATAGGCTCTAGCTGTGTAGTTTACTCTGTCATTGATAATGAAAGTTCTTGTTGAGGAGTTTGTCTCCACTCATAGGTCTAATGACAAGGTTTGCTATGTTGGTGTTTACACAATGGTTCACTATATGTTTGGGTGTATATGGAGTATGCTTACTCCTTAAGTCGTAATGGTTTGGAGATCTCATTTCCTTATTCCATCACCCCTTGGCAATATCTATATGCGTGGGCTTTTCTGTTATAATAGATGGAAGCCTTTTCTAAGGGTTCACATCATCACCTCATTTGTGATCTTCGGTTGACGAGGGGTACCTTCCCTTGGGTTTCTCGTAGTGTCCAAGTGTGGACTAGGCCAATGTTGGCATCATCACCTCATCAGTTTGGGCTTTTCTGTCATTATCTGCTACAGAAGGCATGGCGGTAATTAAGAACTCCGTCAACTGTATACTAGGCTGATGCTCTAGTGACAGTGACATTGAGTTGGCCATTACTCCAAGCCACTCAAAATGTTGGGTTTGAATTTATGGTCCAGTTGTTGATTTCTTGTCGTATGAGGCAATATTTCTTGCGAGTCTTGTTAGTAATGGTGTGGGTTTTGCAACCGTTTAAGGTTACACAACGCGTCAGGGTTATGGCTTTAGAGCCATATTGCTGCAAGCTATGCTTTTGCAAGCTGCTTACACATGTTTCCACTCCATGTATACTGTCGTGGGTTGGAGGTATTATTGGGCTCCATGGTAAGTCGTGGCCTCACGCTTCCGTTCATAGGAGACCTTCTTAGGCAAATGGTGTTAGTAAGTGTCTCTCAGTATCTTAGGGCATTTCCTGTTAAGTGAAATCCCTTCGGGTCCTAACCGAGTGTTCGTTCTAACTTTCGTGCTTTTATCATGTCGCTGTTGTTCGACTGTTGCAATGCAGACACCCTTCAAGGATTGCTCCTGAGTGCTGTTGAAGCATGCCGTTACATCCGGCTAATGCTTATAACGTGTGTTGTCCTCTAAGCCGTCTTATGGTATTGTACTTGAGTCGTCCCCTTTTTGGGTTATAACGTCTCCCGTTCTCGGGTAGACTGTTTACACTTGCTCCTAGTGCTTGAGCCTAGGGTTATATATCCTCTCCGATGATGGATTGTGCTTCGTAGTAATCTTGTGATTGCTCTTGGGAGTTCCGTCCCGTTTGCTGAGCATTGTGGTGTTCACGTTAGGCAACTGCCTTACTGTGTTTAGGCTGGGTATATCTTCCAGCTATCGCGTATTTGTTTGGTGTCCTCGAGACATGTCCAATGTCTATATTTGCTGGTCTGTGCTTTTTGCACTTCCCAGTCTTCATTCCTTATCTTCAGATGGATTCTCTGAGTTCCTTATACTTGTTCCTTAACTGAGTTTCCTTCTCCTTGATTGTCGGTGGTGTCCAGTTGTTCTGGTTTGAACTTACTGATGGTCCGTAGAACGGAGTCGACTACTTCCCGTGTGTCGTACACTACATGTGTACATACGTGGGGTACCATGTTGATACGTTGCCACTTACCCAACTATATGTCGGGCCCGCAAGCTCCTTCGGAGTGCGGTTGTCCCACATCCCGTAACGGGTACACTCGTAGTGTTCGTCACACGCCTAGGTGAAGTATTCTGTTGCCAACTCCTCTTGTATCATTCTATGATACTCACCATAATCATGTTGGTTCGGTTTTAAAATCCAAGGTTTTTAAAAGAAGGTTGTGGTTTTGAAAGAAAACTTGGTTTGAAAACTATGGTTCGGCGTTAAAAGAAGTTCTTCATGGCATAGCCATGTTCGAAATCTTGACCAAGTCCAGCTTCTTGCTGTCTGGTATGTTCTAAATACTGTGGTCGGGCCACTAGGCCTTTCCAAGGTTCCATACGTCTGGTTGTTAGGATGTGTGATCCTGTGGTTGTCTCGTTACAGTCACCGTACATTACTATGTACTTGTGACGTGTTAGTGTTCCTTTACATATCTCTGTCTTTACTGCACTTGCGTGGTATCGGTGGTTTTTGGATAATCCTATGCCAATCTCGGTATGGTTTCCATTTGTGTTTGTTAGTCTCGTTGACGCTTCCCTCGATCTTATTGATCTATAATTGGTATGCTCGCTCCTTTAGGTGGCTTCTTGGTGGTCTAGACATGGCTGTCGTAGATCTGGGTACTCCTCCACTCCTTGGAGGTTCCCGTTCTATTTGGTTTAGTGTCGTTCCTTGCGGCTCGTTCCCACACATCGGTGGTGGTTACTGAGCCTTCCTTGTTTAGGCACTACTCTTGTAGTCCTATTGGATTATATTTCATGGTTGTTCTTGTAGTTGTCTGAGCTATGTTGGCCAGGTAGTGCAACCTTAATGGCGTCGTAGTTTTGGAGTTAACCGCTCCGACTATGTCCTTAGTCAGCTAGTATACCGTTGGTGGTATTATTCAAGTGTTACTATCCCGTAGACTTGTGTCTCGGGTTCCGTTACTGCTCCCTTTTCCATTCCGTTGCACGGTTAGTGCTTCTTTCCTGCTGTTGGTTGACTAGCTAGGTTTCGCGACTGCTAAGCATGTCGCCCCATGTTGTTGTAAGTTGTAGCCTCCTTGTGGTTGGAGTGCTCATTCAACCGCTATTGAGTGCGGGTATTGTTGTTCAGCCGGGATCTATCTCCGGGACTTCTAGTTCCTGGAATCTACTACATGTCGGTTCTTGTTTACCGTGTGATTGTTTCGCAACTGCCAGATCGGGTTTTCCCGAGTGTGAGAGGGCTTTTCCTCTCTCTGGCGTCCTTTCCCAAGTTATACAGTGGGGTTTGCGGCGGGCGGGACCGGTATTGTAGGTATCCGGTACTCACCGGTAGTTCCTAACTAGCATATCTCTAATGCTAACACTCAGCCCTTAGCCCTAAGCTTCTAATTCCTAACTCGGTATTCCTAAGCTCGGTATTTCCAGTCATCAGAGCGAAGTATCGCTCTGATACCACTTTTTGTAACACCCCTACCATTAATACAGTGCTTACCGTCCAATCTCCTTACATATCAGATACACGCAGCAGATATATACTTACATACAATGGGTGATACAATGCCGTTAGTCACCTACGTGACTAACAAGGCTACTACATCTATATACAGCATCGGTCTGATGGACCGGAATCCCGAGTACTACAAATCTACAACACATTCTCCGTTTACCAAATACTACCACAATCTTCATTCAATACAATACTCCAAGTACAATACAATATGATCTACATACCGAGTTACTAAGATCCTTATACAAGTATACTACCTCTACCAAGTTCATACATACTCTCTAAGAGTCTACATCTACCCATTTCCTCACAACTACTTACTTTCTATGTACAAGGGTGTGCCTCCGGTCTCTTCCTTGGCCATATTCGCTTCGGTACCTGCACACTAAAAAATGTCCCCCGAAGGGGTCAGCTTTCGCCGAGCATGATAACCGCATACCCCGCGTACTAGTGAGGGTACGCCGACCACTTGGTCGAATACATGCGGTTCGTTTTCATACAAACATACATGCATACATGCTCTTATACACGATACAAGACTACTCACACAACGTACATACATACAATTCAGTTCATACAAGGGATACGATATAAACCAACCAATACATACTTACCTCTTCCCGAATTACACACACACATCTCATGCACAATATACAATATTGTTAGCTTCATTGGTCCACCCGGGTTAATCGGGTGGAGATTACTCTTTTACTCGTTACTTCATACATACGCATACATACTCATACATACTTACGGATCCATACTTACTTACTCTTACTCTTACTCAAGTTAAGTCGTCGGGACCTCCGGCCCTGGGGACTACTCCGTCCCACCTCCGGGATTTACTTGACTCACCAATCCGGGATGCTACCCATTTAAGGGATTTGGGCCGCGGACCAGTTAAGAGTCAGGAATTGCAGCCAACCTCTTGTGACTCCGCATCCTCACGCGTGGCCGAAGCTATATCGGACTTCTACTCATTCCGGTTTACTCACTTAAGTTAGGAGTTAGGTAGTTAGGAATTAGCAGAAGTCAACATTCAAGCCACAATAATACGATACACATATATACATACTCACGAAATACATTACAATATACAAGTACACTACAGAATACAATACACTTCATCATCATTCATACATTTCATGAATTATACAAACTATTGTTCGAGGCAAATATCAAGAACAATGTAAACAAGCACAAGTAGGTGCAATATAGTCCGATTCATGCATTTATCTTATTAGGTGATCAAATAAGCACACAAATCGGGGTAACCAGATTAGGATACAGGGCATGAAGAAATCATACCTTTCACCGTTGTACTTGTATCCCAACGTTCCTCCGGTATTCACAATTCAAATCCTATGATATACATACAACCGAATAATTAATCTAACTATCATTAATTTAATTCGGTTACCCTCACGCTTTCTAACTCATACTTACTAAGTCTTCACATCCTTATACTTACATTTTATTTACTTACTTTTAATTACTTAACAATGGTTTACTTACATATATAGGCACGTATGTATAGGTGGGTATACATGTACATACATACATATACTAACCATAGTCTTTTTTTTTTTGTAAGTTTTGACCCGACCGAACTTGCGACCGACCTTGCAAGTTCGGTCCGAGTCAGTAGGTTACATCGGGTGAAAATTCCAGGGCCGACCGACCTTGCAAGTCCGGTCCCAAGGTCGGTCCATTCCAGTAAGTTACTTAACGGGAAAATTTTAGCCCGACCGACCTTGCAAGTCCGGTCGCAAGGTCGGTCCATTCCAGTAGCTTGCTCGACGGAAATTTTTCTGGCCGACCGAACTTGCATGTCCGGTCGCAAGTCCGGTCGATTCCAGTAGGTTACAGACGGGAGAATTTTTTTCTGGTCCGACCGAACTTGCAAGTCCGGTCGCAAGTCCGGTCGATTCCAGAAGCTTTCCCGTCTTTGTAAATCTGGGCTCGACCGACCTTGCAAGTTCGGTCCTAAGGTCGGTCCGGCCCAGTATTTGCATTTTAATTTCTGTTTTCAGTTCTAACCTTTACCCATTGTTTCCCCAATCTTCCCACATGTAATCCCACATGTTTTAACACTACCTAGGCCCTCAAAATTGCCTTAGTTCATCCCCCAAACCTACTACTCAATTCCTACCTTCACCTACACATTTTTCCTTACTCCTTCTCAACACTTACACTAGTTCTTACTCCTCTAATGCAACAGATTTTTGTTGCCACTTCTACCACTCAATACTCCCTCTATCTATGTCACTCCTAGCATCCCAAATACATCTCCATTACCATGCCAATTCATTTCTAAGCAATTATACCACCTATGCCCAAGTCCAACATTCTTTTACCAATTCTTGCACACTAATCTTTCCTAGTTCTTCTATACAATTAGATACCCCTTTGCTACAGATTTTGGTTCCTACTTCCTCCATACATAATTTCCTCTCCTAATGTCATCTCCAAGGCCTACAATGCATTGTCTCACCTCTTCAAGTCCAACATCATTCCCTAGGTCAAGTACATAAGTTCTCCTAGTTCCTCCAATACCATTCAACAACCCTTGCTACAGATTTTACATTCTTTCATTCTCTTACCAACAACTACTCTCATAGTCATTAGACATCTCTACTTACTCCAATACACCCTTGGTTTTGCCATTCACCAATTCATCCCTACATGTACATATTCCTACCAAAATTTTGCCATAGTCCCTCTACATTCTTACTTCTCCACATATGTGTTTTCTCATCCAACTCATTCCTAATCTAGCCAAACCACAAGGGTTCTACCAGCACACATACAAAATCTTAGTACACCATTACTTCCTCAATCCACATTACTAATGCACATACACTACACTTGGCTCTAAGGCCCACAATTCACATACTAGTTCACAAATACTCAAACTTCCTCAATTACATTACTAATACATTATTTGGTTTCTTTAGATTGGTTTAACCCATTCCATTACTACTTCATGCACTAAATTTAACATTAGTAAAGAGCTCTTACCTTGAGCTTATAATTCCTTCTTTCTTTCTCATTTCTCCTCCTTCTTCCTTCTTGCCCAAATCGGCCATGTGGGGGAATGGAGTTGCCAAACTCCATTCCCATCACCCAATGAACACAAAACACTAAATAATACTAATACTATCCCTTAAATTAATGTCAATTCATTGAAGTGTTTGAAATGAAATTTCTAGGGTTTACCTTTGGAGAGTTTTAGAAGGGGTTTTAGCCCTTGGTTCAAGAAGGTGAATCCACCACCATTGCTAGGTTGATATTTTGCTCAAAAGAGAGAGAAAACAAGGTATTACATATGGGTAAAATCGGTTATGAAAGGAAGGTGGAGAGAACATGAGTTTTTCATGTAGATTTTTACCTTGTTGGAAAGAGGAGACTCCAAGCTCCATAATGGTGTGCTTTTCTCTTCAAATGGGGAAAACCCATGGAGATGAAACTCATCCTTTTCGAATTTTGAAAAGAGGGAAATGTAGAGGAGAATGAGGGGAGTTCAAATATGTAATTATTTTTTAGTTTGGAGCTTACATGAGGATGGAGCATGAGGTAGAAGGTGGAGTTGCCATGGGAGCTTCTTGAAGCTCTAAAAATCGCAGCCACAAGGGAGAAGAAGAGGGGGAGTACGATGAGGAAGGAGGGAATGGGAGAGAGAGAATAGAAAAGTGAGGTGAGAGAGTAGATAGATAAAGTAGCTTTTACTTTATTGTTTTTCTTTGTTTTTGGCTCTCTTATTAGTTAGCTAGTTACATGTGTGTGAGGGAGTTGTTGACAGATAAAAACGGCCCCCCTACAGTTATACCAGCTGGAGCGTTTTTCATCTTTTACAGAAAACGCTCGTTATTTACCCGGTTTAGGTACTGTTCACTAACCGGGTCCGTTTTCCGGAATTTTCTCGTTTTATTATTTCTATTAGTTATTAAGCTTCCATAAATGCTTAATAATTATTATTTAATGATTTATAATTTTTACGGGTCCGTTTGACCACTTAAAGTCACGTTTCCGGGTTTTCTCGAAAAACGTGCTCTAAAACTCTATTAGCGTTTTAATTCATTATTTGGATCCGTTTTCTTCGGGAGTTGTTCCCATATATTGTTTAGGCCTTATTAAGCCTTTAGAATCCATATAATACGCTAACCGAGGTCTCATACCTCCTATGGTTATTTAACGCTTATTTAGCGTTTTTCGCCTTTTAAGTGTTTCTTTATTTCTTTTGGATTTATTTTTCCTTACTGTTATTAATTAGGTACCATTAGGCCCTTAAATACTTATTAAGTTAATTTTAATCCCTGTATTTAAGTTCGGGGTATTTCAAAATGGGTCAGTGGCAGATTGTTAGTCAAATTAGGAGGAAATGTTGAGGGTTTGACCAATTAAAAGAAATTAGAGATGGAAATGTAAGTTAAAGAAAGATTAGAGGTTGTTTGTAAAGTTTAGAAAGAATAAGGGGTCAAAATATTAGTGTGGAAAATATTAGTGTGGAAAAACAGAACAGGCCTGGGGGGTACGTTCATAAATATGAGGAATTTTTGGGTTAGAGTTTGTGATTAAATTGGAAGGTTAAGATAAATGCGATTAAGAATTAAATTGTAAGATTTATAAAATATGTGGCCACTTTGTAATTTAAGGAAAGTAGTGTGAAAACTAAGGAAATAACCTTAGGGTCTGTTCGGAAATATTATATAGTTAGCATAGCACCTTGGAATGAAATAAATGACGAAATAGAGTTATAATATATGATATGGGATGTCATTGTAATGTTAGAAAACAAATGTGTGCCAAAGTGAAATATTAAGGAATTTATGGGTGTATGCCGAGATTAATGAAGAGTTAGGAATGTATTTTAGTATAAGGTATGTTATTACATGACATAGCATTAAAAATATGATCTTAATGTTTTGTATGTGAAAGTTAGCACAACTAAGGAGGTTAGGTGATTCACATAATATAATGAGGTTTAGTGATTACAAAAGGGATTTTATAATTCATATAAATGAGTATGAATATTTGGAGATTGTTGGAGTATATAATAAGGTTGGAGAATCATATTAAATATAATGGAGTTTATTATAAGGTGGGGAATTCCATTAAGTAACAATAAAACATTAGGATTTAATGTCATTATGTAAGGAGTTATATTAAGTGATGGAATTATATAATTCAGGGAATTATATTAAAGAGTATATATATAATTGTTGACTAGTATACATAGATCAAGTCAACCTAATTGACCAAAAGGGTCAAGTTGACCAACTTATGACTAAGTGGAACTTAAACGTCGAAGGTTACAAACACCTTAAGGTCAACCATATTAATTATCATATAGTAGCAAGTCTATATGAATGAGTAAGCATATATATATATATATTCTCATGAATAAAAAGATGAGTAATGAAACCTAATCCTAAGTTGTAATATAATGCAGCATGTTAATTGTTAACATATTGAAAGGATTAAACGACTAATCCTAAACCCGACTAATAACCAGACAAACGACAAATGATCAATCACGGGGTGAACATACGACGATTAGTAGTTATTCGGGATACTAAGTTATACGAATTATAGTATATTAATACTTAGCATACATATGTATATTCCATAGCGGAGTATTTAAAGAGAGGACGTGTGTAGGATTCGGACGTCTAATCTCTTCACCGTTGGTGTACGGTATGTTATTGTGTGCTTCGAATGTCCTGAGGATTTCCTTGGGTTCGGATATGTTTGTGTGATATGATAAGAGTGATATGTATGAATTATTATTGATATGTTTATGTGCATTTAGTTGCCTGACTATCACGTGTTATTAATTGTTCGTGATCGTCTTTTGGACTAAAATGATACCGATTGTAAACTTGACACAAATTACGAGTAAGATAAGGAATTCGATGATACTTATGAACGATCAATAAGACATATCACATTATTCCTATCGACCTAAGTAATTAACTTAGGATGAGATTCAGTGATTACAATCTCTAGAGTTTATGTACTCAAACATGGAAAATAACCTAGATGACTTCTAGGTATTGTGTAAGACCTAAACGACATCTTCATGGTATTATATTCACTATAACCTAAGCATAGATCTTAAGTGAGATGATTAGGAGAACTTAATCACATAGTGAACCACATTGTACATGAGGAGAAATCTAGGGAATCCTGGTTGCGCATAGTGATCACAATAGAGTTGGATGACTATTACAGGTCCACTCATATGATATTCCATTCGATCAAACTGATCATTGGACGAAGTTCCCACGTTAAGGGAATGGCTTCGGCGGTTGGCAACCCGTCATATAATAGGTGTCATAAGGAGGAATCGAAGTCCCCACGTTAAGGGGAAAGCTACTGTCATTGGTGACCCACCATTGTAGGGGTAAGTGTTGAGGACATTTCGTCTACTAACATGACGATTGTCAGTGGTTAAGAGTTAAGCGGATTAAACAATTAGATACGTCCTAATCAATATTACGAGATTCAAATAACCCTTATAAAGTGGATAAATATATAAAGTCTTGAAGGCCAAATAAATAAGAACCGTTCCAAAGAAACAACACTCGTACTGTTATGTTATGTACATGTTTATCGTATAGATTATATGTGTTTGATGTTAAGGATTTGGATGTGAATATTTGGATGGACTGTTGTATGTTTATTGGATTACAATTCTTCTATTATATACTGCTAAAACGGAATACCATGTAATGAACCGCATGATAAGACAGCTAATTAACCTAAAGAGTCTAATGGTCTATAAGGATCATACTTTAGCATATTCAGCGGTTGTACTAAGCCCGTTGTGACAAACATTTAGTCTTATATTTTTGTTATCACACTTTCGGACTCACTTTGTATTATGTACCACGGTTGTACACGATTTGAAGATATTTAGACTGCTCACTTTCTATGGATTTAGTTATGGATTTGTTACTGTATACACTATCGGTTACCTATCTCGAGTCATCACTGTGGTTATGTATTATGTAGTAAGTGATGTTTTATTCCTCACATGGATGAGTAATGACGGTATCACCCGAGTAAGAACGAATGGCTTTTAATTTTCCACTACAATCCATTTGTAATTATGCTACGACGTTGTTAATACAAGGTTACAAATAGGGTGTTACAAGCTTAATTAAGATACTTGATCAATTATGAGTTGTAGACAAGGTTCCTATACCATTAGACTGTGATAACCGGCATTATAGCAAAGAGTCTCATTCTTCATGAGAAAACATAAGAACGACCACAATAGTGTGGATTCCACCCATAAAGGTCTAAAAAAAAGAAAATGATGAAATAAAAGAGAAAAGATTTGGGAAGGATTCTTAACTAAAGAACTCTATGACCAAGTTAAACAAGAGAAAGATTGTAAAAATATGTAATAAAATAGTATTTATTAATGGGTGAAATCTAATTAACTCAGAATGGATGTCCTAACACATTGAAATCAATTGGTGTGAATCGCTTCACTAGTAAAAAACAGTTAAGAGAGATTAATGCAGTCAATAATAAAAAGGGGATAGTGCTCAATGCTTCATTCTTCCCCTGAAACGGGAGAGCTGAACTTTCTTGACCTTCCCTGAATTTTCACTCAAAGTTCCTTCTCAATTTCTCAAAGTTTCTTAGCTTAGTTCCTGGGACAGAACTGGGCAGATCGAAACCATTTTGTTAGCACCAAGGCATAAAATGACGGTCTGCCCAAGTGACCATCTTTTCTATTAGCCGGTCTTTCTGTTGGGTGAAATTGACGTTACAGCCATCGCGCTAGGTTACTCCACGTCCAACCATAGCATCTTATCCCCCCACGAAAACAAATGTTCAGAAGTCGCACAGCCAAGCAATCAAATGCAAAAAAGGACGCCTCAGAAAAACGTTGTCGACTCCAATCAATACACTAACTGTTTTCTTCTCTCAGACCTATACGTTTAACATTCTGTCTTTTATTTAGTAATCTGCGTGACTGAAGATGGGACATACCTACGGTTTCAGACATACATGTCCTATAATGTAGTGCATTGCAAGGAAAGTAGTCCATCCTCACAAACATGGTCATTCTTTTCACATCCGGGCACAGCAGCTGTAGAGATCTCATGAGAACAAAGACCGGCTCTTATTCCTCTCCAACCGAGCTTCCCTCTGCAGAAGTACATACAAAATGAGGAAACATAAATGATGAACTAACATGTGCCTCCACGAAGACCAAAAACTGGTGACTGGAACAGAGAAAAATGAATCTGACAAGTGCAGCAGTATGGCTAAAACTGCACAATTTTACACCAGCTAAGATGATTATTTTTATCCACCAAAATCCACTTTTCTAACGATAAAAGCACCCAATGACGGGAGTAAACATGTCAAATGGCAACATGGTTAATCACTAGTTAAATAACACACTTGTTTAGTCATCAGCTAACCCAGGCAAGTGAATTTATTAGGAAGGTCTCGTTTAGCCTCCTTTTTTCAAAAAACGTCTACTGCTCATCTTCTGAAACGATATTAAAAGATAAAAGAAGAGAACCAGGGAAGCAGAAGGGATATCAGGATGAAGACCAAAAAGGGACTCGATTAAGGGTTCACAGAAGGAAACACACAGTGTAGTAGCCCGAGCAGAAGGTTGTTCTGCTCCCCCATACGCTAAGTAAATATTCCCTTTCATGGCGTTATGTGACTATAACCAATCACGATATGGTACCATAAAAGTATGAGGGAATAAATAAAAACTGGTAAAACTAACTTCCTGATGTTCAGGAGTGTGGTCAGGCCTGTTGTCTTATATCTCTATTCTCTACAGGTATACTCAGTGGAAGAGCCAAAAACTAGACAGTTGTGGGTCAGTTCATATTTTTTACTTTTTAATAAATAAAGTATTCACATTAAATTAGAAACAATTTTAAAACATTTTAGTTCTAGTTGCCCTCCATTGGGTCTTCATTGCCTAAATGTCATTCATAATAGTATCATTACTAATGATTTCAAAAATCTGTCTTTACATAATTGACTAGATAATCATTGAGCACTATATTGACCATTTTGTCGCGTAAATCGGTCTTAATATATAAAAGCTAAAATACATAATTAAAAAACTATATATAGTCAAAAGAAAAATGTTAACATTGAAGTTTGAACCCAGACTTTAAGAAGCATATCAATACTAAATCTGTTACACTAATTAATTTTTATATGCTAATATACAATCTACTATATAAATCTATAAATACTGTATATACAAACCTGTGACCCAATAATTATAAACTGTACCCGTCAGCGGGTATACTCATGCAAAATTACCCCATGAACCCAAGGACAGAATGCACTCCAGTATTCCTACATCTCTAGCAGTCTCGCCAGTGAGCACCCACAGGTGATGCCAAAGATCTTAAATGACTCGTGCATCTCCCCTGGCTGTCATATCAACCTAACGCATACGGTACTGGTACATCATACATGCTAATCATGTCTAGTCAATTGGAAATACCAGGGTAACAGAAAAACGCCATCATTTGGGTTGAAGATCGTAGAAGGTTTGTTATATTAACAAGAAATACAAAATACCCATGCCAATCTAGAAAATATTCCCTACTACATCCTCATATGCAGGTGGAATATACCCCATCAAACAGGTGCAAAACACAGAATGACATATCAATTGACAATCAAGCCACTTGGACCCTTTCTCTCATCAGGTCTGAGGATAAGTTGAAAGAATAGTTGCGAACATATCGAACACTCGTACACTGAAACTCCTCCTTCCCATGCAACAATGAGACTATGTCGTATACATCAGAATTGTGCTAAGAATTTTGGGATATGCAGAGTCAACTTCCTCTTCTAGCAAAGTTGATTAATAAAGGCTCTCTAACAGTAGATGGGATTAAGGAAAGAGAAGAGGGAGAAGGTGAGATCAACCCAACCATGCCTGCATGACACAAACCATAATTATAGACCAGACCAAACCACCAAGAACAGTTACATGATGGAGCGCTCAAGTAGCACAATCAGTTGAAAGCTGTAGTAAGCCCTGTGTTGTTGCCAGTTCAATTCCCCCTATCCTTTGGACAACTGGTAATTTTTATTACATGAGCTACCACTACTTGGCATGCTAATTATATCCATCTACAAATCCCACTAGTAATGTTATCAACGGCCGAATCAATACTATTACTCTGTTAATTAATAGATGTTCCCCTGGGGAATAGGTGCTATTATTATTGTTATTATTAGTATTAATATTATTATTACTAAGTGGTAATATTATTAGTGGGTGTTGTTATTAAGTGACTGTCCGGCCTCTGTATAATCCCTAGACAGTCACTCCCTAGGCATCTCTTCTATTCTCCAAACTCACAGCCTTTCCTATTCTTCTTCCTGTATAAAAGGTAGAAATTAATCTGCTTAATGAATAGAGATTTTCTTAAGTTTCTCTTCATGGTAGAGCGGGTGATATTCTAAATATCTAACCTTTGTTTCTCTTCACCCGTTTTATAATCTGCTATCTTACAATCTAGTGGCCTTCATTATTGTACCCTCTTAACCATTTCAGCCTTCATTGCTGATATTTTTTTACAGCCTTAATTATTGTTTTTCTTATCTTGCTTCCCTACTTTTCATTCAACAATAAACAATATGTCGACCGTTTCTAACAACAGCAACAACATATCTCCCACTTCTTCAAACCCTCATAAGGGAGAACTTCAAACTGTCCAAACCTGCTACAAGCTCACTGGACAGAATTATCGTCTAGAGTTGTCCCACACTAATATATGTGAACCTCCTTCTCTTACGAACGCAATAAGCCGTGAATCCTTTCCATGAAAGTTTCTTGCTGAGAAGCTCACAGGAAGCCTTCAAATTTGAACACGCCAGAGGATGCTCAGCGGTTGGCCGGAGAACGGTGATTGACTGGATGAATTGACGACTGAACACGGTGGTAGTCTTGGGGATGCAGATTTTGAATTAGGTATAAAATATTCCCTATTTTTTATAAATCAAATACCAAGGGCATCTATCATCTTCTTCCCTCTTTTCCTTCGCTTAATCCTTCTCTTTTTTTCTTTCTTCTTCCGAATGAACTTTCTTTGTCTTCTTCTCTTGTCGGACTCCCCAAATCTAGTGAGCCTACTATGTCGTCGACGAGAAACCTCCTCCTCTTGAAGTCTCCTTGGTTTATTATTCCTCCCCTACTTTCGTTCTCGTCCCTTACATTTTGCTTTAGTTCCTGGACGCGGCATCATTTCCGATTCCACATCCTTTGTCATCATCTTGATTTTTGATTCTTCAATCCTAAACACAGTCTCTTGTTTCCCGCGGACGTTTCTCCCTGCTGATCTTCATCTTCCTTCTGCGACTGCTTCAACTGGTTGAGCTTCCTCTCTTGGTTTTCTGACGAGGCGTGCGAGGAACTACACACCGGAAGCGATGAATCTTTCCTTTGAAAATCCTTTAACCTTTCAATTAACAGGAGAATGTCCAAGAAATATACCTGAAGTAGGTCCAAATCCACTCATAGAAGAGAAGAGCTGCTCCTTCCATGTACTCGACCGCCGCTTCCAATGTGTCGGCATCCTCCATCTTGCAAAACATGAAGTAAAGATCGGCCTTGAATAGCCAGCCTTGTGGATCGACACCGTCAAACTTTGGAGGTTTAGGAATACCGCTCTCTTTGCTCAACATATTGCTGTTGTGCGAGACTTCCATCAACGCCATCACCGCAATCGGGGCTGGATCGGGGCTCTGATACCATTTGATAGGAACCAACCTATCTTGACTTTATTAATCCACTAATAGTGGTCAAATATCCTCTAATGAGGCCTAATTCTCTCTAAGAGCCCAAAGTACACTTAACAAAACAATCTGATGCCTACTACTGAATATTCCTTCTCGTTTTATACTAAAGCTAGGATTAGTTATTTACTAATCCACCCTTAACTATCATGACTTATCAATCTCAAATTCCCAACATGGGAGGAAATCGATGCTACGATAGTCTCTTGGCATCCCAAAATAAGTGTCGATTGCATATTCCTTGAGACTGCTAAGGAGGTGTGAGATTTCTTCCGAAGATCATACTTAAAAAGGGATGACGAGGCAACCACCTATGAGCGGATTGTTTGGCCTTTTAACACCAAACAGAATACTCAATCTATTCAAGAGTATGCCATGACCTAGCATAATATTTGGCAGGAACTAGATCAGTGTCAACCCTTGCAAATGAAGTACTCCGAAGACATTGAGATGGTTCAGGAATTGTGGAAAAAGGCCGATTTATGTCTTCCTTACAGCCCAAAATCTTGAGTATCATCAACAAGCCTTAAGGAAAAGATTGAGTATTCTTGTACCGCTGGTTAACAGGGGAAAAAGAATTCTAGGGATAATCGATGGTGCTCCTCTTGCAAGAAATCCGGTCGCACTCACGACTGATGCATGAAGAAACATGGGAAACTGACATTCAAGGCCATCTTGTGACTGAATCTTCAAAGGAAGCTAGAGAAACAAACCTCGAAGTGAGTGCTGCAAACCTAGGGAAATTCAAGGCTTCCACGAATACACTTGAAAAGGACTCTAATGGTAACTCATTTGGTCACTATTCTCATGCTTTCTCAGGTAACTTCTCCATTTCCTTCTGCAGTAATGTTTGATACACAACACACACACAAAAAAAAGAATGGATACTTGAAAACTGTGGTATAATAACACCTTCAATAGTAGAGGCACTATGTTTACCGGAGTGTGACCAAAAGTGATTATACACGTGCTGTTAGAGCCAATTTGGGTGGAGTTGAATGTTTAGTAGCACCTAATTAACCATCATATCAGTCTGAATATGAGATTTCTTTCTCGACACAAATCAAAATAATGAGTTCTTTTCAATACTATGTCACAGCATAGTAAACTACAAGGCATAGAATTGCGAAGCGGTCACCTAGTCTGGGATGGGCATAGTAATTGGGGCTGCCAATCACCTATGGCCCCGTTCGAAAACTGCTTTTTGAGCTTTTTGGACCTTAATGCAGTAGTTAATGGCATGTTGACCGCGTCATACATGTTCCATAAATGTCACAACCCACATTTATCTTAAATGTTGTTTTCCGCGTGTTTTGGGAGCTTGGGGCAGAGAAAGTAGGAACCTGCTACTTTAGGAGGTAAAAATGACACAACTACCCTCAGACAGAAGAGAAGTAGAAGAGAGGGAACACTCGAGGGCACCATAGTAGTTCTCCCATTTATGGTTGTTATTAGTACAAGCATTGTCAAACGGGAGGCCAGGATCGGTGGACTTTTCTTCAGTATAAATGTCTAGTGTGAAAGCTGAATAAAGCTATTGTAAAAAAAAATTGTTATCGAACGGCACCTAAAGCGAAAAATTAGATATTAACCATACCGACCAGCAGTTACTATAAACATGGGGTTCAATGCAATTATCCCATAAACATAGAAGGCAGGAAGAACACTTTCCATCACTTCTAACGCAGCAACACTCTACCCACAAGCTTCAGTATACCAAAAAAATCATGACTGAAATCCAACTCAAGCAAATAAATCATTCGAATTGTCTCCTCCGTCATGAAATATCAGTTATCATATAATCAGCAATCAAATGATGCCAATCTAGACTCTATAACACATCAGCCAATCTGTCAAAACATCATTTGCACCTAGTAAAGCAAGCCCAAAAATCTATTTGAACTAAGAGCTAACAGTTAAAAAGAATATCAATCACGGCACCAGCCTAAATGTGTTCTCCAGTCAGTCAAATCCTGGTGTCTAATGCTGGGTTCTTAAAGAGTTTTTACTGGTAGCTCTCCAGGAAGAACAATTAGCTAACTGAAATCTGACAGAATTATAAACAGTCCTCAGGACATTGTTTATTACCAAAAAGCAGCAATTGTACAGTCACTGGACACATTAGTCTTAACTCAGTTCAACTTAAATGGAGACGAGAGAAACGAAATTAAGAGAGTGAACGGAGTTACCACACCTCCTTCTTCTTGCATTCTTTATAAACATCAAAGTGTTCTTGGCATTTGCTTTTATCTGAACTATATTGCTCCAGACCTGAAATATACTCACATATATTACTCTCCACAATTCAGCCATATATAAATGGCATCAAAATAAGTTGACCAGTACCAAAGTGCATCATAGTGCATCCCACTTTCAAAAAGAAACATGCATGGCCCTCACAGTGCAAGCTACTAACCCTCGTCTTTAGTTCTTTATGAGTAACAGAGCACATTATCATCAAAACAAGTTTACCCTATTGCTGATCTTCAATAAATTGATTGATTATGTTCAATAAAATATGAAGAGGGAATTGATCTGACACCAAGTGTTGCAATAATAACGACAAAACAAACAAACCAGAATATACCGTGCAGAAAACCAACCCAAAATATATCCAAAGTTTTAAACAGGTAAACAAATATCTAACAGCGCATGGTATACAGAAGCCTTAAAGGGGTCTACTAAGGAATGCAGACCATTTCTAATAATTTAGGCAGGATAAATGTAGCAAAAGGACAAAAGAAAAATACTTCAAGGTAGAAAGAGGTACAGACTAAGAAACTCACATTTAAGAGACGCAGTATATTGAGGATAACAAGAAGAATCAGAAATTCTTGCAGCACTTGGGTAAGATGCCGGTGAAGATGTACGACTAGACTCCATGACTGAAAATAATGAACCATTTTTCAAATTTTGGATTCCATCTCACTAATAGCCTTTAGGTGATATGGTAAAAGAAAATAGTAGGAAATACATCAGAAGCGCCCATGATAATAACAAAGAGAAAGTAATAACCTACTAATCACAGGATATGCTCGCTAAAAGCCATGCAGATATTTCCATCTTAAGTACCAATAGCATCCGATTAATCCAGACATGGCCTAACATATGAATTACCAATACCTACCAATCAAAGTGTTACCTAAGAGAAACCTTTTTGTAAGCTCCCCCGTATATCACATGTAAGAAACAGTTTTCCTTCTGAATTACTTGCTGAATGTCTATGCCTACCACAAGATCAACTTATTAAAACCAACAACAAGTTTCAATATCTGGATAAGCCTAATGGCTAAGATAGTAAATAAACAGAGCTGACTGAGAACAATGAAGTTCATCAATGAAGACCAGGGATGAGATACCCAAAGAGGCATTCAGACATTGAGCTTTGGGAGAAATCAAACATTTTATTTAAAAGAAAATACCACAAAAGAGTGCCTTTTAAGGCCAAGTCACAAGATATAAATGCAACAGATACCTACCTCTTCCATACAATGAACTAAAAAAAACAGAAAATGTAGGTTCAAATCATCAGTTAACAACGAATTAGGAAAAAAAAACTGCCCTGACTAATCAGCATTAGTAAATACATAAGATATAAGTTGGCAAAAAATATTCAAGAGGAGATGAACCACATATACCAGGAGCCCAGTATATATTAGTGGAAAGGGATAGCCCAACTTCAATGACTGAATACTTTTTCAAACACTTCACCAGCAGTTTAGTCCATTAGATAAGTAAAAACAAGGGATTCACATGTCCACTCATTTATAACAAAAAACAAAGGGCACCAGCTCTTCCTTCTACTTCCCATTAGTATATAACACATGGGCCTTTTGATACAGTTTAAACGGAATGTCAAAATCCCAAAAAGTAGCTTGTCCCATTCAAAAGTATCAATGAAAACAAATATTTCAAGCACAGACATATGAAAAATCTAAAAAGCATACCAGCTATTGTCAGCAGAGAGAGGTTTCAGTCACAGAAATGACTATACAAAATGTCTATATCAATCTCTTGGCATCACAGATCACAAAATTAATTGCACAAACCACGGAAAGGAATATCTTTCACAATAACTTACTATCATAATAATGAGTGACCGAAAATGAAGGCAGTCAATGGCTTGAACAACTTTGTCATCAAAATTGAAGGAAAACCGACACAAAACGTGCCTGCTTTTTTTCTTATCTAAAGCCAAACTATAGCAGCGATTATAATTGGCCACTAATTGTCTGCTCACCGTAGCAACTAACAGATTCCAATAGTACTTAAAATTGATTCAACCACCACTATAAATCATACACCAACAAAACACTACACTATGAATGTTCAGATTAAAAAGTGACCATGGAGTTAGCACGGCTTAAAATATGATCATGGATCTACTACAAATGAAACAAATAACCGACAAATGTATACTAACCAAGGGAGTGAAGTATCTTATCTAGCTATTACACGCAATAGATTCATCAAGAAAACTAGTACGCGTTCAGCACGCTTTAATATAACAAGAAGCATAATAGCATCATTGCAAAAAAAATTAAAAAGCGACAAGAGATCACGAAGACACTTGGGAATGCGACGACCGTTGGTATCAGAGGCTGCTGCTTACCCTAGTAGTCCACCCTTGATGGAGCAAGGATTGAACGCTCTAGAATACAGCGAAATCGGACACGAGAATAGACGATAGCGGATTGCTTTTGTTAGAAGATTGCTAGTATTACGTGGTTAAGCGCAGGCGGGGGCGGCACTGAAAGGATCCAGCTCGAATTTCGGAGTTTGCGAACGATGATAATCCAACGTTCAAATCTATTTGGGCATGCTTCTCCGGCTGTATATGCTGACATATATTGTATTGTTTTAAAAATTGCTAATCGGTAGTATGATATATTTATTTAGTTAAGCAGTTATACGTGGTATGTTTACCATTGCAACTATTAATATTAAATTATGTCGTTAAAAAATAAATAAAATAATTTGTAACAAATGTCATAAGATAAGTTGTTTGTTCTTATCAAAGGTCTGTTCACATTCAAAGTTTGTTAAATTCGGTACGACAAAGTTAATTAGTTAATAGTTTATATAAAAAATATAAGTATGAAATTATAAAATAAAAAATAGGATAATTAATTTATTAACTTCATTTATTGTATACATCATAAACTACTGTTTGATCATAATTCAACATGCAATGTATATTATATATTTTTGTTTTAGGGGCACTATTATATTTTTAGTTAAATTTAATTAGTTAATAGTTTATATAAAAAATATAAATAAGAAATTATAAAATAAAAATATGATAATTAATTAGTTAACTTTATTATTGTGTGATCATAATTCAACATGTAATGTATATTAATGTGTTTCTATTTTCAGGGGCCCGGTTATATTTTTAGCTAAAGTAATTAGTTAATAGTTTATACAAAATATAAATAAGAAATTATAAAAGAAAATATGATAATTAATTAGTTAACTTTATTACTACATACAAGATATGAAACAATAAACTAATTAATAGTAAAAATGGCTTAAATATTATTGTATGTACGTAAAATCAAATATTGAGAATTTATATTATATTTTTTATAAAATGAAATATTAGCATTAGAATATGGTATTGGTAATCTTAAAAACAACTAAAAAACTTTAAAAAATATTTATGATAAGACGAGAAAGATGAGAAGCATAAATGTGGCATAAATGTCATGTGCAAATATGCTCTAAACGAACGGACAAAAAGAAATATGAAATGTCAGACTCATTTATGCCGTGTTTTATGCTACAAACGAACGAGGTCTTACTATCCCTAGTTGGTGGAGTAAGAAATGAGTAATTAAGTTCCGAGTTCTAATCTTTCGACCTCAACTTTCTCATTGTACCAAGTTTTAAAATTTTAGTAACGGTTGTGGGCTCTAAACGCTACATTCTGGTTGACATATTTACGGCAGAGTTATATTCCCTCCATTCGAAAATATTAATTGTTTTTAGATAACTTGGAGTAGTTAGTAGCATTTTGGGATGGTTTATGTCTAGGTTTTGCTTATACTACATGGGTCTTGTGTTTCCCTCTAATCGCATATTTTACCTATAAAACTGTCAAAACATAAATATTCATAATTATGTCATAGCTAACAGAGACTAAAAGTCGATCCCTAATGAAAATTCAGTTAGTAAACTCAAATACGGGGATAATTAAAGTTTGTCAACAAATAATGGGCTCCTTTGATGCCTCACATAAGAGGTCACTACACGACCCATTCAAACTTATTTAACGTTATGTTCTGGTTGAAATATTTGTGACATATTTATATTCTTTTCATTCTAAAACACAGTATTAGTTGTTTTTAGATGAATTTGGACTAGTTTAGGATGGTTTATGTCTAGGTTTTGCTTGGATCCTTCTTGGGTCTTGTGTTTCCCACTAATAACATATTGTCACCTATAAAACTGTCAAAACAAAAACATTCTCAATTATGTCATAGCTAACAGTCTAAAAGTAGATCCCAAATGAAGATTCAATTAATAAACTCAATTATAGAGATAATGAAAGTTTGTCAACAAATAATGGGATCCTTTGATGCCTCACATGAGAGGTCACTTCCCGACCCACTTTTCTTTCTTTTTTTTCAAGACATGTGTTTGTAGGCCTACTTTTCCCTTCATTTATCACTTGCTTCTACTCTAGTTTCGGTGTTGCGTCTCTACTTTTCTTTGTTCCTATTCTTTTCATGTGTTTCTAGTCTATCTTCGCACCTGGCTTAAACAATGGTTCAACCACCATCTTCTAGTTTTTAAGTTGCTTTTACGTAGTGGATATGTACTATTAGAGTCGACTTTGCCCTGTATTTGTAAAGCTTTGTAAATCATTGCTAGACTTGGCAAAAGTGACCTTGTTATATCCAAAATTTTGACCCAAGTAAAGGTTCCAACTCAACTAAACAAGGTCAAGGGTAAAACAGTGAAAAGGCATAAGGTTAAGAAATTTTCCAAATGCTAAAAGGGTGTTTTTGGAACTTTTTATTTTTATATGATTTGTTCATCATCTCAAGGTGATTTCAACATCATATTTATCATCAAAGGCATTTTTTCTAATTTCAGGATGATTTTTATTGTGGAATATAGCTTTTAATTCTTACTTTAAGCTAACTTCCTTAAAAATGCCCTAAAACTTGCAAACATTCCACATGGTTAACATGTATATTACTACTCATAAACCTGGCAAAGTTCGTTTGGATCCAAAATCCAAATTTTCGAAGGGAAAATTTGAGCTCCTTTGAAATTTTCTCTTCTCTGAAAAATACCCAAATCAATTAGAAAACATCCGAACTTTTAACACATGATAGGAATCACATTTGAGAGATAACCCAACTGCAGTTTCAAATTTTCGATATTCCAATAATTATCTCCTAATTTTTTATTGGATCAGATTGAAAATCTATCTAAAATTATTCCCTTATCAAATAAGATAATTTTGAATTAGAAATATCTTCCTTCATAAGCCAGTAAACCTTTTAAGCTAGATTATATTTAGAAGTTAGATTACTAATCAAAGTAAATTAAGATTTTTTACCAAAAATATTTTTATCTATTTCCTTTGGTCTTTGCCTATATAAGCAACACTCCCCAATGACCTAACAAAGAAAATTAGAAGTTAGAAGAAACTCCTAAACTGCCACCCATCAAATTTCACACCCTAGCCTAGAAACTCTACCGAAATTTCACCGAAATCATACAAAATATGTTCGTTTCTCTCCCATCAAAGTTATAATCACCAACTCAACACCCAAACCACACCCATATGTGAAGAACAACTCATAGGAGGCACCACCCGAAGCTGAATGTCGTTGCTCAATAAGAAACCAACCAACAACCCGATCAAAGAATCCCGACGAGCGTGGGCGATCCCTTGAAGTGCTCAAAACAGGTTGGTTACCCCAAACTCTCAAAACCTACATCCACCACACACTCCCCACATTCGTTTTCTTTTAAAAAAAGTTTATTTGCTTTCTCCCCTTTAACTTCTTGTCTAAGTTTTTTCTTAAATCAGACTTCAAATTGAAAACTTGCTTTCACTAATCGACTTAGAACCTCCTAGGGAACTCATCATTGAAAATTTGAGCCAAAAACTCAATCAGAATCTCTGTAATGACTGATGTCGGAGGGTGATCCTCACCCACGGACGTCGGGTCTGGGGTACTAGACGACCCACAAACATTGTTGGATGTTAATTTTCAACTTGTTTCTTAAATTTTAGGGTTATTCTAGGCAGACGCTTGGTCCGGGGTCTTGGGCGTTAGAAATTTTTTCACTTTTGATTATTTCATGCTTTCTGATTATTTTTTAGTTTTAGGTCCGTGTTCACGGACAATAAGTCTAGGGTCACAGACAGAGGAAAATTCTGACCCAATTTGACTCTCGAAACCTAAGTTTAACTTATGTCATTTTCCTTTTAATTTTCATTTAAAAAACTGTCAAAATATACCAAAACAGAAGCAACCTCTTAAGTAAATCAACCTTAGTTTAAAAGTTTATGATGACATAATTAGAGGAAAAATAGATTCAAAGCTAAAGAAAGTAATTGAACCCTAAAAATCTATACACCAAGCCCCCGAACCCAAAACTCTAACCTTTCCTAGTTTCATTAGGTTAAAACTTGGTGGCAACTCTAAATAGTTTTAGTGAGCTAGCCATAGTTTTAATAATAAATAATTATTGTTTTATAACATAGTGAAATACCCCTAAAATTTCAGAATACGAATATTAAAAAGTTTACAAATATAACATAAATTGCAAGTATATTATATAGTTTATAAGTATGTTATATTATTTACAAGTATATTATATAGTATTTAAAAAGATGACTTGTTTTAATAAATAACCCGTTTTGATAAGTCAGTTGTGATTTTAATTTAGTAGTAATGATCATCATATTTATATGGTTAGTTTGGTACATTTATTAAAAACTGAATCATAATAATAATGTTACGATTTAAATACCACTATAATTTTACTATATTAAATAAGTCATTTTTTAATCAATCAGTTTATCCTCTGAGTTTTCTTGATTTTATTATGGAACTAGTTTTAATTATTCATATTTCCACTTTAATTAATAAACCACATTTACCCTTTGATATTTCCTAATTTTACTTAATGAATTCATTCTAACTTCTCATATTTCCTAACCTTCAAGTTTTCTCTCATTTTAACTAAACAATTTAATTATCTTTAATGATTAAATGGTTGGTATTCTTCCTCTTTTGGTTTCCCCTCCGCTTTCTATAAATTAAGCCCTACGATTCTTTTTGAGCATCAGCTCTCTTACTCTGCTCTCCCGCAAAACTCTCTTCCTCACACAACTACGAAAACTCTCTTGTTGGTGCATTCTTCTTCACTCACGATCACACGGAAAAAGGGTAATTGTCTCTATTTCTCTTCTACCCATTTCATGTCCTTTCTTTCGGTTGATAGGGGAAAAATTCTCATCTTTCTCTCCTATGCTGAACTTGAAAATAAACAAAATCCACACCCTGCTACTCTCTGTCACACAACAGAAGAAAAAAAGAGTAAAGTACAACCTATATCTCTTCACTCACCGGTCAAAGAAGGAAAAAAAACTACTACTCACGTACAGCACTCCATCCTCAACCCCTGATGACATCAGCTAATTTGTCACTATTGTTATTTTGGTTTCTTTATCTTTTTATTCTATTAAGCACACTATTAATTTAAATGATTATTTTAACCAGTGTTTAATTTGTAGCGGAATTATAATATGTTACTATTATATATTTGTAAATATATATTTTATAATTATGATTTATGGTAATTTTTATAACTAAATTTAAATTATTCAGGTATCTAATAATTACCCGTTATTATTTCTAGGCTCTGATTTTGTTAGTGAGGTGTAGTGCTTTATTCGCTGGTTGATTGTGGTGCTGAGTTTCACCCAAATTCCAAGTAAGTTACTGCGTTCACTAAACCTTGTATTAACTGCGTAAAATTGAATCTTTTTGTAGTGGTTGTGATTTTTACATGTGAGTGACTGTTATTTTGGGAATGAATTGTTCATGGTATTGATTACTGGAAATATTTAAGTGCGCGGTTTATTTTATGGTGAATAATTGGATATTATTTTAGAGGAGAGATTATTGAGAAAATGTTAATGATATGATTATGTGAGATTTTAATTATTTAGTCATGATTGAATTTTAGTGGCATATGTGGATTTTAAAGAGATTATAAGGTGGATAATAACAAAGAATAAAGAAATTATAAGGAAGATTATACCATGGTACATGTGGGCCGTATTAGGACACATGGATAAGGTGATAGATACGGGCCGCATTATAACGCATAAGTTTGAGATACTGTGGGTCGCATTAGGACACAGTTAGCCTAGATATACTCCTTAGTCTTTTGAACTATTGAGGGGTGTGCACACACTTAAGGATTTAGTGGCGAGGTTGGATTCCTGGCTGCGTGTTGGGGTCCGGGTTACAGCTGCGCGTTGTACCCCAAAGTGGGAGATGTTGTTTGTCCTGGCTGCGCGTTGGGACAAGGAAGATAATTTAATTAATCTGGATATCTATTCTTGAGTTTATTAAGGAAGCAAATGTTAAATATTATACAAAGTTTGTTTTATGATTATGTGATACCATTGTTAAAATGACTTATGCTGATGCATTGCTATAATGTTAAATTGTTTTCAAAGAGAAAATGATTTTTACATAGTGAAGTGGTAGCTTACTCAATTTTCTGATTTTATTGTGGCTCTTTGTTTGGATTTCTGCCACAGGTTCTCATAAAGTATAAGGGATGGGACAACGACCCCGCTAGACTAAGTACTTACGTTTAAATTTTGTCTAGACTTTGAGACTCTCTTGTTGAAGACTATTAAAACTTTATCGTATTCCTTATATCAATAATGATGGTTTGGATTATTTGAATATTAGTTAAAGCATTAGCACTTGTTTAGCTGCGAGTGTGGATAATACTCCGGAGGATTTAATTCCACTGCATAATAACAAACAAAAATTAATATCTGACTAAATAAAAGGCTAAAAAATTCGGGGTGTTAAACATAGTTCTTAAACTTAGGTTAAAGTTTGACCTAAAACCTGAACAGATCCTAAACGATAGACCACATAGGATAAGGTTCGAAAATCTGGGCTCACAGACTGGCGACTCTACTGGGGATTAACTCTTAATTTTAATTAGTTTAATTTTAAGATAGGAGGGATTAACTTAAAAATGTTAAAAAAGGCTTCTTGTTTGATTTACTTTCTTACAATGTTTTTCAATTTCTTGCATCATAAGAGAGTGTCGATGGTTCACGCAAACTCATTTCACCTTGTACACGCTTCGGTCTGTCCCTATTTAAAGACTCACACCTTCGGGTGATGTGAATAAGTAAAGAGAAAAGATAAGAATCACGCACAAATCCGCATCCCCATAATACACGGGCTTTGACTCCTAGCATATCTTGAACAATATCCTTACCCAAAACCAATTTATGGTCTGAAAAAGATAGACACACACCTTGCGGTGATGTGGAAAAAAATGGGGGAACCCATAGAGGATGGTGTGCAAAACCTCTTTCCCTTTGTCGTGACCTGAGCTTCAGCTCCTAGCATCTCTTCAAATTGACCCTTACCCGACTGACGGAACCATCTAGTGAGGACATACATTCTTTTTTACTAACCCCTGTGTGATTTTCCTCTATGATATGTCTCAGCGTATATGCATTTATATGCTTCAATAATTGATATTGTAAGCTTGACCGTGTGTGGTAATATCTGAAATATATTACTTTTTCATTGGATTGTTGTTTTCCGGCCCAAAGGCCCACTTCCCGTTCGAGTGCACCTTTCACTTGGGCTTTGAAGATTACTTCGACCCAAGTAGTCATTCATAACCCGTTTAAGTCAAGGTTTTGTAAATCCCATTCTCGGCCCAAAAGATCATCCACTTGATTTAAAATAATTCACGTGACTAAAAATTGACTTTCGCTTTACATTTAAATTTGGTATTTCTTTTTGGCCCAAAGGCCCGTCAATAGTACAAGTGAGTTCTTCACTTGGGCTCTAAAATCTTTCAACCCAACAGTCAGAAATCCGAGCAATTCATTTCAGTCAGAATACTTAGTCCAATAAACACATTGCACAAGGGAATCCATTTTGGCCCACATGTTTTGCTTGAAATTCAAAAAGATGATTCCGAAAATTACATGAACATTTCGGCCCAAATTTCACATACCACACTTCAATTCCACTCCCAGTATCCAATTCCTATTACTTGCTCAAGTGCCTCACTTTCAAACCAAGGATATCCAGGCCCAACCGCATATCTACAATTCCGAATCATTCCGGCCTAAGCGCCTCACTTTCAACCTAAAACACATTTCAGCCCAAGTGAACCATTCTCATGGCCTTCCAGCCCTAGTGCCCACACGCATCCCATAATTCTTTTGGGCCCGTGTCCGTTCTCAAAATGTTATGGCCCATGTACGTCACTTTTAGTTCAAAGATATTCAGGCCTAAGCGCCAATTCACAATTCAGAGCCCATTCTGGCCCAAGTGGCCCATTCTCTAAACGTTCTGGCCCATGTGCCTCACATTCAGTCCAAAACATTTAAGTTTAAATGCTTATTCACAGCTCAAAATTCTTTATGGCTCTAGTGCCTCTTTTATATTTCGGATGCATTCCAAGTTTAGACGTTTCCTCTCAGCACAAGAGCCCAAAGTTTGATAGTGTAACACCCCACGTGGACAACTATCCAACACTCCCCAACTCCAAGAGTGTAACGTCCTTGTCACAAACCTAACATCCTAGGTTCATAGACCTCCTCAGTAGGAGCCCAAAGTTTGATAGTGTAACACCCCACGTGGACAACTATCCAACACTCCCCAACTCCAAGAGTGTGACATCCTTGTCACAAACCTAACATCCTAGGTTCATAGACCTCCTCAGTAGGTGTCGGGTAGCCCATCCCACACGGTCCCGAGTCAGCTATGATACCATTTGTAACACCCCATATGAGCAACTGTCCAACAACCTAGCTCTTAAATCAATCAGGCTTGATAATTAGCCATTTTCGACCCTTAATCCTCACTTGAGCTTAAAAGTGAAAAACCTAGTTGTTGTAATCAACCCATTTGTAATTTTATAAACCACTCACATTACTACTTATATCTCGATATGGTATGGGGGTATTTATGAGTGTCCAAATGAGCATGTTTTAAGGGTGTATTTAGTATGTTTTATCAATACTTTTCATCTTCATTTCTCCACTCTAGTTAGTTTTCCTCTAGTTTTCTGTTTTTTGGGTAATCTTACATATTTATTGCTTAAACATGAGAAAAACGTACCTAGGATCATAGTAGAGGAAAAGAGCAACGCGTGGGCACAAACAGATCTCAAATCGGAGCAATAACGAAGAATCTGGGGCCTGTACAAGTTGGGTCCGAACATACGTCCAACCTTGCATGTTTGGACGCAAGAAGAGTAGCAGTGCAAACATTTGACTTATGTGCGGACATACAAGTCCGGACAAGGCTTCAGAAACAACACATTTACGGGAATATAAGGCAAAAAGAAGAGGGGAAAAAGGGTATCAAGAGCCACGACCTGCTCCTCACCATTGAAGCTCTTCTCCAACCTCTCACATGGCTAATTCTTCTCCTCTCTATCTTATTTATGCTCTAATAGAAGCTTAACCTCCTTGTAGCTTGGGATGGGGATTTTGCCCCAAAATCCCTAAAACTTCATTTTGAACCTTGAACATATGTTTATGCTTTACTTAAGCTCTTGCTCTTAATTGAAGATGATTACTGAGTGATTGTGGTGGATTAAGCTTGTCTTTGTTAATTTAGGGATTTACTTAGGGTTTTACTCTAAATAATTGTCATTTTGTTAAATTGTTTGGTTTGATATCACTGATTAGTTTAGCATTAGTGTGGGTTTCCGGAAGTCAAAGTCTATACCGTTGGGGACTAGATCAATGTTAGTCGATTTTTGAAGGTTTTTAAGATGAGGTTTGCATTGCAACTTAGGGTGAATTTAAACTTAATGCTTCCAATTAAAATTGGATATTCAAACTAGCATTTGGGTTCCAACTAAATTGGTTAGAATTTATAGACCAAGATCTGGCTATTGGTTAAATTCCTGTTGTTTAGCAGTAAGTTCAAGAATCGAAATTGGTAGTAAGCGGGTTATGAGTGCAAATATCCATCTCGGGCTACATCTATCATAGTCTAGTTAGGTTAGTTTTATTGCTTTTCGTTATTTCTCCATTATTAAACCAAAAACCTCAAAACCCCCCAATTTACATTTACACATTTTTGTATATATTCTTGCACAAACACTAAACTTATAATTGATTAGATAGTTACGAAGTCATTGTGGGTACGACCTTGTTGAGCTACAAGGATTGGGTTAACTGCCCATAGTTAGCAAGATAGTTTCACTACTATGTTGTCCAACTAGTTTTTGGTGTCGTTGTCAGGGATTTCGATCCACCTATCTGTTTTATTATCTTTTTAGTTTTTGTGCATATTTTTCATTTCCTTTATTTGCCTACTTTGTGTATACATTTTTGTTTCTTTTTTTTAGGAGCTTATCTTTGATGGATGGTTAGTACGATCCAGCTGGAGGTTGGAACGACTACTCTTATGGCCAAAGAACTACAATCAATGGTTTGTGTGTCAGAGTTGCGGAGGGAACCATCACAGTTCTCAATGTTAGGTTGGAAGCTCTAGTTTGGAGGATATAATGACAGATTTTATCTCAAGATACCAACCAGATGTGAGTACACCAACCGGATTGAAAGACTATCATGAGAATACACAAGTCACCAACCCATGGAGTGTATGCCAAGAGTGTGGAGGAGACCATAAGAATTCTCATTGTCTTGAAACCACATAGAGAGAGACTCCACCAGTTTAATGGATATGATCGCATAGTATATCTCAGTGACTAATGCAAGTACTGCCAAAATCATCCACAATATGAACCTGCAAGCTCAGCTAGATCGAGATAGGCATGAACTTAAGAGTGAAGCGGTTCATAAGGAAGAGCAACCTACTGAGGAATTGAACCACTATCCCTCTCCTCCTATGTTTGAGCCTGATAGTACATCACCGCCATCCAACCACCAACTTGATTTTGAAGATGACCCATCAGAGGAGAGTTCCCACTTTGACTTCATGGAGTCTGTTGCTCCCTCTAAAGTTAATTATTACAAAGGCTGCCCCGTGTGCTTTACCAACTCTGAGGATGCTCACATCTTCAACTTTGAGAAGGAGGAGCCATCGCCTCCCTCCGAGTCATCAGAGGAGATTGCCAGCATCGACTTCAATGAGCCATCTCCCTCTGAAGTTGATGTCCATCAAGGCTCTTCCTATGATCCTCACCCCAAAGACGAGGATCACTACATCCTCGAAACTGAGGAGGAAGAGCCACCCAACTTTGATCTTCATCTGGAGGATCAAGGTCTTCCCCACCCGTGCACTAATGAAGCAAGGTGGAAACTCAAATTCCACCTACTAAGTGTGGAGGCCATCTTCTCATTTGATCCCGGACCAGAGATAGAAGACGAAGTCCGCCTCAAAGTTCTCCTTGCACTGCTAAATGAAGATAAGGATGTCTTCATTCTTAAATTTGAAGAGGAGTCTCTACCACTAGATGATTCTCGCACCGAGGATCATCAACCACAATATTTAAGCCGTTATTCAAAAAAAATGATGCCCGCCCACCCACCCGTTGAAGCCCACTTCAACATTCATTTTCGATCGTGGAGGACTTCAATGTGGTATGGTCTAGCCAAGTACCTTAAAAGATGGGCAGATTTTTGGGAGGCAACCCAGATGAATTTCTTTCATTTTCCTTTATTTTAATTTGTCAAGTTCTCATTTGATTTGTTTTTGCTAACTTTTAACCCAACTTTAGTTTGGTTGCTTCTAGTGTTTTAGGCAGGTGAAAGCAAGCATGCAAGCAGGAAGGTGCAAGCAGGCACACAATCAAATAGGTGCAAGCAAGTAAGCAAGCAAGCAGGCATACAAGTAGGTAGATGTTGTTGATTCCTGAATCAGTAAGAGTTTTGTTGAAGATTGCCAAAGTCTAGCTATCAGTGAGAGTCAACCAGAGAATTGGTGCAACTAAAAGAGAACAAGTTAGAGAGAGTCTGACTGGCAGTCAGACTCGGCCTAACGGACATTAACTCTCCATGAAAAGAGAACGAGTCAACGAGAGTCCAGTTACATACACAGAAACACCAAAGCAGAGAGAGTCTGGCTGTTGATTCCTGAAGCTGCTGAAGAATGTCAAAGTACGAGAGTCCGGCTGCATACACGAAAACATCAAAGCAGAGAGAGTCTGGCTGGCAACGAGACTCAGTCTGCAAGGCAGGAAACTTGGGCGCCAAAACTTACAGAACGTGGTTGGGGAGTTGCCCACATTCAGAAGCCACACTTCCCCCACTCTGTAGTTCTGAAATTTCAGGGAACTGGCCTAACAATGTGCACATGTAATTATTGTCATCTTAGGCCTAAAAATATAGGTTTGCTACATCATTTCGAATGGGGGATTCCAGAGCATATAGAAAGAAGTATTATAGCATAGAGAGAGATAGAGAGAGAAAATTATTCAAGGCTACAGCGAGAGTTACGTTATCCTTATAGCCTGTGAGTGAGAGTGGTCAGACAGACCCTGTTTGCCCACGAGCAAGAGAAAAACTGTGTAGTCATTGTTTACATATATAAAGAGAGTCTCATTGCTTAAGTCTTGTTTACACTTCCATTCTAGAGTCTTGTAGTCAGGCTACTCTTGTGTAACAACAAGAGTCTGCGTGAGTCAGCCCCCCCAACCGATCCTACACGTGGTATTAGAGCCTTGTTGGCTAAGAAGCACTCACATCACACAATGTATGATTTCTACTCTCAAACCTCTCATGCTCATTTTGGGAATCCAAAGGTTAACTCCAAAAATTATGCACAATGGGAAAATGAAATAAAATTTCATCTGTAGTCCATTAACTTCCATTTGAGACAATTGGTTCACAAAGGAAACGATTATGAGCACAGTTCGGAAGACAGAGTCCGCCTCCAATGCAATAAAGTGGGTCACTTTCCATGAGACTTTCCAATCAAAAGGAACAAAGGAAAAGAGATCCAGAAGTCATTCTTAGCAAACGCTGCATGAGAAGACTCAAAATCACACGCTGGGGATCCAGACTTTGACACCCCTAGAATGGTGTGTCTTATGGCAAATGAGTCATGCAACCAGACCATCCCTGATTATGAGGTAACTCTTTTACACCTTGAAACTGATCTTAACAATATCACTCCTATGGGATTTGCTATATTAATTCATGAAATCAGAAAAGAAGCAAAAAGAGAGAAAATGAGTGTTTAAAAGAGACTGCATACATGAAACATCTCTTGGAGGAGGACAGGCACACAATCTTTGACTATCAAGCAGAAGTAAGGCACTACGAGACTCTTTATGAAGATCTTCATAAGGAAATGATGGAGTCCACTACCCAATGCTAGTCCCTCAAGGAGGAAAATGAGAAACTTGTAGCTCAAGTAAGTCAACTGATAGAGTCCACTGCCCAATGCAAGTCTATCAACAAGGAGAATGAGAAACTTGTAGCTCAAGTCATTCAGACTCAGACTGAACTAGAAGAATCAAAAGTCACTGTCGAAAGACTCACCGCCCAGTTGACTGAGCTAAAAGGTAAGTCCAAAGCGAAACCACCTGCTCTCCCATTCAAACCGGTGATGTTTCTCAAAGAGGTCATTCCTGAACAAATCCCTGAGTGGACACTTACCAAACTTGAAGAGACTCAAGCTGACAAAGTTCAGCTCCAAAAGGAAGTGAGCATACTGAAAAGGAACTAGAGTCTGCTGAACTAGGCTCTAGTTCAACCTTAAAGACTCCTAAGTGGTTAAATGGAAAAATGGACTTTGCTAAAGGAGTCTCGCGAGCAAATGATGTTAGACGCCGGTCGTTTCAGAAGGAGAAGTTTGCCAATAAATTCCAAGGGAACCACAAATATATTCGTCTTCCTCCAACAAAAATTTGTGATTATTGTGGTGGTTATGGTCATGAAGACTCCACTTACGAAAAATTGAGTCTTCATCTTTCTTTTAATATGATTCGAATTTTTGCAATTTTAGAAGCTGGTGAAAAATTGGTTAAGTCAGGCTCAAAAAAGGGACCCCATTATATATGGGTCCCTAAAGCTAGCCAATAATAGTTTTGCAAATGGAAGTGCAGGTGAACTCGTGTTACATGTCATATAAACCAAATGAAGTCCACTTCACTTTCTCTTCACAATGGAGGTGCGGTCACTTTTAGAAACAATAAACAAGGTGAAATCATTCGAATTGCTTCCGTTGGTAGCACTATCAAAAACGATGCATCTCTCTCTTATTTATGATCTCTATAATCTAGTATTTTTATTCTCATGTTGATTTTAACATTCTTAATTAATACACATCTGGAAATTTGAAGGCCATTGGACTTCGAGTTATACACCTATATTTGCTTAACACTCTAATTCTTTCAGTGATACAGGTGAACTCTACCTACGCGTGCAATACCAAAATCAAATCTTAGGCACGCCAGGCTGGGTCTTGCTCATGGTACGTTGTTGGATATCATACGGGCCTTCGGATATAAATATCCAAGCAAACTCCGTCTATGGATCTTGTGTGAAATGCAAGCAGACTCTCACACGAATGCTTTAACCATAACTCGTGTTCTCATTTTGTTTAAGATTGTGTGAAGAAGATCTTAATCTGCGTAAACTATGCTTCCATAGACTCCAGCTTGCTTAGATCATTACCATGGCATTACCCGATGCTGCATCTGGATTCTTTCGCACACACCTTGGTGTGACTCGCTCTGACTGAGGTTGGTCGTATCTCCTCTCTCTATTGGAGGCAGAGTCTGGGTACTCAGGTGGTCTCTCTGGCAACCGGGCTCTCCTTGGTTAACTAGTTCAACCACACTTTGTTTGCAAAAGTTTATTGAATACCCACTAGTAGCACAACACCCACAAATCCAAAGCTAGACCTTAACAAACCCTGAATACATAAATTGCACCATCTATCTCCAAAATTGACCCCCTAGCAGCACAGTGCCCCAATCCCATATGTTCACCAGTTACTCGACATTTTGGTCTCTTTTACCACATGAATCCATTAAATCTTATCTTCTTCAGCAGCCCAAAATACAGGCAAAGTCCAACTACCCAAAAAATACTGGCAGAGTTGAAGTGGTTTTTAAAGAAAGAAATAGAAGAACTCTTATTCTGTCATTGCAAAAAAAAGGAGACAGAGAGTTCCACGATAAGGCTACAACCAAGCTCTTGTTCCGGCCACCACGTCCAAGAATTGAATTCACATTACTCTGGTTCATGCATCACCACAAGGATAAATTTCTCTAATCTCTAGTATCTATGTGTTGCCTCTATGGGTGTGCTAAAGTCCCGTAATGTGGGACTAGCAAACTATTTATCTAAGGTTGGCTTGCACAGATGGGTATCAGTGATTTCATGCCTATGTTTCCCTAACCACGTTGGCTTCATCTATCACTCCATTTTCTAAGCCCTTGTTCCTCGGTGGTGTTTTCAATGAAACTCTAGCAGACTCTGTCAGTTAGCTAATTCACCATGCGATTGTTTCTGGCTGTTTGAAAGACCTCACTTGTTTTTGCTTTGATGATGTTAAAAAGGGGAAAATGGTGAATCCCATTCGCAGTAAGACCGGTTAATTTCCATTGTGGTAGGAAGACTCTTATTGCACTTATGGTTTCTGCCCTGCTTGATGGTTAAGCAGGCCGTTATCTGTTTAAGCTTAGTTTGATAATATTATTTTCTTCTCTTAACAGTCTTGATTTAAATGACGAATATTAAACTAAGGGGGACTATTAAACTAAGGGGGAATATTAAACTAAGGGGAATATTAAACTATGAGGGAATATTTGACTAGGGGGGGGGGGAATCAATCGTTAAGGTTGGTTCTTCCAAGACTATTGCTTGTATATTATTTTGGTTGCAGGTTAACTCTTGCTGCGGGATTCACTCGAGTGGTTTTGGCATCATCAGCAAAAAGGGGGAAAATGTTGATTCTTGAACCAGTAAGAGTTTTACTGAAGATTGCCAAAGTCTAGCTACCAGCAAGAGTCAACCAGAGAATTGGTGCAACTAAAAGAGAACAAGTTAGAGAGAGTCTGACTAGCAGTCAGACTCTGCCTAACGGACATTAACTCTCCATGAAAAGAGAATGATTCAACGAGAGTCCAGTTGCATACACAGAAACACCAAAGCATAGAGAGTCTGGTTGTTGATTCCTGAAGTTGTTGAAGAATGCCAAAGTACGAAAGTCCGACTACATACACATAAACACTGAAGTAGAGAGAGTCCGGCTCGCAACGAGACTCTGTCTGCGAGGTGGGAAACTTGGGCGTCAAAACTTACAGAACGTGGATGAGGAGTTGCCCATGTTCAGAAGCCATACTTCCACCACTCTACAGTTTCAAAATTTCAGGGAACTGGCATAAGAATGTGGACATGTAATAACTATCATCACAGACCTATAATATAGGTTTGCCACATCATTTCGAAGGGGGGATTTTAGAGGATATAGAAAGAAGTATTAGAGCATAGAGAGAGAAAATCATTCAAGGCTATAATGAGTTATGTTATCCTTATAGCCTGTGAGTGAGAGTGGTCAGACAAACTCTGTCTGCCCACGAGCAAGAGAAAAACTCTGTAATCATTGTTTACATATATAAAGAGAATCTCATTGCTTAAGTCTTGTTTACACTTCCGTTCTAGAGTCTTGTAGTCAGGCTACTCTTGTGTAACAACAAGAGTCTGCCTGAGTCAACCCCCAACCGATCCTACAGCTGCTGATTGCCATGCACGTAAATCCCAACCTCATGCACGTAAGACTTGATGAGAAATCATCCGAAGCAGCCATGTACCATGCCATGCACATAAGGCTAAGGCAACATGCACATACGCAAGGAATTTATCTTCAAGTAATTCACGAGCAACATGCACTCTTCTAATTTGTTGCAAGTGGAGAGGGCATACACTCGTGCACGTAAGTGTGCAGCCATGCACACCTAATTTTGCAGCTACACTCACGTAATCATGCACTATGCACCTAATTTTGTAAGTTAAAGTCCACACCGCAACCAAGCTATGCTAATTGAGGCCAAAGCTTAAGTGTGGGGGACTTCCTTTAATGCAAGCAACAACAATCTTAGGGAGTACTTGTTTCTTTTATTTTGATACTCTCATTTCTCCTCCTTCATTTTGACTCTGCTTGATTTTTGTGCAATAATTTTGTTTGTGACCCTTGCCTTTTTCTCTTTGTTTGCTTCCCGAAAAGTTCTTTTAGAACCTTCCCCGGTTTGTTTGGTGAACAATGAAGACATTGTTCAACTTAAGTATGGGGGAGTGACCTTTTTCGGTGAATTATGTGCTTAAATGTTTAATCCTTCTGCGCATCTTGCGTTTGTCCAAAATTAAAAACTTGGACCCTTGTGATGTGGGTTGCTCTCATTAAGAACAAATACTATTATGAATTATGGGATAAATGCTCAATTTTTTCTTTATGATTGCTTTTGAGGAGCATTTTTCATGCGGTATGACCAAAATATCTGTAACGGTTTGATTTTTATTGCTTAGGGGTTCTTTCTGTCTTATCTCTTAGGGATTGCTAAGAAGTGTTTCATTGTGAAAATCTATAAGGAACTTATGAGACGCCATTGGTAACCAACCATGAGAGTTGAGTGTTCTTAAATGCAAAGACTACATGCTCAATTTTTGTCTCCTCATCTCTTATGCAAAAGTGAAACAAATGCATAAATATATTTTTCCTTTTGTTTTCTTCTCAATGCCTATTCTTGAGAGAAGTTGGCCATGGTAAAAGTTCTCCAAGTCACCTAATCTTTAGAACTTTAAAGCAATCCGGATCATACACCGGAACTCTAGATTTTGTTTTACTTTAAGCTCACCCATGCCACCACTAAGAGATGGGTCACACTCCTCTAAAGTTTTGAATCAATTTTTGCTTCTTCTCTTATCCTACAATTCATGATAGTATTTTTTAGTCTTGAGCATTCCTTACTTGCTTGGGTGCTTGGTTTTGCTTGAGGACAAGCAAAAAAGTAAGTGGGGGGGGGGGGGGGGGTGTGATGAGTGTCCAAATGAGCATGTTTTAGGGGTGTATTTAGTATGTTTTATCAACACTTTCATGCTCATTTCTCCACTCTAGTTAGTTTTCCTCTAGTTTTTTGTTTTGTTGGTTATATTACATATTTATTGCTTAAACATGAGAAAACATACCTAGGAGCAAATTAGAGGAAAATAGCAACACGTGGGCACAAACAGATCTAAAAACGGAGCTATAACGAAGAATCTTGGGCCTGTACAAGTTGGGTCCGGACATACGTCCGACCTTGCATGTTCGGACGCAAGCCGAGAGTAGCAGTGCAAACATTCGACTTATCTGGACACAAGTCCGGACAAGGCTTCAGAAACAACACATTTACGGGAATATATGGCAAAAATAAGAGGGGAAAGAGGGGTATCAAGAGCCACGACCTAGAACGAAGAACAAAGAGGAAAAGAGGGGAAAAGAAGAAGAAGAAAGGAAAGAAAAGGCGAAACCTCCTCACCATTGAAGCTCTTCTCCAACCTCTCCCATGGTTAATTCTTCTCCTCTCTATCTTATATATTCTCTAATGGAGGCTTAACCTCCTTGTATCTTGGGATGAGGATTTTGCCCCAAAATCCTTAACAATCCATTGTTGAACCTTGAACTTATGTTTATGCTTTATTTTAGTTATTGCTCTTAATTGAAGATGATTATTGAGTGATTATAACCTTTAAGCTTGTCTTTGTTAATTTAGGGATTTGCTTAGGGTTTTGCTCTAATTAATTTTCATTTTGTTAAATTGATTGGTTTGATATCGTCGATTAGTTTAGCATTAGTGTGGATTTATATGGACGGGTTTCTGAAAAGGATAAATCCTTACCGTTGGGGACTGAATCAATGTTAGCCGATTTTTAAAGGTTTTGGAGATGAGGTTTGCATTGCAACTTAGGGTGGATTTAAGCTTAATGCTTCCGATTAAATTGGATATTCAAACTAGCATTTGGGTTCCATCTAAATTGGTTAGGATTAATAGACCTAGATCTGGATATTAGTTAAATTCCGTTGTTTAGCGGTAAGTTCAAGAATCTCCAATTGGTACTAAGGGGGTTATGGGTGCAAATATTCATCCGGCTAAATCTATCCTACTTTAGTTGGTTTAGTTTTACTTTTCGTTATTTCTCCATTATCAAACAAAAAACCTCAAAACCCCCCAATTTACTTTTACGCCTTTTTGTATATATTCTTGCACAAACACTAAACTTATAATTGATTAGATAGTTACAAAGTCCCTGTGGATACAACCTTGTTGAGCTACAATGACTGGATTCACTGCCCATAGTTTGCAAGATAGTTTCATTACTATTTTGTCCAACATGTATCATAAATGATTCCTTTATTGGGTTTTACTTGTTTCTTGTAGTTTCATAGGAATTTTCCGCTTCAGTAGGTTTACAAATTAATTGGGTCTAGCACTCTCCTTTTTGGTAAGTCTTTCATGTTTAGTCGTTTCAAAATAAGACCACAATCATCTTTGTGTCCTCCCAATGGTACGTCATGGTTAGAAGCTCGAGTCTTTTGCACGCCAGCATCAAGCAAATTAGTGGTATTCGAGTTCAACAAAGAGTCTAAGGTTCATATGCATCCCACTGAATAACATGATTAATTACCATAACATTTATTAATCACAATCATCATTTGGATTTGCAAGAAAATGTTTTATGAATTCAAAATTAATTTGTTGTTTCCAAATCCACTCCCCTCTAGGGAAAGATTCAAGAAAATTCAAGTCTTGGAGTTCCCAAACAATAACTATTTTAAATGAGCATCTCTTGTCACCACTAATAAAAAGCATTGCTTTCTTCCTCAAGCTCCGAATAAAATGACTTCTTCAACTTCGAAACTTTCTTAGCTGAAATGACAACGATATAAGAGCTTTCTTTGTGAAGAACACAAACTTTGCTAAAATCAGTCTCTCTTACAAGCTACAAATAAATGTCTATCGAGACCTAGGTTCGCGAAATAATAATTTCCTAACAATGGAACACAAAGACTTATCTCTTGTTTACAAAAGGTCGAACATGTTTTGTGAAGCACCAAAGCTCACCCCAAAGAAATAAAACAATCCAGAGAACGACTAAAAGCACCTAATCATCAAATCCTTGTTGAAATCTCCCCTTCGCCAATTCTTGTCTTATTTCTATTTTTCACTCTTTTGTATTTGTATTTATTATGTCTATTACTCTGCCAAACTTCAAATAATGATTTATGTTAAGCGATTTCACATGTTTAGAAATAAAACTTGAATGTTTTTGTTGTATATCTAAATGGTTTTAAGATACTAATAAAGCTAGTATTAAATTTTGTAAGAATGCACTTAATTATACTATCAAATTTTAAAGGACTAATGGGTCGTTTGGTAGGAGGTGATAGAATTGTAATTCCTGGAATTGAAATAATTACACTATTTGGTTGAAGGAATTTGAATTCCAAGAATTTTGGTAACTGTCAAATTATGGTCTTATTTTTGGAATAGCATTCCCTGATTTTTAGTTAGGAATTGCAATTCCAAATGAGTTGTCAGTCCGTCACTCAGACGTGATAATTAATTATAAATACAAATACTTTCATAATTTCCACCAATATAAATGCAACTAATTATTTATCTTCTATTTTTATCCTACACTTTTTTCTCAAACTTGTTATTCTTCAAATTTTGCTACGCTTTCAAAATCATTTCTATGTGACACTTTATCTTTTTGTTTTGAATAAATTTGCTATTTATTTATTTGGTTTGATCTAGTTATGAAAGTTTACATTGTTATTTTTATTATTTTTTGTGTAGAATGTTTTACTACATTTGAATACTTAGTAATATTTTTTATAAGCTTTTGAGATCCAGTTCACTTCGTAAACGAACTAGTTTATATTAAACACATGCATATTACATGCTAATATATAATATGTTTAATGTTTCCTTTTACATTCTACATGCTCAATAATTACAAATTTATATTCATAATATCAATTTAATGTTATCCAGAAAATTTAAATAGAAATTAAGAGAAATTTTAAAAATAATTTATTGACTTATTTTTTGGGTTCTTATTATGACAAGTAAAATTTATCAATTATTATTTATCAAATATATTTTTACAAATTCTCAATTTAATTTATATGATTAAAAGTTGAACATACAACTAATAATAATGTGTTAAATGTCAATGATTTAATAGTAACTTGATACTTATTCCAAGTCTATTCCTATCATTATTCTGGCAACCAAACAAAGAAACCATCAAATTCCAGGTATTTCTATCATAACAACCAAACAATGTCATATTCTATTCTCAGAATTTATTCCAGGAATGCTATTCCAGGAATTAACATTCCAAGAACCAAACGACCTGTAAAAGTATCTCCTTCTACTGAAATAAAATGTAATACTTATATTTAAGTCATAATAAAAAACAAGATCTGAAATTTAAAAAAAATTAATTAAATTATACTACAATAGTTTAAACAAAATATTAAGTTACTTTATGTTAAAATACTAAATAAACTAACACATTTATAATCAATTAAAAATTACTTTATAAAAAATAGGAACATATAGTATTAATAATTTTTTTTGCCCCTTTTGGGCTCGCCTCTGGTTGATGGGTTTTATTTTCAGGCTTTTCACATAGTCAAACGCAAAACTTTGGTCAAACCTTTAAGTTAAGGGTCCATGGATAGGGGTGTTCATAACTGGTCTATTGGCTTTTCGGTTAACCGATTTCCGGTTAAACCGACTTTTCAGTTAACCAGTTTCCAGTTAACAGATTTTTGGTTAGTCAAATTTGATAACCATAACCAGTTCATTTAGAAGCGGTTAACCAGAATCGTTTTAATGTCGGTTTTTTGGTGCGGTTTTACCGGTTTTACGGTTAACTGAAATAATGTAAATTCATAAAAAAAATTTTATAGTTAGTAAATAAAGTACAATTTTACTGGTTTTGGTACGGTCTTGAACCGATTAACCACCGGTTTTGGTAAGATTTTATCAGTTTTATTATCGTTCTAATAATTAGCATTATAATTTTATACTTATTTTTTGCAATTCTAATAATCATCCATACATTTTTATACTTATTTTATAAAAATGTAAGAAAATTTTAAAAATGGTTAAATAGTTTTGTGGGTTAACTGGTTTTGTTAAAACTGATAAACAAAACTGGATGATTTAAACAGTGCGATTTTACCAGTTTTAGTTATACAGTTCGAGTTATTTTTGAACACCCCTAATTCAACCTGCAACCCGAAAATATTTCTAAAAAAGAAAATAAAATATATATTCTTATAGTTATGTGTCATAACCCTAAATATATTAAACATGTAACCATTTATGTTTGATGGTTTTATATGTTATGTTGTCTTGGTGATTATGTGTAGACTTTGTATTAATGGTACAATATTTTTAATTTCGAGCTGATTCAGATCGATTTCGGATCGGTTTCGGATTGAGGTGAAATATGAGCAGGTCGGGTTCGGGTTGAAGTCAACCCGACCCAAAACCCGAAATTGACAACCCTTATCGGCCCCACTAAATCCTAAAGATGGGTCCGCATAAGAAACAACTCATATCATAGGTAAAGTAACATGGTGTCATACTTTTGATAATAAATAGACTTATGACATTAGTAAAATATTAATCAAAGCGAAAACATTTATAATACTGTTCAAAATTTTATATCTAATTCAACAATCAAAAATTGAAATATGACATGTACTATATTTTTTTAGATATACACTACCAAGTACCAACATAGGAGGCGGCAGGAGCTAACAAACACTATTTGTCTCCTTGCAATTTCCAATTCAGCTGTTGTCCTTTGTAAGTGCCCGCAACTCTTTCTACTACTTCTCCACCGTTTGCCTCTTTTTCTCACCCTTGATCAAGATTTGCGCAAAATCTTGTAATTTCGTCTCCGATTCCTTCAAAATATTCTTCGAGGGGTTTCTTTGTTTGTCTCAAAAGAACCTAGATTCAGCTTCCTTCAATTCATTGCCTTTTTGATCTTGTCTTCAAAGATTCTCTCCCGGAAAGGATGGGTGGGGACTGGTATCATTTGATTCTGTCGATTGTCATCGGCCTCATCTTCTCCTTCCTCGTCGCAAAGCTAATGTCCTTCCTCACCGCCTTCAGGGAAGATAACGTCTCTATCTCACGGAGTTCCCTTTCTCCTCTAAGCGATACCGGTGGTCGTGCCCATGTGGGTGGCGATTGCTCCCGGCAACTTACCACATCCGCCACACCGCGGAACCAACAGGCCGGACAAGGTGTGGGTCGTGGGAACTCGGACTCATTTGATGGTTTGGGTGATTTGGGCGAGGTGGGCTCAAGGGTCAGTGATGATATCTCCGTGGAGGCTGAGAAGGGGAGTGTTGGGGCTGACGATATTGTGGGCGATGATACTGATGATGATTGGGAGGGTGTTGAGAGCACTGAGTTGGACGAGGCTTTTAGCGCGGCCACGGCTTTCGTGGCAGCGATGGCAGCCGAGAAGGTTTCTCATAAGGTGTCTAACGACGCTCAGTTGCAGCTTTATGGGCTCTACAAGATTGCCACTGAGGGGCCTTGTAGTACACCAGCTCCACGGGCTTTTAAGATGACTGCTAGGGCGAAATGGTAAGTTTCTGTACCTTATTGCATGTCTTTGTCGTAGTTGTGAGAGGCTTTGAGTTCGGTGCAATTTATGGTGTTTGTATGCATTGAATTTGCGTTTGATGATTGCCGCTTAGCTTGTAGTGTGATTTAAAGATGACATTGGTTTGCATTTTTTTGCGTGAGATTGAAGTCTGACTGATTCATCTTACTTTGTTGCAAGAAGTAATGCCGAGCAAGGTGTTTTTCTTTCGGTTTAGGGTAGATTAATTCTCAATCCAAGTGTTTAGATTTAGCCAAAGTGTTACAGGTCCTCACAGTCTGTTTGTGATTCATGTATCAGACAAGACTTTCTGTAGCTTGTATGTACCAACTTGGTTTACGGTCAAGAATCTGATTTTCTGTGTTAGGGCTTTCTGCGAAATTTTGAGAGGGAAGAAAAACTATATCTTGAGTACCAAGTGGTTATGCACCTGTGAATTGTGCTAGGTAGTGGCAGTTTTCCAAAGCAGTAGATGTTAGAATTAGAATTGTTTTACTTTTACTATTTTACCCCTTGTCATTAATTGCTTTGCTTAGCCGTTGCTTATCTCCCTTATTAATCTCTTTAGTGTCGTTAAGCAACGGTATAATCTTCTAGCATATATCTAGGTTGTAATCGTTCTTCTCAATATACAACATATAGACTCTTTTCTTCCTCGCTCTCTTCTCACTCGCTGTTCCCTTTTTTCCTTCATCGTTCTTCTTCGCCCCCTTCGCCCGATTCCAGTCCTTCGTTCTCGATTCTTCCTCGGCACTTTCAACATGGTATCAGAGCGGTGACGGTCGATTTCCTCCGCCGCTGCAATGTCAACCAACCTAGTGAAGAGGAGGAAGACGAATCTTCTGAGGATGACGAAGAATCATCCGAAACCGAAGAGGAAGATCTCGCCATCAGCAAGAAAAAAGGGAGAAGACGCTACGAATCTGATCCGCTTTTCGTATCGAATTCTGAGACACCCGGAGCGCCATTAACCACTGTCAAATTCGACGGGAAAAAAGGCTTTCAAAATTGGAGAAAGAAGGTGGAGATATCCCTGTTAGCGAAGAATAAAATCAAGCTAATAGATGGAACACTGAAGAAATCCAAAGTCCCGAAGAGCCGACGCGACGCCTGGGATAGGTGCGATGGCTTGGTTAGGTCATGGATTCTCGCCTCGGTGGAAACCGCCATCGGAGATAGCCTCGTTTCTTGTCCGACCTCGCATGACATGTGGAAGTGCCTTATCAAGAGATTTGATCAACTTGACGGTACGAAACTTTTGATCAACTTGATCCACTAACTGACCTGCGAGAAATGGGACACGAAGCCCAATCAGAATCGCAATATGCTAATAGTGAATAATCAGTGGAGTTATTTAAGAAAATCCCATAACCAAGCGTCCCTTTGATGTATTGGAGGACGTGTATAGCGGCATCCCAATGGTGTTGACAAGGTTTCTGGTTGAACTGACTTAAAAGCTGGACGCTGAAATTGATATCCGGACGGGTGTTGATGAGATAATTCAACTTGCCGATGAGACGACGATATTTGGTGGCATTAGAGAGAGGAGTGCCATCTTGAAGTTGAAGTTTGGTGCCAACGGCAAGAGGACTGGCAACGGATCGCATAGAGGTGATATTGTAGTCTCTGATGAGATCGGAAGCAAATTTGGTTTGTGTAATGTCAACCCCGTCCGATGTATAATGAAACTCGAGCCCAAGAAAGAAGGAGAGAGAGCCCAAATCTTTGATTTTGAAGGATTGATGAAGAATTTCTTTGACTTGGAGGATTTTGGCATCATCATTTCCACACAATATGATATCGTCGACATATACTCCAAGGAAAAGGATAGATGTATCTTGTGTCCACTTGAATAACGAATGATCATTATCTGAAAGAACAAAGCCAAGATTAGTAAGAGTGGTGGAGAGCTTAGCATACCACTGACGGGAAGCTTGTTTTAAACCATATAAAGATTTTTGCAATTTGCACACTAATCCATTAGTGTTGATGGTCAAACCGTCGGGAATCTTCATGTAGATTTCTTCATGAAGGTCGCCATGGATGAAAGCATTGTTGATGTCGAGTTGGTGGATCTTCCAATGTCTCTTTATGGCGACGCTTACCAAGACTCGAATGGTTGTCATTTTGACAACGGGAGAGAAAGTCTCATGGAAGTCTTCTCCTTCTCTTTGTGTGAACCCGCGTACCACCAATCTGGCTTTATGTCGCTCAATGGTTCCATCGGCTTTTTGTTTGGTACGATACACCCATCGACATGTGATGCATCTCTTTCCTTTTGGGAGTTTAACAAGACTCCAAGTGTGATTGTCTTCCAAGGCTTGGAGTTCGGAATTCATAGCGTCTCTCCATTCAGGATATAGAATAGCCTCTTGGTAAGTGGAAGGTTCAAGGGGGCACCGGTTTTGAACATGTGAGCAAACAATGCGGGATGGAACAAAATCGGTAATGGAATTTAATTGGGGCAAAGAGTTGGATTTGTGGTGTTCAAGACGTGTGGAAAGAATTTGAGTAAAAGGATCACAATTAGCTTGGTAGCATTCATAATCAGCAAGTTTACTGGGCATTTGTTTTCGTCTGTCTGACCGCCGAAGATTTTCTGGCCCATTTGAGAGGTTTGGCTCAAACATACTATCGGAAGTAGTATCGGGTTGATCGTTGATGATATCGGAATTGGGTTGCTCGCTAATGTTGAGACCTGATTTCTCCTTATCGATGCTGGACTCAACAATTTCAGCATCATCTGTGTTGGACCGGATCATTGGGCTGAGAGACTCCGATACATCATTACCCGTCTGATTGAGCTGTGGAACCTCATTTATATCTGCGTCGGATTTTTCTTCAGTACTGGGCCTACCGCGAGAAGGTCTTGATCGATCACAGTAAGCATCTTGATCATCATCGACGTTAATAGGAAAGCAAGTGAAATTGGGCTCATTAGTGGACACTTTTAGTGGGCTGTTCCTGCAAAGGAAAAACATCCTCAAAGAAGGTGATATCACGACTTGTTATAATTTTGTTTTCCTTGAGAAGAAGGATCCGGTGGCCTTTCTTGCAAATACCCGGACCAAGGTAAACGCCTTGATGCCCTCTATCATCAAATTTGGTCTTGTGGACTGTCGGCCCTGTATGATATACTAAGGATCCAAAAGTTCTAATATTGTTCAAGTTAGGAGAAGATCCATACAAGTACTCATAGGGGGATAATCCATTTAAGGTAGATGAGGGGAGTCTATTAATAAGAAAAGTAGCCATCAAAATACTTTCACCCCAATAAGAAATGTCAAGCCCAGATTGAAAAAATAGAGCCCGCGCAGTTTCAAGCAAATATCGATGCTTCCTTTCGACAATTCCGTTTTGTTGAGGAGTATATACGCATGTCGTTTGATGAATAATGCCTTTCTTATGAAAAAAACATTGTAGAACCTTTGATGTTCCCAACTCATATGCATTGTCGGAGCGCACAATTTTAACCAACTTGTTAAACTGACGCTCAATCATATTGATGAAATTTTGTATATGTTGAGAAGCATCCGATTTAGATTTGATCAAAATGACCCAAGTACATCTACTAGCATCATCTACAATAGTAAGGAAATACCGACAACCATCATGATTACTAGTAGAGCAAGGACCCCAAACATCAATATGAATAAGATCAAAACAGTTTTGAGATTTATTCTTAGAATGAGAGAAAGGCAGGCGGTGCCCCTTTGCTCTAAAACAAATATCACAGACAAAATTATCAGAAGCATCATGTTTGCTAATAATACCCATCCGAATCATCTTTTCTACAGGAGGATGACCCATCCTCCTATGCCATCTCAAAAGGTTTGTGTTACAAGTATTTCCAGAAACAGAATTGGTATTACTGTATTTACTACCACCAAAGATACTATGCAACAGATCAACATCTAGAAAGTACAAGCCATCACGTTGATGTCCAACTTTCTTTTTATTCTTCCAAGTAAGGTCCTGTATATAGCAAAAATCAGAATCGAAAGAAACAACACACTTATTTTGCTCGGTTATTCTACAAACAGAAGCAAGGGACAGATTGAAACTAGGAACATGAAGCACATTTTCCAGACAAAAATTATCAGCTAATCTAACAGATCCCATAGTACTAATGGTTTCAATCTGCCCATTTGGCATCGTTACATGTCGAATATTAGGAAAGCATCTCTGATTATTGAATAACAGATCATTGCCAGTTAAGTGTTCACTAGCTCCTGAATCTATTAACCATTGTTGATTAAAAGATTTATAAGCAGAATTATTGCATTTGGGAATGATATTACCTGCAAAGTTTGAATCGCCTTTGATGGGAAAAACATTGCTGCTTGAAGCCACCCTCTCAGGAATCTTCTCAGTCTGTTCAAGGAAACTGCAAAGCTTCTTCAACTTATCGATGCTGGAACTGGACAGACCTTTGATGTTCTCCTCCTTTTTATCAGCAAAATTCACTGAAATGCTACCCTTTTGACCCTTCCACCAGTCAGGGTATCCACACAACTCAAAGCACCCGGTCTTCAGGTGGCCAGTTTTGCCACAGTGAGAGCAAATCAAAGAATTTTTCTTACCGGAGACATCTTTATCCCTTCTGGTTTTGGGTTGTGTACTTATTCCCTGTTTTGCTGGTATTATTTGCGAATGAAACCTCCAAATTATCTTTGGAACTTCTCCCATTAACCCGTTGCCTTTCCTCTTGAAGGATTATAGCATAGGCAGAGTCTAAACTTGGGAGAGGTTTTTTCATAAGGATGTTTCCTCTAACATTCACAAAGTCTTCTCGTAAACCTAGCAAAAACTGAAATAGTTTCTGATTTTCTGATTGTTTGGCTATTATATCACTATAGCCACAGACGCATGAAGGAACACCCGACATCGCAGAGATATCATCCCACAAACTAGTGAGCCTAGTGAAATATTCACAGACGCTAGAATCTCCCTGTTCGAGTCTAGATAATTCACGATTAAGCTCAAAAAGTTTCGTACCGTCAAGTTGATCAAATCTCTTGATAAGGCACTTCCACATGTCATGCGAGGTCGGACAGAAATACCCTTCGCCGATTTCCAGTTTCCTTCGTTCTCGTTCTTCCTCGGCCTCTAACAGTAGATTTGGATTGCTTTTTCTCTGCGATATTGTTAGATGACTTGAGGAGGTTTTTGATGAAAGGCAAAAAGCAGTTTTATCATTACAGAAAGGAAGTGAATCTGATTGTGGTTCTATACATTGTAGCTGCTTGTGGTCGTTATGAGTTTTTTTCTCTGGGCTCCACATATCTTGATCTTGAAAGCTGCCTTCTCTCTTCCCTGATAAAGTAAGACATTTGGAAACAGCCAGTTGACCTGACTATTTTTCTTGATTTCTTCTATACGATCTATGATTCTAAAGCAAGTCATCCTTAATCCTGCCAGAATTTGGTTACTTGTTGGGACTCATCGTTACTCAAGTGTCTTGTTCTGTGCACCGTAATCTGTAATGATGGATTCATGTGCCACAGCTGCAAGAACTATGTGGCTTATATTATTTTCTCAGCTTGTCAAAGAAGGGTATTACTGATTCTGTTCCGTTATTATTAAACCTGCAAATTTGGGTCTATGGGTCGGGTTGAGGTCAACTTTAATTCAACCCATTTAAAATATCATTAACCCAACCTAACCAAAAAATAGATGAGTAAAAAAATAATGTCCCTAACCCAACCCGTTTTAAATCCTTCAACTCTGACTCAACCAATTCAACCCATTTTTTAAGCAAACAATGACCCCATATACCAATTAGTTGTTGAAACATCATGCCTTGCCTGCGCACCCATAAATGTCACATTACATGACATATTAAATTGTATACATTAACTACAGTAGCCACATTGATAGTCCACTTTTCAAAGTGTAGAAGCAACTTTTCAGTCCCTGAATAGCATTACATGACATATTTAATTGATATAATCACATCCTCTGGATAGCATTTGATAGATCACTTTTCAGAGTATAAGAGCTGCTTGTAGAGCTTAATAGACATGAAGTCCTATCATGTGATGACAAAGCTTTTGAACACCTGAACAATAAACTATCATTAAGATCTCTTTTCTATGAAAAGGCAACATCACTTGCAGATACAATATCATCTCTTGGTAACCCTACTTATCAACTGTATATTATCATTCACAAAATATATATCTCATACTTTTGTTCACTCTTATACATCATCTAAACATATCAGTTGTGTTGTATCATATACAAAAAGCCAAAAAACTGATATCACTCGCCAAAAACAGCTTCCTGGAGTAGTTATCTTCACATCAGCAACTACAGTCTATCAAAAATTCTTCACCAGCCAAGCTCATGATTCATTAAAATCTTTATGTGCTAAGTTCAGACCAGCTGTGATAGCCTCCAACTTAGCATTCTCTTTGATCAAATCTATCATTTAAGAACAATAGTCATATTCGACAGAGAAGAAATAAAGAGATAGGGTTCAACTATTTAAGTGAAGTTACGATGTTTTTTTCTAACAAAGAAAGAAAGACTAATAAGATATGAATTGGAAAGTATGGACACTGGAATTAATTTTGGGTTGAGTACTATTCTTTTAACTTTGGCCCATATTCATTTTACAGTCTATTTTTTTTACTTATCTTATCGTTTTATCTATGTACATTAATAGAAAAGATAATATTTTTTATATTTTTTTATTATTAACAAAGATATGTTTGGGTCAGGTTGGGTTATGGGTTTAGATCTCTACTCTAACCCTACTCATAAAATTAGTTTATTATCCTCACCCGACACAAAAGATAGATGTGTCAGTAATCAAGACCCTAACCTGCAAAAGTTCAGGTTGGGTTTCGGGTTGGATCAAAAATTGTCAGGTTCAGTTAATATGTCTTGAATATCTAAGATCGTCAGTTGATAGTACTTGATATCTCAAGTGTATCATGTTTTAGTTTGATCCATAAGTTTTCTGATTGGTATACTGATTATGTCTCTTTGTTTGTTTCATTTTTCTGTTTGGCTCATTGATGGAATGCAGAAACATTAGTTGAACTCACTGCTTTGTTTATCTGATCTTATAGGCAGGCATGGCAGAAATTGGGTGCTATGCCTCCTGAGGATGCTATGCAGAAGTATGTTGAAATAGTCACAGAGCTCTTTCCTAATTGGGCCGACGGCACAGAAGACGTGAGATAATAATCCTTTTCTTTTTGTGCATGCTTGACCCTATTTCTTGGGAATCATTTGTGTCCCTGACATTCCTGATATGTTGTTTTAATCAAGCAGAGAGGCAAAGACAAAGATGGTGGTGCTAGGGGTGCAGGTTCTAGGGGACCCATGGGACCTGTTTTTAGCTCCTTCATTGACGAGGAGGAATCTGGAAATGAGTTGTAAGATACATCAAACTCAAATGTCTTTTTTTGCTGAGGTTATTTAAAGTCATAGAAGTGCATGAACTTTGAGATTGAACGAATGAATGAGTTTGCTCACCAGTTTGGCTTTTGTTGATTCATTGTTGTAGGATGTAGATGCAGGAATGCTAGACCCGTAGTCTTTTGTTTGGTTGGAGTACAGGTTCTAGAGAATGTATAAACATTTGCATAATCATTATTCTTTTGTGTTTGTTTCAGGGAAATGGATGCTATTCATGCCTTCGCCAGAGAAGGAGATGTAGATAATTTAGCTAAATGTATTGACTCTGGTGTTTCTGTCAACATAAAAGGTATTAGTTGTTGGTATCATTTTCCCGTGCTTGCTATTTGAGCAGGTCAGTGTTAGCGTTGTATATATATCTCTTTTGGATCTACTGAGTTTGGAGGAGATCCAGCATTTAGCTCCAAAGATATCTTTGCGTGAACATAATTTTTGGAGCACATCATAATTCTTCTACTTGTGATATTTGGGGTTCAGATAGTGAAGGCCGAACTCCTTTGCATTGGGCTGTAGATCGTGGCCATCTGAATATAATCAAGCTGCTTGTGTCTAGAAATGCTGATGTAGATTTGCAGGACCATGAAGGGCAAACCCCACTGCACTATGCCATTGTATGTTTAAGAGAAGGCATAGCTGAATTTCTGGTCGACCACAACGCTAATCCAGCTATAAAAGACAATGAAGGGGTGTCCCCTCTCGATTTGTGTGAGAAGAATTGGTCTTGGTTGCGGAAGCATGTTCCTTCCAGTAATGATAGCTAGGTGTCCTCCTCCTCATCTTGACTTTTATCATCATCAGGAAACTGTCTTGTTTTGTGAATGACTTGTATATGCTTATAATGTCATATTAGCTCTTAGTTAGTTGCATCTGGTAAAAACCTCAATGCTCAAAAATTTATGTGTCTATACACATTACAATATAGATAGGTCGGCTATCTTCTCTTGTGGATCTATTGTGCGTGTTCCGTTTATGCCTCTTCTTGGGATTGATGATCCACAATTGAGTAGAGCATCTCAAACCAGTTAACCAATTGAGTAGAGCATCTCAAATCAGTTAACCAATTGAGTCGAGCTTCCTGAGACAAAATGTTCTACTTATTTTGCCTCTTAGTCGACTGTTGGAATCTTTCATAAAAATCGTGTCAGTTCTACAATTTTGTATTGTTTGATGACCAACAACTGGTGCTGAGAATCAGTAGACGGGTTTTAGTGCAGTGAGATTGCTTTTTATCCTCTAAATATCTTGAGAAGATACACAGTATTTTTTTTCTATTGAATAGATCATAACCAGCTTTGTTGGTTCTCCCTTTTTCCAGAGTGATGCTTTACACCTAAATGTACGTCTGCGTTTCAACGTATTTCAGGGAGAATCGCCCAAAGCTCATTAGATATTCCTTTGATGTTTGGGAAAATTCACAAGATATCACTGTTTAAGTTTCTAATTCATAAAATACTACTGTTTTTTTTCGTAATTCAGCTTTAAACATGCTTAAACGTTGTCCAAAATTGATGAAACTTTACATGGATGATGCTAAAGTGTTATATTTTGGTCCAATATCAAATTTGAAGTTTTTTAAGCTCATATGTGACATGTGGGACCCAATGAATATGTGACATGTTCATTGGGTCCCACATGTCACATATGAGCTTTAAAAACTTCAAATTTGATATTGGACCAAAATATAACACTTTAGCATCGTCCATGTAAAGTTTCATCAATTTTGAACAATGTTTAAGCATGTTTAAAGTTGAATTATGAAAAAACTAGTGGTATTTTGTGAATTAGAAACTTAAACAGTGGTATCTTGTGAATTTTCCCTTGATGTTTTTATGGAATTTTAATTTTATCCAGCCGTGACCAAAAAATCACTGGTTTGGTGGGTGGGTATGTTCGACTCTTTTTCCTTCCCTAGGTCGGTGGTCTGCGTGCGATTTGAGTTCTAGAATTTTTATTTGTTTTTAGAAAAACAGCTCTTTTTATATCAAAATTCCTTGTTATATTTGTAGGATTGTAAGCTGACTCAAACTACTTCAGGTGTGTGTCTGTGAAATGAGTTCACTTTGAAGTACTAAAGATGTGGAAGTATTCAATTGAACTTAATCAAATACACAATATAAGTTATTTTATTTCTTTGTAAAATAAAACAATTTACATTCCCATTAAGTAGAAATAATCTACTAAGTAGAATCTCACTTATAAGTATAAAGTAAAACTAGTACTTTTCTCTCACGAATACAAATAAAGCTCTCTCTAAACAAATCTCTGAATAATTCTCTCTAGAAAGCGTGAAAAACAAATAAGGTTGGCGGTCTTTTTATATGGCTACCTAAAACTGAACGTTGTAGAAAGTTAGTTCCATAATTTTAGGAACTAACACCTCTTTTCTTGAATTTCGAACTCAGGGTATCAAGGCTTCTGATTGTGATCACACTTGCATGAATTTCAGCCCAAGGATGATAGTTGATGACCGTTGTAGTGTAGTGGATGTTGCTCCTTAAATTTTGCAACCAATGGAAGGACTCACTCGATTCTTCAGCTGTGATTGACTCTCTCTGGTCAAGGAGGTGCAATTGGCTCGATCGACCGACAAACTATCTCAGCAACACTTTTATGCTCCAATAATTTCCCCCTTGTTGTTGATGATAGCAAAACTCTTGAAGTACATCTCGAATCAAACAATTTTACAAAACAAGACGAGAGCAAAGAGACTTAGGAGAGAACCGACCCTGTCCAAGTTCCCCCTTAATCAAAGCATATAGATAGAGTGACTCATTCAAAGTTCCCCTTGAATCAATGAGCATAATCTAGGCTAAGCACAAACTACTAAGTGAAGTTAGGAGAAATAATTTCTTAAGTTATAAAATTGCAAACAACAAAAGAGAGCATATTAGAATAAATACCTAAACACTTTAAACTACGCAAATAGTAGGAATCCAAAAACAGTAACAAAACAACCCGTTCTTTACGCAAGAAACGGGATTCAACACTTCCCCCTTTTTGCTGTCATCAGTAGGGGAAGCTTGCAGAGTAGTTTAAGTCTTAAAAATGTTCACAAACCAACAAAAAGTGTTTAGAGACCCACTAACATCCTAGGTTCTAACACACACAACACACACACACACACATCAACATCTAGCAGGGGATCAGTAGGCTTTAGGTATATAGTTTAATGGTGGCAGAGATATCAAGAAGCTCGACTTGCAAAGTTGAGAATGTAGTTTCCAGAACGCCGAGCCTGTCCAGCACCGCCCTGTCACCTACAGCCAAATCACATATGACCTACCATCTGAAGGAGCCTTTCCATCTTCTCCTCAAGTCGAATGAGTGGGTCTTGATCAGCAGCAGAGAGAGTTGATGGAGCAGCAATAGAAGTTGCCGGAGCAGGAGCAGGAGCCGGAGGCGGAGGCGGGAGCAAAAGAGCCTTATCAACTGAAGTCAGGTGGTCAGGTACTTGTGATTAATGGTGCCGATCTCCTCAACAGACTCAGCTCGGAGGTACTTCATGGTACATTGAAGTGTTTAAAGATTCGAGGGAGCCAAAAGATGTAACCTAATAAATTTCTAGATGTATCGACAGAGTGTGCCATATGATTTAAGATAAGAAATGATAGATTGACTTTGTGGTGATGAAGAATGCAGTACATTATTGACAGGTTGATGGAGTTAGCCGTTTGTTTCCCCTCTTTACGAGGCACAAAACACTTAATGACCAAAACGTGAAGAAGTTGGTGAAGAGCAGATAAGTCAGCCCGAGGGATTAGGGAACCCATTTTTCTTTTAGAGGAGAAAAACTTGTATATTTTAGTGGGTTGACACCAGGAATATCAGGAATGACTCCATTATTATAAAACGCTAATCCCTCATTAGGAACAACCAGAACTTCACAGAGAGTGTTTGTATCAAAGAAAATGGGAGTAGATTTGACCAAGGACTGTGTTGTACCAACGTACATGACAAGATTTGATAAAACTCTAAGGTTTCTTGAAGGTACCACTCTGTAACCTCCGAAACAAATGAGCCCATCCCTATACCTTCAGAAGACTAACTAGTTCACTTGATTCTCTCGTGCCCAAGAATTATCCAAATACTTTCCTTTAACAAGATTTTGGTGAGAAGCAGAGTCATGAATCAGATACCTCTGTTCATATTTGTAGATCTTTGTAGTGCAACGCGAGGTTTTGAGTGGAGAACGTCTGCGGGATCTGGTATAAGTGGAGGTGGCGTCAGTCAATGTATCATGGCTCAAAACTTTGGCAAATTGCTTGGCAGGAGCGGATGCACCGGGAAGGGCTTATTCGTCTCAGAAGAGACGATCTCAGCAGGAGCAGGAGGAGATTTTTTACGAGAATGAAGGTGTAACACCCCTACTAACTCGGCTCCTAGTTACCCTATAAATGTCGCACATAATAAATAAATCGCAGCGGTAAATAACAGACTGTCACTCTAATGGTGTCACTGTTATCACTCGCCCATACGGGTGATAACGAATTACCTGATAATCAACATGCGAAACGTATTCCCGCAGTGACCACAAGAGATAGATAGTAGAACTTAAACAATTTAAACAAATCCAACAACAACGATTATTACAGACCGTACTTGTGAGCATCTAAGCAAATACACCTCGGTTTACACAACCCAAGTCCAAAACGTCGTCAGTATCAAACCGTACCAAGTCTTAATCAACAGTAAAATCACAACCGTCGCGCCCCGCGTCGACTCACCAGCTAATCTTCTGAAATAAAAATGGTTTGTGGTATGGAATCAGCCCCTGCTGAGTATGTTATCACATGCCCCGTCATGCCCCCAAAGACCCCTCAATTATTTGGTCGAGAGCATGAGGTTCGTTACATGCAATACCGTTTTAATATTTAAAACTGTAAAACAATTAACAGTAATGTCCAAACAATAGCACAACCATCAACACATAAATATAATCACAAGTATAACCAATGAACAACAAAGCGAAACAACGAGAATAACAAACAAGTATTAATTCTCGTCCTTGGTATAAACCCAATATTGTTCGCCACTGTACAAGTCTCAACTGTATTAATTGTTCAGTTATACCTAGTGACAATGTCTCGTTAAAACGACATGTCTCTAAATTATCCATATATTATGGCGGGTCACCCACAGCAGTAGCCACTCCAACGGTAGAGTCTCCGACCAACGAGCCATTCTAGCTCACGGGAAAGTTTCTTGATACTTACGGACCCGTACACGGACATCCTGGTATCGTTTTTGTGATCACAGCGCGCACCAAGAGCCACATCCTCCTGGCTTTATTACCTTTCATTAATTAATTATACCATCGCATCGCATTACCAAATTTTCTAACATAGCAGACTAAGGTCATTAGTCCAATCTGGAGTCTGTAAACTCGGGATCCAGTGTTAGATACAAGAGCGGCGTTTAGAAAGGCCAATGCTCCGTATAAAAGTCTCGGATAATATATATATATCTTATTATCCTAGTGCTACATCGTTTTTCTGACGATCCTTATATTCCACATAAGATAGCACCATAGCCGCTAGTTCGTTTTATATATAGGTTCATATATACGAACCAATACTGTTAACTCAACAACAGTAAATAATAAGCAGCTATAAATATACAATTCATGCATATTAATTAACACATTCAGACAAACAATCTTATCACAGATCACATAGAAGTCTGAACTGAGGAAGCCCTCAGAGACAATCAGAGACACATAACAACATACCGTTCACCCTGATGTATTACGGTGGAGTATGAATCAGCAAGTTCCTATGCTCCGTGTGTCTCTAACAGTCTAAACAATACATAATGCTATGATTAGCATCCCGTATAACAACACAATTCTACGGTACCCCGTACCGTCACTAATACCTCCCGGTTAACCCCGTTATTAACTGTCAACGTTTGTCGGGTTTTCGGTTAAACTCGAGATTGGAAAAATGTTATATTACATGCGCAGTCTTGTCTTGTATATTAATATACTTAAAGTTGAACTTTGTTATCGCATGTAACTTAATGTACCTTTGTATATCATATAGTTTGTTTCTACGTTGCATGTATGATTCTTTGTCATGCACTATACCTCTCACCTAAGTATTTATTTTTCTAAGGTTTGTCTCTTTTTTTGTTCAACGTGGTATAATTCATATGTACAAGTACCTTGAGTTATTTAAATCCTTATTATCCCATGTATACTCTTAACATTAGAATTTCCATATCTAATGTTTATAATTCTTTTCTCCTCTTCTATTATCATTTTAATTATGATAATCTATAGTTATCACATTTTCTACATCATTACATATATTTATTTATATATATGTATTATGGAACTATTTATTATATGGTAAGTCTTATAATCTATATTCATTCTTTTTAATGAATACCTCTTATATTATAAATGTTATAACTCTTATAACATTAAAAACCATATTATAAATTCCATTTAAAAATGTTAATATTTCCGAACAGCACCTATGTTTTAAACATTTACAAAATCCACCACATAATTAATATAATGTTACATTATAGTTATATAACTTATATTATGACATTTAAGTCATTAAAACAATTATAACCTATAGTTGTAAATTGTTTTAAAATACCAAACAGCCCCTTATATTTTCGGCTTTCAATATGAACCACTAAACTTTTATAAATCACAAATCAACCTCAATTTTATTTCATTGTTACACTTATATATACCTTATATTATAATCCTTAAACCTTAAATAATTATAACCTATAGTTTTTAAAGGCTATAATTTTCGAACAGCCCCTAGGACTGTTTTAATTAAATTCCACCACTAACTTTGTATATACCAAATCTTCCCAATTTATAATACATAGTTTTCTAATTCCATTAAACTATATATATATATATATATCTTTATAAAACCTTATATATAACTCCAAAAATTACCAAACTATACCAAAAGGTTATAAATATTATTCCTAACCTTATACTTCCTTAAATCTCGGTTTCTACACATATGTTACCCATTTGTAACAATGTTATAAAATACCATATATATACTTATATAATTCATATAAACTCCAAATTTAACCAAATAAACTTCTAAAAATTCCTAATAACTTAAGGACTATTCTAAATTCCATTTAGTACCCCTAAGTCTCGGAAATTACATTATAGCCCCACCTTTTATAAATCTTTTACAATTTAATACTATCTTAATATAAGGTAGTATTTTAATTTCTAAATTCTCCAAACTTGGTCAAAGTCTCCTATATAGTCAACTTTGACCTAATACCAAATGGGAACCAACTTTCGGTAATTACCAATTACCCATACTTTTCTATTTTTACAATTTTGACACAAAACTTTATAAAATGTTATAATTTTTATTAAATTTTTAAAAACCCTAAATTCTCTAAATTAAGCCCACGGCTTCTAATTTTCCAGTAATTACGTTTGGCCCCAAACTTAATATATAAGCATAAATTTAACTAAATAAGCTTATAAACTTAAATTAAAATGGCCTAATGACATGGCCTTATTACAACCTTGAACTTGCAAAATAAATTACACATAAATGTCTCAAAATATAGTATATACTCACGGCCTCACTTATTTAATTATTTTTCCACATAATGTCATAATTTGACCATTATGTTAATTAAATCTCTTAAATGACTAGCTTAATTTATCTTAGTCATTTTTTTCCATTTTTAGGTCAATATGACCCTTATGTTAACTCCACTCTCGGCACAATTATATATGCTTAAAAATCATAAAAATCATAAGTTTAAGGTGTTTATACCTTGATTTCCTTGTATGAGCTCGGCAGCTTAGAGGTAAATTCACCACACTATTTAGACATGTTTAATACACCAAAATAAGATATGGTTATACTCCAAGCTTGAGCTTAACCATAAGGAACAATTAATGTAAGATTTAAGGCAAAAATCACCTTAAAAATGCAAGGGAAGTTCAATGGGTTTCGGCCTGTACCAAGCACACCTAAGGTGTTAATTCACCATATCAACATAGGAAATAGCTAGAAACAACAAGCTGCTATGGTAATTGATTTTACCTTGGAAAAATGCCTTAAAAGAGGTATTTCCTTGGATCTCGGCCACCCTTGCTCCAAATGGCTAACCAACTGAATGAACATGTAAATATGAAGATTATGAGTGTATAAACTCATAAAAATCAAAGAAAAAACCGGATGAGAGTGGAGAGGCTTAAGGTATGTTTTTACCTTAAAATGCAATTTGAGCAACCTTGGTCCCCTACTAGCTTCAGCCGAGTTTGGATGTTGTTCTAACCTTAGAACACTGAGAATGAGCCATAGGAATTGATGAGCCACGAAATCTAAGTGTAGGTAGTGAAGAGATGAAGAAAAAGAGCTAAAAATGACCTTAAAACCTTACCTTAAGAGCTTAGGAGTTAGATCTGCCTTCCATGCTCAAGAACAAGGCTTGAGAGCTTCTAGGAAGGGGGAGCTCTGCTGGAATGGATGGAATCGGACAAGGAGGAAGGGAATGATTGGAAGAGTTGAAATAATTGAAAAAGGTAAGTTTTTCAAAGTAAATGGTATTAGGTAGCTAATTGTCAATCATGTTGTGAGCTGTCTCCTCTCCTTTGCCTGCCGACTTCCATGGGTCAAATGGGTCATTAATTGACCATTGACCAACTTGGTCAATTTGACTCAAACGGGCCCCCTTGTAGGGTTTTATTAATATTTTAATATTAAATTTGTAAAAATTGTAAATTTCTGGAATTAAATTCCTAATATGATATAATGTGATAAATATCATATTTAAAGGTAATTATAACCTTTAAGCCCATTAAAAATCAATTTAGAAGGCAATTCACAAAAACGTGCTTTAAGGTGTTTTAGTGCACTTTTTGTGTCACAGGGTGTTCTGAGCTTAGTTTCTTTGAGAACGGTTTTGTTGTGTTCCTTACTTCATTATAATACTTAGGAATCCACTTTGGATCCTATTTGAGGTCATACAATCTTTATGGTGCTTTAAAGCACATTTTTGGCTTTACCGATCTTAAGGCGTGTTTTGCCTTGTTGAGATCTTTTAGATTGTTCCCCAATTATTTAGATGTTTATTAACCATCTTAGATCATTAATAGATCATTTAATTATATTTTAAAGGTTAGGGGTATTTCAGTCTACCCCCCTTAAAAAGGCTTCGTCCCGAAGTCCTTAATCCTCTACAGTTCACCTAAGGAATCAAGTTCCACTAAGTAACCAAACAGTCCATTGCTAGGGAGTAACTCCCACTAGGTTCAGACCTAGTCTATACATACAGCATATATCAAATACCAAACTCATGGTATAAACTCATTCATATCACAGCACTAAACAAGGTGCACATCCAACTCATCAACCAAAAGTACTCAGCGGTACTATATATATTCAACCAGGTGCACTAAGGCACATACATAAAATGTATCAACATACAATCATCCAAACAACATGTATGACGCAGCATACCAACAAAAACACACCACAAAACAAGACCTAATGCACAACATGTGCGCAAGCCAAGTGGTGTCTACCCCCCTTAAAAAGGGTTTGACCACGAACCCGTACAAGTATCACAGCTACTACTCGAAGAGTGCTGGGTACTTCGCTCTCATGGAGTCCTCTAACTCCCATGTAGCCTCCTCCACCTCATGGTTCGACCAGAGAACCTTGACCATGCTAACGGTCTTGTTCCTAGTCTGCTCGTCTTCGTATCGAGAATGCGGAGTGGTACTTCCTCATATCGTAGAGCGGGGTCCAACTCTAAAGTCTCTGGCTGAACGTGCGATGGATGGGGCACATACCTCTTCAACTGTGAAACGTGAAAGACGTCGTGCACCCTCCCGAGCTCTGCTGGTAAATCCAGTCTGTAGGCTAACGGGCCCACTCGCTCCCTAATCGCATAAGGTCCAACATACTTCGGGCTCAACTTGCCCTTCTGCCCAAACCGGAATATCCCCTTCATGGGTGACACTCTAAGGAATACCATATCGTCGGTAGTGAACTCAATGTCCCTCCTTCTGGTGTCTGCATATGATTTCTGCCGGTCCTGAGCTGCCCTCATGTTCTTGCGAATCTGTAGGACATCCTCCTTAATCTGCTCTAGGTACTCTGGTCCTAGAAGCGTAGTCTCGCTGGCCTCATCCCAGCATAAAGGAGTCCTACACGGTCTACCATAAAGTGCCTGAAATGGTGGCATCTGTATCGAGGAGTGGTAGCTGTTGTTGTAGGCGAACTCTATCAAGTGTAGACGCTCTAACCACTCCCCTGAAATCTAAGGCACATGCTCTCAGCATGTCCTCCAGTGTCTGGATGGTCCTCTCACTCTGACCGTCGGTCTGTGGATGGAACGCCGTACTAAGCTTCAACTTCGTACCCAAGGCTTCCTGAACCTGTCTCCAGAATCTGGACAAAAATCGAGGGTCCCTATCAGAAACAATAGTCTTTGGCACACCATGGTGCCGGATCACCTCCTTCTGGAACAAGTCCGCTAACTTCGGGACGTTCCAGGTATCCTTCATAGCAAAAAACTTTGCCACCTTCGTCAGACGGTCCACAATGACCCAAATCGTGTTCAGTCCTCCCTTAGTCGGTGGGAGACCGACAATGAAATCCATCGAGATGTCCTCGAACTTCCAACAAGGAATAGGCATAGACTGCACTAAACCTCCGGGTCTCCTATGCTCAAACTTAACCTTCTGACAGGTCAAGCATCTAGCCACGTACTCAGCTACATCCTTCTTCATCCCGCTCCACCAGAAATGAACCTTCAAATCCTTATACATCTTCGAGAACCAGGGTGGACGGATAAGGACGAGCAATGAGCCTCCTGGAGTATCTTCTCCTTCAGTCAGGAGAGACTCCGGAATACAAACGGCCATTCAGTCGTAACATGCCATCATTACACAGTTCGAAATCATACTTCTGTCTTCAAAACAACCCTCTGACATTTTCTGTTTGATGCTCTCCAATACTGATCACTCTCCTGAGCAGCTCGTATCTCATCAATCATACTGCTGCTCGCTACTAGTGTAAACAATGAATGAGCTCTGTGGCTCAGGGCGTCGGCAACTACATTTGCTTTGCCCTCTTTGTACCTCAGGTCTATGTCGTAGTCCTTCAAGAACTCGACCCATCTTCTCTGTCGCATGTTCAGCTCCTTCTGAGAGAAGAGATGCTGTAGACTCTTGTGATCAGAGTAGATAGTGACTGTCACACCATACAAATAATGTCGTCAGATCTTCAAAGCGAAGACTACTGCGCCTAACTCTAGGTCGTGTGTGGGGTAATTCACCTCATGCTTCTTCAGTTGTCGGGATGCGTAAGCAACTACCTTCCCGTGCTGCATAAGCACACAGCCAAGACCGGTTCCAGAGGCATCACAATATACCTCGAACCCATCGGTGCCCTTAGGGATAGTAAGAACGGGCGCCGATGTCAGGAGATCCTTCAGTGTCTGAAAGGACTTCTCACACTCTGCAGACCATAAGAACTGGGATTCCTTCTTCATTAGATTAGTCATCGGTTTGGCCTCTTTGGAGAAGTCCTTCACGAACCTTCTATAGTAACCGGCCAAACCCAGAAAGCTACGGACGTCTGTGACTGTCTTCGGCCTTGGCCAACTCTTCACTGCCTCAATCTTAGCAGGATCTACATATATGCCGCTAGCTGATATAATGTGTCCCAGAAATGACACGCTGTCCAACCAGAACTCACACTTAGAGAGTTTGGCATACAGCTGGTTCTCTCTCATAATATTCAACACCTGTCTCAAATGTAACTCATGATCTTCCTTAGTCTTTGAATAGATCAGAATATCGTCGATGAAGACCACAACTGAACTATCAAGATGCTCTCTAAAAAAACGGTTCATCAAATCCATGAATATGGCTGGCGCATTCGTCAATCCGAATGGCATAACGGTGAACTCGTAGTGTCCATACCGTGTCCTGAAAGCTGTCTTCTCAATGTCACCCTCTGCAATTCTAATCTGATGGTAGCCAGATCTGAGATCTATCTTCGAGAACACACTGGCCCCTCTCAGCTGATCAAATAAATCATCTATCCGTGGTAATGGGTACTTGTTCTTGACTGTAACCGCATTAAGCTCGCGGTAGTCGATGCAGAGTCGCATACTGCCGTCCTTTTTCTTGACGAACAGCACTGGAGCACCCCAAGGAGAAACACTAGGTCGAATGAATCCCTTGTCGAGGAGGTCCTCCAGCTGTAGCTTCAACTCTCTCATCTCAGCCGGTGCCATACGGTAGGGTGCCTTAGCAATGGGGCCCGTACCTGGCAACAAGTCGACGACGAACTCAACCTCGCGCACAGGCGGCATGCCTGGCAGCTCATCAGGAAATAAGTCGGGAAAATCTACCACGACTGGAATGTCTACGTCCGTCACGTCGCTCTGTCTCGTGTCCTGTACATAACAGAGGAAGGCTTGTCGGCCCTTCCTAACATCCTTCATCAGGGACAATGCTGACACGATCTTGACAGTCGGCTCTCTCCTCACACTGCGGTATGACACTGTCCTGCCGCTCGGCCCCTTCAGTAGTAGTCGATGCTCTGCATAATGAAGGCGTCCCCTATGCTTCTGTAGCCAATCCATGCCCACTATAATGTCAAAACCCAAGTTTCTGAACTCGATCAGATCAATGGGAAAGGTCTCAGTCATGATGCTGATCTCTAACCCTGTATACTGTCTGGTGCAACCTACTTTCTCCTTCGAAGGAAGGGTGACTGGAAAGTCTGAAAGCTGTTAGGGGGTGGCCCCCAGCTTCTTAGCAAACGCCGAGGAAATAAAAGAATGTGAAGCCCCTGAGTCGAACAATACGAAAGCACTAACACCATCAACAGGAAAGGTACCTGAGATCACCTCTCGTATTAGCATCGAGCCCCAATAAATCACTAATTTACTATTATTTGTAATTGTCATACCTGTGATGACATTACCGAACTCCTTGGCTTGCGCCATATCTAAGATGCAGATGGTACCCCCATTTCCATTTCCGTAGCCTGAAGTTATGATTTAACGGTATCAACAAACTGAACAGATATACTTGAAGGTACAAAACTCTTATTTCATTCATCCAACTGTATTATACAAGGTTACACACTAGTTACTGCTATTACATCAGCACTGTCTAAAAGTCAAATTTAAACGGCCAGGTCGGATGTGAGTATCATTCACTAGAGCTGGTGGTGCGGTATTGAGCTTAATGCTCTTAATACCATGATATACAAGCCTCGACTCTCCACCAAATACCAACACATCCCCAGACTTGAGGATGATCTTGCTTGCTAGATCCATCCTCTTCTGGTCTCCATAAATGAACTCAGTATCATCGCCAATGGAGAATGACATAACCGGTATTCCTCTGGTGATGGACTCGGTCGTCTCATCACGGTCCTGGTGCATCCCAAGCTTTCCTCCCTGTTCATAGTAGTTGATGATGCAAACGTCAGGTGTCATGTCGGGTAATGGATAAGTCTCACAGTCTTGAGCAATATCCATTGCGTTTCTCACCAAGGTTAGGAAACTCTCAGGTATGCTAGGTATAGATACGCCACCTACCATCCTCACCTCTCGATAAACCCTAGCTTGTGGATCCCAATCTTTCCCTAAGCACATCATGTGCAGTTTCATTCTAGAACCGTTATTAAATACAGGGGTATAAAATCCTCTTATGCCCTTACCCAAAGCTCTACACTCACTCACTATGGCGATCTGCTCATCTAGGGTTAGGAATTCTCTGAGAAGTATCATGCCCGGTCTGACTACATGACACAACTCACTAGGGTACTCCCGTCTTTCTTCCACGGGTCTAGGTGATCTCTGTCTTGTAAGTGTGGGATAGCAGATGTCGAAGTCTCCTAAGAGGTAACAGGTTTCCTAGGTAAGTTGTTTATCTAAGCGGTAATTAAAACACACACATTCATGCTAAGGTAAAGCGTTTAACACTTAGTCATGCTCTCATACAATGGTTAAGGTTTCAAATGCTAACCTTCACCGCGCTGGGTACTAGTGCCAGCGCCTGAAGCTCCCGCTGCATTCAGCATACGGTTGCCCGGCGGGTTCCTCTGGCCCTGGTTCTGCTGCTGTGGCTGCTGATGCTGCTGCCCCCTCTGGGCTTGGGGCGCCGGCCCCCTCTGGCCACCTCGAGCTCCACCTCCTCCAGTAGGTGCGCTCTGAGTCCCCTTCTGCGGGCGGTACGCTCGGCTCTCTGGATTAGCAAAGCACTCGAACGACCTGTGGCCCTTCTTTCCACAATGGTGGCAGTCCACCGCTTGCCCGGTGCAGTCGACACCCGGGTGGTCTTTACCACAGCGCTTGCAGTGAAAGTGGCGCTGGGGTGCAGATCCTATTATCATATCACAATCTGATTAGTACAAGGATGGTAATGGACAGTGTAGTACACAACTCATTCACAAGGTTAGATCGCTTACCCTTAGGGGGTGCAGATCTAAGAGGCTGCACATCGTAGGTAGGCCCGGTCAGCATCGGGACCTTGTCCTTGCCCTTTTGGCTGGCCTGCTCCTTCTTCTTCTCCCTCCAGGAGAACTTTTTCTTCCTGTGATCATCAAAGTGTCAGGAATAGCAGGCCCCTGCCTCCGCTTCCAACCCTTACTGCCTCCGCTTCCAGCCTCAGTCTCCGCCTCCTTCTCTGGGGCCTTACGCTTCTGCCCCTGGCCGTCCTCCCGGCTGTTCACCATCATCTCAGTCCGGGAAGCAGCGTCATAACACTCCTGTAATGCATCAATGAGTTCCCCGAACTTGTAATAAATCAAACTGAGTTATAAGGTATAACTGTCAATTAATTTTACCTGGACCGTAGGGTACAAGGTAGCACCCATGGCGGCCTTGATAGCATATCTCAACCTGCCTCTAAATTTCTCCACTTTCACAACATCAGAATAAACGACTCCTGGGACAAAGTCCAAGAGCCCAATAAACAAGGAGTAGTACTGATCTACTGTCATACTACCCTGCCTCAGGGCCTCAAACTCCTCCCTCTTCCTCTACTTCAAATGAGCAGGATAGTACTTCTCTCTCAACAATTCCACGAAACCTGTCCATCCAAAACCCTCTATAGCAAGGTAATGTGCCTTCACGGACCTCCACCACATGCTGGCAGCGTCCTTCAGATGAAAGGCTGCTATACTAACCCGGTGCTCAGCAGGCACATGAATGGCATCGAAGGCCTTCTCGTGCTCAACAATGTATCTCTCGAGGACAGTGGGGTCAGCAACTCCATCATAGGTAGGTACTCGCGTGTCAGCAACGCTCTTTAGCCAATTCGGCTCTCTAGGTGCGGGTACGGGTAGGACTACAGGTGGTGCAGGTGGTGCTCCTATCTGGATGCCTCCCATCTGGGCTAGCTGAGCGAAGACGGCGGCTACCGTCTCAGCCACGCCCACGGCTGGGGCCTCCGGAGGACCTCCTCCAGGCCCGCCGCCTCTTCCACCACCTCCTCTACCTGCTGACCGCCTCCCAGAAGACATCTGAAGAATTCAAAACCAAAGTTAACACTCGGTATAAATACCGTACTTTTCTCAACCATAAGATCACATAGCCCTGCAAGGCATAAAATACATTGTCCCCGACAATCTCCTAACTCAAATCATTTATAACTATCCCCTTGGTACTAGTGTGTGTATAACCTAAGCTCACGGTACTTAAACTACTATCTCTTGTAATCAGAGCGGTACTCCGCTCTGATACCACTTTTGTAACACCCCTACTAACTCGGCTCCTAGTTACCCTATAAATGTCGCACATAATAAATAAATCGCAGCGGTAAATAACAGACTGTCGCTCTAATGGTGTCACTGTTATCACTCGCCCATACGGGTGATAACGAATTACCTGATAATCAACATGCGAAACGTATTCCCGCAGTGACCACAAGAGATAGATAGTAGAACTTAAACAATTTAAACAAATCCAACAACAACGATTATTACAGACCGTACTCGTGAGCATCTAACCAAATACACCTCGGTTTACACAACCCAAGTCCAAAACGTCGTCAGTATCAAACCGTACCAAGTCTTAATCAACAGTAAAATCACAACCGTCGCTCCCCGCGTCGACTCACCAGCTAATCTCCTGAAATAAAAATGGTTTGTGGTATGGAATCAGCCCCTGCTGAGTATGTTATCACATGCCCCGTCATGCCCCCAAAGACCCCTCAATTATTTGGTCGAGAGCATGAGGTTCGTTACATGCAATACCGTTTTAATATTTAAAACTGTAAAACAATTAACAGTAATGTCCAAACAATAGCACAACCATCAACACATAAATATAATCACAAGTATAACCAATGAACAACAAAGCGAAACAACGAGAATAACAAACAAGTATTAATTCTCGTCCTTGGTATAGAACCCAATATTGTTCGCCACTGTACAAGTCTCAACTGTATTAATTGTTCAGTTATACCTAGTGACAATGTCTCGTTAAAACGACATGTCTCTAAATTACCCATATATTATGGCGGGTCACCCACGGCAGTAGCCACTCCAACGGTAGAGTCTCCGACCAACGAGCCATTCTAGCTCACGGGAAATTTTCTTGATACTTACGGACCCGTACGCGGACATCCTGGTATCGTTTTTGTGATCACAGCGCGCACCAAGAGCCACATCCTCCTGGCTTTATTACCTTTCATTAATTAATTATACCATCGCATCGCATTACCAAATTTTCTAACACAGCAGACTAAGGTCATTAGTCCAATCCGGAGTCTATAAACTCGGGATCCAGTGTTAGATACAAGAGCGGCGTTTAGAAAGGCCAATGCTCCGTATAAAAGTCTCGGATAATATATATATCTTATTATCCTAGTGCTATATCGTTTTTCTGACGATCCTTATATTCCACATAAGATAGCACCATAGCCGCTAGTTCGTTTTATATATAGGTTCATATATACGAACCAATACTGTTAACTCAACAACAGTAAATAATAAGCAGCTATAAATATACAATTCATGCATATTAATTAACACATTCAGACAAACAATCTTATCACAGATCACATAGAAGTCTGAACTGAGGAAGCCCTCAGAGACAATCAGAGACACATAACAACATACCGTTCACCCTGATGTATTACGGTGGAGTATGAATCAGCAAGTTCCTATGCTCCGTGTGTCATCTCTAACAGTCTAAACAATACATAATGCTATTGATTAGCATCCCGTATAACAACACAATTCTACGGTACCCCGTACCGTCACTAATACCTCCCGGTTAACCCTCCGTTATTAACTGTCAACGTTTGTCAGGTTTTCGGTTAACTCGAGATTGGAAAAGTGTTATATTACATGCGTAGTCTTGTCTCGTATATTTAATATACTTATAGTTGAACTTTGTTATCGCATGTAACTTAATGTACCTTTGTATATCATATAGTTTGTTTCTACGTTGCATGTATGATTCTTTGTCATGCACTATACCTCTCACCTAAGTATTTATTTTTCTAAGGTTTGTCTCTTTTTTTTTTTGTTCAACGTGGTATAATTCATATGTACAAGTACCTTGAGTTATTTAAATCCTTATTATCCCATGTATACTCTTAACATTAGAATTTCCATATCTAATGTTTATAATTCTTTTCTCCTCTTCTATTATCATTTTAATTATGATAATCTATAGTTATCACATTTTCTACATCATTACATATATTTATTTATATATATGTATTATGGAACTATTTATTATATGGTAAGTCTTATAATCTATATTCATTCTTTTTAATGAATACCTCTTATATTATAAATGTTATAACTCTTATAACATTAAAAACCATATTATAAATTCCATTTAAAAATGTTAATATTTCCGAACAGCACCTATGTTTTTAAACATTTACAAAATCCACCACATAATTAATATAATGTTACATTATAGTTATATAACTTATATTATGACATTTAAGTCATTAAAACAATTATAACCTATAGTTGTAAATTGTTTTAAAATACCAAACAGCCCCTTATATTTTCGGCTTTCAATATGAACCACTAAACTTTTATAAATCACAAATCAACCTCAATTTTATTTCATTGTTACACTTATAGTATATTCCTTATATTATAATCCTTAAACCTTAAAATAATTATAACCTATAGTTTTTAAAGGCTATAATTTTCGAACAGCCCCAAGGACTGTTTTAATTAAATCTCCACCACTAAACTTTGTATATTTACCAAATCTTCCCAATTTATAATACATAGTTTTCTAATTCCATTTAAACTATATATATATATATATCTTTATAAAACCTTATATATAACTCCAAAAATTACCAAACTATACCAAAAGGTTATAAATATTATTCCTAACCTTATACTTCCTCTAAATCTCGGTTTCTACACATATGTTACCCATTTGTAACAATGTTATAAAATACCATATATCATACTTATATAACTCATATAAACTCCAAATTTAACCAAATAAACTTCTAAAAATTCCTAATAACTTAAGGACTATTCTAAATTCCATTTAGTACCCCTAAGTCTCGGAAATTACATTATAGCCCCACCTTTTATAAATCTTTTACAATTTAATACTATCTTAATATAAGGTAGTATTTTAATTTCCTAAATTCTCCAAACTTGGTCAAAGTCTCCTATATAGTCAACTTTGACTCCTAATACCAAATGGGACCCAAACTTTCGGTAATTACCAATCTTACCCCATACTTTTCTATTTTTACAATTTTGACACAAAACTTTATAAAATGTTATAATTTTTATTAAATTCGTTTAAAAACCCTAAATTCTTCTAAATTAAGCCCATGGCCTTCTAATTTTCCAGTAATTACGGTTTGGCCCCAAACTTAATATAAGCATAAATTTAACTAAATAAGCTTATAAACTTAAATTAAAATGGCCTAATGACATGGCCTTATTACAACCTTGAACTTGCAAAATAAATTACACATTAAATGTCTCAAAATACAGTATATACTCACGGCCTCACTTCAGTTTAATTATTTTTCCACATAATGTCATAATTTGACCATTATGTTAATTAAATCTCTTAAATGATTAGCTTAATTTATCTTAGTCATTTTTTTCCATTTTTAGGTCAATATGACTCTTATGTTAAACTCCACTCTCGGCACAATTTATATATGTGCTTAAAAATTATAAAAATCATAAGTTTAAGGTGTTTATACCTTGATCTCTCCTTGTATGAGCTCGACAGCTTAGAGGTGAATTCACCACACTATTTAGACATGTTTAATACACCAAAATAAGATATGGTTATACTCCAAGCTTGAGCTTAACCATAAGGAACAATTAATGTAAGATTTAAGGCAAAAATCACCTTAAAAATGCAAGGGAAGTTCCAATGGGTTTCGGCCTGTACCAAGCACACCTAATGGTGTTAAATTCACCATATCAACATAGGAAATAGCTAGAAAACAACAAGCTGCTATGGTAATTGATTTTACCTTGGAAAAATGCCTTAAAAGAGAGTATTTCCTTTGGATCTCGGCCACCCTTGCTCCAAATGGCTAACCAACTGAATGAACATGTAAATATGAAGATTATGAGTGTATAAACTCATAAAAATCCAAAGAAGAAAACCGGATGGAGAGTGGAGAGGCTTAAGGTATGTTTTTTTACCTTAAAATGTAATTTTGAGCAACCTTGGTCCCTCTACTAGCTTCAGCCGAGTTTGGATGTTGTTCTAACCTTAGAACACTGAGAATGAGCCATAGGAATTGATGAGCCACGAAATCTAAGTATAGGTAGTGAAGAGATGAAGAAAAAGAGCTAAAAATGACCTTAAAACCTTACCTTAAGAGCTTAGGAGTTAGATCTGCCTTCCATGCTCAAGAAAAAGGCTTGAGAGCTTCTAGGAATGGTGGGAGCTCGGCTGGAATGGATGGAATCGGACAAGGAGGAAGGGAATGATTGGAAGGAGTTGAAATAATTGAAAAAGGTAAGTTTTTCAAAAGTAAATGGTATTAGGTAGCTAATTGTCAATCTATGTTTGTGAGCTGTCTCCTATCCTCTTGCCTGCCGACTTCCATGGTGTCAAATGGGTCAATTGATTGACCATTGACCAAACTTGGTCAATTTGACTCAAACAGGCCCCCTTGTGGGGTTTTATTAATATTTTAATATTAAATTTGTAAAAATTGTAAATTTATGGAATTAAATTCCTAATATGATATAATGTGATAAAATATCATATTTAAAGGTAATTATAACCTTTAAGCCCATTAAAAATCAATTTAGAAGGCAATTACACAAAAACGTGCTTTAAGGTGTTTTAGTGCACCTTTTTGTGTCACAGGGTGTTTCTGAGCTTAGTTTTCTTTGAGAATGGTTTTGTTGTGTTCCTTACTTCATTATAATACTTAGGAATCCAATTTGGATCCTATTTGAGGTCATACAATCTTTATGGTGCTTTAAAGCACATTTTTGGCTTTACCGATCTTAAGGCGTGTTTTGCCTTGTTGAGATCTTTTAGATTGTTCCCCAATGCTATTTAGATGTTTATTAACCATCTTAGATCATTAATAGATCATTTAATTATATTTTAAAGGTTAGGGGTATTTCAGAAGGACTCGTTTCAGAGCTGGGTTTGGAGCAGTGGAGGAGGTTTTTTTGTGAGATTTTGGCTTTGGGGATGGTGGTGGGGTTGGAGTTGCGGATTAAATGGGTTTTTGGAATCTCATCTTGAATTGTTGTAGGGTTAGGGTTTTCGAGTTGTGGCGGGGAAGAATTATCCAGTTTTAGGGATGGTGACGGGAGTGCGAGTGAGGATTTGCGTGAAGGTAAAGACAAAAGTGGGGTCTGGTATGCGTCAGTGAGGATGACTTTTGTATCCGCGATGGAGAGTGGAGTGGATGAGAGTTGTGGAGGTGTGGTTGGTGTGGATGTGGTGAGGGTGGCATAGTGGTAGTGGGGGTGACGTTGGGTGTGGATTTTGCCTTAAGAAAGGCTTGAAGGCGTGGAGGGTCGTAAAAAATTTCCACTGGGATTTTTATGTCGTTGAATACAATGTCATCGGAGTGGGAGGTCATTGTTGATCGGTGATGGAAACGGGAAAGCAAAGGGATGGAAGCATAGAACAGAGGAGCTAATGGCAACAGGAACGATGGGGTTAAGTGAAAATGGGTGGAGTATGGTAGTAGATAAAATAGGTGAGAAAAATGAAGTATGGCAACAAAAAACACGGATTGCGGGTACGGTTTAGGATTGATGACGTATATAGAGTAGTGTGAAAAAGAAACAAAAGATGCATACAAGCAACTCAGTCTGTTGAAAAGTAAACACATATTGACTCATACTAACTACAAGCGTTACCTTCCAGTGATTGCATCCAGGGAAAAGGAGATACGACCGTCTCAGGTGGATTGGGTCATTCCAATCGCTGACTGAGTGCCTCAAATCTAGCAGTAGTGGGTTGGTAAAGATGTCCGCGAGCTGGTCTTCTGCGGGAACAAAGTCAAGTTGTATTAGTGTCTTTTCAACATAGTCCTTCAAGAAGTGAAAGCGTATCTCAATGTGTTTAGTTCTTGAGTGTTGAACTGGGTTTTTGATAAGTCAAGAATTTGCCTAAGTTCACGAGACTAATTCATGCTTAATTATCTATGTCTTGACTTTAAATTCCCTCCTTGTTGTCTTATTTATGCTTTATTGTTATATTTGTCTCCTATGATTAATTTCTTGATTTTTTCAGAGTGAAACGCTCAAGATAATGCTTAAACAAAGTCTTTGGAACTCAAGTCAACCAATGGAAGTCAAACTGGGAGTCAAATGATGATTGTTGAAGAAAAAAGAGCTAAATTACAAGTGGTCCGGGCCTATTCCATGGATATATACCTAGACTAACCTTAAGGAGATAATTTTGTCGACTTTTCAAGGTGGTCCAGGTATGTGTTCTGGACTATGGACCCAAACTATAATTCAGAGAGCAATCTGTCAACTTTTTAAGGTAGTCCGGGTATGTGTACGTGGCCATAAACCCGGACCATACCTGGAAGCAGCAATCTGAAGCATTTTAGATATGGAATGGGAATGTGTGCTGGACATCAACCCGGACCAATATCTAAAAGAGCCGAACTTTACTTATGTGAGAGAAAAAGGAATAAAAAAATAAAATTCTCTTGAGATTGTTATCATGAAGAGGGGCTGACCGTCGTTTTACATCATTAGACAACATACTTGGGTTTTAAGTTTGGTTCTTCATTATTTTGTTAGTTTGACTTTTCGGAGAGATATTGGAGATTTTGACAATTTTCTGGGAGAATGAGTACAACAAATTGCGGATCCGAGACAGAGACTTTGACACGGAGTCTTCAATCAGAGTTTCCTCTTGTTCTTCCTTTACATTACTGTTCTTTATATACTTTTGCGTTGTTATTATGTCTATGGCTGAGTAGTGCTTTAAAATCCGGTTTGCCATGTAATCCGAATTCGAGGTTCCATTATCTTTGTGAATTTACCAGTTTTAATCAGGGGTGGCAATTTTTACCCAGCCCGAAAACTTGACCCGAACCCAACCCGTAAATAGCGGGTATGGGTTAAGATTATTGACCCATTTAATTTTTGGGTTGGGTATGGGTTACCTATTGAATTTTTGGGTTGAGTATGAGTTAAAAGTCCTAACGCGACAGCAACCCAACCCGTTTAGTTTATTTTATTAAAATTAATCAAAAGTAAAAAAGTAGATTTATAATGTTTTGTCCACTTTACCTCTAGAGAAGCCATTTTGTAAGAGATAAGAAGAGAGTCTTTCATACCAGGCACGTAGAGCTTGTTTGAGTCTGTAGAGGGCCTTATGGAGTTTGTAAACATAGTAAGGATGGACTGAGTCAATGAATCCGGGGGGTTGCTCCACATAGACTTATCTGTCAACATACCCATGCAGGAAGGCTGTCTTGACATCCGTTTAATACAACGTGAAACCTTTGAATGCAGCAAAGGCTATAAGCATGAGGATTGCTTCGAGACGAGCTACTACTACAAAGGTTTTGTCGTAGTCAATCCCTTCTTCTTGATTGTACCCCTGCACTACCAAATGAGATTTATTTCTATAAATGTTACCTGTATCATCAAGTTTGTTATGAAAAACCCATCAGGTGCCAATAGTCTATTGGTGTGAGGGCCGAGGAACTAATTCCCAAATAGAGTGTCACTCCAGGGAATTGAGTTCCTCCTGCATAGTAGTGACCCAATCGCTATCAAGCGGGGCTTCTTTGATGTTTTGAGGGTCAGTTTCAAAGAGCAAGATACCTAGGGCACAAAGGTATTGCATAGCTTGACGACGAGTTTGGGCACCAAAGTCAGGATTGGAAATAATATTGTCAACAGGATGTGAAGTGGCATGTTTAAACTTTCTTTGTGGAGTTGGATTGACAGTGTCGTTGGGAGTACCTGGGGAGTCAAATTCCAACTGCTTGGTATTTAGAGTGTCAGATTGATGGTCAGTGTTGGTGTCATTTGTGGTGTGACTGTCTTTACCTGGGAAGCTTTCCTTAATCAGTGGAGGTGCAGTGTCCTGGATATGACTGATGGGAACTGACACAAAATGGGAATCGGCTAAATAGTCATTAGAAGCAAAGTCAAGTTCATCAAAAGATGAGCAAGTATTATTAAACTTAGTGAACTTGATGTGAGGACTTTTTCTAGACACTGAGTTCGTTTGTTTATGTTACAATAAGCTTTACTTCTAGAAAAATAACCAAGAAATATACCTTCATCACTTTTGGGAAAAAACTTACCCAAGTTATCCTTACCATTGTTGTGGATGTAACATTTGTACCCAAAGCGACTGAGGTAGGTTAAGTTAGGCTTGCACTGTCACTGAATCTCATAGGGAGTCTTTTGAAGTAGGGGATGGATCAAGGCGCGATTAAGCACATATCATGTTGTATTAACTGCCTCTGGCCAATACGATGGAGCTAGTTGACTATCAATGAGCATGGTGCGTGCCATCTCCACCATGGTCCTGTTGTTACATTCGATGACTCCATTCTGCTCAGGAGTCCTTTCACCTGAGATTTGATGATCGACTCCTTTAATTATGCAAAACTCATCAAAAGACTTGTTGTAAAATTTTGTTCCCTGGTTAGTTCTCAGGGGTTTGAGTGTGACAGAATATTTATTGATTAATACTTTATGGAGCTTCTCAAACTTAGTGGAGGTTTCATCTATAGAAGTAAGGAAAATAACCCAGGTCCATCTTGAATAGTCATCGACTATAACCAAGATGTACCGCTTACCACTTCTACTTTGAGTACGCATGGGGCCGACAAGGTCCATATGAAGTAACTCTAACGAAGAGCTAGTAGAGAGAATGTTTTACTTTTAAAGGACGATCTAGTGTGTTTACCTTTAACGCATGTTTCGCAGACAAAGTCTATGTCAAAGTTAGTATTAGGTAAACCAATAACTAGATCCTTACTTTTAAGCTTTTTTAGTAGCCGATGATTCACATTACCAAGATGAGTGTGTCAGAGAAGTTAGCTCTTGGAGTGTACGTTGAGATAGACTTGGTCGTCAGGGTTGATAGTATTTAGACACATCTTGTACAAGTTTCCTTCCCTACATCCAATGGTTTTCAGAGACCCTGCACGTTCATCAAAAACCTTGCAATCGACAGATGAGAAAAGTACTAAATTGAATCTATCAAAAATTTAGGAAATACTCAAAAGAATATGTTGAAGTCTAGTTACCAAATGGAATCCATCTACCTTAAACTTGGAGGGGTTACCAATGGATCCAACTCCCATGATTTCTCCTTGATTTTTGTTTCCAAAGGTGACCTTGCCTCCTTTGTAGGCTAAAATTGAATTGAATTGATTGAGATCTCCATTCATATGACAAGAGCATCCACTATCTAGATACCAACAATCTTTATTCGCCTTCACCTACAAGAAGGAAATCATTTGTTAGCCTTGGGAACCCAGATATACTTGGGCTCCCTTTTCGAACCAGATTGTTTTAATTTCTCACGTGCTTCAAGAATTAATGTAACACATTTGAGATTAAAAGATAAATCTTTCCGCAGTTTTTCACATGCACTCTCTATGTCCAAAACATCCACAATATCCACAGATCTTTGTTTGAGAGAGGTAGACATATTTTTATTGATTTTCCACCAGAAATAAAACTTCTCATTTTATCTTTGTCGCCTGTTTTTATTTTTTGGTTTACAGACATTTTTGGGATGATCAAACTTGCCTTTATGCCACTCAGGCTTGGATTGAGTGGATCCAATTCCATATTGTAAATTGATTATCTCCTGGGAAAGTTTATCAACTTCCTCTCAGAGATTATCACGATCTTCACTAACTTCTTTGATCTTGGAATTGGCCCACTCATGCAATTCTGAGGGCGTGATCTGTTTGATGAAATTAGCAAGCTTAAAAGCGAGTGCATGTTCATTTTCTTTCAATTGTCGAGCGAGTTGATCAACAGAGGAACTTAGAGAGATAATATGAGATTATGAGATATTCAACTCATTATGCAAAAAGATACACTTATAAGCAAATAATGTAAGATCTTTCTTGAGAGAGTCAATGTGAGTCAAAAACTTATCTTGTTCCTTTGATTTGATTCAGTAAGACTTTTGACTTTATCTAGCTCCTTTTGAAGGGAGTCTACAGAAAACTGAGAATCTTGTAAATCTAATAGAAGTGAACAAGCAATAGTTTTCAAGTTCATCTGTAAGTTTAGAATTTGTCTGGTGAGGTTTGCTTTGAGAGAGTTAGTGTCTGAAACCATTTTAGCTATCAATGTAAGAAAGCCTTTAAGAGATATACAATGAAGGACCGTCTCTAGATGTGATCTTGTTACCTCATTGTCGAGAATCATGGAGTGAGTCTGATCATGTGCCATGAGGCAGATTAGCCCAGTTGACTATGCCTCTGGATCGTTAGAGTCTGAATCACCCCATTTAACTAAGGCCATTAGCGATCTTCCTTGAGGTCTTCCAAACTGATTCTTGAGGAGAGGACATTTTTAAATGACCAGGTTTGTTGTAGTTGAAGCAGGTGACAAAGTTAAGAATTTGTTTGACAGGGTTAGAGAGACCGACTCTGTCGGTTAGGTTGACTTTGAATGAACTTGCGGAAATTCTTTACTATGAAGACAAATTCATCCATAGCCTCTGCCTCACTTTCCTCAATGATGATGTCAACTAACTCAGCTTTTGCTTGTCGAATTTGATTGTCAGCAATATAAGCACCCTCTTGACCACTATGAGGTGTCTTGACCTACAGATAAGGATGTCAACGGGTCGGGTTCGGGTCGGGTAATTCTCCACCCGACCCGTCACCCATTTTTCACCCGCATCACCCGACCCGTCACCCGCATCTTCATCACCCGTCACCCGCGGGTGAAATGGGTGAACCCGTCACCCGTTTTTATATTTTTTTCAGCAAGAATTTTTTATTTTTAACACCTTATATTAGCTTAATTTTTTAATAAAATACACTCATATTTATTCAACAATATATTCCACATCAACTAATGTTAATAACATACTTAAAAGTTAAAACATGAAGTATTAACCAAAATATTTCCAAATTATCTTAACAAATATGAGATAAGTATATTTTTTATTTAATATAAATACTTACGGGTGACGGGTCGAGTGAACGGATTGGGTGACCGGGTGGAAATGTTCACCCGACTTGTCACCCGCACCCATTTCACCCGTCACCCGTTTTCACTTGTTTTTTTGGGGTTTTCACCCGTTTTTGCGGGTCAGGTGGTCGGGTGAAACGGGTACCCGTCACCCATTGTCATCCCTACCTGTAGAGCTTGATCATTAATTAAAGTAATTTGACTAGAGGAGGAAGATGCATTACCATCCTTGTTTATGACGTTCTTCTTGTACTTATCCACTGACTGTAGGTAAGAAGTCCTAATAGCTCCACTTGGATAGATCTTTGGATGCCTTGGTGGAGATCACGGTCTCTGCCCATTCCTCTCTGAGCCTGTCAAGTAGCTTGTGCAAGACACTCTCCCTATCCGGTAGGATATTAATCTCCTGCATGGTGGTCGTTAGTAAGTAAAATCGATCAAGTACATCTTCTGAAGACTCAGCTGGTTTTAGAGAAAATTGTCATAGTCCATTCTAAGCTCTTAAGCCTTTCATTTTCTTAGGCTAATGACTCTTTCGTGAGTTGCTTGGAGAAGAGTCCAGATTTCGTTTGTTGTCTTGCAATGGTTGACTCTCCTCTTTTCTAGAATGGATACGCATGTATAAATATCTCGGGATGCTTGACGATTCATCTCATAGCGTATACGATCCGTAGCAGTCCATGCAAATCGATCTGGAGGAACTTGGAGGTCTCCTTGGGTGACAATCTCCCACATTTCAAAGTTGACTGACTCGATATGTTGTTCGATTTCATTCTTCCAATGGTCATAATTTGTAGATGTGAGTCTAGGATGCTCAAAGTGCATCTTGTTGTTTTCATACGCGAAAAGATTTTCCATTTCGTCTTGATTGGGATGTCAGCTGAATGAGGCTCTGATACCACGTGTAGGATCGGTTAGCTGACTCAAAACACTTCAAGGTGCGAGTCTATGAAGTGGTTTGACTCTGACGTACAAAAGATGCGGAAGCACTCAATTGAACTCAATCTTAATACACAATATAAGTTATTTTATTCCTTTGTAAAACAAAACAACTTACACCACCCACTAAATAGAAAGGATCTACTCAGTGGAACCTCACTCACTTATCCAACACAATATCTAATCAGTACAGTGACAAGTGTGATGAGACTAGGACCTACCTAAAATGATTCTAACGATAAGTGCAAACTGAATCTAGTACTTTTCTCTCACGAATACAAATAAAGCTCCCTCTAAACAAATCTCTGAATAATTCTCTCTAGAAAGCATAAAGAACAAATAAGACTGAAGGTCTTTTTATATGGCTATGAAAGCTGAACGTTGTAGAAAGTTAGTTCCATAATTTTAGGAACTAACACCTTTTTCCTTGAAATTCGGAATCAGGGCATCAAGGCTTCTGATTCTTCTCACACTTGCATGAATTTCAGCCCAAGGATGATAGTTGATGACCGTTATAGTGTAGTGGACGTTTCTCCTTAGATTTCGCAACCGATGAAAGGACTCACTCGATTCTTCAGCCAGGATTGACTCTCTCTGGTCAGGGAGGCGCGATTGACTCGATCGACCGATAGACCATCTCCGCAACACTTTTATGCTCCAACAATATTTTATAAGTTTATTTTATATTGTAATTCTGTAAATAATTTTAAATAGTAAAGATAGAAATACATATTTGTACTGGTCACATTTAGAAAATTCAAAAATTTAAATAATACAAAAAAATATTTGTGATTACGAATTTTAATTACTAACCTATGACAAAAAGAATTTAAAATATAACTGCATATTTTGTTGAAATATAACTGCATATTTTGTTGAAATATAAACTCTGTTACTTATTCTCACATTAGTTAGTTAGTCAGTTAATAACCATGTGTAAGTATTGTCTTTTAATTAGCTTCCTGTATTCACCTCTTGTACCTTACTATATAAACATTAGTCTCCCTAAAGGTTGACTAACAGTAGATGTATTCGACAGCAGCTCTCTTTAGATGTATTCAACAGCAACTCAATCAATATACTGGTTATTCATTTCATTATGGTATCAGAGGAATTCGATCGAATCATCCTCAAAGAAATCAAAATTTTTTCTCTGAAAAATCAAGACCCGTTTTACAAAAATGGAAGACAAGGAGAAATCGTAGCCTGGAGCATCAGATACGAAGAACTCCGACAACGATTTAAACGACCCCTATTATCTTCATGCTAGTGATCATCCCAGGAAGATTCTAGCGCCAACGTTTAACGGGGGAGCAGGCATTAGAGGATGGAAGCGCAAGGTGGTGGTTGCTTTGAAGGCAACAATTAAATATAGTTTTCTTGATGGAACCTTGAAAGCCCTGAATTCAGATGACCCCAAGTTTTCTTCCTGGGAGCGAGTAAATCTCATGCTCATCTCTTGGCTAGCTCAAAGCATCAACAAAGACATTGTTGAAGGAGCACTTTTCTTCGACAACGCCGCAGACGCCTGGAAGAGTCTATGTTCCAGGTATGAGCAATAAAATGTGGCGCAGCTATGAAAAGGGAACTTGCAAAGCTCTAACAAGATTCTGACACTATTGCCAATTTAATCATAAAGCTGAGAAATCTGTGGGATGAACTTGAATCAATGTAGAAGAAAATTTCCTGTTCATGCAATGCCAGGCAAGAATATCAAGATCGACAACAAAAGGAGAGACTTATGCAGTTCTTAATGGGGTTGAATGAGACTTACTCCAACCTGAAAGAAACATTCTCCTAGAAGGCACTCTCCCGAGCGTCGAAGAAGCCTACTCTCTTGCTATACGTGAGGAAAGGCATTGTCAAGTGTCATCCAAGAGCGTTTTGACCAAGATGCCCTTGCCTTAGCTGTAAATAAGCCAAGATTAGGGAAAAATCATTCGATGAAGAGAAATTCCAAGGATTTTGGGAAACATAACCAAATTAGTTTGAAATGCCAGTAGAAAGGACACACCAGAGATGGATGCTTCGAGATTATCGGGTATCTAGACTGGTGAAATAAGAAATTGAGACCGGTGTCAGGGATTGCTGTCGCATATGAAAATACAAAATAAATGAGAGATATTAGACATTCTCATAATCGTGGTTTGAGCCCAGAGGCGTTAAGTCATTTGAGAGATCTTCTACAAAGAAATCGAGTAGATAGTCATCTGCATGAAGACAATCGTAACTGATAAGTGCAAAACATATAGACTTTTAGGGTTTAATTACCTTATTATTTGCAACACTTTAAAGTAATGTTTCCCACTTACTATATGCTTTTTCCTAGATTTATGTTTTGTTATGGACTAATGCATTTTTATATGTTAAGTGCAGGAAAAAGCCATGTAAATATGTAGAGTTTCTCATGAGGATTACGACGCAACAAACGGGGATCAAATCGGAGTTCAAACGAAGATTGTAGAGCCAAAATAAGCTGTGTCCGAACTTGCGTCCGAACATGCAAGTTCGGACACATTACGAGAACTCGTTACGCGGTGAAATAGTCGCGTCCGAACTTGCGCCCGAACATGCAAGTTCGGACACGACACGAGAAGAAATCCTCCGCGGTTTAATCGACATGTCCGAACATGCAAGTTCGGACGCATGTTCGGACATGTCGGTATGGGCAGCAAATCGGACGCGTCAAGGCGTGTGAAGAGATAAAAATTCTCTTTACACGTCTCCTTCACCACCTATCCCTATATTTCTCTATAAATATGCCTACACCTCTTACATTTTCACGTACCATTCACTACCTCATTCCATATTACATTATTATCTCCATCCATTCTACACTCCATTCACCTAGATATTAGATATCCATCTCACTCCATTTTCATCCACAAAAACCACTGCGTTGTTATTCTGTCCAACCTCTAACCAACATATTACCAGTTAATATGTCAGGCTAAAGAGGATATACTTTGGGTGAAGGTTAATTTATAGTTTGTTTAATTATGTAATTATGTTTTTACCGGTTTAATTAAATACAATTTGTTACGATTAAAGCTTATCTCTCGCCTTTTTAATAAATTTCATGAATTTATTAAAATGTTTTACTAAATATATTTTGATTAGATCCGTGATAAATAGACAGGTTAATTAAGCCGTAAATCTGTAGAAAGCTTATGATGATTTAATAAGTTAGTATTTTCAGACGCAAATATAATTTCTCATACTTAATCCGTTTACATGTGTTTTGCTCGAATCTGGATTAGACCAAGCATGTTCTGGTAAACGAGTTCTTTTGAGTCTATGATTTAGTCCTCAAGATAATAACAGGAATTTTGCCAAACTATCACAATAAAACCGGTAGACATAGCATAAAAGAGCATACTATCTAAACCTGAACCCAGAGTCCCGTTTAATTTATCTTTCACTCAGTTAATTTTATCTGCTATTTTAATTTATAAAAACAAGTCAATTAATTCCCCCCTTTTGTGACAAAGCTTAGGTATTATATTATTTCACTATAAGTCCCACGGTTCGATATTCGGTCGCTCCCACTGTACTATACTACTGCGACCGGGATTTTGTTTGCAGCCCGTAAGGTATTTTGAGTTATTAATTTCTTTTTCATTTGTTTTAACTACGTCAGTTCCAACCACTCACATTTTCTTGTCTGCAAAATGGCGCCGTTGTCGGGGACTTGATTTATTCTAGTCCCTAAGCCCCGGATAATTCACCTGTTATATTATAATATTTTGGTTTCTATAATATTTTGTTAAATAATCTGTGAATATTTTGTTTAATATTTTGTTTCATAATTCAGTCTTATTTTTATTTTGTCATTTTCTTTTGTTGTTTATCTACATATCGTATTATTTTTCAGTCATTTATTATTCCAGTCATTTCTTTTGCGGTCGTTTAAATTCTTGTCATTTAAATTTCAAGTCATTTAAATTATGTCATTTAAATTTTCAGTCATTTAAATTTCAGTAATCTTATTTCTTTCATTTAATTTTTTCTGTCATTTAATTTTCTGTCAATTAAATTTCTGTCCTTTATTTAATTGTCATTTAAATTCCAGTTATTTTACTACCGTCATTTATATTTTTGTCATTTAAATTTCTGTCATTTTTTATTTTTATTTTGTAGTTTCCATTTTCTTAACTGCATTTATTTTTATTTCTTTTAAGTTTATTTAATTTCGGTTTATTTAATCTGTTAAAAAAATATAATAGAAAGAAAAAAAATATATAAATCTAAAAATCTAAAAAAAAAGATTTCATTAATTGTTGAGCTGTTTCAATTCCCCGTCCATATTTCTTTCTATTTTGTTTATTTTATCACATCACAGTTTCTTTTGCTGTTTCGAGTGGTGAATGCCTTTTACCAAGTCACACAGCCTTCCAGACAATATTAACAATCATACGGTTAGCTACATCTCTGAGATCGAGAGAACTTTTCTGCGCGCTTTAAGGCAGAAACAATCTCAACAAAACACAACCACCACAGTGATAGAGTCTAACCAGGAAGCAGACATGACATCTTTACCAGCTACAGTTCGTAACATCAACAGACCATCTAATCAAGGACAACAGCCCGCCATCATCCTTCCCCACCTCTCTCCAACCGAATACGATGAGTGGCAAAAGCTGAAGCCATATCATCAGATCCGATGCGTGAAGGAGTTAGGCATGTTCGATGACTCTAGTCCTGACGAAGCTCTGTTGCATGTCACCAAGTTTCTGCAGCATGCCAACAGTCTAACCGCGACAAACGCAGTACTCCAATACGCGAGACTGTCCCTGTTCCCTCACAGCCTGACGGGAAATGCGAGTAAATGGTACCACAGCCTTACACCAAGTACCATTGGTACTTGGGATGATATGGCCACCAAGTTCTACGACAAGTTCCTGCCCCCAAGCCGAACGTTAGAAATGATTGTTGAGATCTACAATTTCAAGCAGCCAGGGTCAGAAAACATCTGTGAAACTTGAGACCGTTTCAAAGGACTGCTGCTGACGTGTCCTCACCATGGTCTCACAAAAGAACAATTATCTCAATTGTTCTACAAAGGCTTAATCAATCAAAGCAAAACGATGGTACTGTCTTCCTTAAGTGCCGACATTTTGAAAAGCCAGGTGAACAATTTCTGAATGGGATATACTCCCTCTGTGAAGAGATCAGAGATTGGGCCACAGGTGGATCAAGAGGCGGCACTCCAGGCTTATACCACGTAGGAGAAAGTGACAATAAGTTCGACCAGCTGATGAGAAGCCACGAGCAATGCACAACAGGCGATGAAGGTCTACACCCTGCAAAAAGTTGTCGAGCAGATGGCCAGGAACTCCTACCCCCAACAAGCAAAGTTGACAACTTCTCGATCATCTACAACCCCTCCAGGCTATGCTCCTTTATCCCTATCATCTCCTGATGTTTCTTGTACGCAATGTGGTGGGCCACACGATTATGAACAATGCCCCCAATTACAAGAATTAAAAGAAGCAGAGGAAGCAAACTTTGTTGGCAACAATTTAGGGTACAGACAACCATGGCAACGCAACATGCACCCCAATTTTCAAGGAGGCCAAAGGCAGTATCAGCAACCGCCTTATGACAATGATGCTTCTTCAAGCCGACCGACTCAACCTCCTTCAAATCCCAACTCTGGAATGTCCCAAATGCAGGAGATGTTTAAAGCAATGATGAGTAAGACCCGAGACACGCAAGATGAAGTCACAGCCCTTCGTAAAGACCAAAAAGCCTTGCAATCCCAAATTCAACAACTTCTCATCCAACAAAGACCTCCTGGCCAACTCCCCTCACAAACCAATCCAAATCCACGAGAGTATGCAAACGCAATTTATGTAGTGGACCAGCCCATCCCACTAGCTCAAAGGGAGCAACAACCCGAGAGTGAAATGGTCCATGAAGTGAAACAGCGGGCTGAGGAAGAATACCTCGACATGAACCAACTGAAGCTCTATGCCAAATTAGTTGAGATAAATGAAATGATGGAAGGTCCACTAAACCTTGCATCGCAGCAACCGGAGAGCGAAATGGTTCATATAGTGGACGACTTTACTGAGGATTTGAGTTACTCTCTATCACCACCCCCGTTCGAACCTGAGCAAACGACATCAAACCTTCTGCTTGAGCTTGAAGACAAGCCATCAAAGGACAGCTTCTACCTCAACTTCATGGAGTCTCCTCCCTCTGAAGTCAACTACCGTTATTTTCCCTCATTCTCTATGACATACCCAGAAAATGAGGATAGTTACATCCTCAAAAATGAAAAGGAGGAAATGCTCGCTCCCACCAGGACATCCAAACAAAACTCCACAATCAACTTCGAGGAGCCACCTCCCTCTGAAGTTGAATTCAATCAGGGCTCTTCCTATGAGCCTCTTCAAGAAGATGAGGATATATACATCCTCAAATTTGAGGAGGAGGAGCCATCCAACTTTGATCTTCATCTAGAGGATCACGGCCTTCCTTTATTGTGCACCAAAGAAGTAGGGTGGAAACTCGAAGTCAACTTGCTAAGTGAGAAGGCCACCTTCCCATTTGATCCAGGATCAGAATTTGAAGATACGATTCACCCCAAAGTTCTCCCTGTACCGCTCAACGCAGTTAAGGATGTATTCATCCTTAAAATTGAAGAGGCGTCTCCACAACTAGATAATCCTCGCACCAAGGGTCATCCATTGAAAAATCTGGGCCCTTCTCCAAAGAAAAATAATGCCCACCCATTGACGCCCACTTTCACCTTCATTTTCGATCCAGGGGAGGAAATTTACATCCTCGACTCTGAGCAAGGACCACCACTACCACCTTGCCTCCATACGGCTAAACAACAAAAGGAGAATGTTTACATTCTCCAGTTTGAGGAAGAAATACAACCATCACCCGGTTTTCAGTTCAAGATTAATTGCAGCAAACACCTCCTTCAAAACCAGGTTTTGTGGAGTTTGTATTTTCCTAATTAAATTGTTGCAGTAATACTTTATTTTGATCCAGGTGGTTCGATCCTACTTGTTGGCCATTTCATATTCCCGTTAACACCGTTGTCCACTTTCATTTTTGATCCGGGATAATGAAGAACATGCGTCTAGCTAGAGACGTTAAACTCGGGCGGCTTGATGGAAGGCAACCCACTATCTATACTTTGCCTTTCCTTTTATTTTGTTTTCTCTTTTGTACTATATTTCCCTTTTATATGTTATAATAAAATTCGGGTTTTACTTGAGTTCTTGTGGTTGTGTAGAATATTCTTTACAGGTACATTTCATGTAATTCTACAGCTGCACTCAAGTATGGGGGAGCTCTGCACACTCTACAAACTCTGGGGAGTACACTCTTTCTCTTCTGATATTTCATATTCCCTTTTGCTTTGTTTTGTGTAATTTCCTTTATCAGATTGCATGCCCTGTTAACTTAATTTTTTCTATGTAATGAGGGCATTGCTTGAGCTTAAGTGTGGGGGAGTACTCGTACCCTCGTAGCTTGTTCTTAAGTTTTTCTCTTTTGACAATTTGTTTAGATTTGTTAAGTTTGAAATAGTCAAAAAGGGAGCCATAGAGGAAATATTGCAAACCTACAAACATTATGGGGTACTAAAAATTTTCAACCATTTTAAAATTTATTCTGATTAGAAATTGCTTAAAGTTTAAGAATAATTATCATTTGAGCCCTGTTTTAAGCTTTGAGCCTGGATTTGAATTGGAATGAAAAGGTGGAAAAAGAACAAGGCAAGGTACTCCTCTGATCCAAACAGGCATATTCTGATCCTAAGCAGGCCTCGTCTACTTGGTTATTAAGTTCTTTGGGGTGCTTTATCACCTAGCTACCTAAGGTATTTTATATCTGGGATAGTTGACCCAAAACCGCTACAAGGGTGGAGAGAAAGTCTGAGGTGAAAGGAAATTAAACTTCAATCGAAGTATCTTTGCATTATGTACTTAAATGGTAAAACCTTCTTTATTATGGATCATGAGTATGTGGCATTGAAAGGTATAATGGAATAAGATTTTACTTCATGCCCCTTGTCGTTTCAGGAAATGTGAAAGAAAATAGTGGATTGGCTCAGGGTTAAAAACTGGATTCTTATGGTTCTACTTCTCCTTCTTAATAGTTTTTTTTGTATGATTTCAAGGTTCTTTTCAAAAACTTAAAAAAAAGGGGTTCTAGTACCCTTTAATCTAGAAGTTTTGTAGCAATCTTTTATGTGCTCTCCCTGTTTGGTTATTTTATATTTAACTTGTTTAAAGATTTTGTCATAAAGATTTGCTTGAGGACAAGCAAAAGATAAGTATGGGGGAATTTGATAAGTGCGAAACATATAGACTTTTAAGGTTTAATTACCTTATTATTTGCAACACTTTAAAGTAATGTTTCCCACTTACTATATGCTTTTTCCTAGATTTATGTTTTGTTATGGACTAATGCATTTTATATGTTAAGTGCAGAAAAAAGCCATGTAAATATGTAGAGTTTCTCATGAGGATTACGACGCAACAAACGGGGATCAAATCGGAGTTCAAACGAAGATTTTAGAGCCAAAATAAGTTGTGTCCGAACTTGCGTCCGAACATGCAAGTTCGGACACATTACGAGAACTCGTTACGCGGTGAAATAGTAGCGTCCGAACTTGCGTCCGAACATGCAAGTTCGGACACGACACGAGAAGAAATCCTCCGCGGTTTAATCGACATGTCCGAACATGCAAGTTCGGACGCATGTTCGGACATGTCGGTATGGGCAGCAAATCGGACGCGTCAAGGCGTGTGAAGAGATAAAAATTCTCTTTACACGTCTCCTTCACCACCTATCCCTATATTTCTCTATAAATATGCCTACACCTCTTACATTTTCACGTACCATTTACTACCTCTCCATTCCACACTCCATTCACCTAGATAATAGATATCCATCTCACTCCATTTTCATCCACAAAAACCACTGCGTTGTTATTCTGTCCAACCTCTAACCAAGATATTACCAGTTAATATGTTAGGCTGAAGAGGATATACTCTGGGTGAAGGTTAATTTATAGTTTGTTTAATTATGTAATTATGTTTTTACCGGTTTAATTAAATACAGTTTGTTACGATTAAAGCTTATCTCTCGCCTTTTTAATAAATTTCATGAATTTATTAAAATGCTTTACTAAATCTATTTTGATCAGATCCGTGATAAATAGACAGGTTAATTAAGCCGTAAATCTGTAGAAAGCTTATTATGATTTAATAAGTTAGTATTTTCAGACGCAAATATAATTTCTCATACTTAATCCGTTTACATGTGTTTTGCTCGAATCTGGATTAGACCGAGCATGTTCTGGTAAACGAGTTCTTTTGAGTCTATGATTTAGTCCTCAAGATAATAACAGGAATTTTGTTAAACTATCACAATAAAACCGGTAGACATAGCATAAAAGAGCAGACTATCTAAACCTGAACCCAGAGTCCCGTTTAATTTATCTTTCACTCAGTTAATTTTATCTGCTATTTTAATTTATAAAAACAAGTCAATTAATTCCCCCCTTTTGTGACAAAGCTTAGGTATTATATTATTTCACTATAAGTCCCACGGTTCGATATCCGGTCGCTCCCACTGTACTATACTACTGCGACCGGGATTTTGTTTGCAGCCCGTAAGGTATTTTGAGTTATTAATTTCTTTTTCATTTGTTTTAACTACGTCAGTTCCAACCACTCACATTTTCCTGTCTGCAGTAACTTCTCAGGTACTCTAAAACCTCACTTCTTTTATTATGTTTGCTTGATTAGCAAGACAAGCAAAAATAATTCTGTCTCTTGGATACTAGATATTGGAGCCTCGGAACATATATGTGGTAATGAGGAACAATTTGTTGATTTGAAAAGCTTGGATAGGGATAGAGAAATTATGATGCTTATGGTCACCTTCAAAGTTGATTATGAGCTGGAGGTAAGTCATGATCAAACAAAGGTTCATGGGATTTGTGAAGATGATCAAGTTCAGAATATTTCCCTACAAACTTTGAAAAATGTATCACCCAACTCCACTGATGATGCCACACGACAGACTGATGACTCTGACGGTGCTGTTGTACTGAGAAGATCCACAAGAGAAAAGCACAGCCCTACTTACCTTGGAGACTATTTTCTGGGTGAGGCTTAAGTTCCTGAGCAAGACTATTTCAGCAAAGTTCTTCATGACAGATTGCAAGGGGAAGATGATAACACTAATCACTTATCTGATTATCTTATTAACTTGCAACCTATTAATGTTTGTTCTATGCAAGTCTTATCCTCAAAATCTAGGTCTATCTTTCAAAGTGTTCAACACATTCAAGAGCCAAAATAATACATAATGGCTGTTGCACATCCAAATTGGGTACATGCCATGGAAGATGAGTTAAAGGTTTTACATGATAATGGGACATGGACCATTATTGCTCCACCAAAGGACAAGCACATAAAAAAGGCAACAAGTGGGTCTACAAGATTAAGTTGAAATCAGATGGTAGCATCAAGAGATATAAAGCCCGTCTTGTTGCAAAATGATATACACATAAATATGGTGAGGATTTCTAGGAAACTTTCTCCCGTGTTGTAAAAATGACAACAATAAGATGTCGTGTCATGGTGGTTGTTAAAAAGGGATAGTGTTTAGACCAACTGGACATTAGTAACACATTCCTCCATGTAGATCATCAAGAGGAGGTGTACATGGAAGTTCCGGATAGGGCTGTCCATTCAGTTCGGTTAATTTGGGTATAACTGAAAACCAATTTTTTGATTGTTTTTTAACCGTATTTTGTAATAGTTTTTAAAATTTTTGGTTTTCGGTTAAGTGAATTTAATTTTGGTTAGGTTTCGGTTATTGAAGAGAATATTCTGTTAACCGAATAATCGATTTTTTTTTATTTAAGTAATTAAAAAATCATTTTTTTATTTTAAAATCTTCGGTTAACCGAATTTATTATAGTTAACCACAACTAAGTCGGTTTTCGGTTCGGTTTTTGGTTATTATGTGGAAAATAATTTTAGCTTTTGGTTAATCGATTTTTGATTAACCGAAGGGACACCCCTACCGGAGGGTCTAAAGGACATTTACAAGGACAAGGCTTGCAACTACCCAAGTCTATATATGGTTTAAGGCAAGCCTGTCGAAGCTGGTATGAGAAACTTTCTAAAACTTTAATATCTTGGGTGTACTCTATCTCAGAGTGATTACTCCCTTTTTATTAAATACAATGGTCAATCTAGAACTTTTCTTGGCATATATGTGGATGATATAATAGCCACAGGAAAGGATGAAACAATAATAAAACAGTCCTTAACACAAAGTCCAAAATTAAGGACTTGGCAAGTTAAGTTACTTTTTTGGAATGGAGTTCTTTTATACTGAGAATGGTGTTATTTTAAACCAAAGGAAATACACTAATGGTCTGTTAGATGATTATTTGCCTCCTAATTCCAAAGTTGTAGTTGTGCTGTTACCAACAACACATAGATCTCAACAGGAACAAAGTAAATCCCTTGAAGATGCCACTCATTACATGAGGCTGATAGGAAGAATAAACTTGCTCACAAACACTAGGCCTAGTCACCCCTACCATGTACAACAATTGAGTTAACGTCTCAAGCATCATACAATAGAGAATCTGCAGTCAGCACTCCATCTCCTTAGATACATCAAAGGAACTCAAGGTAATGGTCTTTTTTCAACAATAGACCTGAACTTACACTATATGCATTTTGTGATGTAGATTGGGCAAGTTGCCCCTTGACTAGAAAGTCTGTTGACGGGTATATTATTCTCCCTGGAGGCACATCAATCAGACAGAAGTCCAAGAAGCAAACAACAGTCGCCTTGTCCACTACAGAATCCGAATACCGATCTATCCGTAGAGTAACAACTAAACTCACATGGCTTACCAAATTGTTATATGATATTGGAGTTGATGGTGTCATACCCATTCAAGTTAGCTACGATATCAAGGTAGCAGTCTAGATTGCTAAGAACCCGGTTTTCCACATAAGCACAAAACATATGGAGTTGGACGCCACCTTGTTAGGGAGAAAAATACATGAAGGATTGATAAATCTTTAACACTTTCCAGAAGATCGTCAACTAGCTGATGTTCTTACGAAATTTGTAACAGCAAGTAAATATCAATCATTTCTGTAGAAGGTTGGATTCGAATTAAGCTCTGATGATAAGGGAGATAATCGACAGCAAAGGAAACTGGATAAAACACTTGCAAAACTTGATCAGAAACCTTTTCTGATCCAAGTTTTGAGGGACAATGTTGGAATCTAAACTATGTTACTTATATTCTCACATTAGTTAGTTAGTTAGTTAATAACCATGTGTAAGTGTTGTCTCTTAATTAGCTTCCTGTATTCACCTCTTGTACCTTACTATATAAACATTAGTCTCTCTAAAGGTTGACTAACAGTAGTTGTATTCGACAACATCTCTCTTTAGTTGTATTCAACAACAACTCAATCAATATAGTGGTTATTCATTTCGTTATATTTTTTATATTAACTTCATCAACAAAAAATTTGATTGTAAAAACAAATGCCCCCCCCCCCCCCCAACCCCATCCACGTTCACCTCACCATTGTTATAAAGTTAAATCTTAGAAAGGAAGCATGGAAAGAAACAATAGAATCAAATAATATTTAGTAGATAAACCCTAGGAAAAACCCTAGCCATAGAAACAAAACTCTACCCAACCCCTTGAAGGCTGAAAATGAAATCTATATTCCCCATTGGGTTGGAAAAGGTTGGATCGCCTATATAAACAGGGTTCATCCCTAGACTGGGTTAGATTGCTCATTAAGTGATCAGGGTTTATCCCTAGACTTGGTTTGGTTAGAAATTGAGGAATATTGGTTAATAATAAAAGAGCAAACTTGTTCATGCCTTAACTGTTGATTCAGACTCTTGGTAGACTTGAAATGGTTCGTATGAATGCTTGTATGCTGATTTGTAATGTTTGACCTGACTACTTATAGATAAAATGTCTTTGGATGATTGATTGAGTATATGCATGTACAAATGCTTATTTTAATATCCTATTTTATATGGTAGCTTTGAATTACCCAACTTTGTTGATTTATGGCATTGTGCCTTGTGGTCCCTTTCGTGTGTTGTTTGAAATGACCACGGGTACAACGTACAGGTGGTAGTGAAATGTATCTTTGAAGTGCTGATGGTGATGAGAGCTTGGGAATGGGCTTAGAGACTTCCACATAGTAATCCTTTTTGGCTTGTGAACTTTTGAATATAAAGAAGAGTGTGGTATTATAGTAATATTTGTAATGTTTCTGTAAGTATTGTGAAAGGGAAAATAGCCTTAGCATTCACAGAGGCTGTGAATGTGACGGTAACACCTGTTAGGTTTGAGACTTTCGCTGTTAGATATTATAACTTAATCATTAAATATGTAAATGGACTAGGAAATTTTGGGGTGTTACACAATGTAACTAACCTTAGTCGCTTCCGCTCAAGCACCACAAGAAAAGTACCCCATTCTTCTAAGTCCTAAGAAATAATACACACTTTAAGTGGGATGATGAGTGTATTCAAGCATTTGAGCAACTAATGAACATGATCTCCTCTTGCCTCGCTTTTGTGTTCCCTAGCCATGCAAAGCACTATACCTTTACTTATATGTATACAATTTATCCATCTCATTTGTTCTCATCCCCCATGAGAAAAAGTGGGAGTTCCTTATCCACTGCAATGAATAGGCTTAAATAGAGGCAAAATTACATTATTGCAACAAGGAAAAGCGCATGTATGCCCTGCTAACTACATCCGCTAAATTGTGTCCATACTTCAAGCGCATCCCATCGCCGTAAAGACCAGCACACCATTGATATGTTGCTATTATAAATATTTTAATGTCAAAATATCTTATCTTTATTGTCATTTTCCTTTGATTTAGTGCTTAATTGAAGTTCATTCCTGTATCTAAAAGAAACTTTTAGAAAATGAGTTATTTTGATGTTTAAATGACTTATGATGGGTATCTAGGGAATTTGACATTTTCACGGAGGAGTTAAATAAATTAAAGCGCCTACACTAACTCCCTATTTATGTGCAGGTAACTCCAGAGTCTTCCAGGCGTTGTAGATGAAATAATTGAAGATAGTAAGTTAACGGAAATCAAAGGTCTCTATTTAATTCGTGAAACTGAAGGAAATTGAAAAGAAGACATCAATGAACAAGAGAAGAGCCTTGAGTTAACTTATAAATAATGAAGACTTTGGCACGATCCATCAATCCATCCATCCACACACAACACCACTTTCACAAGACACAAACCACGCAGAAGAACCCTAGCCTATCGTAGCAGGAGTTCTTCATCATCCTCTTTAACCTTCTAGTCCGGTGTTCTACAGATCTAGCAAGCACAGCAAGAGCAAGAGTCTTCTCTACCAGATGATTTTTATTTTATCTTTGTTCGCTATTTCTTGTAACATGCTAGGCTAGGAAGGATTTACTCTAGGTGATGGCTATTTGTAGCTAGTTGATGCATGTACTTCTACAATTATGATTTAAGATTTTATTTTTGAATTGTTTCAGATTCAAGTAAAAGTTACGCTTTTTAATTAATCTCGCGAATTTCTTAAAAAGCCTTACGAATCTTGTAATGATCAGATCGGTGATTAACAGGAAAATCATATTAATCTAACAGGAAAATTAGATCAGACTGATTAGATTTTCCCTCGGGTGCGTCGTAACTCTTTAAGCTCCATCCATCTATGTGTGTGTTTCGCTAGGTTCAGGATTAGACCTTGTGTGTTCTGCTAGGTGAGCTTTCCTGAGATTATGATTTAATTCTAGAAAGATTTTGAAGAATTAGTCAATCCATATCTCTTATCGATTTGTAGAAGTTCGCATAATCCGACTAGTGAAAAATAGCTTGAACCCGGAGTTCCACTCATCCATATCACCTTTGCAGTTTTTATTTAATTTTTGTCTTTTTATTTTATCTTTGCTTATAAATTTCCAAAACAAAACAACTTCCCCCTCGATTTCAAGTTTTATGAGATTAGGCTTATTTTCTTCAAGTCCCGCGGATTCGATACCTAGTTGCTACGGTTTCTATGCTACAATGACCAGGATTATTTGGAACCCGGAGACTTTTTTTATTTATTAATTTCTAGGTTTATTTTCTTAGTTTTTATTACATCAAAATTGTTGTTTGCAAAATGACGCCGTTGTCGAGGACTTGACTTTGTCTAGTCCTTAGCTTGGGATGTGAATTGTTTTGTTTTATTTCATTTTCTTGTTTTTATTTTATTCTAATTTATTTTTAGGTTATTTTGTCTTTAGCAATTTCAATATTTTTGTTAATTTATTTCTTTCTTGTTTTAATTTAGTTATAACTTCATTTTTATTTTTATTTTTATGTTTTGTTTTTATTTAATTTATTTATCTTGTTTTTTTGGAGCTTTCTTAATTTTATTTTATTCTATGTTATTCTTAGTTTATTTTGATTCCAGTTATTTCATTATTTTTTCCTTGATGGTTTATTTATTTCTTATTTATCTTAGCTCTAATTTAAATTTGTATTTTTTTTCCTTCTTAGTTGTAGCAGGTATGTAGTGAATCCGCATTACCTGTCATCGCGTAAAGAACTAGAAGGGGAATTTATTTTATTTTTTTTACTTTTTAGTTTATTTAATTTTTCTAGCTATTTGACTGTTTTTTTATAATGGCACGGACTTGGTGGTTAATTGTTTTTGTTTTGTTTTATTATTAGTTTATTTCGTTCTTTGTTATTTCTAACAATGGCAAACATCAGAATCGATTAAGCAATGGTAAGTGAGTTGTATGGCTTGTTGGTTAAATTGAAAAGGTCCCACGATGAGACATTGAACTTTACAGAGAGTTAGCCGACAGAAGGATGAAGCAGTCTATGGAACAGACTCCTGTTTGGGCAGTGGAGCAGAAGTCTACTAGTTCCTTTGATCCGTTTTCCTCTGATTTGTGTTGTTCGCATAATCCGATTAGTGAAAAATAGCTTGAACCCAGAGTTCGACTCATCCATATCACTTTTCCAGTTTTTATTTAATTTTTGTCTTTTTATTTTATCTTTGCTTATAAATTTCCAAAACAAAACAACCACCCCCTCGATTTTCAGTTTTCTAGGATTAGGCTTATTTTCTTCAAGTCCCGCGGATTCGATACCTGGTTGTACCGGGATTATTTACAACCCGAAGACTTTTTGCTTTATTAATTTCTAGGTTTATTTTCTTAATTTTTAGTACTTCAAAATTCTTGTTTACAACCATTGAGCAAGTCGTCGATAACCAAACACTTCAGGCATAATGATCAAATGGTTGACGCTATTGTCCGGACTTGACGTTAATTTTGAACCACAGAACACAATGAAGACTCATGCACTAACCGACTTCCTTATAGAAGAAAACTTCCTCCGTAAAATGCATAATCCAACATGAAATGTGTAATCACCCTTCACCATGTCGATGACACGTGTAGTGGTGATGTGAGTGAGGTAGGAGTTGTTGTAACAACCTCATTAGGGGCAGCCTCATAGGAGTTGTTGTAACACCCTAGTGATTGTCCAATAACCTAGCTCTCAAGCCATTAGAGATTGAAAACTAGTTATTTTATACCATTTGCCCTCACTTAGGCTTAAAAGTGAAAGACCTTGTTGTTGTAGTCAGCCCATATGTATCCTTATAAACCATTCATACTCCCCCACTCAAAGAACTTGAAGTCCTCGTCGCAAGCCTAACATAAGTCCTATAGACCTTCTCGGTAGTCCATCCTAACACTCTCCTGAGTTGGCTCTAATACCATTTGTTACACCTCATATGGGTGTCCAACAACCCATCTTCTAAGCCAATCACTAAGTGTTCTCGAGGAGGTCCCTGGGACTTGGATGTTAGGCTTGTAACGGGGAAACACGTTCTTTGAGTAAGGGAGTATTACCCCATCCGACATTGGGATATGAGTAGTAATGTGAATGTTTTGTAAGGATACATATGGGTTGACTACAACAACATAGTCTACCACTTTTAAACCCAAGTGAGGATAAAGGGCGTAAAGTTGCTAGTTTCAAGCACGAATAGCTTGAGAGCTAGGTTGTTGGACAGTTACTTATATGAGGTGTTACACAAAATGTAGCAATCCCACTTTAGTCACCTATTTAATTAATTAAATGATGCAACAGAAGATTCAAAATATTGGGTGTTACCATCACATTTCACAATAGGAATTGTTAAGGCTAACCAGACCACTAATAACCCGTAATTTCAAGGAAGCCTAAGCAGTTGAGATTACCACCCTCTGTTAATCTATACTCAATATCAAGAGAGGACTAACCATCCATGGGTTACAGTATAAATTAACCAAGACTAAAAATCCAGGAGAGAAATATGTGCTCTCATTGGCAAAGATTGCGACACCTTTAAATCCAAAGCATTAATCCAAGAGTAACAGGGACTTACCACTCATGAGGTAAATTTATACAGAAAACCTAACCAAAACTTCACTTTCAAATTCTTCTTGGATCCACACCGTAAATGCAGGAGACCATAACAAACCATCAGATACACAAAGTAAACATCAATCTACCCTATATAAGGAAATTTTGGAAAGTTCTTTCCATTGGTTAAAACAAATCTTAATCATAAGCCATACACCATACAACATAGTTCAATTATAATATAGATCAAGTTTATACATCATGTGATACTTTTGTAAACTTCAATACTAAAGACTAAGAATTTTCTTCTTTTCCCAACAATTCTTTTCATTTTCTAACAATTTGACGATAATCTTCAAGGTTTCTTCTATCCTTTCCAAATATAACCAATCACCTATAACTAGCACAAATCATTACAAATTCTTGATCTCATTCATAACCATAAATGTCTTCCAACGATTAGGTTGAAATCAACAATACTACACTGTTTTCAAGAAAAATTATCTAGCGTTTTGCTTGATGTGGACGTTTGTGTCATTTTGTACAAGGGCACTGGCTTCATTCCTTAAATAGACATGTCACACTCATATGATGTTGGCCTTTTGTTTACATTTTGGATTTACATGAACTGTACAATTAATTTTCCAGAAACGATAAAACTACTATACTCCTGACAACTCTTTTGAAGCTAGACAACACCTATTGGCATCTAACAATGATCATGCACACTTAAACAAATTTATTGGTACTATAGTTGCCACATCAAAACACTTAGAAGGAATGTTCCAACAAAATCACACTTTTTGATGATGACAATTGACAACTACAAGTGAATTTACATCACTTTTAAGGATTCCCTTAATGAGTTTCCCTTGAGTTAAGTAATCAATTTTTTTTAATTATTTAATAAAATTATAAGAAAGGAAACTTGGATAGGAAAAGCGATTGATAGATGGATTCCAACAGTCAAGTCATACATTTTTTCTTTCCCCAATCCCCATCAGTATAAAGTGGGAACCCAGTCTATACAAGCTGTTACCAACCAACGACTTTATGTAAGAAGTTTGATCAACCAAAAAAAATAAAACACACTATCAAGAAAAGAAAACAACCAACGATAGTCAATGTAACATCAAACATGCTTCAACTGATCATCAATATGGCCCTATGCGGCATAAATACTAAGAAATATGCTTTTAGATGCAGATGATGGCTCCCTCCACCGTAGATATGACATGGAGTGCTAACCAACTGACCCTAATGGCCTCAAGTATAGTGATGAAAGTGGGTAGCGAAAAAGTGATCTGAAACAGTCTTGCTCCTCATTCCTCGATCTTCTGGCGGCATGCTCACATTGAGCTCCCACCTTCGTGCAAGTTCTTATTCTTCTCTACCTTCTTTCAAATGCTAACCCAACAATTTGTTCCCACGAATATAGATATGCATTATCATAGCATTCCAAAAAATGTAATTTATTATATAAACTTTTTTTATTCAAGTGATATCCTAAATGAGTCATTCCTTGAAGGTGTGAAGATGAACCGAATTTGGAAGTTAAAAAGTATGGTTGATAGGAGCAGTAGGTGATTCACCAACTTCGACTTCTCGCCTCATCAAAGAGATTTTTAAGGTATAGTTGCTTTAATATGGTCTCATATGAAATTATGATCAAATCGCTCCAAGTGTGTTTATTACTAAACCCATGTACATAAAAGGTGGATTCTAGTAGGTTGATTGTTTAGATTTTGTTAGTTATAAGAAGAAAAAACTCTTTCTTATGAGGATGTTGATTTTCCATTTGATGTAGGAAAGAATTGGGTAGTCTACTTTACTGTCTTAAATTATATAGTAACTTTTTCAAAAGAAAAAAAAAAGCAAACAAATTAGATGAAATTCTGCATGCAGATATACAAAGCAAGTTTAAGGATAAAATGTGTTTCCCACATGTGCAGGTTTTCTTTTAGTTAGATACGCTAGCTACTAAGGATAGGGAGGAGATGGAATAGCATTTTGGGTTGTGGATTACTTTGGTAATGAAGTGTTATGTTTAAAAGATAGAGCTGTCTCAGGACCAAGCTTCCCCAGTCTTGCTTTGGTTCCTAGGGTTAGAAGAAGGTGGGATTGACTTTGTTATTCTTAAATTGCTCCATTTCAGTTGGTTTTGCTTGGTGTAATGTTCAGTTTGAATGGTAAAACATGTAGTAGCAGTTTTACTTAAAAACAGACTTATAGAAAGAACGTTAAGAAGAAAATTAAATTCTATATTTTGTCAATAATTTCGTTAACTTGAGAAAGAAAGTAGGGGAAAGAGACAGCTCAAAAAATTTGAAGTTTGTCTCATCCCCCTCTACACCTGCTAACGGTTCAGAGCAACTTCAAAAAGAGTCCCAACAAAGTATATAGCTCCTCCTACAAACAACACATCCTATGGAAAGGACCATAATGGAGAGGTAACAAAAAGGCAAAAATCCGCTGCAGCTAATTTAGAGCTCGTCGTGATCATCCTCTTCAGAATCCTCCTCTGACGATCCCCCCTCACTCGCCGGTCCACCAGACCTCTGGTACACAGCTGTGATGATTGGGTTGCACACAGCCTCCACTTCCTTGAGCTTCTCCTCATAATCTTCCTTCTCTGCTGTCTGGTTGTCGTCCAACCACTCAATCGCCTCCTTCACGGCAGCCTCAATCTTCTCCTTCTCGTCAGACTCGAGCTTGTCTGCCAGTTTGTCCTTGTCACCCACTTGGCTCTTCATGTTGTATACGTATGTCTCCAAGCTGTTCCTAGCATCAACCCGCTCCTTAACCTTCTTGTCCTCCTCTGCAAACTCTTCAGCCTCCTGCACCATTCTCTCGATCTCCTCCTGACTCAGACGCCCCTTGTCATTCGTGATTGTGATTTTCTCTGATTTCCCTGAGGCCTTGTCCTCAGCTTTCACGTTTAGGATACCGTTTGCGTCCACCTCGAAGGTCACCTCAATCTGAGGAGTTCCTCTGTTCATTGTAGTAGTAGAATTAAATTTTGAGTCGATGTTCTTCTATTCCATGATACATATCTACTACATGTAAAATTCACAGTCAGTCTCATTCAGTATTGTTATGAATACAAACCTTGGAGCGGGAGTGATTCCAGTAAGATCAAACTTCCCAAGAAGTCTACAGTCCTTGGTCATACTTCTCTCACCTTCGAACACCTACACAGGAGCAGACCAAGCCATTGGATATAAACTTCAGCTTGATGACTATACAAGTAAAACAAATATGCATTCAGCACATTTCATAGATATAATAATACACACCTGAATGGTGACGGTGGTTTGCTGGTCTTGGTACGTGGTGAAAACCTGAGACTTTTTGGTTGGGATAACGGTGTTCCTTGGGATCAACTTGGTCATCACTCCTCCAACGGTTTCAATACCAAGGGTCAGAGGTGCAACATCCAACAGGAGAAGATCTGACCAACAACAAATTTCAGGATTATCAGGACTCTTTTAGTGGAAAATAATGGTTATACTCTCTCATATGAACTTTATTCACAAAACCTTACCTTTGGTTTCCTCACCGCCCTCTCCGCTCAAAATACCACCCTGGACAGCAGCACCATAGGCGACAGCCTCATCTGGGTTGACACCCTTGTTGGGCTCCTTGCCGTTGAAGTATTCCTTCAAAAGCTGCTGCACCTTTGGGATTCTGGTACTTCCACCAACAAGAACTATCTCATCAATCTGGCTCTTCTCCAAACCGGCGTCATCCATGGCCTTCTTCACGGGTCCCATTGTCTTCCTGAATAGGTCACTGTTCAACTCCTCAAATCTAGCCCTTGTGAGTGGCTCTGAGAAATCAGTACCATCAAAGAGAGACTCAATCTCAACACGGACTTGGTGCTGGCTACTAAGGGCTCTCTTTGCTCGCTCAGCTTCCCTCCTCAATTTCCCCAGTGCTCTGTTGTCCTTGCTGATGTCCTTTTGGTACTTCTTCTTTATCAACTTGATGAAGTATTCCATGATTCTTTGGTCAAAGTCCTCACCTCCCAAGTGAGTGTCTCCGTTGGTGGAAAGCACCTCAAAAACACCGCCATCAATTGTTAAGACACTGACATCAAAAGTTCCACCACCGAGATCAAAAACAAGAATGTTCTTCTCCCCACCCTTCTTGTCCAAACCATAGGCAATAGCAGCTGCTGTAGGCTCATTAATGATCCTAGCAACATTCAACCCAGCAATGATACCAGCATCCTTCGTAGCTTGCCTCTGAGCATCATTAAAGTAAGCTGCAAAGTTTCACACCCAGCGGTAGCAAATACCAAAAGTTAAATCTCTGAAAACAATTTTGTGGATTAGATTATTATAATGGATGATGTACACTAGCTAGGTGATATGGTTCTTACCAGGAACAGTGACAACTGCATCCTTGATTTTCTTTCCAAGGAATGCTTCAGCTGTCTCCTTCATCTTCGTAAGGATCATAGCACTGATCTCCTCAGGGCTAAACACCTTAGTCTCGTCAGCTTTAATCTTTACCTGAATATAAGGTTTTCCATCTTTGTTCACAATCTTGTAAGGAACAAGCTTCATGTCTCTCTGGACTTCCTTGTCCTCAAACCTACAAACACATAGTGAAGCAAAATCACAGAATTAAGAAACAGCCTCACTTACAGTAAAAACGTAGTCTGCTGCAATAAATAAACAAAGAAACAAAAGAAATATCTTACTTTCTTCCAATAAGTCTCTTGACATCGAAGACAGTTCTCTCATGGTTCACAGCCGCCTGATTTTTGGCAGCCTCTCCAATCAATCTTTCACTATCAGTGAAAGCGACCCACGAAGGAGTGATACGGTTACCTTGATCATTAGCTATGATTTCTACATGCCCATTCTTGTAAACCCCAACACAAGAGTATGTGGTACCAAGATCGATCCCAATAACTGTTCCAAGCTTAGGAGCTTCATCCTTGGCAATGCTAAAAGCAAATAAACTTCCTGAAAAAGGAATATTTTATCATAAAACTGTTATCAGCAACCTGATGAACAAGACAATAAGTTGCATCTATAGAAGAAATGAGAGCAGAAGGTACATAAAACAAAGACCGTTTTATATTAACAATACAATTACTGTACGTAAGCTAGTCAGATCAGAAGAAGGGGTCACCTAACAAGATAGATCTGGAAACGGGCCCTTTTTGTAACGCATTGATCCCAATGGTAAGTTAAAATTATAAGGTCAAACTAAAGAAAAACCATGAACACCCAATCTTCATCAGATTGCATCACAAGTTCCTAAGCTATGTTAGTCAAAGTACATTCCTCGTACAGCCAACTATATAAGCGTACTAGTTGATTTACTTCGCTAAGCTGCTTCCTCGGACAAATTCAAGATCATGAAACAATATGAGATCCACCAAACGATTCAGCGAGCTAGAAATCTCGGATCCACTTATTTCTACCGACTCAAGTCACTCAACATTGTCTTGGGAACCTTCAAGAGCGAAAAGTGGTGAACACAAAGATCTACCTACTGGAACCCCACAATTAAACTTCGGAAAACATGAATTTACAGAGACATCGGTGATACGGATACAAACCATTAAACACCAGATCCCCCCAACAAATGCACCGCCCACTCTCTTTAAGTGGAGCATATGAGAAGAAATACAAGACGTCTACTTTCGAAAAATCAAATCTATCGACCAGATATGAACAAAATGAACGCAAATCAAAGAGCAGGTTCGGAAATCGGAACCTGGGACTAGTTCGAAATGGAGAGTCCAAAAAACAGTAAAACTCACCACACAAGAGGATTCCTAGCAAGATTGATGACGTGCGTGTCACCATTGTTACAACTTCAACTATCCTCTTATCCCCCTCTGTCTTTTTTCTCTTGATCTCTGGCTCCGGAAATGCTTTCCAGACGTGCTGCTGTTGTCTTCCCTGTGTTCAGTGCTGAATGCTTTCTCCTTAAACCCGATTTGGGAGAGAGAGTATATAAAGGTTAATAGCCCGTCTCCTTTGCGAAGGGGGAACGCAAAGTAAGGAAGAAGAGACATGTCATATGATATGACGTGGACCAATGAGGTTACAGAGTGACGTGATTCACCAATTAAGTTCTCCACTCTGTCAATATTGTTCCTCAAGGGCACGAGTCGACACGACTGAAGAATGAATTGTAATAGTAGATGACGTGGGGAAATATCATTTGATGAAGGATAGCTCTGACCAATCAGATCGTAGTATTTAGTTGGAGATATTTCAGCCGTCCGATTCTTCTTTCTAACGGTCGATCTTCTTACCTCTGTCCACGGTGTTCACTGCTATGGCTTCGTGAGCCTGCACGAATAGTGGTAACTAGGCATGCCAGTTTGGATGGCTGGACCTTGACCTTCATATGCGAACCCTCGACGTTGACCATATTTAACGCCTTTAACTAGTTGATTTATAATTTTCATTTCTTACATTTTTTTCCAAGCAGGTATATTGTTCTGATTCTTTTTAAAAATTTCCTCTGTTCAATTTTTTTAAAAAAAAGGATTCTTCTTAAAAATTGATATGTAAAAAGAATATAAATATAAATAATATACATAATTATAAGCAAATCATCTATATATGTAGGCCTAGTCCGTGAAACAAAAAAACCAACCAATAATACATTTTTCAAATGACTGCTATTATTTATTTCAGTCTGTTCTCTGTGTCAACCTGTACTCTACCTATTTCAGCTCATACCAACATTATTGTTTTTGTGATAGATGGTTACCGAACTACCGTAAATTGCTTTTGTAATATCAATATATTTCACTGTGATACAGCAATTATATTAGTAAAAAATATTTTAATTAAATAATTAGTAATATGTATTATAGACATTTTATGTTACACATTATTTATTAGTTATATGAAAATGAATACATATGTTATATATATAATTATGGTATATAAATATTAGTAAATACTGTTTTAATATTAAATAGTTGATAATATTTATAGACATTTTATGTTACACATTATTTATTACTTATATGAATATACATACATATGTTATATATGTAATTATGATATATAAATATTAGTAAATATTATTTTACTTAAATATTTAGCAATATATGTATTGTAGAAATATTATGTTGCACATTATTTATTATTCATATGATTATGAATACATATGAATATATGCAATTATGATATACAGCATAAAAAAATTATTTTAATTAAATAATTAGTAATATATATAGATATAGAAAATTTATGTAACACATTGTTTATTACTTATGTTAATATCAACATATATGTCATTATGATGAATAAATATTGGTGAATATTATTTTATTTACATATTTAAAAATTGTACAATAGTATTTCCAACATATTTTTAAATTGTACTATAGTATTTATAACATATTAATATGTATATAAATTTATTTATTAATCTAATTATACATTAAGCTGTTAAAATAAGCTTAGCAACGGCAAACACATTATCAGATTATTTGCAATAAACTAATGTCATTTTAAACTAATTATATCAGCTTTCAACTTACTTAATCAGTCATCAACTATCAGCTATCAACTATCAGCTCTTTCACGAACTGGACCGTAATACAAGTTGGCTTTAAAAAAAGACGATTTCGAACCTCGAGTGGTATAAGGTAGCACCTATTTTGTCTTTTCTACTTTATCATTTTGTAAAACTTTAAAATGTAGTATCTTATTATATATAAGTTCAAATAACATAAATTTTATACCATTGTTCATCATAATTCAAGCTCTTCAAAATAAGACCAAACATGAATATGTTTTGATAAATTTAATTTTTTTATTTTTTGTATGTACATATGTTTTAGAGTAATTACTCAGACCCCTTGAGGATTTAGGATATTACAGTTAACCCCCTTGTGTTTATCATAATTACTGGTAACCACCTCGAGGTTAAGGTATCTTTGACTACGAGCCCCCAAACTATAACTCTGTTATTATGAAGTTAACTACGTGTTGACCTATCAGCTTAATCACATTAATAATGTCAGGCTGGATAAAAAACACTACTTAATGAGCATTGTTATTTTCCTAAAAATGTCAACCCTACCTAAAATGCATCTAAAGGGACGAGAGAGAGTTAGACGATTTGATTAAGCATTTTTGTTGTCCATCCTAGCATTAATGTGATTATGCTGATAGATCAACACATAGTTAAATTTCTGATAACAGAGTTATAGTTCTGGGGTTCGTAGTCAAAGATACCTTAACCTTGAGGTGGTTACCAATAATTTGATAAACACAAGGGGTTAACTATAATATCTCAATCCTCAAGGGGGTTCTGAGTAATTTACTCTATGTTTTAAGATTATTGTGAATCTTAAGTTTAAGAAAAGTGAATCAAAGGTTGTCAAAAATTGAACAAAAGGTTGTTAAAAAGTGAATCAGAGGTCGTTAGACCCTAAACCCTGCACTACAAACCATAAAAATGTCTTCGACGTTTTTAGCATTCTTAGGGTGGTTTTTAGGGTGTGGGGGTAGGGTTATCTTTTTGGAATTAGTTCTACATTTTATATTATCGTCACTGACTCGATAGTCTTTTAGGGTTCGTGGTTTAGAGTTTAGGGTTAGACCCTAAACCCTGCATGCACTACAAACCCTAAATTGTCTTCGACGTTTTTAACATTCCTAGGGGGGTCTTTAGGGTGTTTGGGGGTAGGGTAATCTTTTTGGCATTGGTTATATACGTTATATCATCGTTAAACGACCTTAAACCCTAAACCACAATTCGACATTTTTAGCTTCCCTGGGGTGGTTTTTAGGGTGTTTGGGGGGTAGGGTAATATTTTTGGTATTAGTTCTACAATTTATATTGTTGTTACTGACTCGATAGGTTTTAGGGTTTGTGGTTTAGGGTTTAGGTCCCTAAACCCTGCACTACAAACCATAAAAATATCTTCGACGCTTTTAACTTTCGTGTTTGGGGTAAGATTCATTTTGTTAATGAATAAGGTTAATTTTATTATTTAAGAAGATTCATTTTGCTAATGAATAAGATTCACTACAGAAATACCTAATATATACTCATTCTAAAATATAAAAGTTTAAGTTTACCAAAACATATCTATGATGCATCTTGTTTTGAAGAGCACGAAAAATAATGAACATTGGTATAATTTTTTTCCACTTTTATTTTGTAAGTTATAACATTTTGAAAAAAATATATTTCTCTCTCCTACTAATAAAACCACATTCAGCCCCCAAAATACTCGGTAGACGAGCGTGAATACATATATTTTTCTTCTTCTTTTTTCCTTCATTTATTCCCCTAACCACTGCATGACACGTGTTTCATCTCTATATTACACCCAAGCGCCAGGGTCGTCATTCCGTAAAAAAATAAGGGTTGATAATAGCTAATTTGGCTGTCATTAAGTAGCTACTAAAACATACTATAATACATAAAAAAAAAGTTCTAAAAAAATGTCAAGATATAATCTGAAAAATAGTTCACCAAATATACTCAACAATTGTTAAAATATACAGATTTTGTAACTTATAACATTTTTCATTTGTTTTATGTTGAACTCTATAAATAAAAAATACTAAATAAAAGTGTAAATATAAGAGGCAATTCAATTCATTATCAAAATCATTTAAGATGGTTAAGGATTCAAGTTTGCTTGATAATTTAATTGAGCATGATCTTTTTTATAAAAGTTAATTTGGATGTTTTCCCCTACCCCAGTCCTCCACCACTTGGATGTCAATCACTTGACTTTTTTTATTGCTGACAGGCACTAAAATACAAAAAACTTATAAGGGATTTATGGAACCGCCAATAAACCAAGGAAAAAGAAAAGAAAAAGTGAGATGCTTATATATTTCTCATCTTCACAAATATGGATGAATATCTATTTTTCCTTTTGCTTATTCCCCAAATTTCTCATTCTATGATAAAGGTCTAGGAAAAAGTGATTAGCTAATCTCTAAAGCTAATACTTGATCATTCCCTGCAACTCTTATTTTTTTCTATTTCAAGATCAGGGGGCTTGATCAGCCTATCACTAACTTGCTGTTTGCGGATGATTGTGTATTATTTGGAGCTTCAACTATCTTCAATGTGCAGCAACTAGCAGAAATCTTGGAAGACTTTAAGGCAGCTTGGGGCAATGCATAAATAACCACAAATAGGCAATCATGTTCTCCATTACGAGACAACATTGCACTTATTTTGGACGCAAGATAGGTGCAAGATTTTGGCACTTACTTGGGCTTTCCAGGTTGAATTGGTAGGAATCGGGCTTCAATTTTTAGCTATATTAAGGATCGTATTTGAAATACCCCTAACATTTAAAAATTAAATAATGATAAATAAGTATTAATTAGGGGATTATTAAACCCTAAAGAAAGTATATAAGCACTTAGGCGTTAAAACGCACCTAAACTCCTTAAGTCAAAAATGTGCGTTAAAGCACGACCTTAAGTTAAACAAGTTATATAATCTATAAACCTCATATAAAGGTAACCTAGGATCATTATATGACCTTTGGAATACAGGACCTCATCTAAAACGGTGTAAAAATACAAAATGCTCGGGAGTTTCCTTAAGGGCCCTAAAGTCCCGAAAGTCCCGGAAATACTTTCTAGGAAGGTGTAAAACATTACACTTAATTCCAAATGCACCATAACACTTTATTAAATATATAAGATGAAGTCCTCACGAGAAATTCTCAGTTAAACGCAAAGCGCTCGGAGGTTCCCGATGAGGACCCCATAAACCCCCGGGAATGCCCCGGAGGAGTGCCGAGGTGGCACAAAGTCCTATATAATTCATTCTAAGAGTTCCTAACATCATTATTCAGCATTCTAAAGAGAATTCTCGAGCTACTTTCTCAAAAATAAACAAAGTGCTCGGACGAATTTCTTAACGCTCCTATTTTGCCCGGGAGTGTCCCGGTAGCCCGAAAATTGAGTTATGAGTTGATATAACCCCATATAACTCAATGTAACACCTTAACATATTATTATTGACTATAAACAATGTCAATAAACACTTGGAACTCATAGCGACTACTTATTTTTCAGAAAATCCTTAAAGCACAAAAACGCACCTTCGGGTGTCACAAAAATGCGTTCTACGCTATTACCTTGAAGTTTTTGAGGAGCCACAAGTTGATAATATTAAAATGGGGTAAATTGAACATCTGAATCAGTTAATTCCAATGCTAAACTCATAGCATAAGCAGTGCCGAAATTATGATAAAAAAGGTACCTAAAATCAGCATTTTTACCTTAGAACTTTCATCTTTTACCTTGGTATAAATGTACCAATTAAATGTTGTGACTTATAACATGTCATAATATGGTCTTAATACAATATAGTGTGACAAAGACCAAGTTAAAAATCAACTCCATGTGGACACTATAGTGGCCGATTTTTAAGGTCTAAAAACCATGATTTTTGCTTAGTAAATTACCTTATGGAATGGTGACTCACCTTATCACATGCCATGTTGTATTGTGTCAAATAATTCAGTTAAATGGGAGCCCGATTACCGTATACCTACAAGAGAAAAATAAGAAGAGACTAGCTTTTGAAAAGCAATGAAATTAAATACACCAAAAGTAGATCTAACTTTTAACAAGACTATAAACAAATAAAACAACCCATGTTCTACTATCCTATGGCTGCCGATTTCATATGGGAAAAGGAGAGATTGATTGCTACATAATTAGTCAAATAAATCAGCCACCTAACAATGCACATGCTTATGTCTAATATTGACAAAAAAATCAAATGTCTACCTACATTTATGTTGCCGATTTTATGCAAGGAAATAAGGTCTTGATTGCCTTATAAAAATTAAACTAAGATACCTAGCTACCTAGCCATGTTCTAATGTCTTTAATCATCAAGAATCAAATGTCTATATGCAGTCCACATTGCCAAGAATTCCAAGAGAATAAGACATGTTAATTGCCTTAGAAAAATCAAAAGAAGACATGTACCTACCATGTCTTGTCTTCTTCTTTCAAATTATCAAACTAAGCCACCTTATCCTCATGTCTCAGCCGAAGGTCTACAATAATGAGGCCATTTCCTTGAGCCAAACAATCAATTAATAAACAAAAGAAAGACTAAACAATTTGACAATTATTGTCAAAATAATTCTATCCTTGCTTTCCCTTATCTTCCTACGTGAGCAACCCTTCTCATTTGCCTCCATTCCACCAAATTGGTAAGCTCTCTTTCCCTCTCTTTTCTTCTTCATTTGCTAGTTAATTCCTTAGAGCTTCAAAGCTCCATTAATGGTGTTCTAAGTTCTAACACCATTTTATGTAATTTCCTAGTTAAATCTACTAAGTCTTGAAGCAAGAAATCATCCTAACAATCATCCAACATTTCGCCAAGCATAGATGCTCCAAGGAGGTTCCTAGATTCAACAACAACACAAGGAACAACAAGATCAAGTTAAGGTATATTTTCATGTTGAAAATCCTAGTAGATTCCCTAAGGCATTTCCGAAAATTCTAGACTTCTAAATCTATATTCTCTTCATTATTTCATGAAGAAACTTGGATCTACAATCATCCCAAGGTGTACCAAAAATACCTTGTTAAATACCTAAGGTAAACTCTTGTAAAACTACTCCAAATCTTATTTATAAATCCTTGTTAGAAGTCTAACAAATGGATCTCCTAAATATGTACAAGGAGGCCGAGCTCTCTTAATCAAAATAGCATTTGAAGAGCTTGGAGTTTAAGGAGAAATCAAGTACAAGAATTGTCTTTATTTAAGGAGTAAGTTTCTATAACTAAGATTTATTAAGTTTAAGTTTGATTTAAGCTTCAAACTTTGGTATAAAAATTATATGAGAGCCTTAGTAATATTAAGGCCGAAATACTATGGGTTATAATGTCAAGAAAATTATTTATAACATATAAGGTAAGATTATTACCTTAAGGTATAAAAATGTGTCACAAAATTTATTTATGATGCTTAAATAATTAGGCCGAATATCCTAGGAGAGAAATGCTTTATTTTGAGCTTATAATCATTCTAAGTCATTAACGTAATTTTTAGAAGTGTTATATGGCTTATATACATTTATATGTACATATTATAAAGTTTAAATCAAGTTTTAAAACCATATAGTAAATATATATTAAAGCCAAGAATGATATGAGTATATTGGTGATTTTCAAAATATATAAGTGTATTAACTTATATTATAAATTTTGGGGTATTAAAAATAGCTACAAGTATTTAAATGGCTAGTTTATTAATTTATGTGGCAAAAATGTAAATTTTGAAAAGTTTAGTGTGTTAATAATAATTGCCGAGAACAAAGGGGTTTGTTTGGTATAATTATGGTATAATATAAGGTAGGAATTAATATTATGAATTTTGGTGAATTTAAATAAGTGGTTAAGTGTTAAAATAACATTTTATAAAGTTTTGGGACTATTTTGTAATTATTGGAAAGTTTAGAGTTACAACCGAATTACAATGATTTTTTGGGTACATTAAAGTATTAACTATGAAATTAAGTCTTGGTCAAAGTGTTGACCAAAAACTTTGGGTTAAAATGATTTATGACATGAAATATTAAGTTTATAAAAGTTTGGGGTGAATATGTAATTTATGAAAGTTTACTTGTAAAACCGAATTGAGTAAGGGGTGAAAATATAATTTACGAAAGTTTAGGGGTCTTTTCGGTATTTTTAGGAAATTAAATATTAAAACTATAGTTTATAAGTTAATATGTAACTTATAAAAAGTTTTGGGATTAAAATGTAAATATAAGGAAAGTATATGTCAAGACCGAAAATTAATGAGGTCATTTGGTAATTTGTAAAGATTAGAATATTCATTTTGTAATCACCAAAATGTTAAGTGGATAATTAGTAAATTATAAAGTTATATGGTTATTTGGTAATTTATAAAAGTTATTGGGTATAAAATATAAATACCGAATTAATAAGATTGGTTTTGTAATTTAATAAAGAAAGGAATTAAAATTAAGTAATATGGTGTATTATGGAGTATAATATAAAGTTTATTAAATAAAGGTGGTCATGATAAAAATAACCAAATTGTATAGTATAAAGAATAAGTGGAAATAATTATGAGTATATAATTAAGGAAATAGAAATATACTAAAAGGTAGAAATCCATTATCACATGTGGATACTACATAAAATAATGAACTAATGAACTACCTAGAACCACTGTTAATTAACAGGGGGAAATAAAGAACATACAGAGTTAGTATTCTACGAGTATAAACCCTACAGTTACAGTACTGTAATGCTTAATGAATAGTGGTATTAATATTACCCGGTATTGCATGTATATATAACAGCGTACGGGAAGGAATTACTAGAGCGTGAATCGTCAAGCTAGTTGTTATCCCGGTGAATGGTATGTTAATTGTGTGGTCTAAATGTCCTTAAGGATTTTCCTAAGGTCCAGACGTTGTGTGTTTAATTGTTAAGAGCGATATCTATGATTTATGTATATGATATTGTATACCGTATTGCTCAACACTGTTGCGTGTTATTTTACGCGAACGTCTTATGACTGGAAGTTTATACATCTAAACCGGGACAAGACTAACTGACCTTTAGGTATTATTGAACCTAACTGATGGTCAACTGTTATAGTCTTAACTCAAGGATTTGGTTATTATATCACTGACCAAAGGGCTAACTTATAAAGAGAGGAATCCAGACTGTTTCGACTTTCTGGTTGCGCATTGTGATCACTATGAGAGACTTCAATGGGGAGTCGCTCAAGGGAATCCATTGTCCATATTCGACGATGGTGGAGGGCACTACCGTTGGTGCACAGGTTCGACCGGATCGGTCAAATATTTATCCAGGGCCATTGGAACCCAGGGGACTACTGTCCATTTATAAGTTATTAAGGGTTGTCTTAACATGACGCCTGAGGTGGAATTTAATTGGAAAAGTTTAAGTGGTTGGTTTAAAGGACAAGGGCCAGGTGGCCGACTAACAAGTACAACAAATTAATACGTGTATCTTGTTTGGTTATTGTTATGGATTATTGGTGTTTGATTATCTGGTTGTAGTTTACTACTATGTGATGTGATTTGCAGGTGAACTGTTATGTGTTTGTTTAGCATTTACAGTTATTACTGTTATTATTGTAAACCGGTATTTCATGTAAAAAATCTAATATCAAGATGGCTAAAGCGACTTAAGGAATCTAGATGACTTAGGACTACATTTAGCATACCAGCATTTCGATTGCTGAGCCCTTCAATGGGCAAAACATTTCAGGTTACTAAAGAAGACACAAGCCGGAGTGCGGGGAAACTGGGTAGCAGATGTGTTCTCAAGAAACACTTTTAAGTTTATTATGTATTGTATTATGGGTTTGTTGTAATTCATTTAGTTGCTCAGTTTGGTTTTGGTTTGTAATATTAAAAGAGCTCAGTATCTGTTCATCACAACAGTGAGGAGTTGAAGTTGATGGATAGAGTATGGATGCCTTGTTACTCACAAGGGTGAGTAACGGCGTGTAACACCAACGTTAGATAGATTTATTTTCCGTTGCGAATTATTATTTATTATGCTACGACTTGCGACGTTATTACAGGTTTAGGATTAGGGGTGTTACAGTATTGTAAAGCGCCTACAATCATGGACCAAACAAGTTTCACAGGCAGGGCGTGCCATTCTCATCAAGTCCATCCTCCAGGCTATCCCAACTTATGTCATGTCAGTGATTAATCTCCTAAAAACATTTTTGAAACAGCTACAACAACTTTTAACAAGATTCTGGTGGGGGATACTCCAACTAAGAAAACATTACATTGGTGTAAGTGGGAGGACATGTGAAAAGATACTGGAAGGATTAGGCTTTAGGTTTCTTTATTGCTTCAATAAGGCCTTACTTGCAAAACAGCTATGGCGGGTCATATAGAACAAATCCTCTCTTATAAGTAAGCTGTATTATGCTCGTTATCTCCAACATAGCAATTGGGATCTATGGGAGCATCAGCCTCTTGCCTCTTCTAGCCCCATTTGGCGTGCTCTCTTTAGTGTTAAAGATTTGGTGGATTTTGGAGGTCGAAAGCTGATTCTAAATGGCCACCACATAAAGCACTTAGCACGTTGGATTCCAAATAAACTGGGGGGGGGGGGGGGGGCTACATGTGGAAGTTGCCTCAGGATGCAAAGGAAAATGGCTCAGTAGTAGACCTGCTCACTTCTCAGCTCTCATGGAATATTCCTTTGCTACATCAATGGTTTCTTGAGGATGATGTAAAGGCCATCCAGCAGATACATCTAAACCCATATAATGCTGCATCAGACTCATGGTACTGGGGTTTAACTAAGACATGTCTTTTTACGGTTAAATCTGCGTACTATGCAGCAGTGCAACTTGATCATGTTTCTGCAGCATCCACTTCAGCAGATTCTTCAGCAAAGTCACCTCTGGGACATGCCTTGAAACGTCTCTGGAACTGCGATTTACCTCTGCGGGTGAAGTTACTAGGATGGAAGGTACTCCATGGTTTTTTTCCTTGCAAAGCAATCATTCAACACCATATTCACTCCCACATTAATACATGTTGCAGTTTATGTGGTGACTATGAGAACTTGCTACATGTTTTCATTGCTCTGTCTTACAGTCCAACGCTACTGGCATGTGATGGGTCTTCCTCTTCCATCGAAACTGCATACTGTTGGGGCTTTCATCGACTGGCATCTCCATTTTTGTTTAACTTCCTCAGTACAACAAATCACCGCTCAAACCCTCATGATTTGGCGGCTTTTGTATGCGCAATGCCAAGTATGTCATTCGAATGTCAATTCCTTTGCATGGGGTTGGTGCCAGGATGATGCGTTCTTGCAATCTGCATCAACTATGACCGCTACAAGTTCAACTGCGCTAGAGCGTCATCGATCTGCCTACTCAGATCGGTTGGAAGTTACAGTAGATGGAAGTGAAGTCCTTCAGGATCGTCTAGGCATAGCTTTTGCAGTATTACAACAACAAGCTATCACTAATACAGGTGCCCATGGCTTTAAAGGAGATTTCTTGCCCACAAAGGTATAAGCTCTTCACTTACGAGCCGTAAGTGTGTGTATCTTATCAGATTGTAAAGTTATTATTGATTACCTGGTGTCAGGGAATGCGCTCACTTTGGACCAGGAGGCAAAACTCATCCTGGACTCGATTTTGTCGAATATGTACCACTTTCATGCAATTGAGTGGTTCCACATTCCACGCACTACAAATTTAGAAGCTTATAATCTAACAAACACGCTAGAACCAAACAGGTGCCTAGTTGTTGTTGGAAAGTTGTGAACTTTTCTCACTATGTACTAAACTTTTGCTCTTAATATATGAATGGAAGCATCCTCTTTTTTAAAAAAGTATTACTCTCAACATATTAATTAAACTGTAATTTTTCTCAGAGTAAACTTACTCAAACATTATTTAATGAAATTTCTCATAAATTTTTGTCCTATTAAAATTCATTACTTTGGTTGAAGTGCAAAAATGACCCATAACTACCCATATATTTTAACATGGAGTCTTAGGACACCAAATTTTATGAGGAGTTCTCCAATCAAATTTAAATATACCCAATTTAAACTTTAAACTCTTTTAAACAAAAAAAATGCTACAAATTCTTAAATAAACCTAGATTAAAAAAACAACATTATATTTGAACATTTTTGTAGAAAAGGTTTATGATTTAAATTTTTAAAGCCATTCACTTGTTACATAGTTAGAATAATTTTTCGAAAAGATACATAGTTAGAATAATTGAAATCTATTTTTACAAACTGTTGAATGATTCTATGGCTATACTTGATATTTTTTATAATGTACCCATTGTTATATTTTTATATAAATATTTTTTAATTTATTACCAACAAAATTAAAACATATAAGTTTCAAAATATATAATTTCAAAACAAAATATTATATAATGAGAATTCAAAATAAAGTGAGAAAACTAATATTAAAAATACATATATACTAACTATATAATTAATGTTTGTAAAAGATATGTAGTCAACTCCAAACAATTCATTACATTCTTAAAAATCATGAAATAGTGAAATATAAAAAATTTACAATTATGTTTAGAGTAAATTACTCAAAACCCCCTTGAGGTTTAGGCATAATACAGTTAACCCCCTTGTGTTTATCATAATTATTGGTAACCACCTTGAGGTTATGGTATCTTTGACTATGAGCCCCCGAATTATAACTCTGTCATCTAAGCATTAACTATATGCTGACCCATCAGCTTAATCACATTATTACGCCAGCTTGAACAACAAAACTGCTTAATCAACATCATCTAACTCTCTCTCATCCCAATTCAGATGCATTTTTGAGGTAGGATTGATGTTTTTCGGACAAGAAAAGTGCCGATTAAGGTATGATTTTTGTCCAACATGTTATTAATAATGTGATTAAGTTAATGGGTCAGCACGTAGTTAAAGTTTTGATAACAGAGTTATAGTTCAGGGACTCATAGTCAAAGATACCATAACCTCAAGGTGGTTACCAATAATTATGATAAACACAAGGGGTTAACTGTATTTTGTCCAAACCTCAAGGGGATTCCAAGTAATTTACTCTTATGTTTAACATCCCGTGCATTTTATTCTTTGAAGAAGTGAACAGGAATAAAGGAACGAAATAATATTTAGGGCTATATATGTCCTTTACTTAAAAAATTGGTGAACTCAACATACGTGGTGCCAAAAACTCTTAATTAATTTCAACTTACTGAGATGAAGGTACCGTTTGACTCACTTAAAAGCGGCACAAATTACCAGCATAAATGGATTGACATATGTTGAATTAGGCTCCTTTATTTGATTCTGTTCTTCGGCTGACTGACATGTTTTGCCTGCAACATATACTGGCATTTCTTCTCGCCCCTTCAGTTTCGTCTCTCTTCTTCAACTTTGCAATGATTGTGACTTCACATCAAAATACTAATTCACATTATATTATTTATACTACCACATAGATTAATAAAATTAAACAAACAATAAATATACAGATTAGTTGATCTCTTTATTAATAAATTTAAAAAGTATACAAATATGAATATATATAAATTTATTAATATAGAAAGTTAGAAAAACATAATATATATACAATTTTATTAAATAAATCCACATAACATTTTTAAAAAAACCTCGAAACTTTAGTTCTCTTTTCATTACCATTTAGCAATATATTGTTTAGAAGTTGTAACTTGCACTTAAATAATAAAAATTAAAATTTTATTGGTTATATAAATATTTCATTTTGATTTGCTTTGGTTTTTACTCTAAATTAGTTACTTATAGTAATATATTGTTTGTGAATTTTTATTTTTATTTTTTTAACAAATTGTAGTTTTAAATTATAATATAAATTTTATAATTGTAGTACAGAAAACGGTAAAAATAATGCACTAAACTAACTTATGCTACAAATATACCGCATTGCCAAAGAGTAGTTTTCAAAACAGCTACAAATATATCAGCACAAAACTGTCAATAATCATACTACAAATATGCCACCACAAAACAGCTACCCAAGTGTGATGCCAAAACAACCATGCTGCACACAGCCTAATTCTGAACTTTGCAAAAATATCAGTACTCATCATTCGAAGAAACGACATACCAAAGCAAGATGTTCTCCAAGTTTTAACTATGTACTAATGTACTAGTGAACTAAACAAAGATCTATTACCGATAAGCGACTCTACCAATCCTCTTCTTTGAGGTAACCAGGCCCAGGCTTAAACGGGTCCGGCATCAGGTACGCTTCTGGCCGAGAAAACCCAAGATCATTCATACGGTTGCTCAGCACATGAAGGATGGCTTTCTTATGACCATACTCATCCCTGTTGCTTTCTACATATAACTTAGCCTCAGCCGCCACATCATTCACAAACTGATACCGGTTGTCTTCTGAACGCAGCAATCGCTCAATGTCACCCGATATGATCTCTCCACTTTCTGTTATCTTCCTCACCTTTTCTTCAAGGAACGGAACCCTCTCTAGCTTGAACGACATAGGGTCTTTTTTGGCCTGCATAATTAAGTTTACAAGGCGTAGATTGATTTTAGCATAGGGAATCGTTCATTTTCTCAGTAATTTCATATGGGTCTATCTAATCAAACTTCAAATATGAAGACCTGTTCTATATGCCCATAACACTGCTATCTATATAGGTACCAGGAGAACACAAAAATGCATGATATCCACATTGTCCTTGAACAAGACAAAAATGACTCTGTTGCAAGTAGTGATGGGGTGATGATGAATATATGTCAAGCTGAAAATGCACTGAATGATTTCCGGTTATGTTGGATTAGAAGTTTGAAAAACTAGGCTTTTTTTCCAATTCCTTCTAAAAAAACTTTGCGAGTTTGATTATCCAGTGTGCGTGCCAAGTTATATAGTGCACACAACAAAAGACAAGTGAAGGATACATATCTAGGTATGCTGGTTCAAAATGAGTCAACCAGGGCTCAAGCAGATGGCAGGCTGTAAGAAGGCGTTTGACGAGTTCTCCCCTCAAACACAAATGTCTTTCGTAGGTAACCAAACAACCTTTTCATCTGAAATTTACTACCATACTTTTCGCACTATATATTCAAAAGGAGTGCAGGCAATTCTTGTTATTATGCATCATCAATATCTCCAAACCTAAAGATAGTAATTTCAAAAGCTACCAACTATTACTACAATTGTTAAGACCCTCAGAACGAATAGAAGTATACAGCTCAGAGATCAGGTGTAAAATAATACAAAACGAAAAAAAAAATCAATCAGAGGAGATTGGAGATTGGTGAAGCAAACCAATTTTCTGCGCCGCCATATCCGCTTGCTACTGCGACCATCTTCACTTTTGGACGACCTTGGAAGAGCCTATAAAGTTCTGAATCTATTTCATTTGCCGAGAAATATGAAACAGAAGCAATGCATAATATAGCGAATTCCAAGCAGAAATTCGAGGGAAGAATCCAGCATCAAGCAATATCACTTGCCTGGGACCTTATAGACAAGCTCGGTTGGCGTGAAATTCCAGAAGCCAATTTGATATTCTACATATTACAAAGGAAAATTAAGCATGAGAAATCGAGAGATGTACACAGCCAATTTCTCTATTCCAGGAAAGGAAAACGAAAGGATAAACAATTTAACACTGCAAACAAGGAATACCATCTTTTTTGGTCTACTTTACATCAATTGAAATGATAAAAAAAATAGCTTTTACACTTGAAGAGAGAGGAGAGGAGCTGGTAAAGGATAGAGCGGAGAGAGTTTTCAGTCATGAAGGGAGAGGAGATGGCAGATTATTATCAAAAGTCAGTATGAGTAGAGCACTCACTTACCAACCAGGACTTTCCCCGCCCCATTTCAACCAGCAATTTTGATAATAATCTGCCATTGGTGTAGATATTCAATTACTTATGAGGCTAAAATCAACAATTTAACAACTCTCTAAGAAAACATTCTTCCTAAGGGCACTGAAACCCGTATTCTTCCCTTCAGTTGGCTTGGTGGGCACAAATTTATCATGAACCCGAGGATGAACAAACAAATTAAAATAAGAAAATCCAGAGGGAACACAGATTTTTAACAAAGAGAGACAGCCGGAAGGAAGAGATAGACCGTAAAGCTCAGACAACCGGTGAGTGTCGAAGAAGAAGCAGTTCGGGCCGGAAACGGGAAGGTCGGAGACAGTGATTGATAAGAATCAGTGGAGAGAGTGCTGACGGCGGTCACACAAGTACCACCATCGCTCAACCGCCTGCCGCATACCGAAAGGGAACTAGAAGCCCCGATGTGAAACGCCATAGTCGTCGATATCGTCAAAAAAAGAAACGGAGCTAGAAGCAGGAATGGCGATAGCGGTTGTCTAACTTGTGTTCCTGCGGCATGGTGCCAGATTAGAGAGAGCCGGTGCCTACCTTAGCTGTTTTTGATAGATTTGGTGTTGGTATATTTATATTTAGTTTTGAAAATTGTTGTTGATAGGGTTGTATTTATATAATAATTATGAATTAATATTCACAACTTAAAATAATATTTTTAGAAAAATAAATAAAATAAATATTATAAGATGTAAATACTAATAAAGTAATTTGTTATCATACAAATTCATTTTTATATCAATATTTTTATCACAAAGGCATATAATAAATGTATTGTGTTATTAGTGTAGATGCTCTCATGAATAACAACAATTACAATCAAACAAAGTTTAATACAATCAATACTTGTAAAGTTAAAATTTAGATTTGTACAAGTAACTCGAGGATGGGATGAACAAAGTATGAGAAGGCGGACACTTTTGATTCCCACTTTTAAATTCCGAATCCTTGGGAACAACACGGTTCTCAGTATTATGCCTGATATGAATTTTCTCTTTAGTAGGGACTGCCTCCGATGATGAATTGATCAAATTAACAAAAGATGCTTGAGCCTACTTACAATCTTCTTCAGTTAAAAGATCACGGTCTCCATAGTCTCTTTACATTTATCACCAAGAGCTAGCATGGATGCACTTTTTGAAGGAGTGTTCTCCCTAATGGCGAAACTTTGGGAACAACGCTGAACGGCTATGACTTTAAGGTCGGTGAAACCAATGTTGTGTTAAAAAAAAAGCGGAACAAAATATAAAGGAGGCAAAAAAAAGGTTATGTAGATTACAAGAGGATAGAAAGAAAGGGTGATGGTTAATGGTGGCCATCGGGTCCGGTTCTACCCGGAACCGGCGGTTCTACCCGGAACCGATTGGAACCGGAACCGGCCGGGAACCGGTGGGAACCGGAACCGGAACCGAACCGCCTCAGCCGGTTCCGAATACGAATACATGTTTTGAGATTCGGGCCTGAACCGGGCCTGGAACCGGAACCGCCTGGAACCGCCTGGAACCGTCGTCAGATTCGGAACCGGGAACCGGAACCGGAACCGCCACGGAACCGGTTGAAGTTACCGTTGGAATCAGGCCAAACGACGTTTTGGGTCTCGGGCGTGTGTTCCTCTGAAGAAAATAGCTGTACTCTTTTTCCTTATTAGAGTTTTCCCAATGGGTTTTTACCTAATAAGGTTTTAATGAGACAGTGAATCATAATAAAATTCTCTTTGTTCCTTATTTTTTGTAAATTCATAAAAAATTCCTAAGTCTTTGTTTCTTAAACATTTAAGATTATAAACTTGAAGAATAACCTATCTAGGAGTAAAGTGGATGAAAAGAGCAACGTGTGCGCTCAACGGATCTCAAATCGGAGCTAAAACAAAGCAACTGGAGCCGATTGAATCTTTCCGGAACCGCTCCGGAACCGGTCGGAACCGATCAGAACCGGAACCGGAACTGGAACCGGCCGGAACCGGTTTTTTGACCGAATCCAGATTTCAGAACCGGAACCGGAACCGCCCAGACCGGTTCCGAATACGAATACATATTTTCCGGAACCGGAACCGGTGGAACCGGAACCGGAACTGGTGGAACCGGACCCGTGGCCACCATTAGTGATGGTATCGAGGGACTTCGGTTGATGCTGAAGCATTGTATTTTCTCTCCTGGGAATCGGAAAGTTGAACTTTATCTTGCCTAACATGTGTAGAAAAATAATCTTTAAGTTAGGAAAAGACAACGACAAATGGGAAATTGAAAGTTCCCATACGTCGGCTATCTGAGTCTGCAACTCAGAAGGTGTCGGTGATTTGAGTCCACGACTCAGGAAGAACGGAAAGAAGGGAAGACCAGAATAAAGTAAAGGTTGAACCTTTATTATAATCATGTATAACAACTATTACACAATCAAGTATTCAATGTGAATACAAACCCTCACGTTAAGAATACTATCTTGACATAACCCACACGTAATTTGAGTTGTGAACTCAAATTACGTACAACACAATCAGCAGCTAAACTCTCTTCTGATAGCCTCTCAATCTCACTCTTTATATTTTTCTCTGTCCTCCGCCTACTTCTGCTTTCTTCCCATGAGTGTATATATTAATCTATAGACTATTTATCTATAAAAGATAAACTTCTAAATATCTCCTAGATTTTCTCTATGTATACAAAGTATTTAATTATCAACCTAGAAACTATATCTTCGGCTGAAGAATATTAATCTCTAAGGAGATATAACCTAATTTAAAAGGTCTGGAAATATTTGCTTGATTTCTCTTACCACATATTTAGGAAAGATAAAAAACCAGTAGTCAGTTCAAGGCTGATCTCTCGACTATGCTCATAATATGACTGAGTTAGCTAATCAAAACATTGCATCAACAGTTTCTCCCTTTTTGATGCGGCAAACTTTGTAAGTCTTGAACTGATGATTGTTCCCCCTGAATCATTGTATACATTTAAGACCAATTGGTAAACTTTGTAAGTCTTGAACTGATTAATGTTTCCCCTGAATCGTTGTATACGTTCAAGACCAATTTCCCCCTTTTTGCCAAATCAAAAAGGAAGTCACTCTCCGTAGGCAAATAAATAGTCTGATCACTGTGAAGGAGATAAATAGTCTGAAGAAGGTGAGATGTCTTCTTGGCAAGTCTGACAGGGCTGATTAGACTTTGGTACCCAGACTTGTTTGAACTTAGTTGTAGACTGAGACTTATAATGGTTGATAGGAATCCACCTTTTAGTATGCGATCTATTGGTTTTGTATGAGCTCTGTCTCAATGATACTTCACGCAATTATTTTCTCAACAATTTGGGACACCATATGATCTTGTGTCCTAGCTGATGGCAATATCGATATGAGTGTAATCTTAGCTGAGGTCTTCCAGTTCTAGTCTTTAACTTCTTAGTCATAGACTGAGAGAATGTCTCAGACTTATATCTCAAGCCACATTTTTCTAAGTTATTATTCTGCATCATTTGCTTCAAATTTTCCTTCCCGGTATACCAAGTTGGATTAGTCAAAGTCTGAAGTTCTAACTTTCGATTTGCCTTGGCTACCATGTCTGAGAGAGTTTCACATTCTCTTTTTAATGATTTATTGCTATCCAAAAGGGGATTCATCTCTTCCTGTGCCCAACAAGAAATAGTGAGAATTCTAGTTTCCAAAGGACTAACAAAGTTAATCCTTGGCTTATCTAGACTCTCTATGACACAGTTTTTTTTTTGTTTTCAGTCGAAGACTGACTCATTTTTGCCACCTTAGCCTTGAGTTCTTTAATCTCAGTATCATACTAATGCTTCAAAACTATTATCTCAAAGAATGCAGAGGTTAACTTAGTAAGCATCTCTTATTTCTCAAGAGTGTCCTTCCAGTTTTCCTTCTTCTTTATGTTGTACTTAGTATTGATGTCATCATCTTCGTGAGCAACTACCGTCAAACACATCCGTGTGTACTCCCCAGGTTCTAAGTCTGTATCTGAGATATCTTGTCCCCATGCAGCTGCAGTTGTATTTGTGTATTTCTTAATCTTCTTCTAAGAATTTGCCTTCTGGTGGAGAGGATAATCCTTGACAACATGACCAGGCTTGTTACACTTAAAACAAGTAATTTGTCCTGTCTTTGACTTATAATGTTGGTTTGACCTTCATTGTCTACTAAATAGCCTCCGAATGCAATTTACAATTTAGGTAATTTCCTCATCTATATCAAAGTCGACATCCTCTAACTCTGCTGTTGTGTCACATGCTTTCGAGGATAAATCATTGATTGGTGCTGACGAAGTAGCTATTTCTCCCTTCATCTTCCTTTATAAACCATGAGTTATGAACTTAGTTCTTCAAAGGATAATTTTGATAATTTCTTCGTAGATTCCAAGAGAGTAGTGAAGTTTAATCACTCTTTACACAAACTATCGAGAAATCTCTCATCTACAACATTGTTTAAAAGAACCTCTCCGACAGTCTTAAGCTCACAAAGTATCTTGTCGAACCTTTCTAATGTTTGTGAAATCATTTCTCCTTCCATCATCTTAAAATTGTCGAATTGTCTTTTGAATTGTTTACCTTTCTCCTTTTTAACAGAATCAGTTTCAGCATATGCCGTCTTAAGAAAATCCCATTACTCCTTGCCGGTGTTCAATCCTAATACCTTCTGCTGATCTGAGTCTGACAGAGATGACATGATGATTCTACGAGCTTGTTTATTTTTGTTGATCATCTTGTTTTCATTATCATTCCAGCTGGCCCTTGGCTTTTCTTTAGAGACTCAATTTTCTTCGATCTTAGGCTTAAGATCTCCTTCAGTCACTACATCCTATAATTGCAAGTCGATTGAGATTAACTGGTCTTCCCTCGCGCACCAACTAGTGTAGTTGAATTTTGTGAGCTTGGGGGGCTTGACATAGTAGGAATTCATCTTCGATCTCCCCTAAAGATTTATCTTCTATAGTAAGGGAAACCCGCTCTGATACTAATTGAAAGTTCCCAGACGTCGGCGATCTGTGTCTATGACTCAGAATGTGTCAGTTATTTGAGTTTACGACTCATGAAGAACGGAAAGAAGGGAAGACCAGAACAAAGTAAAGGTTGAACCTTTATATAATCACGTATAACAACTATTACACAATCAAGTATTTAATGTGAATACAAACCCTCATGTTAAGAACACTATCTTGACATAACCCACACGTAATTTGAGTTCTGAACTCAAATTATGTACAACACAACCAGCAGCTAAACTCTCTTCTAATTGCCTCTCCATCTCACTCTTTATAGTTTTCTCTGTCCTCCGCCTACTTCTGCTCTCTTCTTATGAGTGTATATATAGATCTCTAGACTATTTGTTTATAAAAGATAAACTCCTACATATCTCCCAGATTTTCTCTCTGTATACAAAGTATTTAATTATCAAACTAGAAAACTATATCTCCGACTGAAGAATATTAATCTCTAAGGAGATATAACCTAATTTAAAAGGTTTGGAAATATTTGCTTGATTTCTCCTCGCCCCATATTTAGGAAAGATAAAAAACCAGTAATCAGTTCAAGACTGATCTCCCGACTGTGCTCAGTATATGACTGAGTTTGCTGATCAAAACACTGCATCAACAGTAATACTACCCGATCTCTCACCAGAGCAAGGGCTAAGGTCAAGGCCTGCGCTAGGAGTAAGAGGAAGGAACACACACCTTCTAGATTCCGAAATAATGTGCATGTGCGAAGAATAGGGGAGGTACCTTTGTTTTTAGAGGTAACTTTACTTTACGTCTTCACTAGTTTTTGTTGGATGGTGTCTTTTCCTTTTCTCATACGCTAGAGGATTACTGCTCACGGGATGGTCATGCAAATCATCCCAGAGAAAGAATCTTGGGCTCAGGAACAGAAGAAGCAGCGTCAACGGTGGAAAAGAAATCCACGTAGGTGCCCTTGTCAACTTGAAAAGTGATGAAATTCCATTGGAAAAGAGAAACAAACTTATCGCCAATCAGTGAAAAATCTATAGAATATAGCACAATAATGGGCGGACTTCAAAAAAGAGAGAGAAAAAGGGGGGACTGTATGAGCAAAAGTGGAAAAGGGGAAAGATTTGGCATACTGCAAAGGCCCTCGTGAAGATTGTGGACTCTATCATTTGAAAAATACAACAATAAAGGAGGAAGCCCCCTGTACAGTCTCTTCAAAACTTTGGAGATAGGATTTTCAAAATTACCAAATTTTTGGCATTTAACTGACCGTTGAAGCGACATGGAATGTAGGGTAACCCGAGAGACCGGCCGGGGGTAGAGCAACAACAAACCATATAGAAAACCAGTCATTCTCACACTCATAGAGGGCAAAGAAAGTGTAGCCCGCCTTGGCAAAAATCAGCATGTCTGCTAGGCTATTTTGTATAGAGAAATATTGAACAAAATTTGTGGTGATAGGAGCAACAAAATTCTCTCTACAGATTATAAGATAAGCATGAAGACAGGCACGGGTGTAACACCCCTACCGCTAATACCGTCATTACTGTACAATACTTACCTTCGCAGCGGATACTCCATACACAACGGCGGGTGTACAATGCCGTTAGTCACCCACGTGACTAACAAGGCGAGTTACAATCCTACATACTATCGGTCTGATGAATATGAACATACCGAGTACTCTACACATTACAATACTTTCCCTTGCATACCCAACCATAATTCAATTACAACTTCCAATACATTACTATACCGAGTCTACTACAATCCCTAAATTTCCGATACAGTTTGGAACTTTCCATTTCGCAATACATTACAAATACAATCCCTATTATACAACTACCCATGCTGACATAGCAGTTCCCGTCCTACTCTCTCGAACGGTGGTCAGCTTCAAGTACCTGCACACTAAAAACGTTCCCCCTAGGGGGTCAGCTTATGCTGAATATGAAATTCGCATATACCGCGTGCTAACCGCGGTACGCCGACTACTTTGGGTTGGATATACATGGAGTTCATTTTACATGCATACATACATACATACTCATGCTACAACAATACAATCAACAATACCTACATACACATACAAGGTTCAATACTTTCTAAGGATGACAATCCGATAGTCAACCGTTCGCATTCGTTATTCATTCATTACTCTTTCGCTGCGTTACTCACTACTCTGTTCGCACTGTGCCCAATATTCGCTACTCTACTCATACACACTCCTTACTCTTACATACTCATCACTCCATGTTCAATACCTTACTCGTACACGATCCTTACCCTGTACTCGTTACTATACTTGTGCATACTCATACGTACTCAATACTCCATACTTACTCATACATACTCAATACTCGATACCTACTCATACATACTCAATACTCGGTACTCATTACATACTCATACTCACTTCTTACTCAGTACTCATTACTTTACTCATACATACGCAATACTCAATACTCATTACTTTGGCCTCTGGGCGGAGTCATACACAAGACTCGCCACCGGACCTACAATACGAGGGCTATACGCTTAGCTCCTCAAGTACTCAAATGCCCGTTTTTACCGGACTACTCAAATTCCCAACACTCTTCTCTCAGAGTATATTACAATCTCGTGGATTAGTCTAGAAGTATCTCTCTTGATAACCTCCGCTAGCTTAGGGAATTACAACCGACTAGTATCCTCAGATTTAAGGGTTTCCCCAACATATCGAATACTCTCATGTTCGGGACATACTTACCTCAGTCGGGTCCTCTCATTATGGGTCGACTAATTGCTAAGGGATTTGGAGATCCCTCGTCCTTCTTTACTACTCTCATGGTTCATGTCTTGCACCAAGATTAATTCCTCTAATAGAGGTTACTTATACACTTCCACTACTCATTGTTTGTGGGTTATCCATTTTGGTTCTCTTACCGTTATCGGGAGGTTACTACTCCCGTACACTCTCTCACATTCTAGTGAGTTCATTGGTTTGCGTTATCGTGTATTGATCCGTTCGTTTAGTGAGTTGCTACTGTTCCATTAATTCACAACATGACTCTTACTACGAGTCGCTACACAACAAGACTCATCTATGAGTCGGTCTACGCGCTACGTGAAGCCACACAATCAGTCAAGAAGGGTTAGCTCACAGAACATACAGCAAGACATACAATGAAAGGCAATAAACCGTTTTCATGCTTTAGTCTTGATTAGCCGGCATACAGCACACAAATCAACGTAACTCGGTTAGCATACGGGGCATGAGAAAATCATACCTTTCACCGGGGTTAGCTCTACCATGTGTTCCCTCGTTCCTTGGTTCACACTTGTTCCACTGATAATGTTCCAACATTATTATTAATACTATACTCTTACGATACACAAATAATTACTACTCCCTTACTTACCCCGTTATCCCGGTGTACTTAATGTTCTCATACTCTCAACTTACTTGGTTACTTTTTATACTTGTTTTCCTACTCATATACTTACCTTCTTACCTTTACTACTTCATTTATAGCGTACTACTACATACATATGCACATATGTATATAGGCATATATATATACATATGATTATTATAATCATATAATAAATTTTTTTTTGACTCGCGACCGAACTTGCAAGCCCGGTCCATTCCAGTAGCTCTCATTACGGGAGATTTTCTGGTCCGACCGAACTTGCATGTCCGGTCGCAAGTCCGGTCCATTCCAGAAGGTTTCAGATGGGAAAAGTTTCTGGTCCGACCGAACTTGCAAGTCCGGTCGCAAGTCTGGTCCATTCCAGAAGGTTCCCGTCTTTGTGATTCTGGGCTCGACCGAACTTGCAAGTCCGGTCCGGCCCAGTACTTCAGGTTAAAATCTGTTTTCGGTTCCCTACTTTACCCATTGCTTCCCCAATCTTCCTACATGTAATCCCACATGTTTTAGTGCCACTTAGGCTTCCTAAAATACCTCAATTCATCTACCAAATCCATTACTAAATCCATCAATCAATTTACACCATTATCCTCACTTCTTTTCCAACACATGTAGTAGTTTTCTTTACACTTATGCTACAGATTTTAAAACTCAATCCTCTCATCCAATACTTCCTCAACCAATGCCATTCCTAGCATCCTAATTACCTTTCCAAGCAAACACAATACCTATACCCAAGTCCAACATTCATTTTACTAAGCCTTGCACTCCAATTCTTCCTAATTCCTCCAATGAAATCCAATACCTCTTGCTACAGATTTTTCATGCTTCATCCTCATTCCCCAATTACCAATCCATGGTCATTAAACATCTCTACTGACCCCAACACATCCCTTGGTTCTCCCATTCACCAAGTCATCCCCAAATGTACATATTCCTACTAAAATTTTGCCATAGTTCACCTACAATTCTCACTTATCCACACATACCCATTATCACCAAAAATCATTCCTATTCTAGCCACACCCATACAAGGGTCCTACCAGCAATACAAAGCAATCTTAATACATCATTACTTCCTCAAAACACAATATCAATACACATACACAATTCTTTGGCTCTAAGGCCTACAATCCACATACTTGTTCACAAATACCCAAACTTTCATAACTACAATTCTAACACCTCATTTTGGTTTCTTTAAATTGGTTTATCCATTCCCATTATTCTAATGCATTAAAATTTAGCATTAAGGAAGAGCTCTTACCTTGAGCTTATATTTCCTTCATTTCTTTTCCAATTCTTCTCCTTCTCTTTCTCTTGCAAAAATCGGTCATGTGGGGGATGGAGTTTCCAAACTCCATCCCAACACCCAAATTACATAAAGAGAATACAATCAAACTTCTAATCTCTTAAAACTTCACTAATTCAATGAAGGGTTTGAATTACCATTAGTTAGGGTTTTTACCTTGGAGCTTTTAAGAGAGGTTTTCAAGCCTTGAATGAAAGGAAGAGTTCCTCCACCATTGGAGAGTTGAACCAAGCTCAAATCAAGAAGAAAGCAAGGTATTACAAAGGGGGTAAAATCGGCCATACCAAAGAAGGTGGAGAAAACTTGAATCTTTTATGGAGATTTTTACCTTGTTGGAAAGAGGAGACTCCAAGCTCCATAATGGTGTGCTTTTCTCTTCAAATGGGGAAAACCCATGTAGATGAAGTTGCTCATTTTCAGATTTTGAAAAGATAGGAATGTAGAGCTTGAAGAGGGGAGTTCAAATATGCAATTTATTTTACATTTGGAGCTCAAATGGAGCTAGAGCATGAGGAGAAAGGAGGAAAGCCATGGAAGCCATGGAGGAGCTTCCAAAATAGGCTGCAAATCAGAGAAGGGAGGAAGGAGAGGAGTGTGCTGCAGAGAGGGGGATTCCATCGTGAGAGAGGGAAGGGAATTGGAGAGAGAATAGGGAAATGAGAGAATAAGAGTAGAGAGGGTGTTACTTACTTTGTACTTTTTACTTTTTGCTTTTTGATTTACTTATTTGTTACTTGTGTGTGTGTGAGAGAGAGCTGTTTACACCAGTAAAAACCGGCCCCCACTGTTATACTAGCTGGAGCGTTTTTCGTCTTTTACAGAAAATGCTCGTTATTTTACCCGGTTTTGGTACTGTTCACTAACCGGGCCCGTTTTCCGGAAGTTTCTCGTTTCTTTATTTTTATTGGTTATTAAGCTTCCGTTAATGCTTAATTATAGTTATTTAATGAACTATAATTTTTATGGGTTCGTTTGGCCCCTTAAAATCATGTTTTCGGGTTTCCTCGAAAAACGTGCGCTAAAGCTCTATTAGCGTTTTAATACCTTATTTGGATCCGTTTTCTTCGGGAATCATTCCCGTATACTAATTAGGCATGAATCAGCCTTAGGAATCCTTACGATACTATAACCGAGGTCTCGTACCTCCTACGGTTATTTAACGCTTATTTTAGCGTTTTCCGCTTTCTAGCGTTTTTCTCATTTCTTTTGGATTTATTTTCTTTACCAAAATTACTTAGGCACTATTAGGCCCTTAAATACCATATTAAAATATTCTAATCACCATATTTAAGTTCGGGGTATTTCAACGGGCGTTCAGGTGGAGGTGAGCAAGAGAAACACACCTCCGAGCGAGAAAAACGATCATAAAAGGGCGAGGATAACTGAAAGGTCGCGGGAGAAAAAGTCCTTGTAGACAACAAGCCCTAGACTGAAATTGTCTAAGGGATGCGAATTCTTGGTAGGAAAATATATTTTGGTATCAATAGGGACTCTAGTATCACCAAGAAAGGATTCAAGATCATATATAGTTAAAACTATCAGGGATGACCCTCGATTTTCCTCAAAAGCATGATTTGAGGGATGAAATTTCTTTTAGAGACAATCATTGGCGACGAAGGTATTCATCAAAGAGACTTAGGAGCCATCATCAAATTCATAAGTGCGAGAAAAAAGGCCAGGAGGATTATAAATGATGGTCGGGAAAACACGGGAAGCTGAAAAAGTAGAGACACAAGAAGAAAGGCAAAGGCAGAGACTCTGTAGTTCCTCAAAAAATAAGGATATGTAGCAAAAACTAGTAATAGCAGTTGAAATTTTCCTTCTAAAGACAAAGAAAAAGAACTTATGGGACTAGGAGGGGGATGACAATGTGTTGTCTTCCTTATGAAATTTTGTTTTTTGCACTTTCTAAAAAATAGTAAGTTCTTTTCCTTTTTTCTTTACAAAAATAACTTATGGGACTGGTGTGTGGGTTGAAACCCAAAAGGATGAATGAAGTTTAATTACAGGTAATCCCTGGAGGTTGCCTCCAGTCCTTATCAAGACAGAGATGCTCGCACCTATAATCCCCGCACGAAACTATGAAGGCAAAACTCCAAAGAAAGGGATGTCTCCGGACACTAGTAAGACTATGGGGCGAGAGAAGCGGGTCATCCTCGAAGCTTTTACTACAAACCTCTCCAAGTGAAGCATCACTGAAGGAATATTTAAACAAAAGATATGTTGTACTTAGAAGAATGATGTAAATAACTTAAGTAGTGTGTTTTGGCGTGAAGAGACAGGTTGACAATATGGCAGCCTGACACTATCAGAAACACCTTGTAACAAACTTTGTAAATAAGGGTTCTATAACGACCCCAAACCACCCTGGTTCTGAGACCGTCACACGTCGCACACTTATTACCTAAGATTCGCAAGGCTACTTTCACGATACCCCAAAATTGAACAAATACTCTTACAGAATAGACAAATAGCAATTACAAACCGTACATACATCTTACAGAGCAGAAACAACTACATACAAAAGGGCCATAAAATATAAAAGAGCCACAAGGCCGACATTACAAATCAAAAATCCGAAAAGCAAACTAAAAGACAGAAGCAGAGGACTCCAGCCAATGGCTGAAACCTACAAATCAAACGGATAATAAGAATGAGCAACCACAACTAAGCAGGTGATAAACTTCATCAACCGAGCATGCTCAAAATAGTTTACAGAACATATATATATATATACACGTATACACTTAGCAAAACAGAGTCAGAAATCAAAGCAGAGGACTTTCAAAGTAAACTGAACTCCACAACATAACAGAGCTACATGATGGTCAAATCAAAAACTTAGACAACGGAATACAGACATAAGTCAGAAGTCTTACAAAATCTGAAGTTAGATGATCATAAGCGGAAGCAGAAACAGAGCAAGTTAGAAACCACAATCACGGAATGTTCACCAGTGGAACGTTCTCAAAACAGAGCCAAGATCAGATAGAGTGGTTCACAACATATTACTTACAAAACGGAAGCAGGACCCTAGAAACCAGCTGACACAACAGAAGGGAAATGAAAGCCCTATGTGTTACACTCCCATTTATAAACAATTTTATTAGCCCTAAACCCCTTTTTATTAAGCAGTGAAAGTCATAAAACTCTTGGTGTTACCTCCACACTCTTCCACGAGTGTTAAGACTATTTGGGAAAAACCTTGCTCATTTAAATAAAGGAAAAACTAAAGATCTAACTTCTCTTGAGAAATCGACATGACCTTTACTAAATTACGCCCTAAACCAAACTTTTCAAAACCTGTTTAGACGATACGGACAAGGAAATCCACACCGGAATCCCAGTCTACCACATATTTAAGAGAGTCACACACTCTCAACCAAAAGCCTAGTTTACATACATCCAAAAGAAGAGCTAAAAGGGGAATTAATACTTATACAATTTAAATCCAAAAAAGGGAGTATAAGTTGGAAATTCCCCTAGGACCCACGCTCTCAAAGTTCTCCAATACCTGTGAGGACACATTAAAGCACACACAGACGTACAAACATAAATCGTCAGTATAAATTGAGTAAACACTAAGTGCCCAAATCGGGTCTTATAAATTAAGTGAGCATTGCTTTCCTGATTCAATATAAGCACTCATAATCTATATAAAGTCATGCAAAGCTACTTATCCACTTATGGAATTGCCTGCTCAATAGTTCACATATCACCATTCTCACATTCAAGGCATCTTGCCATTTACGTGAGTTACAATGTCTTAACTTAGGTTACAAACCATTTCATAATTTATTTCTAAGGCCTATGACCACCATAGGGGAAAGCACTACCCACAATTTAAATTCCAAAGGAACAAGGCCAACCACAATGGAAAACATTTTCCAACATTCCAAACCATACCACCTCACTCTAGACCCTTAAGTGTGCACACCCTCTATATTACCTTTAAACCATAGAGTATATACTAGAGCTTACCGGACCACCAGGGTACCGGGCTGGCTACTAAGATCTTACGGCCATACTGTCAATGATTTTCAGGTCGTGCCCCATCACCAAGTTCATCATTAATCAGTTTCATCATTTACATTTCAATTCCATATTAATACCACTAGATTATCAATCATTAGACAATTCAGTACTTTACCAATTCATTTACCTTGATTACTTCCATGTGAATATAATAGTTTTCCAAGAATATTCACACACCCTCTTGCAATCAAGAGGTTATTCACGCATCTACATTCACAAGGGTTAGTCTCATAATCGTTACTATCCACACAAAATGATCACTAGGATCTTACCATGCTCTTACCTTTCTTTATTGGCCATTCACGGATCCAACAAATTCCTTCCCATCTCCATGTCCACCAGAGGTATTTCAACAGTTTTCTTTACTAGTCGGTAACATAACAAATCATAGCACATATCCCCTTAGGGCATACACATGGATCGACTTAGGTTTACCTCTTTGGTCAACTTAGCTTGGGTCCAAGCTCTTGTCTTCTAGCTCACACTCTAGTGTCATCCCTGATGTCTAGGGGATCACAAATCATTCAAACAAGAGCGCACAATCAATAACCATTGAACAATGCTCAAAGATAATGTAAGAATGTATACTTCTCTTCATCCTAAAATTGGCACTAAGTTGTCTAGCTTATAACTCACTTCCAACCTTTCTTTTATGCTTCTTTGATGACATTCAAGCTTTAAAATCGCCAAATGGTCTTAAAACAGAAAACCCCCAAATTTAAGATCAATTTTTGGCCATAAAACAACATGGGTAGAACTCAAAACTCAACTACCACATAAACCAACAATAAATGGTTTAATCTCAAGGTTGAAATATAATATGAAGATTTAATGAAGGCCTTAAGCCTACAAACGAGTTTAAGAGTGAAATCAACAAAACTCTTAACAACTATGAATAGTAATAATGGTGGAGGGGAGGGTGAAGATCTCTAGTACAAATTATTGTTGCAAAATACTATATATATATGTAAAGAGTAGGCTAGTGCACCTATTCGATGTAGTACAATAAGTGTCATATCCACAATGTAACACCCCTACCGTTAATACTGTCATTACCATCCAATCTCCTCGTGCTTCCAGATTCACGCAGCGGATATATAATTACATACAGTGGGTGATACAATGCCGTTAGTCACCCACGTGACTAACAAGGCTACTACTTCTACATACAACATCGGTCTGATGGACCGGAATCCCGAGTACTACATATCTACCATACATACTCCATTTACCAAATAAGTACTACAATCTTCATTCAATACAATATAATCCACATACCGAGTTTACTAGGTTCCAAATCAAATACAATACTTCTCCCAATTTCATACATACTCACTAAGAGTCTATCTACTACCCATTCCTCACAAACTACCTTCTTTCTAAATACAAAGGCGTGCCACCGGTCTCTTACCTTGACCGCATCCGCTTCGGGTACCTGCACACTAAAAACATTCCCCCGAGGGGGTCAGCTTTCGCTGAGCATGATAACCGCATACCCCGCGTACTAGTGAGGGTACGCCGACCACTTGGTCGAATACATGCGGTTGATTTCGTTCAAACATACATGCATACATGCTCTTATACATAATATTACAATACATGACACAAGGAATACATACATACACGTCAATACACGCTCTTCAATGCATACATGGTAACCCATACAAGCCATCAAATACACTCTTACCTTTCCGAGATTCGCAATACACAATACATGTCCTTGTTAGCTCATGTTGGTCCACCCGGGTTAATCGGGTGGAGATTACTCTTTTACTCGTTCCACAGTACTTACGCATACATACTCATACTCATACATACTTACTTACTTACTCTTACTCATGTTAAGTCGTCGGGACCTCCGGCCCGGGGACTACTCCGTCCCACCACCGGGATTACTTGACTCACCAATCCGGGATGCTACCCATTTAAGGGATTTGGGCCGCGGACCAGTTTAAGAGTCAGGAATCGGATCCAACCTCTTGTGTCTCCTCATCCTCACGCGTGGCCGAAGCTATATCGGACTTCTACTCATTCCAATTTATTCCTTACTTATGTTAGGAGTTAGGTAGTTAGGAATTAGCAGAAGTCATTCATTCAAGCCACATACACAATACATTGTACATATACACATCCATACAAAATCCATTACAATATACAAGTACATTACGAAATACAATACACTCCATCATCATTCATATATTTCATGAATTATACAAACTATTGTTCAAGACAATATCAAGAACAATGTAAACAAGCACAAGTAAGTGCAATATAGTCCGATTCATGCGTTTATCTTATTAGGTGATCAAGTAAGCACACAGATCGGGGTAACCAGATTAGGATACAGGGCATGAAGAAAGCATACCTTTCACCGTTGTACTTGTATCCGACGTTCCTCCGGTGTTCACAAATCAAATCCTATGATATACATGCAATCGAGTGATTAATCTAACTATCATTAACTTAACTCGATATCTTTACACTTCCTAACTCATACTTATTAAGTCTTTACAATTCTTATATTTACAAATTGTTTACTTACTCTTTATTACTTTAAGTTCATTTACTTACTTAGTAATGGTATACTTATATATGTACATATGTATGTGTAGGTATACATATATATATACTTATTGTAATTATAATTTTTTTTGTGACTCGACCGACCTTACCCAAGGTCGGTCCCAAGGTCGGTCGAAGTCAGTAGGGAAATACGCTGGAAAATTTCAGGGCCGACCGACCTTGCAAGTCCGGTCCCAAGGTCGGTCCATTCTAGTGAGTTACGGACGAAAATTTTTAGCCCGACCGACCTTGCAAGTCCGGTCGCAAGGTCAGTCCATTCCAGTAAGTTATATAACGGGAAAATCTTGAGTCGACCGACCTTGCAAGTCCGGTCGCAAGGTCGGTCCATTCCAGTAGGTTACATTACGGGAAATTCTTCTGGCCGACCGACCTTGCATGTCCGGTCCCAAGGTCGGTCCATTCCAGAAGGTTTCCGTCCTTTGTATATCTGGGCTCGACCGACCTTGCAAGTCCGGTCCCAAGGTCGGTCCGGCCCAGTAATTGCATTTTTATTTCTGTTTTCAGTCCCTCTACTTACCCATTACTTCCCCATTGTTCCTACACTTAATCCCACATGTTTTAACACTAATTAAGCCTCCTAATACACCCTAGTTCATCCATTAATCCATTACTCATCTCTACACCAATTTACACACTCATTTTCCTTTCAACACTTACAACAGTTTTTCAATTCCCCAATGCTACAGATTTTTGTCCTAACCTTTACCATTCAATACTCCCTCAACCAATGCTACTCCTAGCATCCAAAACGCATTGCTTTACATCCTAGTTCTTCTCATTACCTAAATCCTTTTCAATTTGCTTCCAAGGTATTAAACACTCACCTTAAGTTCTCCAAATACACTTAATCCCTCCTAGTTTCTCCAATGCATCCTAGCACTCTTTGCTACAGATTTTGCATCCTTATATCCTCATACTACACTACCATTCCATGGTTACTAAACCTCCTTACTCAACCCAATACATACCTTGGTTCTTCCATTCACCAAGTCATCCATAAATGTACATATTCCTACCAAAATTTTGTCATAGTTCGTCTACTTTTCTTACTTATCCACACATACACATTCTCACCAAATTCATTCCTAATCTAGCCACACCCATACAAGGGTCCTACCAGCAATCAATACAATATAAACTCCTCAATACTTCCTCAATCCACAATACCAATACACATACACAATTCACTTGGCTCCAAGGCCTACAATTCACATACTAGTGCACAAATGCCCAAAATTCCACAATTACATTACCAATACATTCTTTGGGTTCTTTAAATCGGTTTACCCATTCCCATTACTCTAATGCATTAAATTTAGCCTTCAAGAAAGAGCTCTTACCTTAAGCTCTTATTTCCTCTTTCCTTTTCCACCTCTTCTCCTCTCTTCCTTGTACAATTCGGTCACATGGGGAATGGAGTTGCCAAACTCCATTCCCATCACCCAAAGCACACATAAACAAGTGTAATTAAAAATACTAACCCTTAAATTAATGCTAGTTCATTGAAATGCTTAAAGCAAGTTTCTAGGGTTTACCTTTGGGGTGTGTTAGGAGGGGTTTTAGCCCTTGGTTCAAGAAGGAGAATCTACCACCATTGCAAGGTGAAATTGATGCTCAAAAGAGAGAGAGAAAACAAGGCATTACAATGGGCAAAAATCGGTTACCAAAGGAAGGTGGAGAAAACTTGAATCTTTTATGGAGATTTTTACCTTGTTGGAAAGAGGAGACTCCAAGCTCCATAATGGTGTGCTTTTCTCTTCAAATGGGGAAAACCCATGGAGATGAAACTCATCCTTTTCGAATTTTGAAAAGAGGGAATGATAGAGGAGGATGAGGGGATTACAAATATGTGATCATTTTTGAGTTTGGAGCTTACATGAGGGTGGAGCATGAGGATGAAGAAGGGAAGCCATTAGAGCTTCTTGTGGAGCTCCCAAAATCGCAGCAGCCAGAAGAGAGAGGGAGAGAGAAATCGGTGAGGAGGAAGGAGAGAGATGAGAGAGTAGAGAAAAATGAGTGAGGTGAGAGAGTAAGTGGGGTACTTTTACCCTTTTTACTTTTTGCTTTTGTCTCTTAATTAATTAGCTAGTATGTGAGTGTGTGTGAGGGCTTTTTAACTTATTAAAACCGGCCCCCTTACTGTTATACTAGCTGGAGCGTTTTTCGTCTTTTACAGAAACGCTCGTTATTTTACCCGGTTTAGGTACTATTCACTAACCGGGCTCGTTTTCTGGACTTTTCTTGTTTAATTATTTTTATTGGTTATTAAGCTTCCATAAATGCTTAATAATATTTATTTAATGACTTATAATTTTTACGGGTTTGTTTGACCACTTAAAATCACGTTTTCGGGTTTTCTTGAAAGACGTGCGTTAAAGCTCTATTAGCGTTTTAATACATTATTTGGATCCGTTTTCTTCGGGAGTTGTTTCCATATATTATTTAGGTCTTATTAACCCCTTTAGGATCCATATAATACGCTATCTGGGGTCTCATACCCCCTATGGTTATTTAACGCTTATTTAGCGTTTTTCGCTTTTAAGCGTTTCTTTATTTCTTTTGGATTTATTTTTCCTCACCACTATTACTTGAGCATTATTAGGCTCTTAAATACGGATTAGGATAATTTTAATCACTATATTTAAGGTCGGGGTATTTCAATCTACCCCCCTTAAGAACTTTGTCCTCAAAGTTGCTCAAGGTTATGGGATTACGATACTTGCTAATTCATACTCGTCTATGCCAAAGGTCGTACATTCTTCCTCCTTACTGATTCTCAAATCCATTACTCAAGGTTTCTACTTTCCATACCATTCCAATGTACAATCATTACTCGAATTCGCATTACTACCAGCCCTCCAGTTCCTCATTACAAAACTTACACATACATACAGTGCAAAGCTATCCCCAAAGCAATGCAATACACATTACAATCCCGCAGGCACTCAGGTCATCTAGACACGGGACTCCTCTATGTCTCGCTGCCCTTGGAATAATACAACATGATATACTACTATCTTCTCCCGTACAAGCTTCCAACAATTACTTAGTCTCCAGTCTATGGAAAATCCTTCCCAACGGCTACTTAGAAATCCTTCTAAAACATACAACTCCAAATTCCAATTTATATTTATTACTTCTATCCTAAGCGTGATTCTTGTGACCACTTGAGGGAAGCTTCAAGAATTGTTCGACCCTGATGTGATCAGCACCAGTGTTGAACTATCTTTCCACTCCAATTTGTGTTCGGTTTCCCTTGATCTGATCAGGATCAAGTTCGACTTCCCACATCAGTTTCAAACAAGCAATTAATTAGTTGTTTTCATTTTCTATCTTTTTACTCTTTCTAGTCGTGATACGAGTTCATACATCTCCAAGGGATGGAATCAGTCCATCAATCATCCTCACTCTACTTCCCAAATGCTTTACTCCGTGCTTCAATACCTAAATGCTCATTTCCTCAACCTTCACTACTTTCATCCATCACTCTCCAATATTCTAACTAAGGAATACTATACCTATGAGATTTAGTTGTCCTCAATTTACTTCAATTAATTTACCTACGATTCCACTACTCATAAACTTCATTCATCTACTACTCTCATTCATTTCGTACTACTTCTTCAAAGGCTACAATACTTGTGGAGCTCCGTCCACTACTCATTACTCTTCTTTACCAATACTCTTACACTGGTGTTACAAGATGGGTATATTCATCCTATGGTATTTGCATGTCTAATGCCTAGTTACCATAATTACAATATGAATGAGTACTTATGTTTATTTAACATAGTATCAATCATTAATTTGATTCTCATTTGTGCTATGCACATTACGGTTTATGTGTTTTATTCACAAAACTTACATTAAGCGGTTTTCGCTCTACCCCCCTTAAAAGGGATTACGCCCACGTAATCTACCATATGTTATTATTATTAAGCATTGGTTTAATCAATTTGGGCAATCTGAAGCGTTTAGCTTCACTACGGTATACTATACAATATGCTCTGGTCAAAGGGTCTTAACCATACCAATGGTTTAGTCTTTGCACCAAGAATTCCTATATGAGTTTATTTAACTTATAATTAATTCGGTTCTAGCCTAACCGGCTTCAAGACATTAATAACCATTCTATTATACTCACTAGGTACATTAATCTCCTAGCTAGGGCCCACTAGCTTCTGCTGCGCGACCCTGATAACTTGGGTTATTCACCCTTCTTGTTATCCTTAAAGTGCTGTACATCACCTTTTATCCGTCTATTATGGAAATGAGGTTTACTAAGCAAATGCGGTATTCTTCTACCGTGTTTGAACTAAATGAGTTTAAGATTTGTAACCAGCTCTCTGGTAATCTACTGCACATGCTATTCGTGCTTCCACGATTATTCGTTAAGTTCCTCCGACTTACTGTCGGGCGAGGTTAAGTCACTACTTAGTTGTAGTGCTTCCTCTGGTGTCACTAGTTTATGAATCATACCAGTTCTTCTGGTTCAGTACAAGTGTTCTTTACTTGTATGACCTTGCATTCTATGCGTCGGTCCTAGTGACTTTCTTACATCTCCTTTCACCTTTTATTCCAATGGATTTCACATCTTGTGATTGATAGTGTGTTTTACACTCTTTGTGCGGTCTGTTGCTAAGAATGCTTGACTGGCTTATGCCATGTTTGTGGTGAAAGAAAGATTTACTATGGTTTACATTCTCCATATCCCTAGCCATCCCATTAGGTCATTAGCTGCACAAGTGCAATGCCAAAACACTCAGTCATACAGAGTGCAGAGGCGTAAACGCTTGACAGTAAGTCACTTATGTGATAGAAAAGAATATTTCTGACTATCCTCCATGCTTATTCTCCATGTCATTATCTACTACTTCCTCATAGCGGTCGCTTGTGCACCGTATTCTTACTCATTGTACCATTTCCTTATGGTGTAAATACACTAGGAGGTTCCTAGTTCATATGTATGACGGTTGTCGTAGCGTACCACAATGTTATTATCTTCCCCATGTGGAGATATTTTATTTCAGTTTACGTTTTATGTGTAGGTTAGCTTACCTCACATTCTATCATCATTTATGATATAATTTACCAAGTATCTTGGTTGACCAAGGATGAGGTAATTCATCGGGTTATAAGCTCTCTCGAGCGTTAGTCATTTGTGGTGTTCCGTGTGTATTCACATTGATTGTTTTGACAATGATTGTCTTCCAGTGCTGAGCATTGATTATAGGCTCTAGCTGTGCGGTTTTACTTTTGTATGTACAACACCGGAACATCCCAAGAAACTTCAAGGGGTTTCTGGTCCCGTTCTCTAATTGAAGATTATTTTATCACTGATAGGTGAAAGTTCTTGTTGAGGGGTTTGTTTCCACTCATAGGTCTCATGACAAGGTTTACCATGTTGGTGTTTATACAATGGTTCACCACCTGCTTGAGTGCCTATGGAGTATGCTTACTCCTTAAGTCGTAATGGTTGGGAAATCTCATTTCCTTATTCCATCGCCCCTTGGCAATATTTATAAGCGTAGGCTTTACTATTATAAAAGATGGAAGCCTTTCTAAGGGTTCACATCTTCACCACATTGGTGGTCTTTGGCTAACGAGGGGTATCTTCCCTTGGGTTTCTCGTAGTGTCCAAGTGGGGACTAGGCCAATGTTGGCATCATCGCGATTCTTATGCCTCTGTGTACCATTGCTACAGAAGGCATGAAGGTAATTAACGGCTTGTCGACTGTATACTAGACTGATGCTCTAGTGACAGTGACACTGAGTTGGTCATTACTCCAACCACTCATAAAGTTGGGTTTGAATTGATGGTCCAGCCGTTGATTTCTTGTCGTATGAGGCAATACCTCTTGCAAGTCTTGTTAACAAATGGTGCCGGTTTTGCAACCGTTAAAGTTTATATAACGTATTTGATTTACGGCTTCTGAGCCTTATTGCTGCAAGCTATGCTCTTTGCAAGCTGCTTATACATGTTTCCACTCCCTGTATACCCCATAGGTTGGAGGTACTGTTGGGCTCCATGGTAAGTCGTGATATCACGCTTCCGTTCGTGGGAGACCCTTTAGGCAATTTGGTGTTAATCCGAGCCTTCTGGTAATTTAGGGTATTTCCTGTTAAGTGAAATCCCTTCGGTGTCCTAACCGAGTGTTCATTCTAGCTCCCGTGCTCTTATCACGATGCTTTGTTCGACTGTTGTTAACTCAGACACCCTTCAAGGATCGCTCCTGGGTGTTGTTGGTTCTGCCGTTACATCCGGCTCATGTTTATGATATGTTGTGCCTACTATACCGCCTTGTGGTATTGTATTTGAGCTATCTCCTTTAGGGTTATAACGTCTCCCGTTCTTGGGTAGACTGTTTATACTTGCTCCTAGTGCTTAAGACTAGGTTTAATATCCTCTTCAATGATGGATTATACTTTGCGGTAATCTTGTGACTGCTCTCGGGAACTCTGTCCCATTTGTTGAGTATTGTTGTGTTCACATTAGGTCTTTGCCTTACTGTGTTCAAGCTGGGTATCCTTTCCAGCTGTCACGTAGTTGCTTGAATTATTTGAGACATATCCAATGTCTATGCTTGGTAATCTGTGCGCTTTGCACTTCCTAATCCTCATTCCTTATCTTAAGATGGATTCTTGAGTGCTTTATTCTTATTTCTTAACTGAGTCCCTTCTCCTGGATCGCCTGAGGTGTCCAGTTGTCCTGATTTGAATTTACTCAAGGTCCGTAGAACGGAGTTGACTACTTCTTGTGTTTCGTGCACTACATGTATACATACGTGGGGTACCATGTTGACACGTTACCACTTACCTAACTATATGTCAGGCCCGCAAGCTCCTTCGGTGTGCGGTTGTCCCACATCCCGTAATTGGGTACACCCGTAGTGCTCGTCACACGCCTAGGTGAAGTATTCTATTGTCAACTCCTCTTGTATCATCCTATGATACTCACCGTAATTTTGTTGGTTTTGTTTAAAAATCCAAGGTTTAGAAAAAAAAGGTTTGTGGTTTTGAAAGAAAATTTGGGTTTTAAAATTGTAGTTCGGTGTCGAAAGAAGTTCTTCATGGCGTCGCCATGTTTGAGGTCTTGACCAAGTACAGCTTCCTGCTGACTGGTATATCCTTGTATAATGGTCGGGCCGTTAGGCCTTCCCCAGATTTCCATTCTTCCAGTTTTTTTAGGATGTGTAATCCTATAGTCGCTACTTTGCGGTCATGGTACATTACTATGTACCAGTGGTATGTTAGAGTTCCTTTATGTATTTCTATTCTTGTTGCACTTGCCGTGGCAAGTGCGTGGTACTGGTGGTTTTTGGATAAACCTATACCGGTCACGGTATGGTTTCCACTTGTATTTGTTAGTCTTGTTGACTCTTCCCTCGATCTTGTTGACCTATAATTGGTATACTCGATCCCTTAGGTAGCTTCTTGGTGGTCTAGACATGGCTGTCGTAGATCTGGGTACTTCTCCACTCCTTGGAGGTTCCCGTTCTATTTGGTTTAATGTCGTTCCTCGTGGCTCGTTCCCACACATTTGTGGTGGTTACTGAGCCTTCCTTGTTTAGGCACTACTCTTGTAGTCCTATTGGATTATATCTCATGGTTGTTCTTGTAGTTGTCTGAGCCATGTTGGCCAGGTATTGCAACCTTAATGGCGTCATAGTCTTGGATTTAACCGCTTCCGACTATGTCCTTAGTCAGCTAGCATACCGTTGGTGGTATTATTCAAGTATTACTATCCCGTAGACTTCTGTCTCGGGTTCCGTTACTGCTCCCCTTTTCATTCCGTTGCACGGTTAGTGCTTCTTTCCCGCTGTTGGTTGACTAGCTAGGTTTCGCGACTGCTAAGCACGTCGCCCATGTTGTTGTAAGTTGCAGCCTCCTCGTGGTTGGAGTGCTCATCCTACCGCTATTAAGTGCGGTTGTTTGGTTCAACCGGGATCCATCTCCGGGACTTCCAGTTCTTGGAATCTACTACGTGTCGGTTCTTGTTTACCGTGTGATTGCTTCACAACTGCCAGATCGGGTTTTCCCGAATATGAGAGGTCCTTCCTTCCCCCTGGCGTCTTTTCCTAAATCATACAAGGGGTTTGTGGAGGGCGGGTCTGGTGTTGTAGGCATCCAGCACTCACCGGTAGTTCCTAACTAGCATCTCTCTAATGCTAACACTCAGCCCTTAGCCCTAAGCTTCTAATTCCTAACTCGGTATTTCCTAAGCTCGGTATTTCCAGTCATCAGAGCGACACTTCGCTCTGATACCACTTTTTGTAACACCCCTACCGTTAATACTGTCATTACCATCCAATCTCCTCGTGCTTCCAGATTCACGTAGCGGATATATACTTACATACAGTGGGTGATACAATGCCGTTAGTCACCCACGTGACTAACAAGGCTACTACTTCTACATACAGCATCGGTCTGATGGACCGGAATCCCGAGTACTACATATCTACCATACATACTCCATTTACCAAATAAGTACTACAATCTTCATTCAATACAATATAATCCACATACCGAGTTTACTTGGTTCCAAATCAAATACAATACTTCTCCCAATTTCATACATACTCACTAAGAGTCTATCTACTACCCATTCCTCACAAACTACCTTCTTTCTAAATACAAAGGCGTGCCACCGGTCTCTTACCTTGACCGCATCCGCTTCGGGTACCTGCACACTAAAAACGTTCCCCCGAGGGGGTCAGCTTTCGCTGAGCATGATAACCGCATACCCCGCGTACTAGTGAGGGTACGCCGACCACTTGGTTGAATACATGCGGTTGATTTCGTTCAAACATACATGCATACATGCTCTTATACATAATATTACAATACATGACACAAGGAATACATACATACACGTCAATACACGCTCTTCAATGCATACATGGTAACCCATACAAGCCATCAAATACACTCTTACCTTTCCGAGATCCGCAATACACAATACATATACAATACATACACAATACATGTCCTTGTTAGCTCATGTTGGTCCACCCGGGTTAATTGGGTGGATATTACTCTTTTACTCGTTCCACAGTACTTACGCATACATACTCATACTCATACATACTTACTTACTTACTCTTACTCATGTTAAGTCGTCGGGACCTCCGGCTCGGGGACTACTCCGTCCCACCACCGGGATTACTTGACTCACCAATCCGGGATGCTACCCATTTAAGGGATTTGGGCCGCGGACCAGTTTAAGAGTCAGGAATCGGATCCAACCTCTTGTGTCTCTCATCCTCACGCGTGGCCGAAGCTATATCGGACTTCTACTCATTCCAATTTATTCCTTACTTATGTTAGGAGTTAGGTAGTTAGGAATTAGCAGAAGTCATTCATTCAAGCCACATACACAATACATTGTACATATACACATCCATACAAAATCCATTACAATATACAAGTACACTACGAAATACAATACACTCCATCATCATTCATATATTTCATGAATTATACAAACTATTGTTCAAGACAATATCAAGAACAATGTAAACAAGCACAAGTAAGTGCAATATAGTCCGATTCATGCGTTTATCTTATTAGGTGATCAAGTAAGCACACAAATCGGGGTAACCAGATTAGGATACAGGGCATGAAGAAATCATACCTTTCACCGTTGTACTTGTATCCGACGTTCCTCCGGTGTTCACAAATCAAATCCTATGATATACATGCAATCGAGTGATTAATCTAACTATCATTAACTTAACTCGATATCTTTACACTTCCTAACTCATACTTATTAAGTCTTTACAATTCTTATATTTACAAATTGTTTACTTACTCTTTATTACTTTAAGTTCATTTACTTACTTAGTAATGGTATACTTATATATGTACATATGTATGTGTAGGTATACATATATATATACTTATTGTAATTATAATTTTTTTGTGACTCGACCGACCTTACCCAAGGTCGGTCCCAAGGTCGGTCGAAGTCAGTAGAGAAATACGCTGGAAAATTTCAGGGCCGACCGACCTTGCAAGTCCGGTCCCAAGGTCGGTCCATTCCAGTGAGTTACAGACGGAAAATTTTTAGCCCGACCGACCTTGCAAGTCCGGTCGCAAGGTCGGTCCATTCCAGTAAGTTATATGACGGGAAAATTTGAGTCGACCGACCTTGCAAGTCCGGTCGCAAGGTTGGTCCATTCCAGTAGGTTACATTACGGGAAATTCTTCTGGCCGACCGACCTTGCATGTCCGGTCCCAAGGTCGGTCCATTCCAGAAGGTTTCCGTCCTTTGTATATCTGGGCTCGACCGACCTTGCAAGTCCGGTCCCAAGGTCGGTCCGGCCCAGTAATTGCATTTTTATTTCTGTTTTCAGTCCCTCTTCTTACCCATTACTTCCCCATTGTTCCTACACTTAATCCCATATTTTAACACTAATTAAGCCTCCTAAACACCCTAGTTCATCCATTAATCATTACTCATCTCTACACCAATTTACACACTCATTTTCCTTTCAACACTTACAACAGTTTTTCAATTCCCCAATGCTACAAATTTTTGTCCTAACCTTTACCATTCAATACTCCCTCAACCAATGCTACTCCTAGCATCCAAAACGCATTGCTTTACATCCTAGTTCTTCTCATTACCTAAATCCTTTTCAATTTGCTTCCAAGGTATTAAACACTCACCTTAAGTTCTCCAAATACACTTAATCCCTCCTAGTTTCTCCAATGCATCCTAGCACTCTTTGCTACAGATTTTGCATCCTTATATCCTCATACTACACTACCATTCCATGGTTACTAAACCTCCTTACTCAACCCAATACATACCTTGGTTCTTCCATTCACCAAGTCATCCATAAATGTACATATTCCTACCAAAATTTTGCCATAGTTCGTCTACTTTCTTACTTAGCCACACATACACATTCTCACCAAATTCATTCCTAATCTAGCCACACCCATACAAGGGTCCTACCAGCAATCAATACAATATAAACTCCTCAATACTTCCTCAATCCACAATACCAATACACATACACAATTCACTTGGCTCCAAGGCCTACAATTCACAACTAGTGCACAAATGCCAAAATTCCACAATTACATTACCAATACATTCTTTGGGTTCTGTTAAATCGGTTTACCCAGTTCCCATTACTCTAATGCATTAAATTTAGCCTTCAAGAAAGGCTCTTACCTTAAGCTCTTATTTCCTCTTTCCTTTTCCACCTCTTCTCCTCTTCTTGTACATTCGGTCACGTGGGGAATGGAGTTGCCAAACTCCATTCCCTCACCCAAAGCACACATAAACAAGTGTAATTAAAAATACTAACCCTTAAATTAATGCTAGTTCATTGAAATGCTAAAGCAAGTTTCTAGGGTTTTCCTTTGGGGTGTGTTAGGAGGGGTTTTAAGCGCCTTGGTTCAAGAAGGAAATCTCTACCACCATTGCAAGGTGAAATTGTGCTCAAAAGAGAGAGAGAAAAAAAGGCATTACAATGGGAAAAATCGGTTACCAAAGGAAGGTGGAGAAAACTTGAATCTTTTATGGAGATTTTACCTTGTTGAAAGAGGAGACTCCAAGCTCCATAATGGTGTGCTTTTCTCTTCAAATGGGGAAACCCATGGAGATAAAACTCATCCTTTTCGAATTTTGAAAAGAGGAATGAATGAGGAGGATGAGGGGATTACAAATATGTGATCATTTTTGAGTTTGGGACTTACATGAGGGTGGAGCATGAGGATGAAGAAGGGAAGCCATTAGAGCTTCTTGTGGAGCTCCCAAAATCAGCAGCCAGAAGAGAGAGGGAGAGAAAATCGACGAGGAGGAGGTGAGAGATGGAGTAGAGAAATGAGTGAGGTGAGAGAGTAAGTGGGGTACTTTTACCCTTTTTACTTGTTGCTTTTGTCTCTTAATTATTAGCTAGTATGTGAGTGTGTGGTGATGGCTTTTTAACTTATTAAAACCGGCCCCTTACTGTTATACTAGCTGGAGCGTTTTCGTCTTTTACAGAAACGCTCGTTTTTTACCGGTTTAGGTACTATTCACTAACCGGGCTCGTTTTCCGGACTTTTCTTGTTTAATTATTTTTATTGGTTATTAAGCTTCCATAAATGCTTAATAATATTTATTTAATGACTTATAATTTTTACGTGTTCGTTTGACCACTTAAAATCACGTTTTCAGGTTTTCTCGAAAGACGTGCGTTAAAGCTCTATTAGCGTTTTAATACATTATTTGGATCCGTTTTCTTCGGGAGTTGTTTCCATATATTATTTAGGTCTTATTAACCCCTTTAGGATCCATATAATACGCTATCCGGGGTCTCATACCCCCTATGGTTATTTAACGCTTATTTAGCGTTTTTCGCTTTTTAAGCGTTTCTTTATTTCTTTTGGATTTATTTTTCTTCACCACTATTACTTGAGCGTTATTAGGCTCTTAAATACGGATTAGGATAATTTTAATCACTATATTTAAGGTCGGGGTATTTCACACAAGGAAATTGGTTCTACCTCCCTAGTCTCGGTATTTAGTAGCTTAATTAAAAAGCGGTAAAAATATGGGTTTAGCCGGAGGCAAGCCTAGTGATTTGATTCAATAATAAAAATAGCGAACGATTAAACTAAAATGATGTTTTAGTGGATTAGAATGGAGATGTACCATAGGAAAGTGTAATCGCCCAAATACTCCCAAACATAACATTTATCCTAATTTGCTCTAGTTTTTTATTAGGACTAAAGTTATGACTTTCTCTAAAATCATAGTGAAAGCCAAATCTTATCTAGTTGAATAAACCCTTCGGTTAGGTTGGATAAACATCACTAGATAGCAATGAACACAAGTCCTTAACAATAACACTAGATCCACCAACTAATTAAATAGGGAAAAAACTAGGGTTTGTCTCTCTCTCTCTCTCTTGGCCAAAATCGCTAAATCACATATGTATGAAGTTAGGAGAAACCACAAATGCACAAAGGTGATCAATCTAGCACATTCATTAAATTTAGAGAGACAAAACAACTATATTTAAGCAAATTAGTTTTACATGCTAGTTTGGGGATTTGGGATCAATCCCTGTGCCAAGGGTACAAAATAGAGTTACTCAGACATTATGAACATCAGTACTTATAGGGATATAATCATCCTCTAGATCAGAAAAATCCTCAAGTAAATCAACAAAATATACAACATGAGAAGAAGTGTTCTTTCGCATCATCTTATTAATATCAAAACTCAGTTCTTCGTCATGGAATTTCAAGGTGATCTTTCCCTTATCAACATCTATAATAGTCTTAGCAGTACGAAGGAAAGGTCTACTCAAAATTAAAGGTACCTCAACATCCTCACCCATGTCAAGGATTACAAAATCAGCTGGAAAGAAAAACTTACCAAGACCAACAACCACATTCACCACCATACCTTGAGGTGTGATCGACGATCTATCAGCTAATTGAAGATTAAAATGAATTGAAACAAGCTCACCCACATGAAGCTTCTTAAACATCATATACGACATCAGATTGTTGCTCGCTTCTAAATCACAAAGGCCATATCCGCAGTTCATATCTCCAGTGGAGCAATGAATAATGGGCTAACCTGGATCACCACGCTTGGGAGGTAGCTTCTACAAGGTCGTTGGTGAACGGGTCTAAGTCAGCTGGGTGGTGTCCTTCTCCTTGTACTTCATCTTGTTTGAAATTAAATCCTTGACAAATTCAGCATAGTTAGGCATATGTTTAATTGCATCAATAAGAGGAATGCTAATGGTAAGCTTACGAAAGAAATTTAAAAATTTTCCAAACTGGTCGTCAAGCTCTCGCTCTTTGAGACGATTTGGAAAAGGAAGTTGTTTTGCGAGTGTTTTTTCTTTTGTATTCTTTACAGCAGTCAAATGAGAGTTGAAAGAAGTAGGATTCTGGATCTCCTTATGAACTACCTCAGGAGTAGGGGTGAGAAAACGGGGCGGTTATTTTGGTTATATGAAATAACCCTATATTTTTTAGATTCAGTCACCGTATTTTTTAACCGTTTTACGAAAGTTTGGTTATTTGGATTAAAACGGTTATCCGTAATAAGGTACGGTTCGGTTAACAGATATTGAAATTCATATCTTGGTTATCTGTAATAACCAAACTTTTATAAATTTATTTTTTTCACAACCTAATAACTTTATCTAATATTTCACTACTTACTCAGTTAGGTTTATGTTTTGATTATTTTAGTTAATTAAGAAAGTTGGATATCTCGTTTATTTTAGGAAGTTTGTGATTTTGGTTATTTAGAAACTTCAGTTATAGGGCGGTTAACGGTTATTAGTGTAACATAAATAGTTATCTAGTTAAAATGGTATCGGTTAAAACGGATATTAGTATTAAATTTGGTTAATTCGGTTATAACTGAATAACTGAACACTATACTTTTTTCAAACTTCGGTTAACGAATATCCGTTTTAACCATTTGCTCACCAACTCAGGAGGGGCAGGTTGCCCTGATGTGCACCGACAGTAATAGAAGGGGGTTTGGTCTCCTCATCAGTTTAACTCTCTGCCACTTTATCATTAATCAACTGTCTTTCGCTTCTAAGGTAACTGCTTGTACCTCTTCTGAATCTTCGAGTCTTCAACCATCATTGCATATGAAACGACACTGCCTTCAACTGCTCCTTGGGAAGGTAGTAATCCAGAAGGCCTTTATTGTGTGAGGAACTGAGTCAACTGACTTATCACCCCTACATTTCTACCATAGCACTTTTTCTGACCAATGCCAGATTTGTGAATCACATGCTTGCTGACCTCTTGAGAAGCACATCACTACTTATAGATATCCATGTAGAAGCTTGGCATTCAAGCTTATTGAGTTCAATGATTGTTGCTAGAGATATGACTGATGTGGTCTAAACTGACCATACCGAGGCCTAGAAAAACCAGTGGTCCTCTTTGGGCTACCTGCTGGGTTGCACTTGATGCGAATTCGGTGCGTTATTTGGATTTCCATATTTGAAGTTTGGGTGCTGATTCTGCATCTAAGGCTGCCTATTATTGTACTGGCCAACTGCATTTGCTTCCTCTATCTGCCTCATTTTAGTTATCATAGGGCAGTCCTCATACTCATGATTGTCCCCGCACTGAGAGCAACAAACATCACTGGGACCGGGACACCTTCTTAACGGTTTGCATAAATGTTTGGCCCAAGGTGAGCTGCTCGAGCATCTTCGCCATGTTACCCACAGTGGTAATCAAATGGGCCTAATAAGTAGCTATCTGCTCTATCATAGGGTCTAAAGCCCGAGAAGAACTATGACCGACTGAAAATACTCTACTCTACCACCATTACTACTTCACTGGTGTAGCTCCTCACAGTAGGACTTTATAGCGGCCCTGGAAGAATCCCTGAGCCAAAGACGTGGTATTCTGAGCATAATGAGGGCACTGGCGGAGTAGCTCCTTGAATCTATCACCGGCTTCACATATTGTCTCACTACCTGACTGTCTGAAGGTCGTCAGGTCTGCAATCATCTGTCGTGTCCTAGAGATGGGGATATACTTCTTGTAGAATCTGCTTGTCATCTGCTCCCAAGTAATGATGATACCCGGCGGGTAGATAATGGAACCACTTTGATACTTTCCCTGACAAACTATGCTGGAACAAGCCCAGTCAAGCATACCCCTTCAGTCCTTGTGACAGCCCTAGCGAATTTGAATGCACTAGAAACTGATGGACATGCTCGAGCGCATCAGCTGGGTCTACGCCTGAAATAGTCCCCGCAGGGTGGTTCCGAACAGCATTGGATTGACGGTAAGGCTTGAGTTTCTGCCATTCTGCTATTAGCTTTGCTGTAAGCTGAGGTAGAATCACAGGGCCTCTTCTAGGTAGCCGACAGACGGTTAATTTGTCCCATTGTGAGTTGCTCATTCTGAGGACCCTGCTGATTACACACTTGTCTGTTTTCACCTGTGGTAAAAGTAAGTGCTCTTCTAGCTTTTCGCGTTTGACGAACAGTACGGTTGATCTTTGGGTCTAAATCAAATTTTGACGGTCCTCGAGATCAGGTACCGTGCATTCACCAAACACATGCTCAACTAAAATAGACGAAACACAAAATTTAAACTTAGTGCTGATATAAAATAAGAATACACATCCTATTAAATAAGAGAATGTCAAGATAACCGGAAAAAAATAAACTACAAATAAAATTCAACTAAATAAAATTGAGAAAACAAATAAAACAAAACAATACAAAATAAAATAAAGTATAAACAACCCAAGAATAACCAACTAAATTAAAACAATAAAAATATAATAAACTGATGAAACTAAAATATAATAAAAAAAATGGACTAAAAGTAAAACAAAATAAACCAAATAAAATAAGAACAATTAACAACCAAGGCTAAGGACTAGACAAGGTCAAGTGCCCGACAATAGCGCCATTTTGTAAACAAGATAATTGACATACTAAAAACTACGAAATTAATCTAGAAATTAATAAATCAAAAGCCTGTCTGGTTGCAGATAATCCCGGTCACTGTAGTATAGAAATAAAGTAACCAGGTATCGAATCCATGGGACTTGAAGAAAATAAGCCTAATCTTAAGAAAACTGAAAATTCAGGAGTTGTTTGTGTTTTTAAGATTGAACTAACTAAGTGAAATTAGATAAGCAATTAATGAAACTAAGTCTTAAAGATGATCATATGAGGGGAACTCTAGGTTCAGGTTGTTTTACACTAGATATAATTAGCAACTTCAACAGTTTCCTATGAGATATGGATTGACAAATTCTGTAGACTATCTTCATTTCTAAATCTTAGTTAAAGAAGAGCTCATCTATCAGAACATGTCAGTTCTAATCTAACCCTTCAAAGTTCCTATATTTCACACTTATCACTTCTCCATCATTAATATAGCTTAAAAGTATCTAGATGGTGGTAAGAAGCCATCTTTTAGGGTCAAAGTATTTCAACCACTCAAAATTACTAAAATGTCCCTTAAGGCCAAAATGATGAATTATAGGCAGTTGGTGTACAGAATAATCCTGTGTTTGGAAGAACCATCCGGAGGAACTACTTGGAAGAGTTATTCGGAAGAGGTGTGCGGAAGAACGTGACTCTTTCCGGAAGAATTATCCGGAGAGGTAAACAAGACATGCTTTAAGTTAATTTGTTCACAACTCTTGAGCTCTTGCTCTATAAATATTCTTTAAAACCTTCTTTTAAGTGAAATAATGGAGGTTTAACTCACTAATACTAGCCTTATTAAATCGGGGTATTTCACCATGGATCAAAGGATTCCACCACAGAAGTAGTAGAGACCGCTATTGGACCCGTCGATCGCTAATTATCGTAAGAAACCCGAGAAACAGACAACAGAAGGATGTCCTACCTAGCATGCTACAGGATAGCCAGACCCAACCATCCACGGCTCAGAAGCTATATAACTAGGTCCCCAAAACAAAAGTTATTCTTTCAAAGCAGAAGGTGTTTTAGGTGCAACACTAAAGCACAAAAGATTTACAAACGAAGCAAAAGTCCTTTCCAAATCAGATGTTATATACCAAGGCTATCAAGGCACGAAAAGCCGACCAAAAATAGAAACCGAAATTAGGCTCTCAAAGCATTCAAAGGTTATAAACATAACAGAGCACTGTTGGAACGAAAATACACATAAACACATGCTAAAACATGTGAGAACAGATAATACACACTTAGGGGATCATACCCTGCAAACAGAAGTCAAAATGAAGCTTAAATGAACATTTTAGGCAAAATCAGAGGGGCGTCCGAACATGTGTCCAAAAATACATGTTCGGACGCATGCAGAGCCTTAAAACATACACGTCGGACATGTGTCCGGACATACAAGTCTGGACGCACGCCGAGTTGAGAGAATAGGGACGTCCGAACATCTGTCTGAACTTACAAGTTCAGATAGTGTCTAAAAGAGAAAAATACAAGTGTCCAGACTTGTGTCCGGGCTTGCATGTTCAGACACAAGCCGGACAGAAACCCAGAACTCGTCCTCGCATCCCATCCAAACTTACATGTTCGGACGGAATTCCGGATGTAACACCCCTACCGCTAATACCATCATTATAGTCGCATCGCCTCGTACATCATTACCTTCACAGCGGACAATTCAAATACTATGGTGGGTGAAACAATGCTGTTAGCCACCCACATGACTAACATGGCCTAAAATAAATGTAGTAACAGTCTAATGGACCGGAATAACTGAGTACTTATACAAATAGAATAACATTCTCTTTCTGATTCTAAACCGAGTCACATACAATCTTTAATTCAATACTATACCGAGACTTTCACGTTCTCTATGCCGATAACATATTCGGACTTACCCTACCAACAATACAAATACACATGTATTCAAATCAACTACCCATGCTTAACCGCAATACCCAGCTTACCTCTTTAGACGGGTAAGCTCTGCCAGCCTCACTCCAATTGGGCACCACTATGTGGCACACGGCCCCGCAGGGCACCACTATGTGGCACACAGCTCTGTAACAAGGGAGTCCGACCACGGAATCAGAAGCAATCGCTCTGTTGTTTCCTCTTCCTTGCACGCGTGACTCACAATCTCCCTTTAACCCAACTCTCGGGTTAGTGATAATATATACTCATATATATATATATATAAATATATATTAGTCAGTAGCATCTCTCTCGATGCCATCTCACAACTTAGGAGGTTTTTCCTAATTCATTGTATTCACCAATTTAAGGGTTACCCTTACACTTCTATTACTTAGGAGTTTGGTTATTTTCTTATATTAAGTCACACCTCATATGGGAGGTCGACTAATTGTTATAAGGGAGTTCACTAGTCTCGTGTGTCGATTTTCTCATTTCGAGTAAATTCATAAGTTTGAGTTATCGTTGTTCACTAATCGACAGTTCTCATGTGTTTTCCACGTTCAACTTATTATGTGGTTCGACTCCTTCTACGAGTCACTAACCAACTGTTATTTAATTTCAGTACGGTCTATACAACGCTTAGTTAGACCATTCAAGCAAGGATGGTTAGTTCATACAACATGCATCAAGATATATATATATCAAATGCAATAAACATTTTCGTACTTTTATCTTATTAGGTCGGCACATAAGCAAGCAACACACAAGCCGAGCGTAACTCGACAAGACACAAGTTGTAAGAAAACCATACCTGTCACCGAGGATTTACTCTAGCGCGTCATCTCATGCTCCTCAGGTAATTTCCGGACATATGATAATATTCCAAATGTTTCTATTAACACCAAGACCATACGGTATGTAAACGACTAGTACACCCGTAGGTAACCCCGTTGTCCCGTTAATCTTAGCTTACTCTTGTGATCTTAAGTTTTCACTTTCACTTGCATTCTCATACTTGTTTACACTCCTAGTGACCTTTACATGTCATCAAACAAGGCCTAATCATCATCTAATATCATTACCAATCAATTCCCCATCATTTAAAGCCTTTAAAACACTTTCATAAGGATTTTGGGGGTGGTTTGAGACTTGGTCCGACCCCTAAGTCCCGGACCAATACAGAACTAAACTTTCAGCTCTTTTTTTACATTGGTCCGGGACTTGGTCTTGGACTTAAGTCCCGGACCAATTGCCAGAATCAGTCTCGGTGCTTTTTAATGGGGTGGTCCGGGACTTGTTCCTGGTCCTAAGTCCCGGACCATAGCAGGAATTGTCAAATTTGACAGTTTTCAATCTCATTCCAACCCCTATTTCATACCCAATCCTTTCCTAATCTTTCCACATGTTTCCAAACATGTTATAACACCTTAAACACTCCTTTAACCTTCCTAAACCATTGGTCAAACTGTTTACCCAATCTTGCTCAATTCTACAATTTTTCACCCAAAAATTCTGCACTTGCACACTAGTGCATTACCAACACTCTCATGACAATTTACAACCTTCTACCAACCATTACAAATTCACTTGTTAACCATGACCATTCATTCCTAGTCATTTACATTTCCAATACCCAAATTCACTCACCACTCACAAGGTCAAACACCCTAGTTCATTACTACTACCCCATCAAAGGCATTCACATATCATGTTTTGCTACAGATTTTCACACAACCCATCTCTATCCTTTAACAAGCTTTTCTAGGGTGATTAACCAATCAAATTCACCCCTTTCAACTCCTAGTTAGTCTTAGGTTCTCCAAGCTCTTAAAATCACCTAAACCACTTAATTTCTACCGAAATTTTGCCATAGTTCACCTACAATCCTAGCATGTCCAATGCACCATTTTGTTCACCTATAGCAATTCAAACTAACCAAATCCACAAGGGATTCTACCAGTACACAAACTCCATCCAAATTCACCAATCACCAATCGATAATATAAGCATAATCATAAAGTGCATGGCTCCAAGGCCCTTAAATCAACATAATTTAAACAATCAACTCACTCTAGCTCAATGGCATTATTTGTATTTTCTCAATTCATTTTCAACCCCAATTATACCCACCTAGATATAATTCTCAAAGGATACTAATTCAAGGTTTAAGGTAGAGCATTTACCTTAATTTCCCATTTTCTTCTCTTTCTCATTTCTCTTCCTCTTTTCTCTTGCTTGGAACCGGCCAAGGGGGTGTGTATCCCTTGTTAACCTCTAACCAACATTCCAATAAGGATAATGAGTAGTAAACACACCTAAACTCATTGGAATAACCCTTGAACACTAAGGGGGTGCTTAGTGCACTAAAATGAGAACTTTACCTTGGAACCCCAGGATAGTTTTCTGTAGGGAATTAAGACCGGGCTTCCACCAGCTTTTGAATCTTGAAATTGAGCTCATACAAGGAAAGAAACAGGGCACATGAGCAGCCCAAAATCAGCAAGGTATAAGAGAGGAGGAAAAATGTGTTTTCTTGGATTTTCTTACCTTAAATGAAAGAAGAGGCAACCTAGCTCCTTATAATATGATTTTCTCTTCAAATGGGGCTATACCCATGGAGGTCAACTTCATCCTTTGAATATTTTGAAAAGAGAGAATGAAAGCTCTTGATGAGAGGAACACAAATATGTATTTATTTTTCGATTTGAAGCATGGAGTTGGCTTGGGGATGAGGAGGAAGAGGACTTCCATGGTATAAATCACCAGAAATGGAGAAAGAAGGAGGGAGAGTATGGTGGGGAAGAAGAAAGGAAGGAGAGAGAAGGAAAGTGAGGGGAGAGAGGGGGAAAAAGTACCTTTTTAACTTTTTTTCGTCATTCCTTCTCTCTTCTCTACTAACTCAATAGCTGGTTTATTAATAGAGAGGGGCTGAAATACTAATAAAACCGGCCCACTGCAGTAATGAAGCTGGGTTTTTTGTCTTTTCACAAGAGACGCTCTTAAACTCCTGGTTTTGACACTATTCACTAACCGGCCCGTTTTCCAGAATTTTCTCATTTCTTTAATTTTAATGGTTTGAGACCCTTATTAAGGTTTAATTATAGTTATGTGATCAACTATAATTTTTACAAGTCCATTTAACTGCTCAAAGTTGCGTTTCCGGGTTTTCTCGAAAAACGTGCTTTAAATCCTCGGTTGCGTTTTTAACCCACTATATGGATCTGTTTTATTCGGGAATTGTTCCCACTTATTATTTAGGCATAATTAAGCCCAAGGAATCCATCTAGGACCCTAGTCAAGGTCACATACCTCCTATGGTTGTGTAACTCGTTTTTACGTTTTATGCTTTTTAAGCGTTTTCTCTCTTTTTTTTCTTCACCAATATTCTTTAGGCACTATTAGGCTCTTAAATACCATATTAGAATAATTTAATCATCATATTTAAGTCCGGGGTATTTCATCGGACATCTCAGAAACTACCAAATCAGAGGTGTGAAACACGTGAAACAAAGTCTAAACTTACATGTTCGTGCATGCTGTCCAAACTTACAAGTTCGGGCGCATGTTTGGACACAAAAATTCCCAAATTCTAAAGAAGAAATAGACGTGAAACAAAGTCTGAAATCACTAGTGACTTATACATATCATCACATAACAAAATAATCGATCGAAACACATCCCACGGGGTTTTAATGGAGCGAAAAAGCAATTCAAATCCAAGTCAAATTCACCACAAGATCAGAGAAAAAATCAACATATATACAAAAACGAAATCAAAATCACAAACTCTCGTGGGTGAACACATCCAAACTAAATTCATCTACCACCTACCTCACATCCGAAGCAACGCACACTCTACGAACTCCATACAACAAACTCCTCAAATCCCCACTTGAACTCGATGGACCATGGACTAAACTGAATATAGGTCAAAACCCAAAAATTAGAAATGGAGAAACGCAACGAAGAACAGAAACCAAAAATTCCCAAAATCACAAACTTGAATGACGCGGATAGACAAAAAGGAAACTCCACAAACAACAATTCCAACGATCGACTCCCGAAAGCAAAGAACAAGGAAAAATTTAAGAATGGAATTAAGAAGAAGAAATTAGCAAAGGGAGAAGAAGAACGGTACGTAGTTCTGACCGTGGAAGGAGGGAATCAGGAATGAGGGGAAAAATAGATTAACGTGAATAAGAGATTTTCCTCCCACTTAATACTAAATAACAAAGGAAAAAACGTTTTCATCCCTCGTTCCTTCTAACTTAGGAAAATATGCCACAAATGATATAACCTTACTAACATAAGATAGAAAAATAAGATTTGATCCCTTTGCAAACAAGGAGCCAAAAAAAATTGGGCCACAATAGGTTCACCCATCATAAAAAGACCACATGATCTTAAGCCCTAAGCGTTATGAGTTCTCTCCCCCTGTGCTCATTTTCTCTGGTGTGATTATTTTTCTCTTCTATGAATCAAGGTAAAGGGACTCCCCACGTAAACCCAATCTAGAGAGGAGATCTAGGAGTGAGTTACAATGTGAGAGGAATCTGTACATCAACAATAACAATTAAACAAGTAGGAAATTTATATTCTTCTCATCCTTGACTATTCATCATTCTTCTTATTCTTTAAAATATTTGCAATTATAGTTGGATAATGGTTAAATATCATAAAGTACGAATATATATGCCAATTTATAAACAAATTACTAATCCAATATAACATGAGATAGTTGTATATAATCCTAGTTAGAAAATTTGATCCACTATGCAAGACATTGAAAATTCTTTAATCAAATAATTTTAAATTTTTTTGTTTATTATTTAAGCAAAATTTATTTTACTTTTATTCCATTTTATTTTATTTTTATAATTTCTTTTGATATTTGTTGTAAGTATCTATCCTTTTGGTAGTATTTTAAATTTTGTTTAAAATATATTAATACTGAGTGAATATTGTGAAAATTCAAACTACTTTGTTGATAAGCAATGGATTTTTTTTCTTTTTCACTGTGAATTAAACATTTATATAATCATTATTTATATATTTTTTTTGCAACATTTTGTAAATTAGAAAAATACAGGAGTTGCATTTTGATAAAATTTTCTATATCTAAATATTTAAATTTCAGTTTTTTTTACATTATATGAAGTCTCGTCAAATTTTGAGTGGTATTTTATAAAAAAAGAGTAAATTATTCTAAGCCCATGAGGTTTAGCGATATTACAAGTTAGCATCTTCAAGTTATCAATATATCTGGCAACCCCCTCCAGGTGTAGGGGTTCTTGACAATGAGCCCCCAAACAATAAAATTGCTTGTTTAGGCATTAATGCCCTCCAGTCTAGCAACCTCTCCACGTTACATTGTCACATCAATCCATATTTATATGTCTCTATTTTTGTACACATTTCTTCTTCTTCACATCACCAAAACAAAGAACTGTAACTCCAACTTACCAACAAAAATGTACATAGGAGTCCACCTCATGGTTTTGTCAAATAATAGACTTTTAGGGAGAGAGAGAGATTGTGTTAGGGATTATGCTTTAAGCATTGCCAAGTGCGACAATATGACACAGTGAGTGAAAATCTAACATATTAAGGCAGAATTCGTCAAGTGGGAAAAAATTAGTGTATAAGAAAACATATTTATGGTTTTGAGGCCTACTGTCGAGAATACCATACGTCGAGAGGTTGCTAGATATATTGATAACCTCAAGATGCTAACTTGTAATATCGCCAAACCTAACGGGAAGTGCCTAGTGGGTGTGGAACAAAAGAGTCTTTCACTAGTAGTGCAATAGTTGCCTAGTGAAGAAAAAATGGTATCGCACTAGTAGCGCAATAGCTACCTAGTTGGTGGGAAACGAAAAAGTCTTGCACTAGTAGCGCAATAGCTGCCTAGAGAAGAAAAAAGCTGTACCGCACTAGTAGCGCAAAAGCTCCCTAGCGGGTGTGGAACGAAAAAGTCTTGCACTAGTAGCGCAATAGCTGCCCATTGAAGAAAAAAACTGTACCACACTAGTAGCGCAATAGCTGCCTAGTAGTAGTGGGTGTGGAACGAAAAAGTCTTGCACTAGTAGCGCAATAGCTGCCTAGTAGGGGTGAGCATTTGGATAATTCGGTTAACCAAAATCCAAATTGTTTAAAAGATTTGGATTTCGGTTATTTCGGTTAAAAACCGAATTATCCAAATTAACACCAAAACCGAATTAACTGTTATCCAAATTATCCAAAATCCAATTTTTTTTAGTGAAAACCGAAAAATGAACCGAAATCCAAATATTAGTTAGTTTGGATTTCAATAAACTGAAATTTAGGATTTGTGTTTGATTATTAGATAATTCAATTAATCAAAGTAGACAAAGTCAAAATCAAAATCAAAATATAATTGGATCAATTGATTAACCAAAATTTTAAATTGTTACTAAAAGGGAAAAAATTTGAGAGGTATAAACTCGAGTCACATCACAACACACTCTCAGTTAGAGAAGCCGAAAGCTTATCGGTGGTGAGTGTGGTTTGGACGACCTTGTCTCTCCAGTCTCCACTACGCTATCTTTCTTTCTCTCGGCCTCACGTTTTCCCTACGCCTACGCCAGTAAGAAATGCTATGAGATGTTGTGTTTGTACTGTTGACTCACTTCTCCCGATAGTGCGAAGGGTGAACCTACTGGAGCCAAATATCTTGACTCACTCTGATACTGGGAACTTCTACCCGGGATTCTTCTTTCCAACCAGCTTATTGGGGATAGGGGTTTACCAATACAAACTTTTTAGCAGAGAGACCCTAAAAGTTGGAGAACTTGAGATCTAATACTCTGACATTGCGGAGTGGACTGCTGTTCTGGACAACAATTGCTAGAGTTCTCTTACACTTCTTCGGGATTGAAATTGCATTTGCTTGGATCTTCTGAGACTGATCGTACCTGTGTTTGGACTTTCGACGGCGCAACAAAATCACTGAAAACCTAGATCTTTCCGTTTTGATCTATAATTTTGAACTTGGAACTGTCTACAAGACTCACGTAAGATGGACAGGTCCAGATCGAATAAGAGGAGCTATTATTATGACCACCAGTCACATATGGACTATGATTCGGAACCCTTCTCGAGGACCAAGCCTAGGTATTCAGGCCCTGATAATCCACACCAATTCTATACATCCAACACTCGCCACCACCGCGGTAGCGGTGGATTCAACAGTAGGGGAGGTGGTAGTGGTGGCAGGACTGGAGGGAAGGGAGCGGACCCGTCAGGTACGGTGACCACAACGTATAGGGTCCTTTGCCATGACGCAAAGGTTGGAGGTGTGATTGGGAAATCTGGAAGCATTATAAAAGCCATCAGACAACATACTGGAGCTTGGATCAATGTGCATGAGTTAGTTTCTGATGATGAAGAGCGGATTATTGAAATCTCTGATACCAGGAGGCGGGACCCTGATGGGAGGATGCCTCCATTCTCTCCTGCTCAAGAGGCACTGTCTTTGATTCATGAAAGGATCCTGGAGAGTGAGCCAATTGGTGGTGGGTATAATCAGTACCGTGAAGAAGAGATTGATTATGGTGGGGTTCGAGGCCTTGGAGGTGGCAATAGGGTGGTTACCCGGCTCGTGGTTTCGAAGATGCATGTGGGTAGCTTGTTGGGTAAGGGGGGAAAGATTATTGAGCAAATGAGGATGGAAACAAAGACCCAGATGAGGATTCTTCCACGTGATAATAATTTGCCCAAATGTGTCTCCATGGGGAGGAAATTGTTCAGGTGGTTGTTTCCGGCTCTTGACACTTATGAACTTGCTCTAAGGTGTTCTAATTTGAATTCTGACTTGTGACGTTTGAACTGTGTTTTATACGCATATGTCTGATGTGTTTGGGGGCTGTGGGGAACCAGTTGTGAAGTTTTCAGGTAATCTTTTGTAGGCTTCAGCAAGAGATTTAAGTTTGTTGGCTCCCAGACGATTCAGTCAGCCTATTCAGGTTATTGTAATTCTAATTAGATTTAGAGGTAACTTTGTGGCTCGTCTACCCAATGATGAGCTCAGGGATGGGAAATTGGGGACTGTGAATGTTGTTTAAGTCCTAGTAATTACGTTTGTGTCATTATGCACCATTTGAGTATGGTCTTGAATCATATTCAGTGTCTTGTGTGGATGCAAATTGTTTTATAGGCCTTTTTCATTATTTTGGGCATAATGGATAAATGTTCTATGACTCGAAACAACCAGACTGTGGTTCATATGTCATAGTGCAAATATACTTCATTTGCTGATCATGGATCTACGTATGCATATCCTTCGGATGAGTTTACTCTACTTAATCTCAGATTTGACTGAAATTCACTTGGCCCCAGTGATTTGAAAGTAAAATGGGCCACATTGATTTTTGCAGTTAGATTTCCTTGAATCTGTAAAAAGAAGTTCTTTTGAGGGCCTCATCTCACTCACACTTGTTTGTGTGCCTTGTTTATATCTGAATTTGTTTGCTACAATTCTGCTTTTCCACGCCTGTTCCGCATGACTGAACTTGATGCTGCTTATTCTCATTACCTGCCCAGTTATCTATGAATGTTGTGCTTGATTGTCATCTTCTATTGTTTTTGTCCACATTGAAATTCTTGGATATCTTAGTACCTTATCGTCCTATGTTTCCTTTTTGTGGTCACTTCATATGACTCTTCTGTGCTTACTTTTATCTTGAACGTCTTATGTGTAGGGGGGAAATTAGATGCCGTGAACATTGGACATTTTCACTGTTATATTTCTCCTTCTATCTAAATTAAATCAATTTCTCAGATTGTTGGTGATCCAAACGCGGTGAAGAAGGCCATATCAATTATCTCTTCACGCTTGCGAGAGAGCCAGCATCGTGATCGTAGCCATCTTCAAGGGAAATTTCATTCTGATGATCGTTACTTTGAGGATGACTTTATTGCTCAGAGCAATACCTCTCGAAGGTCATCCTTTGATGGAGATTCTTTTAGCTCGAGGACATCCTCTGATTCACCCAGAAACAGAAATAATAACTATGGTTCTCACTCTTCTGGTCGATTTTACGAGTCTGAAGCTCCCTATGTTGCTGACCTATCACAGACCTCCGAAGACCTTGTCTTTCGGATACTTTGTCCAGTTTACCGACTTGATAGTGTTGTTGGAGAGTCTAATGGGATCATAGATCTGCTCCTAAATGAAATTGGCGTGGATATTAAAGTTTCTGATGCTGTATCTGGATCTGATGAACAGATAATCACAATTTTATCTGATGAGGTACTGTATAATCTAAATTTGGTGAAAGACTACTTATCATTTTCTTTTCCTTTTTTTTTGGTAAACAGAGCTCCCAAGAGTGAGTATATTTCTCTCCCGACAAACTTCATCCTTCATCTTTTTTTAGGGGACTATCTTTTGTCAGCTAGAATAGGCCCAAATCATACTAGGTCATTTTCTGAAAGAATGCTCTTGATATTGTTCCTTTCTCTTTTCTTCTATCATCATAAATCTGAATATTTTTGAAGTTATGTTCTTTTTGTTTTTCATTTTGTCAATTTTTTTTGTTGTGTATGTATGCATCACAGGGCCCTGATGATGAGCTATTTCCTGCTCAAGAAGCTCTATTGCATATTCAGACTCGTATTGTTGATTTGGTTCCAGATAAAGAGAATATCGTTACAACAAGGCTTCTGGTTCCTGCAAGTGACGTTGGATGTTTAAGCAATGATAGCAAATCATTATCTGAATTGGCAAAAATCACTGGCGCTGATATAGAGATCCTTCCTAGGGAAAAGACTCCAAAATTTGTATCAACTGAATTTGAGCTTGTCCAGGTATCGTAAACTTAAATGTTATGGTGTGTTTAATTGTACCGCGGGAGATTAAGCTGTATAGAACTGCCAGCTAGTGGGTGCTTACCTGATGCATTGGGTGGCTCAGCAGGAGATTAAGGATCTAGTTGACATCTGTGGGGTACGGTTGTGTATATTCTAGGTGGTTGATATAAGAGCCGCCCCCATCTGATGCCTATTGCTTCTACGGTACATATAATTAGTTAGAAACAGTGATTGAGATTGCAGCTACGTGTTAAAACTATTTTTCTCCTTGGTATGGAAAACATTTAAAATTACATATATGGAAGACATGGTTTTGATAGGAAGCTTTTGTTGAACCATTTTTTCCGTTAATGGTTAGCTTTTAAAAAAGACTTCCCTGCAGTAGTTTATTATCTTTCTTATCAAGTGGAAGCATGTTGTAGAAACTCAATTTTATTTAGGGAAAATTCACGAGATACCCCTGTTTTCTTTCGTAATTCACAATATCCCTGTGATTTTAGTAATTCAACTTTAAACATGCTTAAATGTTATCCCAAATTGATGAAACTTTACATGGACGATGCTAAAGTGTTATATTTTGGTTCAATATCAAATTTGAAGCTTTTTAAGCTCACATGTGACCTGTGGGACCCAATGAATATGTGACTGTTCATTGGGTCCCACAGGTCACATGTGAGCTTAAAAAACTTCAAATTTGATATTGGACCAAAATATAACACTTTAGCATCGTCCTTGTAAAGTTTCATCATTTTTGGATAACATTTAAGCATGTTTTAAGTTGAATTACTAAAATCAGTATATTGTGAATTACGAAAGAAAACAGGGGTATCTCGTGAATTTTCCCTTTTATTTATAATCTCCTGCACACTCTTTACTTCATTGAGCAATGCCTTGTTGCCATTTGTATATTTATTTGCTCTCCGGAAACTGAATTGAACGATTTTATCTTTCTTACTTCAAACTCACAGCTATATTAAGATGCTTTTCTCTTTTGCTCTTATATATATTTGCTCTTTCTCCTCTGCAATTTGGGAGCAGACTAAAAAAACTTGTAACATCCGACAGATATGTAGTTTCTAATTATGCATCTGAGAGGAAATTGGTGGAAAACAAAGAAAGATATTTGAAAGGAGTAAAGATTTACTGATCTCATGGCCTTGTACGCTCTGCCTTGAAGCTACTATCTAGAAATTCTCTTTCACTTCTTTTGGCCATGAGAACTAGAATTTATACCCTGCGTTCTTCTCTTGCTTTGCGTTTCGAATCCTGAAAGTAGCATGGAAAGGATATGTTTTATCAAATGGAGAGTTAAAAATTGCTTTCTTTCTTTATGCCAAGGGGAGGGGAAAAATGGATAACTGTCACTGCCACAGCGTACCTAAACTAAAGTGCTTTTATTTTTCTTTCTTTACTTACTTAAGATTGTAGGAGAGATAAAACTGCTCGAGATGCCGTAATTGAGATGACTGCAAGGCTGAGGAATTTCTTGTATAAGGATTTCTTTCAGAGAGATATGCAGACTCTACCTGACTCAGCTAAAGATAATTTCACACCTGAAAGAGAATTTTCTGGCAATCCTAAGGAAGCTCAAGAAGGCTCCAGAAGTGAACCTTCTGCTTTAAAATCTGAGTATCTACAGCCTGTGTCAGTGGGGAAATTGCCCAAGGTAACTTATCATCTCTACAAGATTAACAAAGACTTCTTTCGCTGCTTTATCTGGATCTCTCTGCAGGAGAATCGTGGAATTGTTTTTTTTTTGTCTGATAGATATGTTTCCAAAATCTTCATTTTTAGTTTGTTTGCTCTTATATGGAATCAGTGTTTACATGATTCATTGGCTGGGTGATATTCTGCGATCTCGTAGTTATAAGAACCTCAGACATTCAGATCAGATACATGTAGGCCTGATATTCTTGAATTAGCTGAAGAAACTTAACTTTTTTTTGTTACTATAAATATTAAACGCTTGAAGTTGGAAATGGGTTCCTGGGACGAGGTGAACAATATAGTTGGTGACCCAAAAGGGTATTGGGGAGCTATTGCTGCTTTATCTACGAGTCCGCTGTCCTGGGTTGCCTCCGTTTGCCCTAAATAAATCCTGTCTCGGGCTTTCTTTGTTGTTTTTGTTGTCTCTGTTGTATTTTAGTCTCTTAGTCTACATTAGTCCTTGTTGTTGGTACCGATTGTAAGCTGGATGGAGCTTAGTATCATGTTAGTCAGGTAGAATTATGCTACTGATCGTAGGTATCATTCAAGTGTATGCATTTGGAACCTATTTCCCTTGCATGCACTACCTGGCTACCTTTGAGACTATCAATAGTCTCAACTATGTATTCCTCACCTAAATTTAATAGATCTTGATTTCGGAAAAAAACAAGATCCCTGGGGCTATAGAGGCTACATTCACAACCCCCACTCCTGTAGCTGGATATAAAATTCTACAGAGTATACACTTTAATATATCAATCTTTTATTTTGTTTGCAGGAGTTCTCGATGATGAACGATGACCGATTGAGACAACCCCAGAATGATCAGGTTGACACTGCAGCTGCAACTCCTACCGCAACTGTGCCTACACCTACTGCAACTGTGCCCCCACCTAGCTCGAAAAGGTTAACATATCAGCCCTGCTCATTTGCATATATTGTACCTGCTGTTCTAACTTCTTTTTTTAATTTCATCTTTCCGGTTCTGTTTGCCAGATTCCAACTCTCGATGGTCAAAAGGAGCACCTTGGAAGTTGTCATACCAGAAAATGCTGCCAGTAAGCTCTTAGCAAAGCAAAGAAACAAGCTTGCTCAGATTAGTGAGGTAAGGGTTTATTTTCACTCTTTTTCTTTGTTAATCAAGTAGTGTAGTAGTCGAACTTAACCCTATGCTGTATAATATTAATTTTGAGCAGCTATCTGGAGCCAACGTCACCCTTGAAGAAAATCCTGAGGCAAGCGAGAAAGTTATCAGAATAGCAGGCACACCTGAGCAGTCTGAGAGAGCCCAAAGTTTGCTTCAAGGCTTTCTCTTAAGCAGTGAGTAGTCTTTTTCCATATGTGCACTTTGCATTTATGTAATTTTTTACTTTTTGAAGAAAAGAAATTACCTGCACAATTGCCTATCTTTCCCTTTTTCAATTCCACAAGCCTTCCGTTTTATCTTTTTTCAGTTCAAGAGGATGGTCCCTGAATCATGTAATGGTCTCGACAACCTCAGCTTCAATTCGTTTTCGGCCTCATGACCTCCAGCTGCCTGTTTTAGCAGTTTTTAAATCTTTGAGAGGGCGAGTAGTTTGTATGATTTTTTTGGTGTTTACATATGGGGTTGTGCTTGTTTGTGCTAGTATGTACATAGAAAGACTGAGGGCGTTTGGGAGGGACATATATAATCAGTTCCCCCATCAGTCGTCGCTCCAACTGTTTGCTACCACGTTTCCTCTCACTGGAGCGGATAAATTAGTCACTAGTCGCCATCATCATTAGTCTACTGTTTTGCATCTGGATCTGTCATGTTTGGCGTACGAGATTATCTTGATGTATGGTTCCCATATAACTTGAATATAATCAGGAAGTGGGAAAGCTCTTGTTATACTATTGCAGGAGTTGTGACAGAAATTGTACTGGTACATCAGATTTGTTGGTTTTCAGCTACATTGGGTTTTCCCAGTGGAAGATTTTGATCCATATGGATGCAACGCCTCTCATCACCTTCACAGAGTGCTCTCTTTTGCAACATTGGATTGATGATAGTTCTTTCCTCCTGATTCCTTAGCCGAGATCTATGCTATGCCCTTGCTATGTGCTCTTCTCCCTGCGTTGGAGTTTCATGGGTCTGGATCTGAGTGTTTCACCCTTCCGCTGATCTTCACCATTGTTTGCATAGAGCTATATTTTAAACTTGAATGGTCTGAGAGCTGGTTGTTAGATAGTTGTATATAAGAGGGGGTGTTATAAATGGTATTAGAGTTGATTTGGGAATGTTAGGATGGATTATATGCAGGGCGGTCCAGAAATAGAAGTTGAGGATATAGAAAAAAATATAAAAAGTTAGGGGTCTTTAATCAAAATTTTCTAAATTTTTTTTACACTATAATTGTGTAATTTAGTAAAGTTAGGGGTTGTTTTGTACCCCTGTCTCTGCCACTGATTATTTGCACCTATAGTTGAAGAAGTCTATGAGAAATGAATATTAGACTTGCAATAAGGAGATCATAATCTTTAGTGGGTATGTGATATTCATCTCACACCGAGATATCAGTAGTAAAATGAGTAGTTTATAAGGATATATATGAGTTGATTACAATAGTAAAATTCTCCACTGTTAACCTAAGTGAGGATAAAAGGTTTAATGAAGCTATTTATCAAACTTAAGTGACTTGACAGACAGGTCGGTAGACTATAAATAATATACTCCTTGAAAGAGTCTTGCTTCGATGGACTAGGGAATTTTCAGAAGATGAATATAAAACATGTGTGTTGATTGTAATTTTGACAAGTTAGAGAAGGGAGTAATGATAAAAGGGGAGAGATGAAATAAAGTGATTTGATTGCTTCATGTTAAGCTCCATCATGTATAAATAACTTGCAAGATCAAATATCTCCACCTCCAAAGGTAGGTACTAATTGCTTGCTCTTGAGTGAAAAATATGTTTTTTTATCTAATGGGCATATATAATAATGTTCAGTATGGATAAGTGTTAAAAAGTCTAACTTGAAACGTGGTAGTCTATACAGTTGTAACAACAAAAGTCTTAAAAGTAGCATATAGTAAAACGGGCCATATTGAAAAAGGGATATAGCCTTAGAAGAATTTGTTTCATTAAACATTATTGATATACAATGTAATCAGGTACATGATGAAAAAACAAAAACTTATAAAAATCTCAAGATATTATGTCATGTATCGAATGAGATGAAACCAATGTAAACCAGCTGGATACAAATATGTGTTTATATGGAAATGAAACAAAGACGACTTGTGTTGTTGTACAAGATTTTTCACCAAGCCCTGACAATGCTTATGAAAGACATTATCCTCAGTACAAAAAATATATGAAGGGTTGAAATTATATATATTTTTTGATAATTAGATGCCCAAAGGCTTTATTGATATGATAATCGTACAACCGCCTACAAGAGATGGAACTAGCAGGAGCCTCATTAAAACCTCGTTGGGCAAAACCCTTTGAAAAAAATCCCGACAAGGAAAAAGAGTACCCCAGCTAGTTTGATGAACACCCAAAACAAGCTACCCATCCAGTACATGACGTGTCTACACACCCAAAAAATATACCCATCCTTACAGCCTTGAGCCGTTCAACTGCTAATTTTCAGCGCCTTCCACACTTATCCTTCCACTGTCACTAGCCCTATAACATTACAGCCCCTGCAAAATGCATGCCAAGTTTCTATGCTCAACAAACAGATCACACCCTAGTGCCATGTCGCCCCACCATCCTTTTGTCCAAATCCACGTTTCACGTTTTGCTGCCTTAGCGATCACTTCTGGGATAAATACACCTTCATTAAACAACACATCGTTCCTCGAATTCCATATGCACCATACTGTATAAAAAATGATGACCTCCTGACCTTCATAGAACGCTTTGGCAAGCGAATCCCCATCCACGCAGAAAACACCCTGTAGCAAAGATCTTGACCTTCTATAGTTGGGAAGCAAATTCTAACTCCCCACCATCTGAATATTTCAGCCCAAACTAGAACTGTTTTCCTGCACACAAAGAACAAATGCCCCCTTGTCTCAACAACCCTCCCACAGAGCACACAATAACAACTACCTAACGCAATTATATCCCTCTCCAGTAGAAAATCTCGGGTAGCCAACCGACCAAAGATCACAAACCAAAGTAAAGTTCTACTCTTGGTAGAGCGAAACCACCCCACATGGATTTAAAATCCATCGTCGGATCACCAACACCACTGCCAACTAGAATACGGGCCATTTTTTGACTTCATACATACCCGATTTAGCTCCCCTCCACAATAATCCTGTCATCACCTTCTTTGGTTAAAACCGCACCTCCAACTGCCACCTAAAATTCCCTCAAATTCACTTCCTCTTGTCTCCCAATCCTCCTAGTCCAGATGAAGTTCCAAGTCCATTGATCCCCATCCCAGAAGCCAACGTCAGAGATGCTACATTTCTTCTGCGCACTAACTCATACAGAAGGAATCTCACCCTAGAGATACATCACCTAACCACTTCTTGTGCCAGAAAGATGTTTTCTGTCCCGATCGAATTTCAATATCCATATGCCTCACTAAACGCTTCTAAAACCTTTGGTCACCAATAGTTGCTTTAACTATCGAGGCCCAGATACTAGGATATCGCTGGTTACGCCACCACTCAATACCCATATGTGACCCATTCTTGGTTTATATACAGAGATGACAGTACGTTTCTAGAGAGACGAATCCCTTGCACAGAATCGCCACCACCATTTTGCCAACAAGCTAATTTTTTTATTTTTACTTTATTAATGCCTAGCCCACCCATATCTCTTGGTCTACAAATTTCTTCCAAGAGACAGATGGTGCTACTTTGCCCTCTTCTTTCACCCAAAAAACTTCTTTGAAGGCCAATTATCTTCTTTGGATTGTAGCAGGGACTGGGAAAAGGCTTGCATAATACATTGGCATGCGGCAAGCACCCGATTTAATAACGGTAGCACCTACCAACCTATCTACCTTTGATAGAGAGCTAGCTTTCCATTTTGACAATTTCACTTCAATCTTCCTGATAACCGGGTCCCACGTAACTACCTTCTTCGGGTTCACACCCAAAGGGCAGCCAAGGTATTCCGTTGACAATTGCTTAATTCCACAACCAAGTGTTTCTACAATCATTCTATCCTCAACTTCATTTGTATTATATACAAAATGCAACAACTTTTTCCATATTCAACTCCAAACCACTCATTTCCGCGAAGAGAGAATGATACAGCAAGCTGCTCGATAACCTCCTCGTATATCGGTTCCAAGGGGTATCATCCGCAAATCGTAGATGGGTAAACCGTACCTTGTCCCTACCAACAGTCAGCCCATGAAAAGTCCTTACTTCTACAACTTTAGTAATCATCCATCTCAACCCAACTACTGCCAAGACAAACAAGAGCGGGGATAAGGGGTCGCCTTGCCTTAGACCCCGTCTCGCCTTAAAGGGTGTTGTGGGAGACCCATTAATCAATATTGAGATTTGCACCATTTCAATGCATTCTGCAATCCACTCAATCCATTTATCACCAAATCCAAATCGGGAGAGCATGATTCCAGTAAATTCCCATTGTAGGCAATCATATGCCTTCCGAAAATCCACCTTCTCTAGTACCCCTTTGTGTTTCCTCCTTCTTAGCCAACCAACAACCTCATTTGCAAGAAACGGCCCCTCCAACATCTGTCTACCACCAATAAAAACAGAATGTGTCTCACCAATCAGTCTCGGGAGTACTCTACTCATCCTGTTAGCTAGAACCTTTGAAATGATTTTATAAACACTCCCGATCATACTTATAAGCCTGAAATCACCAAGGTTCACTACTTCAGGCTTCTTTGGGAAAAGGATAATCCATGTTGTATTTAAGCCTCGTTCCAATCTTCTTGTTTCAAAAACTTTCTCACCTCCTTGGCAAAATCTGCTCCCAAACAGTCCCACATTTCTTTGATAAATCTTAAGTTGAATCCATCGTAACCCGGTGTCTTACTCCCATCACACATCCACACAGTACTCCTTATCTCCCCTAAACTGGGAATCACTTCTAACATAGCTCTCTCTTCTTCTGATATCTACGGACACATACTTCTGGTGGTGCCTAATCCGTGCAATACCTTTTTGTCATATATGCTCTTGAAATAGCTAATAACCTCCTGCCTGATTTCATTAGGACTACTGATGAGTGTGAAATATGAATGGTTTTAGTGGTCTTTAATGTCTAATTTTTATACGCGTATCGATAATATTCCACATTTATCTTACGTTTTCCTTTGGTTTGTTGTTTGTTAAGGCTTGATACCTTTTTCTATGTTAAATGCATAGAAAAGCCAAGGAAACAGTAGATTAACTCACAAGGGAGATGGTGCAACAAACGGGGGTCGAATTGGAGTCAGAACGATGAATTTAGAGGATTTTGAAGGGGTGTCCGAGCTTGTGTCCGAACTTCCAAGCTCGGACGCAAGTCGAGAGTTCATGTGTTGTGCCTGATGAAATGTCCGAACTCCAGTCCTAACTTCGAAGTTCGGACATGGTTCAAGAATCACAATGAGAAAAGTCGGAAGTCTGACCTACGGTGCATGTCCGAACTTGTGTCCGAACATCCAAGTTCGGACACAAGTCGAGACTTTTGGAACTGGAGCGCTCAAAACATGTGTCCGAACATTGAAGGTCGGACCAATGTTCGGACGCGACTAAATTCTCACCAGAAGTTTGGCGTTTTGAAGGGAAAGGAGGAGAAATTCTATTTAAAGTGACCTAATCTGAGTGAAGGAGAAAAACACACTATCTATCATCGCATCACGACACTCTCACGCTGGTAAACAAACGCTCTTTCCACTCATCCACACCATCACCATCAGCAATCAGCTTCACCTTCATCCACATTCACCAAGCACATTATCATCATTGAGGAGGAGCATCGACAGAAGGGAGTCAGATCATTGTCTTCAACCTTGCGCCGGCAGTCTCTGAGTCTGGATAATCACTCAATTCGAGGGTTTTTCTTCCCTTAGATGAATTCTCTTTTGATTGTATTTATTCACTTCTTTGCAATGTCTGGCTAGTAGGGATTAACTCTGGGGTAGGGTTGTTTTCGATGGATACAATTTAGTTAAGATTTCTGCAATTTGATTATGGGATTGTAATGGATTGTTTCTAGGTTAATGATTATCATTCATCTTCTCTATTAAATTTGCGCATTTATAGAGTCATTTTGTGAATCCTGTTAGGAATAGACAAGGTGACTAATAGGAAGTTCGAGTTAACATGGAGATTTGGGGAAAGATTAGTCGGATAGATAATTTTACCTACAAACGTTAACAATTCTTCGCACGTAATCCGCCTATATGTGTTTTGCCAACTGCTAGATTAGAGTTGACATGTTCTGATAGGTGAGCTCTTCCTTTACTAAGATTTAGGATCGAAGAGAGCTTAAGAATTGGCCTTTCCGTTTCTCATAATTGAATTGTAGATTTTACTAGATTTATCCAACAAAGAACAGCCCAACCCGGAGTTTCATTCATTTCACTGAACTCACCAAGTTACTTTCATTAATCGTTCATCTAGTTTTTAATTTGCGTTTTTCTCAATTCAGTTACAAAAACAATTCACAACCCCCCTGAATTTCCAGTTTTCTTAGGACTTAGGCTTAATTATTCAAGTCCCGTGGTTCGATACCTGGTTACTCAATTCCATATACTATAGTGACCGGGATTTTTGCAACCCGACAGGCTTTTCATTCTATTATTTTCTAGATTGATCAATTTAGTTTTAGTAGAACAATTTCCCTGTTTGCAAAATGGCGCCGTTGCCGGGGACTTGACTTTGTCTAGTCCTTAGCCTTGGTTGTCAATTGTTTTTACTTTATTTTTATTTGCGCTATTTATTTCCTTTTTGTTTCAACTCGGTTATAGTATTAAATCTGCATTGCATTTGCTAATTTTGTTTTGATTTTTAGAACAGTTTTGAAATTTATTCCGTTTGAACAATTGTGCTTTATTTTTTACATTACATTCAGCATTTTCGTAGTTGTTTATACGCATTTTAATTTGTTTTGTTCGGTTCTGTTCATACAACCACTAACTTAGAAAAAAAAACTTCGTGTTTTATTTGTGTAACTGTGCAGGTGTTTGGTGAATGCACGGTACCCGATCTCGAGGCCCACCAAGATTCAATCTAGACCTAGAGATCAACCGTACAACTCGTAGGGCAAGAGAGCACTTACCTTCACCATGGCTGCCAACGGACCAGTAAATAATGAGCAAGCCACATTGGGAAGAATTAATCGTCCGCCAGCTGCTCCTAGAAGAGGACCTGTAACTCTACCAAATCTCACACCGGAGTTAACAGCAGAATGGCAAAACTAAAACCAAGCCATCAAACAAATGTTGTCAGGAATCATCCAGCAGGGACCTTCTCAGGCGCAGACCCGACTGATGCGCTCGACCATGTCCATCATTTCTTAGTTCATCTGGATTCGTTGGGGATGTCTCAGGGGCTAGAGGAGTATGCTTGGCTGTGCTTATTTCAGCACAGTCTCTCAGGGGAAGCATCGAAGTGGTTCCATCGTCTACCTCCAGGTATCATCACTACCTGGGAGCTGATGTAACACCCCTACCGCTAATACCGTCATTACCGTACCATACTTACCTTCGCAGCGGATATTACTTACTCGACGGCGGGTGTACAATGCCGTTAGTCACCCACGTGACTAACAGGCGGTTACAATACTACTTACTATCGGTCTGATGAACATGAACATACCGAGTACTCTACACATTACATTACTTCCCATTGCATACTCATCCATAATACATACACAACTCCATTATGATACTGTACCGAGTATACTACACCCTCCTTAATTATTACTGATACAGTTTACTTCCAAATTCGCATTACAATACAAGTACCAATCCCTACTATACAACTACCCATGCTTACGTAGCAGTCCCCGTCCTACTCTCTCGAACGGTGATCAGCTTCGGGTACCTGCACACTAAAAATGGTCCCCCGAAGGGGTCAGCTTACGCTGAATATGAAATTCGCATATACCGCGTGCTAACCGCGGTACATCGACTACTTTGGGTCGAATATACATGGAGTTCATTTACATGCATACATACATACTCATACTACAACAATACATGCATACCATACAATTCCAATACTTACCAAGGAAGACAGTTCGATAGTCAACCATTCGTACTAGTTACTTACTCGTTGCTACTTCGGGGTTGTTCGATATTCATTACACTACTCCTAACTACTCCTCACTTGTTGCTCGTTACTTACTCTTACATACTCATCACTCCATGCTCATATCCTTACTCGTACATGCTCTTTACTCCATACTCGTTACTAATGCTTGTGCATACTCGCTACTCAACTCCTTACTTACTTATACGTACTCAATACTTACTGCTTACTCATACATACTCAATACTCGGTACTCATCGCATACTCATACTCACTTCTTACTCAATACTCTTTACTTCTCATACATACGCAATACTCGTTACTCATACTTTGGTCTCTGGGCTGAGTCATACTGAAGACTCGCCACCGGACCTACAATACGAGGGCTGTACGATCAGCTCCTCAAATACTCAAATGTCCGTACTACCGGACTACTCGTATTCCCAACACTCTTCTCTCAGAGTATAATACAATCTTACAGATTAGCCTAGAAGTATCTCTCTCGATAACCTCCACTGGCTTAGGGAATTACTACTGTCTAGTATCCTCAGGTTTAAGGGTTTCCCCAACATATCGGATGCTCTCATATACGGGACATACTTACATTAGTCGGGTCCTCTCATAATGGGTCGACCAATTACTAAGGGGTTTGGAGATCCCTCATCATTCTTCACTACTCTCATGGTTCATGTTTGTACCAAGATTAGTTCCTCTACCAGAGGTTACTTACTTACTTCCACTACTTATTGTGTGTGGATTATTCATTTCGATTCTTCTCCGTTATCGGGAGGTTGTTACTCCCGTACACTCTCTCACATTCTAGTGAGTTTATTGGGTTGCGTTATCGTTGTGATTCGATAGTTTAGTGCGTTGTTATTGTTCCATTGTCTCACAATAAGACTCTTACTACGAGTCATTACATACAAGACTCATCTATGAGTCGATCTACGCACCAAGTAAGCCACACAATCAATTCAAGAAAGGTTAGCTCATGCAACATACAGCAAGACATGCAAAGAAAGGCAATAAACCGTTTTCATGCTTTAGTCTTGATTAGCCGGCATACAGCACACAAATCAATGTAACTCGGTTAGCACGTGGGGCATGAGAAAATCATACCTTTCCCGGGGTTAGCTCTACCGTGTGTTCCCTCGTTCCTTGGTTCACACTTGTTCCTCTGATAATGTTCCAACATTATTAATACTATATTCTTACAATACACAAATAATCGCTACTCCCGTATTTACCCCTTATCCCGGTGTACTTAACGTTCTTATACTTACCACTTCCTTACTAATCCTCTTACTTGTTTCCCATTACATACTTATTGCTTTACCACTAATGTTACACTAAAGGTGTATTACCAAGGTCCTTTATATATGTACATATCCTTATATATACATACATATGATTACTATGTTACTATTTTTTTTTTTTTTATAAGTTAGGGCCGACCGACCCACCGACCGACCCAACCCTTTGGGTCGGTCCATTCCAGTAAGTTTTCCGTCTTCTGAAATTGTCCCGACCGACCCAGAACTGTTCGACCGACCCATACACTTCTGGGTCGGTCCATTACCGAAAGTTTCAGTCCGTTGTCTAAGCTCCGACCGACCCATGTCCGACCCACGGCTCCTGGGTCGGTCCATTCCGAATGTTTTGGTTCTGTGGTCTGTACCCGACCGACCCACCGTCCGACCAACCTCTGGGTCGGTCCGGTCCAGAACCTACCTACAGCTTTTGTTTTTCACTTCTTTCCTTACTCATTTCTTCCCCAATCTTCCTACATGTAATCCCACATGATTAGCACTAATTAGGCTTCCTAAATACCTTAATCCATCCATCAAATCCATTACTAAATCCATCAAATAACTTACTCAATTTCCTCACTTATTTCCTCACTTTCCAACACTTGTAACAGTTTTTGTTACTCTTATGCTACAGATTTTACAACTCAATTCTCCATCCAATACTTCCTCAACCAATGTCATTCCTAGCATTCTACAATCTCTACTTACCATACCAATTCATCCCCAAGTCAATACACTTTCTATACCCAAGTTCCAACACTCCTTTACCAAATTCTGCACATTAAATTCTTCCTAGTTTCACAATACATTTTGATGCCTCCCTTGCTACAGATTTTGTAGCTTAACTCCACATACTACTATCATCTTTCCATGGCTTCTAAACATCCTTACTATCCCCAATACACACCTTGGTTTTTCCCATTCACCAAGTCATTCCTTATTGCACAATTCCTACCGAAATTTTGCCATAACTCATCTACTTTCCTTACTTATTCACACACATCCTTTCTCATCAAATTCATACCTATTCTAGCCAAACCACAAGGGTTCTACCAGCACACATATACAATCCCAATACAACAATACTCCTTCAATCACAATACCAATACACATATACAATTATACTTGGCTCTAAGGCCTACAATCCACATACTTACTCTTAAATACACAAATTTCACAATTCTCAATACTAGTACAAGTTTTGGGTTCTTTAAATGTTTTGCCCATTCCCATTACACTAATGCAATAAAATTTACATTAGGAAGGAGCTCTTACCTTGAGCTTTTATTCCTTCTTTCTTTTCCATTTCTTCTTCTCTCTTTCTTGTTCAAACCGATCACATGGGGAATGGAGTTGCCAAACTCCATTCCCATCACCCAAGCACACAAAGACAAGCATAATTAATCTACTAACCCTCTCATAACACTAATTCATATAAGTGTTTAAAATACAATTCTAGGGTTTACCTTTGGAGTGCTTTAGAAGGGGTTTTAGCCCTTGGTTCAAGAAGAAGAATCCACCACCATTGCTAGGTGAAATTGATGCTCAAAAGAAGAGAGAAAAACAAGGCATTACAAGGGGCTAAAAATCGGCCACCATAGAAAATGAAGGAAAGAGGGTTTTTTCTTGAAACTTTTTACCTTAGGAGGAAAGAGGAGACTCCAAGCTTCACAATGGTGTGCTTTTCTCTTCAAATGGGGAAAACCCATGGAGATGAAACTCATCCTTTTCGAATTTTGAAAAGATAGAAATGTAGAGGAGGATGAGGGGATTACAAATATGTAATTTATTTTGCATTTGGGGCTCTCATGTAGCTAGAGCTTGTGGAGGAAGGTGAGGAAGCCATGGGAGCTTCCTTTGGGGGCTTCAAAATCGTCCCAGCAGAGCAAGGAGGAGGGAGGATCCGATGGAGAAGGAAGGAGGGAAGGAGAGAAGAGAGAAATGAGGGGGAGAGAGAAAAGGTAAGTGCCTTTTTGTCCTTTTGTTCTACTTTGCTTTTTGACTCTACATTAATTTAGCTAGTTACATGTGTGTGTGAGAGGAGCTGTTTACACTAATAAAAACCGGCCCCCACACTGTTATACTAGCTGGAGCGTTTTTCGTCTTTTACAGAAAGCGCTCGTTATTTTACCCGGTTTTGATACTATTCAATAACCGGGCCCGTTTTCCGGAATTTTCTCGTTTCTTTATTTTACTGGTTATTAAGCTTCCATAACACTTAATAATTATTATTTAATGATTTATAATTTTTACGGGTCTGTTTGACCACTTAAAATCACGTTTTCGGGTTTCCTCGAAAACGTGCGCTAATGCTCTTTTAGCGTTTTGATACATTTCTTGGTTCCGTTTTCTTCGGGAATCATTCCCGTATACTGATTAGGCATGATAAGCCTTAGGAATCCTTACAATACTATAACCGAGGTCTCGTACCTCCTATGGTTATTTAACGCTCATTTAGCGTTTTTCGCTTTCTAAGCGTTTTTCTTCATTTCTTTGGATTTATTTCCTTTACCAAAATTACTTAGGCACTATTAGGCCCTTAAATACTATATTAGAATAATATAATCACCATATTTAAGTTCGGGGTATTTCAATCTACCCCCCTTAAAGAACTTTGCCCTCAAAGTTGGTGAATCTAATACTGTTACTCGTACATAATACTCATGCTAAGGTTATGACCTCTACATATACTTTGTCAAACTCCAAATGTCTGACATGATGCATACTACGCATCCAAACAGCATGTCACTGCATGCATAGCAATCAAAAATATCCGTTTTACTTCTCTCCAAGGGGGTCCACCCGAAGGCAATTAGGTACCATCCTCCCCCAATGGAGAGTGATCCCTCAGGTACCGGTCACGTTTGAACACTTACGCTTTCTGGTTCACGGCCGTCATGACTTGAGCACTTACGCTTTCTGGCTCTACGGTCCTTTGGTTCTGATCAAATTCATTTGCACATATAGAGATCCTCCGGCACTTACTCATACTTACTTACTCATACTGTACTCATACTTACTCATACTTACTCGGGACTACGCTGCCCCAGTGCCTTTGGAAAAATACAAAACACACACTGTTACCGTACCATCGGTGTAGTGGTTTCAAACTACTCTACACTTCCACGGACTCAAAACTAGCTTCTCCTCCTATGGTTTCGACCGGATACCCGTGCCTAGGCATGGAGGTCCACTAGCGCCCGTGGGAGCGGTTTCAAAACCGATCCTCATTCTCAATTTTGAAGAAAACATTGTACCAAAATAGTTTGGAAATTCATTTTGAAAACTTGCATACATCTCCCAATATTCATTTATGATGATATACCTATTACTAGTGTCATTGTTGTGACCACTTAAGGGAGCTTCCAGAGTCCTTCAACCACAATGTGATCAGCATTGGTGTTGAATTATCCTTCCACCCCAATTTGTGTTCGGCTTCCTTGATCGCTAGCAAATCAAGTTCCACTTCCCACCTCAATACAACAGACAGATTGTCAAGCATTATTTCATTTTCTATCTTGTTAGTCTTGCTACTCGTAATCATACACATACATTTTCCAATTTATATTGCTCACTTACTTGCTTACTAATCATTCCATCCGTCATTACTACATTTCCTCCAACTACTATACTCAAGAAATTCGTGGGTATACCATCCCATTAAGTTGCTATACTCCAATTTATACTCATAAAATACATCGGTTGTACACCGATTCATACTCATTACATACTTCGGTTCCATACATACTCATTACATACATCGGTTCCATACCGATTTATACTCCTCAAGTCTCCCATACATACTCATTCTTCATACTGTTACCAGTCGGGGTACTCATTCCCTGGAGTTTCTCTACTCCTTTTCCTATACTTTACTTTTCCCAATTACCACAATTATACAATGAGTGAATACAAATGTTTATGTAACATAAGTATCAATCATTAAAACAAATACCTTTGCGCTATGCGCATTGTAGTTTACGCACCTATCACGTAAAACATACATTTCGCGGTTTTCGCTCTACCCCCCTTAAAGGGATTACGCCCACGTAATCTACCATGTGTCAACATTGGACATTGGTCGAGGGCATTCAGCCGTCAAGGAGTGGTTCAGCTTCCATGCGGTCTATTATACAATGTTTCTTGATCAACGGGTCTTAACCGTATTATCGGTTAGTCCCTGCATCAAGAATTTTCATCGGAGTTATTCAACTCTTAACCGGATTCGGTTCTAGCCTAAATGGCTTGAGGCATTGGTGATTAGCCTTTTATTCACTAGGTGTATAATTCTGGGCCCACTAGCTTCTGCTGCGCGACCCTGATAACTTAGGTGATTCGCCCTTCTCGTTATCCTTAACGTGTTACACATCACCTTTGTCCCTCTTGATGTGGGAACAAGGTTTATTAACCAAGTGTGGTATTCCTTTACCGTGCTCGAACTCGATGAGTTTTAGATTTATAATCAGCTCTTTGGCAATCTATATGCATACTGTCGTGTCTGTAGTGATCATTCACTTGATTTCTCCGACTTATTGTCGGTTGAGGTTAAGTCACTACTGGGTTGTAGTGCTTCCTCTACTGTTAGTAGCTTCCGAATTGTACCAGTTTTCCTGGTTCATTACAAGTGTTCTTTACTTGTATGACCTTGCATTCTCAATGCATCGGTCCTTGTGACTTTCTTAAGTCTCCTTTCACCTTTATTCCTGTGGAATTCACATCTTGTGATTGTTGGTGTTTGACACTCATCGTGTCTCCTTGGCCTTAGGTCGCATGGTTTTTTTCTAGGCTTTTGCTTGACTGGCTTAGGCCATGTCTACTGGTGAAAGGAATAGTTTACCACAATTTACCTTTCCTCATATTCCACTCGATCATTACCGCTCAATGCAATACCAAAACACTCAGTCCTACAGAGTGCAGAGGCGTAAACACTTGACAGTAACTCTCTTTTGAGATCGCAATAGGACTGATTGCTACTCTTTCAAGTGTGCTTCATCATTTGGTGCAGACTTCTGGCTTATTGCCCAGTCTGTCCACCATCTTGTATTAACAAGTCCATAGCATTGGTGATTATTCATATACATTGGTGGCCTGATGCGCACCATGTTCTTACAGATTCCCAATATTGGTTTACATGGCATCCACCGTTGCTGGCTTCAGCTCATGCATTTTTATCCTTTATACAATGGTTCCCCATGTATTTGGCAAATACAGAATATGGTATTCCTTTATTTTTCTGAGCTCTCTGAGCATCATTGGTTTTATAACCGGTTACTCCTTGGTTGTCACATTGCTGTTGAAGCTTATTTCACATTGTTTGGCAATAATTATATGCTCAAGCTTGACTACGTTAGTAGTTCTGAAAGGAATATATTTCCCGACAGTTACTGATGGTCCCTTTCTTGGGATCCATATGTTCACCGCTCTTGCGGTCTCACATTTATGAGGGTATCCTTGCTTGTTGGTCAATAAACTTTATTAGTGTCGTCCTTGACTATTTTCCATGTGGTCCATAACTGGTTTTGCAACCGTTGAACTCTGTAATGTAATAGTTCCATGGCGTACTGGCCATATTGCCTAGAGCTCTACTCATCATAGGCTGTTCCAAGGTGGTTACTTCTCCATATGCCATAGAATAGCTTGGAGGTGATACTGGGCTCCATGATAAGATCGTTGCATCACGCTTCCGTTCGTTGGAGGCCCTTTCGTATCCTGGTATTGATTGATACCGTTTATTAATTTGGGGTATCCCCTGTCAAGTGGGATCCCTTCGGTGTTCTAACCGAATGTTCGTTCCAATTGTGGTGTTCTTATCACGATATTTCGTTCAACCTTGTTGACTTGATACCCTTTATGGATTGCTCCTGGGTATTACTGATTATGCTATTGCATCTGCTTGATGTTTATGAGTATGTTCATTTGTTATCCCACCTTGCGGTTCTGGATCTGAGTTATCCGTTGAGGGTTACAGTGGCTCCCGTTCTTAGGGTAGACCATTGTGTTTTTCCTTGTGTTATAACGGATTGGTATTCCTTCCGGCGATGAATGGTATTTCGGTACCTTGCCACATCACTCTGTGTGTTTGTGGTAGTTGTTCTGGGAATCCTATCCCGTTCATTGAACACTAAAGTGTTAGTGTTAGGCATTGCCTTACTGTGTTTAGACTGCGTATTCCTTCCAGTCGTCATGTTTTACTTTAGTATATTCGAGACATGTCCAATGTCTTTATTCAGTTGTTGGTGCTTCTCGCACTTTAAACTCTTCATTGTTCTCCTGGAGTGAGTTTCTGACTCCTTGCATGTAGCTTACCTGAGTTTCCTTTGCTCGTTTGAGGTATCTAACTATTCTGTTTTGTATTTACTTATGGTCCGTAGAACAGAGTTGACTACTTCCCGTGTTTCGTACACTACATGTATACATACGTGGGTACCGTCTTGGCACGTTCCACTTACCTAACTATTGTCAGGCCCGCAAGCTCCTTCGGAGTGCGGTCGTCCCACATCCCGTATTTGGGTACACTAGTAGTGTTCGTCACACGCCTAGGTGAAGTATTCTATTGTCAACTCTTCTTGTATCACTCTATGATACTCACCGATATTCCATCTGTTGGGTTTTAAAATCCAATGTTTTGAAAGAAGGTTTGTGGTTTTTGGAGAAAAATTTTGGTTTTTGAAATAACGGTTCGGTGTTAAAGAAATTCTTCATGGCGTTGCCAAGTTTGTGGTCTTGACCAAGTTCAGCTTCTTGCTGACTGGTAGTCTCTTAATACAATGGTCGGCCGTTAGGCCTTCCCGAGGGTTCGTTATTTAAATCCTTAGGATTGGTAAGTCCTATATTTGCTCATTCGTCGTAGGGGATCCTGCATTTGCTCCATTCGTCATAGTGGTACTGTAGTAAGTATTTGCGATTTGGTAAAAGTATTCCAACCGTTCTGTTGTTGCTGCACTTGCCCTAGGCAAGTGCGCGGGTAGGTTGTTTTTCAGTTAACGTATACCGGTTACGGTATCGTTTCCATCCATATGTGGTGGTCTTATTAGATCTTCCTTTGATCCTTTGATCTTGGTGATCGATCTCCTGAGTCGCTTCTCAGTATACTTGACATGTTGTCGTCATCCGGTGTCTCCCACCTTCCTGTGGTTAACGAGACTTGACTTGTCCTTAGGAACCATGTTGTGGTCCTATAGGTGTTGTGTATGATACTTTCATGTCACCTGAACTATGTTGTCGGTTATTACAGCCTCTTGGCATGTAGGTTTGGTATTAATCCAACCTCGACTAATTCCTTAGTCGGTTTGTATACCGTTGTTGGTATCATCAAAGATTACGGTCCGTAGACTCTCTTGTCTCGGCTTGTTACTCCATTTCCCTTGCTTCATTGCACGACTGTGCTTCTCTTCTTGCTGGCTACACATGGTTCTCGCGACTGCGAAGCATGTCGCCCCATGGTGCCATAATTTCATCATCCTTGTGTTTAGGATCTTCATTCCTCCGCCATTAAGTGCGGTCCTTGTCATTTAACGGAACCGTCTTCGGGACTTCCAGTTCTTGGACTCGACCGTATGACAGGTTCTTTTCTAATAAGGTTTACTTGCAACTGCCAGATCGGGTGTTACCCGAGTGTGAGAGGTCTTTCCATCTCTCTGGCGTTATTCCCCATACTTAATACCGTGGGTTGCGGAGGGCGGGTATGGTTGTTGTAGGTTTCCGATTCACACGGAAGTTCCTATCTAGCGTCCTCACACACTAGCACTCAACCCTTAGCCCTAAGTCTCTACTTCCTAACTCGGTACTTTCCTAAACTCGGTATTTCATCCATCAGAGCGATACTTCGCTCTGATACCACTTTTTGTAACACCCCTACCGCTAATACCGTCATTACCGACCATACTTACCTTCGCAGCGATATTACTTACTCGACGGCGGGTGTACAATGCCGTTAGTCACCCACGTGACTAACAAGGCGGTTACAATACTACTTCTATCGGTCTGATGAACATGAACATACCGAGTACTCTACACATTACATCTTCCCATTGCATACTCATCCATAATACATACACAACTCCATTATGATACTGTACCGAGTATACTACAACCCTTAAATTACTGATACAGTTTAAACTTCCAAATTCGCATTACAATACAAGTACCAATCCCTACTATACAACTACCCATGCTTACGTAGCAGTCCCCGTCCTACTCTCTCGAACGGTGATCAGCTTCGGGTACCTGCACACTAAAAATGGTCCCCCGAAGGGGTCAGCTTACGCTGAATATGAAATTCGCATATACCGCGTGCTAACCGCGGTACATCGACTACTTTGGGTCGAATATACATGGAGTTCATTTACATGCATACATACATACTCATACTACAACAATACATGCATATACATACAATTCCAATACTTACCAAGGAAGACAGTTCGATAGTCAACCATTCGTACTAGTTACTTACTCGTTGCTACTTCGGGGTTGTTCGATATTCATTACACTACTCCTAACTACTCCTCACTTGTTGCTCGTTACTTACTCTTACATACTCATCACTCCATGCTCATATCCTTACTCGTACATGCTCTTTACTCCATACTCGTTACTAATGCTTGTGCATACTCGCTACTCAGTACTCCTTACTTACTTATACGTACTCAATACTTACTGCTTACTCATACATACTCAATACTCGTACTCATCGCATACTCATACTCACTTCTTACTCAATACTCTTTACTTCTCATACATACGCAATACTCGTTACTCATACTTTGGTCTCTGGGCTGAGTCATACTGAAGACTCGCCACCGGACCTACAATACGAGGGCTGTACGATCAGCTCCTCAAATACTCAAATGTCCGTACTACCGGACTACTCGTATTCCCAACACTCTTCTCTCAGAGTATAATACAATCTTACAGATTAGCCTAGAAGTATCTCTCTCGATAACCTCCACTGGCTTAGGGAATTACTACTGTCTAGTATCCTCAGGTTTAAGGGTTTCCCCAACATATCGGATGCTCTCATATACGGGACATACCTACATTAGTCGGGTCCTCTCATAATGGGTCGACCAATTACTAAGGGGTCTGGAGATCCCTCATCATTCTTCACTACTCTCATGGTTCATGTTTTACCAAGATTAGTTCCTCTACCAGAGGTTACTTACTTACTTCCACTACTTATTGTGTGTGGATTATTCATTTCGATTCTTCTTCCGTTATCGGGAGGTTGTTACTCCCGTACACTCTCTCACATTCTAGTGAGTTTATTGGGTTGCGTTATCGTTGTGATTCGATAGTTTAGTGCGTTGTTATTGTTCCATTGTCTCACAATAAGACTCTTACTACGAGTCATTACATACAAGACTCATCTATGAGTCGATCTACGCACCAAGTAAGCCACACAATCAATTCAAGAAAGGTTAGCTCATGCAACATACAGCAAGACATGCAAAGAAAGGCAATAAACCGTTTTCATGCTTTAGTCTTGATTAGCCGGCATACAGCACACAAATCAATGTAACTCGGTTAGCACGTGGGGCATGAGAAAATCATACCTTTCACCGGGGTTAGCTCTACCGTGTGTTCCCTCGTTCCTTGGTTCACACTTGTTCCTCTGATAATGTTCCAACATTATTAATACTATATTCCTACAATACACAAATAATCGCTACTCCCGTATTTACCCCATTACCCGGTGTACTTAACGTTCTTATACTTACCACTTCCTTACTAATCCTCTTACTTGTTTCCCATTTACATACTTATTGCTTTACCACTAATGTTACACTAAAGGTGTATTACCAAGGTCCTTTATATATGTACATATCCTTATATATACATACATATGATTACTATGTTACTATTTTTTTTTTTTTTTATAAGTTAGGGCCGACCGACCCACCGACCGACCCAACCCTTTGGGTCGGTCCATTCCAGTAAGTTTTCCGTCTTCTGAAATTGTCCCGACCGACCCAGAACTGTTCTGACCGACCCATACACTTCTGGGTCGGTCCATTACCGAAAGTTTCAGTCCGTTGTCTAAGCTCCGACCGACCCATGTCCGACCCACGGCTCCTGGGTCGGTCCGTTCCCGAATGTTTTGGTTCTGTGGTCTGTACCCGACCGACCCACCGTCCGACCCAACCTCTGGGTCGGTCCGGTCCAGAACCTACCTACAGCTTTTGTTTTTCACTTCTTTCCTTACTCATTTCTTCCCCAATCTTCCTACATGTAATCCCACATGATTTAGCACTAATTAGGCTTCCTAAAATACCTTAATCCATCCATCAAATCCATTACTAAATCCATCAAATAACTTACTCAATTTCCTCACTTCTTTTCCAACACTTGTAACAGTTTTTGTTACTCTTATGCTACAGATTTTTACAACTCAATTCTCCATCCAATACTTCCTCAACCAATGTCATTCCTAGCATTCTACATATCTCTACTTACCATACCAATTCATCCCCAAGTCAATACACTTTCTATACCCAAGTTCCAACACTCCTTTTACCAAATTCTGCACATTAAATCCTTCCTAGTTTCACAATACATTTTGATGCCTCCCTTGCTACAGATTTTGTAGCTTAACTCCACATACTACTATCATCTTTCTATGGCTTCTAAACATCCTTATTATCCCCAATACACACCTTGGTTTTTCCCATTCACCAAGTCATTCCTTATTGCACAATTCCTACCGAAATTTTGCCATAACTCATCTACTTTCCTTACTTATTCACACACATCCTTCCTCATCAAATTCATACCTATTCTAGCCAAACCACAAGGGTTCTACCAGCACACTATACAATCCCAATACAACAATACTCCTTCAATCACAATACCAATACACATATACAATTATACTTGGCTCTAAGGCCTACAATCCACATACTTACTCTTAAATACACAAATTTCACAATTCTCAATACTAGTACAAGGTTTTGGGTTCTTTAAATGTCTTGCCCATTCCCATTACACTAATGCAATAAAATTTACATTAGGAAGGAGCTCTTACCTTGAGCTTTTGATTCCTTCATTTCTTTTCCATTTCCTTCTCTCTCTTCTCTTCTTGTTCAAACCGATCACATGGGGAATGGAGTTGTCAAACTCCATTCCCATCACCCAAGCACACAAAGACAAGCATAATTACTCTACTAACCCTCTCATTAACACTAATTCATATAAGTGTTTAGAATACAAATTCTAGGGTTTACCTTTGGAGTGCTTTAGAAGGGGTTTTAGCCCTTGGTTCAAGAAGAAGAATCCACCACCATTGCTAGGTGAAATTGATGCTCAAAAGAAAGAGAAAACAAGGCATTACAAGGGGCTAAAAATCGGCCACCATAGAAAATGAAGGAAATATGGGTTTTTCTTGAAACTTTTTACCTTAGGAGGAAAGGAGACTCCAAGCTTCACAATGGTGTGCTTTTCTCTTCAAATGGGGAAAACCCATGGAGATGAAACTCATCCTTTTTGAATTTTGAAAAGATAGAAATGTAGAGGAGGATGAGGGGATTACAATATGTAATTTATTTTGCATTTGGGGCTCTCATGTAGCTAGAGCTTGTGGAGGAAGGTGAGGAAGCCATGGGAGCTTCCTTTGGGGGCTTCAAAATCGTCCCAGCAGAGCAAGGAGGAGGGAGGATCCGATGGAGAAGGAAGGAGGGAAGGAGAGAGAAGAGAGAAATGAGGGGGAGAGAGAAAAGGTAAGTGCCTTTTTGTCCTTTTGTTCTACTTTGCTTTTTGACTCTACATTAATTTAGCTAGTTACATGTGTGTGTGAGAGAGAGCTGTTTACACTAATAAAAACCGGCCCCCACACTGTTATACTAGCTGGAGCGTTTTTCGTCTTTTACAGAAAGCGCTCGTTATTTTACCCGGTTTTGATACTATTCAATAACCGGGCCCGTTTTCTGGAATTTTCTCGTTTCTTTATTTTTACTGGTTATTAAGCTTCCATAAGCACTTAATAATTATTATTCAATGATTGATAATTTTTACGGGTCTGTTTGACCACTTAAAATCACGTTTTCGGGTTTCCTCGAAAAACGTGCGCTAGAGCTCTTTTAGCGTTTTGATACATTTCTTGGTTCCGTTTTCTTCGGGAATCATTCCCGTATACTGATTAGGCATGGATGAGCCTTAGGAATACTTACAATACTATAACCGAGGTCTCGTACCTCCTATGGTTATTTAACGCTCATTTAGCGTTTTTCGCTTTTTAAGCGTTTCTTCATTTCCTTTGGATTTATTTCCTTTACCAAAATTACTTAGGCACTACTAGGCCCTTAAATACCATATTAGAATGATATAATCACCATGTTTAAGTTCGGGGTATTTCAGCTGATGACGGAAAGGTTTTATGAGAAGTACATCCCCATCTCCAGGACCAGACAGATGATCGCTGACCTGACCGCTTTCAGGCAGTCCGACATGAGACAGTCTGCGAAGCCTGGGATAGATTCAAGGAGCTGCTCCGCCAGTGTCCTCATCACGGCCAGACCACGACATCTTTGGCCCAGGGGTTCTTCCAAGGGCTGAGAGATGAGCATAGAGGTGAGGTCAGAGCTGCACTGGGTGGGAACTTGCTTGCCAAAAGCGGAGAAGAGTTTTGTCGGTTATAGAGTCCTACTGCGAGGAGCTCCGCCAGTGGAGCAACAGTGGTGAAGAGTTTTCACAGTCAGTCAGACTTCCTCTCGGACTCCAGGTCCTATGATGGAGCAAATTGCTGCTGAGCAGGCCCATTTAAGTACTACGGTGGGTAACATGGCGAAGATGCTCGAGCAGCTCACTATGGGACAAACATCTGTGCAATCTGTCAAGAAGGTGTCTACTGGTCCCAGTGAGGTATGCTGTTCTCAGTGTGGAGACAGCCATGACTATGAGGACTGCCCGATGGTTGCTGAGATGAGGCAAACTGAGGAGGCGCATTGTAATACCCCCATCCCACATCGGGATATGAGTTGTGATGTGAGTGGTTTATAAGGATACATATGGGTTGACTACAACAACAGGCCTTCCACTTTTAAGCCCATGTTAGGATTGAGGGCCTAAAGTGGCTAGTTTTCAAGCCTGGATGGTTTGAGAGCTAGGTTGTTGGACAGTTACCCATATGGGGTGTTACCAAATGGTATCAGAGCTGACTCGGGACCGTGCCGGGATGAGCTACCCGACCCTACCGAGGAGGTCCATGGGACTTGGATGTTAGGCTTGCGACGAGGACGTCGCGTTCTTTGAGTGAGGAGAGTATGTAATACCCCCATCCCACATCGGGTATGAGTTGTGATGTGAGTGGTTTATAAGGATACATATGGGTTGACTACAACAACAGGCCTTCCACTTTTAAGCCCATGTTAGGATTGAGGGCCTAAAGTGGCTAGTTTTCAAGCCTGGATGGTTTGAGAGCTAGGTTGTTGGACAGTTACCCATATGGGGTGTTACACGCATGCAATTGGCCAGTACAACAGGCAGCCTTGGATGCAGAATCAGCATCCAAACCTGAGGTACGGAAATCTAAATAACACCCTCAACTCACAGCAGAAGCAACCTCAGAGGGCGAGTCAGGGAGGACCACCTGGTTTGTTTGGCCCTCATACAATCAGTTTAGGCCACAACAGTCTCAAGCTCAGCAATCATCGCTGAGCTCAAACAATGCTAATCTGAAGGAGATGGTGGATAAACAGATGGCTTCTCAAGAGCAACAAACAGTAATAAATCAGAATCTGGCAGTTGGTCAACAAAAACTTGAGAACGCCATGGTGGAGATGCAGGGAACTGAGTCAGTTGACTCAGTTCCTCCTACAGCAGAGACCTTCTGGATCACTGCCTTCCCAACCAGACCCCAATCCTAAAGCACAGTTGAAGGCAGTGTCGGTCTCAGAAGCCGTGGTAGTTGAGGATTGTTCAGATTCTGAAGAGGTAGCAGCAGTTACCTTAAGAAGTGGGAGGCAGCTGATGAATAGAGATCAAGTGGCTGAGGATCAAGCTGACGAGGAGACCGGTCTTCCTTCTTCTAGCACTGGTGCACCGTCAGGGCCCCCAGCCCCTCCTGAGGTAGTTGTTGAGGAGACCCAGGCTCCTATTTCTTCCCCTTCTCATACTTTGATTGCTAAAAACTCCAAGGGTAAGGTGGTTCCTAAGGAACTTCCTTTCCCTAATAGATTGAAAGAAAAAGAACTTGATGATCAATTTGGGAAATTTTTTAGTGTGTTTTCGAAGCTTACTATTAATATCCCCTTGATTGATGCTATCAAGCAGATGCCTAATTATGCTCGCTTTGTGAAGGATTTGATTTCTAATAAGCGAAAGTTCAAGGAAAGTGAGATTGTTCAGCTGACAGAGACGTGCTCTGCAGCCATCCAGCAGAAGCTCCCTTCAAAGTGTGGAGATCCAGGGCAGCCCATCATCCCTTGCACCATTGGAGACATGGACTGTGGGTTTGGACTCTGCGACCTTGGAGCGAGTATAAATCTGATGCCTTATTCAATGTTTAGGAAGCTTCATGCTGGTGAGCTTGTCCCAATCAATTTTAATCTACAATTAGCTGATCGTTCCTCAATCAAACCTCGTGGTATGGTTGAGAATGTTGTGGTAGGTGTTGGTAACTTCTTCTTCCGTGCTGATTTTGTCATTCTTGATATGGATGAGGATGTTGAAGTGCTATTAATTTTGGGTAGACCGTTCCTGCGAACTGCTAAAACTGTCATTGATGTTGACAAAGGGAAGATCACCCTTAAATTTAATAATGAGGAACTTAGTTTTGACATTACTAAGATGATGAGAACAAATGCTTCTTCTCATGCTGTGCTTTCTATTGATGTCGATTGTTCTGATGATTATGATGCGTTTGTCGCTAAAAATACTGATGACTCTTCTTTCCTGCTTGAGAACTCTGATTTGCTAGAGCAGGTGTTATGCCACTCGATTGAGGATGACAAGGAGAGCACTGAGGTAGCTACTGTTGTCCAGCAGCTTAATCAGGGACGAACCTACTTTCGCCCTTATGCTCCTCCTGTGGAGCCACTGGACAGGCCTACTCAGAGGCTCGTTCCTTTAGTAGAGAAGCCCCCTACTCTTGAATTAAAAACTCTCCCTTCAAATCTTAAATATGCTTTCTTGGCAGAGGGTAGCGCCCTGCCTGTTATTATTTCTTCATCTTTGTCTGTTTCGCAGGAAAGCAGACTTCTGGAAGTGTTAAGAAGGCACAAGGGAGCTTTGGGGTGGTCTGTAACACCCCTACTACGCACTTAATCAATACTTGAAATCGCAGCGGAATTAAACAACTAAATAATAACTAAACGAATCGGTGCTACAACGCCGTTAACCACCCACGTGGTCAACAAGGCAGAATAAATACTAGCGTACCGGTCTGATGGTCAGACTCCCGAGCATAGAACTAATAACCTTTAATACATAAACATAATACCGAGTTTGTAACTACATCCATAACTGTAAACTGTACACCACAAATTGTCACTATGAACTGCTAACGACCGTCACTGTACTACAACGGTACCAAAAATATATCGCCTCGGGAGCACAGGCGTATCCCGGGCTCAACATCCAAAAATAACCAAAAGTATTCCTGCAACCTAGGATCTATAGCCATTCTGCTTCCTCGATCCTCATCCTGCAGTAAAACAAATATGGAGCCCCCGAGGGGGTCAGCAACCCTTAGCTGGTATGGTTAACGCGCAGCCCATCGGCTACCAGGATACGCGCAACTAATTGTCATGATGACATGGCATTCATTTTAAACATACAACATATATATCATAGCAAGATTATTGCATAACAACATCACACATAACATACAAGAACGTAACCTTTTAGGAAACGAACCAACACAATTAGTCCATGGAGAGCCTAGAGAATGTGGCCAAACCCATGCTAAGCTCGTTACATAACTCGTTACCGTCTGTTAGATTGAACGAATAACTTAACACAAGGTGCCTCGATATAGTGACCCAAGCACACCGAACAACACATAGTATGCCCCAGTGGCCCGACGTGAGTCAGTAAAATAGCCTTGGTTAAGCTAAAGGAAGGTTGGAAACCAAATTGGAAAAACAACCATAACATACAAAGAGAATCGAACCGGTTATGACATCGACTCCCATACTCACACGCGTGGCCGGAACAGACCGGACTCCTCACCCCCCGTTAGCACTTGTTAGAAGTTCAACATCAACTCAACAAACAATCACACACAAGTGGTTAAGTCTTGTTAGACACACACAAGGGAATGGAGTCACACTTAACAATACAATAATATTTAACAACAGTAAACTCATTACATGACTTAAGTCTTACAAGGTCATAAACACACAGAAAAACAAACAGCACACAAGCCGGTGTAAACCGGTAGGCAACAGACTGCAAGAAAACCATACCTTGGTCCTTGCTTCGACTGGTTTCCACCGTAGGTCACTCCTATACATGATTAATAACGTCAGTCAATTTACTTACTTAACTTCGAATTTTACTAAACATTTTACATGGTTATTGACATGTTTTAATGTCCAAACTATCCTTGATTACCTACATCATATCCCCTAGGGTTAACTACTTAAGCCACTCTTTATTTGTTTTTTTATAAGTTTTGGTCCGACCGACCTTACCGACCGACCTTACACAAGGTGGTCCATTCCAGAACATATACCGTCAAAAATTCTACTCCGACCGACCTTGCAAGTTCGGTCACAAGTTCGGTCTATTCCCGAAAGTTTCTTTCCTTTGAAATTCAGGCCCGACCGATCTTGGCAAGTCCGGTCGCAAGATCGGTCGATTCCCGAGACTCACTTACGTACAAAAATTTAGGCATGACCGACCTTGTAAGTCCGGTCCCAAGGTCGGTCTATTCCAGAGACTCAATCCGTACTAAAAATCCATGCCCGACCGACCTTGCAAGTCCGGTCCCAAGGTCGGTCCATTCCAGAGACCATTTCTCGCAGGGTAAACTGGGCTCGACCGACCTTGCAGGTCCGGTCCCAAGGTCGGTCTGCTCCAGACCCTTGTTTTAATTGCCCATTTAACTCCAAACTTCACCTCATATATCCTAGTATGTTCTAACCTTATTTGGGCACTTCAAACAACCTTAAGACCTCCATTAAACTCCTTAAATCATTCATCAAAATCCTCCTCAAGCATTACACAAATTCTTATAAAAAGGTTTACACTTGTAATGTTTTTCACTAAGTTTCTATGTGGTGTTTCATACCTATAACTTCCACTATTCCCAAATGTTTTCTCACCACTACAACATCATCTCCCAAGCATCTTTTCTTCCTAACCAAAACTTCTAGTTGATGTCTAAGTCCTTTTTGTTCCTAGAACACCTAAGACATTACTTCTCCTCTAGTAAAACACCTAAACATTTCTAACACTTCTTAGTTCACCAAATCTTGTTTAAACACTTAGAACTCCTTGTACATTACCTAAATTTTGACATGAACTCTCCTAGAACATTACTAAGCCAAAACACATTGTTTTCACCATTAAACAATCAAGAACACTAAAATCCATCAAGAACATTCTTGTACACAAAACTTCACTCATTTAACACTACATCACAATATAGTGCATAATTTAAATTGCTTGGCACTTAGGCCCTTAAATAACATGGCTCTTAGGCCCTTAAGATGCATAAACCTTAAACACTGAATTTCCACATATATTTGCCTTTGACCTGCAAATACACTCAACAACACATATGCCTTTTACTAGTCTCCTTGAGAACATTTTCTAAGTCATTTACCATTGGCTCCTTAAGTAGGTTTAATAAGCAATATAAGCTCATTTCTCCTAAGACATTATAAGCTACATTAGGTTAGCATATTTACCTCTTTTCCTCACAACTTCTTTCTTGTTTCCTTGTTTAAAATCGGTAAGGATGTTTGGTTTCTTGTCAACTTCTAAACAATATACAAATAATGAAATGAGTATACAAGCTTTATGCTTCATCTCATTGTAAACCCTAGATACATAGATTGCCTTAGAACATTTAGATGATTGTTTTACCTTGGATATGAAAGAGAGTTTGGATATGTAGCAAGAGAGGACTCCACCAAGCCCTTGGAAGATTCAAATGAAGCTAAAACAAGCAAGGTAAGGGCACCATTAATGGTGTTTTTCGGACAACATACAAACATGAAGGAAATGTTATTTTTTCTTTGAGTTTCCTTACCTAGAAGCAAAGAGAACAATAATATGTGAAAAGATGAGCTCAAGCTCCTCCCATGGAGATTCCTCTTGGCACCGAAATGGAGCTCTTGGAATTTTGAGAAGATAGGAATGAAGAGCTTGGCAAGACAAAGAGAATGGTGGTCTTTGTTTTTGATTTGGCAAAGTGAGCTAGGAGTTACAAGAGTTGAAGTGTATGGTGGTGGTACTATTGCAAAACCGTGAATGGAAGCAAGAAGGAGGTAGAAGAGAGGTTGGAGACGTGGGAAATGAAGAGGGAAAGAAGAGAATGAAGATAAGTAGCTAGTTTTTGATATTTAAAGTAAAAGTAAATAGTGATTTGCTTTTACTTTACTTAGCTTATTTTTTTGTTTAAGAGTGGTGAGTCACCAAGAAAACCGGCCCCCATAATATAAGGGGTATTTTAGTCTTTGTTGATCAATTGTCACACTTATATTGACATATGTTATAAACTTGGTTAATTTGGTTACTATTCACAAAACAAGGCACATAGTTGTGAAATTTTTGATCCCATTGATAGACTTCCTAATGTGATACTAAGTAGTACACATGTTACTTAAAGAGTAATGATGGACATTTAGCCATTCAAAACTCATTTACAAGACAATTTTTCAAAAATGTGCTTTAAGACTCCTTAAAGCACATTTGTGTTTTAACTTGTTTTCAAGCTTGGTTTTCTTTGGTAATTGGTTTAAATGTTCATTAAATATAAATAAGGTCTTGGTAAGCTCATTAGGTCTTAACCAAGCTTATCCCAAGCTTAGAGCACATTTTGGCCCTAATTGACTTAAGGTATTTATTTGTTTTCTATGGTTTAAATTGTTTACTAATGTTTCTAAGACTCTTTTAGTCTTAATATACCTTATTTTAATGTTTAAACAACATACCTAGGTTTGGGGTATTTCAATCTACCCCCCTTAAAAGAACTTTGTCCCCAAAGTTCATACTTCCCACATATCCTAAATATTAGAACACAGGAATACATATAAACAATACTTCCATAACAACATTAACAACATACTTACATAACGTCGGACGCAAGGTCCAAACCACATAACAACACAACATCATTCAGACTCAAAGGTCTGTAACATAACAAAGTACAGCATAACAACATAACACAGACAATGTATCCAAATACATGTCGTACACACATAACCGAAACGGCTCTACCCCCCTTAAAATAGGGGTACACCCCGTACCATATACATATAAATACTAAGAAGTAAACAAAGACGGGTACTTCGCCTTCATCTTATCTTCCAGCTCCCAAGTGGCCTCCTCAACGTCCTGGTTAGACCAGAGAACCTTCACCAGTCTCACTGACTTATGGCGAGTGTCTCGAGTCTTAGTATCCAGAATCCGTACCGGAGTCTCCACTGATCGCATGGTCGGCTCTAAGGTTAGCCTTTCAGGCTGAAGTACATGAGACGGATGAGACATATATTTCTTCAACTGGGACACATGAAATACATCATGTACCTTGCCCAGCTCGGCGGGTAAATCAAGTCTGTAAGCTACCGGGCTGATCCGCTCCGTCACAACATATGGCCCCACATATTTCGGGCTCAACTTGCCTTTCTGGCCAAAACGAAACACTCCCTTCATGGGGGATACTCTCAGAAATACCTGATCGCCCACGGCAAACTCCAGGTCACGTCTGCGCACATCGGTGTATGATTTCTGCCTATCCTGAGCTGACTTCATGTTAGCCCGGATCTGTCGTACTCTGCTTGAACTTGTTCCAGATACTCTGGTCCTATAATGACCGTCTCACTCGACTCATCCCAGCATAATGGTGTGCGGCATGGTCTACCGTATAATGCCTGGAAGGGAGACATCTTGATCGAAGCATGGTAACTGTTGTTGTAGCTAAACTCGATCAGATGTAACTTGTCAATCCAGCTGGTCTGAAATCAAGTGCACATGCACGTAACATATCCTCAAGTGTCTGGATAGTGCGCTCACTCTGACCATCTGTCTGGGGTGGAACGCTGTACTTAGCTTCAGCTGGTACCAAGCGCTTCCCGTGTGGATTTCCAGTACCTGAGAGGAATCTGGTATCCCTATCAGACACGATAGTCTTCGGTACCCCATGGTGCCGAACAATCTCTCTATCAAAGAGCTCTGCAAGTCTTGCCACTTTCCAGGTGTCCTTCATCGGAATGAATCGGGCCACCTTGGTCAGTCGGTCAACAACAACCCAAATCATATTCAGACCTCCCCTTGTAGGCGGAAGCCCTACTACGAAGTCCATAGAAATGTCATGGAACTTCCACTCAGGCACTGGCATTGGCTGTACCATACCACCAGGCCGTGGTGCTCAAACTTGACCTTCTGACAAGTGAGACATCTCAACACATAATCGTTCACATCCTTTTTCATTCCAGTCCACCAAAAATAACGTTTCATACCCTTATACATTTTTGAAGCTCCGGGGTGAATCGAAGTCGTAGAACAATGGGATTCACTCAGTATGCGCTCCTTCAGCTCAGCGCTACTCCTCGGAATACACAGTCGGCCATTAAGCCTAATCAGGTCATCATCATGGAGTTGGAAGTCGTACTTCTGACCCTCGAATGTGCCATCAATAAGCTTCTGCCTGATCTCCAACATGTACTGATCCGTCATCTGAGCACTCCGCACCTCTTCAACCAAGCTAGTATGAGAGACTAGCGAATGGAGAGAGTGTGCTCGGCGACTCAATGCGTCAGCTACCACATTTGCCTTACCCTCTTTATACTGCAGATTGATGTCGTAGTCGTTTAGAAACTCGACCCACCTTCTTTGTCTCATGTTCAACTCCTTTGAGTGAACAAGTACTTTAAACTCTTGTGGTCAGAATAAATTGTCACACTTACCCCATACAAGTGATGTCGCCATATCTTCAGTGCGAAGACAATGGCACCCAATTCTAAGTCGTGGGTAGGGTAGTTCTCTTCATGCTTCTTCAGCTGTCGGGAGGCGTATGCTACGACCTTCCCGTGTTGCATCAACACACAACCCATACCTCTGCCTGATGCGTCGCAATAGACCTCAAAACCATCTGGACCGTCTGGTAAAGTCAGGACTGGTGCAGATGTCAGAGCATCCTTGAAACTCTGAAAAGAACTCTCGCAGTCATCTGTCCACTCGAATGGAGCATCCTTCTTCATCAAGGAAGTCGTCAGTTTCGAGACACTGGAGAAGTCCTTCACAAACCTCCTATAATAACCTGCCAGACCGAGGAAGCTCCTGATGTCGGTAACTGTCTTCGGCCTAGGCCAGGTGCGCACTGTATCTATCTTTGCCGGATCAACAGCGATCCCGGCTTCAGAAATCACATGTCCAAGAAAGGATACTTGGTTCAACCAAAATTCACACTTTGAAAATTTAGCATACAACTGATTCTTTCTCAATGTTTGCAACACACTTCTCAGGTGGCTTTCGTGCTCACCCCTCGATTTCGAGTACACAAGAATATCGTCGATGAAGACTACCACTGACTTGTCCAACTGATCTTGGAACAAGCGGTTCATTAAGTCCATGAACTTAGCTGGTGCATTGGATAACCAAACGGCATAACCGTAAACTCATAATGTCCATATCTGGTTCTGAATGCTGTCTTCTCAATGTCACTGTCACGGATGGCAATCTGATGGTATCCGGATCGTAGATCTATCTTGGAGAATACTGATGCTCCTCTCAACTGATCAAATAAGTCGTCGATGCGTGGTAAAGGGTAACGGTTCTTCACCGTAACTGCATTCAGCTCTCGATAGTCAATGCAGAGGCGGAGGCTACCGTCCTTCTTCTTCACGAAGAGGACCGGCACTCCCCATGGTGAAACGCTAGGGCGGATAAATCCCTTGTCGAGTAGGTCTCTCAGCTGCTCCTTGAGCTCAGTCATCTCTGCTGGAGCCATACGATAGGGCGCCTTGCAATTGGTCCGGTGCCCGGAACCAAATCAATCTCAAACTACTTCCCGTGCTGGCGGCATGCCCGGCAGTTCCTTAGGAAATAATCAGGAAACTCCGACACTACCGGCACATCTGGGCTAAACTCTGGGTCTCTCTCTATGTCTGGACATAGCAGAGGTATACATCTCCCTCGTCGTATTCACGATACATAGCCATGGCGGTGATGATCTGAGTCGAAGGCTCCCTGGGCCTCTGGCGGTAAGATATAGTAACCCCAGACGGACTCCGAAGAAGCAGACGATGCTCGGCACACAGGATTCTGCCCTTGTACCGCTCCAACCAGTTCATCCCGATGATCACATCAAAACCAAGTCCCTCGAACTCTATCAAGTCGATCGGAAACTCTTCACCTCTGATTCGTACAACAACATCTCGGTGGTAGCGGGTACACCTGATCCGCTCTTTCGACGGGAGAGTGACTAGAAAATCTGGCATCTCATCACCGTCTAACCCCAGCCTCTTCGCAAAAGATAGCGAAATAAATGTATGTGAGGCTCCGGAGTCGAACAAGATCGAAGCGTCCACGCCATTGACTGGAAAGGTACCGGTGAGGATTGTGCTGCTCCTGCCGGCTTCTGCCTCATTGCAGACACTCAGTATACCTCCCGTTCTGAGTGCACAGCCTAATTCATTGGCAAACTAATAAGTATTTGGTAATAACACGGTTGACATACTTCAAACAACTCCACTTTATTCATTAACATCCTTTTGACACCCCAAGGTGGTTTACATCTCTGGCATAACTAACACATACAACATCCTTAACATACACTGGTTTAACACATTACATGATTATACAAGGCTTTAAAATTGTCTGAAGGTCAAATTCAAACGTCCGGGTTTCATGTGTGTGGCATTGATCACTGCCGATGGTGCGGTATTCAGTTTGATCTTCTTGATGCCATGATATAGCATCCTTGACTGCCCACCCATGATTAGTACATCTCCTGATTTCAACACTAGCTTCTTCGCGGGATCAGCACGCTTTTGCTCACCGTACACAAACAATGCGGTATCACCAATGGACCAAGACACCACGGGTACTCCCTTACTTAGAGACTCGGGTGACTCGTCCTTATCTTGGTGTAACCCTAACCGTCCACCTTTCTGGTAGAAGTTTACAATACATAAATCTACTCTAACGCTTGGAATCGAATCCGTTTCAACTTGTTGAGCAATTCCCACGGCGTGGTTAACGACCGTGAGGAACTACTCAAGTATCATCGGTACAGTTGCTCCATCTTCAGCTCGCTTGTCCTGATATGTCTTGGTGTAAGGATTCCAGTCCTTACCCATGCACATCATCTTCAATTTCATTCTTGATCCGCTCGGGTATTCGGGTGTGTAGAAACCTCCAGGTGCTGCTCCCAGTTCGTCGCATCATCGGATAATGTGGATTTGTGCTTCCGGTGTCAGGTATCCATTTAAGAGTATCATACCTGGTTGGATGACCTGACATTGCTCCATTGGAAAGTCGGTGATGTTGATGGTGGTCTCATCAGGGTTTGGTGTGGGGGGATTGGATAGCAAATATTGAAGGTTCCTAAGTTTTCAAATTACCTAATTAGGTGTTCTCACATTATACTTTAACTGTTTACTTACATGGTTGTTTACTTAAACTCACTAACACACATGCATGAAATACGGTATGCAATCACTTATTTCATTCAACAGTTTAGGCGGTACCTGGTCTAGAAGAGGGCCCTGGCGCCTCAGACCGGTCTACCACATTCAGGGCGGCCTTGCCGGATCCCGACCCCTTCCCCTTCTGGGAATCTGTGTACCTCTGATCTGGGGGTGGCTGATTTGCCGTCTTCGGGCCATCGGTGGTCACGGTGGCCTTACCCTTCCATTGCCCCTTAGGCATGTAGTTTCTGCTATTCGGGTTCTGCCAGCACTCGTAGTCGCGGTGCCCCATCTTCTTGCAGTATCGGCACTGCACATCATTACCCTTGCAGTCCTTGCCGGGGTGGTCTCCGTTACACCACTTACAGTAGTAGTGGCGCTCCGGTCCAGAGCCCGTGTTAGCTGCTAACACATCACACACTCAGTACATACTTCACAAAATAACAACACACACCAGAATTCGGCATTCGAATTTTATTAATTACCCTTGGGTGGGTAAGAGCGTAAGGGCTTGGCCGCATATGCGTAGGTGAGCTGCAGAGGCTCCTCAGCAGTGGTGGTCTGGGCCTGGCCCTTGCCACCCTGTTGCTGTCCTTTCTGGGACTGGGGGTATGGCTTCTTCTTTTTCCTCCCCCGTGCCCTTGCGTGCCTTGACCCTCGCTCATGGCCTTGCGCTTGAGCGCACTCTCCTCGTCCCTCAGACGGACGGTGATCTCAACAATTGCAGCGGCATGATAGCACTCCTATATTTAGGATGTTAGTTATGCCCCACTAAACAAACTCACATTTACATTAACTCACTGTACACACTTATTCACTTCGTACTGTAGTTCATTACCTGCAAGGTAGTATACCCGCTTGGCCCCATACCGTAGCGTAGGCGGTAGCTCAATCCGTTATAGAAACGGTTCACTAAGATCCGGTCCGAGTAACCCAGATCCGGCAGCAGATGGATGAGTCCGATGAAAGCGGTGTAGTACTCATCAACTGTCATCGTATCCCCTTGTCTCAAGCTGTCGAGCTCCAGGCGCTTGGCCTCTTGAACATGAATCAGGTAGTACTTGGCTCGCAGCACGGCCGTGTACTCCCTCCACTGGAAGGTAGGATCACCAACTCTGCCCTCCCTTACCAGCTTCCACCAACTCTGAGCCGATCCCTTCAAGTAGTAAGCGGCTAGTCGAACCTTGGCACCAGCAGGAACATCCAAGGTCTCGAAAGCGGTCTCCATCTCGGAGATGTACGCCTCCAGCTTACTAGGGTCGGTCTCCCCATTGAATGACGGGGGTCTCAAATCTGCCAACGCCTTGACCCAGTTGGTCTCTCGTGGCGGTGGTGGTTGAACTTCGGGATGTTGCCCCTGCTGAATTGCAGCTACTAATTGTGGGACCATCTGGGCTACGGCGGCCGCTACAGCATCGGCCATGACTTGTGCCGTAGGGTTCTCCCCCTGGTTCCCAGTATCACCAATGCCGCGCCCGCGGCCTCGACCTCGTGGTCTACCTGACATCTGAATTCACATGAACATTTATTAGCATTGTGCTTGCACACTTATCGGTCCAACGGTTGTAACATCTTCCCGACAATAAGGTATTTCCACACTTAGTTAGTGGTTCACCTTTCCACAACTGTTCTCTTAGGTAACTATAGTTAGATTTCCTAACTTGGTATATTCCTAAGCTCGGTATTCTAGCCATCAGAGCGATACTTCGCTCTGATACCACTTTTTGTAACACCCCTACTACGCACTTAATCAATACTTGAAATCGCAGCGGAATTAAACAACTAAATAATAACTAAACGAATCGGTGCTACAACGCCGTTAACCACCCACGTGGTCAACAAGACAGAATAAATACTAGCGTACCGGTCTGATGGTCAGACTCCCGAGCATAGAACTAATAACCTTTAATACATAAACATAATACCGAGTTTGTAACTACATCCATAACTGTAAACTGTACACCACAAACTGTCACTATGAACTGCTAACGACCGTCACTGTACTACAACGGTACCAAAAATATATCGCCTCGGGAGCACAGGCGCATCCCGGGCTCAACATCCAAAAATAACCAAAAGCATTCCTGCAACCTAGGATCTATAGTCATTCCGCTTCCTCGATCCTCATCCTGCAGTAAAAGAAATATGGAGCCCCCGAGGGGGTCAGCAACCCTTGGCTGGTATGGTTAACGCGCAGCCCATCGGCGACCGGGATACGCGCAACTAATTGTCATGATGACATGGCATTCATTTTAAACATACAACATATATATCATAGCAAGATTATTGCATAACAACATCACACATAACATACAAGAACGTAACCTTTTAGGAAACGAACCAACACAATTAGTTCCCATGGAGAGCCCAGAGAATGTTGCCAAACCCATGCTAAGCTTGTTACATAACTCGTTACCGTCCTGTTAGATTGAACGAATAACTTAACACAAGGTGCCTCGGATATAGTGACCCAAGCACACCGAACAACATAGTATGCCCCTGTGGCCCGACGTGAGTCAGTAAAATAGCCTTGGTTAAGCTAAAGGGAAGGTTGGAAACCAAATTGGAAAAACAACCATAACATACAAAGAGAATCGAACCGGTTATGACATCGACTCCCATACTCATACGCGTGGCCTGAACAGACTGGACTCCTCACTCCCCCGTTAGCACTTGTTAGAAGTTCAACATCGAACTCAACAAACAATCACCCACAAGTGGTTAAGTCTTGTTAGACACACACAAGGGAATGGAGTCACACTTAACAATACAATAATATTTAACAACAGTAAACTCATTACATGACTTAAGTTTTACAAGGTCATAAACACACAGAAAAAACAAACAGCACACAAGCCGGTGTAAACCGGTAGGCAACAGACTGCAAGAAAACCATACCTTGGTCCTTGCTTCGACTGGTTTCCACCGTAGGTCACTCCTATACATGATTAATAACATCGGTCAATTTACTTACTTAACTTCGAATTTTAATAAACATTTTACATGGTTATTTGACATGTTTTAATGTCCAAACTATCCTTGATTACCTACATCATACCCCCTAGGGTTAACTACTTAAGCCACTCTTTATTTGTTTTTTTTTTATAAGTTTTGGTCCGACCGACCTTACCGACCGACCTTACACAAGGTCGGTCCATTCCAGAACATATTACCGTCAAAAATTCTACTCCGACCGACCTTGCATGTTCGGTCACAAGTTCGGTCTATTCCCGAAAGTTTCTTTCCTTTGGAAATTCAGGCCCGACCGATCTTGGCAAGTCCGGTCGCAAGATCGGTCGATTCCCGAGACTCACTTATGTACAAAAATTTAGGCATGACCGACCTTGTAAGTCCGGCCCCAAGGTCGGTCTATTCCAGAGACTCAATCCGTACTAAAAATCCATGCCCGACCGACCTTGCAAGTCCGGTCCCCAAGGTTGGTCCATTCCAGAGACCATTTCTCGCAGGGTAAAACTGGGCTCGACCGACCTTACAGGTCCGGTCCCTAAGGTCATTCTGCTCCAGACCCTTATTTTTAATTGCCCATTTAACTCCAAACTTCACCTCATATATCCTAGTATATTCTAACCTTATTTGGGCACTTCAAACACACCTTAAGACCTCCATTAAACTCCTTAAATCATTCATTAAAATCCTCCCCAAGCATTACACAAATTCTTATAAAAAGGTTTACACTTGTAATGTTTTTCACTAAGTTTCTATGTGGTGTTTCATACCTATAACTTCCACTATTCCCAAATGTTTTCTCACCACTACAACATCATCTCCCAAGCATCTTTTCTTCCTAACCAAAACTTCTAGTTGATGTCTAAGTCCTTTTTGGTTCCTAGAACACCTAAGACATTACTTCTCCTCTAGTAAAACACCTAAACATTTCTAACACTTCCTAGTTCACCAAATCTTGTTTAAACACTTAGAACTCCTTGTACATTACCTAAATTTTGACATGAACTCTCCTAGAACATTACTAAGCCAAAACACATTGTTTTCACCATTAAACAATCAAGAACACTAAAATCCATCAAGAACATTCTTGTACACAAAACTTCACTCATTTAACACTACATCACAATATAGTGCATAATTTAAATTGCTTGGCACTTAGGCCCTTAAATAACATGGCTCTTAGGCCCTTAAGATGCATAAACCTTAAACACTGAATTTCCACAATATATTTGCCTTTGACCTGCAAATACACTCAACAACACATATGCCCTTTTACTAGTCTCCTTGAGAACATTTTACTAAGTCATTTACCATTGGCTCCTTAAGTAGGTTTAATAAGCAATATAAGCTCATTTCTCCTAAGACATTATAAGCTACATTAGGTTAGCATATTTACCTCTTTTCCTCACAACTTCTTTCTTGTTTCCTTGTTTAAAATCGGTAAGGATGTTTGGTTTCTTGTCAACTTCTAAACTTTATACAAATAATGAAATGAGTATACAAGCTTTATGCTTCATCTCATTGTAAACCCTAGATACATAGATTGCCTTAGAACATTTAGATGATTATTTTACCTTGGATATGAAAGAGAGTTTGGATATGTAGTAAGAGAGGACTCCACCAAGCCCTTGGAAGATTCAAATGAAGCTAAAACAAGCAAGGTAAGGGCACCATTAATGGTGTTTTTCGGACAACATACAAACATGAAGGAAATGTTATTTTTTCTTTGAGTTTCCTTACCTAGAAGCAAAGGAGAACAACAATATGTGAAAAGATGAGCTCAAGATCCTCCCATGGAGATTCCTCTTGGCACCGAAATGGAGCTCTTGGAATTTTGAGAAGATAGGAATGAAGAGCTTGGCAAGACAAAGAGAATGGTGGTCTTTGTTTTTGATTTGGCAAAGTGAGCTAGGAGTTACAAGAGGTTGAAGATGATATATGGTGGTGGTACTATTGCAAAACCGTGAATGGAAAGCAAGAAGGAGGTAGAAGAGAGGTTGGAGACGTGGGAAATGAAGAGGGAAAGAAGAGAATGAAGATAAGTAGCTAGTTTTTGATATTTAAAGTAAAAGTAAATAGTGATTTTGCTTTATTACTTTACTTAGCTTATTTTTTTGTTTAAGAGTGGTGAGTCACCAAGAAAACCGGCCCCCATAATATACTAAGGGGTATTTTAGTCTTTGTTGATCAATTGTCACACTTATATTGACATATGTTATAAACTTGGTTAATTTGGTTACTATTCACAAAAACAAGGCACATAGTTGTGAAATTTTTGATCTCCTATTGATCTAGACTTCCTAATGTGATACTAAGTAGTACACATGTTACTTAAAGAGTAATGATGGACATTTAGCCATTCAAAACTCATTTACAAGACAATTTTTCAAAAATGTGCTTTAAGACTCCTTAAAGCACATTTGGTGTTTTAACTTGTTTTCAAGCTTGGTTTTCTTTGGTAATTGGTTTAAAATGTTCATTAATATATAAATAAGGTCTTGGTAAGCTCATTAGGTCTTAACCAAGCTTATCCCAAGCTTAGAGCACATTTTTGGCCCTAATTGACGTTAAGGTATTTATTTGTATTTTCTATGGTTTAAATTGTTTACTAATGTTTCTAAGACTCTTTTTAGTCTTAATATACCTTATTTTAATGTTTAAACAACATACATAGGTTTGGGGTATTTCATGGTCAGTGGCAGATATTAAAGGGATTAGTCCAGGGTTCTGCACTCATCGAATTTACATGGAAGATAGTATCAAGCCAGTGAGGCAGCCCCAGAGGAGATTAAACCCAAACCTGAAGGAAGTAGTGAAAGCTGAGGTGTTGAAGCTCTTGGATGCAGGCATCATTTACCCTATCTCTGACAGCCGCTGGGTTTCTCCTATGCAAGTTGTTCCCAAGAAAGGATGAATAGTGGCGGTGCCCAATGATAAAGGCGAATTGGTGCCCCAAAGATAGACCACTGGCTGGAGGATGTGCATCGATTACCGGCGTTTGAACGAGGCCACAAGGAAGGACCACTTCCCGCTGCCGTTTATTGATCAGATGTTGGAGCGGCTAGCTGGGCAGGAGTTCTACTGCTTCCTTGATGGGTACAGCGGTTATTTTCAGATTCCCATTGCGCCAGAAGATCAGGAGAAGACCACCTTCACCTGCCCTTATGGCACTTTTGCATATAGGAGGATGCCATTTGGTCTTTGCAACGCTCCAGCCACATTTCAGCGATGTATGATGGCGATTTTTCATGAGTTTATTGAGAAAAGCATAGAAGTCTTCATGGACGACTTCTCGGTATATGGCCAGAGTTTTGATGTGTGTCTTGATCAGCTGGATCAGATACTAGGCAGATGTGAGGAGACCCACCTGGTTTTGAATTGGGAGAAGTGTCATTTCATGGTACATGAGGGTATAATTCTTGGACACAGGGTCTCCAAAGATGGTATTCGGGTGGACAAGGCGAAGGTGGAAGTCATTGAGGGGTTACCTCCTCCCACTTCAGTCAGGGGAGTTAGATCTTTTCTGGGTCACGCAGGGTTCTATCGAAGGTTCATCCAGGACTTTTCCAAAATTGCGAAGCCCTTGTCTGATCTTCTGCAGAAAGATGTAAAATTTCAGTTCTCGGAAGAATGTTTGAAGGCCTTTCAAACTATCAAGAGTAAACTCATCTCTGCCCCTATTGTGGTGCCCCCTGACTGGTCTCTCCCTTTTGAGGTCATGACAGATGCTAGTGACTTTGCTGTTGGTGATGCGCTCTGTCAGAGGAAAGATAAAATTTTGAGGGTTATCACGTATGCGAGTAAGACTCTGTCGGAGGCTCAAAAGAATTACACCACCACTGAAAAGGAGCTACTTGCGGTGGTATTTGCTCTTGACAAGTTCAGGCCCTATTTGCTGGGAAGTAAGGTAATTGCTCACACCGACCACTCTGCCTTGAAGTACCTATTCCAAAAGAATGATTCTAAGCCCAGACTCCTGAGATGGATCTTGCTTCTCCAAGAGTTCGACTTGGAAGTTGTTGATAAGCAAGGGAAGCAGAATGGGGTTGCAGATCATTTGTCTAGGCTTGAGACTCCAGATGACGGGGTCCCCATAAATGAATTCTTTCCTGACGAAACAGTCTTTGTAATTGGGAAAGTTAAAGAGCCATGGTACGCGGACCTGGCTAACTATCTTGCCTCTGGTTTGATTCCCCATGATCTAAGTTACAACCGGAGGAAGAAGTTTCTCTTTGAAGCCCGTCATTACGTTTGGGAGGACCCCTATCTCTTCAGAGTATGTGCTGATGGTTTAATTAGAAGGTGTCTCCCCGATGAAGAGGTTAACAGTGTGATTGAGTTCTACCATTCTCGAGAGGCAGGTGGTCACCATGGTCCTACTAGGACAGCTGCTAAGGTGTTGGAGTGTGGTTTCTACTGGCCCACTCTACACAAGGATGTCCACCGCTTCTGTGCTCACTGTGATAACTGCCAGAGGATGGGGAACACGTCAAGAAGGCATGAGATGCCTCAGAAGGGAATCCTTGAAGTTGAGCTGTTTGATGTTTGGGGTATTGACTTTACTGGCCCATTCCCTTCTTCTCACGGAAACCACTACATCCTCGTTGCTGTAGATTATGTTTCCAAATGGGTCGAAGCAATCCCCTGCTCTTCTGCTGATGCTAGAACTCGGGTGAAATTCTTGAAGAAGAACATCTCTACTAGATTTGGTGTGCCAAGAGCTATCATCAGTGACGGAGGTTCTCACTTTTGCAACAAGGCTTTTGATTCCCTGATGACTAAGTACGGGGTGACTCATAAGGTTGCTTTACCTTATCATCCCCAAACTAATGGGCAAGCAGAAGTGAGTAACTGAGAGCTAAAATGGATTCTTCAGAACACAGTCAACTCTTCCAGGAAAGATTGGTCTGTCAAGCTTGACGATGCTCTGTGGGCTTATAGAACTGCATTCAAGACTCCCATTGGGATGTCTCCTTTTAAGCTGGTGTACGGGAAGGCTTGTCATCTCCCAGTTGAGCTAGAGCACAGAGCTTATTGGGCTTTAAAGGCTCTCAACTTTGATTTACGTGATGCTGGAGAGAAGAGGCGATTTCAGCTTTCTGAGTTGGAGGAATTAAGAGACCAGGCGTACGATAGCTCAAGGATCTATAAAGAGCGCACGAAAAGGCTGGTGAACAAGGCTGGTGAAACCTTTAAGATAAATGGTGCTCGTCTAAAAGGCTGGGCAGGCCCCTTTAGAGTTGTGGGAGTTACATCTTATGGAGCATACGAGCTGGAGAACAAGGCTGGTGAAACCTTTAAGGTAAATGGTGCTCGTCTAAAAGGCTATCTTGGTACTGATCATAAGCTTTTTCCTATGTAGGCAATATTCTTTGTGGAGAGTGAATCCAATCCTACAGCAAAGATGATTTCTCAAGAGACGAGTTCGAACGTGAAAAAGAAATTCTCTTGGCGAATGCGGAAAGAATTGAGAAGGTTGAAGGAATTCGCCGCAGGCTGTTGTAGAGCTGCCCACCACACTTCCTCTGATTGATCAAGTAGGAATGGTCTAGCTAAAGACATTAAAGAAGAGCGGCTGATTGGGAGGCAACCCAATGTTTTTTCGGTACTTTAATTCTGTGTTATTTTGTTGATTATAGTTTTGTTTTAGGATAATGCTTTTGTTTACAGTGGTTTGAGCTCAGAAAGAAACAATCTGGTGCATTTTGGGTATTGTCCGAACATTGAAGTTCGGACTCAGTTCGAGAGTTTAAAGCCTGTGCAAAACGAAATGTCCGAACTTCGGTCCGGACATCAAAGTTCGGACCTGATTCGAGAGCTGGCGAAACGAAAACACGAGATGTCCGAACTTCGGTCCGAGCTTCGAAGTTCGGACACGATGCGAAGCGCTGCCCAGGTATGTATGTCCGAACTTCTGTTCGAACTTTGAAGTTTGGACACCTCGAAAATTCTGAAATTAAAGAGGCGCGGGCGACTTAAAACTCCCAAAAATCTTTCTCCCTCCTCGCGACGAACACAGCGCCCCCAATTCCCCTTCTCCTTCAATCTCTCACAAATCCCTCATTTTTCCACCAAATCTCACAATCTTGGTACCAATCTGCTCGGTTTTTGATTCTCCACCACTCTAGCACCCGAAATCGGTCAGCAAATCCCCACATCAGTCCGAATCTGAGCCTGTTCGAAGTAGAACCCTAACTATCGAATTTGGGGGTTTTTGAGTCAAATCTTGCAGATTACATTATTCCTCTTGTTTCTAATTACTCATTCAACTTGAACAAGGTATTTTCTTCACTTCCCTACCTCTTTTATTGTGTTTGGGCTGAATTTTGGAATATGAGGCATAGTTAGCCAAGAGGGTGCTGTTTGAGTTGAGTTTGCTTTATTAAATCTGCATGTATTAGTTTCGTTTCCTGTTGTGATTTGAGTTGCTGGATAGAAGTGGTTCAACCGCACTACCATGATTTTATTTTGCATCTGTGGATTTTGCTTGGCTGAAATAAAACTGTTGACTGAGATTAGGACTGGATATGTTTGAACTGCTGCGATTGTCTGTCGGTTAAATCTCTACTGGTCATTGCTTGCTGAAGGTTACCTTTGCGAATGCGAAATTTGATTGCTCTGTGCTGTGGAGAATAATGAATTTTTAGGGGAGACTCTGTCGAATTTTGGATAATTTAGTGCATACTTAGAACTATTTCCTTGCCTTCCTGTATTTGACATTGGTTGCCCTTGTATGAGCAGATGTTGAGCCGAATTACAGGCCGTGGTAAGAGGGCTGTGAGAACCGGCGCAAGCTCCAGTCGTCGAGCTCAGCAGGAGGAGTTTAGAAGCGACGCAGCCCGAGAGTGGTTTGCCAAGGAGGTGGATATTATTGCTGAACGGTGTGTGGTGCCGGAGTTGGAAAGTCAGCTGAAGCTGAGGGAGTTATTGGCCCCATTTGGTTGGGGCAAAATTTTGGATATGGGGGGCCAGTATTCTGAACGAGTGGTGCGCATGTTCTATGCGAATGCAATCTACCAGGACGGCCAGCTCAAATCCATTGTTGACGGTGATAGAGTGACAGTCTCCACGATGGAGATTGCTCGCTATTTGGACCTTCCTTATCCAGCCCCCGACCCTCCTGAGCACCTCAACCCCCATGACTTCAAGGCAGCAGCTATAAACCACTACACCCCGCTCATGGTTCAGGGGCCACGACGACGCAGAGGGGATGACCCATCGAAGCAGGTCGTCCCTGCTGATCTGCTTCAGGACCCACAGGAGAGAGTCCTCTTCGCACTACTGGCTGCGAACGTTCTCCCACGTCAGAGCTCAGACCTGAACCACACTGATTTTCTTCTTCTTCAGGCAGTGCTAAATCCGTCGTTTGCTGGGGCTGCTGAGGTTACTTACTTGTCGTGGGTGATCTTCTTGCATCTGCAGTATATTATGGAGCACAAGGACCGACACAAGCTAGGCTATCCGGTCATGATATGCCACATACTTAGGAGGCAGATGGTTACCATTCCTTCTGCGGGGCTGCAGGCTGCGCGGTCTCCTATTGATGTGGGCGCCCTGAAGAAGATGTGGTTCGAGTTTGACGGGAGGGAATGGAGGAAGAAGGCTGCCCCGAGACCACAGAAGCGCCAGCGAGAGGCGGGTGAGGGTCCGTCAGAGCCCGCTCCTACTGCTACAGCTGAAGAGGATGAGGCGGCTGACTCCAATTCGACCCCCGTTTGTTGCACCATCTCCCTTGTGAGTTAATCTACTGTTTCCTCGGCTTTTCTTTGCATTTAACATAGAAAAAGGTATCAAGCCTTAACAAACAACAAACCAAAGGAAAACGTAAGATAAATGTGGAATATTATCGATGCGCGTATAAAAATTAGACATTAAAGACCACTAAAACCATTCATATTTCACACTCATCAAACCTCCTCACACTTATCCTTTGCTTGTCCTCAAGCAAAGCAGGAGTAAGAAATCTCAGAGTGCCTTAGGACCAACTACCAGTCACCCTTCCATCAATCTCTAACATGGAAATTTGCTTGCATTTTTTGTTGATCGTGGCCTTCCTATGAATATAGGACGTATTCTTATCAAGCCGTTTAATCATATTATCTCGGGATTGCTGACGCCAATGGATCTTTTGTCTACGTAACGCCAAGTTCAAGTGAGCCAGCATTGAACTTCTCCTGATTTCATATAACTCATTACCAGCACCAGATTCAGCTTGACTGTCCAACACACGCAACTCTCCAGACAACTTTTCAATCGACAAATTTATATCCCCAAAAACTTTCTTGTTCCACACTTTCAACGCACCCTTCAGTTTTTTTCATTTTTTGTTGTATAGAACCCCTCTCCAATTTCTTCGACTCAGCGGCCATAAACTTCTTGAATTTCAGATGGGTTAGCCACGCATTCATGGACCTAAACGGTCTTGGACCCAACTAATACTCTCTAAATGTGCAAACATCATTCAATGGTTTGACGCCACACAATCTCCGCTTCTCAACCAGATATCTTGGAAGAACGCCAAACATTCATCAGATACCAAAAATCTATCAATTCTGCTAAAAGAATTACCCTTCCTACCTCTCCAGGTGAATTTTGCATCCATCAGTGGAACCTCCACCATTTCCATTCCCCTAATCCACTCATTCAGGAAACGACTACCCCTTAAGAGCGCCCGGTTTACCCCATTTAACCTGTCCCCTTGCCCCCTAATTTCATTGAAATCACCTAGAATTACCAATGGGTCTGCACTATCTCTTTTATACTTTAGAATCTCTATCAAGATGTTTCTACGATTTTCCTCATCACACGGTGCATACAAGAAAACAACTTCACACACAAAATTGCATTCTAGGATTTTCAGATGCAACGCCACCCACCTGTCCTTTTTCACTACATTGAGGATCTCAAGCACCTCTTCATCCCAGATTACGAGAAGGCCACCCGATCTCCCTTGAGCGAGTACCTCTTCCCAAGTAAACTTTCTACCTCCTCCCCAAAACTTTAAGATTTTCTTGGCAGCCGATGTCCCGTGCTGCGTCTCCACCAAACCTACCAACTTGACTTTGTTTGCACCTTTCCCCCGGGGACCCAGCCCTCTGATGTCTTGCATCCCCAGGGTCACCATCCCAACTACTGGCTTCCAACTATATTGGGTGTCGCACGAGATTTTGTTTTGTCGATTATATTAGAAGATTGCTTACGACCTTATTTTTGTCGATTACCTCGCACCCTAGCCCCGTAGAAGTTTTTACACATTCCTCCACTTCTAATGCCACATTAATAATGCGGCCATTGATATCCCGACTCTAGGGCATCAGATTCTCTCACCTCCTATCCTACAGCACATGCGGTATAACGGAGCAGTGCACTGGATTGCCCTGATCAACTGGGCCTTGTGACATTTTACTCTACGAGCTGGCCCACTTTTGGTTTCCCCTACTTGCGTTTGATTTCCTGCCAGGGGAGTCTCGGGAACAACTTCAACATTTTCCAGATTTAAGTTGGCGTCCTCTCCCTCCTTCCCATTTATTTGTTGGGAAATAATTGTCTCGTTAATATTCTCCATGTCCATTCCTCCATTGGATAACTCCTTACATTCTTTATGACCCACTGTCTGCATGGACGAACTCCTTGATTGTGGAGCTAACCCTTCTGTTATCATTTTTCCAGCTGAACCCATTACCACATCCTGCCACGATCTCCTGACACTCCCCTCACCATTCTGGACCTTTTCCCCAGCCACTTCCAGACAGTCCCACCGACTTCCAGTATCTCTCCTCCCACCTTCATTATTACGGTGGTGACTATCGCTACGTTTTGTTTCCTCACCGCCGGCCACCTGCATGATCTCCGGCGCCGCCTCACTGTCCCCTCTCTAGATTCCAGAGCAATCTTCCGTTATCGTGACCGAGAAGTCTACATTATTGGCTACAATTCTAATTGCCTTGTTGATGTATACTAATGTCGAAGTCTCCACCAACACCCTCGCTTCTACATTTGATACAACTTCTGGTCCCTCTTCATCCACCTTCACAACTTCCCCGATCAAGGATGCAACTTTGGCAACGTTTTCCGGGTTCCAAGCATGAATAGGGATACCCCTTATGATTATCCACGTTCTTCTTTTTTCCACCTGGTCTTTAGAGAACCACCTTCTAATATCCAAAACAGTATCATCTTCACACAACTGCTTCGACCCTTTCACTATATTCTCCACATCCTCCAATCGATCAAAGACAATCAGGATTTGCATTTTGAGAACGTAAGCAACCCTGCCAACGACTTCCACTTCCCTTTGAAAAACTCAATACTCTCCCTGTCATGCATCATCATTCTCATGGTCACAACTAGACATCTGCACAGACTATTTCTCATTATGGGTTGAAGTTATATTTAACAAGAGTAGTAATAACTTATGTGTATGAATCATTTAATATCGATGCTTACATAAAATTAGAATAGATTAACTATTTCAAGTAGTTAACTACAATCTTAGAGGAATACCTCTATAATGATATATCCCTTACTTAAGTGATGAGGTTATGTGTGACAAATTACTAAAATAACAATAATGCTTGAGTATAATTGGAACCACTAAAGAGTCAACAAAATTTTAAATACCAATCATTAGTTAGATCTTGTGGAAAAAATATTTTGACGTGGAATGCATCATGAGTATGAAAAGGTGCAAAGGATTCGACTTGGATAAAGTTCATGCTATGATTACCCAATGATGGTGACGTTATTTGATTTATAAGAGGATTAATTTATCCTTGAGAAAAATGTAAAATTAGATTGTGTAGAATGACCATATTTTAATGCTATTGAAGCACAAAGAATAATTAGGTTATAGGATCTATAGATACCCAAGTACAAAATACATAATTGGCTTATCTCTATGTTGATGTTGTAAGACATATCTCATAGAAGTTGTTTACATTAAAGGTAGTCATATTGATCCAAAGCAAACAAGCTCATACGAGAAGTTGATAGATTTATTCAACCAAGTGCCCCCATAGATAATGCAATACTACTCAAAATACCGAGGGTGTATAAAGTCAGAAGACTAATGTGATGTTGTAATGAGGGAGAGTCATGCTAGTATTGTACTCTTTTTGCTTAACCATGGTGTTTGTTCCACTGAATTTTTTCCTAGTAATGTTTTAATGTGTCAGTCAATGATAGACATCAAATGAGATATGTTGTGTACATTATGGATGTCTAGTAAAATTATTTATCTTGACTAATTTAAGATTTACAAGGTTATATTATTTCTCTTTTAAATCAAGCTTTTGTCCTACAAAGTTTTTGTGTTTTTTTAACTATACACCACATTAGACTTTTCAAACGAATTATTCGTTCAAGTTTTAGGTCAAATCTGGTTGTGTTAATTAAATTTTCAGGTTATCTCAGGTTTGGGATCATTTGGGGTTGGGTAAAATTGAGTTGTAACAGTAAGTAGAATGAGGTTTTAGTTGTTTTGGGTCAAAGATTAAATTTTTTGAATAAAATTATTAAATAAATATCTTCTAGTTCTATCAGAATATACTTTACATCGATCAATATAGAAAATAAGAAAGAAGCGTTGACAAGAACAAGTATTTTATTGTTCTTAGTAAATACTACTCATAGGTTACAAAAAAAAATCAATAAAATGTCCATTATGATTTTTATTCAAGTTAAATCAAGTTTTTTGTCATTGTTATTCCAGGTCAGTCGGAATTAGAACACTTTCGGGTCACTATTATTTCATGTTTTTCGGGTTTAGACAGTTTTAAGTTAATATTATTTTGAGTCAATTTCTAATCACTAGTATTTGAGATCATTTGGGTTAAAGTCAATAGGTTCGAGACAATCGGATTTAATATATTTAAATTTTTTCATGTTTAATCGAGTTTTGAGTTTGGGTATAATGAGGGGATTTTAGGTTCAAATCAAATTTTGATAGGTCTACACCATATGATGAGTACAATAAAAGGAAATGCTATATTTATGTAGGATTTTACCATTCAAATTCATAACAACTAAAGAAAAATAATTTATACCACCATGCATATTTACTTTCGTTTATTAAGATTTTTTTTTAACATACCCATACTTTTGTTTTTTTAAAAAAAAGCATACCGATACTTTTATATAAATAGTATTTTATATAAAGAAACTGTTATTTACAACACTTACCTCTTATTTTTGTTTAAAAAAAAACACTTACCTCTTATTTTTTTTTCATTGATCTCAAACAAGGCAGCAAGAATTTTTATCCGCGGCCTACCCAACCATAAACCCCCTCTGTTCGTCACCCCCACAAAACCCAGACCGCTGTTTCTACCTGCGTATGTTCTTTCATGTCTGGGCTTTCCTTGCCGTCGTCTACCTCTCCATACAGGTTTCCTCTATCACCCTCTCAAAGTCTTAACCAATCGCTCTACCTTTCCTTCCCCTTTTGAAATTTCTTTTAAGATTTCAATTGTATCGATTAATGTATCCTCTTTTCATTTTGCTTAGTTCAAGTATGCTTGATGAGCTTTCATGTGTTCTGGTTGCAGCTTTTTGATGGAAAATTAGGATGGACGAAGCGACATATTCGAAATTGGAAAATACTAAAAATCTCAACATATGAAATATGAGATACTTGGTGGTTTTCCAACCTCGATTATAAAAATTCTAAAATCTCAAAATAGTAGGATTTCAAGTCCGGTTGAAATTACTGTTATTAATTGTACATTAATGGCTAGCTGTCACCTTGTTGAAGTTTCTTTTATCGGTGTTAGTCAACAAATTTCAGAGGAAAAAAAGAAACATGAAAAAAGGATGATTGTCCAGCTAAAAGGTGTAAATGTTAAATGTGAATCCTTAACCTGTTATCACTGCCATACATCAATTCGACTTGCAATGTATATGTTGGTGAGTTATTGGAGCTCTCTACTGTTCCTTGTTTAACCAAAATGGTGCTGTTTTGACCAAAATGCTGATCATGATGTGCAGGAGTCCCCTGTATCGCTCAGGAAACCGTCTGCAAAAATGCAGTGTGACAGGACCCCAACGTCTAAAATGTGACTCCAAGCCTTATATAGTTCTTGCCGCCAAGTCTTGTGTTAGATTAAAAGTGTCTGCTGAGTTGAGGTCCCAAGTCCTCGATTGCACTCAAGACACGAACATCACTGATTCTAGTTGGCTGCCTTCGGATAACATCCAAAGGTTCATATTTGTAATCAGAGTAAATTTCTTGCATGCTGAAATAGGACAGGATTTTTTAATCTCAGAAATTGGAACTCTTTGGCATAGAGTCAATAGCGTGAGAAAAGTAAAAAAAGAAATATAGAGGCAACTTGTCTATCTCCCATCTAAAGCTTTGCTGCGTTCATACCTACTTTTGACAGGACTGCCTTATTGCCAGAAAGCTCTAGCAGTTCCTCCAATGATGCAGAGGATTTTGAGAAACAGCTTCAGGAGTTATTTAATGAAACCAAGACATTAGTCTCAAGAGGAAAGACAAAAGATGCTGTATATCTGCTCACTGCTAATTATAAAGCAGTTAAAGAGCAGTTGGATTTAGGCTGTAAAGGCATTGAAGAAGCGGCGCTGCTTGACATTGTAGCACTAGGGTTTATGACTCTCGGTGACATGAAGTTGGTTGATTTGTCTTTGAGGGTGGTAAGTTTTTTTTTTTTTATTTGATATTATTATTTGCTATTCATATTTCAACTGGTGGAAAACGGTGTTCCCTGTCTTGTATCTTGAGATGCTATTCACTGTTGAGTGCTACAACACATAAATCGGTTCAACATGAAATTCATAAACTTAGGAGCTGGGTAAACATATTTATCCTCCTGTGTTTTAGTTATATGATGTCCAGCCAATAGCTTGTGGTCTGAAAAGGGATTGTTTTGATGGAATTGGGGAACCATCCTTTTTATATGCTTTTCTGTGGATTTATGGTATTGCTACTTAGCTCTTAATGACCTGAGTGATTGCTATAGACTAGCATTTATTCTTTTTTTTTTTGGTCCAGCCACCGCTAGGTCTTAAAGAATTTGTTGTCAAATCTTCAATTTGTGTCATCTCCTTGTTCACTATTGGGAATATCTTTTCTCTCATTCTTGTTTGAATCATCGACCAATTTGGTAGAGTTGCATGTTTTTTTTTTGTATTAGCTACATCAGCTACCGGGATTTACCTATGCTATATCTTTTTTCTTGATCCTTCCTCAATTACATTTTCCAGCTAAACGATGTGGTTTCAAATTTGAATGATGCCGAGCCTATGTTGGTTTCTATACTCATACACATGGGTAGCATGTATTTCACGTTGGGCAAGCTCAAAAAGTCATCGCTCATGTATCAGAGGGCTTTGCATATCACAGAACTTACTCATGGTATGTTATCTCTTTTGGTTTTATCTACTCTCATTCTGAAATGCGTTTTTAAGATTTGCAGCATTATTACTTTTTATGTACATGCTCTATGTAGGCAGAGATAGTACTTTTGCTGTGACACCATTGATGGGACTGGCTAAAGTTCTTTGTATGTCCAAGAAAGCCAGAGAAGCAGTGAATCAGTACTATCGAGTGATTAAAATTTTGGAAGCAGCTCAAGGTCCAGATGGTGTAGAACTTTTGCTGCCGTTATCTTGTCTGGGAAATCTTCTTATGAATCAAGGGAAAAATATAGAAGCTGAAAATATTTTTACCAGGTTAATCAACTCTCATATTATATGTTTCTGTGGAATGTAATGTGAAACTTGACAATATTTGGTACTGGTTGCTGATCGGTTATCTGTCAAATTTAGGATTCTAAGCATAAGCATGAAATCTTATGGAAAAACAGATGGAACTGTTGCTGTGGCCATATGTTCTATTGCCCACGTGAAGTGTGCACAAGGTCAGCATGCTGGCATCTGTCTGTTACATTTTTTTTTTTTAAATAATAATAATTGAGAAGTATCACATTCCGTTTCTGCTGGGATACCGTTTGTCTTGGTGGAGATATCTACTTATGGATTGGATCAGCGAAACTGAATGTATGAGTTGCTAGAGCTCCTTTATTATTTGGTTTTCAGGATCCCCTATTGAACTCTGCCTAGATGATAACCACCTATATGCTTTTCCTTAAAAAAAAAAAGAAAGAAAGAAAAGGAAACTCAACCGCATTTAGGTTCTAAAAGTGATACATGTAATGACTTGGTATACCCTGTGCAGGTCATGCGGAGGAAGCAATTGAGCTGTATAGAAAAGCTCTTGTGGTGATGAAGGATTCTGGTTTTGTGGGTTTAGATGACGAGATAATAGAGAAGATGAGGATAGATTTAGCAGAAATGCTTCACCAGGTTGGAAGGTAGTATCAGCTCCTTTTGCTACCGCTTTGGCCTTAGCAGTTTTCAATTTCAATAACTAATGAATAAAATGCTGAATGATTCTAACTAATTAACTGCAAACTCAGTATCAGTAGTGCTGCTCCAAGTTTCTCTAAGCATATTGATTGACCAATTGTGCTCCCAGGGCGCATGAAGCCCAGGAACTGTTGGAAGAATGCTTGTTGATTACTCAGAAGTACAAAGGAAAGGAGGACGTGAAGATGGTCACTCATCTTATGAATCTGGCAACATCGTACTCTCAATCAGAGAATTATGTGGAAGCAGAACGTGCTCTGAGGACATGCTTGAAAATTACAAGAAAGACCATAGGACCAGATGACCCAGCTCTCACCTATCCGTTGTTAAAACTTGCAGTTATCGTGTACAAGCTGAAGCGATTCAAAGAAGCCGAGAGGATTGCTCTTGATGTTTTGAGGATACGTGAGGCTGCATTTGGGAAAGAATCTCTGCCTGTCGGTGAGGCTTCTGTTGTTCACTCTACTGATACTGAATTATGCTTTGTGAAATGAAGAACCTACCTTAGAGTTTTGTCCCGAAATTATCAATTGATGCCATTGTCTAGTTTCTTACTAACTAGTAGAATATTCAACGTATTGCAGGGGAAGCACTTGACTGTTTAATATCTATAAAGATCAGATTAGAAGAGGATGATGAGAAACTTCTTTTGCTGCTGAAGAGAGTTCTATGTATACAAGAAAAAGAGTTTGGGAGTGAGAGTGAGGAAGTAATGGTGAGTTTGGAGAAAATGGTGTTTTTCCTTGGGAAATTAGGAAGGAAAGATGAGAAATCAACCGTGGTGAAAAGATTAGCTGTACTTTCAAAGAAATTCATGGAAAAAAGAGTAAAAAATTAGGGAAATTTCATGATATACCCCCGAGGTTTAAGCGAATTTCACGAGATACCCCCAACGTTTCATTTTCATTATGAGATACCCTGAGGTTTCATTTTTTTTACGATATACCCCTGAGGTATAATTTTCATTACGATATACCCTTGAGGTTTCAATTTTTTTACGAGATGCCCTTCAGTTCAGATTCTGATATATTATATTTTTCATATCCTAATTTCCCTCGGACCAATATGTCCCGCAATAACCTCACGGTTTATGGTCGAACAAAGTGCACATAAAAATTAAAGATCAATTAAAATTTTAATTCAATTTAAAAACATAAATAAAAGTATAAAAAATTAGAATCATAAAAAATTTAAAATAAATAGAAATAACTAAACAACAAAAAAAATTATTAAAAAATTTATATTGTTACATAATTTAAAAAATATCATAGCGATGACTTAAAATCGTAAATTTTTTATAAAAATTATATTAAATAAAAGAAATCATTAAATTTTTTTATTAAATAGTATGAGTTTATTAACAAATATATTATTTGATATCAATAATCACAGAGAAATGATCATATTTTATGGTTTGTACACTTTATTTTCTAATTTAAAATGATGATTTTTTCTATGTACTATATGAAACTGTTGTTTTTAATATTCTTCATATTATTGTTATACAGTTTTTATATTTTTAATAAATATCTAGGTAACTCCCTAGCAAGTTATGTTTATTTTTCAAAATAATTTAATTTTAATTTTTAGCCATTTCCATTTTTTAAATTTTATGTTTTTTGCTTATTTAATTATATTCACTTTTTGATATTGATGTCAAAATTTAATTTTTTGAACATTTTATTTAAGTTTTAAATTCAAACAAAACTTTGACTATATATCCTTGAGATTATTAGGGGCATATGGTGCGAGGTAAAATGAGGATACAAACAATATAATATATCAGAATCTGACTGAGGGGCATCTCGTAAAAAAATTGAAACCTCAGGGGTATATCGTAATGAAAATGATACCTCAGGGGTATATCGTAAAAAAAATGAAACCTCGGAGTATCTCATAATGAAAATGAAACTTTGGGGGTATCTCGTAAAATTCGCTTAAATCTCAGGGGTATATTGTGAAATTTCCCAAAAAATTAAGTTACTTTTTCTTTTTGGTTTCGCCCTTGTGTCTTGGATCTGGTCCGTTATTTGCTAGTTAGGGTTGTTTGTAGGGGAGGGGTGGGAAGGGATGGGATGGGTGTGTTGTATTAAATTATTAAATGCTCCGTGTATCTATAATTGAGGTGTTAATTAGAGAGGCGTCTTATTTAGTAGTAGCATATGGTGTAATAGAGATAAATAATAATAGGTATTTCACACCTCTCGACTTTTATCTTTCGGCAGCTGGCGTTAGTTATGGTGAGTCATGCTTTCCACTTCGGATTGCTTTAAAGTAACATATTGATATCAGGTAATAATTTTTTACAGATCGACTATATATTACCTCTCTCCTATCATTACTATTTATTTTTTGACACGTTTTTTAACATGAATATTTAATATATATAAGTTAAACTAATTTTATAAAACTAAAATCGTCAAGATATATTTTATTATGCAATAAACTTACGTTTATAATAAATATTAAATAAGTATATGCTTTATACAGTACTTTTAATATATAAAAATGTCATATTTATATATTATATATATTAAATTATGATATAACTAAAATTGTATTAGATATATATTGAATTTTTAATATATATATTTTATTTATAGACAAACTGTAATATTATTGTAACACCCTCGAATAAACATCCAATAGCACAAACAAAGCTCCTAGCCATATTACAAGATAACTACGCAGCGGATTCTCAACATCATCCGGGTGCTACAGATGTGGTTGACAGACCACATTACCAATACTACGTTACGGTCTGCATGACTAGAAACAACCCTCACCAAAACTCATTTACAATATAAGATACAAATCCAAATATCGAGTGTCTACAACAAATTACCAAATCATAAACTGAAAATTACATCTCGGGTTTAGTAACAACTCATACATTAAACATACTACTACAACCTCAAAGGTTATGCCCTGATGGACTACCCCCATCGTCCGGCACAATACCTGTAAAAATTGGGTTGTAAAGGACTCAGCAAACTACGCTGAGTATGAATATGTGTAGCCCGTATGTTGCCGGGCTACGCGACTACTTGGTCGAATATTATTAAGTCCAATTTACATGCTATAATAAAGCAGTAAAGCACACCACAATACTTCATGATATCATACACACTTAAAGGTATTAAGGCATTAGCAACAAGCAACCAAGCATAACATGTTGGCATCATAGCAACATCAAACACGCAACCAAGCACAACAAGCTGCTAGTATAGCAACAGCAATCATGTAATTAATAAAACATGTGCATAGGTATGTTATACTCATGATCCTCACTATGGGATCATTCGAGCGTGGTGTGTTTTCATTTCTTTTCTCTTGTTCCCATAATGTGTATTTTCTTTCCCTTTCCTTGCACCAGGTATGGGGATATAGTTTAGATCCCGTGACCATATCATGTAGGTGTCAGTCTTTCCTTGTTCCTTTAAGGGTTATTTGTGAATTCTCTTATCACCACAAGTTGGAGAATGTCTTCACCATAGCTAATCCTCCATTCCTGGCGTCATGCGTCGAGAAAGCGGGGTCATCTCTAGACCCCAGGATGTGTTCCACCAACCGGTACTTTACTTTTCATTATCATTATAAGTTCGACACCATAGTGGGTGTCATTAGAAGTCATCTATAGTTTAAGAGGAGTGTTCCCTTTATATAGTTCCTTTGTTTTGTTTACGTAGTTCGTTGTGTTTCATCTCAAGGTTTCATCAACGAGAAGGGACTATACTACTGTGTGCGCGCAAGTAATAAGCAATAATGATATAACAAGCATATAAGCAAGCCACAACAAGCAATCCAATTACATGCTTTAATCTTATGGTCCTTGTCAAGCAAGGCACACAACACACAAGCCATGTAACACGACAACATACGGACCACACATATCCATACCTTATTCAGAAGCAAGATTCGTTCCACACACACAGGGTCCCGGTTGGCGTTCGTCACGACCCTAACGTTAATTAAAACAACTCGTCAGTTCATGATTTTATGTGACGACCTTGTAACATTTCCCTAGTTTATCCCATTTTATCGGGGTTGTTCCCTTGATGGATTTTGGTTTGGTTGAGGGTTCAAATTATATTAGCCTTTAGGACTTCCCACGTATTAAACTTTATCTTACTCCTAGGGCATTCACATCCACGTTTTACACGTTAAATAAGTCCTTTTTCTAACTAATGTTTTAGAGCACTTTTAAGCGCTAACCATGTAACAAGTTTATATAAGATGGATTTGCATTTGCCCACGACGTATTCTTTCCTTAGCTAAATAGCTATGTTTTAAGCTTATTAGTTACACAATAACACCCCTCAATCGCTTCCAGAACTCCCTTATACTGAAGCTTAAATGTATAAAAACTGAAATAAAGTTCTAGTGTGTAATCTTATCTCATCACACTTGTAATGTATCTAACGGTGTCTAAACTTCCCAAGTTGTTTTGGAAGTTTAGCTAGATGTATTAGAAGGGTTTTGGGTTCACTATCACTCTAACATCACACTCATGACACCCATGTAATTCAGTTACACAGAAGCCACATCTTTAATGAAATCTGAAACACAATCTATAGATTTCCTCTTGATTCCTGTATCTAGCTAGTTCAACTAAGGTTTGATCCTTTCCCACAGAATTTACCCATCCAGCTATGAGTGTTAACATTGTTTTAGACTCAAACTAAACACTCCCAGACCTTTTTCTCTTAAGTACACAGAAACAAAAATCTGAAAAATTAAAATCATGAACTGATGCAGTTCTTTTCTGGTTGTTGTTTTTCTGTTTAGTACTTGATCTGTCTTTTAACCTGTCCCACGGTACTCACCTAGTTAGCTGAGTATCCTAGCACAAATTTAAACTCACAGCAACCCCCAGCCAGCACTCTGTCACATGGTTATACAGAAGACACTAAACAACCCAAGGCACTAAGTTAAGGTTACAGAAAACCACTCCTACTGAAATAAGAGTTTTCAGAAACTAAACCGACTGAAACATGAAACTGATATTGTTTTATTCTGTTCTTTTAATCTGATTTCTAGTTTCCCAAATTGTTTAGCTCCTTAGGGTCTTAATATAATTTCATCCTCAAAATGTGCCCACAACCATATCATTTACACCACTAAATATCTTTTACACAGAAACTGCATTGTTGCAGAAACAGAAAATACAAAAACTGATATGGCTTATTCTTTCTCTTATCTCTGTCCATGAATTTGACTTTCAATTCTCCCCCAATAACCTAGCTACTTAGTTACACGTCTTAGTATAGGTTTAATCTTTACAACAGACCCGAAATAACCTATACCACAATCCCTGAAAGTTCTGTACACAGCAAACAACAATCTGAACTGAAATCATGCACTGATGTAAGCTCTCCTTTGTGGTTTGTTTCTGCTACCAAATCTGACTTCCAACTCCTCCCAATTGTTTTACTCACTTAGTTAAATGTTTAATCGAGATTTAACACTTAAGAACAACCCAGACAACACTGTTACTCCCCCACTGTCACACTCTTATACTGAATCAGAAACTGCTGAACTAAACAAAAAAACTGATATAACCTCTCTGATTTCTTTCTGTTTATTCACTATTCAGTCTCTTAATTCTCCCTCAGAACTTTTGCAGATTTACTTAGGTGTACTGGATAGCTGTTGGGTTTATTAATAAGCTAATACAACACCCTTAACATCTCTGCAATTCAGTTATACAGAAACCACATACTCAGGACAATCTGAAACAACCTGAATTAGTGCATCCCTTTCTGTTTATTATATCAGTGTGTTAATCCTGATTTCTAATTTTCCTCTAGGTACTTATAGTTTACTAAGGTATGTTAGGGGTGTTTTAGACTCATTGGCCACTCACTACAGCTCCTCCAAATCTATCTGCACAAAGTTATACAGACATGAAACAGAAGTCAAGACCGAACTATAAAACTGAAGTATTTCTTTTTCTCTTAACTTTCTTTTCTGTTCTGTGATCTATTTTCTGTTTTGTTCATGAATTGAGTTTCAACTTTCCCTCATTGATAACTTACGTGGTTAAATGTTTTACCATGGTTGTACTCTCAAAACAGACCCAAGGCACCGCTGTTAAAGTTGCAGAAAAAGCCATTTTACAGAAACTGAAATCGTTGCAGGAAAATTGAAAATAGAAGCTGATATACTTCATTCTTTCTCGTTTCTTTATCTCTGAGTTGACTTTCGTTTCTCTCAAAATGTTAACACATTAGTTAGACAAATTTGTAAGGCTTTAGGCTCATATTACTCTCAATATACCCCTTCAAGACTCTCTGTACTCAGTTTCTCATAACAGAAGGAAAATGCACAGCAGACAGGTGACTTCTATCAATTTCCTTTCGGTTTCTTCTGTCAGGTTGGTACATGACTTCAATCTTTCCCAGCTTACTTACCTACTTAGTTAGATGTTCTAGTAGAATTTAAACTCAGAAACAGCAAGAACCAACCCTCAGAAACGTCATTACCCAGACCTAAGAAGAAACTGTAAAACTGAAACTGAAGCATTGTTTTTTTTGTCTTTGATTTTGACTATCATTCTGTTTTCAAACCCCCATACTTGTTTACCCATTTGGTTACATCTCTTAATATAGTTTTGGCTTTAAAACAACCCAAAGCAACTTTGCCAATGTTATAGTATTATCCTCATACTGAAACAAGACAGTTCCAGAAACTGCGATACACTTCACAATTGTTTCCTTTCTATTCTTTTAGTCTGACCCAAGTACTCCCCCACTTACTTAATGGTTTTGTCGAGATTTTAGACTCCAACCCATCCCAACACCACTTTGTTAATCTTACAGAAACTGATTGTACTGAGACACGAAAATTCCAAGAAAAACTGTAACCTGAAAGGAACTGAAACAGAAACTGATGCACTCTTGTCTTGGTTTTCTTTCTGATCTTTAATCTGATGTCTGTTTTCTCCCAAGTTGTTTTCCCATTAGATACACGTTTTACCACGATTCTAAGTTCGAGAACAGACCCATGGCAATGTTATTCAACTACTGAAACAATCTAGGACTCACTGGTAAGAAAGCTGAAAACTGACATGTACTAACCACTTCACTTTTATTTTCTTTCTTGTTCACGAATCTGATTTTCAATTCTTCCCCAAGTGTTTATAACCTAGTTAGGTGTATTAGTTATGTTTTAGGTTCATAATTAAACCAATAAGACTCTTATAACCCCTCTGGAATTTTGTTATACAGAAAAGGATAAGTTTTATAATCTGTACAACATACTTATGCAACTTAATACCTTGAGTTAAGGGGGGTGGTTTCTCCTAGTTCTCCCTTGGGGTTTTATGGCGCACAAGTTGGAGTCTTAGAAGCTTCACAAGATCATGCATAGACAGAAGAAAGAGGGAGTGAGATTGGTGATGAGAAAACAGAAGGGAAACCAGCCGAAACAGAACCTGTTTAAATATTTTACCTTGGGATGATTTCCAATCAGACTTGGACCAGATTTTTTTTGTGGAGTTTCGGTGTAGTTCTGTGAAGGTTCTTCCCAAGGTGTTCAAGCATGCACACACGGAGAGGTAATGTAACACCCCTTTCCATAATCACGTAATAATCTCTCACGTAGCAATAAATAAAACGTCTTACAGCGGAAGAATTAATAACAATACCAATACTCACTCGGGTGTCACCGGCCATTACTCTCGCCCATGCAAGTAACGAAGCCAAACTACATCCAACTTCCAACATAAACAAACTACTAACCGCTGTGATAACGAGATAAATCCTATACATCATACTAAGTCCATACTCATAAACATCGACAAGTGAGCGTCTACCCAATCCTGAATATACATAACCGTACCATATTACAACTCCATGTGCGGTAATTAAAATAAACTCTAATTACCCTGTTCCCGCACTTCAGCTTCGGCGATAATCAACAACCTGCATATGGTGTAGTATCAGCGATAGACGCTGAGTATGCCGGGTCTGGACCCTAATGGTCACTTAGTCATTTTAACCATCTTATTATTAGATTGGTTTCATGCTTTTCCATTTTACAGTTATAAATAATACTGTAATAAACATGTATAATATACATAATCATCCATCCAAATATTCATAAACATTTAATCATCCATCCAATCCAAACATTCATTTAATATCACAAACAACAATTGTATATCGAACGTATCGAATAATAACAGTATAATGTACAATGTACAATTGCCGTAGCGTTCACCATCCATTGTTAATTTAATTTAATTTGGCCTTCAAGGCCCCATCCATATCCAACTGATTACAGTATGATGTACAATGTACAATCGCCGTAGCGTACAGTTTCCATAGTTAATTTAATTTGGCCTTTAAGGCCCCATCCAAACCATGTTTAATTAATACCAGTTGGGCGTCATGTTAAGACAACCCGATAACCTCACCATGGACAGTAGTCCTCCCGTACACACAAAGTGCTCATTTCGCCAGAGGTCCGGAGGCCCCTGACTATTCACTTATGTCTCATAAGACGTCCATATAAAAGCCGTAGCTACCTGACCCACGATCCAATTAGGGCTCGTTGGGTATAAACCTGGAGCGGAATCCAATCGGAAACCCCTCAGTGATCACAAATGCGCAACCAGATAGTTCGTAAACTACACTGGATTCCTCACCTCATCTCACACCATCTCTCTCTCATAATGTTTAACATATGCTCTTAGTCTTATGGAGAATAATTATTAGTTAGCTGCCCAGTGGGTCTCACGCATACCTAGAAGTAATCTAGGTTATATTCATTTTCGAGATCCATGCTCTAGAGACCGACAATATCGTGACTCATCCCTAAGTATTTTACTTAGGTTACCTCATACTTAATATTAATAATATGGTATTATATCAAGTAACCGTCATGTCATCACATTAACGTATATGTATGTTTATATAAGTCGATCTATAGTCGACGTAGTGTTAGTCCCGTAGGACGCTCGTGCATAAATAAATAATGCAGTAACACTTAATGACATACATGTATCCACACACATAACACACAAGTTATATCAACCAAATCCGAGCCCAAGGATTTTCCTTAGGACAACTCGGATCAAACCCCTTTACATACCGTTCACCAAGACCTAGGATGCGCAGTGTAGTCCACTAGCTCGTCAGGCGTCCTTGTCTGAAGTATGATCTAAACGGTATTAAAACTATAAGTCAGTCTCCATGACTAACACAATCCGGTATTTCCGATAACAACAAGTAACCCTGACAGTTCATCCCCGGATTCCTACAGTTATTTGGTTACTGGTTTATCTAAACCGGTCGGCTTTGTTACTAAAACTCGTATGTCAAAATATTTCGACTGTTAAGTTTAATTCTTATCCTTTAATCTTACCACCATTAACGGTATATAACCTATAGTTGCATGAATGCATGCATTATTATATTATATTGTATTATTTTTTTCCACCATCCATTATAATACATTGTATTATATAATCCATTATCTTTAGCAAATAATATTTGCATCCAAAAACTCATAACTTATAGTTTGTAACTATTTTTTTGTAATAACCACCACCATTATATTATATGGTTTCCAACCATAATATATATATATATATATATATATATCCATCCTTATATACATTTTTCTTGTTTATGTATATATGTACCATATAGGTAAATTCCATGAGTTATAAAACTCTTATATTATATGTTACATTTTTATCATCTTTTATTAGATGATTATTCCCATTAGTTGTATTATATTATACAACTTATATTAAGATTATTATCCTAATATTATGTAACATTTTATGTTGTATAATTACAACTCCTAAGGTTTATTCAATAAATACCTTAGTTTATAAATCTTATTTATTTATAGTTTGTCACATTATTTAATGTGAATATCCTTACTTATTAATTCCCTTTAAAACCACATAATTGTTATAACATTTATAACATTGTAGACCTTAGTCTAAAATCCATTTTCCAACCTTATTAATTCGGTACAGCCCTTAATTCCATTTAAATTCTATTTTGACCACATAAAATTTTGTAATGTTATACCATATACTAATATCATATAATATGATATTTTTATTTCCTTTAATTTATAACTTATAGTTTTTATACAAAACTATTTATTATTGCCGCATGGGCACCATATCAAAAACCATATCCTTTTTCATATTCCATAGTTTCCTTTATTTACAAAATCACCCCATTAATTATAACATGTTATATATCATATAATATAACATTTTTAACTTATAAAATGGTATAACTCATGGTTATATTTTTGTAAATTCCGAACAGACCCATATATGTTCTATAATTGCCATTTGGCCCAATTTATAACATATAGTTTGATAATATCATTAAAACTATATATTATACATATATCTTATTATATACTCTTATATAATTCTAAAAATCACCAAATTTCACCAAAGGGTTATAATTACTATTACTAACCCATATATTTTCGGTATTCACTATTCCACCACATATATTTCTTCAAAGTGTCATAATGACATAATAACTATTATATACATATATAGTTTATTTTAATTCCAAAACCAACCAAATAAATTCCTAAAAATTCCTAATAGCTCATGGGTGTTTATAATACCATTATACACCCCTTATTTTCGGTAATAACATATATACCACATATGTTATAAAATTGTTACAATTAAATACTTATCTTATTATAAAACCTTAAATAAGTTATCTAACTTATTTAATTTGGTCAAAACCTACCATATGGTCAAGGTTGACCACCTTAATATTTCCTTGACCATCAATATCCATATATTACGGTTTGTACCTTTATTTTTCAGAAATTACCATTTAACCCCAAAACTTTATATAATCTTACAATTTTTATATAAACTCATTTAAACCTCTAATTTTCGACTATATTATTATATAGCCCCCCAAATTTAATTTAATTACACTATAACCCCAATAATATGCGGTAATGCATATTTAGCACCTAAACTTAATTAAAAGCTTATAAATGCATAAATAAAATGGCCTAAAGTACATGGCCTTATTACAAACATTGGCTTATAAAATATATTACACATAAATGCCAAAAAGTACTTTAAACTCTCGGCCTTACACATATATTTTCCTTATTTACCAATTTTCCACATAATGTCTTAAATTTGACAATTATGCTTATTAATTAGTTATAAAATTTACTAAACCATTCCTTAATCACCTAAGGTCAAAATAAGACCTTAAATACCTTGTTCACTCACGGCACATATTATACAAATATGTATAAGCACATATTAATATACCAAGTGAAGGTTTAAGTGATTTATACCTTGTTTTTGCCTAGTTAAGGCCGTGTTTGGCCACGGCTGATTGGAGATAATATTTCCACAGCATTAGTTACATGTTTTCAAACAGAAATTAAGGCATGATTAGTCTCCAAGCAAGATCTAACCATAAGAAGTGTTTAATGTCAATTTTCAAGGTAAAATTTACCTTAAAATACCAAGGTTACCAAGGCTGACTTCGGCCTAAATTTACACAAGAGTAAGAGAATCAAAAGAGCTACTAAAACCAAGCTTTAAACTGGTATAACTCAGATTAGAAGATGGCTAATTTTTACCTTGATTAAAATGCCTAAAATGGTGTTTTTGGCTTGGATCTGGCTATACCTTGAAGCTATTGATATACCAACTGAATAAGTATGTTAAGATGAAGATAATAAGGCTAGGAACAAAGTTTCACAGCCGAATTTGAAGGGAATCAAAAGATATGTGCTTAAAGCACATTTTTATACCTTAAGAACAAGATTAGCTTTCTCCACCTTCTTCCCTTGTTAATGCCGAGATACACCCTCCATTTAACCTCCAAAACAACCTAAGAACATTGATGGAAATGGTTGATGCTTTGCTCCATGGAAAGAGGAGAGAATTGTGAAGAAAATGAACATAAACTAGCTTAATAAGCTTACCAATAGCAATTGTTGTTCTCTTCTGTTCTTGGTGTGTTCTTACGTAAATGGAGAAGCCAAAGAGAGGTTGAAGGAGCTGGGTGTCGGCTGGGATAGAAGGCAAGTGAAGAAATAAGTGAGTTTAGCTTATAATGTTACTTTATATTACTTTATCAAATAGTAACTAGGTGACTCATGACATTAGCTAGATATTTGCTTATAAGTTGATTAATGAATGGGTAAGACAGCTGTAGGAGATCGGCAATGGGGGTCTTGGTCAATGGGTGACAATTGACCATGGTTAATACTTAGTAATAAAAATGTTATTTTTGGGTACTATTCATACTAAATTGCCCATTTTGATTTTATTTTTAAACTTTGATTTAGACTTTATAATATAGTCTATCATGTCACATTAATGTTATAAAGAACTTAATATAGTCTTTACAGTGACAAAAAGTCATTATCTTAGAGCTCATACACAAAAACGTGCTTTAAGGAATTTTAGTGCACATTTTGAGTCACAGGGTGTTTCTGAGCTCTGTTTTCTTTGAGAACAGTTTTTTTGTGTTACTTACATGATATTTGATCATGGTATCCAATTTTATATCATTTAGAGGTCATTAGACCTTTAAGGTATTCTTATAGCACATTTTTGCCCTACTTGAGCTTGAAGCATGAAAATGCTTGTTCTTTGTGTTGGAGTATTGTCCAACAATTGTAATATGTTTATTAATGTGTTACTAAGCTTAGTACAAATTTTTAGGTCCTAAGAAGTTCATTTGGGTATTTATTTACCCTAAACAGTCAAAGGGTGCAACACCTTGCTTTGTGTTGACCACTGTTGTTCTCAGTTGACTTTTAAGGCATGTTTAGGCCTTAATCAATGTGATTAGATATTTAATCCATATTTTATTAGTTTGTGGTATTTCAGGTAAGAAGGGGAGTCAAACACCATGGCTTTTCAGACCGAAAATCAGTGGCAGAAGGAGAAGAATGGACTACTGATTACCTTGCTGTTTCACAACGGTTTGCTCCAGATTTTTTTTTTGAACTTGCATAACAAGAGTCGACCATGCACAGAGGAGATCAAGGGCACTTGAGTCACTGATCATATGGTAGAAAGGAAAGAAGGAATCAAGAATAACAGGAGGACGGAAAAGGAACAGGAAAAACAGAAACACAACCATGGAGACTTGGCCTTACCATCACGCATGGGTAGCGGCAGGAGTTCTCTGAGTTGCTGTTGGTGCGGGCGTGCAAGTGAGGAGGAGAATGACTAGCAACGGTATTAATCAGAGGACAGAGGTAAAAGAAAACTGAATGCAGAAGGCTAATTAGGTGCTAGTGGGTGGAAGTTTCAAAGAGGAATTTGTGGGAGTTTGGTGTGCTCAAACTCTGAGGTGAGTGGCTGTCTGCTTGTCTATTTCCCCGGCATCAGAATTCGACCTTGGAGAGTGGTATGATAGACGTGAGTAGTTGGCAGCATGATAACGCAAAAGAAGAATGTTGGGGTTTGAAATGTAGTTCTCGAAAATCAGCAAGGACTTGTTGTCCGATGCATTGCTGTTCTTTTACTATATTTCTTTTTTGTTTGATTCCGTTGAATTTATTTCTTCTGTACCTGAGATCGATGATAACGCCTGGTCATGGCTTTGTTTTTTTTTTTTTGTAGTTATAGTGGTAGTCGAACTACTAGCATAGTTAGATTGGTATTAGTTACTGAATTTGAGCATAGCTCAACTGGTTAAGGCGTTCAGGAAGGGTACGAAAGGTACCGGGTTCAAACCTTGGCATTAGCACATTTCGTTCTATATTTTTTTGTAAGTATATACATGTATATGCGCCTATATTATCGTGTCACATTGTTACTTATATATGTAACGTTGTAATATCGTCTTTGTAAGTATTTATACATACATGCGACTATGTTATCATGTCGCGTTGTTAGTTTTTTTTATATATATATATATGCCACGTTGTAATTTTTGTAACGTTATGTATATGTATATACTTGTACGTATACGTGTATATGACAGTATTAATTTGTCATGTTGTTACTTATATATAATATTGGTCGTATATATATACGTGTATATTTGTATATATATATATATCTATCTATATATATATATATACATGTGTGACTATATTCGCGTTTTCGGTTTAGAAGTGTGCATTCATATGAGTTTATTGTGTATCACGTACCGATATGTATATGCGGTATGAGTATCCGGTTGGATCTATATTTTAAATACCATATGGTTTTACGGTAATTGTTGCACCTAATTTAATTTAGACTTCACTAATTTAAAATGATAATTATTCGGGGTATTTCAATTATAAATATAGTCAAAACAGCTAATGTACATTGAAGTGATTGCTGATATTATTTTCCATTCGCGCCTACCTTTTCCTATTGCAAATAGTTTTGTGTTTGACTAAAAGAAATTCAAAATAATCTTTTTCTCCAAAATAGATCCGTATTATTAGCATCCATCCAAATTTGATTTCTAAACTTGAATTCAAACCCGGAGGTGTTGTCATATCACAACCATGGTGCAATAATATTATAATAACATTTTGGGGAAACATATGTAGAATTCTGGATAAAATTAAGATTAATCACTCACATTTTGTGCCATGTGTCACACCTTGGTTGGGTGAGTAAGAAAAACAAAAAAAAATTCAAAGTGTTATAACTTACAAAATATATGCAAAAATAAAAAAATATTATATTGTATCATTGTTCACCATAATTCGTGGTCTTCAAAGCAAGATGCATCATGAATATATTTTGGTAAATTTAAAATTTTATGTTTTACATTGTGATGTGTTGGTGCAAAGTGAATCTTATGTAACCCAAAATGAATCAGTAGTGTTACAAAAATGAATCTTATGTTTAAGTAAAATGAATCTAGTGTAATAAAAGTAAAAAAATTCTGATATAAAATTCACTACTGTAACACTATTGATTAACTGTTGATCTGAATGTAATAAAAGGTGAGTGGTTGATCCAACCGTAAACATAATATTCACTACTGTAACATTACATATAAGATTCATATTTACGTAAATATAAGATTCACTTTGCACTAACACATCACATTGTATATGAAACTTATATAATCTGAAACTGAATTTTATAGCAGAAAAACAATTCATTTTTATAACTCTACAAATTCATTTGTACATAAACATAAGATTCACTTTGATAAGACTACAGTAACTATAACTATCATAAAAGTGGACCATTATCAAACAATACTCATAACAGTAATTATAATTTTATACTAACAATAGTTCACTCCTATAGCACTACTGATTCATTTTACGTACACATAAGATTCACTTTGCACTAACACATCAAAATGTATAGTAAACTTTATAATTTGAAACCGAATTTTATAGTAGAAAAACATTACTTTTATAACACTACTGATTCATTTTATGTAAACACAAGATTCACTTATGTAACACCACTGATTCATTTTATGTAAACATAAGATTCACTTTGCACCAACACATCACAACGTAAAACATAAAATTTTAAGTTCATCAAAACATATTCATGATGCATCTTGTTTTGAAGAGCACAAATTATGATAAACAATGCTATATTTTTTTTATCTTTGCATTTATATTTATTTATTAAGTTATAACTTTTTGATTTTTTTGTTTCTCTTTCCAAGTAACAAGTACCACACTCACACCACAAAATACACACTCTCCCCCTTATTTACAGATCTTTCCTTTTTTACACTACATCTTTTCCTCTATATACATAGTTTCCCTTATTTTTTATCCTTCAACTAGTTGTTGCCACATAGAGGTGATCATTCGGGCGGCCGGGCCGGGCCAAAGGAAAATTTTAGGCCTGTCAGGCCTATTTAAAAAACCCAAGCCCGATTTTTTACATGCTCGGGCCGGGCCGGGCTAGGCCCGGTTTTTTCTAGACTTTGCCGAAGCCCGGCCCGCCCGGCCCGGTTTTTTAATTTTTTTATATAAATTAATTAAAAATAAATTAAAATTAATATATTTTAATATATATATTTATATATTATATACATATAACTTATTTAAAATTTATATACTATATATAATTTTTGAATATATTATATAAAAATTAAATATGTATATATTATATTTTAAAAAAATTATTATAAATAATATAAAATCGGGCCGGGTTTTCCCACGGGCTCAAAAATGTGCCGTGGCCCGGCCCGGTTTTTTATTCGGGGTCTGATTTTATGTCTAGGCCCGCCCGGAAGCCCAATCGGGCTCAGGCCTGTCGAGCTTTTTTACGGGCCGGGTCGGACCGGGCTGCCGGACCTGACACATTTTGATCAGCTCTATTGCCAGGTGGTTCACTAATTCCTGAAGTAAACCTCATCCGAGTCAACAAACGAGAATAAGATAGAAATCATTTGTTTGGAAAATGATTTCATTGGTAATTAGGTGCTTATATCTATTGAAATGGTCACTTCAGACGAGTTTAAGTGAAATCATCTCTTCAAAAGACGGGAAATTAATGATTTCTCCAAAGAATGCTAGTATTTTAAGAATTAGTTTGACCGGATTTATTTTACCTAAAAAGGTTATTTTGGATTTTCTTAGTGTTTTAGTAGTGAAAATTAAATGCAACTTTTTTATATAAAGTGCATCTGGCACTCTTTTTTTTTTGCCTTATGTAGAGGAATATCTTTTATCATGTCAATTAAACGTTATTATTGTTATCCAAAAAGCTGGACTTAAAGGAGATTTAATATAATTATTACTTCTTTCTGTTTTATGATGTTCTAGCTCTTAGCATTAATTCTAAGGAGAAGAAAAATAGATCGTTTTTTTCACATTGGAGATTGGAGTAAAGTGAAAAGGAGAATGTGAGAAAGGAGGAGGGATAGAGTTTGAGAGTAATGATAGAAAAGTCAAAATATAAAATATTGTGAGGGTATTTGTGGTCAGTTGTTAAAAGCAGCTGTCAGAATAGAGTGGAGGAGAATACTGAGATTGACAGCAGTTGTTAGACTAACGTTTGAATTCAACATTTGAATAAAGTAGGACCGACACTGAAATAGATGCAAAACGTTAATTTAAAAGCCGGAGTCACAAATGACAGTAAGGTGGGGAGTGAATGAATGATCTATTAACAACAGGAGTCAGGAGAGTTTATTATAGAAGAGGATCAAATGTGTTGATTTTGCTGCCTTGTTTCCTCCTTTTAATGACAACCAAACACTTGAGTGTGCTGAAAGAATAACAATCGACATCCCAGATTCCCGTGGATTAAAAAAAAAGCAGTGAGGGAAAGAAAAGATCTTCAAGAACAGTGCCCTAATAACATGTGGGTCTTCGCCACCTTTATGATAATGAAAGCTTTGGGTCTGAAATATTCCATTCTTGTTCAATTTTATATACCAGACACAAGTTTAAAAAAAGTCATGCTAGTTAATAAGATTCATCAACACTTGATAATACTTCTAATCTTCTAATGAGTGTGATCCCGATCATCATGAAAGAAATAGGTCTGATCACTACTAGCTAGAGTTTCATATTTAAAGAATTCTAAACCAAGCTCTTTGTGTCATGGAGTAGAGATTATCATTTATGACTATTGAGAGATGAAGCGTTAGAAATAACGACCAGGATGCTAGGCTGCTAGCGAGTGGAGTGCTAGCTGTAGGATAATCGTCTTAGCGGATAATGTTCTATGTTTAGACGGGGAAATACCCTTATCATCATTATGAAAGAAACAGGCCTGATTAAATACAATAAGATACACCAAGTTCTCACCCAAACATTAATATTCCCACTCTTGTTTCTTTTTAAAGTAAGAAGGCCTAATTAATTTGTAAACAGCAGATCTCTTACGTTACAGGCCTTCCGGCTTTACAGCTCTTTAACCAACCTAACCGGGACCATCCCATCAGCCATATCTCCTTATTTTCTCCTTTACCCTCTCTCTCTCAGTAATTGGGACCCTCGATCACCATCAACATGACGACTCAATATCCTTGCTGATGGTGGGCTTAACTCATCATAATGCCCGATGATGATTATCCTTTGAAAGTGACTAGTTTCATCGAATGCTCTCATCGATCGGAATAACATACTTCGTCCCTTAATTCATCTCCTCTTTTACAGGTAACTAAAGTTAATAATCATGCTCAATTAATTTCTTTGCCTTTCTTTTGTCTACTACATATAGCGAGTACATAACTTCCATTTCCTTACTTTCTCTGCCCTCCTGGTCTCCTAATCACCACTAATCCAATCTAATCGAAATGGGTTCTTGTCAATTTGATTGAAACACTCCTTCCTGACATAATCGACCACAGTCCTTTTCTATTTGGTAATACACTACACTACAGTCCTTTCTCTCTTGTCACTGAAATTGAGATCTCAGATTTCTCTGCTTGACTGGCCAGTCGTCATATTGTAACCTAACCGAATTAATTCTCCGATCGACTAAGCTTATTTTTCGGCGTTCGATTTTTAGTACTACATTTTGTCCAAACAGCAACAATCAACTACTACAATAATTAAACAACTATTCCAGGGGACCCTCCATCTCTGCTGTCCAAATTAACAATCTAAGATTGTTTTCTTTTTGCAGTTTCAGTGGGATCAGAGAGTACTTCCGCCTGCAACTCCAACCTTTAAAAAAATCTCTTACTACTATCTATCTCGTTTTGGCTGTGGTGTGGTGGGTGTGAGCATTGCAATCTCAAATCCCCAAAACTCCCCACTATCATTTCCTCTCTTTCCTCCACATGGGTTTGCTACCAATGCGCCAAAGTACTACTATGACGTAAAAGAGTATGTGCTTCTCTCCTCTCTTCCTGTTTTCTTCCCTTTGTCAATATTTGCTTTCCATTTCTGAGACTATGAAACTTTTCTGACCCAGAGAGACTAGTAGGTGGGTGCTTGTTAAAAAGTTTCTTGGTTTTGTATTCTTGTTATCTTTAAGGATTTTTGTTTTGTCAAAATAGATACTACTAGTATTTGATTACCTGAGTTACCCCTAACTCACTCAGTAGAAGCCCTACACTACTATTAGGATATGATAACAACTAACTGTTTGATAGAAGAAAGAGAAAGGATCAGCTTTTCCTTTCCCCATTCTTTTCTCCACATTGTCTTCAACTAGTAATGGTGACAGACTACTAGGAATCTTTTTATCTTTATCTTTTCCAGCCTTGTCCCCCTCACTTAAAGAGGAAAAAACGGGAGAAAAGCGGGAGTGATAAAGGAAAAAAAAGGGGTAGAGTAAGGAAAGGGAACTTTAATTGTCTCAGTTCTTTACTGAAATTCTGGATTTTGCGTTGTTTTATTCTCTGTTCTTCTTCTGCAACTGATCTCGTTTTAGGGGAGGAGAAATCTTAAACTTTCAATACTTGGCCCACCACTCAGCAGCACACCTGGAATGGAGCCAATTTCCATTGAGGGCTTCGGCTACTTGCATTACTATATGCTCTTCTACTTGAAACCTGTCCGCCATTTTTGTTGATCTAACTTTGGTTGTGGGGTGAGAGCTCTCAAAGAATTATACTGCTAGTACTTTCTGGGGTTTTAACTCTATCGTAGTTGATTTCCTTCTTTTATTCTCCTTTATGCATGCCAAAGTTCAGGTTTATATATCCATGATACAAGCCATTACTGGCTTGGCTGTAATTCTTCTTGATCCATACGCTAATACTGGCAATATTCTTCGCAGGTGCACAGAACCAACTCTCAATTGATGGATGAAAGACATTTTGTGGATTATGGTCTTCATCCAACCCATTTCGGTATTTCTTGTGCTCTGTTTACTCTGAAAACTTTATCTCAGTCCAAATTAGATGCTGATGACAAAGAATGGATGGATGTAAGAGGGAAGATTCTCCAATTCAATGCCCATCTCTTGGGCTCCTTGTCTGGAGTTTACAACGAGACCAAGCAAACGCCACAGAGAAAATATGAGCTTCTTCAGAAGCTGGAGACTCATCAGCGGGAAATTGAAGAGCTGAAGAGAAGAAGAAGCGAAGATGCAAAGGCCAACGAGAAGGTGGTCAGTATCTATGCTGCTCAAAAGCAAAGATGGTTTAATGAGAGGAACCATATGAGGCAACATATTGGAGCCCTTATGAATGAATTGAGGGTTTTAGAGGAGAGAAAAAATGAAGATCTCCAAATTGAGTGAAAATTTGCAAGAAATGGAAGCTATGGTGAACTTAAAGGACAAATCCTTGGAGGAAGAAGCAAGTAAGCGGAAGGATGTGGAGGAGAAGCTGGAGACTCTGGAAGCTGTTGTTGAGCAGCTCAGAGAAGCTTCAGAGCAAGAAGCCCAAGCACATGCTTGTGAGCTATGGAAGCACAAGACAGCTTTTCTTGAGTTTGTATCCAACCAAAGACAAATAGAAGCTGAACTTGGTAGGGCTATTAGGCAAGCTGAGGCTGCCAAGCAGCAGCTCGACTTTGTCTTCGAGGAGAAGGAGGAGATGATGTTGCTGGTAGAAAAACTGTCCATTGAGACCAGGAAAATCAAGAAAGATTCAGAGCAGAAGGATAAGATTTTATCTGCTATGTTGAGGAAATCAAAGTTGGACTCCGCGGAGAAGGACATGCTTTTGAAAGAACTCAATTTGTCTGAGGTCAAAAAGAAGCAAGCCGAACTAGAAATCAATCGATGGAGGAACAATGCTCTAAATCCCAAGGGTAGGAATGAACGGCACAGTTTGAGAAGTATGCTGTCAAGGCAGGTGAGCTCAAGATTGGGGGCCTTTCCAACTCAAACATCTGGGAATTTGCTTGAACTACCTAGTGATGGGCAGAATGCAACCAAACAAAGTGAATTTGGGCATGATCTGACAGAGTTTAGGAGACTGGCAGTTGATTGTTCACCAGAATTGAATGGAGATTTTCCACAAGGATTCAAGGATCTTGGTAAGCTTATACTTGTTGATAATTTCTTTATACCCTGAACATTGACACATCATCAGCTTGTGCTATTACATCAATAGAACTAGGTTATGACTCATTCATCAGCTTATGTTTGAAATTGTGGTCCTGTGATAATTTATTAACAATGTGTGGGTTAATTAACATCATTCTCAATGCAGATATGTTGGATGATTCTAATAGGGTAGACGATTGGGTTTGCTTAGAAGCGGGAAAGTACAGAGCTGCTGTTGAGCAAAGGCACCAAGCAGAGCTGGAAGCCTTTGCGGATCAACTCAGGCGCAAAGATGAGAAACTAGAGGCTTATCACTGGCGGCTATTGACCCTGGAAATGGAGTCAAAGAAATCAAATTCCCAGATTGAAGACCTTAACCAAGGCATCTCACGGCTTAGACACAATAATATGAAGCTAGAAACCTTACTGATTGAAAAAGAGACTGAACTCAAATCCTTGAAAGATCAAATTTCAGTACACATGAGCTCTTTAAAAAGCCAGAGGACGACCAGGTTCAGTTCTTCGAGACCTTTGGCTGACAACATTGTGTGGTCAAAATTTGAAGTAACAAAGAGGACAACACCGGTTGAAAGGAAGCAAGACGTGAGAAATCTAGATGAAGTATCAGGTGTATCTAAACCGGTCGAGGATGAGTGTAGAGAGGAAATCAAATCGGTGGCGGAAGATGCTCCCATTTTGGACACTACTGGTGGGAAAAAAGGAGATTCTGAGGAGGCCGACAAGGTTGCAGAGGAACCACATTTACATCCTCCAGATGAGGAAGAAACTACAAATCTGGAGAATATCAATGTTGTGACAAAGGAGGTAACAAGCACCAGAGATTACTTATATAGGATTGACAGAGAGCCGGGGAAGATGGATATTCATGCTCTTGGAGTATCTTACAAGATTAAGCGGCTGAAACAACAGCTTCTGATGCTTGAGCGGATAACAGGGAAGCAAGGAAATGTTGATCATGATTCAGAGGAATGTGACAATAATTTCCAGAACAGAATGAAGGGTTTTGTTCTACTGTTAGCTTTGCTCAACAAACAAGTGGGCAGATTTCAATCTCTTCAAGAAAAGACTGATGACCTTCGCAGGCGGATGGTAAGTTATTAGGCTTTGTATTGTATGCTTCTTTGTTTGTGGGTGTGAATATAGCAGATTAATGGCCTCTAACTCTCTGTGAGACTAAGTGAGTAGAAGATATTGGCTTGCTGCTGTTGTTGGTACTATGACTTATCTGATTTACTTTGCTGTTGAATTCCTCCAGCGCGAGAAAGACTTGAACATAATGCAAGGAGATTCGACCCCTCTGAGAACAAAAGAGGATAGCAGAACGCTGGAACATTTCCTTGAGGAGACTTTTCAGCTTCAAAGGTTCATCGTTGCAACAGGGCAGAAGTTGATGGAAGTGCAGTCCAAGATTGTGCCTGGGTTCATCGACATATTGGAGAAGCTTGACGTGTCTTCGAGCTTTGACATGAAACGGTTTGCTGATAACATTCAATCTTTGTTCAAAGAAGTGCAGAGAGGCCTGGAGATCCGGATTGCTCGCATCATAGGGGATCTGGAAGGGACCTTGGCTTGTGACGGGATTCGTTCAAGGAGGCACTGATGAAGTGAATTCAGCATGTTTATATGCTTTAGTAAGATGGATGTAGTTAAGCTCTCATATCATGTGCATCGAGATTTTTGTTACCTTTGTTAATGATTTTCACACGGAATAAATCAATGTATATTCTTCTCTTTTGATCAGGCGAATACCACTGTCCTTTTAATTGAAATCATCGCTATTTTCTCCATATATTTGCCGATTTTTTCCCTTTTATCTTGTATTTGAAATTTAAGTAGCAAAGATGAGTCAAAATACCGGGCTCTTGTTGATGATGTGTTTGTTTAGGCAATTAGCTGTCTAGCAGCATTTATTTTAGCTTTTGAAAAACTATATTAAGAGTTAAGAACTCCATTTTTCTCTAAAAATAATCATCATTATTACCCAAAAAATCCCTTATCTTTTGCTGGGTTGATTGGATTGGACTTCTCATACCATTTAGCACTTGAAATGCATTTGGACTATTCAGACATTTGTACCATAATGATCACAGTCTACTGCACAAAACAAAATGGTGCTGTGATGGTGAGGACTCAAATATGAAGGTGTTGGTCTTTTTTTTAACGAAACGAAGTACCTCGCGGCAAGACTTGAGCCTTTTCACAAGGCCTGATAATAAAAGCACTAGGTGGCCTGATCATGCTCAGAATAAAAACTTGAAGGGTATTTGGATTACGGAACCCTCTCTCGATCTCTGTATTCCTCCGTTGAGAAGTTGCACTCTTCTAGACTTCCACTACCCACTTTGGATCAGACTTATATGGACCTGGATCCTTTGTAAACTTCCATGCTGGGTTGGGTTATCTTGCGAGAACGTGTAGGATAGCCGACAAGGACAAATAAAAGTGCAAATAGATTCAAATAAGTGTAAAAAGTAGTTCCAAATCCATGAAATATATAGAGATACAGGCTAGGCGGTTTCTAACTACAATTGTTCAATATCGCCCTAGGCCACTTTAATGCAGATTAATTAGAAACTGCCTTGAAGCAGGTGGCTTCTGTGCAAGTTAGGTGAGACTGCATAATAGTTACCGGCTTAAATTTGACACTTTGTTAATTAAGTTGGCTTTTAATGTACTAATTTACTTTAAAATTTTGTTGTATTCAGACTAATGGAAGATTAAAAAAAAAAAAACAATCTGCAATTTTGTAGAAATTAGTTTTCGGGGTATCTTGTTGTTCTGTGTGAACATATTCTAAAACCTACAAAATTTTAGCAGTAACTTGTTTTGATGTTTAACTGTTATGTTGGAACTTTTGAGTTTTACTGATGATGACTCAATCAACATGTAAATTGAGTCAATAAAGAAATGCTGAAACTTGTAGTTTTGCTATAGATGGAGTCTATCATTATAGACAGAGCGCATCAATGAATGCATTCGATCAATTGTGTTGATGGGTGGATCAACGTCAGTAGTCAACCAAGACAAACATAGTAAAAAAAGGCATTTCAAAGAATGTACGAACAAGACTTAAAGTTTCTCCGCAGATCGAGTCCATCGTCTTGATAAAGTCCATCGCCTTGACAGAGTACATCGCCTTGTCAGAGTCCATCTGACGATGACAGTTGTAAGTGGCTGCAAAATTCATGGGAGAATGCTTCCAAGTCGTCTACTAGCTTTGTAGCTGGCCAAAAATTGGGGGCCAAGGCTCAGAAACGTTTAAGAAAAATTTAGGCCTGAAAATCATGCAATATGGACGTTGTGCTCTTGAAAAATCAGAAACGGACTTTGTCAACGGTCCATACAGCCTCATTATAAAAAGAAGGTCAATTTTGCTGATTCATTTGTGCTTTTCCGCTCCAATACTTTCTATATTAGGAAAAAGTCACCACGAAAAGGAGACATGTCTAATATTACAAGCTACAATTCTTATATTTAACTATTTAGAGATTTTGCACTTATTTCTCCATATGTTGTATTGATCTATTCGTTGAGGAGTGAGTGTACGCGTTAGGCAGAGTCTGTTTGCCTAACCCCAAGTGTGAGATACTTTTTTATAACCGTAAAAAGTCAATCAATAAAGTTGCTCATTCTTGTATTGGTATTGTATTCCTCCTGCTACGTATTACATCCAGAGCTAGTTTGTCTGAGTCTAACAACCTAGACAGACTATGATCCAGCTAGTCTGAATGAATTTAGCAACCTTGACACACTACGTGAAATACCCCAAACCTTGATATGTGGTTTAAATATCAAACTATGTTATATAAAGGCTAAAAAGTGCCTTAGAAACATCAGTGAACAATTTAAACCATAGTAAATGCAATAAAACGCTAAGATACAGTTTGAGCAAAAACATGCTCTAAGCTATGAGTGAACTTGGTTAGGACCCAAAGAGCCTACCAAGACTTAATAATATTCAATTATGATTTAATAGGGCTAATTAAGTCCTTAGGAAACCTTGGTAGTCAGTTAAACCAAATAAAACACAAGAAGATACCTTAAAGTCAATAAGAGCAAAAATGTGCTCTAAGCTTGGGATAAATTTGTATAAGACTTAATGGTCATACCTATACCTTATAAATATGTTAATGAGCATATTAAATCAATTACCAAAGAAAACCAGCTTGAAAACAAGTTAAAACACAAAAAGTGCTTTAAGGAGTCTTAAAGCACGTTTTTGAAAAATTGTCTTGTAAAGGAGTTTTGAATGGCTAAATGTCCATCATTACTCTTTAATTAACATGTGTACTATATAGTATCACATTTAGAAGTCTATATCAATGGGAAATCAAAATTTCACTTCTATGTGCCTTGTTTTTATGAATAGTAACTTTTATAAGCTAGTTTGTAACATATGTTATTATAAGTAAGTTAATTGGTCAACAAAGACCAAAACACCCTTCATTATATGGGGGCCGGTTTTATTATGTGGTGAACCACCATGAGCTAGTAAAAATTAAAGAAAGAAGGAAAAGTAAGTGAAAAGTAGAAGTTACCTTTATAACATGTAAATATCTTCCAAAAGCAATTCCAATCTTCATTCTTTCTTTCCCACTCACACCCACCGTAGCCTTCTTCATCTTCTCCCAACTCCATCGGTTTTGCTACAGCAAACCATACCATTCTCCATTCTTTCACTTGTAACTTCTAGCTCCATGATCCAAATTTAATTTCAAGACCACCTTTCTTCTAGTTAGACCAAGCTCTACATTTCTACCTTTTCAAATCTTCAAGAACTCAATTTTGGTGCCATGGAGATTCACCATTGAAGGAGCTTGAGCTCACTTTTCACATATTATTGTTCTCCTTTGCTTCAAGGTAAGGAAACTCAAAGAAAATCCATGTTTCCTCCATGTTTATATGATGTCCGAAAATTCACCTCACAATGGTGTTTTCACCTTGCTTGTTTTAGCTTCATTTGAATCTTCCAAGGGCTAGGAGGAGTCCTCTCTTGATACTTATTCAAGTTCTCTTCCAATTCCCTTCAAAGACCAAGGTAAAACAACTATCTTAATGCTCTTTGAACAATGTAAAACCTAGGGTTTACAATGAGATTAAGCTTGGAGCTTGAATACTCATCACATTGTTTGTGTAATGTTTAGAAGTTGACAAGCAACTAAGCTTAGCCGATTTTTAAACAAGGAAACAAGAAAGAAGTTTGTGAGGAAAAGAGGTAAATATGCTATCTCAATGTGGTTAATGCCTTAGGAGAAATGAGCTTATAATGCTTGCTAAAACTACCTAAAGAGCAAATGGTGAATGACTTAGTAAAGTGTTCTCAAGGAGACTAGTAAAAGAACATATGTCTTGGTGTATGTAATTGCAGGTCAAAGGCTTATATTATGGAAATTCAGTGTTTAAGGTTATGCAACTTAAGGGCCTAAGAGCCATGTTATTTAAGGGCCTAAGTGCCAAGCAATTTAAGTTATGCACTATATGATGTAGTGCTTAATGTGTGAAGTTGTGTATAAAAATGTGTTTGATGGATTTAGGTTCTGTGTCTTGAATGTCTAATGGTGAAAACTATGAGTTTTGGAATGAGGTGTGTGCTAAGAGAACCCATGGCAAAATTTGTATAATGTTTAAGGAGTTGTGAGTGCTTAAATGAACTTTGGTGAACTAGGATATGTTAGGAAAGGATAAATGTTTTACTAAGGAAGAAAACATGTTTTTTAAGGTGTTCTAAAGTGCTACAAGGACTTTGGTATTGTCTTGGGAGTTCTAGGAATTCAATGAGTGTTTTAGGATGTAATAAAGTCTTGGAGAAGTTTGTTTAAAGTTTAGGTAATGTTGATGAATAAGGAGGGAATGATGTTAGGTAAGGTTTTGAGAAAGGAATTCAAAGTTGTGAAAAGAGGGTTTAGTTACTAAGAGGAGATGCTTGGGAGATGATGTTATGAAGGTGAGGAAGCATTTTAGTGTAGTGGTCATTTAAGGTGAAACACCACTTGGAAAACCAAAAGGAAATGTTACAAGTGTTAAGAGATTTGATAAGAAGATTGAGTAACAAGTTGGACAATGTTTTAAGGTGAATCAAAGTGATATTCTAGTATTAGAATATTCCTAAGTTCATGTATGAAGCTTGGGTAGTCAATGGATGAAGAGAATAGATGAAACAAAACTTGGAAAGTGAAGTTCTTGGCTGTCCGAACTACCGTCCGAATGTGGACGTTCGGACGTGCCTGTGTGCGCGTGAATATTCTGATCTTCGAACGGCGTCCGAACTACTGTCCAAAGATGGGAAGTTCGGACACACCTATTTATTTCTCTGGTTTGGCCTCGAACAGCGTCCGAACTTGGGAAGTCCGGACGCAAGTTCGGACATTCACCAGTTTGCACCCATAGAGTCTCGAACGGTGTCCGAACTTGGGAAGTCTGGACACAAGTTCGGACAAGGCGCTGTATGGACCAAAAACATTGTTCAAGGTATGGAAATGATGTGTAATGATGGGGATTGATGGTTAATGATGTTATGAGGTTGTTAAGGACATGTTAGGTGAGTTTTAATGGCAATTAAGTGGGTGAAAAGTTGTAATAAAATATGAAAGTAAAACAAGTTAAAAAGTGAAGTTATGTAACTAAGTTAACGAGGAAAAGTTATAAGCATTAGACTTTAAATGATCATGTTACCCCGATGTTAATAGAAATACATGTAATGTTGTCAGTTGTTCGAGAATTGCTCGAGGAACATAGGTGGACGTGATAAAGTGGACTCCGGTGACAGGTATGGTTTTCTTGCAACCTGTGTCCTACCGGATTACACCGGCTTGTATGCCAATATGTTTTTCTGTGTGTTTGCCACGTTATAAGATAAATCATGAAACGAGTTTACAGTCGTTATTGTTGTTGTATGTTTACGTGCCGATACCGGTAACCTCAAATGCGCTTGAAGGGCTAGTTAACCACTATTAGGTAAACGTAAGAGAACGGTATTCGGTAATAATGTTTCCGACCTAAGGAACGTTCTAACCACGGCTATGCGTGAGCTAGTCATGTGATGTTTGTGTGTGATGTTTGTGTGTGAATGTATGACTCTCCCTTCCCTTGTGTGTGTCTAACAAGACTTAACCCAATGTTGTGATTGTTTAATTAAGTTCAATGTTGAACTTCTAACAAGTGCTAACGGGGGAAGTGAGGAGTCCGGTCTGTTCCGGCCACGCGTGTGAGTATGGGGGTCGTTGTCATAGCAGGTTCGATCCTCTCCGTATGTTATGGTTGTTTTCCAATTTGGTTCCCAACCTTCCCTTTAGCTTAACCAAGGCTATTACTGACTCACGGGCCACAGGGGCATACTATGTTATGTTTGTTCGGTGTGCTTGGATCACTATATCCGAGACACCTTGTGTTAAGTTATCCGTTCATTTAACGAGACGGTAACGAGTTATGTAACGAGCTTATCATGAGACTGGCAACATTCTCTAGGCTCACCAGTGTATAAACAATGTTTGGGTCGGTTCCTAAGAGAACCATTCCCGTTATGTTATGTATTTTTGTTGTGATGCAAAATCTATTGCGGTGTTATGATGTGCACGTTGAAACGTGCAAAGTGTTGTTATGTGTTGTTATGTAGTGTATGTTATATGTTGTAAAATGTGGAGTATGTGGATCATGGATATGAATCCCAGTTTGTGAAAAGAGGCGTTTAAGGATAACCCGATTTAAGGGTAAGTGTCGTCTATTAAGGAAGTAGCTCCATTAGAGGAGGAACACTCTAGGGATAATGAATACCATGAGTGACTTATCAAGTAAGGATATATTATCCGTTTGTTGAGCCCGTTGAGGCGAAATGACTATGTGTTGTGTGTTACAGTTGCATGCATGATTTAAATATAATCAACTGCATGCTAAGACGACAACTAGTTGTGCGTGGCCCGGTAGCATGTGGGCTGCGGGATTACCATACCAGCAAAGGTGCTGAGCCCCTTGGGGGCCACCCTTTCTCTTCTTTTCTTATTTCAGGTACGAAGTGCTGGAAGCCGTTCGAGAGTAGGACGGGTAGTCGTTGTACATGGGTAATCATTTAAGTGTATATATACAGTAGGTGTAGTAAGACCGAAATTGTTGTCGGCATCAGTGTATAAATACTCGGTATAGTTGAAAGGTGTATGTTGTTGTTGTTGTTAATGGAAAGGGATAATAATGTGTGGTTGCTCGGGAATTTAGCCCATCAGACCGGTACAATGTATATGGATTAGCCTTGTTAGCCACGTGGGTGGCTAACGGCGTGTAACACCAACGAGTTAAGTAATGTGATGAGGTTTGTTTTTCCGCTGCAGTTTATTGTAAGTGTGTTAATGTTGGATGGGGTGTTACACTACGTCAGCCCAACGATCGAGCTAGTCTGTCTGAGTCTAATAACCCAGACAGACTACATCAGCCCAACGATAGAGCTAGCCTGTTTGAGTCTGACAACCAGACTCAGCACCACGATCCTACATGATTCTTTAAAATGTTTGTTGTGATTGAAGATTGAAAGGTTGGGAGACTACTAAATGAACAAAAGAAAGAAAAAAACAACAATCTACACTATTTCTTTTGAAAAGAAACCAATCTACAGTATTTTAATAATTAAATTTTCTGATGATTTTGATAATGTAACTTGCATTTAAAGAGGAAGCACGAGATTTAACAAACACTGGCAAGAAATGAACGATAATGGGCTCCAAAGATCCGAAATAAAGTACAAAAGGTTTTTGGTCTTTACGGGTTCGTTTGGGGACAGCTGCTGGGGGCTGCTGTTGGGTTCTACTGTTGGAAATTGAGAAGTTGTCTGCTGATGGTTTTGCAGAAGTTGCCAGCTGTTAGTTTTAGTGTTTGGTGGAACGTCTGCTGATGGTTTTAAAAAGCAGAGACAATTGTTAGGTCCTGCTGCTGAAAATTGAGAAGCTGTCTGCTGATGATTTTGCAGAAGCTGTCAGCTATTGGTTTTGGGTGTTTGGTGAAAGCCTGCTGATTTTAGAAATTGAGAAGTTGTCAGCTACTGGAAGCTGTTCCCCAAACGAGGTCATTACCCCTGATAACCACTTTGTAGCGCACATGTCTCAAATATCAAACTTACCCAGATGGTGCAAAAGATGCCAATCACCCCTAAGTTTTGAAATTTGCTTGACTTGTGGAGGCCGGCATGACATCAAGTTTTTCCCGGTTTCTCAAAACTTTGGGTGGGAGAAAAAAAGCACGAGCAATAAGCCAACAGACCAATACATCACATCTTATAATTTCAGTGGCTACAATAACGGTGGGTCTTGGCTACATCCAGCGCCCTATTCCCAGTTGTGTTTTTTTTTTTTTTTTTTTTTGCGCCCACGACTTTGTTTTTTAATTTTTTTCTTTTTCTTTTAGATTTTGTATTCTTTTCTTTTTATCATAAAACTTTAAATTGTTATAACTTTTAATATATAAGTCCAAAATGAAAAAAAATTATATCATTGTTCACCTAAATTCAAGCTCTACAAAACAAGATCAGTCATGAATATATTTTGACAACTTTTAAATTTTTTTTACATGTATGGAGCATAGAACGTAAAAGAAACCTTGTACAGATGGTTATACAAACCTGTACAAATGTTCACTAAAACATGTACATCCTCACGTGAAGACATGTACATTCTCGCATTAAAAACATATAGATAGTAATATAAATTTGTACAAATTATTAAATATGTACACCCTTAAATTAAAACTTGTACATATAAAGAAGAACACTTGTACAGACGGTCATACAAACATGTACATATGACCATACAAACATGTACAGATGTTCATTAAGAACATGTACATTCTCACATTTAAACATGTACATCGTCACATTAAAACATGTACATTCTCACATTAAAATATGTACATACATCCTCGCATTAAAATATCATGGTATACATGTAAAAATAATTTTTTAAAAAAGTTGTCAAAATATATTCATGACTGGTCTTGTTTTGAAGAGCTCGAATTTAGATGAACAATGATATAATTTTTTTCATTTTAGACTTATATATTAAAAGTTATAACAATTTAAATTATTGTTATTTTAATAAAGATTAAAAAAAGTAAAAGAAAAAAAAAATAAAAAAGGAAATCGGAGTGTAGGCGCCGGTATACTAACTTTATTTGTTTCTATTTTCAATTTTATTCCACTATATTTCATTAATTATAAAATTATCCTACTATAAAAGATGTTTTTTATTTTAATTTGACTAAAATCTCCTTAGATGTAACCAAGATAGCTACATTTTCATGTAGCTAAGAATTTGCCCTACAATAAATGCATCACAACAATACCATTAAGATGAAATTGACCGACCAGATAGTATAAAAAAAATACTTTTTCACATATAAATAAAGACAAATAACTAATAAAAACATTTTATACCAATGGAAAACAATTATATTTTTGATAAAACTAATTTAATTATTTTATTTAAAGTAATAAACCTACCTTGATTTAGTCGAATACAATTCTTCTATAACTTTTATAACTTGAAGTTAATTTTATGAATAATTTGAACCTCAAACAACCTAAAATTTTGAATAATCTAAATACACCTTAACCACGCAAATATAATCTAAAACTAAAAAAATAACCAATCAACAGTCCACCCATCATGTCATCGCATAAAGTGAACGAGTTTGAGGTGGAAAAATTGGTTGACTTAGCGGGACCCATTAATAATCAAACCCCGCAGTTCACGGCACTGATTACACCAAGGACTGGTTTCTTTTTCGCAGCTTTCTTCCTGGAATCATCCCCCGCAGTCGTCCAATCGAAACTACAAAGTTAAAACAAACTACCTCTTCCCAAAAATTGTTTTTGTTTGTTACACGTTTTCGGTTCAATATTTTATATACATTAAAATAATTTCATAAAATTAAAATTGTGAAAGATAGATAGTTCATCAAACAAGAAATTATATTATATAGTTTATATTTTAAAAATTATTTTCTTCATATATCAAATATTAAAGTTAAACAACATGTTTAAATAATAAATATGACAATTTTAATATCACAGGGATAGTATAATGCTATTGAGTCAATCATTCCTATAATAAAGTTCTACCACTTTCCAAGCTTAATCTTTTTTCTTTCCTTTTAAACAAAGTTGTACTATTCCCAATTGTCTTGTTTAATTTTTGTCAAATTTTTCTCATCCAATATCTAACATATAGTATTTTTTTTTTGAAAAAATTAAAGTTGTTAGGATATGTTTGTCAAATAAAAAATCAATTACATGAATCATATCTATAAAATTATTTTATCTTATATATTACATATTAAAATCCAACAACATACCCAAATTGTAAAAAGAACAATCCTGATAAATCTCACTTTATCTACAATCTAGCTTTGTTAAGACAACAAAGAAACGAGAAAGAACTCTGGTAGAGGAAGAAACAAATTCTTGATTAAGGGAGTGAGAATAAACGTGCAATCCGAAAATAGAAGAAGTATTGTACAAAGCTTATATACTTGCTACAACCTATGCTTCAGCAAAATGAAAAATATACAGAGCTTAAATCCTAATGTTACAACCTGCGGTCCTAATTACATTAGCCTAGCAAAGGACCACAAAACTTGTCTTTGTCACAAAATCTTCACATAATAAATGTATATGGTTACTCTGTTCCAATTTTGTTTTAAAATTATTTTATATATTATGGTATATTATTGTACTAATGTAAATTTGTAGTTGTAATAAAATTTAGCTACATAAATTGTATGAAAATAACTAAATTATATATATTGAATAAAAAAAGTATTATATCAATTATTGAAGCATAATTCGCGACAACTGAATCTAAAAAAAATTCATTATACTAAATGTACGATTATTCATATTAATAAATAAATTTACTTTTATATGTATTACTAATATAACAACGCGATTTTGGAGCTAGTGTCTTATTAGAAGGTGGCACCATTATCACATGTCATGATGTTACTGGTGCAGTAGCATTATGAGAAAAATTTAGGGAAAAACGCAGAATTCGATACGTCATCATAATTCGTGCTCTTCAAACAAGATGTGACATGAATATATTTTGGTAAATTTAAAATTTTATGTTTTACATTGTGATGTGTTAGTGCAAAGTAAAATTTATGTTTACCTAAAATGAATTATTAGTGTTACAGAAGTGAATCATGCTTTAAGTAAAATGAAGCAGTAATGTTATAAAAGTAAACAAAATTCTACTATAAAATTCACTACTGTAACACTATTGATTCACTACTGATTTGAATGTAACAAAAGGAGAGTGGTTGATCCAACCGTGAACATAAGATTCACTGCTGTAACATTACTGATTCATTTTACGTAAACATAAGATTCACTTTGGTAATATTACAGTAACTATAATTGTCATACTAGTAGACCGTTATCAAACAATACTTATAGCAGTAAGTATAATTTTATACCAGACAATAGTTCACTTTTATAACACTGCTGATTCATTTTATGTAAACATAAGATTCACTTTGCACTAACACATCAAAATGTATAGTAAACTTTATAATCTTAAATTGAATTTTATAGTTAAAAAAATTTGCTTTTATAACAATACTGATTCATTTTACGTAAACGTAAGATTCACAACTATAGATTCATATTACGTAAACATAAGATTCACTTTGCATAAACACTTCATCATGTAAAAGATAGAATTTTAAGTTTATCAAAACATATTCATAATACATCTTATTTTGAAGAGCACAAATCACGATAAACAATGGTATAATTTTTTATTTTTACATTTATTTTTTATGTTATAACTTTTTGATTTTTTTTTATTTCTCTTTCCAAATAACAAAGGTTCGTTCTGAGGTGAGCTTTTCTCAAGGAACTAGAGGAGATTCTTGTGGATGAGCGTTCGATCTCTACAGCAAATAACTACTGTGTTTATTTAGTGGAGCCCACATACGCATAATCTTCATCTACCTTGAGAATGGGCCATAAACCACATTCACACCAGAAACACTCCCACTCATTTACAAATTTTTATTTTTTTTTTTTTACACTACACCTCTTTTCCTCTACACACAGTTTCCCTTCCCTCAACCAGTTGCAGCCACGTTGAACATGGTCACCATCTACCCTGGCCAGGATCGCCGTTCTGTATAACAATCTCTCGCTATATTTAAGTGTAACAAAAACTTAATTTTTGAAATAAATAAAAAAGAATCTACAAGATCCAAACAATACGAGTTCACAAAAATTCATACTTCAATTTCAATGGCCTGAAGTGGTGACCTGGTTCATACTTTCAAGGGAATATACATTATCCCATGCCACTATCGCCGACGCATTTATGTTATTCTACAGCGTGCATAAATGTGGGTGGCCATCACCCACATACTATCCAGACCAATTATTGCAAGTTAGTACTACCATTGCTTCTCTTCTTCCCGTATATTCTAACAACTTTAGCTGTAAAAGTAGTACTGCAGTACTTAATAGAATGACTACTGATTAGTAAAAAATGATGTTTTTGCTGTTTAGCAATCATCACGGCGCGACAAGCTCCTACTCCTCCAATTGACAATTAAATGGTGTCCACGCCCGACCATACCTTTTCAAACCATCACTGTGCTTTCTGCCACTCGAGGACCATTAGAGCGTGGCTTTCATAAATTCAGGATCGGTGTTTGTGAAAAAACAGATAAAACAAGAATGAATTGTTTAGGATTCTCCGAGTTTAAATTGGTGTGGAATTTTGTTTCCCTTACGAAATTCGGTCGCTGGGATTCTATTATGGATTTTTGACCACATTTTTGAAAAAAAAGGAAAAGAAGGAACCAAGAAAAAAGTAACAACATCAGTTTTATTATAGGACATCTCAACATGTTCGTATCAATCTATTATACGTTAGAAGCGTCAAACTAAGCTAGTCTTGAATTGAGAAAGATCCCCCGAGATGATAACTCCCATTGTATTTCTCTATATAGCTAGACAAGGTTTATAAATAGTAAAACACCAACATCTTATCTTCAAGACCAATTTCTCCCTTTGTCAAATAAAAAAGAGACCAAGCCATAACCCTAAAGGGTAGGGAATATTTACGTGGAGCGTATGTTGAGTTTGAAATTGGAAACATGAAAAACCACACTCTGCAAGCAAGTATTATAAATTGTGAGGCATATACTAAGTTTTCATATGGAAGTGCTTCATGGTCTAATCACTGGGAGGGAGATAACAAAACTAGAAGAATTGAACTGCCTTGTTCGAGAGCCTAATTGGACTGATTAGTCTTAGGTACCCAGTCCTAGTTGAACCTAGTTGTAGACACATACTTAAAATGGTTCATAGGAACCCACCTTTCAATGTACGATCTATTGATTTTCTATGAATTTCGTCTTGATGATCTTTCACGCGATGTTTTTCTCAACAATTTAGGACACTATCTGATCTTGTGTCCTAGTTGATGACAATATTGACATGAATCCAATTTTGGCTGAGATCTCACAGTTTCAGTCTTTAGCTTCTCTACCCTAGACTGAGTAGGTGTCTCGGACTTATATTCCAAGCCACATTTGTCAAACTTATTATTTTGCATCATTTGCCTTCCCAGTATACCAAGTAGGATTAGTCGGAGTCTAAAAGTCTAACTTTTGATTAGCATTGGGTATTATATCCGATAGTGTTTTACATTCCCTTTTTCAGTGACTTATATCGATCCAAAAACAGAATTTAACTCTTTTTGTGCCAAACTTGGAAGAGTGAGAATTATAGTTTTTAAAGAACTAACAGGGTTCATTGTTGGCTTATGTACTCTTAATGACACATTTTTCATTTTTAGTCGATGACTTACTCAGATCTCCCACTTTAGCCATGAGTTCTCTAATCTCAGTGTCATACTGGTATTTTAACACTTTTATCTCAGAGATTGCATAAGTTAACATGATAAACAACTATTTTCTTGGTCATAGAATTGAAAGAAAATTCAACATGATCAAGGTTTACCTCTTTTTCTTCAAGTGTTTCCTTCCAATTATCTTTCACCATTATGTAGTAGTCAGTATTAGTCTCAAAAATGATGTCATCGTCTCCGTCAACAACTACCGTCATACACATTTGTGCTCCCTTCTTTGGTTTTGAGTTTGTATCTAAGATGTCATGTCCCCATACAACTGCTATTGTATTTAAGACTTTTTTAACCCTCGTTTGAGATTTTTCCTTCTAGTGAAGAGAACAACCTTTGACAAGATGATCCGGCTTGTTGCACCTAAAATATATGATTGGTCCCTTCCTTAACTTATAATGACTTGACTATGGACTTGAGTCTCGTTGACCATAAAATATTTTTCTGATTCCTATTGCAATAAGCTTGATTTCTTCATCCTCATCAAAGTCATCATCCTCTTGTCAGTTACAGTTCCTCGTGCCTAAAATGCAAGTTCTGAGTGGTGACTTCTCCTTTCATTTTTCCCTCATATATTGTCAGTTCAGAACCTAGTTCTTCAAATGACATCTTTGACAGATCTTGTGTGGTTTCTAACAAAGTTATGCAGTTTAATCACTCTTTTCCTAGGTTGTCACGACACCTTTCGTTGATATCACTATTTGGCAACGTCATTCCCACGGTCTTCAACTCATAATGTATTTCATCAAACCTTTCCAATGTTTGAGTTTATAGTTTTAACTTCCATCATCTTGAAATTGTTGAACTGCCACTTCAACTGCTTCCCTTAAGCTTTTCTGATGGAGTCTGTCCCCGCATAAGATGTCTTGAGGAAGTCTCATACCTCTTTTGTGGTTTGAATAATGAGAACCTTCCCTTGGTCTACATCCGAGAGTGAAGAGACTTTAGTCTTTAAGGCTTGTTCTTCTTACTCATCAGCCTTTTGTTGTTGTCGCTCCATCTCTCCCTTGGGTTAGCTTTAGTGACTTCGCCTTCTTTGATTTTTGGAACTAGACCACCACCTATGACTACAATCCATGCATCAATGCCTACAGACATAAGATGATTCTCTATCTACTCACATGAACATGAATAGCTGAACTTGGTGAGCTTAGGAGCCTTGATATTGTAGGAACTCATCACGATCACACTGAAGATTTATCTTCTAAGTTGTGGGTAACTCGCTCTGATACCAATCGAAAGTTCCTAGTTGTCGGCTATATGAGTCTATGACTCATGTTGAACAGAGAGAAAGAAAGGAAGAACAAATTCATCGAATAGTTTGAATCTTTTATTATAATCACATGTAACCTCTATTATACAATCATGTATTCGATGTGAATACAAACCCTTACGTCAAGAACACTATCTTGACAAAACTCTCACATAATTCGAATTTTAAAGAAATCAAATTACATACAGCATCACCAACAACAAAGCTCTATACAAATTGCCATTTTAATCTCTCTCGGTTGTTCTTTCCAACCTCTCTTATCGAACCCTGCTTCTTCTTTCTTTTCTCTCTCTTCTAATGCCATGAAAATCATCTGAACACTCCAATAATCATGGAGTATATATAGCTATTACAATTATTTATCTCTAAGGAAAATCTATCTAATTACAATGTATATCTAAATCTAATTAAAACATAAATGTTATATCTAATATGCTATTTCTTTATCTAAGAATCTCGTAAAATCATAACTGATTTTATAAGGCACTCAAAATTTAGCTAGGTAGTTGCACTTATTTATCTCCAATATTTTGCTGAGTGGTTGCACTTCTGAGATCAGGTCATTCTGTTGGCGGATCAAAACCTACACTAACAAACTAGTTTATAGAATTTTAATTCTATGAAAAAAATCATAGAAGTATACAATATAGAACTTGGGAGGGAAGAATAGACCCAAATAGCGACAGATTTCAAGCTTTTGAATTGTTCAAGAAAAACTATGTTTAATTCATTTTATCAGTGTTAGTTTTGTAGATAAACAAAAAGAAGACTCAAACATCATCAGCCTATCAGACTATCAATATCATTCAAGCTGATAGGCCAACTACCTCGTGAAATCAGTCAGAAGCTGGGTAAAGACGGCTTTGTCAGTGTGACTTTATTTATCAAGGACTCCATACAACTTTCGCAAAACAGAGAGGCACATTCACATAGAAAGTCTGATGCAACAGTGAAAATTGTAAATTAGTTTCAGTACTTAATTAATGAAAAACCCCTACAACTAACAGCTTTTCTTCAATTTCTGTCCGGCAGTTTTCCCCCAAACCAAAATCACTCTTTAGAAGCTGCTTGCTTTGCCTTTATTAATTATTAATCCCTCTGTCCCCGCGCTCTCCGGGCCTTTTGGTTCTTTTTCTTCCGCACTACTTCCAGTACAGTAGTAGTACACTAGTCATTCCAACCACGACGTGCTCTCCTGCTCATCTCTAAAACCAAATTCCCTCTATTTTTTTTTTTTTCAATCGCTTTCATTCTGCTGTTTCTCTGACTTTTACCCAACTCAATTACCAAACCGATTGCTACCCTTTCTACATCCCACGCCTCATAATACCTTGTTTGTGTCGTTTTGGGTTCATGATCGTGATTTCCCTCAATATTCGTAATCGCAGCGGGACGAATATCTGGAGTGTTTGTCATCTCATTTCCAGGTTTGTAGCTCTTCTTATATCCACATTTCCCACCGCTATTCTATTTTTTTCATATTTGTGGTTGCGGTTTAAGTTTCTTCTTATTCTGCTCCTGTTTGAAAGGTCGGTCAAGAGAAAAATCTTACATCTGAACTTGGGTTCTCTGTTTTAGTTTTGGTTCACCTTGTTGTCTTTAGATAGGCGCTTGGCTTTCAAAAGGCTTGTTCAAGTAGTTTCATCGTGGTGTTGTGCTGTGGGTGCTCTATTGTAGTATGATTTTGGTTTGGTTTTCACCTTCAAGTAGGTAGTGGTATTTGGCTTCACTAGGATGAAGAATCCTATTTGAATCACTTGTTTATAGATGGGCAATTGCTTATTGAAGTTCCGCATCTTTTACTATATTCAGATGGCTCCGTGCAGGAAATTCTGTCTCTTTGTTTCCTTTCTGCTATCCCTATAACCCAGCAAAACAAAACATTCCCTTAGAATTCTGAGCGTCTTTTTCAGATTTCATAATGAATGCTCCTGATCTGTTTTTATTCTGTCTTTTTGTCTTTGAACTTCTGACGAGCATTGAGGAAGATTAAGAACAATTTCTCTTTTGTTGGTTGTTGGTGGTGGGTGGCGCAGTTGGCAATCTGTGCTTTTTCTTTCTCTGTTTTATATCCAAATGAAAGGGATGTTTTCTTTCTCTTTTATATCAGTACACTTCCCCTTCTTTAGTTTCATTGTCAGTATTGGATGATTACATAATGTGGAAAAGCATGTCTGACAGCTCCTTCATTATTTTATGCTTATCTTAAGTGTCCAGCTTTAAAGATTTAATTACTTGTGCTTTGGTTTGGTGCCCAGCTTTGACATATTCTTGTCTGTGTAAAGTTCTTCCTTTAAAATATAGAAAACCCATCACATCCTCTCTTTACAATTTTCTCATGTTGGCTTTTATTCTGTGCCCAAAGTTGTAAAAATAGTTCTCTCATAATTTCTTGAAGAAACTAAAAGCAAGCTGTGTTTTGCTTCTGAAAAGCTGTGATGATGCTGAAGTTGTAGCTTGTTTGATCTGTTTACAGATTTGTTCATAGCTTTCAACTGATTAACTAAAAAAATGTCCTACCTACTACTGACTACTATAATCTTTAGTTTCATACAGATAACAAGATTTGTGAGTGTTAAATACCGAACATCATGGAGACCTTAAGTGCCGCGGCTACAGCAATACCAATCCATCGAAACCCATCTAACTATAATGAGATTGCTATGCAGCAAAGCTTACTTTTTGCTGATAGTCTCAAGGTAATCATATATCCAAGAAGAGATGTCTTTAGTAACCTATGTCTTGCAATTACATTTCATCTTCTAGCTTTTTTTTGTCCCATTGGTCATACAATTATCATTTGTTGATGTAATGCAGGATTTGAAGAATTTGAGAACCCAGTTATACTCGGCAGCAGAGTACTTTGAGTTATCTTATATGGACGATGAACAGAAACATATGTGAGCTGTGCCAGCATCTCATTTGCTTACTTACAGGAAATGTATTGTTCAGTTGTTTTTTTACTAATCCGTCTTAAAATTACAGAGTCGTGGAAACATTGAAGGATTATGCTATTAGGGCTCTTGTGAACACAGTAGATCATTTAGGGTCAGTGAGCTACAAGGTTAATGATGTCCTTGATGAGAAGGTTGAAGAAATTGCTGAAATGGATATTCGTGTGTCCAGCATTGAGCAGGTATGTATAATGTATGTTTTAAGTCAAATTCAAAGTCCTCTGAATACTAAGCTCTAATTAAGTAATCAACATTTGTTGTTTTAATTGTAGAGATTAAAAACATGCCAAGAGTATAGTGATCGAGAAGGGGTAGCTCAGCAGTCATCTGTGATAAATACACCAAAATATCACAAAAGATACACACTTGCAGGTAAGTGATGACTCTCCTAGACCTGGATTAAAGCAAACTTTTCTTAATCTTTGCATTATTAACAAACTGTGAGAACCACATTGTTAGTTGGCAATGCTGATTGTTGCTTCTCCTTGGGTATTATTAAAGCTGGGGAAACACTGAATACTGCCAACCGTGAGAATCTTAAAATTCAAGCATCCAGCAGTCTAGAAGATGCAGATGATTGGTATCAGTTCAGGACTGGTAGGAATTTAGCTTTCATTTTGTATATGTTATGGATTTAAACCATATATTAATTGTTATATCAGCTGACTCTTTCAGAAAGAGCTAGAGTTCAATTAATAACAAACAAAAACTGTTTTGCTGGTATATCAGCTGTTCGTGCAACGATAAGAGAAACTCCATCAACATCATTCAGAAAAGGACGTTCGGTATCACCTTCAATGAGATATTCAAGGCCGCCAGTTGGAACTTTCTCCTTCAGTGCCAACTCCACGCCCATCAAAGAACATGGTTTGATGACTGCCTCTTTCTTCTTCTTTTCATACATATATAAACTGTCTTTATTACGAAGTGGAGCAGAGTGTTCATGTATGTTAGCTTACCTCATGTGTGATTTTGATATGAAATTTCTTTCCTCTATGGGTGGTACGTACTGTGACTAGGAAACCCAGATAGGTCAGTTTCTCCACATCGTTTTCCCCTTCTGCGATCCGGGTCTCTTGCAACGAGGATGGTACCAAAACCTATTAGCAGGCAAAGAACACCAAATTCATCTGTGGATTGGAAAAGGGTGAGAGTTGTTAGTGTAGTGTTCTTTTCTTACCACTGTTTTGTTTGCTTGCTGATATATGTAAATATTATATTCAAATCATCAACTCTGATTTAGTAACTTTCTTTTCTTGTTTGGTTGATAGTTTTCATTGGCACCACAAAAGTCATCCTCAATGCGTGTTTATGACGTGAAAGAACTCGACAACAATGGCAACAACAGTAATAATGAGGGTAAAGAGCTTCATAGAGCACCAAGCAAAAGCAAGCGCCTACTCAAGACCTTGCTCAGCAGAAGAAAGTCCAAGAAAGACGAAACACTATACACCTACTTGGATGAATATTGAGAAGACCGGGGGAGTAAAGCTAAACTTGGTTAATTTAAAAAAGGAATGTGAAGCAATCAAGGTGATCTAGCTATGATGGTATATTCAACTGGTATAGCAGTTAAAAGGATTTGTTTAAGAAGAACAAGTTGTTTCCTTTTATTTGTCATCCCCTTTTTTATATGAAAGAGTTTGGAGTAATATGATTCTACTATGCGTAAAAGCATTGAATATCTGATACTCCTTGAAGGTAGTTTATGTTCCTCGGCTACAAAAATGACATCATTTAAGGTTGTTTCTGTTCCTTGCATCAAAAAGATTTCATTCAATGCTCTTTCTTTCATTCTTCTTCGGAAACAACCAGTATAAGCTGCAATTATAATTGGCTAATAGAAACAAATATGTAGACACAGTAAGAACTGTAATGGTCAAAAAGGTGATGGGGATAGATACCAAAAGATATTTGAGTAAAAAACACTAAAACAAACTATATATAGACCTGCTTGGACAAAAACTGAGAAGACCGGGGAGTAAAGATAAACTTGGCTCGTTTAAAAAATGATGAGATACCAATGCCTTGACCAGGATATTGCCGAAAAAAAGCTTGTATTTCTCAGAGGCATCGCAAGCATGGAAAAACTTGTTAGGATACTGAAGTATTGCATATTATGTGTTACTGAGTGTCTTGACTTTGTCTTTGTCTGGTTTTAGTCCAAATGACAGGCTTGTTGTCGTTTAGTTTAAGTGAGCTTACTTCTGTCTTCTGTTAGAATGTGGGCAGTGATTTAGATCTCTGTTAAATGGTTTAGGGTTCCCCAATTACATTTTTACTCTCGACATTCTTCTTCGTTGTGTAGTTCTCCTCCTTTCTGGAGTTGAGTTTTGTTCAATCAAGAAATACTTATCTTCGATTTCTTTCATGGTATCAGAGCAAGAGATCATGGGAGCTTGCTTCTTATTTCTTGTTTTCTGCGTTCGATTGTTGTTACCTTGAGGCTTCTGTTCTTCCTGGGTTTTCGAGTGTTGTTTCTGTCTTCCTTTCGAGTATGGTTTTTCATCCAATTTTGTCTCCGTTTTCCTTTTTCTCCTTTCGTAAAATTCTTCACCCGCAAAGTTGAGCAACGATGCTGAGATAGAGATTCCGAAGGTAGAAGAAGAAGTGATTGAGACAGAACAAACAGAGACCGACGCCAGCAACAACAACACCATCCAGGTCGGAGATCCACTCTACCTCTCCAATTCCGACCAACCTGGTCTTTCCCTTGCCGCAAAATACGATGGTGGACCGGGGTTTTCTCGATGGAAACATCAAGTGCAGATTGCACTCGGCTCCAAGAATAAATTAGGGTTCGTACTAGGAACCCTAAAGAAGCCAACGGGCTCAGACATGCGAGCGTAGGCTTGGCGAAGGTGCGATAGTATGGTCTGAGCATGGATACTCATGAGCCTCGAGAAGCGAATTGCCGATTGCGTTCTCTTCCGTTCGCCGGCGGCAAAAATTTGGGAGGATCTGTGCGCGTGCTACGATCAAGTCGACGCCACCCGAATGTATGAACTTGAGTGAAGATTGGTCGGGATGACACAGAGCAATGACTCAGTTGGCGAGTACTTCACCAAGCTCTGAACCATTTGGGATGAAATCGATGCAACCACTTCGCTGCCCACTTGCGAATGCGCCACTAACAAGGCGTTCAAGGACTATATTGAAACTCAAAGACTAATCAAATTCCTGATGGGGTTGCATGAGAGGTGTGCGGCTGCCAGAGAGAATATTCTGATGATTTCACCCCTACCTTCCATTGAACAAGCCTTCTCGATGCTCATTCACCAAGAAAGGCAAAAGGGCCTGACCTGCAGCATGGTTGTTGAGGGTGAACCACCGTCGGCCTTCTTGGCAAATCAAGGAAGAAAACCACTAGGGCGAGGCTAGAACAATGGGGGAAGGTGCAATAGTCTTCAATGCAGCTATTGCCATAAACCTGGACATACAGAAGACCGATGTTATCATAAACATGGTTTTCCCCCGGGGTGGCGCGCGGAAAGATCAAGAAAGTCCCAAGCTAACGGTGCTAATGAACAGAGAGATGGGGGGAATGATCCTTTGAATGGAGTTCTAACAATAGACCAAAGCAATAGCCTTTTGAACTACATCAGTAAATCAAGAATCATGAGTGAGGATCCACAGTCTTCTGAATCCAACTGTGGATTCGTAGGTATATCGTCTACACCTTGCCTTACTGATTTCTCTAACAATCTACATAGGGTATGTAATATTTTCAGAAATTGCATGAATAAACAAATTGAATGGATTATTGATAGTGAAGCCTCAGATCACATGTTTGGGGAACTTTCTGTTTTTGAAAATGTTTTGATTCTTGATGTGCCTCACATTATTGGGATGCTTGATGGACATCCACAGCCTGTGAATTTGGTTGGAAATGTTAGAATTAATGATTTGATGATCTTGAAAGATGTGCTTTATGTTCTAAGTTTCAAATTTGGTTTGAATTCTGTTAGTAAATGATCAAACCAAATGAATGTTAATTTAAATTTCAATTCCACCTATTCTCTTACCAGACTTGTAATCACAAAGAAGAGATGGAGATTGGGCATGTGCATAGAGATCTATATGTTCTAGACAAAAACTTTGATAGGAAGAGCAGGAAATGCCATAGTTCAAACAAAAATGTATCTATTTCCGTACAAAATGATTGCAACTGTAATGATGAGAAACCTAGTACGTTGTTAAATGCTTTGAATCCCAGTTTATATGGTGATAACGCCCTCTCCGTGCATGACATTCTTGAATAAAAAGGACATAACTGTTTCTCTGCATAATGTTTCTAAATATGTTTCTGATGGTTCTGTTTCAACTCATGATAAACCTAGCAATAACAACAAAGGATCTGTCTGCGATCAAGATGCAACCAACTATAGTGTCTCTTCTAATCTTTGGCACAATAGACTTGAACAATTGCCAAGAGAGAAAAAGATATAATTAGGGTTGCCTAGATCCTCACATAAATTTGTGGTTTGTGAACCTTGCAATAGGGCCAAGAGCCATAGACTGAGTTTTCCTTCTAGCTCAATTAACACATAAAACATAAGTGAATTGATTCACATTGATCTATGGGGCCCTTATAAACTTAAGACACATGATGGATTCTTCTACTTTCTCACCATTGTTTATGATAGAAGTCGAGCTACAAGGACACAATTAGTTAGTTCCAAATATGATAGCTTTGGTCTTATAATAGGCTTCATTGACATGGTGGAAAGACAACTCAACAAAAAGGAAAAGTGTGTTAGAAGTGACAATGCTCATGAACTAGGAACTTCTAAGGCTGGGGTATAATAATTTAGGATGAAGGGAATAAAACACCAAACCTTCTGCCCTTATACACCCCAGTAAAATGGGGTAGCTGAAAGAAAACATAGACATATTCTAGAAACAGCTTGTGCACTTATGTTCAATTCTTATCTCCCAAAGAAATTCTAGAGAGAGAGCATTCTAACTGCTACATTTTTTATTAATAGAATCCCCCTTACTAGCATCAATTATAAAACACCATATGAAATTATTTATGGCCAAAAACCAGACTACACAATTTTTAGAAGCTTCAACTTCCTCTGCTTTGCTCATTTAAATAAGGAGCAGTATGACAAGTTTACATCAAAATCTGTGAAATGCGTGTTACTTGGATACGGTCAGAACAAGAAAGGCTATAGGCTTTATGATCTAGACAACAACAGGGTGATCTACAATAGGGATGTAATTTTCTATAGACAGGTTTACCCCTTTAGTCCAAATTCTGATAAACCAGAAAGCAATATAATTAATGAGAATAATGAAGACTTGTTTTTTAGTGAAGAGCATTTTATAGTTCATGATGATACTAATGTGGATGAAATGAGGTTGAGACAGCAGGACAATAATGAGGAAGTAAGAAAGGAAGCAATACTCAGTCCACCAATCACTGCCCTCAACAGACAAGAAAACCCAGAAAGAGATGTCACAGAGCACACCTTACAAACTGATCAAGGGAGAATCATCTTAGAAGGTATGAAAGAACAGACAACCACCCAAATACTTCAGTGACTATGACCTTGGTCGGTAGCCACAAAACAAAACAAAGCCAATCTCTAACCTGTCTTGATTATTTTTCAGAAATTTTAAGTGCTAGAATACTAGCTCGCTGCTCATGTTACTACTGACAATATTCCTGATGCTTTTAAATGATGTCTCTGCTGCTTCTGATTTTAATGATAATGATAGCATCATTAAAGCAGATAAATGTTACAAACTGTAGGATTCATTTTTTATGAGGGGAAATTTACCACTGTTTTAACACAAGCCTAGATGAAACAACAAAGCCTAGTAGTTATATGAGGCCATTAAGATAAGCGGTGGCTGAAGGAAATGAGTGAGGAGTTTATTGCTCTAGAAAGGAATCACACATGGAATCTAGTTGATGCACCAAAAGGGTTTAGGCAGGCCAGTAAAATGCAGGTGGGTTTACAAGGTAAAATTTAAGGATATGGGAATGTAAAGAGTTTTGGGCTAGATTAGTTGCAAAAGGTACACTCAAAAATTTGGAATTGATTATTTGGAGACCTTCTCTCCGATAGTTAGATTTACTATAATCAAAGCCTTAGTTTACTTGCCACAAAAAGGATTGGAGGGTGAAACAATTGGACATAAATAACGCCTTTTTTCATGGGGTTCTTGAAGAGAGTGTATACATGGAAATCCCTCAAGGTCACAAGAAAGAAGGCTCTAGAAAACTGTTAAACTAAATAAATCGTGGTCTGGTCTGAAATAGGCCTCACGACAGTGGCACCATAAGTTAAGTGTGTTTCTGAAGTCTTTTGGTTTGGTAATCTCTTAATGATTACTCTTGTTTACTAGGACTAGGTCTGATAAATCTTGTTTTTTGATTGTTTACATTGATGATCTCATTATATATGGGGATGATTATGAATTTATTAGAACAATCAAGAGAATCTGGATAAAGATTCAAATTAAGGACTTTAGAACCTTGAATTTCTTCTTGGGAATGCAATTCTTGCACACACCACAGAAGGAGAATATTATTACAAAAGAATTATTGTGAGGATATTCTTAATGAATTTGATCCATCTGGGAAAAAGTTTCAGTCAGTCCCTTAGACCCAAGTCTTAAACTTAGGAAGGAAGATGGAAAGGTTCTGAAAGACTCCTATACTTTCAGAAGATTAGTAGGAAATTGAGCTACTTATCACATAGTAGGCCTGACCTGTGCTTTACCATACAATTTCTCAGTCAATTTCTAAGCCGTCCTATTGATATCATGATAAGTGGTGAAAAAGCGCTATTTTAAGTCTTTATTCACCTTCATTTTACTTGGTGCATAACTTATTCACCACTTTATGGAGTACTTTTGTGATTATTAGTGATCTTATACTTTTGACATATTTAAATAGGTAAATACTCATGTGAGTACATTTTGAAAGCTTAAATTGAGGTTGCATCAATGTTCGAACACTTCAGGAAGGATGCCAAGCCAACTAGAGGGCTAATGGTGGACACGGTTCCGGTTCCGTTGGTTCTGGTTCCGCCGGTTCCGGTTCCACCGGTTCTAGTCCGAGATTGTGTATTCAGGTTCGGAACTGTCAGGGGCAGTTCCGGGGCGGTTCTAGTTTTGGTTCCGAAGATTGTATTTGCTTTGAATTCGCTCAAAAAGCCGGTTCCGGCTGGTTCCAGAGCGATTCCAGTTCCAGCTAGTTCTGGAGCGTTTTGGCCGGTTCAGGCGGTTCCAGCCAATTTCGGAGTGGTTACGGTGAATCTATCCGGTTTGGACCAAAACGATGTTGTTTTACCCATTAACCAACGACTAATTGACCGGTTGCTTAGCGGTTCCGATTCTAATTCCGGTTATGCGGTTCCAAATCCAAGCGCGGTTCCAGGCAGTTCGGTTCCGGGCCCTGTTTGGTCCTGAATCTCAAAATGGTATTCGTATTCGCTTCGCTTGGGGGCGGTTCCCAGTTCCGAATCGATTACGGCCCGGTTCCAGTTCCAATCGGTTTCTGGGTAGAACCGTGGTTCCGGGCAGAACCGGACCTGGTGGCCACCATTCAAGGGCTGACCAACCCATGGGACCGACCCAAGAAGGGTCGGTCGGACAGAATTCTGCCCCAATTTGTGTTTTGAAAAGCTGAATTTGGGGCATCCTTGGGGATTATTTTCAGACACGAAGACTCCAACCCTAACAAGAGAGTGAGAGGCTAAAAGAAGGGAGAAAGTAGAGGAGAAAGGAAGAGAAGAAGAGGAGGAAGAAGGAAGTGAGAATCTACCTCCATTAAAGCTCTAGAGCTCCTCTAATGGTTAAATCTCTCTTTTCTCTTCTCTTTCACTTTTAGTGGTTGAGTAGTCTAATTTTGTATCCCAGGATGGGTTTTGACCCTAACATTGCTCATTGAATTCTTGTGACCTAACTCATTAAATACTCTTGTTTTTATCTCCTTCAATATCAATTAATGCTTTAATTTGCAACTATGGCATTTATGGTGGTTCCATTCAACATTTGAGCTTGAGTTTGGAACTTGACAAAAAGGGGATAAACCCTAACTTTTGCACTCTTGATTTGGGGGTAAAATCTTAGGGCTATTAGTTGTGCAAAATAGTGGTGAGACTATCTTGCTATCTATGGGCAGTGAACCCAATCATCGTAGTACAACAGGTCGTATCCACAGGGACTTCGTTACTATCTAGTTAATTATAAGGTAGTCAAAGTGCATAGAAATATACAAAAGTGCATAAACTTAAATTGGGGATTTTGGGTTTTTAGGTTGTAATTGGAGAAATAAAGAAAAGCAACAAACACTAAACTAACTAATCTAAGATAGGCGTAGCCCGGATGGACATTTGCACCCGTCCTCCTTTTACTACCGATTGTCGAACCTCGAACTCATAGCTAAACAACGGGAACACTTAATTAATTAGCAACCTAATCTAGGCCTACTAATCCTAACCAATCTAACCGGGACTTCTCAATCAGTTAAGCCCAGGGTCAATCGATAGCACTAAGCTCAAGTCCCCCAAGGTTGCAATGTAGTCTAATATCAAAATCATTGAATCAGAGTACACTGTTCTAGTCTTCAACAGTTTAGGTTTCTATCTCAGACTCACATTTTGATAGAATCCCACAATAATGTTAACTAATCGGTAGGCCAAACCAATCAATTTAACACATAGATGACAAATTGAGCAAAACCCTAAACAAATCCGTAATCATGAGTGACAAGTTTAAGAATCATAAATACCCAATACATCTTTTATTAAGCTCAAAGACTAAGATAAAGCATAAAAATAAGTTTAAGATTCACAATGGAGGTTTTCGGTATTTTGGGGCAAAATCCCCATCCCAAGCTACAATGAAGCTACACAACCATTAAAGCCCAAAGAGAGAGAAGGGAGAAGAAATAGCTATGGGAGGTTGAGGAAGTGCTTCAATGGAGGTGAGCCTTCTCCTCCTTCTTCTCTTCTTCTTCTTCCTTTCTTCTTCTTCTCTCCCCTATTTTCTCTTCTTTTCCTGTCATTTTTTGTGTTGTGTGTAGTTATCCCTCTCTCTCCTCTTTTTATTCCTTTAAAAAGACAGATTTGGGCAAAATCTACGACCGACCGACCCACCCCCCCTGGGTCGGTCCCGCCGGTCGGTCGAGTCCAGAGGCAATTTCGGGGCCAAAATCGTGTTTTTATGTTCGACCGACCCACCCTGGGTCGTTCTTGTGGGTCGGTCGGGTCCAGAAGCAATTTCGACCCCCGGAACAAGCGTTTCTGGCCTCTGGAACATCCGACCGACCCACTTTGGGTCGGTCTTGTGGGTCGGTCCAATGGGCAGGCTAACTTTAAAATGCTGTATCTTCTTTATTTTAGCTCCGATTTTGGATCCGTTTGCGCCCACACGTTTGTCTTTTCGTCTACTTTATTTATAGCTATGTTATTCCTCCTGTTTCAACAATAGTTGTGTAAAACACCAATAAACACAAAACTAGAGGAAAACTAGCTAGAGTGGAGAAATGAGCATGAAAAGTGTGGATAAAACCTATGAAATACACCTCTAAATCATGCTCATTTGGACACTCATCACTATTATTTAAGAGCTTTTCTTAATGATACTTAGTGACTTAGACCTTCTTTAATTAAGAGGTTCGGCTAATTAGGTAAGAATTGATTTTCCCATGATTTGGGGATTCATGAATTAAGCTATAATAGACAATGAGATAATGAGTTAAGCTTATGAGATTCCTTGGGTGATTCCCCACTATCCTAGGGTACTTTTCTATCCATCCCAATCAACACTTGATTTATTGTTACTATTTTCATCATTACAACAACTAAGCTTGCCTCTGGCTAAACCCCCATTTACAGTTTTTGTTCGCACTTTACTAAAGTACCGAAGCTTGGGATTTTGAAACCAATTTTCTTATGGATACGTCACTTGTTATATTGCAACGAATGGGTGCACTTGCCCGTTTTAGCAAGTCTTACTGCTTATAGTAGTTTTTCCCCAACAATGCACATTATAAACAGCATTGCACAAACTTAATTAGACTCGAGGCACACTAAATTATGGACTGATGTTAACACTAAAGATAACTTTGACTTAATTTCCTTCTGTGACTCTAATTAGGCAGGATGTCCCAACACGAGGAGATCAATCAGTGGATTCTTTGTGTAGTTAGGAGGCAGTCCACTCTCATGGAAGTCAAAGAAGCAGACCACCGTGGCCTTATCATCAACTGTGACGGAGTACTGCACCATGAGAAGTGTAACAGCTGAGTTGAGCTGGGTAACGAGATTTCTACATGAACTGGGGCTAAATGATATTCTTCCAGCTCCGATTAGATCTGATAGCCAATCCGCTATTTACATCGCGAGGAACCTGGTCCTACACGAGAGAACAAAACACATCGAATTAAATGCACATTTTGTTAGACAAAAATTGCAAGAAGGTCTGATTTCCGTGGGTTTTGGGGTCAAAGGGGCAGTTAACTGTTGTCCTAACTAAGCCAATGACAGGAAAGTCTAATCCAGTCCAAGTCAAGAAGATAGGCTTGCAGTTATAAGTTGTCTAATTGATCAGGAGAAGGTTTCTAGCTTCCCGTAGTGTAGTTGTCAACCGGATGATTTTTCCCTCCTCAGGTTTGAGGGGGGCTGTTAGGATACTGAAGTATTGCATATTATGTGTTACTTATGTGTTACTGATAGTCTTGACTTTGTCTTTGTCTGGTTTTAGTTCACACGACAGGCTTGTTGTCATTTAGTTTAAGTGAGCTTACTTTTATCTTCTATTAGAATGTGGGTAGTGAATTAGATCTCTGTTAAGTAGTTTAGGGTTCCCAAATTACATTTTTACTCTCAACATTCTTCTCCGCTGTGTAGTTCTCCTCCTTTCTAGAGTTGAGTTTTGTTCAATCAAGAAATACTTATCTTCGATTTCTTTCAAAGCTTGTGTTCTAGGTTTGAGCAAATAAATGGTGCCCAAATATATTCACTGAAGCAACAATTGACAGAGATAAAATCATGGATCCAATATTGTATCCTCTTTTTACACAAAACTGAGAAGAATTTGGGATGAGTATGATACTGTAACACCCCTACTCGTAATCCATACTCAACCCGATCTTTATCATACTTAAATCGCCCAATGCAGCAGAATTAATTACAACAAACCTAACTACTGGTGACTAGCTTTGAGATGATGTATTCTAACTATTAAGGATTTCATCGATGTAAAGCCAAATTACGTTTCCTGGCAGTTTCTTTGTGTGAATCATAGAAGTTTAACCCTTGGTCTTACACGAAGTTTTGAGGTTTAAGAGAGCTGTTGTTTGAGTAAAATAGTACGATGATTCTTCTTTTCTCTCCCTTATTGATACTTAGCCATTTGAAATGTCATATCCACATTCCTGCTACTTCATGCATGACATCAGAACACTGTAGATAAAGCACCGGAGTTCCTAGCTGCAGCAAATGTAACTAAACCCAAATATGGTCCATCTTGGCAAATGATGGTACCAATAATGCCACGAAGCCACCGTCTTTGTGGACAACATACACCACATATACCACCAAGACATCGCTTTGGAGACACTTCCACAAATACTGATACATCATCAAAATAACCATAGTCACCAAGCCCAGAACAATCTCAAGAACAAGATATGCTTTCGTGGAATACTGGCGTGCAAATGAAGCCACAAATGCAATCCCATCCACAAATGGCAGCCACACCCCAGGGCATTCAGAAATCTACCTCGAATAGATCTCACCCCAGTCCACACCCCAACCTCAAACTCCACCCCTCAGAGCGAAATCCAAACTGCAAACCTGTCTCCGGAAACACCAAAATGTCTATCTTTTGGTAAGCTAACTCTAGGCCAAGTGTCGGACCCTCTGGTCATCTCGCTCCAAAATACTAATCTAGCTTCATATCTCTTTCCTAAAGCCCCTAAATGTCTAGAATTTGGGAAAGAATCGAATGCTCCATTCCTAACCCTAATAGCTCATATATAAATATGAGCAACACTCTAAGGAGAAGTAAACGAATTAAAAACCGGCGAACTTCATTGACAGGTGCGATTCTCTTCCAAAATATTCAAGGGTCTGAACGGCAAGAGAATGGAGAGCCTTAAAGCAAGGCATCACAAAAACAGGACCTCTGAATGGAGAAGATAGAAAGGGCGGAAATCTTAATCTATAGACTTGTGGTATGCGAAAGTTCACAAATTGAAGAAGATGCAGATACTAGGACTTCTAGAAACCAGAACTCGCTACCACAAGTGGAAGACCCGCTATACTTTAGCAATAATGAGATGCCATCCTCGATGCTCACATGGAAGTTTGAGGGAGAATCTTTCAGTGAATGAAAAAGGAGTTTCATGATTACTCTTAAAGCCAAGAACAAGTACACCCTTTCTGGAAGGGAAGATCAAGAAGCCATTGGAAGACTCACCTTTACTTCCACATTGGGAGAAATGTGACAATATGGTGATGGCTTGGTTTATGAACTGCTTGAAGAAGAGCATCGCGAAGTTAGTGGTGTACTGTGACACCTGTCAGGAAGCTTGGAAATGTCATGAGGCCATATTCAACAGACTAAATCGGGCGCAAATTTATGTCTTGTCCCAAGAAATTATGGAGCTTCGGCAAAGGGACGAGACTGTAACAAGCTACTTCACTCGTTTGAAGGGTCTTTGGGACCAACAGACTTTGGCGAGGAAATTACCCATGACTCAAGAACTCCACGACCTAATAGAATAGGAGAGGATCATGAAGTTTCTTATGGGTCTGAATCCTTCTTTTGCAACTACAAGAGGCAATATTCTCTTAATTAGCCCTAAGCACAACCTGGATCCAGTCTTTGCCATGATTGTGCAAGACGAAAGGCAAAGAAGTGCTTCTGACTCTCTGAAAGACGATAAACATGGCATGGCTTTTGGGACAATTCCGTCTGGTTCAACATCCACTGGCTCAACATCGGATTCGAAAAAATTGCTAGTTTTGGGTTATAAATCAAATCCAAGAAAAGGGCAATTAAGCTGCGAACACTACGGCGGGAGAGGTCACATGAAGGAAAATTGTTTTCAGTTGCACGGCCGACCCAAGAATTGGAGACCTGTCAGTAAGATGAGAAGAGCGGTGGCTGGAAGTGCGATTGAAGAGACACAAGTTTCTCAGGATTGTGTTGTTGCTGATGATAGTCACTTGAAATCCTTGAGCAAAGACCAACTCATTGGCCTGGTAGGATACCTATCTTCAACACGACAGAAGGAGAAGCCCAGTCAAGAGGGACAAATTTCTTTACCCTCTGCTATGTATTGTTTAACTTCACTGAAACGGGATGATAATGGCCTGTTGAAACATTACTGGATTTTGGATACTGGAGCTAGTGAAAACCTGGCTGATGATTATGACTGGATTAAGGATATTAGGATTCTTCAGAACAAGCATGATATAAAACTCCCTCATAATCGAACTCAAAGTAGCAAGAGTAGGGGAGCTGTTGATATATCTGATAACCTGACCTTAGAAAATGTGATGTATGTCTCTTTTTTTGCATTTAATTTGCTTTATTTTATTTAGTAACTTGTGAACCAAATTCACACACTTGTCCACACTTCAAAAAACCCATTGCTAAATTTAACTCAACGGAATAAAATCACACAAAGTGATCGAGCCATATTCGTACATTCAACTAAAGAAGATATTGAGTTCGTTTGTGGTCAGCTGTTTGTGTCAATAAAATAGAAAAAAATATGGGAGCCATAAAAATAAAATAAAGAAGAAAATATGGGTCCGGATGGATCCCGGATGAGTCCCACACGGATCCCATACCAAAATGATAGCTAGGCTAGGGAACCACTTTTACAAACACAACAATAGATAGCAATAAGAAGTGATTTTTTAAAAGAAGGAAATATTTGAATATTGGGCAATGTAGAGTGAGAAGCTCTCCCTTCTCTCTTACGATTTTCCTGTATCTACCATGGGTAGAGGACGCAAGCCCAAGAACCCAGTGTCGTTGCCCATTGCTCCCTCTGCGACTCCGGTGAATCAGCCTATTCCGATTGTCTCCTCGGGGGCGCCTAAGAAGGCGCTCAATTTCGGTAGTAAAAGCAAGGATGAGATGGTTACGATTGATGAGGATCTGGTTTTAGAAGTGGGTGCGAAATCCGATCTGGAGGTTTTTTCGAAGCCAGATGCACCGGGTGGTAAAGTAGACGTCGGGCAGATCCCGCAAGTTCGCAAGTCTTGGAGTGAGGTGGTTGTGAATAATAGGGACAAAGATTATTGTCTTCAGCTGGATGATTTCCCAGAAGACGATTCCCCCATTCTAAAGTTCTCTATGAATGAAGTTAAGTCCGAATTTGAGTTCTGGCGGTATTCTCTAGTCGGTGCATTCCTTGGAGTGAGATGTTCGTTCTCGGTTATGGAAATTTGTTCATCAGCGTTGGGGTAAGATTGGTCTGCCAAAATTTTATTTGAATGATGCGGGCGTGTTCATTTTTAGGTTTGAGACTCAGGGTATGATGTTGCAGGTTCTTGAATCTGGCCCTTGGTTTATTAGGGGAAATCATCCATTAATCCTGCGTGAATGGAAACCGGGTTGCAAATTGGATTTGGCGAACTTAGTTTCGACTCCTGTCTGGATCAAGTTACCAAATCTTGATCTACAATTCTGGTCTCCTCATATGCTAGGAAGGATAGCTAGCAAGGTTGGAAAACCCATTTTAGCAGATAAGCTTACGGCTAATAAGGAAAAATTGGTTAAGCTCGGTTACTTGTTGAAATTGATGCTAGTTCGAGACCTAAGGAGGAGATTATCCTTGAAGATGGGGAAGGTAACAGATTTTCCCAGAGAATCATCTATGAGTGGAAGCCCTGGTATTGCGAGGATTGCAAAAGATTTGGTCATTCCAGAGGACATTGTAAGGCGCACTCTAATGGTAATGAAATGGATGAGGGTGCTAAAGGTGGGGGTGATTGTGATGATACGGCTGTTGTGCAGAATGCTAATGTGGATAGTAGTCCTGCGGGTGACTGTTCTCAGGTGGCGGTGGTTCCTGGTGTTCACACGGTGGCTAAAAATGTTACTAGTGGGAGTAAGGATCATGGGGAATGTTTCTGCTAAGAGAATAATCGCATTTTTTCTGCTGTTCAAAAGGATAAGGGGATTGGGACTGGTGTTGCGAGTGGTGGGGAATGCTCTTCTCGTTTGCCACCAAATGGGTAAGTATCAACTTGCGTCTTGGAATATTAGGGGGTTGAATACCTCGAATAAAAGGAATGCTGTTGATAGGTTTTACGGCTGAGAATAAGTGAGTCTTTTAGCTATCTTGGAGACTCGAGTTAGAGGTAATAAATTCGATAATGTTCTAAAATGGCTTAATAATAAGTGGTCTTGTGTGTCCAATATCAATCTGGATAAGAATTGCCGTATCATTCTGATCTGGGATGCGGATATTGGGATGTGAGTGTTTGGGGATGTCGAATCAGTGTATTCATTGTAAGGTCAGTTCTAAAGATAAGGTTTTGGAATTCTATCTCTCTGCTGTGTATGCTGCGAACCACAAGGGGGAGAGGGAGAAGCTTTGGGATGATATTAGAGCTTATAGGAGTTTGAATGCTCCTTGGATGATCCTTGGTGACTTTAACTGTCTTCTTCGTGGTGGTGAGAAAGCGGGGTTTAACTCTGTTTCAGTGGATGTGGATGATCAATTTCTTAGCTGTGTTGAAGAGGTTGATGTTCACGATTTAAAATTCTCTGGAATGTTTTTTACATGGTCAAACAAACATAGTGCTGATCCTAAGTCTAGGATTTATTGTAAGCATGATAGGGTTCTGGTGAATGACAGTTGGGTTGCTTCTTTTCCAGATTCTCATACTGAATTTTGTGCGCCGGATATATCAGATCATTCTCCTGCGTTGGTGGTGCTTGATAATGTGATATGCAGGAAGCCTAATATGTTTAAGTTCAGGAATATTTGGGTGTCTGATGGTTGTTTCTTTGGGCTGGTGAAGGAATGTTGGGATGTAACTGTTGCAGGGTGTCCCATGTTTAGAATCACTCAACGTCTGAAATTGCTCAAGGCCAAACTGAAGGTTCTTAATGTGTCTAAGTTCTGTAATATCAGAAGACGAGTTGATTTGTACTGAAATAGGGTGCATGAAGTCCAGAAGAGATTGGCATTAGATCCGTTTAATGGTGCGATTATGGTGGAAGAGAATTCTGCCATCAAAGATTATAATTCCAGTGTGAATATGTTATATTCTCAGATGGCTCAACAAGCCAAGATTGATTGGATTCAACTTGGGGATGACTCTAGCTCCTATTATGAGTGCTAGAAAACAATCATCTAAAATTCATCTCATGGTGAATGATCAGGGTGTGAGACTTTGTAAAGAGGAGGATATTGCAGATCACATTATTGATTTTTTTACCACCCTGCTGGGTAAGAAAGTTAAGAGGACTGTAGTGTGTGATCTGGAGGTGTTTGGGAAGGGCAGCTGTGTCTCTGAAGAGTGTAACAGGAAGCTGGTTCTTGGTATTAGTGATAAGGAGATTTGGGATGCCCTTAATTCTATCAAGAATACTAAGGCCCCGGGCCTGGATGGCTATAATTCATACTTCTTCAAATCTGTTTGGCATATTTTGGGGGCTGATATTAGATGGGCTATAAAGGATTTCTTTTTGAAAGGAAGGATGCTAAAGCAGATTAATACCACAATTATCTCTTTGGTACCCAGAGTTCCTAACCCAACTGTGGTGAAGGACCTTCGACCTATTGCTTGTTGCAATGTTCTATACAAGATCATTTCTAAGATATTGTCGGCTAGACTTAAGGAAGTTTTACCTGATATCATCAACGACTGTCAGGGTGCGTTTGTTTCAGGCAGAAGCTTAGCACATAATGTTCTTTTGTGCCAAGAAATCATCCAAGGGTATAAGAGGAAAAATATTTCTCCGAGATGCGCATTCAAGGTTGACATTCATAAGGCCTATGACAGTGTCAGCTGGGAGTTTTTGGAAGAAGTTCTGGTTGGATTTGGTTTCCATGAAAAGGTGATCAAATGGATAATGGTTTGTGTCACTACCCCGTTCTATTCTATCTTAATTAATGGTCAATCTCGTGGTTTTTTAAAGGAGAAAGGGGTCTTAGACAAGGGGACCCCCTTTCTCCTTTGCTGTTTGTGCTTTGCATGGAGTATTTGAGTAGGTTGCTCTCAGCTGCGAAGGACAACCAGAACTTTAATTTTCATCCTAAGTGTAGCAGGATTGGTTTGAACCACCTTTGCTTTGCTGATGACTTATTGATTTTTTGTAGAGGTGACGTGGGGTCTGTGCAGATTATTAAGCAAACTCTTGATAAGTTCTCAGGCATGTCTGGTTTGTTTGTGAGCAATCAGAATGTCGGGTTTATTTTGGAGGTGTTTCTGATGAGGAGAAAGTTAAAATTCTGCAGGTTTTATAGTTTGAGGAGGGGGCTCTACCTGTCAGATATCTTGGGGTTCCCCTTTCTTCCCAGCGACTTTCCTGTGAAGATTATGCTCCTCTCATAAACAAGATTACCGCTAAGATTTCACACTGGGCTACTAGAAAGCTTAGTTATGCGGGGAGACTCCAATTGGTGCATAGTACTTTGATTGGTTTGCAAAGATTTTGGTCAAATATTTTTCTGTTCCTGCATAATGTTATTCGGATGATTGTTAGAAGGTGCAGAGATTTCCTCTGGTCTGGTGTAATATCTGGTAAGAAAGCACCGGTTGCTTGGATGAATGTCTGTAGACCGAAAGGGGATGGAGGTTTAGAGATCAAGGAGGTGCTGGCATGGAACAAAGCCTCTATGATCAGAACCCTCTCGCGACTTAATGATAATGGTGGTAAATCATCAGCTCTTATCAGATGGTGTAGGGCTTATATGCTTCAGAGTAATGATATTTGGAGTGTGCAACCGAAAGGTATGCATGCCTATTGGTGGAGATGTTGTCTTAAGCTGCGAGATGAAATCTTGAAGAGTAATCTGTCTTCCCTGCTGTTGCGATCTGTTGATCAAGGTATTGTCTCTGTTGGTATGATTTATGATATTATGCATCCCTCTCTCGGTAATGGTTCTTGGGATAAAATCATTTGGAATAAATTCTGCTCCCCACATGCTTCCTTCATTTGGTGGTTGGCTTGTAATGATAGGCTAGCTACTAAAGATAGAATCAAGAGATGGGCGCAGGGTATGGATGGCAGGTGTGTGTCCTGTGGGGATGTTGAATCCCGAACCACCTATTTTTTGTGTGTGCATACAGCCAGAAAGTTTTTGCTTCTGTTTTACATAGCTGGTTAAGGTGCAAGTTGCCTCTTGATTTTTCGGACTGTATGGCTTGCCTCTGGAATTCTAAGGGTAAGTCTAGTCTGATTTACAAGATGAGTCAGCAGTGGGCATGGTGATCTACCATTTGTGGAAGCTCAGGAATGGCGTTATTTTTGCCGAAGCTCGCCCTGACTGGGATACTTGTATTGTGGAGATTGTTACTGAATTGAAGACTAGATGGAGTGGTTTCGACTTCCCTGTTAATAGAAGAATTATAGAATTTTGAGTTGTTTCAATCTGCTTGAGTTTCTCGGCAAATGACTTGGTTGCCGGTTTGTGGCAATCGTCTATTTTTGCTTTTAGTTTTAGGTTGTAATTGGGTCCTTCTTTAATACAGCTTACTCTTTCTTTCAAAAAAAAAATAAGAAGTGATTTTCTTGAAATATAATAAATCATCTCCTTACTTCTATCAGTGAGTTCTGGTAATATTGACCCTTTATGTGTAAAACAGAAATATCCAATACTCCTTGAAAGTTGATTCTGTTTCAAACAATAAAAATAACTTCATAGAAAGTTGTTTCCATCCCTTAAGTAGAAATGGTGAAGAATAACAAATATATAGGAGCAATAAGGAATGTAATGGTAAAAAAGCCAATGAGGATGGATTTTTTTTTATAATTGGTAACTTTTATTTAAAGAGTACAATTAAGAGTTTCTCCCTATTAGCCTCATTAAAACCTCTTGAGTAAAAGTCAATGGGATAAAACCTCAAGAGAAAAAAGTACTGGTTTACAAAAGGGGAGTATCACAAACTACCTATTACATATCTTACACTTGAAGGCTCCATAAACAACACAAGGCCTAATGGGAAATTCAACCACCACGTTTTTGTCCACTCTTGATCAATCTGAAAATCAACCAAAGTGATCGAGCCATGATCATATACTTAAATGGGCAAGATAATAGATAGTATTGAAAAGGATCTGTTCACAAAGAACAAGTTGTTTTATAAAAATAATTATTTGGCATCTTCTTTCTTATATCAAAGAGTTCAAAGCAATATGTTCCCACTAGGGAAGAGCAAACGGGGCGGTTATTTCGGATAAACCGTAATAACCGTTCTTTTTTTCGGATTCGATCACCGTATTTTTTAATTGTTTTACAAAAGTTCGGTTATTTAGGTCAAAACAGTTATCTGTAATAAAGTACGGTTCGGTTAACGGATATTAAAATTTAAACTTCGTTATCCGTAATAACTGAACTTTTATAAATATATTGTTATAAATTTTATTTTTTCTTAACCCTATAATTTTATTTGATATATTACTATTCACTCATTTAGGTTTAGGTTTAGGTTTTGATTATTTCGGTTAATTCAAAAAGTTTGGTTTTTTCGGTTATTTTAGGAATTTGGTTATTTCGGTTATTTTAAAAAGTTCGATTATTTCGGTTATTTCAGATTCTACGGTTATCGAGGCAGTTAACGGTTATTAGTATAACACAAAAACGGTTATCAATTAAAATGATTATCGGTTAAAACGAGTATTAGTATTAACCGTATTTTACTTTAAACTTCAGTTAACAGATATTTGTTTTAACCGTTTGCACACCCCTAGTTCCCACCGAGCGTAAAGCAGTTAATATCTGATACTTCAAGAATTGTTTCTGCCTTAGGGTCGCAAAAATGGTTTCATGGAAGGTTGTTTTTGTCCCTTGGCAGCAAAACGTTTCACATAATGTTGTTTCTCTCTTTTTTTTTGAACAATAATGTTTTTTCTTTATTTATAAACAACGATATCGGTAACGACTAGAATTGGTCAAGAATAACAAATATGTAGAAGTAGCAGGGAGTGTAATACACAAAAATTGATAGGGATGGGATACCTAAAGATATTTTTGAGTAAAACAAACAAAAAACAAACTCAAGCATATGTCTACACTCAACAGATACAAATTGATAGGTATCACTCAAAGAATTGAAAATCAATGGTGATCGAGTCATGATGGTATATTCAACTTGGAAAAATGATAGATACTACTAGTCAAAACGATATGTTAAAGAAGACAAGTTGCTTCATAAAAAAAATAATCTTATATTTTTTCAATTCTTATATTAAAGAGTGCCGAGTGATCTGCTCCCTCCATGCATAATGGAGTTAATATCAAATTTTATTTAAGGTTTTTTTTTTGTCTGAGCAACAAAACTTGCTTAGCAGATTTCTACTTTTACTCTAAGCGTGATAGTGATTTCATATAATGACATTTCTTTATTCTTCATAAATATTATTTTAAATATAAGCGTTTTAGAGTTATATCTAAAAATAGTTCAAATTAATTTTAAAATAACTTATATTTAAAATAGAAGTGAGTAGTACAAACTAGATTTGGTCAAGAATAACAAAAAATATGTAGGGGTTCTTGGAGTTGGAATTTTAATGATCAAAATGATGATGGGAATCGATACCTATAAATATAGTATTTGATAAAGCACAAAACAACTCAAGCACATGTCTAGTCTACTATACAAATACCACCCACGGCTAAACTTCACTCAAACATTTACACTAGTAGAAAAATTATCTAAAATGACTCTTATAAGAGATGTTCACTATAAACCGTCTCTTATACCTCCTTCCGCACGCGCGGGTTCTTTTTAAGACGGTTGATGACAAACCATCGTTTAAATTATTTTTTTTCTACGGTAAGACATCTATTAAGCCAGTTGTAGAAGAACCGTCTTTTATACTATCTATTTAAAAGATGGTTATTGGTGAACCGTCTTTTATTATCTCGCGGTTTCATTTTAAAAGACGGTTCCGGTTTCATTTTAAAAGACGGTTCCGATGGAACCATCGTTTTTAAACCTTAAAAAAGACGGTTTTTCGTTAACCATCCTTTTATCTTAGATTTTAAAAGACATGTTTAAACACAAATTAACAAAGTTTGAAAAATAGTATAAAGTAATAAATATTTAAATTAGTTTACATGATGGTTAAAATTCACAAAATAGGTATGAGATATTATATGTATATATATAATTTTAAAAAATTTGTATTTTATAATTAGCATTTATTACTTTAATAAATTATAGTCTTTTTATAATTAACATTAATTGTAACTATATGTACATATATGTAATCTTATAATATTTAGCTTAGTATGTATATAATACGATGCTTATTTACATATTACGATGTTTTACTACTTATTATAATTTATATAGGAGTGAACATAAGTTTGAATAACAATTAGAATTCCTATTATTAAAAGATTAAGTTATAAATGCTACATATATATGTTTTGTTCATAAAATAAACAAGTTTGATGCAGTAACATAGTGGTTAGGGAGTGCATGCACGTGTGTGACTTTACCATGGGTCGCGGGTTCGAATCCCAGACACCACCAAAGATTACAAAATTAATCTAGGCAGATGAAATTCTGTTATTTTTAACGCTCAAGAGCTTTTAAAGATGGTTCGACCAAAACTGTCGCTTAATAGCATCTTAAAAGATGGTTTTTGAACCGTTGTTTTTAGACAATTTGAACCGTTGTTTTTGAGTCTGTCCGCACCAGTGTTAATGCTACATTAGTACAAAAAAGGCCTATTTCGGCACCCCTATCTCCACGGTTAGAAAAAACCACCGAGATAGGGTGTGAAATTTCCGTTTATTAAAAACTTAAGCATCTATTTCGGCGGTTGTAAGTAGGAACCGACGAAATATGGTGTTTTCCTACTTTAAAATTAATAAAATTAAAGGACTATTTCGGCAGTTGTCATAGGTTCCTTGCAACAACCTCCGAAATAGATCTTTTAATTTACTGTATACTGGAGTCGAGAGAGCTCGCGGATGTTATTCTTCAAAAAACTCTTCTTCCTCTTCGTATACTGAAGCGCTGCGATTCCTTGAGCTCCGATAACCACTGTTGCCGCCGTCGCCCTCCACCGCCACCGCTGCTGCCGCCGTCGCCATCCGTCTCTACTACTGTCGCCGTCGCCGTCCGTCGCCCTCCACCTCTGCTGCGCGCGCGCTCACTCCGCCAGCAGAATGTTTTTGAGTGAAAATAACCTAAAACGTAACTTTTTTTGGAAATTGGTAATATATTGTGATAAGGATTGATTATTGTTTGTGCAATAGGATTGTGGATGTTTAATGTAGTTTTGTGTGCATAATGTGTGTATAATAATTGTGTACAATTAGTAAAATTTGTTGTGCACACAAGATGTTCGATATAAAGTCTGAGTGAAAAAATGTGTTGTTTGTGTCCTCTACAGAGATAATTTCAAAGTGTTTGTGTATCTCGTATGGCACATTGAAGACGGAGCTAAAAGCAATTCATTTTGGTAACGTGTAATATGCTTTAACTTGTCTCTTCATTCTCTACACATTGAAAATGTTTGTTTGATGATCTGAATTTGCAATTGTTTGTCAATTAGCTAGTAAAAATTGAATTCTCCAGTGCATCAGCTGCTCCGACCACCGCATTCGCCGTTGCCCGCCGCCGCCCGTTGTTGCCCGCCGTGACCCGCTGAAACCTAGAAAACGCCCTAGATTGGTGAGTTCGAAATTCACTATAACAATTGTTAATTAGTTGTTATAATGCTCTGATTAATGTTAATGTATTGTTTGTGTTTTTGCAGTGATAATTTAGGAGTGTTAGCGTCTCTCTTATTATCTTAATTGCAAACGGGGCTGAAAGCCATTCATTTTCTGTCTGGTAATATACTTTAACTTATATATTCATTCTCTTCATTCACTATAATTTTGCAAGCCTATTTATGAGCAATTAACTTACATATTGTTGCATTTTTGTTCTAATTTTTTGTTTTTGCACATTTGTATAGATATATTAGAAGTAGTACTGCTGCATCTCTCGCACACCAGCCTACCTCTCGGACACATATTCCCCTCTCTCTATAAAACCCCAAAAAAACAGTAAGTATTTTTACATCGGATTTTGATAATATAGATTGATTATTGTTGACAATTAGCTAGTGAGAATGTGGTTTGAAAATGTTGGTCTGATGTCATTTACCAATTACACTAAATTGAATTGAATTTTTTGAAATGGTGGTTTGATCATTCAATTTGTATTTAGTTTGATTTCGACCATAGTTGGAATGTTTGTGGTTGCAATGACTTTGGTGAGTGCTGATTATAAGCACGGGATGTGTATAATTATGAAAAGGTCATGCCGAACTTTTTTTTTAGAAATGTGTTCGTAATATTGTATTTTGTCTCAATATTTAACACCGTTTGTTGTTTCAACGATTTGTTAAAATTAAAACGCTAGTTTATTTTGTGTTTGGAAACTTAGAGTTAGACTAGAGTTTGACAATTATCACAGTCACGCTCCATTAGGAAATAAACATGTGCAATTACATACAATCCATGTTACATAATCATTTTAGTTTTACGTAGGATAACTCACACCTGTGATCTGTTGCACATATAGTATGGAGGGTGACTGGATGTATGGTGAATGAGGGGAACACTTTGACAAGATGCTGAAAGAGTTTTGCAAAGATGCAGTGCAACACAAGGACAAGACGAAGGCGGATAAAATTCCATGTCCTTGTGTTGATTGTGGTGTGGTCAGAAAATATTCAAGCATCGACTTCGTACAATTCCATCTGAAGACCCGTGGTTTCATGCCACAATACCGAAGATGGACTTTTCATGGGGAATCTGTTCAAGATAATGCTTCAACTTCATACAGTCATGATTGGAGTCACTCAAGAACCGAGCAGACCTTCGACACTATCAATGAGTCTGATCGATTCTCGAGTAATTCAGGAGTCAATGTTGACAGTGAGACGACTTACCACGATGAGCGAATGGATAATATGCTTGATAATGTCGAGGACAATTTCTTTGACAGGCCGGAGGAGTATCAAAGGTTGTTGGATGCGTCCAAGACAGCCTTGTACCCTACAAGCATTAAGTACACAAAATTGACGGTTGTTCTGAATTTGTTCAACTTGAAGGGGAGATATGGATGGAGTGACAAGAGTTTCACGGCATTTCTCGAGTTGGTTCATGATATGCTTCTAGATGGGAACGGTCTCCCTACCACAACTTATGAGGCGAAGAAATGGATGTCTCCAATGAGGATTGAGTATAAGAAGATACATGCATGTCCCAACAATTGTGTGTTGTATAGGGGTGCTTACGAACACCTAGACAGTTGTCTGAAATGCTCATTGTCTCTATACAAGCTCAAGGATGGTAACTCCTTATCTGCTCAGAAAAAATCCTCCAGCAAAATTTTTGTGGTATTTACGGTCATACCTAGGTTCAAAAGGTTGTTTACCAATCTGAAAGATGCAAAGAACTTATGATGGCACGCGGTGACAGAAAAAGTGATGAGAAACTAAGACATCCAGCAGGTAGGCCTCAGTAGAGAAACATCAACAGACAGTACAAAGAACATTTTGGACATGAAGATAGGAATCTGAGGCTTAGGTTATGTACTGATGGAATGAACCCGTACGGTACATTGAGTAGTCAACACAGTACATGGCCTATTCTGCTAGTGACCTACAATTTGCCCCGTGGTTGTGTATGAAACGAAAGTACATCATATTATCACTCCTGATATCTGGTCCCAAGCAGCCAGGTAATAACATTGATGAGTATCTTGCCCCTCTAATTGATGATCTGAAGCTATTGTGGAATGAGGGGACTGTGGTATATGATGCTTATGCAAGAGAAAACTTCACGCTCAAGACTTTGTTGTTCTGTACTGTCAACGACTTCCTTGCATATGGAAACTTGTCCGGTTACACGGTGAAAGGAACATTTGCATGTCCCGCATGCGAGGAAGACACTTGTTTGGACCATTTAAACATTGTGCAAAGAATGTTTATATGTGTCATCGACGGATATTCTCCCCGAAGATCACCCTTATCAAGCAACAAAGAGAAAGTTGTTCAATGGTCAGGTCAAAACTCGTGTGACCCATCTACCTCTGAGCTCTGAGGAAGTGTACGAAAAGGTTAAGGCATTGCAAATGTATTTGGAAACACATTAAAATCGGCAAAGAACATTTGGAAAAAGTGTTCTATCTTTGGGATCTACCTTATTGGCGTCATCATCCTGTGAGACACTGTTTAGACATCATGCACATTGTGAAGAACATTGGTGAGGCAGTGAGTGGGACTTTGCTCAATATACCTGGTAAAACAAACGGATAGAAAGTCAGAAAAGACATGTAAATCATGGGTATACAAAAGGAGTTACACCCAAAAGAGAATGGGAGACGAATATACCTACCTCATGCATGCTACACGCTCTCAAAGGCTGAAAAAATTAGTTTCTGCAGGTGCCTGCCCATCTGGGTACTCTTCAAACTGGAAGAACATTGTATCGATGAAGGATTTGAAACTTTTAGGCATGAAATCTCACGATTATCATGCACTAATGTTAGATCTTCTTCTAGTTGCAATCTGAGGAATATTGCCATCTGATGTCTGAAATGCTTTAACTCGGTTATGTTTCTTCTTCAACGCTGTTTGCTCCAAGGCAATTGACGTTACCTCTCTAGATGATCTACAACGTGAAATTGTTGTCACATTATGTCAACTTGAGATGTATTTTCCACCATCATTCTTTGACATAATGGTGCATCTAAGTGTGCACATCGTTTGAGAGATACAATTCTGTGGTTCGGTATACTTACGGTACATGTACCCTTTTGAATGGTACATGGGTACTTTGAAAAGTAGAATGAAGAATAGGTATCGACCAGTAGGGAGCATTATTGAAGCAACGGTGACTGAGGAAGTCACAAAATTTGTCACCGATTATTTGAGTGAGGCGGAGTCAATTGGTATCCCAAAACCATGACACACGGTAGGTTCAAGGATAAAGGTATCATAGGTAGAAAGATTGTGCAAGTTCCGCGTCATCTTATTCATCAAGCACATTTGTTTGTCTTACAACACCTTGAGGTTGTTGAACCTTATTTTGAAACCCATATGGTTGAGTTAAGATATCAAAATCCTACGAAAGACCATATTTAGCTGATAAAGGAACAAAACTGAGTTTTTATCCAATGGTTCAAAGATCGTGTGTTTACATTAGCATCATCAGATCCTGAAGCTGTAAGTAAAGAGATCAGATGTTTGGCAATCGGACCTGAAACTAATATTACATCATTTGAGGGGTATGATATTAGTGGATATACGTACTACACTGCGCGCCAAGATGCCAAATCGATAAACTAGAATAGTGGGGTAAAAATTGAAGCTACAACCACTGAGTACCACAGCGGTAGATAATCGATCTCAACGTTAGGAACTCTAGTTGGTATTATGGTGTCATCGAGGATATTAGAAACTAGACTACCACATTGATTCCTTTCTATTGTTCCGATGCAAATGGGTGGACAACCGACGTGGATACCAAAATGATGGAGGGCTTACCTTGGTTGATCTTTCAAGTGTCGGTTATATGGATGACCAATTTGTTCTCAAAAAGGATTGCGAACAAGTGTGGTACGTTGAGGATCCGAAGGACTGTAGATGGTCTGTTGTTTTCTTCGGGAAGAAGGCCGGTTGTAATCGAAAATGAAAATGAGGATGACGATAACAATGAGACGGTAAAGGAAACACCCTTGTTTCCTACTGGATTACCGGATTCGATTGATGTTACCGAAAATGATTTGCTTTACACACGATCAGACCATGATGAGGGTGTTTGGGTTGAAAATATGAAATGATTTATGTTTTTGTGTCAGGTAATGTTGTTAGTAGAATGTAGACTATAATGTCATCTTAAGTGTTTTGATGTTATATATGTTTCATAGTTTTATGTTAATTTATATAATGACTTTATATGATGAGAATGCTTAACATTTTTCACAGTGGATTATCACCCTATGGATGACCCTGTTGGACAGTTTCTCATGACTGGAGAGGCTGAGCCACAGTAGGAGAGACCAAGTAAGCGGGTCACAAGAGGCGGGAAGAAGAAGAAGAGCGATTAGCTAGCTGCACGCGAACTGAGGCTGGCCCTTCATAGCAAACTGAAGAGCTGCCAGTTGCCCCACTAGAGGCCAAGAAGCCAAAGAAGAGAGGTCCCACGCATGCGCTGAAGGTTAACAAGGGCCCTTCTACAAAACCGGTCCAATTCAATGAGTACAACCACCCTCACGGCAATTGGAAGAATGACTTCACTACTTACAGTAGTCATTTGATGAAGACATACTGTAACATAAATCACAATTGGAAGCAAGTGCCTCAAGCGTAGAAGGATACTATGTTTGAGCGTCTTTAAGTAAATCTCTACGTTATTAGTATGATGTTATAAAATAATAGAATATTTATGTTCTTTTTGCTAACTGACTAATCATGTATGTAGGCTCATTTCTTCATGGATCCCGCACTTAAAAAGGATGTGCTATCATCGATGTCAAAACGGTTTCGGGACCACAAGAATAAGTTGGCTGACAAGTTCATTTACAAGATGCCTGCTCCACAAGATCTAGATGCTCCAGATCATGATGTTGGAGGTGAAAGGCCACCATGGGAGATTTACAAAGGCATCACCGAAGAGCAATGGATACAATTTGTTGAGCATCATCACACACCGGAGTTCCAGGTGCATTTTATTGTCATACGTACATGTTACGTTTTCTTATGTCCTTTTTGTGTTTAATTTAACTAAACATGATCATATTAATTTATGCAGACTCTCCGTGAGAAACAAATACATGCCAAGAAAAATCTGTACCCTCACAAATTAGGTGGAAAAAGTATTACTCAACGGGTACCAGAATGGGAGCAAAAGGGATATCTGCTCACGGATGGCTCATTGGATACCAATGGCAGAAGAATGAAGGTCTGGGAGTTCAGCCACATTCCGAAGAACTCGACTCCCTAAAAGCCTCAATATGATGACGCCACGAAAGCAGTTATTGCTCAAATGGTAAGTAATATCATTTCATTTTTAGTGAAAGTGGTCATTTCATTTGTATATGAACTTATGATAAATTAATAACTATATTTACATGTTGCATTAGGGTGACTTAAGCTCTCAGCTCACTCAGGGCACCTAGACTTCAGAGAGGAATGATGATCCTCTTACACGTACTCTTGGAAAGAAGGATCATCCAGGTCGTGCCATTGGGTTTGGTGGGGACGTTGGTATCCGTCAGGCATTTGGCGTAACCGGGTCTAGAAAAGCACAAGGGAGGACGATCACTTATGAGGAGCACCTGAGAGTGATCTCTGAAATGAAGAAGAGGATACCCCAATTGGTCGATGAGAGATCGCTCATGCTATGTCTATGTATCAGTCACAGAGGCCTAACAGTCAAGAGTTTCTCAACCACCAGTTGAGTCACCCATTCAGCAGCATAGTACACTAGTATTGGGAAGTAATGTCCAATCGGCTGAGTCGTTTTCCCATGCATCTCTAAAGGTTAGTCCAACATTTAGACTGAATATATGACGATTAAGATTTTCACTTGATTATTTATATCATTATAGAACTAGGATTTCACAATACCATCTAAAAAATTTCCACATAACATTTAGGCACCCACTGAGTGGACGTTGTTTTTACAATCTGGAGATGAAGAGGTCATGGTGGGATGGGGTAAACCTTTCCCCTCAACTGCAAATGATATTGTGAATGGTGAACCATTGCGACAGTACCATGCATGGGTGCTTCTGGATGACTTTGTTGCAGAGCATGGTGACATATGTTTACCGGTGCCAGCCTCACAGATATACATTGCGTTCTACCCAACTACGACATTGTAGTGGCCAATTCGATTGATTAAATTCCCTGGGCGGGTAATTATTTTTAATTGTTGCTTTAAACTATTGATGACCAATATCCTTTGCATTCGTATACTTAATTATTGAATATCATAGGAAATCATTTGACCAAAGATTGATAAGGGAAAAGGAAAAGAATTGTTGCACCTATTCAATCGAAGACATCCATCAATTTCGTGATTAGACTTGATTTGCTGGAGCAGAGGATATTGGCTGGCTTGTCAACTAATATGAAGATTCTTCACTCATCGTTACTGTTGAAGCCACCTCACAGTGATTCGATCACTGTGGAAGATCACGAGGGGATATTTTACTATCAAGTTGAAGCAGGAGATACACATCGATTTGTGATATATATGTCCGACTTTGTTGAATGTTTCACGAGAGATTGGTTAAATGTGTCAATTATCAAGTCAGCCGCCATGTGAGTGACTTTTACCTTTTATAATTTGAATTCATTGATTGGTGATGAATTAGATTATTGAATTAAAAGTAAATAACTAATGATATTGTCTTCATGGTGTAGGCATGTGCATAATAAGGCGATCGAAGTCTACGAAGATCATAGTTTCAGATTCCTGTGTCCTGCTATGTGCTGTGAAACCTATCTGACAAGTGACATGCAAGGCCTTATGCAATATCTGACAAATGCTCTTTGAATGTGCAAACAAGTCATTTATTATGCTTCCATATCATCAACGGTATGCTCTTTGACTATATTTCTTACTATAATCTATTTATAAATTGTACTAGTTGTTTAATGATTTCAACACATTGTGTAATTTGTCAATAATCAACATTGGTCATTGCTTGTGCTGGTGATGAAGCACCCACGAGTCTTGCAATTTGACTCACTTGGTAGGGGTGTCAAGAGACCGAAGATCGCCAACGTAATATTGAGGTAAGTTTGTTATCTTAAACAATAATTGTTATCACTTAACAACTGATATTTACAAATGTATTGTATCCCAACTCTACAATTACGAAAAATAAAGTTTATCCCCTTCGGCGGTCCCGGCTTATTCCCAGAGTCGTCTCCATCGCAAAAATCCATTCCCCAACCTCTTGTACTTTCATCTCAAGAGCCATCAAGAGAAGTATCCCAAGCCGTAAACACCTTCATACCCTTTCGAATGAAGTTAGATAATTTAAGGTCCCATGACCCATCCCTTGAGGCATTCAAAAGGACAGTGTCTACTTTATGTATCCTCAGGTTAAGTTGAAACTTAGATGATCAACCTGCATGACACAAGACAAAACTTAATTTTGAGAAGAAGCTCGGCGTGCAAGTATCTAAACCCCAAGGAAACAAAATCCTCCATAATCCCCGTGAATCTTCCCATTCTGGCCGCCAGCCGCTCATTAAATGGGATGTTGCAATAAGCTCTTGGTACATCAAAACTTGAACCCATAATGGTAACCACTTAAACTCATGTGCTTCAATAGTTTTCCTTACCTCCATAGTTTGGATTCCAAAGATAAGGTTATTGATCACCCATGGCCCATGTATCAGGACTGCATGCATGGCCACTAGCTTCTCAATTTCTATCACAAACAAGTTTGGCTCTACCTTACATAAATGAAACCATTTGAAAGCACTCCAAAATTACTGAAGCGGAATCGCCAAATAACTTACACAACTATGGTGATGCCAAAATAGCTTCCCTAGGAGGCAACGATCATAGGCAAGGAGAAACCATTGATTTTAAATACTCTCATCTTAAGGGTTTTAACATTTAACGAAGGTATGTTTTGAAAATTATAGAAAGCTGAAGGGAAGATACGAAGACACTAAGCTGTAGTAACAACAGAAAGCGAGGGGAATTAAAGGAATGAGAACTCGAAAGGACATATGCAAAGTGTTAGGCATCCACCGATTCTAAGAGGAAGACAATGACCTCGTTTGGGGACAGCTTCCAGCAGCTGGGAGCTTCCCATTTCTAAAATCAGCAGGCTTCCACCAAACACCCAACCAACAGCTAACAGCTTCTGTAAAATCATCAGCAGACAGCTTCTCAATTTTCAACAGAAACCTAACAACTGTCTCTGCTTTTTAAAACCATCAGCAGACGTTCCACCAAACACAAAATCAACAGCTCACAGCTTCTGTAAACCATCAGCAGACAACTTCTTAATTTCCAGCAGCAGGACCCAACAGCAGCCCGAGCAGCTGTCCCCAAACGAACCCAATAACTCTCTCCAGAGAAAAGATGATAAACCCATGATGGACCCCATACAGCAATGCAAAAAGAAAGAAGATAATAGAGTTCAAAATGCCAAGATGAATTAAGAAAAAAGTAGGTGAAAAGGCATAATATGGAAAGACTTAGAAGAACCAATCACAAAAAAGAATATTAACTCCATTCCCAATCACAATATCTAATCATAACTAGTTCAATTTCCAATACACCAACAATTTTTTTGAAAGAAGCATCAGATTCCATTAAATACAAAGTTGTTATCAGGTACATTACCACACCATGTCACCTCACCATTTCCTCCTCTAGCTATGTTTTCTACCATATGTGCATTTACATTTGCACTCCTAGGAATATACCCGCATTCAAAAGTATCAAAATAAATCCCTGCATTTAACATCTTCCAAAATCATCTTTTGATCATACTTTTACATCACTTCCCCTGTTATGTAACCAACATTTCCTAAGCAATCAGATAGTAACTTGATCCTGCAAAAACCAGCTAGATTTGCAATCTTAATAGCAAAACAAAGGGCTTGTGCCTCTGCAACTCCTAGAGAGCATAACCCTGCAAAACGCTTCAATCCCGCCGCAACAATCATGTGATCATCCCTGCTGCAAAAAACCCCTAAGCCTCCTTCACTAACCAATACACCAACAATTGTGTTGGTACCAACGTACACATAACTTTCACTTGGTTCTAAAAATAACTACCTATGAATCTATTTTCTTTCACTAGATTAAAGCAACATATATTGCAAGGAATGCACTACACACACCACCAAAGTTGTGTACTTTTGCAGTATTTTATTGCAATATGTTAAAAATCAGCCACATATTTATAGCTTTTAGGACATATATCCCTAGACAAAAATACTAAGCAAAATTACATGACAAATTAAACCTGGTAGAGTAAGGGAATTACCTCAAATGGTCGAGTTTGATTAAGGAGCTAGCAGCATTTCTCGTCCCAAGCCATGTCTAAGCATGGTCTAAACTAAGCGTAGTATTTGAATAGAATATTTTAGATTTATCCAAAAACTGAAATAACTGTAAAAAAATTGTATTTTTATCTAAAATTTTGTAACCGTTTTTAAATTTTAGTTATTAGGATATCTAAATTATTATTTTGTGGGATTTCGGATTTCACACTATTATTCGGATATCCATGTTATTTAAATCAAGAAAAAAAATTAATCTGGTTTGATCCCAACCCTGCCAAAGTCCCTTTTGCCGCTTTATTCCTATACTTCAACATTTTTCTTCTTTTCACTCTCTATGCCTCTCTTCTCATTTTCTTTTTGTGTTTTATTGTGGGTTCTAGGGATGAGCAAACGGTTAAAACGGATATCCGTTAACCGAAGTTTGAAATAAAGTACGGTTTTGGTTATAACCGAATTAACTGAATATAGTACTAATATCCATTTTAACAGTTAACTGTTTTAACCGATAACCATTTTTTATGTTACACTAATAACCGTTAACCTCCTTATAACTGAAGTTCCGGAAATAACTAAATAACCGACCTTCCTAAAATAATTGAAATAACCAAACTTCCTAAAATAACCAAACTTCTTAAAATAGCTGAAATAACCAAAATTTTTGAATTAACCGAAATAATCAAAACCTAAATCTAATGGGTGAGTGGTGAAATATTAGATAAAATATTAGGTTAAGAAAAATAAAATTAATAAAAATACTTTTATAAAAGTTTGGTTATTACGGATAACTGTAGTTTGAATTTCAATATCCTTTAACCGAACCGTACTTTATCGTGGATAACCGTTTTAACCAAAAACCGAACTTTTGTAAAACGGTTAAAGATACGGTGATCGAACCCGGAAAAAAAAAGGTTATTTCAGATAACCGCCCCGTTTGTCCACCCCTAGTGGGCTCACCTCTTTATTATACACTCTCCTTCTTTTGATCGGCTTAGGTGGAATTAAATAGTTTGATGACTATTAGACAGATGGTGGATTTTTATTATCTTTTATAATATGGTCTTAAGATCTATTTGATGTTGTTGTCAGACATAGTATTAGTATGCATGTGTGAAAAAAATCAACAAGGAAACATATATGCTATTGTCACAGTCTCATAGAATCACTCTAAATTATATTCTGTGATTTTTTTTTGTGTTTGGATATTCTTTTCTACTATTTGGTTTGTGGTTTTTTAATATCAAATTTTAGTTAACTGAAAACCCAACAAAAAATTCAGTTTTTGGTTCCTTGTCTAAATTTCAATTAACTGAAAACCAAACTAACTAAAATTGGATTCCAGTTCAGATATCGCATTTACACTTAAAAAACGCGATTTCGAGCATGGCTTTGGTGTCACCTTCCTTGTGGCACCATTTTTGTCATTTTCTATTTTTTGTTCTTTTGTGAAATTTTAAAATGTTGTAGTTTATTAAAATAGTCCATATAACATAAATTTTATACTATTGTTCATCATAATTTGAGCACTTCATAATAAGATCCAACATGAATATGTTTTGATAAATTTAGAATTTTATATTTTTTGCATGTACATTTGTTTTAAGATTCACTATGAAAATAAATAAAATACATAATTTTTATATGTTTCAACAGTGCTAGCGTTTTCCATAGAGTTAGTCATCAAATACTTGATTGGGGTAGAGTCATCTTTTTTTTTTTATTGTGTGGTGATTAATAGTCGAACCGCATTAGCCTTCATTGACAGTGTTAACTTCTTCGATAGTGTTACCATCCTAGGGTTATATATAGGGGGGGGTAGGTTATCTCTTTTCTTGAGTGGTTGTTAATAACCAAACGACATTAGTATTCTTTAAAAGTTCATCAAACCTAGATGTTGACCTGTGGGACCCAATGAAATCATGTTTAACCTTTCATTTTTTGAAAAGTGAATATTTCATTTAAGAAAAGTGAATCTTATGTTTATGCTTTTGAAAGTGAATATTTTGTTTAAGAAAAGTAAATCTTACCACAAACTTATGCGAGAACAGTATGAACCTTTCCTATGAGGTTTTTAGGATTTGTGGTGTGTAGGGTAATCTGTTTTGAAGTTGTTCTATATTTTATAATGTCGTCACTGACTCAACAGTTTTTCAGGTTTGTGATGACCTTAAACCCTGCACTACAAACTCTAAAAATGTCTTCGATGTTTTTAGCTTTCATATGGTGGTTTTTAGGGTGTGTGGTGTAAGGTAATCTTTTTTGAAGTCATTATATACTTTTTATTGTCATGACTGACTCGATGATTTTTTTAGAGTGTGGATTTTAGGGTGTGCGGTACAGGGTAATCTTAGTGTAGAGTAATCTTAAAAAAAAAAAGACCAGTCTAGCGGCTGGCTTTGAAGGCAACTGACGACCGGCTACATTTTGTCTAGCTTCAGGGCATCCAACCGGCCGCCGGCTACACAGCTTGTAGACTCCCACCGACTAGCTATGACTACATTTAATAAATTTATGAGTGCAAGTAACAATTTTTTCATTTTAATGTTAAAGTAGATTCATTTTGTTAATGAATACGATTCACTTTTAAAATTTGTATTGTATTAAAAAACATAAAATTTTCAGTTTATCAAAATATATTTTTGATACATCTTACGAATTATGATGAACAATTTTTTTTTTACACTTATATTTTATAAGTTATAGCACTTTAAAATTTAATGTACTTAATAATGTATATTTACCCAATCACAGTGTGACACATGTCACATAAAAATGAAAAAAACCCAAACTCATGCACTTGAACAGCTTTCCTTCGAAATTGAATTGTACCATTAACAGTTTGACACATGAGATGTGCCACCTTACTCAATCACCAGACCTACTATAAAATTTGGATTTCAGATAACGAAAATTTCAGTTATGGTTAAATCGCTAATAATTTGATTCTAAATCCAATTATCACAAATTCATTAGTTTTTAAATTTTAGATTTCAAATAATCAAATTATCCAAATACTCAGCCAGAAAACCATGTCCGACCCAATCACTGTTCTATCTTCGGGTGTTTTGGTCAATTAATTAGACTTCTTGTCTATGCAAGCATTTTTGCTATCTTTATGATATGTATTGTATACCATAAATGAAGCATGTAACTCGCGATAACTATTAGTTACCAAGTGACCTGACACGAATAGATCGACCACAGAAGCAACAAACTTATAGCAATATCAATCAATCCAAATAGAGGGTCTTTCCTTTGAGATAAGATTTGTAACTCCAGACAAGTTACAATCATTCTTCCCTCCCTATAATAGTAAGCAATAAATCATTGTTATTGAAACTTTTACTGCCATGAGAAAGGTACACTACACACCACCTTTCCTAACCCAACAAAAATCATTATAGTTTGTTCTTTTGATAACGTCAAAGTATATGGTGTAGTTCGTAATAAAACCAAATCAATGGAAGTAGCAAAAAAACCAAAGAGGCATCAAAGAGAAAGAACGTGTATTTCATTCAAAAGCCCTGCACAAGGTTTACAAATATGAAGCCGAAAGAATTTGAATAAATAGATATCCTATTGACAATTTCCTGCAACCAAAAAACCTCCCCACCCACAAAATAAATCAAACAAAAGGTAAGAAAAAACAATAGATTGCAGCAAAGACCCCAAAATCAATAGAATGACATACAAAAAAAGTTCAACCGTTGAGGCAATGGAAGCCATGGCAAATCATCAACCAAATCCCAAACAAGATCAAACATACAGCCAAATCCAACACTAAAACCACCCAACATAAAATCTCCATTTCCTCGCCTTTTCTTTACTCAATTCACCATCACCAACATCCCCCTTTTGCTGCTGGCTACTACTGCTCACAGTAATTATCTCTCTACTGGATATCTCCACACCATGATCTGATGATGATGATGATAACTCCGCACCACCTTTCACCAACATATCCCCGCTATTCCCCATGCTCTCTCCTGAATCCCTCTTCTTCTTTTTCTTCTTCGAGAACAACGGAATCCCCCATGTTTTCCTCGCACCATCATTATCAACACCACTCTTGCGATCAACCTGATAGTCGCTTTGATTTCCTACCCCACTATTCACCTTCACCACATTAATAATCGGATCCTCACCTTCACCACCACCCCCACCCTTTGGAATTAACAGTTGATCAAAAACAGGAATTAAATCACCTTGGAAGCAATACGATGTATATCCGCGTTGTTGCCGGTTGCGAAGATCCGTTTTCTTCCTCCAATTCATTGACCTTTTACGGATCAGATCTTGCAATGCATCCCTCATCCGACGTAGCAGCCAAATCCGATCCGACTTGGAGAATCGCTCGTCCGAGATGGAGAAGAACACAAACGGATCTTCAATCAAAAAGGTGTAGGCGCAGCCACGGATGCTGTGGTTGAAGATCGAGTGGTTTGTCGGCGTTCGCATGAGGCATTCGAGTGCCAGCTCCTGTAGAGAGGCGTCCCCCGTGTTGAATTCCGCAAGTACAGTCGCCGTTGACGGATCCGCATCGGAGGTAGTGGCCGTTGGAAGATGAGCTACACAAGCGTAGCGGACCAGATTCCCGTCCGGAATCATCGTCGTCATGGCCACGGTAAAAAGGGAGAAGTTGAAATTAAATTTGTTCCGCTCGACAACCTATCTGTCAAGAGATTTTAGTTCCGGAAGAATATAAATTTAGGCGACGGGTCAAATCGTAGAGATGAATGATGCGAAACCGCCATTGACACCCTGATGAGAAAGGTTATTCTCTTTGCAGGGTACCGATGGCGGCGATCTGGTACGCTTTTTCCCCCTTCCTACCTCCCTTTCTTCTCTATCTACCTCGTCGCGGAAAGAGTCTCTCCTCAGGAGGTACAGGGAGGGGAGAGCGAGATGTGGAAGATTCTGAGATATCAGGAATCTAGATTACCAGGGCTTGCGGGTAGAGAGAGAACAACAATTTTAGGAGCTGGGGTGTGTGTTGAGGCACAATGGAAATGCGGGTTTTTGCCGGGGAAGAACAAGAAAGACAGATTTGAGTCTCAAACCTGGCGTCCTGTCATATTTTCTACTATTACTTCTCATTTGGGTCGTCAGATTCGTCATTCAGCTTCGGGGGTCCTACTGCCAGCTATTAGCTCTATTCGATGAACATTCCTAATTGATTTATTACGAAGTGTAGTTTATGATAAAGATCAACATTTTATTTAAGAAAATTGTGTTACTTTATCATTATTATTGTTTCCGTTTTGCAATTCAAATAAAAAAAATATTGTTTCCGTTTTATATGGTGTACGTATATATATTTCATTTTAAAGTAAAAATAAATTTAGTGTTTAGATTTGTAAAATAATGAAATTTTTTCAATACTTATTACGAGGGATAATTTTTAGAACAAAATCAGTTAGAGTAGTAAACATATATTTGTGGCAAGTTATCAGTATGTTTATTTATGGCTGACAGTTTATTTTCTTATAGCAATCGCAAAACAATTTCAATTTTAGAAATTAGTGAGGAAAGTATTATTAACTCGAAACCAATGAATAAAGTATGATTGCATACTTATGTAATTAAGTAATGTTATTAAGAAAAAAATTAATACATTATTTTGATTATGTATTTATTTTTCGTAAAAAAAATCATAGTAATACATATTTAGATTATCAATAGTATACACATTTTTCAAAAAACCACTCTTGTTAATGATAAATATTTCTTATTAAATATTAAATATAAACTATAAAATTGAAAATATGTAATGTATTATTTAGAATTTATAACTTTACTTAAAATATAAAAAACAATTTCAATAATTTTGAACGAGATTCATTCATTTTACATTTTCATTTAGAATTTCTATCACAACTTAATTAAAGATAGTTAATATTCCCAAGAAAACTACTATTTTTATAATAAAAAATATTTCTTATAATTTTTTTATATATTTTTAGATTTATATATTTTTTTTTTTTGTAAAAAAATTTCAAGATAACAGGCATGACACCTTTTTGGGCATTTAAAGCAAAGCCTGGGTGTAAAGTTAAAAGAGAAAGCACCACATCCCCACGTTGCTGTTCAAGCGAATTGTTAACACAGCTTCCAGAAAAGCACCCAATCTATGATCCTTCACTGCATTCTCTTCCAGTTTCAATGGAGGCTATGTCCAAATTTGACATATTTCTCTCTTTTATTTTCCCATCTTAGAGCTGCTGATTCACTACAAAAACCATTACGACAAAGAAAGTAAAATCAAGACATACGTCATTAGAAAACTCTCTAATTGCAATTTGCAAGATAAGAGGAGAAAATAATAGTGAATTGCAATGAATAATAAACCCCCTAATGGCAGTTCGTTCTTCCAAGTGTCTACCATGTTTTCAACTACAATCCCAGTCATTACCAAATCATAAGCTGACCCATGAAAAAGAGAAGAGGATTAATTGAAAAATAGTAAAAACCCTTTTTACATTCATTCATTCCCAGCTCAACCATTTGAACCATCCATCGGCACTTTGATTCTTTGAGGCCAATGCAATTGCCATCAATTTGAATTTTCAATCATCCCTTCCTCCTTTTGGCGGTTCAGCTTGCAGCTAACATTGCTATATATGTATACTTCCCCCACCTCTTTCCTAAACTATCTTTCCTTTTAGCGAACGTAAGGCGGATCAATGAAAGCCCACTCAAAGACTTGCTCGTACTGGGTCGCGGCGTTGTCCCATGAGCATTCTCTTTCCATGCCTCTCATCATCAACCCTTTCCATGATGGCTTGTGCTCTTTGTAGGTTTTGATTGCAGTTCTGAGTGCCTGAGTGACATAAACAAAAAACCAGTCTTTGGGTTAATTTATCAAATATGGTAAAGTCTCACAGATATAGATATACGGAGACAAGGAACTGCGATCATTTGGTGAATAAGGAACTCACCGATAGCATACTGTCTTGTGTTAACGGAGAGAATGCCCACCTGAACGGTATACAATTGGATAAGGAAAACAGGGGAAACAATCATTGCCTGGATTAACTGAAACTTGGAAGAAGCACTACTGCAGCAACTTATGATATGACAATTGTATAATCTACCGGAATCAACTAACAACCATAATGAGACAATGCTTACACATAAATATTCATCAGATTTTATGCATAGTGCCTTTAATTTTCAATAAAAGAAAAGTTAACCAGTCTACATACCCAGTTCCAGCACCACTGCCTTCACAGGCAAATGGATTAAATGTTTCAACCGTATCCTGCAAAAGAAAAAGAAACCAAAACATTTTCATCAGATTCATGAGGTGAAAGGATTCAAGAAAACAAAAAATAGCCAGAAAGAAGAGCCATAGCACATCCTTAGGTATCACTTACCCTTAGTCCTCCAGTGCAATGAACCACTGGCACTGTCCCGTACCTCATTGCAAATAGTTGGTTCAGTCCACAGGGTTCAAATCTTGATGGCATTAGAAGTATATCACAACTGTATAAACCCACAAACTTCATTACTTACAAAAACAATGTTCAAGGGACTGAACTGCGGATATATATATTTTGCACTGTGAGTTCAATAAGCATACCCAGCAGTTATCCTGTGAGAAATTGGGACACTAAATCCAACCCAGCCCCTGAATCTGTCTTTATATGTGGACTCTAGTGTTCTCATCCATTCTTCATATTTTTTGTCCCCAGATCCAAGTGTTACCTTATAGAAGGTACAACCAAGTTAAGCTTTGCAAAAGGCTTTCTAATAATCTATATGTTTCATCAATAAGATGCCAAATATACTTACAATCTGCACATCATCTTGGTGCATTAACTCTGGAACTGCAGATAAGATCATGTCAATGCCTTTTTGCCAATCGAGCCTTCCAATAAATCCAATCTATTGAAGAAAATCAGTTATCAGAAGCGAGAATATCTCTATAAATTATGGACATTGACCTGGATGAATATTATTCACAACTCACCATTGGGCAGTCGGGTCTGATAGGTAGGCCTAGCTCCTTTTGGAGAGCTATTTTACACTCAACCTGAAAATCATGACAATGTTCAATGGGATGTGCTTTAGGAGGAAGCTTATACTCCCTCCTGTTCTAAATATAAGTCGTTTTAGGCTTTAGAATTATGTTCATTATAAGTCGTTTTAGACTTTTTGTATCATCTTTCTATTTTACCCTTTCTACTTTTCTAATTATTATTATCATTACACTCTCTTTTTATCTAACAATAAAGTATACTTACTTTTTTATTCTTCCAATACAAAGTAAGGGTTATTAGTCTTTTTAAACTCTTTCTTAAAGTTGTGAAAAAGTCTAGAATGACTTAAAATAAAAGAGAATGAACCTTACGCTACCTTTCCAGATAGGTCATCAGAGGAGTAATGTGCAGCAATGTGTTCATCAGAAGATGGGTCCCATTCCGACATATTGATTCCATTCGTGATACCTAAGAATATCCGAAGGATTTGAAAAGTATTAAAACATTGGCTACACATGCAAGTTAATTGCACATCTAAACCAAATAAATCTGATGTGAAGTATGATAGACTCTGTTATTTTCCAAGGGAATGGTCTATGTCACAGTCAAGCTCATTTTCGTTCAATCATATTAAGGCAAAGTTACAACAAATATTCAAGTAGAACATTTTGGCTATTGTTGCAGGCACGTAATTATTATGGAAAATTATGGGGTACAGGTACCATTTATGACGAACTTTCTATCACTGAGTATCTCGTGCAAACCATATCCACCTTCCACAGTCGTTATCTCCCAAGAATAGCCCTGCAACCAAAACTTGAAGTTATTATATGTGGACATATACGTATCAACAGAACGGAAGGATATGCAGCAAAATTAGAGAAAGAGAAATGCTACAAATACAGAAAATGTAGAGATGGAATCAATGATGTGTCCTCAAACCATACAATATAAGAAAAAGTACAGATTTCTATTCACGTTATCACGAAACTTTCTCTAAGCGTTGTCTCCACTGATAGAGAACAAGCTATATTTACCTGGCTGACTGTCAAAATTCTGTCAGCTGTTACAATGGCTCCCTTGAGTATGTTGACAGCTTCACCCTTATCAAGAGCATGTTTTCTCGCCCACTCAGGGAATACCCATTCAAGTGCTCCATACCACTCCGCAGAAGCCCCAAGTTTCCATAAGTCACAGCTGGCTCTACTCCCTAGCATATTATAAGGAACAAATAGGCAATTATCTGCATTGTTCAGTCATCTGTTTAAACTAAGTGAAAAGTGTCTGAACGAGAAGCACAAAAAAGTTCTTTCAACCTATTGCAAGATATAGTTTTTTGTATTTCTCACTATTGAGCAATGAGAAGGTACAGAGCTCTGATGTATAATAATAGCCACAGAATGAGGGCAAGACATCAAAATATCGAGATGCACATAGCCACAATATTTTCAAAATCTTTATCAGATGGGCAGCTAGAAGGAGAAATCTTTGTCATCACTTGCTATCACATCTGAGACTTGTTATGAATTGATAAGAAAGAGATTGTGGTGATCACTCACTTGGTGCGCAAGATTATATGACAAGAATACTTCTTGCATCCTTGTATACACCATAGGGGCGATACTTGGCTGCTAAAAGACTGAGGCAAGAATAAGAAGAAAGTATATCACGGTTCGTCAAAGACTAAAATAAACCATCAAAAATTATACGGAAGACTTTCCTGCACGAACGATAGTTTAAAGTACAACAGTGCAAGATGAAATTGTACCCTGTGATGTGTTTAATGATATATATTTCGCATTAGCATAAAGGTATTTCAGATGACCTTAAAACTATAACTCAGTGAAATGATAATGCATGAAATCCGCATACATGGGCACAAGACCCGCATGCCAATCATTGACAAGAATAAGCACTTTTCTCCATAGTTATAGCCCCCAAGTGGAAGCACTAGTGGAGCTTCACAGGCAGCATGGCAAAGCAGCGTGACCGAAACTGAACAAGCAGGAAGAGAGAAGAATTCTCAGTTAAACCACCAAATATTGGAGAACAGATCAATTTTTAAGAAGATGATATAGACTGGTTCTACCTGATTATCTCCAAAAGCACCATTGATGTCACCATATGGATTCCCTGGTCGATGATATGAAGGTGATCAACAAACACTATCATCATTCAAAATCATCAAGTACTATTTTAATTAGTAGCTAATATTACCAGTCAACAACAAGCACCATACCTCTAGCCATAGAGATCAGCATATCATAATCAAGTATCATAGAAAAACTCAAGCAAAATTACAAGAAAGAGTTGTATTACAAACTGTAACATACTTTAGAGAGTCATATATACTTACCCAATCAACCCCATCCCCTATAATCATGGAAAAAAATACTTCTTGAGCTGCTTCGAAACAGAAAGCCTTTAGGCGGACAGTAGTGTCTGAAGCACCAGCATAATTCTTATCTGCAGGACCACCATGCATGTATCTTGGTGATACGACCATCACTCTGTGGCCTCTAGCAGCTAAGGCTATGGGCAAGGAACCCACAAACATCTCCCCAAACCACCAGTCTTTGAGTATGGAGCTGCCTCAGAACTAACAAAGACAATATTGCGCGTAACTTTTGTAAGAGATTTTCCATTTTCATTTGGAGAAGTATCATGTTCTAGTCCCGGGATCTTGGAATGTATTCCCCCCTTTTCAGTTTTGATCCAGCTCAGCTACCAGTTTAATTTTGTTACCCTCCTCGTCTCCCACATGAAGAGCTCCATTGGTTCTTGAGTTATTGTTTTGA